>CM040912.1:39261892-40514392 GCA_023029165.1 Gobiocypris rarus | reverse complement strand
TCCGTTACTACCCAGCACTGTAAATGCGCCCGCCGATATGTTAGCGATCTAAACATGGGTTATGGCGGGACGGGGGTTTCGTCATGACTGCTTCCTTGACATAAATAAAGAGAAACGCTATTTGTCAGCGGCGGCAGCAGCAGAGCAGGAAGCTGAGAGACAACCGCAGACTGCTGCACACGTACAGCCACATAGAGATGACTTCCTAAACACACAAATTCAGCTCTCGGACTAGAGGAAGCTAAACGACAGTCACATCTTACTAGACGGAGCACGGAAAGGTGGGAAATGGAGAAACAGCAGCATTCGTCGGGTTCGGAGAGTCCGGTGCTGCCGACTGTGCCGCGAAAACCACGAAACATCGGAGCAGGAATCCCCGCATCTCGACAAGACAGCGTGGATTCATTAGACAGGTGCATGTCTTGGTTTTATTCTCAAATGTACGATTATATGTGAACTTTTCATTTAAAAAGCGGCCTATGTTGTGCACGCGCGTTATACAGGCACGCCTGTTGTGATGGGCATATGAGCCCCGTCCTATATTCCCATTGTTATAATATTTGCCCTATATACTGTACATTATAATTTAGTTCTGCTCAGATAATACTGGAATCAGAACAATTTTTATTGAAACCGTGAAACTGCATGCATCTTCCTATCATCGTTTTGTGTGACACATTTCTCTGACCTCGTATCGCCATCTGTCAGCTTTAGTCCACAGACCACAGGATGTCAGCAAGCACTGCACATTAATACATTCATCTATGCCAGTATGGAGTCTGTAGTTTCACAATCACATCATCACAGATAATGGCAGATGCATCGACTGAAGTACTTGCCTGAGTGTGTTGTACGTGTTACTTGTTTTTCCTCACACAGTCCTACTGGATCTCATGTGGAGTGGTGTAAACAGCTGATAGCGGCCACTATCTCCAGCCAGATCTCTGGTGGTGTCCCTCCAGAAGCCATTACCCGCGAATGCAAGGTTCGAGGATGTTTTTCACTTTAAATCAGACCCATATTGTCTAGAACGGGGGTTTTCAAAACAGTGTAAAGATAAATAAATGAGAATATTTGATAATAATAAATATATTAGTGCTGTCAGAAAAGCCATCGTGATTGATCAAATCCCAAATAAAGGTTTGTGTTTACATAATATGTGTGTGCACTGTGTATAATTATGTATATATAAATGTAAAATATTTTATTTTATATATATATATATATATATATATATATATATATATATATATATATATATATATATATATATATATATATCAAATTATACATGAATGTGTGTGTATTCAAATATACATAATAATTATACACAGTACACACGTATTATGTAAACTTTTATCTGGAGTGTGATTAATCGATTTTATATATATATATATATATATATATATATATATATATATAAATAAAAAATACACCACAGACTGAACAAAGTGAACCATTGCTTGGTAATTGATTGACTTAAATTGCTATTATCTAATTGTGTACTTAAATTTAACAGATGACAGCTGATTGGTTGATTGTAATCCATTATATACCTTTCTATCAAAGTTATCTGACAATATCAAGATCAATTTGTTCTGACACAGTTTAACTCGAGTTCTTGTTATATTGTATTACCATTTTCTAAACTATAGTGAATAAACTGAGATAATGTGAGAAAGTGTTGAAGATGTCTGAATAAATTTTGGTTTGACTGTACATACACACACATACAGTCAAATCCTTTTTTAAATAAATGAGTAAAATAACAATACAAAATAGATTAAAATAATGATACAAGTTAAATGAAAAGAAATTAAGTAAAAATATATAATACAAATGATATAGATTAGATTCTTAACATTTACTTATACATTTTTATTATCAAAAGTTGTATCTGTTAACATTAGTTATTGCACTGTGAACTAACATTAACAAAGGTTAATAAATGCTGAAAGAATATTTGCTCATTGTTAGTTCATGTTAATGCATTAGCTGTTAACAAATGATACCTTATTGTAAAGTGTTACCAAATAATACAAATACATAATGCATAATAGTAAGTAGAAAAAACATAAACACATTTTTTTCCAAATAAAATTTTACAAACATTTTTTTACAGTATAATTGGGTCTTTATAAATTATATAGCTGCCTTTGAAATGTTCTCAATATCACAAAATAAACCTCTACTGTGTGATAAGGGTTTGGGTTTGTTTTGTGATAATGTCCAGCTGACTGTACACGATCCCACTTATTACACTATTGCTTGCCAAATAATTAAATTGAGTTTAAATGATTAAGATTTGATTTTATTGTCTTACTATGTAGTAGATTATCTTTAATCCTGGAAACGTGGTATTCAGATTGAATGTGGCCCAGTTTTGTTACAGAGTGAGCCATTATGATATTTTGTTTTTGATTGACAGGTTGGGAAGAAGCTAGATTTCAGGGTAAGAGTGATGGCAGTGGGGTGTTTGTCAGTTTGCTTGAACAGGACCGCTGCTCTGCTCTGCCCTGCTTTGAGCTGTAAATTAGAGATCATATACATAACACAACAACTATAACTACATAACTACGCAGCACCAAAAATATATAACTACTGTTTGTGCACGCTTGCTGTAGTTTGCTTTTGTTTTGTGTCTTTTTGTACAGTTACATGGTTGTCCTCTGTTCATAAGTTCTTGTTTAAGTTTCATCCAGATGTTAAATTAGAAATGTCTGTCATATTTCACACCATATTCAAAAGAAAGAAATAATTTGCATACAGAATGAAGCCCGTTTTTAGGATACAACTGTTGCCAGCTGCTTTTGCTCTTTTCTAATGTAAATCAATTTTTATCAAATGTAAGAATAATATACATGCCTTTTAACTGTATTATATTATGCACGTTTTAGCGAATTGTGCTGCTCATAAAATATCTCGAGTTCTTTGCTATGGGATGTTTAATAAAGCTTGTTATTTATTGTTTTTATTTGTGTGGAAAATGATTTGACAAAAATGCAATATAATATACATAACTATGTTTTCAGTGGCATATAAACCCTTACATAATGAACTGTTATGTTTTTATTGCCTTATAATGCGCCTTTTCAATCTACATACACCGCGCCTCCCCTTACAGTGAAATCGTCATTTTGCGCCACCATGTTTCTACAGTAGCTCTAAACGGACAAACTGCTCTACAGAGCGCTTGCTACTCTCTACTGTCTCTGACATCGTTGTCCTGTGTCGGCCACCGTAGCTTCTCTATGTGCTTCGAAAGGGAGGGGTGAGCGGTGGACGGTTGCAATTCACAACCTCACCACTAGATGCCACTCAAATTTACACAGCGCAACTTTAATAATCCTAAAAATAGGCTTATTTTTTCTAGCAATATCACATGTTTTTACTTTTGATTTTGGAGTAAAATATGACTTGTAAACTTCTTGACATTTTCTAATGTGTGTTAAGTCTGCGTGCTTTTGTGTTACATGTTAATGAAAGTGCATGTGTTTGTTACTCATTTCTGTCTGATGTCTATGTGTGATCTCCAGGTATCCAGGAGGACCAACTTAATGGTAAGGCTCAAGAGTCTGAGATCTGTAGAAACACATTAGAAGTATTAAACACATGCATTTGAATGATTTAGTTGCGATTAGCAGAGATGCAGTAGTGTAGTAGTAGTGATGGCTGAGCAGCTGTATTTTTTTTAATGTTCTCACTGCCTCCTCGAATCACACTTCCTGTCTCTGTGTGAGGATGTGACCTATCAACCCTAAAGAGCAACTCTTATGTCTGTTGCATTCTTTCTCTTTCTGTTTCTATTATTCTTTATACACTGCAGGAACTTTTAAACAAACCTTTTCTTTCTCTTTTTCTTCGTCACATATTCTGTATTTCTCCTGCGGCTGCTGCTCAGTCTCAGGACTCTGGTGAAGATGGCTGTCAGTTTGACAGTGACATTGAACTGCCGTCTCACACTATGGCAAGTTTCTCTCGCTTCAGCTCTGCTTGCTTACTCTAACCTTCCTCCGTCACTCCTCTGTCAAGCTCTTTGTGAAGCCCTTACATCAGCCCAGACTTCATGAAATCAGCTATTTTATTATGAGAAAACACTACCGTTCAAAAGTGTATTAAATAAGGATGTATTCAATTTGATTGCACATTATTTGTAACCATGTCAAAATATTTACCATTTCAAATAAATACTATTTGTTTGAACTTTCTAGAACAAAATGATCACAGTTTCCATATTATGCAGCACAACCATTTTGATAATAACATAATAAACACCGAATCATGATATTAGAATGATTTCTGAAGGATCATGTGACACTGAAGACTGATATAATGAATGGAGGTTTGCCAACACAGTCATTTTGAAATATTTTAAAGGGTTAGTTCACCCCAAAATTAAAATTCTGTCATTAATGACTCACCCTCATGTCGTTCCAAACCCGTAAGACCTTCGTTCATCTTCGGAACACAAATGAAGATATTTTTGATTAAATCTGGGAGCCTTCCATAGACAGCAATTTATTTAATACTTTCAAGGCCCAGAAAGGTAGTAAAGACATCATTAATATAGTTCATATTTTATGCAGCAACCAGATTACCTTTTGTGCTGAAAAAAAACGACTGTATTCAACAATCTTTTCTCATCTGTGCCAGTCTCCTACACTGTTGATATAGTGCCCAGCGACGTACTATTGGCCGACGCTGTTCACGTGAGCACCACAATGCATGTGTGTGATGCTGACGCAGAAGCTAGCCAATGGTGAGCCACCGTTCTGCCGTAGATCTCTGAAGCGCCGCACTTTATACTACGTCAATAGCATAGGAGACTGACACAGACGACAAGAAATTGTTGAAATAAGCAGTTATTTTTGTTTGTTTTTTTGCGCACAAGAAGTGTTCTCGTCACTTCATAAAATTGAAGGGTTACTTCAGCGATTAGCATTAAGCTTTGTATCAGTAGAAACCCGGGAGTATATTCAAATTATCGTACTTTCCCCCTTAATATCCCCCTAAGACGAGAGAATTATGTATTTTATTTCTGGAAAAATTCCTCCAATGATGCAAATATCGCCATTTTGCGTCATCGGAGGAGTTTTTGTCCAGAGGCTAAAGACTACAGCCAGCAGGAGGTGCTATTTCCGCATGTTTTCAACATCACACTCACAGCGCCGCCCGGGAGCTGCGGAGATTCATGTAAACGGAGCGGTGAAGAGCAAAGTGAGTGTTTCATGAAAGTTAAGCTTCCAAAGTCATGATCTGAAAATTGCGCCAGACTGTTCACGCGCTGTGAATGCAGCCGCATCCACGAATCCCGCTGTTACCTAAGCTCATGTGATGAATGTAATCCAATTCCTGCTGTGTGTGTGTGTGTGGCGGCTGTGACACTCAATCGACTCACTCACAATATATTGAACAGACATGTTCAGTTTTTAATTGTAGTGTCTCTAACTAAACTGATTTTATGAAAATGAACGCGGTGGGCAAGTGATCCAGTAGCCGTGCATAGAGTGGCCTCGTAGGGCAGAGAAGCAAGTGCATTCTGGGAATTGTTGTCTTTCATCCACATGAGACAAAAATAAATTTTCTGTGTTTTCTCAATCTAGAAGGCACCAAATTCAAAAATAATTTCACATTTCTAGTACATTATGACCGAGTTCAAATACAGATTCATCTTCCCAGCGCTGAAGGTTGAACCACTGTAGTCACATGGACTATTTTAACGATATCTTTCTTTACTACCTTTCTGGGCCTTGAAAGTGTGTGTGTGTGTGTGTGTGTGTGTGTGTGTGTGTGTGTGTGTAACCCTGTAAAATCAAAACAGTTATTTTAAATGGTAAAAATATTTCACAATTGTACTGTTTAAAACATTTAAAAAATCTTTACTAACACCAACCTTTTGAACGGTTATGTATGAGCCTAATATTTAGCGTAATAAAATAACTTCTGTGTTTTGAGAGGTTTTGGTGTCTTCCTTCTCTGTAGCAAGTATTCAGGGATCCACGAAAGCAAGCGCCCATGGATGAAGTCCCACTGGTCCCTGGAGAGGGAATCAAAACCACTGGTATGTCAGATCATTCATGTCGACTCTTGTTTCCTGTTATCTGCTTGTGTTGTAGGGTCGAGTAACATTTGTTTTCTTCTGTCTCTGCAGTTAAAGATGTGATGTATATCTGTCCTTTCACTGGAGCCGTGACCGGCACGCTGACAGTCACAGACTACAAACTCTACTTTGTCAGTCTAGAACGGGTGCGTCTCAATTCGTTTTTTAATCTCTTAGTCTATTTCAAGATCAATGTAGTGTCTGAATTGTGCAAAATGGCCACATGATGAACAGATGTCTTATTCCATTCATCACTTTGCAGGACGCTCCTTTCATATTGGATGTGAACCTGGGTGCCATCAGCAGGTTGGAGACTATCAGTGTACAGAGTCATGGGGAGAATACTAGTGGCATGGAGATCGTTTGTAAGGTCAGATGCACCACCATCCGCCCACATGCTAGTCTGTTCCACCTATAGTAAACATCCACCCACAACAATAGAGCTCAGTGTCAGTGTTTGGATTAAACACAGAGACTGCCGACAGGGTAATTATAGCTGAATCATGGTAGGGCTGGCGCGATAACCACAATTTTGTAATACTGACAAGCCTGGTAATAGTGTAACCTGCACTGACTGACAGTCTGTCTAGAACACGTAGAGATATCAGCAGTCTTAGAAAGCCTCTCGTCCAGTCAGATCTGAGAATCGGAATGAACTGTTATAGAAACAAGAGCCCAGCAAGCTCATTGTCAGGTTTATGTTCTGTCATCTGGACCCTTATTTTGACATTCTGTTCAGATTCCTTTTGTTCCTGTTTCCCTGTTCTGTTTAGTTTCAGTTTCATTGGTTACTTATTTTATGTCCTTATTTGTTGCAAAAGTTACACATATTAGTTTCATATGTCATATGTTCTTGGTCAGTTCTAGTTTATGCATTGTGTGGTTTGAGTTATTCTCCTGTATGTTCATCAGAGTTTTTGGATTCAGTGTATAAAATCAATTGTGGCGGGTAAAGCATATCAACTCACTAGCCAATTAATTTGGCGGGTTATGATTCAAGGCAAGGCAAGGCAAGGCAAGGCAAGGCAAGGCAAGTTTATTTATATAGCACATTTCATACACAATGGCAATTCAAAGTGCTTTACATAGAAAATGAAATTAAAACAGTGATAAGAAATAAGAATAACACGTGTAAGAATTAAAAATAAAAACAGGATAATTAAAACAGTTGTTAATAGACATTTGGCAAAACACAGGTGTTTCATATTTGATCTTGCTCTGGGACTTCCCCATCCTGACAGTCTGTCTCTGTGGATCTTCCTAGCGCTAGGTTTTTTAGTCTGTCGGACGTCTCCGTTCAGACCCTATCTTTCACCCAAGATGGACGGGCGGACTACCCTCCTCTGTAATCCTTTAAGACCGGCTCAGCACGGTCCGACCTGGCCTCGCCTGGTCTTTTACTTTTCCCCCTGGAAAACTTATCTCACAATTTCCTCCGGAAGTTGTCTCCACAGAGTCAGCTCTCAGCTATGGTTTTTCCAATACCCTCAATATTTTACAAGTCCCTTCAAATTCTTAAAATAAGAAGAAATAGAAATATACAGTTGTAAAGATAATTAAAAGAATACAATTATTACAGTATGTATAGATAAAAATAAAAAAAATAAAAATAATAAAGATGATGCATAGATTAGATTAGGTGCAATCAGTCGGACGTACAGTGGCACAGTGCTCATTCAGTAAATGCACAGCTGGACAGATGTATTTTGAGTCTGGACGTACAGTGGCACAGTGCTCATTCAGTAAATGCACAGCTGGACAGATGTATTTTGAGTCTGGACGTACAGTGGCACAGGGCTCATTCAGTAAATGCACAGCTGGACAGATGTGTTTTGAGTCTGGACGTACAGTGGCACAGGGCTCATTCAGTAAATGCACAGCTGGACAGATGTGTTTTGAGTCTGGACGTACAGTGGCACAGGGCTCATTCAGTAAATGCACAGCTGGACAGATGTGTTTTGAGTCTGGACGTACAGTGGCACAGGGCTCATTCAGTAAATGCACAGCTGGACAGATGTGTTTTGAGTCTGGACGTACAGTGGCACAGTGCTCATTCAGTAAATGCACAGCTGGACAGATGTGTTTTGAGTCTGGACGTACAGTGGCACAGGGCTCATTCACTAAATGCACAGATGGACAGATGTGTTTTGAGTCTGGACATACAGTGGCACTGGGCTCATTCAGTAAATGCACAGATGGACAGTTGGTTTTGAGTCTGGACGTTCAGTGGCACAGGGCTCATTCAGTAAATGCACAGCTGGACAGATGTGTTTTGAGTCTGGACGTACAGTGGCACAGTGCTCATTCAGTAAATGCACAGCTGGACAGATGTGTTTTGAGTCTGGACGTACAGTGGCACAGTGCTCATTCAGTAAATGCACAGATGGACAGTTGGTTTTGAGTCTGGACGTTCAGTGGCACAGGGCTCATTCAGTAAATGCACAGCTGGACAGATGTGTTTTGAGTCTGGACGTACAGTGGCACAGGGCTCATTCAGTAAATGCACACCTGGACAGATGTGTTTTGAGTCTAGACGTACAGTGGCACAGGGCTCATTCAGTAAATGCACAGCTAGACAGATGTGTTTTGAGTCTGGACGTACAGTGGCACAGTGCTCATTCAGTAAATGCACAGCTGGACAGATGTGTTTTGAGTCTGACGTACAGTGGCACAGTGCTCATTCAGTAAATGCACAGCTGGACAGATGTGTTTTGAGTCTGGACGTACAGTGGCACAGTGCTCATTCAGTAAATGCACAGCTGGACAGATGTATTTTGAGTCTGGACGTACAGTGGCACAGGGCTCATTCAGTAAATGCACAGCTGGACAGATGTGTTTTGAGTCTGGACGTACAGTGGCACAGGGCTCATTCAGTAAATGCACAGCTGGACAGATGTGTTTTGAGTCTGGACGTACAGTGGCACAGGGCTCATTCAGTAAATGCACAGCTGGACAGATGTGTTTTGAGTCTGGACGTACAGTGGCACAGGGCTCATTCAGTAAATGCACAGCTGGACAGATGTGTTTTGAGTCTGGACGTACAGTGGCACAGTGCTCATTCAGTAAATGCACAGCTGGACAGATGTGTTTTGAGTCTGGACGTACAGTGGCACAGGGCTCATTCACTAAATGCACAGATGGACAGATGTGTTTTGAGTCTGGACATACAGTGGCACTGGGCTCATTCAGTAAATGCACAGATGGACAGTTGGTTTTGAGTCTGGACGCGTTCAGTGGCACAGGGCTCATTCAGTAAATGCACAGCTGGACAGATGTGTTTTGAGTCTGGACGACAGTGGCACAGGGCTCATTCAGTAAATGCACAGCTGGACAGATGTGTTTTGAGTCTGACGTACAGTGGCACAGTGCTCATTCAGTAAATGCACAGATGGACAGTTGGTTTTGAGTCTGACGTTCAGTGGCACAGGGCTCATTCAGTAAATGCACAGCTGGACAGATGTTTTGAGTCTGGACGTACAGTGGCACAGGGCTCATTCAGTAAATGCACACCTGGACATATGTGTTTTGAGTCTAGACGTACAGTGGCACAGGGCTCATTCAGTAAATGCACAGCTAGACAGATGTGTTTTGAGTCTGGACGTACAGTGGCACAGTGCTCATTCAGTAAATGCACAGCTGGACAGATGTGTTTTGAGTCTGGAACAGTGGCACAGTGCTCATTCAGTAAATGCACAGCTGGACAGATGTGTTTTGAGTCTGACGTACAGTGGCAGAGTGCTCATTCAGTAAATGCACAGATGGAAAGATGTGTTTTGAGTCTGGACGACAGTGGCACAGGGCTCATTCAGTAAATGCACAGCTGGACAGATATGTTTTGAGTCTGACGTACAGTGGCACAGTGCTCATTCAGTAAATGCACAGCTGGACAGATGTGTTTTGAGTCTGGACGTACAGTGGCACAGTGCTCATTCAGTAAATGCACAGCTGGACAGATGTGTTTTGAGTCTGGACGTACAGTGGCACAGTGCTCATTCAGTAAATGCACAGATGGACAGTTGGTTTTGAGTCTGGATGTACAGTGGCACAGGGCTCATTCAGTAAATGCACAG
Organism: Gobiocypris rarus; assembly: GCA_023029165.1. Taxonomy (NCBI): domain Eukaryota; kingdom Metazoa; phylum Chordata; class Actinopteri; order Cypriniformes; family Gobionidae; genus Gobiocypris; species Gobiocypris rarus. The sequence goes on along the minus strand of CM040912.1, from coordinate 40,504,222 downwards.
CTGGACAGATGTGTTTTGAGTCTGGATGTACAGTGGCACAGGGCTCATTCAGTAAATGCACAGCTGGACAGATGTGTTTTGAGTCTGGATGTACAGTGGCACAGGGCTCATTCAGTAAATGCACAGCTGGACAGATGTGTTTTGAGTCTGGACGTACAGTGGCACAGTGCTCATTCAGTAAATGCACAGCTGGACAGATGTGTTTTGAGTCTGACGTACAGTGGCACAGGGCTCATTCAGTAAATGCACAGCTGGACAGATGTGTTTTGAGTCTGGATGTACAGTGGCACAGGGCTCATTCAGTAAATGCACAGCTGGACAGATGTGTTTTGAGTCTGGATGTACAGTGGCACAGGGCTCATTCAGTAAATGCACAGCTGGACAGATGTGTTTTGAGTCTGGACGACAGTGGCACAGGGCTCATTCAGTAAATGCACAGCTGGACAGTTGGTTTTGAGTCTGGACGTACAGTGGCACAGGGCTCATTCAGTAAATGCACAGCTGGACAGATGTGTTTTGAGTCTGGACGTACAGTGGCACAGGGCTCATTCAGTAAATGCACACCTGGACAGATGTGTTTTGAGTCTAGACGTACAGTGGCACAGGGCTCATTCAGTAAATGCACAGCTAGACAGATGTGTTTTGAGTCTGGACGTACAGTGGCACAGTGCTCATTCAGTAAATGCACAGCTGGACAGATGTGTTTTGAGTCTGGACGTACAGTGGCACAGTGCTCATTCAGTAAATGCACAGCTGGACAGATGTGTTTTGAGTCTGGACGTACAGTGGCAGAGTGCTCATTCAGTAAATGCACAGATGGAAAGATGTGTTTGAGTCTGACGACAGTGGCACAGGGCTCATTCAGTAAATGCACAGCTGGACAGATCTGTTTTGAGTCTGGACGTACAGTGGCACAGGGCTCATTCAGTAAATGCACAGCTGGACAGATGTGTTTTGAGTCTGGACGTACAGTGGCACAGGGCTCATTCAGTAAATGCACAGCTGGACAGATGTGTTTTGAGTCTGGACATACAGTGGCACAGGGCTCATTCAGTAAATGCACAGCTGGACAGATGTGTTTTGAGTCTGGACGTACAGTGGCACAGGGCTCATTCAGTAAATGCACAGCTGGACAGATGTGTTTTGAGTCTGGACGTACAGTGGCACAGGGCTCATTCAGTAAATGCACAGCTGGACAGATGTGTTTTGAGTCTGGACGTACAGTGGCACAGGGCTCATTCAGTAAATGCACAGCTGGACAGTTGGTTTTGAGTCTGACGACAGTGGCACAGGGCTCATTCAGTAAATGCACAGCTGGACAGATCTGTTTTGAGTCTGGACGACAGTGGCACAGGGCTCATTCAGTAAATGCACAGCTGGACAGATGTGTTTTGAGTCTGGACGTACAGTGGCACAGGGCTCATTCAGTATTTATGCACAGCTGGACAGATGTGTTTTGAGTCTGGACATACAGTGGCACAGGGCTCATTCAGTAAATGCACAGCTGGACAGATGTGTTTTGAGTCTGGACGTACAGTGGCACAGGGCTCATTCAGTAAATGCACAGCTGGACAGATGTGTTTTGAGTCTGGACGTACAGTGGCACTGGGCTCATTCAGTAAATGCACAGCTGGACAGATGTGTTTTGAGTCTGGACGTACAGTGGCACAGTGCTCATTCAGTAAATGCACAGCTGGACAGATGTGTTTTGAGTCTGACGACAGTGGCACAGTGCTCATTCAGTAAATGCACAGCTGGACAGATGTGTTTTGAGTCTGGACGACAGTGGCACAGGGCTCATTCAGTAAATGCACAGCTGGACAGATGTGTTTTGAGTCTGGACGTACAGTGGCACAGTGCTCATTCAGCAAATGCACAGCTTGACATATGTGTTTTGAGTCTGGACGTACAGTGGCACAGGGCTCATTCAGTAAATGCACAGCTGGACAGATGTGTTTTGAGTCTGGACGTACAGTGGCACAGTGCTCATTCAGTAAATGCACAGCTGGACAGATGTGTTTTGAGTCTGGACGACAGTGGCACAGGGCTCATTCAGTAAATGCACAGCTGGACAGTTGGTTTTGAGTCTGACGACAGTGGCACAGGGCTCATTCAGTAAATGCACAGCTGGACAGATGTGTTTTGAGTCTGGACGTACAGTGGCACAGGGCTTCAGTAAATGCACAGCTGGACAGATGTGTTTTGAGTCTGGACGTACAGTGACACAGTGCTCATTCAGTAAATGCACAGCTGGACAGATGTGTTTTGAGTCTGGACGTACAGTGACACAGTGCTCATTCAGTAAATGCACAGCTGGACAGATGTGTTTGAGTCTGGACATACAGTGGCACAGGGCTCATTCACTAAATGCACAGCTGGATAGATGTGTTTGAGTCTGGACTTACAGTGGCACAGTGCTCATTCAGTAAATGCACAGCTGGACAGATGTGTTTTAAAGCTGGACGTACAGTGGCACAGTGCTCATTCAGTAAATGCACAGCTGGACAGATGTGTTTTGAGTCTGGACGTACAGTGGCACTGTGCTCATTCAGTAAATGCACAGCTGGACAGATATGTTTTGAGTCTGGACGACAGTGGCACAGTGCTCATTCAGTAAATGCACAGCTGGACAGATGTGTTTTGAGTCTGGACGTACAGTGGCACAGTGCTCATTCAGTAAATGCACAGCTGGACAGATGTGTTTTGAGTCTGGACGTACAGTGGCAGAGTGCTCATTCAGTAAATGCACAGATGGAAAGATGTGTTTTGAGTCTGGACGTACAGTGGCACAGGGCTCATTCAGTAAATGCACAGCTGGACAGTTGGTTTTGAGTCTGGACGTACAGTGGCACAGGGCTCATTCAGTAAATGCACAGCTGGACAGATCTGTTTTGAGTCTGGACGTACAGTGGCACAAGGCTCATTCAGTAAATGCACAGCTGGACAGATGTGTTTTGAGTCTGGACGTACAGTGGCACAGGGCTCATTCAGTATTTATGCACAGCTGGACAGATGTGTTTTGAGTCTGGACATACAGTGGCACAGGGCTCATTCAGTAAATGCACAGCTGGACAGATGTGTTTTGAGTCTGGACGTACAGTGGCACAGGGCTCATTCAGTAAATGCACAGCTGGACAGATGTGTTTTGAGTCTGGACGACAGTGGCACTGGGCTCATTCAGTAAATGCACAGCTGGACAGATGTGTTTTGAGTCTGGACGTACAGTGGCACAGTGCTCATTCAGTAAATGCACAGCTGGACAGATGTGTTTTGAGTCTGGACGTACAGTGGCACAGTGCTCATTCAGTAAATGCACAGCTGGACAGATGTGTTTTGAGTCTGGACGTACAGTGGCACAGGGCTCATTCAGTAAATGCACAGCTGGACAGATGTGTTTTGAGTCTGACGTACAGTGGCACAGTGCTCATTCAGCAAATGCACAGCTTGACATATGTGTTTTGAGTCTGGACGTACAGTGGCACAGGGCTCATTCAGTAAATGCACAGCTGGACAGATGTGTTTTGAGTCTGGACGTACAGTGGCACAGTGCTCATTCAGTAAATGCACAGCTGGACAGATGTGTTTTGAGTCTGGACGACAGTGGCACAGGGCTCATTCAGTAAATGCACAGCTGGACAGTTGGTTTTGAGTCTGGACGTACAGTGGCACAGGGCTCATTCAGTAAATGCACAGCTGGACAGATGTGTTTTGAGTCTGGACGTACAGTGGCACAGTGCTCATTCAGTAAATGCACAGCTGGACAGATGTGTTTTGAGTCTGGACGTACAGTGGCACAGGGCTCATTCAGTAAATGCACAGCTGGACAGATGTGTTTTGAGTCTGGACGTACAGTGACACAGTGCTCATTCAGTAAATGCACAGATGGACAGATCTGTTTTGAGTCTGGACGTACAGTGGCACAGTGCTCATTCACTAAATGCACAGATGGACAGATGTGTTTTGAGTCTGGACATACAGTGGCACAGGGCTCATTCACTAAATGCACAGCTGGATAGATGTGTTTTGAGTCTGGACTTACAGTGGCACAGTGCTCATTCAGTAAATGCACAGCTGGACAGATGTGTTTTAAAGCTGGACGTACAGTGGCACAGTGCTCATTCAGTAAATGCACAGCTGGACAGATGTGTTTTGAGTCTGACGTACAGTGGCACTGTGCTCATTCAGTAAATGCACAGATGGAAAGATGTGTTTTGAGTCTGGACGTACAGTGGCACAGTGCTCATTCAGTAAATGCACAGCTGGACAGATATGTTTTGAGTCTGGACGTACAGTGGCACAGTGCTCATTCAGTAAATGCACAGCTGGACAGATGTGTTTTGAGTCTGGACGTACAGTGGCACAGTGCTCATTCAGTAAATGCACAGCTGGACAGATGTGTTTTGAGTCTGACGTACAGTGGCACAGTGCTCATTCAGTAAATGCACAGCTGGACAGATGTGTTTTGAGTCTGGACATACAGTGGCACAGGCTCATTCAGTAAATGCACAGCTGGACAGATGTGTTTTGAGTCTGGACGTACAGTGGCACAGGGCTCATTCAGTAAATGCACAGCTGGACAGATGTGTTTTGAGTCTGGACGACAGTGGCACAGGGCTCATTCAGTAAATGCACAGCTGGACAGATGTGTTTTGAGTCTGGACGTACCGTGGCACAGTGCTCATTCAGTAAATGCACAGCTGGACAGATGTGTTTTGAGTCTGGACGTACAGTGGCACAGGGCTCATTCACTAAATGCACAGCTGGACAGATGTGTTTTGAGTCTGGACTTACAGTGATACAGTGCTCATTCAGTAAATGCACAGCTGGACAGATGTGTTTTGAGTCTGACGTACAGTGGCACTGTGCTCATTCAGTAAATGCACAGCTGGACAGATATGTTTTGAGTCTGGACGTACAGTGGCACAGTGCTCATTCAGTAAATGCACAGCTGGACAGATGTGTTTTGAGTCTGGACGTACAGTGGCACAGTGCTCATTCAGTAAATGCACAGCTGGACAGATGTGTTTTGAGTCTGGACGTACAGTGAGTGCTCATTCAGTAAATGCACAGATGGAAAGATGTGTTTTGAGTCTGGACGTACAGTGGCACAGGGCTCATTCAGTAAATGCACAGCTGGACAGTTGGTTTTGAGTCTGGACGTACAGTGGCACAGGGCTCATTCAGTAAATGCACAGCTGGACAGATCTGTTTTGAGTCTGGACGTACAGTGGCACAAGGCTCATTCAGTAAATGCACAGCTGGACAGATGTGTTTTGAGTCTGGACGTACAGTGGCACAGGGCTCATTCAGTATTTATGCACAGCTGGACAGATGTGTTTTGAGTCTGGACATACAGTGGCACAGGGCTCATTCAGTAAATGCACAGCTGGACAGATGTGTTTTGAGTCTGGACGTACAGTGGCACAGGGCTCATTCAGTAAATGCACAGCTGGACAGATGTGTTTTGAGTCTGGACGACAGTGGCACTGGGCTCATTCAGTAAATGCACAGCTGGACAGATGTGTTTTGAGTCTGGACGTACAGTGGCACAGTGCTCATTCAGTAAATGCACAGCTGGACAGATGTGTTTTGAGTCTGGACGTACAGTGGCACAGTGCTCATTCAGTAAATGCACAGCTGGACAGATGTGTTTTGAGTCTGGACGACAGTGGCACAGGGCTCATTCAGTAAATGCACAGCTGGACAGATGTGTTTTGAGTCTGGACGACACAGTGGCACAGTGCTCATTCAGCAAATGCACAGCTTGACATATGTGTTTTGAGTCTGGACGTACAGTGGCACAGGGCTCATTCAGTAAATGCACAGCTGGACAGATGTGTTTTGAGTCTGGACGACAGTGGCACAGTGCTCATTCAGTAAATGCACAGCTGGACAGATGTGTTTTGAGTCTGGACGTACAGTGGCACAGGGCTCATTCAGTAAATGCACAGCTGGACAGTTGGTTTTGAGTCTGGACGTACAGTGGCACAGGGCTCATTCAGTAAATGCACAGCTGGACAGATGTGTTTTGAGTCTGGACGTACAGTGGCACAGTGCTCATTCAGTAAATGCACAGCTGGACAGATGTGTTTTGAGTCTGGACGTACAGTGGCACAGGGCTCATTCAGTAAATGCACAGCTGGACAGATGTGTTTTGAGTCTGGACGTACAGTGACACAGTGCTCATTCAGTAAATGCACAGATGGACAGATCTGTTTTGAGTCTGGACGTACAGTGGCACAGTGCTCATTCACTAAATGCACAGATGGACAGATGTGTTTTGAGTCTGGACATACAGTGGCACAGGGCTCATTCACTAAATGCACAGCTGGATAGATGTGTTTTGAGTCTGGACTTACAGTGGCACAGTGCTCATTCAGTAAATGCACAGCTGGACAGATGTGTTTTAAAGTCTGGACGACAGTGGCACAGTGCTCATTCAGTAAATGCACAGCTGGACAGATGTGTTTTGAGTCTGACGTACAGTGGCACTGTGCTCATTCAGTAAATGCACAGATGGAAAGATGTGTTTTGAGTCTGGACGTACAGTGGCACAGGGCTCATTCAGTAAATGCACAGCTGGACAGATATGTTTTGAGTCTGGACGTACAGTGGCACAGTGCTCATTCAGTAAATGCACAGCTGGACAGATGTGTTTTGAGTCTGGACGTACAGTGGCACAGTGCTCATTCAGTAAATGCACAGCTGGACAGATGTGTTTTGAGTCTGGAGGTACAGTGGCACAGTGCTCATTCAGTAAATGCACAGCTGGACAGATGTGTTTTGAGTCTGGACATACAGTGGCACAGGGCTCATTCAGTAAATGCACAGCTGGACAGATGTGTTTTGAGTCTGGACGTACAGTGGCACAGGGCTCATTCAGTAAATGCACAGCTGGACAGATGTGTTTTGAGTCTGGACGTACAGTGGCACAGTGCTCATTCAGTAAATGCACAGCTGGACAGATGTGTTTTGAGTCTGGACGTACAGTGGCACAGTGCTCATTCAGTAAATGCACAGCTGGACAGATGTGTTTTGAGTCTGGACGTACAGTGGCACAGTGCTCATTCACTAAATGCACAGCTGGACAGATGTGTTTTGAGTCTGGACTTACAGTGATACAGTGCTCATTCAGTAAATGCACAGCTGGACAGATGTGTTTTTAGTCTGGACGTACAGTGGCACAGGGCTCATTCACTAAATGCACAGCTGGACAGATGTGTTTTGAGTCTGGACTTACAGTGATACAGTGCTCATTCAGTAAATGCACAGCTGGACAGATGTGTTTTGAGTCTGGACGTACAGTGATACAGTGCTCATTCAGTAAATGCACAGCTGGACAGATGTGTTTTGAGTCTGGATTTGAATGTGGCTACTGTTGGAGCACATCTGATCTCTTCTGGAAGCTGGTTCCAGCTGCGGCTGGCATAATAGCTAAACGCAGACTCTCCTTGCTTTGAGTGAACTCTTGGTATTTCTAACTGACTTGATCCTGATGATCTGAGTGATCTGTTGGGTTTGTATTTAATCAACATATCTGCAATGTATTGAGGTCCTATGCTATTAAGTGATTTATAAACAAGTAATAATACTTTAAAAATCGATCCTAAATGTAACTGGAAGCCAGTGTAAAGACCTGAGGACTGGTGTGACATGGTCATATTTTCTGGTTCTGCTCAGAATCCTGGCCGCAGCGTTCTGTATGAGCTGCAGCTGTCTAATGGTCTTTTTCGGAAGGCCGGTGAGCAGACCATTACAATAGTCCACCCTGCTGGTGATGAAAGCATGAACGAGTTTCTCTAAGTCTTGCCTGGAAACAAAGCATCTGATTCTTGCAATATTTTTCAGATGATAGTAAGCTGATTTAGTTATTGCTTTGACATGACTATTGAAACTCAGGTCTGACTCCAAAATCACACCAAGATTCCTGACTTGATTTTTTGTTATTAGACCTTTTGTCTCAAGATATGCGTTCACCTTGAGAATTTCATCTTTGTTTCCAAATGTAATGATTTCAGTTTTGTTTTTGTTTAACTGAAGATAGTTTTGGCTCATCCAAATGTTAACTTCATCAATGCATTTGCACAGGGAGTCAATAAGGCTGTAGTCATTAGGTGATAGTGCTAAGTAGATCTGGGTGTCGTCAGCATAGCTGTGGTAAGCAATTTGGTTCTCTCTCATTATTTGGCTCAGTGGCAGCATGTACAGGTTGAATAGGAGTGGTGCTAGAATTGACCCTTGTGGGACTCCGCAAGTCATGGATGTCCAGTCAGACTTATGGTCACCTATACTCACATAATAATCCTCTCCCTTATAAATACGATCTGAACCATTTAAGGACCATCCCAGAAAGTCCGACACAGTTTTCCAGCCTGTCAAGAAGTATGTTGTGGTCAACAGTGTCGAATGCAGCGCTGAGGTCGAGTAGTACCAGAATTGATGTTTTGCCTGTATCTGTATTGAGGCGAATATCATTTATGATCTTTATGAGCGCCGTTTCTGTGCTGTGGTCGGTAATTAGATAATGTAATTCATACATTATCTAAATCATCTATCGCTTTGCATGCCATCGCCATCAGAGCGCTTACCCTAAAAAGGAGCCTCGGCTGAGTCTTTTAAATTCTATAAAATGCCAATATATTTTGTCTGTACTCACACCAGAAGCACCACTCACCATCTGAAAAAAAAGCTTATTGCATTTATTGAGATACAGCTGTCGTCAATACTGACGTGAAGGGCTGGGAACTTTGGGCATGAGTTTCATTATCGGATGTCTTTGGAGTGAGAACAGGTTGGCTTTTTGGAATGGATGTCAACAGAGGAGAGGCTAGTATGTTGACTTCTGTGAAGAAGCAGCGGACACTTTATGAAATAACAGCCTGTTTGCTAATCTTCAACATTCCTATAAAACATTCCTTCTGGAGTGAGCTACATTTAGATTTTAGTGATCTGCTGTGATTAAATCTGAATAATCAGATTTAATAATAAATAGATTTAAATCTTAATTTGTGACTTTGATAATCTTGGTTTTGGCTAGTAGAAGGTCTGAATGGCTTGTAACCTAAAAATATAGTAGCCAAATTGGCTGGTGAGGAAAAAAGTTAATTTCAAACCCTGTTTGGATTATTGATAAAGCCTGTTTTGTTTTTGAATCTTCATCTTCATGCCCTCTGACCACATCGTGACACTTATTTATATAGCAAAAAAACATTTCTTTTTTTCAATCAAAATCACAGCAGGGGAAATTCCTTTAGTGTGACAGCCCTAATTCATGATCCAACGCATCTCTCTTTGGCTGGAAAAAATAATCATAATCAGTTCTATTGCTTTATCTTGTTAATTGATTACCTTACAGTTTTATTATTAAAAGGTTAGATCTGTATTTTAGGCCTGTATGGTTTATGTCTTATTAATAACTTTGGTACAATGGATAAATAAATTTGTCAAATTAAAATGTATATTCACTGCCTTATAAAAGTTTGGGGTCATTAAGATTATTAAATGTTTTTAAAAGAAGTCAGGCATGCTCAACAAGGCTGCATTTATTTGATCTAAAATAGAGTAAATCTGTAATATTGTGAAATATCATTACAATTTAAAATAACTGTTTTCTATTTTAATACATTTAAAAATGAAATGTATTCCTGTAATGGCAAAGCTGAATTGTTAGCATCATTACTCCAGTCTTTAGAGTCACATGATCCTTCAGAAATCATTCTAATATTCTCTTTAGATTTTCTTCCAAAAAAATGTTTTATTAATTATATTTTGATTTTATATTATATACTTCATGATACTAGGTAAATAAGCAAATCAATGTTTACATCAATATTTTCGGGAACATAACAAATGGAGTTTTTGTTTTTTTAAATAATTTCTGATTTCAGTCTCCAAAACTGTAATTTCTCCATGCCAATGATCTGTGATCTGTCTTAATAGGATATGAGGAGTCCCAGGTTTGCTTATAAAAAGGAGGAACAGAGTAATTTGGAGATTTTAGAAACGCTGACAAAATATGCCTTCCCCCTGTCCAATGAGCTGGTAAGTCATGGCTCCAGTCAAAGCAGTGATTAGTTTGAGTACAGTTGGTTCATGGCTCCACAAATCCATTTGTTCCTTTTTCTCTTCCAGTCCTTATTTGCCTTCCAATACAAAGAGACATTTCCAGAGGATGGATGGAAGGTTTATGATCCAGTGCTAGAGTATAAAAGAATGGTAAGACATGCACGTTGCTAAAACTGAAAACATGAGATTCATTCAGCCTTTGTGTAGTTCTCTTTTGTTCATCTTTTTGTCCCCACACTGTCTGTAGGGTTTGCCGAATGAGAGCTGGACCATCAGTAAGATCAACAGTAATTATGAAGTGTGTGACACTTACCCTGCTCTGCTCGTTACCCCGACCAGTATTAAAGAGGATGAAATCAAACGAGTGGCCTCTTTCAGAGTGAAACATCGTATACCGGTGAGTGAGCGTGTGTCTGTGGGCTGTGCAGCATTATCTTACAAGTCATCTTTTTTTCCTCTGTATGTTTGACTTTACACATTGGGTTGTCACCACGTAATATTAGGTACAAATACACTACTGTTCAAAAGTTTGGGGTCAGTAATATTTTTAAAGAAATTAATACTTCAGCAAGATATTTAAAGACATTTATAATGTTACAAACTATTTTTACTTCAAATAAATGCTGTTTTTTTTTTTACTTTCTACTTATTAAAGACTTTACATAATTGACACTTCAGCATTCAAAAGCATTCTAGACGTCTGTACCTCATGTTCTCTTTTAGGTCCTCTCGTGGATCCACCCAGAAACTCAGGCCACTATAGTGCGCTGTAGTCAGCCCATGGTGGGCCCGACAGATCGCCGGTGTAAGGAGGATGAGCATTACCTCCAGACCATCATGGATGCCAATGCACAGTCCCATAAACTCACCATATTTGATGCTCGGCAGAACACCGTGGCTGATAATCACAAGGTAAAAGTGATTTCCATGACTTTTTTTAGTTCAGTTCATCAATGTTCAATCAGAGTGAAGGGAAATGCAGGAAAAAATATTTGTATGTGTCTCTTTCACTCGCATGTTGTTTTCCCACAAATGTAGTTTTGAATTATTGAGTAGAGTAGCCATATCTGCAGATCCTGTCAGGAGATGAAAATGGAAGCTGTGAATCTTCTCTACCTATTTTCTGCTCTTTCATGCCTCAGGCTAAAGATGGAGGTTATGAGAATGAAAATTTCTACCACAACATGGAGCTGAATTTCCTGGAGATCCCAAACATTCATGTAATGAGAGAGTCTCTGCGTAAGCTGAAGGAAGTGGTCTACCCCACCATCGATGAACATCGCTGGCATTCGGCCATAGATGCCACACACTGGCTGGAGTACATACGGGTAAACAGCATATCTGATATTTAGTGAACAAATGATGCAAGACCTTTCTGATAACTTGTCTACACCAGACGCGACCGTTGTCGCATCGTGCCGCGCTTTATGAAATAAAGCGCAACGGCTTGAAACTGTCCACACTGGATATGACAAAGTGACCACTGCAAATGAATTTGTCCTTTGTGTCAGAAGTAGCATGACCGTTTGAAGTACATCAGAAATAGAACAGGACATCAGTCGAATATTGGAAATTTGTCGTGTCACACTGCGCCACATCCAGTGTAGACAGCATCGCTGTGTTTAATGGATTTTATTTGCTTTTGTCATGTCTTGGATTTAGCAAATGTATAAAGTCAGTTCTGCTCAAAGTTTACTGGTGACCCAGAAGAGTCAGAATCAGAAAGCAAGATGCTTTTAAAGCAGTTCTCTCTGTCTCTCTCTCTCTCTCTCTCTCTCTGTAGCTTTTGCTTGCGGGTGCCGTGCGGATTGCAGATAAGGTTGAGTCGACCAAGAGCTCTGTAGTGGTGCACTGCAGTGATGGCTGGGACCGCACAGCTCAGCTGACCTCTTTGTCCATGCTGATGCTGGACTCCTACTACAGGACTCTCAGGGGCTTCCAGGTGCTGCTGGAGAAGGAATGGATCAGCTTCGGACACAAGTTTGCTGCGGTGAGGGATGCTGAGTGTGTCAATGAAATTGAACCTATACAGTGTATGGGAGGTAGAAAATCAAGTGTAGCCAATTAGATCTGTGATGTAAACTGTGCCTGAGTGTGTAAGAATTTCTAGGCCTGATATATATTATTTATATCATGTGATATATATTATATTTATATTAAGTCTCTTTTGCTCACAACTCAAAAATACTGTAAAAACAGTACTATTGTGAAATATTATTACAATTAAAAATAACAGTTTAATAACCATAAAATGTATTTTTTTCCTGTGATGGCTAGGCTGAATTTTTAGCATCATTACTCATTTTCAAATCAGCATATTAGAATCATTTCTGAAGGATGTGACACTTATTATAAATGATAAAACTTGTTGTGCTGCTTAATTTTGTGAAAACCTTGATACAATTTTTTCTTCAGAATTATTTAAATAGAAAGTTCAAAAGTATCCTTGCTGAATATAAATATTCATTTATATAAAATAAAAATCGTACTCATCTCTCTTTATCACAGCGTGTTGGTCATGGAGATGAAAATCATGCAAACTCTGAACGCTCGCCTCTATTTGTGCAGTTCATAGACTGTGTTTGGCAAATGATGAGGCAGGTAAGCTGTACCTTTTTTGCTCTTATCACTAACTATTATATTTATAATGAAATGTTATTTACTATGTTATGATTTATTATTGAGCCAAATTCCTATGAATTCCCATGAAATGGATACTGATGTTTTAGAATTCACTGGCTGTCTTTATGATGTTTTCTCAGTTTCCCACTGCCTTTGAGTTTAATGAGCTCTTCCTCATCACCATCCTGGATCACGTCTACAGCTGCCTATTTGGTACATTCCTTTACAACAGTGAACAGGAGCGAGTGGAAAAGGCATGTACCATTGTGCCAGGGGGAGGGTGGAGTTTTAGTGACCTACATGTTTCACAGCTGATTTCTTTTTTTAATTGTTCTTCCTTTTTTCAGGAAGTGAACAGTAAGACAGTGTCTTTGTGGTCCTACATCAATAGCCAGCCAGAGGACTTCACCAACCCATTCTATGTGGACTACGAAAACCATGTGCTGTACCCCTTGGCCAGTCTAAGACATTTGGAGCTGTGGGCTGGATACTACGTACGCTGGAACCCCCGTATGAGACCACAGGTGCAAAACCTTTCTTTTTAAATAATTTCGCGACATTGAGCCACTCAAAATCACTGCAAGGGAAATTCCTTCACCACAACAGACTTAGTTAGCGTTTTAGACCCCTGTTGTCGTGTAAATGAACGTCCAAAACACATAAAAAGACCAGATAGGTTTAGCTCACGTCTCATGTAAACGGTCCACTGAATCTTTCAATGGGAATGATTTTAATCGGAATGACATCAAAGTGCGCATGTAAACGCGGCCACTGTTATTGAACTGAATTAAATCAACACTAAACAGTCTTGAGCTGAATAAAAACACAATTATCTGCAGTAGAGCTGCTTTGAATTCTTGTTTCTTACCGTGAAGCTGCTAGGAAAACAATTAGGATTGTATAAAGTGCTATAAAAATAAGTCATTTGACTTATTCTAACTGAACCTACATTTGTGGCCTTCATTTATTCTGGACCAAGCCAGAAAATGAAATTGAACTTAATATGGACAACCACTACATAAATTGAATGTAAACCGTTAGTATGGTCATGTGATGCTAGACGACTAAAAACCAACTAGAGCTTTTATAACCGACACTGAGCTCTGAGGGAACTGAAATCTTGTGCGTGTTGACTTGTGTTCAGATGCCTGTGCACCAGAACCTGAAGGAGTTGCTGTATCTGCGTGCAGAGCTACAGAGGAAGGTGGAGGAGCTACAAAAAGAAGCATCTTCATCACGCTCAGTCTCCTCTTCGTCAGAGCATGCGTATTCTCCCTCACATGGCGGTACACCCCTACACTCCAATGTGTGACATACATGCAATGCTCACATTAGAGAGAATTCATTATTAACAGAATGTGTTGTAGGAGTCCATAGGTTAAAGTAAACAGGGTAATAAGATGTTGAAATCTATCAGTCATTTCACACTGGATAATGCTTTGGGAGAAAACTTGCATGGACAGTCTCCCACACGGTTGTGTTTTATAAAGTGTAGACTTCCTTCTAAACAGAGAACCTTTTGATTGTGATTCAGTTTTTGAAAAATAGGCCAGTATTTTAACTTGCGTTCAACTTGACTTGTAAATATACTTTTTAATAATTTATAATGTGTTTTTTTTTCTGTCAGTGTTTTCTTTCTGTACTGCCTCAGCATTGCCTGCCTTTGTGCCAATACCTCTACAACCTTTTAACATCACTTTAGTTATTTTCTAAAATCTTACATAACATTTTTTTCCCTACCTGTGAACTTCTACATTTTGTGTCTTGTATTCATGGTTTAGGTTTTAATATTATTTGATTAGATTTTACCAATTCATTTTGTGTTTTTGAATCTTGCTGTTGTGATACTGCCATTTTGGAACCACATATTGCATTTGTCTTTGATTTTCTGTTAGTATTAAAGTTTTTGTGCGCACACCCTAATATTGCACTACTATTGAACGTCCTGTACTACTGAAATGTACATTTACAAGGTAAATATTAATATTTATAAAAATCAACTCGTGTTTGGTGATCGGAGTGTCTTTGAATCGCCCCCATTTTGAATCTACTATTTATTTGTTGTTTTGACTGCAAACGTAAGTAGTTTGTACAACCATTTCCTTATAATTCATTCATTTGAACAGATAATGCCATATGCTTAAAAAGCAAATTACAATGTAATATTTAAAATAGAATATATTATGTATCTTTTTCTGTGTGTGTATTTTTGTATTTGTGCAGCCCTGGTTATTCTCTCTACATGTAAATTTTTTTTAATTCTGTAAAACAAAAATGACTCCCAAAAACTTGCAACCTGATTTAAAGAAAAATAAATGACCAAAGCAATCAAAGACAAGATAAATTGTTTATTGTTGGGTTTCTTTATGCTGATTTTTACCACCAAGTATAGCCAGTGAAATACAGCGGGAACCTTTGCTGAATATTATATTAAATTTGAATATTACAATGTCCAGAAGAGGATTGCCAGTTGATATATGTGTAATTCATTGTGTTTTCATCCCATTCTGTGCTTGATTAAGTAGGCACTGATGAAAACTTTGAGATTTTATGATGGTCAATATTTCTGAAGTTCACAAAGCCGGATGTAGAGTCAAACCTGGCAGTATCATGATGCAAAAACTAAACTGGCAGTGCAAATCAAGACACCTCAGAAACTTCATTTCCAATTTCTCCCAATTTCACATTTTTCAAGTTCATAAATAAACCCAGTACACAAGAAAAAACCTTTAATATCTACAGCTAGAATCCAAAACATGCATATCTCTACAGTTCAGCACATACACCCTTGTTTTGACAAAATTGCAACTATACTGGCCAAACGACACCAGAGAGCCCAGAGATCCTTACAAACTAAACATCCACCATATGAGCTACTAGTACCCAGACATGTAGATGGTCAATTGAAAGAATTAGGGAGGTTTTAACAGTCAGACTGTTGTATCTTTTACTCAGCTGTTTCAAATTCATTCCACCGGATCACAAGACTCACACCAAAGTCAAAGAACATGCAAGAAGGCAAAACCATCACATTTCATCTTTGGTGTTCTTCATTTCTGACAAGTGTAGCACCAAAAAAAAGCTACATTGTTCTGGTAGCCAAAGCAGTAAAAAGACTTACATTCAGCTAACATTCAGTTTGTTCGTTTTCACCCTAGATACTGTACAAAAGTCCTGGCAGAACGCGCCGTTTAAAGGAAAGTACCAGGGAACATTCTGCGCCGCTACATTTCTGACATCATTACCATTTGCAAGACTTGTAAGTGTACTTTATCTTGGGCATGTGAGTTAACGATATTTCAGATGTTTTCATACTGCAATAGAGTGTTGAGGTGCGGTCACATTTACCGTTGTTTGGCAAATGTATCGCGGGTATACCCAGCCATTTTAATAGGAACCCACATGATCAGAAATTTTCTGTTAAAGTTTGTCGCACGAATACTCCACATTGTCCAACAGAAAGCCTTGTGTTTCACACTGACTTCTGTGTTAACGGTGCTTCATGCTTCTCAACATTTGACAACGGACCTCGTTTTGGAGCCCAGCGAATGTGACCACACCTTTAAGAGTAGAACAACGTACTTTACCTGGTACGTCTGGTTTGTAGACATTCGAGTGAGGCAGCCCTTCTAATGGTCGTGACTGTTAGTGCCGTGTAAGTAAGCTAGCGTGTCTTCCCTAATGTTAGTGTGGTAAGGCATTGGGAAGGAAAGCACCATTGGCAAGGGCTTAGGTTCGGAGTAACAAAGGTGCACCTGAATTCACAGTGAAAAACAACAGCTACAGGAAAATCTGGAGGATCTCAAGTCAGGGAGAGGATGGCAAGGACTAAGCTGCTTTCCCATCCAGTTGTGCTAACTCTGCTGGCTAGTTCCAGATAGTGGCCTTCCAAATCAGATGGTCAAGCTCTGTGGCACAAAAGCCAGACCCAAAAAGAGTGGGAAAATTAGCAAGACGGGAAAGCAGCTAGGGACTCATTAAGGCAATAGCAAAACTAGGAAGGGTGTAACAGGTCTCTAAAAAGTCTCGAAGCTAAAGCTCAAACATGCTACAAACGATACAAACACTAAGCTTGGGCGAAAAACTACTCCCCATAATTCAAAAAGATGGGGGGCACAAACATTTATGTACATTTACTGCTACAAGTGTAAATAGAGATACACTGATTGAGATACACAACGGTTTGAGTACAAACTTGGAAACATTACGCGATTTACAAGCACATTAATCCCTTAAAATCCCGAAAAAGGCAATCGATCAGAATTAGCGATACGAGAGTTACTACACTGCTGAAGTATTGCGCTAACATGGAAACACAACTTTTTGGTTACTTGCACCCACAAGTTACTTCACACTAATGTATCTAGTCATTCTGATCACGCCGAATTCATCGATTCCTCAAAAGGAATCGCACCACTGACATCCAACTAACACGCACAAAAGCAGTTTCTTCATCAACACACGTCACATCTTCACAGTTATACCCATTTTAGTCACAAAAAAAGAAGCAATTTAGAAGGAAGCAGCTGTCGGTTAGTTTCTGACTTTAGTTGTTCGTCAATTTTTTTTTTCCTCAAAAAGTCACTCTAGTAAAAAGTTAGCTAAGACACAAAAACCTGCATATATATGTGTAACAATCTTTTCACATTGCTCTGTGAAAGCAAGGCAAATATATACAGATCATGTTAAAACAAACAAAAGATCCCTTCACAAATCCTTCACCACAACAACCAATCTTTTAAGCCTGTCTTGCTGTGAAAACATAAGAGAAACACATTATTGACCTATAAAAGCATTTTTTTTATGATTATCCAATCAGCCGTTTTTTTGTAAACCTTGGATTAATCAGTTGTCTCACTGTTTAATAAGTGTTTGTGCACATTAAGAATGATGAGCTGATTTGACAAACGAAAAGACTGTAGCGCAGTATGTGTGGGACTTTCTGTACGGGCTCCATTAAAAGACCCAAGTTTGATTTCTAGGGTCTCTGCAGATCATGCTAATTCATTTTTAGGTGTTTTCCCATTTCATAGCAATATTATTGCAAACAGGCTTACTAGCATTGTTGCATGTGAGCAGTTGGAATAAAATAAATTAAAAGATATTACACTATATCAACAGTCACATTGGTACTTAAAAAGGGCATTGTGGTGCAAATGTGCTGGGAAATACAGTGGCATTCCAATAGGAGAACAATTTAGAACTGCGCCCTCTTCAGTTTAGATTCAGCTTACACTGCATTTTCCTCTGTAGGCGGCTCAGCGTTGGGAGGCTGGAGAAGAGTTTGTTGAACTGGAGAAGGAAAGAAAATAACATATGTATTTCAACATGTATGAAAATAATTATTTACAATTATATGATCTTATAAAAATAAAAGCAGTATAAATTGAAGGTGCACTTAAGCTGCATTTCCACCGCGGGAACTTTCCCCAGGAACTAGGGACTTTGGGGTGGTACTCGGTGTGTTTCGACCACAGGAACCAGGGTCTAAATAAAGTTCCGGGTAAAAAATGTCCCCCTCAAAACGGCCCTGCTCGCGAGGTACTACTTTTTCAAAGTTTAGGAACTTTCGATGGTGGGACTTGGGCGAGGAACATACTGTTTGGTTAAGCTCACGCAGCATTTTATTTCAACCTAAAAGTCAGATGCGGTGCGTACAGTAAGAGTCGTTTGTTATTCAAATCAACAATGAAGTCTAAAAAATACGACCAATGGACCGACGACAAGGTTCAGGCTTTATTTAGTGTATTTGCAGAGGACGAAATCCAGTGGGAACTGGAAAGTTGCGCGCAGTCCTACATCACCGGACTAATCTTCACGGTACTTTAGTCCACGATGGAAACACAAACAGCAGCAGGTCCGGGGGGAAAAAATTCCTGGGACAAATTGTTCCAGGTAATTTCGGAGGAAACGGGGCTTAAGTCCAATTAAAAAGGATTTCCTATTATTGAACATTTTTGGTTGTAAAATAATTGTATGTGATAAATATGCTAGTGAATAGGGTATTTCTACAATGGCATCAGTGACCGGAAAAAATTTTTTTGCACCATGCTGCATCAAGTTATATAATATAATTACAAAGTATTTTCCAACCATTAAATATGCAGACTAGAATAAAAGTTACTAATAAACTGATAAAACACCTTTAAAGGTTTTTTAAAGCCATTTGGGTACCATCAAATCCATGTTTTTTTTTTATTATCATCAAGCATTTCCTCAATATTATTATTCTCTTCAAAACATTCGCATAAAGTTACTCACTCTAGATCTGGGGTTTTCAAACCTGTCCTGGAGGACCCCCAGCACTGCACATTGTGTATGGCCCTGTCCCAAATGGCACACTTCATGTGCACTTTCGGTCTTGTTAAGTCCACAAGACCGTAGGGTGTCCCATTTGTCATTTAAGCTCAAAGTTCCTGTCCCAAATGGCACCCTAAACCCTCATGGTCTTCACACTTCACAGAGTTCACACTTTCACGACGTAATGCCGCTTTGACTGCCAGGTAGAAGTCCTCTGTGTAGCTCGCGAACTTTCGGGCTCAGCTGAAGTGTGCTTGAGTTGGATTTTTTTAACTTGCGCGGAAGACGCGGATTGAGGCGACTATAGGGTGTTTGCGGCAATCGGATCGTCTTTGCATTTACTTTGTATGTAATTAATCACGCCGAATAATTAAATTAGCTTTTGGTGTGCACATTAGTCACCATAAGACAGTTGACCAATAAATTACAGTGACTGAATTTGTATTAAAATGCATGGTCCTAAAAGTCTTGTCCTTATCCCTAAATAAAAAAAAAAAAGTTAAATAAAGACATTAGCCTCATAAACAATGGTCAGTACCTTGTGGCTCCTGTGCGACAACTGCATCTGGGGCATCTGCCTTTACCATATCTACATTCAGACTCTCTGCAGAGAGATGAAGCATGTGATAAGGAACAAATCAATAAATACAAGCTGTGTGGTAGAGTTATGAAGAAAATGTATTTCCTTACGCTGTATGCTGAAGCACAACTTCTTCTTCTGGTAGGAGATGTAGCCGGTCACTGCACCAAACAGAGCCATTCCAACAGCGCTCACAATACCAGCGATGGTTCCAGTCTCAGCCATGGTGTCTGGGGATGAATACATAGGCCACGATTAAAATATCTAACTGGACCAAATGAGTCCTTACAAAATGTTCTTCTAATATCGCTATACTATTTAAAACAATCATACCATAGTTATTTTCATCAGCAGGATCCAAATCACCGGTACTACTGGCACTTCCACCTTTTCCACCTGTAGAAAAGTGAACACTGAAATGACAATTCTGTAGTTGGCCAGTTATTGTTTGTTATATTTGACAGGTCCCTCGATGTGAGGATCTGTCAGACAGTTTAGTTAAGTCACCTTTGCCTTTGTCGGGTTTGTAGGAGTTATCATTGCCCACATCCAAAAGGTCATCATCTGAGAATTGACTACCTGAGATTTTAGAAAAGACCATTAGATTGTGAAACAACATGATAAGTAATCATGCATGGGTGAGTCTTGGGTTTACTATTAGAGATCTAAAGGTGAAGCTTTTGTGACCCAAAAAGAGGAAAAGCCCAGCACCCTGCAAGAAACAGAAAGCTGAGCTGTCGATTAGGGCTGGGCAAAATAATTAATAAAATAAATGCTTAATTAAAAAATAGCAAGATTCATTATTGGTCCTCAAAATGGATTGATCATTTTCTGTGTTTGTTTAATATTCAATCCTATTATTTCCATTCTTCTCCTCTAGATGGCAATCTCTTATGTACCTTGCACAAAGAAGATATACCACTTTTTTAATGCAGTTCAATGGCAACTGTGAGTGCAAGCGAACCGATCATCTCTTCCTCTTTACTACAAGTTATAGCACAAAAGGTATGTTGAAAGACAGTACAACTGAAATATATCATATTACATATATTACACATTTATTATATATTTACTTAACCTGTTCATGACGTCACAATTAAACGTCACATGACGTCACTGCAAAATTTAAAAGCATTTTTTAATACAAAAAAAACATTTATTAACACAATAATAAAATGTTTTTTTTCTGGGTGAAGGCGAAATCAAAATGATGGAGCAGGTCAATTAATTATTTCTTTATTTATTTTTAGTATTGAATATTATCTAAAAATTATATAGCAATTGAATGTAATAATTTAGGCTCTGTTAAATGTAACCTTAAATATTACAGTGAAGTAACAACAATGTAAAAAATTATATGATCAATAAGTTATGACATTTGTTTTTACATTGCTTTAACTCACCAAAATAAGTTTGATTTTTTTTTTTATTAATAATTTTAGTTATACAAGATTTAACTCATTTTTAAAGTCAGTTTAATGTTATTTAAGTTTATGACTTAAACCAAGGTCATTGTACTTAAAAATTGAAGGCAGCAACTTTTTTTTCTTTTTACAGTTAAGTAACAGGGTTCCCTGTATAGCCACAGCATTAGCTGATATATTCTTTTCCTTAAGAAAAATTGACACGTACCTAAAATAATTCTGAATGAATCCAATTGAATATTATATTGAATCAAGATCGGAATCAAGTGTTATCCAATCGAGAGCTCAATTTGTATCTGTTCTGTATCAATACCCAGCCCTACTGCCACATACAATCCAGAGAAAGCAATAGAACTAGCAATCTGATTGATTAAATTCAAAATCCATGCAAAGTTAAGATGCAAGAGAGCCACGGTGGTCACTAGGTTAATGCTTCTATCCCTGAAAGCCTTGCACTGAAATCAGAAAGCCGATTAGATTTTAACAATGGTGAGATCGGCTTTGAATTGTGGGTACAAAGTGTGATTCTTCCAGCCAAGAAGATAAAGAGAGGAAGCGGGTGGTAGAAGTGTTACTCTATTTCTTACCACCTCTGCTATTGGGTTTGCCGTCATCACGGCCCCCTACTCCAAGGTCTTTATCTGCCAGGGACAGGAGATGCCATCAAGCCTGGCTAGCTTGGGTTAATCCACGCTGACTAGCAATATAGTAGCCTAAGTTTCAAAGTGATAGATTGTAAGGGTAACCTTTGGATGAGCTTCAAGATTACAGGTCCTTCTCAAAAAATTAGCATATTGAGATAAAAGTTCATTATTTTCCATAATGTAATGATAAAAATTTGACTTTCATATATTTTAGATTCATTGCACACCAACTGAAATATTTCAGGTCTTTTATTGTTTTAATACTGATGATTTTGGTATCCAGCTCATGAAAACCCAAAATTCCTTTCTCAAAAAATTTGCATATTTCATCCGACCAATAAAAGAAAAGTGTTTTTAATACAAAAAAAGTCAACCTTCAAATAATTATGTTCAGTTATGCACACAATACTTGGTCGAAAAAAAAAAAGAAAAAAAATACTTGGTCGGGAATCCTTTTGCAGAAATGACTGCTTCATTGCGGCGTGGCATGGAGGCAATCAGCCTGTGGCACTGCTGAGGTGTTATGGAGGCTCAGGATGCTTCGATAGCGGCCTTAAGCTCATCCAGAGTGTTGGGTCTTGCGTCTCTGAACTTTCTCTTCACAATATCCCACAGATTCTCTATGGGGTTCAGGTCAGGAGAGTTGGCAGGCCAATTGAGCACAGTAATACCATAGTCAGTAAACCATTTACCAGTGGTTTTGGCACTGTGAGCAGGTGCCAGGTCGTGCTGAAAAACAAAAACGAAATCTTCATCTCCATAAAGCTTTTCAGCAGATGGAAGCATGAAGTGCTCCAAAATCTCCTGATAGCTAGCTGCATTGACCCTGCCCTTGATAAAACACAGTGGACCAACACCAGCAGCTGACATGGCACCCCAGACCATCACTGACTGTGGGTACTTGACACTGGACTTCAGGCATTTTGGCATTTCCTTCTCCCCAGTCTTCCTCCAGACTCTGGCACCTTGATTTCCGAATGACTTGCAAAATTTGAGCGACAGTCCAGTGCTGCTTCTCTGTAGCCCAGGTCAGGCGGTTCTGCCGCTGTTTCTGGTTCAAAAGTGGCTTGACCTGGGGAATGCGGCACCTGTAGCCCATTTCCTGCTGCGCCTGTGCACACGGTGGCTCTGGATGTTTCTACTCCAGACTCAGTCCACTGCTTCCACAGGTCCCCAAGGTCTGGAATCGGTCCTTCTCCACAATCTTCCTCAGGGTCCGGTCACCTCTTCTCGTTTTGCAGCGTTTTTTGCCACACAGAGTTCCCACTGAGGTGCCTTGATACAGCACTCTGGGAACAGCCTATTCGTTCAGAAATTTCTTTCTGTGTCTTACCCTCTCGCTTGAGGGTGTCAATGATGGCCTTCTGGACAGCTGTCAGGTCGGCAGTCTTACCCATGATTGCGGTTTTGAGTAATGAACCAGGCTGGGAGTTTTTAAAAGCCTCAGGAATCTTTTGCAGGTGTTTAGAGTTAATTAGTTGATTCAGATGATTAGGTTAATAGCTTGTTTAGAGAACCTTTTCATGATATGCTAATTTTTTGAGAATTTTGGGTTTTCATGAGCTGTATGCCAGAATCATCAGTATTAAAACAATAAAAGACCTGA
This sequence comes from Gobiocypris rarus, assembly GCA_023029165.1. NCBI lineage: Eukaryota > Metazoa > Chordata > Actinopteri > Cypriniformes > Gobionidae > Gobiocypris > Gobiocypris rarus. The sequence goes on along the minus strand of CM040912.1, from coordinate 40,480,981 downwards.
AATATTTCAGTTGGTGTGCAATGAATCTAAAATATATGAAAGTTTAATTTTTATCATTACATTATGGAAAATAATGAACTTTTATCACAATTTTGAGAAGGACCTGTACATGGGCTTTTACAGAAACCGGAAGATGTACAACAAGATGGAAGATGTTTTGATGTTCAGATAGAAAACAGAGGCCTTAAACTCAACTTTCTGTCTTCTGAGAATCGGCCATTTGGACCTACTCCACTATTTTTTGCTTTTGTTTCTCTATTTGGAGAAACAGCCTTCTGTGAGGAAAAGTTTCATTTCAGCTCACCATTTCCTTCTCTCTTCAGAATGCAGAAAAAAATCTGCTCCAATTAAAACAGTTTATGTTGCCCTAAACTATTCATTTGTGTTGAAACCTTATAGCCAGCATTGTACTTATTAATTACTTTATTGTTATTAAAGATGAAAGACTTAACCACTAAATTGCAAAAATGAAATATGGAGAAAGGTAAATGCAAGTTAACAGAAAAATACATACCACCTTTGCCAGAGTCTTTGCCCTTTCCTTTAATGTCATTGTTGGGATCCAGGGCATCTGCAAGATCTAAGTCCTCAAAATCTGTCAACCAAAAGAATTACTGACTACATTACAAATGGAATATGCACAGAACTAATTGTAATTTTAATACAGCTAAGTGACAATGAAAAAACATATCTGTGTAATTTAAGTTTGAAACAAATCAAATGAAGATGGAACCCACACAAAGTCACAAGACAAGATGACAATGAAGACAAATGCAAAAGATGCCCACGTGATCATAATGTGATGTGATATTGGTGTATAAGGCACAGAGGATAATCTGATAGAAAGATTTGAGTTATAAAAAAAGAAAAAGATTTGAGTTGACATGACATGGCCATGACTTATTTCAGCTGCTGTATTTATATGATCATTTTTATTGCATGAGTACAAGCTAAATTACTTAAGCAGAGCGGCTGAAGAAAGTCATGGTTTTTATTTGATGTAAACTGTAAGAGGCATGCATTATATTAATAATGTAATATTAGGGACTTTCTCTTTCTTCTGAATATGGAACAACATTTAGAGCAGTATAGAAAATGATGCTAAATCCATGATCGCGTTATTTACTAGACTTATTTTTGGTTTGTATACACAAATATTCATGCAAACACGCACGGACACAAACACGATGAACGGTTCTACAGGGGAACTGACAGCACAGTACACACCAGACTGGACTTTCCGAGGGGCAAGCGAGGTTTGAAGAGGATTACGGGTTGTTCGGGGCAACAGGCCAGGGCGAATGGTGGCGTCAAACAAATCAGTGTATATCTCTTCTGTTAGTGGAGGTTAATATGTTAGTATTGTAAAGCAATTCCCATTCAGAGGGTGCTAGGTATTCAAACCTATGATGAAGAGTGATTAGTGAGCACCAAAATTAATAACAAAAAGTATGTGAGAGTTTTCATTCGGTGTTAAGAATAGACTACGCCCCAACCTAAAGTGTCCCATACAATGTTTTTTCGACCATAGATAATATGAAAATAATATGAGATACATCAGGATAAACATCTTGCTGACCCAGCATCACACATGACATAAAAACATGTTTTTTTTAAATATGACACAAAAATATATGTTTAGCACTCAAAGGTGCCAACAGCTCTAATGTTTATTGAAGAAGGTCAGTAGGGGGATTTGTGTTCATTTCAAGCAGAACAGACTGCTGTAATGCATCCCCTTACGCAAAGAAAATATATGTCCCTTTATATGAATGATCAATATATTAAATGATTTAAATGTATATTTGAAAATATACAGAATAATATATTGTGTTAATATATTACAATATATTTAATAATACACAAGGATTTGCTGCTTTTTATATATTGAAAAATATGTGACAAAGTATTTATTAATATATCATAATGTATGTAATTTTATATTCAGTAATACACTTCATAACATATAGATATATATGTGAACAGATATGGTACTGCATGTTTATTATATTGCAGATATATTTACTCATGCAGTATAAACACGCATATATAGTGGAATATATAATTTAATATATTTCTTATATTCTATAATTATTTACATTATATGTTTAATAATTTCATACATAACATCTGCATGTACCAAAGTATTTAGCAAAGAGACTATCACTGTGCTAAAGCGTGCACAGTGCAATATAGTAATTGTAGTCTTCATGGCCTGTTGGTCAATCATCAACCTAACCACAGGCTCTTCAGCACTACGCTACCAGAAAACCTTTTAAATTCCAAAATAACAGAACATTAAACACTAACTGATTTCCCCTTATATTAATATTTAGCAAAACACATGAAATAACACTTAATTTTAACATTTACTCTCCTTTAACAGTCAGAAGCAAAGCATGATGGAATCTAGAAATCTGCTGCAACCCTGATTCTGTGAATGTGGGTTATATATATGGGTGTACATACATTCACATTTTTATGGGTACACTTTTATATAACATGTATGTGCAATATATGTACACAATAAAGCACAAGCACTACTTTCCCATATATGGAAATGTATTATGTAATATATTGCAGTATATTCCCATATATTTTTGTTCTGTAAGGGTCTCACCTGTTTGTTTGGGCTTGGGCTTTGCTGGTTCCTTGACTGTGGGCTTAACAGGTTTAGGACTAGGTTTCTCTGCTGAACAAATGAACATTTTTATTTCAGATTAGATCTTTTTAAATCAGGTTTAAAATTCCATTAATCCAATTCATTTAAATTCAGTTAATTAAAAGTCATAAAAGGTGAAGTGTGTAGTTTCTGCAACACTAATGGCACCTTGCAGAATTATAAAAATACAGCATATTTTGCAAACGCCCATTTCTGGCTCACTGCAGCACCAAATGACATCCAGGAAAGAAAAATTATTCTGCAAATGATTTGGTGAAAAGCCGAGAACATCACATAATTTCCTTTAAAAAAAAAACACCTAGAGAGTGTATTTGTGTGTCAGTGTATGAGCATGTTGTAGGGTTGCATCCACTGGGCTATAATAATATTCATAGATCTAGCCTTTGTAACGTGGTTGTGTATGATTTGGCAATAGGGGACAGCCTATACACTGGTCAAAAAGATTTTAAAAAAGAAGAAAAAAGAAATGTATTAACATGTTAACAATTTTTTGTGAGGTGCTCGTGAGATACTTGGCTCAGCCTGTGCTTCCTCTTACAACAAAGAATTTCACACGATTTCTCCAGAGAAAAAAAAAAAATGCTTGCAAGCTCGCACAACTTGTACGCCCCAGTTCGGACAAAGCATCAACCTCCCGTGGTCTCTCTTGAAGCCAGCACTGAAGTGACTTAAACTGCAATTCATCGACTAGCTGCTAGAGACAGGCTACAAAAAGGAGTCAAATCTGTATCTCCCCCATGTTAAAATGCCCAACTTTACAGCAGACATATTTTTACAGCCTGGTACAAAAAGTGGTTTTGGTCTATAAAGCTAATTTAGGGGGATGATTTTTTTTTACTCTGTTTAAATTATATTAAGCCTTAAAAGTTCTGCATAATTAAGGGCATGGCCACTTGAGTGACAGGTGGATTGACACTCTGGTCGAGCTAGGTGTGCATGGTTTTAGCAGCCAGGCACCTCAGCTCCACCCAAATCCCGCCTCTTCGCCCATTTTCAGTTATCCCGGAGTGACGCACTGCCAAGATGGCGACAGCCCACATTAGGCTTCAAAAATGCCATTCAGAAACCTACGGGTGACATCACTGATACCACGTCCATTACTTCCTGCAAGGGGTGCTGGGCGCCATGCTCCACCCATTGGCTCTGCAGTGAGCAGCTCCGGCTCTCGTGTCGTGCCTCCCTCAACTCAAACATCAAAAACACAGCTCTTATGAATGCTTGTGCATGTCTCAACAGGTAAAAGTAGGGTACTTTCAATAGAAGGTCTAACATATTATGAAAACTTTTAGCTGTGTTGCTATGTGTCATGAGCAAGCTATTGAGTAGGCTAATGTAACCAGGCCAGCTAGTGAGAGCTGTACAGGTAAACCTCACTCCCCTGATGATCTCAAAAGGCGCACTAGCAACTAAAGCTAGAGACTGCAGTCTTTAGTGCCCTTGTTAGCACATCTGCATCCAATACCGATCTCGAGAGGCCTGTAGGACCGGGAGAGTTACATTGGGGCCGTGACCCAGATGAGATTGAGGTTTAGGGGGTGAGTGTAATTGAGGCCAGCTAGTGAGAGCTGTGCAGGTAAACCACACTCCCCTGATCTTAAGAAGCACACTAGAGACTGATGCTAGAGACTGTGGTTTTTAGTGTCCTTGTCCTCCCATGCTGGTGATGCCGGTTTGACTCCTGATCTGAGTGGGGTAAGTAGGACTGGAGGGGTTACGCTCTGTCTAGAGCAAACATGAGCGTTATAATAAACCCAGCGTAATTTTTTGACATGAAATTTGGCTTGCACTCCTGTACTCAAAGCTGGATGTCAGTCATGATTGCAGTAGCCAAACCCCAAACTAATCGCAATAGGTTGAGCTGGAAAGAAATTGAAAGATCTGAGTGGATCCCACTCAATGTTTAGATGGTGCATGGGGGGGCTCAATGTTTACACTTTTGGGGGAGATAAACTCATGAATGGGATACTAATGGCACTCGGTGAACAATAAACTGAGTTAAGAGAATGTATTTTAATATATATCTTACATACTTCACTTTTAATTTGGAAAGGCTCATTTAGCACTGTAAAAAAGCAATTTCTCTGCTTATTACAGTGCTATTAATCACATCAAACAATTAATAATCTCACCTGCTCCTCCTGCTTCTCCTGCCCCACCTGCTGGGTCCACTTTAGGTGGTAGGGTAGCTGTGGGATTTTAAAAAAGAAAAGGTAAATACATTTAATATACAAAATAAAATCAGTCGGACAATGTCAGGCAATGCTGTTTATACAAATCCTCAATACTGCTGCATAATCCTTACATGTTACATCATCATAATTGTCATACTTACTTGTATCAAATGCATCTCCCAGGTTCAGTTCCTGACTTATGCCTATAAAACATACAACAAAATAAGATACATTTGTGCAGTTCATTCATAAACATACACTTAATGAGCACTCAGATAATGAACAAGAATGTAATTTGTTTTTATGTAAATCATGCCTGAACACACACTACAAATGCACATAAAATTAATCTAAATGCATAATTTTCATTCATATTTGCCTGCAATACTGGCAGTATAAGGTACTATAATAACATCTCAGATGATAGATGGATGCTAATGATAAGACTGGGTCTGATGTCCAGCTTTATTAAAGACTCTTTATGATACAAATTCCAAAGTAGTGCTGCCACATTCCTGGATTTTACCAAAGACAAGAAAATGACAGCAAAGGGACAAAGGATCTTTTGTGTTCATGTACTACACAACAAAGACATTTCTGCAAATATTCTTTCCCCATGTGTCATTTCTGCTAGTATATTTCTAAATAATTTCTTCTGTAATAAGGCAGACTTCACTTTCCATATCTTATGCAATGAATGTCTACCCTATATTTGTAGCACTAGGTTACAGATAATGTGATGCAACACTCCACTGGCGTCAGTCTTATCCATCCTTCTTTCTTTCTCTTTTCATCTTTTTATCCCACTGTCCTTTTCTCTATTTCTTTCTGTCTGCCTTTTCTACTTTTTTTTTAGAACTTGGCTTTCTTGTTCATTTATAAGTTGTCTTAGTGCACACTAGGTTTAGCTAAAAGCTAAAAGCAACGTCTGCCCCTCATGCAGCAGTGCCAAAGCCAGCTCAGCATTGGCACACTGTTATGTGATCAATATGTCATGTGACAGCGGTTAAACTAACATATGTTTTTCCCAGATTTAAAACTTATAGCTGTGGGTTTAAATACAGTATATTAGTTCATATTTTAATTGTGGGTTTAATTGTTTATTCAGATAGTATGGTGATGATAGATACCTAAAAAAAATATTGTAATTTGAAGGGAAAAAAATCAAAACACGTACCTAACACCTAAAACAGTAGTAAAACTATATGCTCATGAAAAAACAATGAGGTTTCAGGTAGGGAGTGTAAAGTATCTAATTACATATACAACAAAGGGGTGTGGCTGACAGGAATAGAGGGAGGGGCCGTTTGCCTCTGCCAAAACTGCAGAAGGTGGCTTTCCTAATTAATTTCAATGATGGCTTTAGATAAGGGGTACTACATGGAATGCACATCATTTGTGCTTCTAAACAATATTCAAAGTAGTCTTTCTCAGAAAAAAAGATGTAATTCCTTTCATGCTCAACATAATTTTGCTTAAACAATCATCTTTTACATTATACGCATGTGTCTCACATCAACAGAGGGGGACCGTTACCCCTGTCATAAAATGATGGTATCTTCCTATCTTCCGCAGTCTCCTAAAATTCCAAACTCCTATCATGTACCTGGGTGCATTGTGGCTTCGTATGCGCATGCGCTCTGACTCTAAGCCTCCCAAAGTACCTGTACCGTGCTAGGATAGGGAGAATATGTGGAAATGACATGTTCTCTGTATATATTTTCATTTCGGCAGTACTGAACAAAGTAATAAAATAAAATAATAAAACAAGCCTTTGATAAAGCATAAATTTAACATTTAATTTCCTAATAAACGAGGGGTGCAGAACACCATACATTGTTACAATATTACAAGTTGGCACAGTATATTAATATAATTATACATTTAGAACAAAAATATGAGACGGTTAATTCATGCAATAGGCAAAACATAATTAAAAGAAACCTGATTGATTGATGTTTAAATATATGTAAATTTGATCTATTAGGAATAACTTAAATTGTCCTAAATACATCTTTGTGCAAGGTGAAACAAAAATGAGAAGAGATTAATATCCTTCTCATCCTCATTAATATTCTTAACACAGAAATTCAAAATGTCTCACCATGCAATATAAAACAAACATTTTATTTTTTGTAAATTAATAAAAATCATTTGTTGTGCCTTAACGTGTCGTGCAGCGGCGTAGCAATGGCTAGACCCAGACAGATGAGCGAGACCCAGACAGATGTTAAAACGCAACTCAAAGACGGTGATTTATGTGATTCATGCATCGAGTGCTTTACATAAAAGTAAAGTCTACATAAAAGTCAAAGTCTAAATGCTTTAAATCAATGCTTGCCTACGGCGCCGACAAAAAATGATGAAGTAGGCATGGCACCGGGTTCAACAAAGAGGGGCGCAGCGCTTACCTTTCACTATCAGCAGAGAAAAGACCGCTAGAAGCGTCCATGTCGAGAGCTTTTCCCCCATGTTAAAAGTGCGAAATGGCACCTGGATTACAGCGATATTAAATATTCGCTATGTTTTTAAGACTATTTGCCCTTGGGGCCTAACGGGAATTTTAAGAGTCGTAAGTCCTCACTTAGACCCAAAATGCCTGCGCGACAGTCTGCAGTGCGAATGAGCGAGAACAAGATTCACAGCCGCGTGTTGTATTACGTTTCAACACCGGCTTTAGGGCGGTTCCTTAAACTCAGCTCCGGTTTTTACTTAGAGATTTACGCTGAAATACACCGCTTTAAAAAAAAAAAGATTAGGCGAACCAACCGATGTTAGTTGTTTTAGCAACAAATATGTGAACATACTAGTGAACTTTGTGACCAGACCAGTTGAATGTAGAATTCGCGCGATAAGATTGTGTTTACATGTAGCCTAGTGAAGGGCTGCTCGAGGAGATAAGATGACCTCCTCACGTGCAATTGGCTATTCACTTAGAATGACTGAATTAGGATAATTGTGCTTCTCTGAATAATTGAATGTCTTGCACAATTGACTTCAGTTAATAATTGATATGTTTGGTGGGCTAACACATGGATCTCTGGTTAAAGGCCTGTTTGTGTGTTAAGCTACTCTGTCTGCAATTATTTGCTAATTAGAGTTTTACAATAATAAAAAAAAAGAATTGTACTTTTGAAAAATATAATAAAACCACAGCAGCCAAATTCAGCCGTGCTTGCAGAGCAAACAAAACATATAAGTCCAAAGCCACTATTGGACAAATAACAGCCAGTTAAAACATTAGTTCATTTTAAAATTAAAATTAACCCATGATTTACTCACCCTCAAGCCATCCTAGGTGTAAATATCTTTCTGATGAACACAATCGGATGTATGTTAATAAATATCCTGACCCTTCCATGCTTTATAAATGGCAGTGAGCAGGGCCCAAGAGACTGCAGCTCAAAAGGCCTTCTGAAATGAAACTTTATTGTTTTTGTGGTGGGGGGCAATATTTAAAAAGTAAAATATCTAGCTTCCGCCAGACAACTTTACGTATTAAACTTATGAAGAAAGTGTAATGCCTCTCACAGTTAAAAATGTTTACACTACATCCGATGTCATACGTTGCAACAGTTACGCTTTTTCTTTAAGTTCAGAAACTAGATATGTTACATTATAATACAGTGAGGAAAATAAGTATTTGAACACCCTGCTACTTTGCAAGTTCTCCCACTTGGAAATCATGGAGGGGTCTGAAATTGTCATCGTAGGTGCATGTCCACTGTGAGAGACATAATCTAAAAAAAAAAATCCAGAAATCACAATGTATGATTTTTTAACTATTTATTTGTATGATACAGCTGCAAATAAGTATTTGAACACCTGAGAAAATCAATGTTAATATTTGGTACAGTAGCCTTTGTTTGCATTTACAGAGGTCAAACGTTTCCTGTAGTTTTTCACCAGGTTTGCACACACTGCAGGAGGGATTTTGGCCCACTCCTCCACATAGATCTTCGCTAGGTCAGTCAGATTTCTGGCCTGTTGCTGAGAAACACGGAGTTTGAGCTCCCTCCAGAGATTCTCTATTGGGTTTAGGCCTGGAGAGTGGCTAGGCCACGTCAGAACCTTGAAATGCTTCTTACAGAACCACTCCTTGGTTATTCTGGCTGTGTGCTTCAGGTCATTGTCATTTTCAATGCTCTAACTGAGGGAAGGAGGTTGTTCCCCGAAATCTCGCAATACATGGCCCCGGTCATCCTCTCCTTAATACAGTGCAGTCACCCTGTCCCATGTGCAGAAAAACACCCCCAAAGCATGATGCTACCAGCCCCATGCTTCACAGTAGGGATGGTGTTCTTGGGATGGTACTCATCATTCTTCTTCCTCCAAACACGTTTAGTGGAATTATGACCAAAAAGTTCTATTTTGGTCTCATCTGACCACATGACTTTTTCCCATGACTCCTCTGGATCATCCAAATGGTCATTGGCAAACTTAAGACGGGCCTGGACATGTGCTGGTTTAAGCAGGGGAAACTTCCGTGCCATGCATGATTTCAAACCATGACGTCTTAGTGTATTACCAACAGTAACCTTGGAAACGGTGGTCCCAGCTCTTTTCAGGTCATTGACCAGCTCCTCCCATGTAGTTCTGGGCTGATTTCTCACCTTTCTTAGGATCATTGAGACCCCACAAGGTGAGATCTTGCATGGAGCCCCAGTCCGAAGGAGTGATTGCTAATGATTGCTCCAACAGTGGACCTTTTTTTACCAAGCTGCTTGGCAATTTCCCCGTAGCCCTTTCCAGCCTTGTGGAGGTGTACAATTTTGTCTCTAGTGTCTTTGGACAGCTCTTTGGTCTTGGCCATGTTAGTAGTTGGATTATTACTGATTGTATGGGATGGACAGGTGTCTTTATGCAGCTAACAACCTCAAACAGGTGCATCTAATTTAGGATAATAAATGGAGTGAAGGTGGATATTTTAAAGGCAGACTAACAGGTCTTGGATGGTCAGAATTCTAGCTGATAGACAGATGTTCAAATACTTATTTGCAGCTGTATCATACAAATAAATAGTTAAAAAATCATTTTTAGTTTTTCTTAGGTTTAGCACATAATCTAAATGGGTCTTAACAACAACATTAATGCAATTGGTTTTTATCTATATATTTTGTGTAATTCCCCTCCCCCCTTCTTTTTTATTTTTTTAAATTATATATATATATATATATATATATATATATTGTAATGCATTTTTTTTTCAAGGCTTTGGCAATTGTATATAGTTTGAAAAGTTGTTATTTTATATACATGAGTACACATAAAGCTTGGAAACATCAGGATATTTATTAATATAACTCTGGTTGTGTTCATCAGAAAAAAGAAAGTCGGGGGTGAGTAAATCTTGGGGTATTCATAATTTTAAAGTGAACTAATCCTTTAACCATCTATGGTGCAAAATTATGAAGAAAAAAAATCTTTATATTTTACATATATTAAATAAGGTTAAAAATCATTTTCCAAAATAGTTTTTTTGTACAGCTGACCTTTGACCTTTTTAGGGTGCCATCATTTATAACTGACTTATTAGGGTAAAAAAAAATTGCAAAATATTTCTAAAATGCACAAATTCACTCACACACATTCAAATGCATTTTCATTCTCTGAAAAGTGAAAAGGTCTTAGTGTTTTAAAAAACATTAAAAAGCATTAACATTCCATAAATGTAAACTTATACACATAAATGTATACAGTATATGTATTTGCATTTACCCTTGAGTTTTGATGTTCTCACTGACTTCAGAAACCTAATATGTATTGCAAGTCAATTTCAATAATGAAATTAGAAATTAGCACGTAATGTATGTTATATCGGTGCTTTATACTGCAAGTCAATAAGATAAATGTTATGTCAATTAAAAGAGCTACAGTGACTCATCCGGTGGGATCCTTGTGGTATGCTTGCAGAAACAATTTCCCATTTAAAATGGGTGCATAATCTAGATAAGTGCATTAGATATCATATAGACCTAGTATTTCCCCTTTTTCCATGACACTCTTGTTTTACATAATTAGCATGTACTGCATGTTATGCAAACAAGCAATAATTCCAAAGCAATATAAGAAATAAAAGACCATTTTTTGTTTCAATTTGAACAAGTTTAAGTAATTCATATCTCATTGGAGGACTGTCAAACATTTTAGAACAGTCAGAAAAACTGAACGTTTGTATACGTTTTTTGCCAACCCATGATGTTATCTGTAATAGAGTTCTGCAGGGATGACAGCATTTTGTTGACCAAAACCCAGAAACAAGTCAGCATTTTAGCACTTCTGGTTCCATCATAACAAAGTAAGTGTTTTTATTTTTGTATCCGCAGCCGCAGTAACGCCGTTGGGATTGCTTCATATGAGACCACTTCAAAACGCCGCTCAGATGCAAGCACGTTCTGGTCCGTATGGACAGCACTGCGGCCATTGCATACATCAACAAACAGGGTGGTCTACACTCCCTTCGCATGTCACAACTCGCCCACCATCTCCTGTTATGGAGTCAGAAGTATCTGAGGTCGCTTCATGCCATTCACATTCCGGACCTGCTCAATTGTGCGGCCGACGAGCTCTCATGACAGCCAGTGCTCCCCGGAGAGTGGAGACTCCATCCCCAGGTGGTCAAGCTGATTGGAGTTGCTTCGGGACCGCACAGGTAGACCTGTTTGCCGCCCCGGACACGACTCATTACCAGTTGTTTTATTCCCTGACCGAGGGGACCCTCGGCACGAATGCGCTGGCATACAGCTGGCCCTGGGGCCTACGCAGGTATGCGTTTCCCCAAGTGAGCCTTCTCACACAGACTCTGTGCAAGGTCAGGGAGGATGAGGAGCAGGTCCTGTTGGTCGCTCCGTACTGGCCCAACAGGACGTGGTTCCTGGAACTAGTGCTCCTCGCGACAGCACCTCCTTGGCCCATTCCTCTGTGGAAGGACCTCCTGACTCAGAGACGGGGCACCCTCTGGCGCCCACGTCCGGACCTCTGGAAACTCCATGACTGGTCCCTGGACGGGACACGGAGGTTCTAGGTGGTCTACCACAGGCTGTGGTAGACACCATCACTTCCACTAGAGCACCCTCCACGAGGCAGCTCTATATGTTGAAGTGGAACCTGTTCGTCGACTGGTGCTCTTCTCGCCGAGAAGACCCCCGAAGATGCTCGATCAGTTCGGTGCTCTCCTTCCTTCAAGACGGGTTGGAGAGAAGGCTGTCTCCCTCCACCCTCAATGTCTATGTCACCGCTATCAGCGCGAATCATGAACATGGTAGATGGTAAATCTCTGGGGAAGCACGATCTGATCGTCAGGTTCCTGAGAGGGGCGAGGAGACTAAATTCACCCCCACCCCTTCTATAACCTCTTTGGACTTGACTCTGGTGTTAACCGCACTGCAGAGGCCACCCTTTGAGACATTTCAGTCAGCTTAGTTAAAAGCTCTGTCCCTTAAGACAGTACTCCTGGTTCCATTGGCCTCCATTAAGAGGGTAGGGGACCTGCAGGCATTTTCGGTCGACGAATCGTGCCTGGAATTTGGGCCTGGTAACTCTCACGTAATCCTGAGACCCCGGCCTGGATATGTGCCCAAGGTTCCCACCACTCCCTTCCGGGATCAGGTGGTGAACCTGCAAGCACTGCCTTCGGAGGAGGCAGACCCAGCCCTAGCTTTTCTCTGTCCCGTCCGCGCCTTGCGGATGTACGTGGACAGAACACAAAGCTTCAGGACCTCAGAGCAGCTCTTTGTCTGTTACGGAGGCCAGCAGAAGGGAAAGGCTGTCTCCAAGCAGAGGATGGCCCACTGGACAGTGGATGCCATCGTCTTGGCGTATGGAACCCAAGATGTGCCCTGCCCACTCGGGTTAAGAGCCCACTCCACTAGGGGTGTCGTTTCTTCCTGGGCGCTGGCTCGTGGCGCATAGTCAGTAACACCGAAGTGCCCGTTCTAGTGTCGGCTTGCTGCACCAGTCCCTTCCTCTGCAACGGATACGTGCGCTCATATGCTTCAGGTGAATTCCCCAAGCATGGCGAACCCTGGGAGTCCTCCGCAACCCGTGGCTGTCGCACGTGGCGAAGCGTCCGACGCCAGGTCTGACACAAATGCATCGTGAATCTGGTGTCAGGCTGGGTCCCATATGTTGTGACCCCTACGGCAGTGCCATATGTGTATTCTCCAAGGTAGTACACATCCCTATGGTGAGCTTGTGTCTTTCCCTCTGGAGCAATGTGTTGTCCCCCGCCAACATAGGCTGGGGCAACCCCTGGGACTCCCATAGGTTGTACTGCCCCAGTCCAAATGTGTATTTACCAGAGGATAAGAACATGGTGTGGCTTCCGCAGCGGGCCCCTGGGCACGCTTTCCCAGCGTTATCCAATAGTCTGCTGAGTGGGTCTCATGGAACAGCATTCCCTGAAGGAACGCGTACCATGGGTCTGCGCGAACAGTCTAGGCCTTCCTCCCCGTATTACCGGGTACTGTCTGCTCTCGCCGCGCCGGAAGGGCGCTAATTGTAGTAGTCCAAAGGGATCCGTTTTCCAATGACGCCCGTTGAGTGACGTCAGCGTACGTCTCTCATTCATTATGGCCCTCATTGCTTCCATCGACAGTATGAGCGCATCACCATCTCGGGCCGATCAGGCAGCTTTTAGTTCCTCAGTAGAAAAACCAATGTCCGCTTATACCGCATTTCACTTCTAAGCTTGCCACGGGCGGGCCTTGAGCGAATTTTGCAAATCTGCTGTAAATTTCATTAGCCTATTATAGTCCTAAATCTCAGCTGATAGGTCCTCTGCAAAAACTGTGATGCCATCATCCAGCTAATCTCTTATCCAATAGTGTCAGTGAAGTCAAATCAGAAATATTGCTGAATATTAACTGTCCCCAACCAAGCAAGCCTGAGGCTAAAGTGGCAAGGAACACAAACTCCAAAAAGAAATGGTTAAAAAAACCTTGAGAGAAACCAGGCTCAGTCGAGACGCCAGTTCTCCTCTGGCCAATGAACTAACTTTAATGTGATTGACTCTGAATACATGAATTATAATAATGTAGTATAATATAAAATAAAATTACAGTTTGCCACAGCCTGTGGATAGTTACTGATTACATGTAATCTGAATTATGTAATCAAATTCCAAAAATTAAGTACTTGTAATTAGATTATATTACATTTTAAAATACTTATAATAAGACTCCAGTTACGTTTCTATTGGTTACATGATATTCTCACAATTGCAGTAAATTATTCATAATTCATTGATTCTTCTTCTTTGTTATATTTTAAATATAACGAAATTTTAAATTCAAAAGTGTGAAAAGTGTGGAAGTGTGTTTATTTACATTCAGAATGTTCTCCAGGTTTGTGGAATCAAACTACAATTTGTAAAATGTAATTGGAATCGGTAACTGATTACAGATTGTACGTAACCCAGCACTGCCTATAAAATATAGAAAGGAAAGTACACATGAATCCTGCATGGTATATCATGATTCATAACAGGACAAGCTCTCCCTGGTGCATCCCCAAATGCTTTGCACTTGCAGGCTGTCTTATGTAGTGGTAAATATGATTTCAAGCTCTTCCCCAAAATATCTCACAGTGAACACTTTAAATGCATACACAATATTGAAACCATACCTGGGCCTCCAGCCAAGAAGCCTGCAGTGTCCCCACATCTGCCACTGCAGATGTAAAATTGATAGGTTATAGAACAGTGCTTGAATGTGTGAAATAACATAGATGTGAGAAAAATGGGTTATACTTTATTTGAAGGTATCATTTTAACATTGTTATTTAAGTACTGTAATATTAATTTATTACATTGTACTATAGAGTTAGGGTAGGATTGGGGTTTGTGTGAGGGTTAGTTGCATGTTATGCATAATTTACTGTAATTACTATGGTAAGTACGTGTAACATATGTGACCCTGGACCACAAAACCAGTCATAAGTCGCACGGGTATATTTGTGGCAATAGCCAACAATACATTGTATGGGTCAAAATTATTTAAAAAAAATATTTTATACCAAATATCTGGATATTAAGTAAAGATCATGTTCCATGAAGATATTTTGTAAAAATTTAAATGTATTATTATTAGTAATATGCATTGCTAAGGTTGTCATTTGAACAACTCTAAAGGTGATTTTCTCAATATTTAGAGTTTTTTTGCACCCTCAGATTCCAGATTTTCAATCAGTTGTATCTCGGTCATACATCAATGGAAAGCTTACTTATTCAGCTTTCAGATGATGTATAAACCTCAGTTTCAAAAAATGAATCTTTATGACTGGCTTTGTGGTCCAGGGTCACATATGAAACGTGAAATAAAGTGTAACCGAAAAATGTGCTTTTGGTCCCTCATGGCACTAACAGTACCGAAAACCTGATTTCAGCCTTGTTTTGTACAAAGTTGTCTCTTTTGCAATGTATTTTGCACATAATGTGTTCATTTTAATAATGATTAATGATGTAATTATTAAGTAATGTATTGTTATTTTGACGTTATATCTTACAGTTGTGCAAAGCCTTTGATCCAGATCTTTGCAGGACTATAACCCATTCGAAGTAACCTAATATGATGATATTTTGGTGGAAACCAAAATTACAACAGTAGATTTTAAAGCATAGATGTACTAAAACAAAATACAAGAGCGAAAAAAGGAAGGTACGAGAATGATAACCTGATGTTTATTCCTTTGCAAGTTCACTAAGCATCCTCTAAATACGTGTTGACCAAGTAAGCACTAACCCTAACATGAAAGTGTAGAAACAGAAGCCCAGATAAAGTTCTTCTATATGTAAGTTCTCTAAGCATCCTGAAAAGTAAAGAGGCTGGGCATACGAAAACCCACGACAGGACCAATCTGGAAGAAGAGTCGCTAGATGTGCATGTAGCGCTGCCCAATGGCGAGGAATGGAGGTTGTTTTGAATCGGCGAGACTGCCTAGCCAATCAGGCCGGTCTCGTGTTGAGCTAGCGCGAGGCTGAGTGCATGGGGTTTAAAGAGGAGAGAGAAGGGAAGACAGTGGCGAGATCTCAATCAACTCAACAACACAGGTACGGAAAATCGTCTAATATTTATCACAACTTATTTCATTAACATTTAGCTAAAATATTTCATTGTATACACATTTATAGATTTTTTGAATAAAATAAAATGTGAAACTAACATTTATTCCCCCAAAGAAGAAATGTATTTTTTAAAATAAATTCGTTCATATGTGAAGGTCAAGAAGGAGTTATGTATATTTGCAGTTTGTTTGCCAATCTTTGTTTTTGTCTTTCTGAGGTATTGTCGATTTCTAATAAATCACAGAAATGTGTGGAAAATAAAAATGTATTTTTATAGAGGTCAAACGTAATTTATCAGATTTACTGTTATCAGCA
Organism: Gobiocypris rarus; assembly: GCA_023029165.1. NCBI lineage: Eukaryota > Metazoa > Chordata > Actinopteri > Cypriniformes > Gobionidae > Gobiocypris > Gobiocypris rarus. The sequence continues at coordinate 40,464,750 of CM040912.1, read as the reverse complement.
CTGACAGTGTTTTCTTTTCTTTTAACTGTAAGATAAAAGTTATTAAACTGATTTTCCCCGGACTGTATTCTTCACGCGCATCGCTGCTGAATATGGCTCGCTGTGTCCTGTCTGTGAACCACCCAGCCTTCTTCTATACAGACCGATTTCGATGACATCTCCGCGTAATGTAATATTTTGTCTGTGAGATTTTTCGCTTTCGCACTTATTCTTTGCTCTCTATCTTATAATGTGAAGCATGAACCTGTATACGCGCTGGAAACATGTTATTGCATTTTTCCCTTTCCAACTTAAACAAGCGCGCTTGCCCTGTATTAAAATGGCTGGCGATTGAGACCATTGACGAGCAGCTATTCCTTCACGCAGCAAGGACGGGATAATTTCAGACAGAAAACATATATTTTGGGTTCAAATTGCCCGTACCTTTCGCTTTCGTTCTCAACTGTCTATCTCTAACTCTCTGTATTAAAATAAATACAGTGTATAGCAATTTATCCTCTTTTCCAGCTTGACAGTTGCGCTGGATGTATTCGCATAGGCAATGGCTGGCTGTGCTCTTTGTTAAGGCAGCACTGCGCCAAGCGACAGCTAGGGCTCAACTTAGAAAAACAGTTAAATACAATAAAACACGATCTGACAGCCTTTTACAGTCATTTTAAACTAAAAGTACAACATTTGTTTTAGTTGATGAATATGTTTTTCTTTTAATTAAAGCCCTTGGATCGCTAGAATCGTCTTTTAAAACCGAGGGGGTGTGTATTGCTTTGTTGCACAGCGAACCCATCTGTTTGCTCGCTCCGCAAAGAAGCCATTTTAATGAATGAGGAAAAGCAGCGCAAGGCTGGGCTTACACCAGTTACTATATATACCAGTCTCTATACGCTTGTAAACAGGCAGAACACTGTAAAGGATAGTTTTAAACCAAGAGCAGTAATTGGTTTCAAAATAAAATATTAATAAGGTATACAAGATTTACCAAAATAAACAACACTTTCTGTCATGAGAATGCATTCATGTGAAGGATGTTGAGTAATTTCTTGCTGTTATGGTAGCCACTTTTAAAGGCTACCACCACCATCACATGCACTGATATATATCCTAGACTGTGTATGAAGGTAATTTGTGTCTGCAAAAGAGTAGTCCAAACTTTTGCTAATAATAACAACAATCAATAAAACGTGTATTGTTAATTATTAATGCATAGCAGCCTCAAAGAATATGGTGGTGGCACATTATATTTCCCAAAAACGGGCAGTGAACACAAATCAGTCTCATTAATAATCAGATCACATCCCCCACGAAAGAAGGACGGGTCTGGAATTCCCTTTGTGCATCATCTTAGTTTAATAAGCCCTGCACCCCACTGGTTTAAGAAATGTTGTACTATATAAAATAAAAAAGCACAATGAGTGGGGATGAGTTGTTTTGTGTTTTGACCAGTTTTTAATAGCAAAAAAGGTAATATTCTTATTTAACGTTGTTTTAACACTCTTTATTTCTATTATTTTAGATAAAATAATACAGAACAAGAGAAGACTTTATTGGACTTAAGCCCCCCTCGTTTAACGAAAATGGCAAAAGGGGACCCCAGGAAGCCCAAGGGCAAGATGTCTGCTTATGCCTACTTCGTCCAGACATGCCGAGAGGAGCACAAGAAGAAAAGCCCTGAGATTCCAGTCAGCTTTTCAGAATTCTCCAAAAGATGCTCTGGAAGATGGAAGGTTAGATTTGCAATGAAACGTTCTAATATTATTTGACTCAAAATATTTAAATAAAGCAACGCAGAGGTACTCTCATATTCTCAGTGTAAAATTCTCTTGATTTGTTGTGTAGGCGATGTCCGATAAAGAGAAATCCAGATTCGATGACATGGCCAAACAGGATAAGGTGCGTTATGATCAAGAGATGATGCACTACATGCCTGGAAAGAGAGGCAAAAAGAAGGATCCCAATGCACCCAAGAGACCACCGTGAGTAGATATACCACACTTTGTCTATATGCAATTACTATGAAGGGTATTTTGTTGATTTGATGTTGTATAGACAGGATTTTAATTGCTATCTTGTCGAATATATTCTAATATTCTGGTGTTTTAATTATTATGTAGGGGTTTAAAGGACAGATTGCTGGTGATTAAAGTATTATTTTTAATTAAAATTAATTTTGTTCACAGCATATCATTTATATCAATGTCTTGATGATATCAATATCATCATCTTACAATTTTTGACGATTAAATTTATGTTGCCACCTTTTATGATCAACAGCTCTGGATTTTTCTTATTCTGCTCGGATCATCGTCCACAAATCAAGGCTCAGTATCCCAGCCTGGGTATCGGAGACGTGGCCAAAAAACTAGGTGAACAGTGGAACAGCCTCACAGATTCCAACAAACAACCTTACCTGATAAAGGCCAACAAGCTGAAGGACAAGTATCAAAAGGCATGTCTCGATCTAGATGCTTCAACAGTTTTACACCATGCGACATATCACAATTCCAGTGTTTTGCAATATAACAATAATTTACTTTTTGTGCAGGATGTTGCGGACTACAAGACAAAGGGCAAGGTTGCGAGTGTGTCCATGCCCATGGGGATGGGAATGATGGGGAATTGTATGGCTCCAAAACCCATGGCGAAGAGTAATATGGATGATGAAGATGATGAGGAGGAGGAGGAAGACGAGGAAGAGGATGACGATGAATATGATGATGATGAATAGACTGTCATTTTTGTACGTTTGATCAATTATGACTATAATAACTATTTCTCCCCCGTTGAAGTACAGTAGATATGGAATACACTGGTGGTCTTTCATAGCCAGATGTTGTTTTAATAGAGGTGGAATTTCTTTCATACTGTTGGCGAGAGACTAAAGGGGGCGTTTACACGACACCGTTTTCAACTAAAAACAGAAAACTTTTTATGCGTTTTGGCCATTTACACGACAACACGGTTTCGAAACATTTGACAACTGGTTTCAAAGTGCACGTTTTTGAAAACTGTAACGTTATTGTCTCTGTGTAAACTTCAAAATTGCGTATTATGTGTTCAGTCTATTGGCGCTTAGTGTTTCTTTACAAAGTGACATCGCCAACTACTGGCCTGGCATCTATAGTGCAGCATTTTTAGTTGTTTTCGCAGATCCTTGTGAACGGGGATCGTTTTGACAACATTGTTTCCTGTACGCGGAAAACATAAAGGAAAACTTTTCCGTACATCGTTGTCGTGTAAACGTACCCTAACTACCACATTTTCTTACCTCCAGCTTTGTGTGTGTGTGAGTGCATGTGCACATGTGAAGCTCTCACTTCATCATGGTAGCCCAGTGTCTTCCTAGCCCGTTTGTATCCTTTTACCAATTGTATAACAAAAGGCCTTTAAACAAGTACCCTTTCTGTATATGTAAATCCTTGTCCTATATTTTTCTTTTTGTTTAAGAGGTTCCTGAGTGTGTAGCTCCTGTATATGGTTGACACTGAGTAGATATTGTTTATGATTGTAATATGTTGCATGTGGAAACGTGTCACAGTTTTGTATACTGTGCACTCGATATCAGACATTTCATGCTGAACCGTTTCAAGCTTCCTCTTCCTTGTCCAGTTTAGGAAAAAAATCTGTGCAAAAGAGCAGTTGCCACCAGCACGTCAGTTAGTCCTGTTGCAGGGGTGTGTGCTATACGTTGTTTACTATACTATATAAGCTATTAGCACATACAAGATCAATATAGGAAAGATATTTATATTTTCTTTCCTATATATTAACTGTTGTGTGATCTAGGAATGTACCAATACAGAAATACTGAATTGTGTAAAATGTGGTCAAAATGTTACAATATGAACTACAAGGACTATTAACACTATTGAAATACGGCTTTAAAAAGTATAATGTTAGCATTGGGGAAACCCCTGATAATATTGAAACACAGAACATATTGGCCAAGTTATGGTGCATTCCTAGTTTGATCCTTATTTTTGTTGAATATAAAGTAAGAAACAATGCTGATTATAAATCTGTACTTATCTGTATCTATGATTTTCATTTTATATGTTTGAGGTTTGCAATTAAATTGAAACATTTGTATTGGTTGTGTATGTCTGTATTTAGACCAAGAACATGATATAGAGACTTTCATGAATGGACCTTAATGAATGTGGATTACTAAACAATATCTAGAATATTATATAAAAACATACCCCAAAACAATGGGTGTGGGAATGATTTTGGCCACAGATCCTTAACTAAAAGTATCTAAAAGTTGAAAGTTTATAATTGCTTTTGCCCTGGCACCCAGTGATACTGAAATCTCAGTGCATAGAGTACATTATTTTTTTAAGTAAAAGTGTATGAAGCTTATATACAGCAATAGTTTTAAATAAAATACAATGCAAATAATGGCCTGGTGCAATATGTTTAAGCTTAGACAAGGTATTCAAACTTTAGGTCCGGGCCGTGTAATAAGGTTCTTATGGTCCACCAAGGTCCTTAAATGATCAAAGGTTAGACTATAAATCCCTGACTTTAAATTTGGCCACAAACTCAAATTTCCTGATTCATATGTGTATGTTATGTAAATTTAGACAAAACAGTTTGTATTTTTTTTTATCATATTTGATAAATCAAGCTTTTTGGCTATAATATAAGAGAATGTGGAGCTCATACTCAAGATATAACAACCTCAGTTTAATCCAGAGGTCCAAACTGTGCAGACATATGTAATTGAATGCAGATGTTGTTATTTTTGTGGCCAGAACGTATGGTAGTTTGTAGGCTAATGTAAATGAATGTGCCTATGTTAGTTGTCATTCTATTGCTCGCTGTAGTTTTAAATAAAACTACTGTAGTATTGTCTTGATCTGTATTTAGTTTCATGACCACAAAAATCCTGATTCATATGTGTATGCTATGTATCTTTAAGTCGCTAGATGGCGCAAGCCTCTATTTTATCATACATGTTTGGGTTCATGGTTGCGTTACATAATGCAATCATGGGATTTTTTTCGCTAATGACATTAGTGACATACTGAAATTAAATGGGAGTCATATGCAGTCGTAAATGAACTATATTAGTTGGTCCTGGAGAAAATTAACTATCCCAAGTTCCCAAGTGCAGTATATCAGTTCTTCGCAGTCTGTTGCTCTCCTGTTTAATGGCATTCGCCTCATCATTTTGACATTTTAATGGTATCCGTTCAGAGATAACATTTCTACGGTTGACATTTAGATGAAAACGCAAAAGCTTCCAAATCCTGTCATTTATATTTCAAACGTATTTTCGCACTTTCTCCAAAGAACGCGGTACAGACTCTTGTGTACTCCATATGAAACACGTAAATATGTAAATGTGTTAGTTTTTCCTCGTTACTGTACTAATAAGCATCACACGTTATTTCTAAACGACATTTCTGATTGGTAGTCCCTAGGGCAAAGAGGGAGGCCTTCGTGAACCGAAGGATGACGATAGATGTTTCTCCGCTTGTGATTGGCTACTCGCGGTGCTCATCAAACTCTGAGGCCAAAGCCCAGTCGCTTGGTGTCTGAAGCGGCAGCGAGCGGAGTGGGGCGAGAGGCTTCCGTCTCTGGGCTGCGGAAACTACCCTGCAAACGCCTGCGAGAGTGGCAGTGATTGAGGAAAGGAGGGACGCTTTATTCGAAGTCTCGGCTCAGTTAAATACCTATTACAAAGCATCTTCCCCTTATTAAAGGGAAAAGGCCTGCGGAGATGGGCGACAAGGCGGGGACCAGGTAAGAGGCAGTTTTCAGCGCAGGTTCAATTGCTGCTCTGACTTCTGATTTTGAAGTCACGATATCATATTCTCACAAGCCATCCTATGATGAACAGTCTCGCCAAACCTCAGAGTCTGGGGGGATGTCGTGGGAAACCAGTCTATTTGAGTGAGGTACTCGTTAGATCTGTGTAACCGACAGGATATGCATCGGCACTCGAAGCAAACGCTCTTAAAAACATGATCACTGGACATCTTATGTACTTCACCCAGGGTGGGGTGACTGACCAGCACGCTACACCATAAATCGACATATTTGTACACCCTAGAAAAGCAATTGCAACTGAAATCTTGAAGTTATGCGTGGGAGTGCAGCATTTAGTTGCTTTAACAGATAGTGTTATCTACCGCGATCTGATGTTATCTTGTTGTTTGAGGACTCAAGTTGTGACTGATATTTTTGCAGCGCTCGCTGCGGCTGGTCATACTAATAATAATCACCATTTTCATATTTACATTAACAAGCACTTACTACGACAGGGTGTTATAATGCTGCCTGCATGTAAACGAGCACTGTTCATTATTTCCTCTCCACTGTCCGAAACCGAAAAGTCTGTCGCACCCAGTGCGAGAAATTCCTGCTCATCACTACACCCTCACTTCCTCAACTTTTAGAAAAGGCCTCGACGTTTCCTGTTGCAGCAAACAGTGGGTTCTAATGTGACTAAATGCCATTTTAACACATCTCCATGTCTCTGTGTGCAGAATAGGCCCTATAGGCGCAGTGTAGATGGATAGTCGAGTCGTGGGCGACCATGTACGTGCGCTGAGTTTGATGAGTAACCCAGCAATCCTCTCAGTTGTGCCTTCAGTTCTGCTTACATGTCACGGCTCATACCATCAGGAGGAGAGGAAACCCAAGGGGTTTCTGCCTCCCGTGTATCTATAGGCTACATTTAGGGCTTTAACAGAGGTGTTTCAGTCAGGTTACCCTTTTTTGATGTTGATTTGACCTCAGAAAACCTTTAGACAAAATAGTTTGCTCCTACTATAAAATAGGATAATACGGAGCTCACACTCAAGAAGGAAAAACACCTCAGTTTATCCAGAGGACCAAACTGAGCAAAAATATGCAATTTGCTGCGAATGTTTTTTTATATGGACAAAACGTAAACTGAAATTCTTGTCGCTTGTAATCTAAATAAATGTGATTTTCATAACAGTATAACAGGCTACTTGCAAAAAATGCCTATACATTTATTTGTCACTCTATAGGTACTCTAAGTATTTTCTTAATAAGATGATATAGAAATGCTTAGTACCATGACCAAAGCTCTATAGTTTTAATCTTGGGGACAAAACACAAGGACCTGGGATCCGTTCTTCGTATGTCTCTAACTCAGTTAGCTGGATTTAATTGTTGACGATTTGGCATGATCTTGGATTGTTTGGTTCTTCGAAGCTCATCCTGGACTTGCTGTCATAGCAACAGGTCCAACCTGCTCGGGAGCAGCTGATTTCATGTAAACAGGATTAGATTGCATCTTTTAAAGCGGCGTTGATAGTTACAATTTGTCCCAACCACTGCTACTTTATTACAAGAGTTCCTAACTGAACCGGGGCAATAATAATTAAAAATAATAAAAATAATAATAATATAAAAATGTATTTGAAAATAATATTATAATCTTGTGTAAAATGTGTATAATAATATAGACACAGCCACTTGATTGAGAGATTTATTTTTGATAGAATAATTACTTTATAGTTTTATTGGAGTCTTACACATGTTGTAACATCAATCTGAGCGGTGCATTAATTTGAGTGATGATGGATAGTATGGGAGTGGCTTGATGCAGCGGAAGAGATGCAGAAACCTGCTCTTGACCCTTAAGAAACTTTAATTAAAGGAACACACTGACTTTTTGGGACTTCAGCTTATTCACCATATCCCCCAGTGTTAGATAAGTCCATCCATACAATTCTCATCTCTGTGCGTGCCATAACTGTCTGACGCACCCACCACTAGCCTAGCTTAGCACAAAGACTGGAGGTAAATGGCTCCATCTAGCCTACTACTCAATAAGTGACAAAATAATGCCAACATTTTCCTATTTACATGTTGTGATGTGTATAGTTACTTGTGTACTAAGACCGACGGAAAATTAAAAGTTGCAATTTTCTAAACCGATATGACAAAAACTACACTTCCATTCCTGCGTAATAATCAAGGAACTTGCTGCCGTACCATGTATTCAGCAGGCGCAATGATATTATGCTGTAATGATATTATGCAGTAATGATGCAATGCAATAATGATTGAGAGATAAAAAAGTCTGTTGCATAATATTTTATGCATATATTTTAACATGATTTTTCAAAAAATTATGCATGTATTATCAAGTAAGCCTAAGCTGCTTCAGTCCAGTAACTGTTCATCCTAAAATTGTACTAATAAAAGTTATTTTTGCATTTACTTACTATACAAATCATTAAAGGGTTCACTGCAAAAAGTCATTTGTCCTGAAGGTGGGCATGAATTATTTACATGAATTAGATATGGAAAAATCAATCAGAGGGCACAAGGCATGCACAGTAGTAGATTGTGTGCTACCGTTTTTTTTTTCAGCAAAGATTTGATCACGCTGGCAGTTTAGAGGCCTTAGAAATGGATGTAAGATTTATAGGATTCAACCTCACATTGATTCAAACCTTTATGGCTTTCTTTATTTGGTGGAACACAAAGGGTGTTTCAATATGGTCACCATTCACATTCATTGTATGGAGAAAAGATGCATGTAAATGGTGAAATATAGTTCCATTTTTGGATGAACTACCTTTAACCTCTAGTTTTCTCTTCTCAAGGCTTGATTTTGCTGCTGAAATGTAAACGTTTGCCTTGAAAAGGAGCTCGAAGGAGAGCAGTGATTGTTGCATAGTTATTGTATTGTAATAAGATTAAATAGCGTGACTTTTGTGTGTAGGGAGTAGTTGTTCATCAGCCCACTACAGAGCAAGCCATGCACAGCAAACTTAGTGCGTATTGATTGACACACATTCATAGCACTGTAAAGCTGTGAAAGAGGCGTTCTATGTAGGTGTCATCGGCCCGTCTGTGCTTTCAAATTAGCCTTGGGTAAATTAAAGCTTGCTTACACTCATAATTGTTGTATTTATCATCATTTCTATTTATAAAGATATTTTGCCACCTAAGACCTCATAGATCTAAATAGTATACCCCTGCTTGTTTCTGCTAGGTACATTCTGATTCAGCCTCTCTTGTGGTTCGGTTATTGTGGAGGCTGTCCGGTGTAGGGGGATCGTGCTGGCTCAGCAGTGTGTGCTGGTTTTTTGAAATCCCACATGTGTGTTTTGTTTTTCCATGTTTGATAATTACAATTTTTTGGTTAATGAAACACGATTTATCAACAAGAAGCCAATACTGTGATATTTGTTTTTCTTTTCACAATTATATAAATGCTTATTAACCTTTTTCTTGTTGCTAAAACCAAGTTGCATCAAAGTTTACACAGTAATTGATCTCTTATTTAGTAATATTTGTTTTGTCTTATTTTTGCACCAGGTGGAAAAACTACTTTGGGTTACACTTCATTTTAAAGTGCCCTTGTTTCAGTGTAATTATACATTTAAAGCTGCAGTCCATACTCTTTTTTGGGTTAAACATTCAAAACTATCTCCTTAACCTGATTCACAGTGGTAAGCTTGTAATGTGTTATTATTTGAGTGGTATTAGTAGGTGTCCGTGGAAAATACAAGCTTTCCGCCATTCGTTTTTTGTGTCATTCATTTGCCACACACACACACACACACACACACACACACACACACACACACACACACACACACACACACACACACACACACACACAAACACACGACAGAAATCTTTTTAGCCTCTGCCGAGTCACTATATAACGTATAAACTTCATCTCTTGAGCTGCTCTGGTGTCACTTCATGAGCATTTACCATTGTCATATCATAAACACACAGAAAGTCAAAGCTCTTCACGGCTAACCGTCAAAATAAAAGTTTTATTTAACTTGAAGAAATTTACATAAATATATTAGGCTACCGTTGTACAGTAGATGTCTCTATGTAATAACAATACTTACACTAATAAAAATAATAATTATTATTAGGTGTACATAGCTTATTTTTCATTTGATCTTTTTTTTTAAATAAAAGTTTACTTTAAAACAGCTTGTAGCCTTTTATATTTTTTATGTATTATTTACTTATAAAACTCCTTGAATTTAATTTAATATTTTTTTATAATCGTTAAATAAAATAGTAAAATAGTTCCAATGTGGTACCGATATTGGTACTGAGAATCGTAAAATTTTAATGGTATTGGTACCGACTACTGGAATTTTGGTATCGGGACATCCCTAGACTGTACTGAAATTAAAAGGTAATGCTAATACACACTTAATACACAGTCACGCAATGCTGATGTTGTTAACATTAACAATTTGAGAACAAAGTATGTAAAGTAAGTAAAATGGCGGATGAAAATTCTAATTTTGGCCGTTCTACCAAGATGTAGAATCTGTAATTCTCAAGTAAAGTATCCACATCGGTGCGGTGACTGACAGCCACACACACTCGGCTGAGGTGCCGTGCCGATGCACAACCCACGTAAAGATGATAATTCCACAAATTACTGAAATTGCAGGTTTAAAACAGAGATGGTGACAACGAGGCAAAACTTATGGAATGAAGCTTAAAGTAGAGTAATATTAATTAACGACATATTGGTTTAGGGTTAGTTGCTTGATTCTGCATAATATAACTGTTATTGTAAATATGTATCACTATATATAAAATAAAGTGATACCCTACTTTGTTATAATTCCATTCTTCTTGTGTTATTCTTTAACAAACCAATGCTTGGCATGTTTCCGTTTTTATTTCTACATATAATGATGTAACATCTTTGTGCTCATCTCACAATCTTCCGTTTAGTGGTTTTTCAACCTAAATGTGTGATTTTTAATGGAACATTAGCAGACTGTTGTAAGTTTTTAAGCTTTAAGTGAAAGAAAATGTGGTTTAATAGCAAAGTAGGTGAGAGTAAATAACACAACTGTATTAAAAGGAGCAACTTTTAGGAAGCAAGCAATGGACATCAAGGGGAGAAGAATGAAATGAAGGAATAGGAAAATAAGGTGTAGAGGAAGGATTCTTGAGTGAAACAGCAGGGAGACTGTTTGCCTAATTTGAAACTTGTACAGCTGTTTTTAATACGTCCAAGCTAAACTTTATTAGCTTGTGTATGTTTACGACGGCTCTTTAGTCCATTCTCAAGGGGTAGAGGACAAGATTTGTGAGTGAAAAGAGCCCTGACTTATTTAAGGGACTTACCAAGCATTGGGAGAGACTTCTGAGGTCACTTCAAGTTTTGTAATCACAGGGAATCACTTTGGTAAGACCAGAAAAGGAAAAGTAGAAGGAAACTTAGTTTAAGTGCTGAACAAAATGTCATGTAGCTCCATACTTGTGTTTTTGGATTTGCACCATACTTGCGCAATATCCTGCAGCTGAGTTCAACATTGATTGGGGATTTACTGGGGGCTGGTTAGTATATATTCCCCATCCTCCAACTTGTGACATCTGCATGCTCAAACTCGTGGGTTGTCCTCTTTTTGTAGGGTGATTGATTGGTGTGGTCCATTAAAACACATCTGCATCAGTACGATTAGCATGAGCTTGATTAATTGTTTGTGCGTGTTTTCACCATCTCATCTTCTTATTCTCTCCTCATGCCTTTATACTTCACCCTGTAAATCTCACCTTTTATCCTTTCCTCGCTCTTTTATCAGTAATTGATAATGTTACAGGCTCTCTAGTGTCACAATAATCTTAGTCTGCGGTGAACATTTGTCAGGCTAAACGTAGAAACAGAGCATGTTTGTTTGTGCAATTAAAGGGATAGTTAACCCCCCAAAAAACCTGTCATTATTTTATTTTTCCAAACCTGTATGACATTCGTTCTTTTGTGAGACACAAAATAAGATATTTTGAATAATTTGTTTAACTGTTTTGGCCCAAATGATCCAAAACAACATAAGACCTCACTGACTTATTTTGAAAAATATATTTTTTGCCCATACAATAACATATTTTGTGTTCTGCAGAAGAAAGAAGGTCATACAGTTTGGAACATCATAAGGGTAAGTAAATAATGATAGATAATTCAAATTTTTGGGTGAACTATCCCCAGAGTCTCATTGACCTAGATGGAAAGGGCGCTATCAGTGATGGCTCACAACATGGTCACAGTATTGCTGTTGCCACCCAGGTGTGTGTGTGTGTGTGTGTGTGTGTGTGTGTGTGTGTGTGTGTGTGTGTGTGTGTGTGTGTGTGTGTGTGTGTGTGTGTGTGTGTGTGTGTGTGTGTGTGTGTGTGTGTGTGTGTGTGTGTGTGTGTGTGTGTGTGTGTGTGTGTGTGTGTGTGTGTGTGTGTGTGTGTGTGTGTGTGTGTGTGTGTGTGTGTGTGTGTGTGTGTCTCTCACACACATACACACTTCTAATTCATCAGCTGATGGCTCTATTATCTCATTTTAGGCGGAAAGGGCAATTCTCTAGGGACTATTTAGACACCTGTCTGCACTGATGGATTAAGTCTCTACATTTAACAGGCGCCCAGTTCCTCTAGTTTGTGGACTGAGTTAACCCATCTCCTGGGATTTTGTCCCAAATGAATAATGTTCTGCTCCACCGGTTTCGTTTTTTTTTTTTATAGATGTGGGTTTATGTGTGCTAGGTAAGGCCACACTTGCAAAATCTAAAGCTCATGCTACATTTTTTTTTTCCATTTTATGAAGAAAACTAGTGGTACGCACGCAGGCCAAAACTCACCACCATGATGCTAGGGGGATCTGGGTGGTTGCCATGGAGATTGTATTAATTTTTAGCAGGGTTGTGTATGGTTACTATGTCAAAAAGCCTCAATGAAAGTCTGTTTTTTTCCCCCGACCATTTTATCTTGCCACTATAACTATAAATCGCAAGTCTGATCTTGACTGGCTTAGAAGAAAAGTAATATTATAGTTTTCCAAGGTATCATCCATGTAGTTGGGGATGTTACAGACATTTAATACTTGGTGTTAGGAGTTTAAACAATGTTTGAGCAGTAGTAATAGTGATTCTTGTGTTAGCAAGCACTTTTGAACACACCATCTTCCTCTAAAAATAACTGTGTTGTACTTTTTCTATTGTCAGGGCTATTGCCATGTACATATAAGATATTGTAAAGCTCTTATCACGGAAAGCTGGAATTCAGCAGTTTGAGTTCCCAATAGGAAGTGGTCTAGAAAAATAACATTTACACACACAGCACCTCAGCGATGGAAAAATAATATAATGGAAAAGCAATCTCAGCTGGGTTCCTTTTTTCCATTATATTGCTGTTTTAATTAGGAAATTGCTTGTACTTGACCTCCTATATCTTTTTTCCAAATAACTTTTACTTTGCTTCTAGATGTGGGCTGTTTAAAGTAAGAGCAACAAGCTCTATAAAATAGGCTCTAATTATGGGTGCTAGTGCACATTTGCTCTGTGACGTCACTTGGTGTCTGAGTGCTTAGCCTAGTGTCCTGTAAATTGTCAGCATGTGTAAACGGCTGACAGGTGATTATAACCAGACATCCTTGGTGCTCCCTTTGGCTCCATCCTAAGACAACGGTGAGATTGATTAAGTCCCTCTCACACACACACACGTTTACTATTTCAATCCATTACTGTCTCTATTTTTCTCAGCACTGCCTCTTCCTGCTGGATCCTCTCAATGCTATGATCTTGTGTGGTTTTTGCATTTTAGACATTTGCATGTTCATTTACTTTGTTTAAATTCCCTATTTTTACTGCGCACACCCCACCAAATGTGAGTGTCCACTTGTTTGTCATGTGGGAGGATTTGTTTACAGTATTATTGAGGTCAACAGGGCATGATGTGAAGCATTTTCTGGTTCTTGACTTTAGGACAAGTAAACTATAAGGCATCTGGAATTATATGAAATAATTTAAAATATATTTTTATTAATGTTTCTATGTAATTAATTAATGGTATTAGTATGATTATTAATGACAACTGTATGAAAAATCGATTCACATATAAATTGCAATTCTATCTTCTACCTCAGTGGTTCTCAAACCTGTCCTGGGGACCCCTCACCACTGCACATTTTGTATGCCTCCCTCATTAGACACACCCAATTCAAGTCTTGCAGGCTCTACTAATGAGCTGATGAGTTGATTCAGGTTTGTTAGATGAGGGCGACATGCAAAATGTGCAATGGTGAGGGGTCCCCAGGACAGGTTTGAGAACCACTGTTCTACCTATTCGAATCGATTCACAAATTTCACATTTTTTTTGCTTTTTTAAATGTTTGTTGTTAGCTTGATGTTGTCTGAACAAAGGCGGCGGCAGTCAACTACAGCACCCGGACAGTTTAGAGAACGCGCAGGAACTGTGAATATCTTAGCGAATAGAAAATAGCCTCAAATAATGCATAGTTACCGGCACACGGCGGAGTCTCAATCTCCACCAGGCTAGAGTAAAATAATAATGCAGTTACAAGGTGCATATAACTACTTTATTAAAAAACTCCTGACCAATCGCCATAGAGGCCCCCAGGCAAAATCAAAATCAGGCCAGAACGAAAGCAAACTTTCCAGAAGTTCTCTCTGGCTGGTAAACGCATTCAAACTCCCATTGGTTCGTGGTGATTATGTAGTTTGCTCTGAGGCTCCGCCTTCTTTGAAGCGGAAAACTTTGCCAGTTCATTTCTTTTCTTCAATCCCTCGAGGTCAGACGTCCCATGTAAAAACAGTGGAGAGCTGCTATATTGTAGACAATTTTGTAATTCCAATTGAACTGTTTTCCATGTTTAATTTTGTAAAGATGCTTGCTTTTAAACAATGTATTGTGAAAATGTGGTATTAAAATAAACGTGACGTAGTGCCGCATTGTAGAGCTCGTGCAAACATCCACATCGCTATGATCAGATGCTTTCTTAACTACTGTTTTCTCATTGCTTTCCTTTTTGTTCTCATTGCTTTCCTTTTTGCTATCGAAAGGTCAGTGCATATGCAGCACATTTAAACTATTTAAATGCCACTCAGTCTCTAAAGCAGCATGGGCAATGTCAGGATGCTCGCTAAAAATATATCGCTGCTCATGTTTTTCAAAGTTCTTTTTACCCCAAAACAAAGAATGAAAAAGACCTTCGCCGTAAGTAACAGTTTGTGTTCAGTTGCTCTCATTCTACTCCCTCTCTTCATTAAAGCTCCTGGTGGAGGGTTGCCAGATATCAAAAAAAAAAAAAACGCAATATAATAAGCAGGCATCGCAAAACTGTACTAGGGGAACAAATTTAAGCAATAGTATAAGTACAAATATCCTACAAAATTAAAATCAGGAAATGTCATTTATTATGAATAAAATAGTAAATATAAATTGATTATCACAACACTTTCATGCATTCTTGGAAAAGCCTTCATCTTATTTAGCCGAAGGAAGACTCTTTAATATGATAGTATATTTATCTGTTAATATTGTTATGCCCCCTTTGTGCCAAAGTTTCACTTTGTATTTTTTTCTGTGGTTGTCCTAAACAAGTGTTGATCCTGAGTTTGTGTTTGTGTAACCGTAAACCAAGTTCCTCTCTTCTAAACATCTCCCTTCAAGAGGAAAAATCCCTTATTTGTCTACATCCAGAAACTTCATCCATTCTCCGTATTAATTGCTTGGCATGATTTGTCTTGCAATATGTTTGAAACACTTTTGGAGTGTATCTACAAACTATAACACCTTTCCAATTACAACAGAGTGCACAATTTTCTGCTGCCAGTGTTTTAGGTTTGAATTCGATGGGTTCTCAGAACGTAATCACATGATACTTGAGTAAACTATAATATAATATAATATAATATAATAAATATTAAAAAAATGTTTGCAACTTTTTCAGTTTTCAATTACCTTGGATGTTTCCTCTGTCGTTTCAAGTTCCCTTTTGTTGAATCCTGTTTAGCTCAATCTTGTTCAATTTGCACACTGAACATGGGTTGGAGCTCTTCATTTTAAACTCTCAAAGTGCACCGGATTGATTCATTTAACTTTTAAATAAAGCAACATGATTTTGGATAAATTGAGAATCGCATACAATAAACAAATTAACATGTAATTTACTAGAGGTTCTGACAACATGTTAACTGCTTCCATCTATTTAAAATGTTTAATTAATCAGAATGAATTATTTAAAAAATATATTTAAATGAATGATTCAATAACTCGCACATACATACTTCACTTGTTTTAATAAGGGATGAATCAGCTTGAATGATTCAATGACAAATTTTTAACAGTCACTTGTCACCACCTGGTGGTGCAACAATGTAATTGATACTATCATTATTTGAAGTGCCAAATACAAAGGTGAGTTACTCTATTTTGATCGCTACTGTAGACATCAGTGTTTGTATCCGAACTAAACTTATGCACCCGGACCCTCCTACAGGGGCCGAAGTCCACCCACCATAGTCTCACAAAATCCTTTGGGAAACACTGTATTCCCCTCACAAGCAGGTCCATTCATGGGGCCCAGGACAAAATTATTAGGGTCACAAGGCTTGGGACAGCGTTCCCTGACAACAGCATGACTTGCATTGGCAACTATATTTCCATAAACAAGGGCGTGAAATGTTTTTCATTCCATATTTATCTGTTTGGTCTGTACGTTTTGCTGTTTTCCTTGTTCTCTCTTGTGCTAGAAAAACATGCAAACACGCACCCAGAGTCAGCAGGCAACAGGAACACACGCAGAGCATTGCTGACGCAAACTGCATGTTCAGGAAGATAGTGAATGCATGACGTGTGCCTTTTTCATCTTTGCACTCACTGTTTATTTGCATGCATCTTTCTCAATGCTTTTACTTTTTCATTCTTTGGAAATTTACGAACTCTGATCATTTTTATTTTACCCGTGTGTGTGTGTGTGTGTGTGCGCGAGACATTATTCATGTCTGTACATGTGAGTTATGGCAAGACCGTAGCGGTCGCGTTGCCCTGAGGTTGGGTTGATATTGAGTGTGTTTCTGAGAGGGAGACTTCAGAATGATACTGAAAGGACTTTATTATGTGGAATATGCTTAATTGTGTTCCCATAACTCGTGTCATTTTTGTTCTGTACTGACATTTAGACAGGCCAGAAGTAGGAGGAAGCTGAAACCCTCTGGACAGCAACTCTCTGATTCAGTGTCACCTGTCACTAACTTATACTATCTACCTCCTGTTTGATATATTTTTCTGGTGATAGAGGCCGTTTTCCAACTAACTGTCCCATGTATTTGTGAAAACTTTTAACAGATAGGAAGGGTCAAATACTAAGTCTACAAGGGCACAAATGTGAGAGAAATTAGGCTTTGGTGAGTAAATGAATTGAATTGCAACATGAGCAAATAAAAATGAAGGACATTCAACTTCTCTAATAAAGTGTCATTCTAGTAATAATGGAAGTGTTTGTGCTTGTTTACATACTGTTCTCTGAGTTTGTGGAGCTGGTTTGTTTGACAAAATATTGCAATATATTACCCCTTAAGTGACCTGTGAATGACAAGTGCTGCTGTTTTTTTATTATTTGTAAATGTTCCAGAAATATTTATCTCTGTTTTCCCGCTCTTGGCAGGTGTGGTAAGCTAATTTTGGAGCTCACAGATATGAATGTTTTCAGGCTGGTAACTGAACCGCCTGGACAGTCAAAAGCAAAGCCAAAGAAATGCCATAAAGTTTCTAGATCATGTAGAAATAGTCGTATAGAATATTTGAAATAGGGCTGGAGTCATTTTTGGATTCAATTAAAATGTGGTCGATTCGATATCGATTCTCAAAAGCCACGAATCAACCTTTTGAGTATTTAAAATGGCACGGCTTTAAAACACATGCAGATGATCAGCTTTGGTTACGATGCAGCACTGATGCAGAGAAACATGTCTATAGAAAGCTGGAAATGTCTACTTTTAAATTAAAAGCGAAAAACATATATTCTCTGATTGTGTAATCTGTATGAAACGTGCATTTTTCTATAGGTGCATCCACTATACCGTGGAGATGGAGAGGCAGCATTGTCAACTTCACCTTTGCTGACGATACTGACTTGGAAAACCTATCAATAAATTATCAAAATGTCTCCTTTCTTTTCCCCTCCAACACATTCTTCATTACTTTTCCGCTGTGGCAAGTTGTGCATGCACTTGTGCGCTAATTTATATATTTTAAAGGCTCAATATTATGGTTTAGTATTTCTCAGTAGTGTACAACAATGTTAGCATAATATTCTTCTCAGCCCTGAAACTTGAAACTGTTTTTTAAATAAATATCATAAACGTGCGACTAGTCGACTATTCGCTTAAATGAATGACTACTAGCCGACTAGAAAAATCTTCTGTCGGGGGAAGCCCTAGAAGCTAAGGCTATGTCCACTTTAGTGCGTTTTCGTTTTAAAATGACGTTTCCACTGCGTTTCATATCTCCGTCCACTCTACACAACGAATGTCACGTTCTTTCTTGCACACTGGGTGTGTGTGTGTGTGTACAAGTGCAAAAAGTTGCTTTTTGCTCTAATAATAGCGTGCTTCTTGCAAAATGGCTGCTAAAAAAGACAAAGAAAATCAGCAAAGCTTGCAGTTCCGTCTCCATGTTTTTGTTTAAACATTCGTCGAGGCCTGTTATTGTCATCTTCCGTTAGCGTAATAGTCATATGATAGGGGCTTGACGAATGAGGGAAGGATACACAATGAGCCAGGAGACCCAACCAGAGAGCGAATGTGGGCAACCATGCCTTCGTTTTCAAATGTCTGCGTTTTGCTCCATCTGAAATGCAACCCCAGAGTTTTCAAACTAAAACGGAGTCTGCAGCATTTCCAAAAATCTCTGTTTTCGAGCATTGAAAACTCTATTGTTTTAAAACAAAAACGGACTAGTGCAAACAGGGCTTAAGATTTGTGTAAAGAAAATTCCTGTGTGTCTCCCTTCTTTTTCCTCACACTGAGGTGCTATTGGAACCGAAGTCCACAAGTTTCTCTCACAGCGAGGCCTCTGTCTGTCTCTACTCTGATGCTTTTGCATCTACGTATACATCTATGTGCAGCCCATAGCTCAAACCTTTGCTGGTTTCTCACACCTACACAACAAGAACAGGAAACTCACAGGCAGAACGAAGGAAGTGTGACCACCACAAGATTAGGCAAGGGCTCTGACTCCACTCTTCTCCTCCTTCCTCTCTCGCTCATGCTGTCTGTTTCTTCCTTTTGCCTTCGACTCTTTTTCAGACTCTTTTCTGTCAACATCTCTCTGTACTATTCGTGCTTTTGCAAATTATCTTCCATCATGTTGCCTCTGCATTTTTTCTTTGTCGTCCACACTCATTCATTTATTTTATTTGCATTTTTATTTACTTTTTATTTGAGATGTATGTTAATTATACCTCTAATTTCCTGATTAATAAAACTGTTTGGTGATAGTACCTATATAGAGTTTGTGTGGAAAAGGGTCGGGTTTCCTTTTCAGGTTTTCGGGCTGGAGAGAAAGGAAACCGGGATGAGGATATATGTGATGATTCTGCTAAAGAGCAGCAACCTTTCTTCCTCAAACTGATATGGGAACAGAATGGAATGTGTTTATTAGCTGACTTGTTATATTATCAGTCTTTTTTTTTTGTCGTTGCTCTTATATGCTTCCTATACCTCTCACCAAGAGTGAGGCCCTCCGTTTAAGAAACTCCAATTACTCATTATTTTTTTCTTTCTTTTTTTACGTGTTCATTACTTGACATTTTTCTCAGTTTACCCACTTATGGCAGGTGTTTTGGACTTAACAAATATGAGTGTTTATCCTTAACATTAAAGTAATATTTCACCTGAAGAAAATTGCCAGGGCAGATTATGCTGACCGAGTTTATCTTTCACACGGGTCAAGGTGTGAAATGTGAGAGAGTGCCATCTTGAAATTGTTTGCCACATTTATTGCTTGCTAATTGCTGAAGCATCACCATTTTGTAAAGATCCTGCCACTAGCTCTTCCTTCGTATCAGAGGTTTTTCAGAGGATTCTTCCTCTTTCAGACCTTTATTTCTTGTCTTAAGATGTTAGTGAAAAGCAGAGAGAATAAAAGCTAGTGTCAAGTTAAATATATTGCCAGAGAATCTGTTTCTTATTTGTTCTGTTTATTCACTTGTGCACTGCTTTTGTGTGGTCCCTGAAAAGATTTCCTGAGGAAAACGTCCCATTTCTCTGATGCATCTCTATGATGGTCATTTTCAATCACTTTCTGATGCTCAACCCATTAAGCGTGACAAAGATGGTGTAACTTTGTCAGAAGAAATGGAGTTGGTGTCATTCCCTGAAGTGCGATGAATAAAATATAATATCGGCCATGGGTTTCATTCAATATCAGGTTTCATTACTCATTATTTAATCATGCAGCTAAAAAGTAACTCAGTAAATTACTGAATTAAACACAAAATGTAGTGAGGTCATGTGACGACAACAATGTAGTGTCAGTGGTTATATAATTCTTACCATTTCACATACTGTGTATCAAAATACACTCTGTCCACAATATTTGGGTCTGTATAGGATTGTTTTATGTTTTTGAAAAGTTTCTTATGCTTTCCAATGCTGCATTTATTTGAAAAAGGAAAAGAAAAAAACAGTATAAACTAATATTGGAAACATGATTTTAAAATAACTGTTGTAAAATATACAGTATTTTAAAATGTCATTTATTCCTGTGACAGCAAACCTGAATTTTCAGCATCACTATACTCCAGTCTTCAGTGTCACATGATCCTTCAGAAATCATTCTAATATGCTGATTTGCTGCTCTATTACCACCAATACTTTTCAGGATTCTTTAAATCAAAAGTTCAAAAGGTAAGCATTTGTCTGCAACATATATGTATTTACAGTGACTTTTGATCAAATTTAATAGATCTTACTGACCGATACTAGTTCTCCAGTAGTTACTAATCATTCAGAGTCTCAAACTGTTAGCAGTCAAATTTGACAAGACTTGGACACCAGGCCTGAAACTGCACATAAATGTCATGTTAATATCATTAATTATGACATTAATGTCAAGTAGTTCGCTTTTTATAGTCTTTCCTAAACACAGTATTTTCACTTATCACAGTAGATCTGACAAGTGCAGTTTTCTCGCCCCCTCATTTTTTGGGGAGAAAACAGATCCATGATTACATATCCCTTTACTGCACAACATTCTGATTCCTAGTATTTCAAAGGAAACGTACATATTATATATTACATGGCCTTAACAGGTCACCAGGTTGCTGCATGGCTGTAAAGGCAATGTTTGCATCTTTTTAGTGTTTTATCAGTTACATCAGTTAGTTACACATTGACTATTGCTGCGTTAAAAATTATTTTTAGTCAGTTGACCAAACAGCTCTTTTGGTACAATTCAGTAATGTATTTACTTTAATTTGACATTTCCTGCTGTTTCAATTTGAATGTGTTACTGGCTGATAATAATAATGTTTAAATAATTCAGCTTTTCATTTATTGATTGCATTTGTAACACCGAGATAAATCATGGTGTCTGGACTGTCTGAAAAGGAAGAAGGCTCATTTGTACCCATTTATGTATTATGTGAATTGCATAACTCAAAGATGCAGGGTACATTGAAATTTGCGGCCATAATGTGTGTTTGCACACAGCAGTCTGTTCCGCATCTGTCTGACATTGAAAGGCAGACTATTATGAGCCATTTATAGTTTAATGGCGGCCTCTAACCAATCATTTATTTATTAATCGTTCATTCTCTTTTACTGGCCTTGTGCTTGCACCAGTCTCGATCGTCACTTAGTCAATCGTTAATTCCATCAGTTAATGCAAAAGCTGCCGTCTCGTTTTCTTTCTCTCCCTGTGTCTTCATTCCATTCTTCTGTTGTTGTTTTTTTTCTTCACCTCCAAATTTTTGGCTCCATGTCACGCTTGGGCACAAGCACTACCGCAGACGCATTCGGTGACGCATGAGCCGTTTCTGATCCTGAAAGCTGAAGTAGATCTTCCTCAGTCAGCAATTACCAGTGTGCTGTGCTGTCAGCTTCTCTAGCACCCTGATTTCTCACTTTAGCCTTTGTATGGCCTAATGGAGCTTCCATAATATCTTTCAGAGGCACCCGAGAGACAAAATGTTCAGAAACCGTGTTTAAAAACACCCGTAAACTGATTAAGAATATAAAGTGGATTATGAAAGCACATAAATAGACTAAAAACAGGAACAGAGAACACGATCGTGCAATTTAGCACTTCCTACTTTTGTCTCATTGAATTTTCGATGTGTTTGTTTTTAACATCTATGCCTTTATAAATATGCTGACGATTGCGTTAGGATGCAGTCATGAACAATGTTGCTTTTGAGACCAGGACATTCCTGTCGAATTAGCCTGTTTGGTCGTGACCCATATTAAAATACCAGTCTGATCTAAATGTCCTGACGTACCTCATATGAGTTAATCGCATATGTTTGTGTTAGTGTTTATTGGCGAGTGCGTCTCTAGCCGGTCGCTGCTCATTGGAAAAGTGCACAATCCTTGACAAATGACGCACGCTGTAATCTCCCGAAACAATAGGCAGAATTCAGTGGGTGATTTGGTATTAAGTCTTGGGTTTAGCCTCTGGCCGTGCAGAAAATTGACAGCCTGTAATGTGGGACACACATATTCAACACACGCGCACACACACTCAGATATTGCCTTGGTTTTGCACGACAAAATGTTGTAAACTTATCCGTAATCTTGTTTGTAAACAGCAAGCAACCCTGCAGTGTTTATAGCCTATGGTATCCTTATTACACCGGACACTTCATTATTTTCTTGCTTACATTTACAGCATTAGTCACCAAACCTGGCGGAATTATGTAAGGTGGAGTATTTCAGTTTTTTATTGCACTTTATTTTACAGTACGTGCACTTAAGTGTACTTACCTACATGCCTAGTTATTTCCCATATTTCTCAGTTATTGTAATTACTAAATAGTATAGGGAACAGGACTGTAAAATAAAATGCTACGTTTTTTTATTTTTTTATACAAGAAACAATGCATTAAACAAACAGCAGAATTTGACACTGTCACCTCACTATGGTGCTTGTTTATTGGCTCCAATTTTTATTTTGAATGGTTATTTTGCAGATTTTTAATTTAGTTTTGTGTAAAAATATCTTAACACTTGGCCGTCCTGTTAAATAAGTCAGTCAAGAGATGATGGTTTCAGTCTGTTCATTTATCACACTTGAAATGGAAGTTAATTTAGAGTGCGTTGTATTAAGAGATGCAGCGAGTGTTCCTCAGTGTGTTCTCTGTTATATACTGCACGTTTGGGCAAATATAAAATAATAATCTAGATATTCTATGCATGCAAAAAAAATTCACATACTCTTCACAATATGCATATTAAATACTGTGTATATACTAATAGTTTTCCGAACATGGACTGGAAAAAGAAATTATAAATTGATTCACGCATGATAAATATGCTCACTCTCTCTCTCTCTCTCTCTCTCTCTCTCTCTCTCTCACTTGCTCCACTTGCTCTTTCGCTCTCTCCTCTACATCACTCGCCCTCTCTCTCTCTCTCTCTCTCTCGCTCCTCTCTCTCTCTCTCTCTCTCTCTCTCTCTCTCTCTCTCTCTCTCTCTCTCTCTCTCACATGTCTCTGTCCCTCTATCTGTCTTGATAAATGCGCCTTTATTTAGCCCCTCTTTACCCTTCCCAAATTAAATTGAGACCCTGATTGATTTTCCAATCTCTCTCGCCTCTCTCTCTCTCTCTCTCTCTCTCTCTCTCTCTCTCTCTCTCTCTCTCTCTCTCTCTCTCTCTCTCTCTCTCTCTCTCTCTCTCTCTCTCTCTCTCTGCTCACAGTCCTTTGCACTAATGAAGGTGCGTGGTTGAGTTTGTCTCGTGTGTGTGTGCGCGTGTGAGTGAGAGAGATATTTGTGTACAATTACTAATATTTGCATTCCTGCAGAGATATATAGTCTTGTGTATATTTATGTATGTTTCTTTGCAGTGTTTGTAAATGGATGCCAGTAACTATACGGCCGGAAAAATCATCCTCCATGATTTAAAAAAAAAAAAGTAGTTTAAACTTGTTTGAGGTGTGATCTGTGTGTGTTTTAAGTAACAACATATGTCTGCTTAAGGGTAAATGTTCAGCCTGACATTTTGCATATGGCAACCATGAAATGTTGAGATAAATGTTTCCCTTTCAGAAATATATCACAGTATCTTTACTTGCTGCCAAAATGCCTACAAGCAGTTGTTAGCCATAAAAACATTAATACAGTTAATTTAATATGAGTTTTATTTTAAACAGTGTAAGAATAGTTTAGCATCTTTTTCAGTCTTTTTTTGTTGCCAGTTGGAGCTAGTACCACTTTAGCATTGTGCAATCATAAACGTTTTCTATATGATATTTTGGTTGTGAATGTATGTATTTCCACATGATCCTTCAAAAATATGCTACTTTGCTGCTCAAGAAACATTTATTATTATCGTGTTAAAAAAAGTTGTGCCTTTTAAATTAAAAACGAAAAAGACTTATAACATAATAAGCCACTTTTTTTACTCCATTCACACTGCCTGATGTTCTTTCTCTCCAATTTGCGGTTGCTTCCTTTTTTTCTTTCTTCAACAAATGCATGCTCTGTATTTGTGTGTGTGTGCCTTGAACTTTATGCTTCATTCAGTTGTCATAGCAACTCAAGAAAGCTCATCTGGCTGCTATGATAACCAAATACAGCATATTTAGGCAAGTGTGTAGCTTAACTGGGATAAAGTGGATAAAAAGCCAGATCGTCGCGCTCATATGCGCTCCTTTTAATTAACCCTTTGTGCTGCGGGCCTCATTTCCATGTGATGAAGAGCATATTAGGCAGATTGCATGTGTGTGTCTGCTTCTGATGTGGTGTGTGAGCATTTCTTAGCTTCTATATAAAGACTGTGGTTTTTAGCAGGTGCATGCATATGCTAGCTGACACACAGACGGTGGTGTGAATTTGTGCGATGCATGTGGCTTTGGCAGCTGCCCCAGGCCTGTTTATAGGTTATTCAGTATTAATAAGATCTATTCATTGGAGAGAACTGGTCAGGCTGGTGACTTTCATGATCTAAGAGTGAAGAAGAGGTTGGTTATGATTTTATGAGGTCAATAGGAAGAAATTAAAATCATGTTCATTATCAAGAAATGTAAAAAAGGAAAGGAGATAAAGAATGACGGAACTGAAGATTGAATAACAAAAATATGGAAATTGAACAACAACAATATAGAAATTGAAAGTGTTTGGTAAGCAAAATAATGAGTAGAGAAAGAGATAAAGTGCTTTTAAGAATATATTAGAAGTTAGAGGTTGACCGATTGATTACGAAACCGTTAACTGATTGCTGGAACAACCGGCTATCAGCAAAAATGTGTATTTCAAGGTAGAATTAAAATTTGCACATATTTTTTTATTTAAATAGTAAAGAGGTCCAATGTTATCACTATCTGTAAAATCCACCTCTATTAGAAGTTTTATAATTTTTTTTTGTTTTGTCTAGTATTGTTTTGAGAGGCTTTCATTGTTGCTTTTATTACAAATTTCAATAATTGTTACATTTATGATTTATAATTTATCAGAATAAACAATTCTTCTGCCAAGTAATATACACAGCCATTCAAAGTTTGTTGTCAAAGTGTTGTTGTTGTTGTTGTTGTTTTTGTTTTTTTACAAAAAATCTCTTGGTGCACTTAGCGAAAACCAAAACATAAAATAAATGAATTCTTATTTTAAATTATTTTTTTGTAAAATTGTATTAATATTAGACTTTTTAACTAAATTCAATCATTTTATTACATCTTTAATAAAAAAAATACAAGCCAATAAAATGAAATAACCACTCTTTTATTTAAAATAACACCAAATTTGGACAGAAAATATGTTAAAATAATATTAAATATTAATATTTTATTCTTAATTCAGTTCTATGCAACAGTACCAGATTTAACATATTTATTTGTTGACCAATTATCAAAATAAAGTATAGTTCCATAAAGCTATTATTACTTTTTCCAAGTAACAAGTAACGCATTACTTTTGAATTTACACGAAAGTTACTTTTTCATATTAGAAATGCAAATTACTTTATTTTCCCATTTATTGGCTGACACCTCTCCTGTCCCCATGTTGAGAGAAATCGCAGAGGCGTTGTGTGCTGTGTAAACATGATGCTTATTTTAGTTCTAGATTAAATGTAAGCATGCATTTACTTATCTCAATTGCACAATAACAGATTCAGTATTCTTCAAAATGAATGAAAACTGTGAAATATATTTTAAATTACACACATATACTTTATGTATTTAATCTCACTTTATTAACCAGTCAACCATACAAAGCCAAAATGACTGTAGATAAACATCACATTTGTTTAAAAAAAAAAAGTATTTATTACTTAAAGTGTAAAAGTCCAGTGTGTAATATTTATAAGGGTCTATTGACAGAAATGCAATATAATATAGGCGTATATATACACTGCATGTCCCCTTACAGAGAAATCTCCATTTTAGGCCACCATGTTTCTACAGTAGCCCTAAACGGACAAACTGCTCTACAGAGCGCTAGTCACTCTCTACTGTCTCAGACAACGACATCCTTGTCCTGTGTCGGCCACCGCTTCTCTATCTGCTTCAAAAGGAAGGGGTGAGCGGTGGACTGAGTCACTGCTAGAGCCGCTAAAATTTACACACTGAACCTTTAATTAAGATTATTCTTCTGCGATCCAGAATGGCAGCACAGCTGAAAGGTTTGTCTGAGCTGCGCCCTCTACTGTACAGGGCTAAATTTGCATATTTTCAGCCTGAGGCTTATTCATTTTACTTTGGTGTGAAAGGGCCTTTACATTTGCCAAAAATGTATGTATTTTTTATTTATTTAAAAAACAAACAAGCAAGCCTAGCCCAGACGAGAAAAGGTAACACAAAAATAACATAATGCATTACTTTCCATAAAAAGTAACTAAGTAATGCAATTAGTTACTTTTTTTAGGATGTAACACAGTAGTGTAATGCATTTCTTTTGAAAGTAACTTTCCCAAACACTGATCCCTTTGATTAAAAGTATTCAAAAATTGTGTAGTTCATCAGACTAACTGTAGGCTGCTAACATGTCAGTCGTCTCGCAAACATGTATATTATAACCAAAAAGGCAAATTGGGAGCCCTTTTGTTTTAATCTCTTATGAAATATAGATGCACTCTCTGTAGTTGAAAAAAGCTCATTATGTGTGTTACTGGCATACAGGCTAATAGATTTGCACTTTCTGTGGTGCTGTCAGTGATCTGAATGAGAAATGTACCCGTGGGTGTATTTGTGTCTTTTGTGTCATTTTGATAAATGTGGCATCCCAGCAGCAGGCATTTCTTTGTACTTGCCATTTCAGAACTTCAGAAGTTTGTGTGCGTGTTTGGCACCTACAAGCCCATTGTTTGATGTTCTTTGAGTCTGATTTGAGCTGGCGTTCATGACTGAAGAGGATGGGGTCAACAGTCTCCCTCTATCTCTTTCTATACACACAGAGCCCACCAGTGCCGGGCCATGGCAGTAGGTCTTACAAGTCTTCTTCATAATATTCCTCTTCACAGACGTTTGCCTGGCACTTGTGAATGTTCAAGTGGGTGGAACATTGTGTGTGAGTTTACTGATACACTTTGAGTGACTTGTCTGTGTGGTTTTATGTCGGTGAGAGGTAATGGCCACATGCCACTTCCAGTTCAGACTGCTAGTGTTTTTCTATCAGTTCAAAGCAGCTCTCTGAACTGTTTGTGAGAAGCGAGAACTTTTCTCTTTATCTCTAAAGAAGATAACCAAAACAAGAAAATCTGGAAATACCTGGAAAGATTTTTTATTTGCCATATTTGCTCAAAAGGCACTCATTTCTAGACAATTTTTTTTCCCGTCTATTATTATTAGTAGTAGTAGTATTTCCCCCCAAGCCAATCACCTGAGCCATAAATTCTGTGTGGCTAATCATTCTGGAGCTGAAGGAAATGACATGACAACGCTGTAGGCACACCATCACAAGCCCTTCACTAAATGACTATCTAACAACAAAAAAAAGACAGCAGATAAGGAAATGGATCATTTTTCTGCTTTTAATGGCCCTCCACAACTATGATATACAGGTATTTGCAATATATATTGCTAGCAAAAAATTAATTTTGTTAGGATACATGTCTACTTTTGAACAGTCGTCAGTGGTAAAAGATTTGTCCCCATAATGACGTAGTTCCAGCATCTCCCATCAGGGCCATGTTAAGCAGCCAAACCCTGATGATGACCCTTTGGAGAAAAGGCTGTTTAAAGAGGTTTGGAGGGGGATGCATGTATGACATAATGAAGTGAGGGATGGTGATTCAGCGAGAGAGTGGGACTAGGAATAAAGAAGGGAAAGGAATAAAGAGGTAGAAAGCACATGCTGTTATTTCTCCATCATTCGAAACAGATGGAGATCTGGGACGCCACTCCTCTTAGAGTAGGGTGAGACTATTTCCTCTCATTTACTGTCCATATTTATGACATCACAGACACACCCATAATCAGGTTTCACTCAAAAAACACACACACATGCATTTATAAACTCAAGCCAAGTCTTAAAGGGGTGGTTGATTGCCTTTTTTTTACAAGATGTAAATTAAGTGTCTGATGTCTCCAGAGTGTGTATGTATGCAAAAATCCCTTTAAATGCAAATGAGCTGCTGTTCCTAATTGGGCGGAGCTTCAGGAACTTCATTTAGCTCTGATAACCTCATGCAGACAGGCAATGAAACTGTTCAGCCTTTTATATTCAAACCGGAGTCGGCAATGATGGAGAGACTCAAGAAGTGACAACATGTAGAATGCGAATTTATGCAGTTGATGTGGAGTTAACTATCTTCAAGTCATTGATTAGCATATTCTGTCATGATAATCTCACCCCCTTTGTTGCATGTTCCCGGGGGCAGGGTTTATGTAAATTTCGGGGTTAGTAATTTCAAAGCTTGTCTCTACCAGCCGTTTGTTGTACTCCTTAAAAAGCAAAATATCTCCCTTTGCTTTGAACTTTGAGCGTCGTAACTTTGCAGATATCGCTCAAACAGCAACATTACTCCCTAACTAAAGTTTAAAAAGGTAAATCATAATCAACCAGCCCTTTAAGTGGACACGTGAGCCTGTGTGACCCGCATAAAGTAACCCGTGTATTGTTTTAAGAGGTTTAGTGAATGTGTGAATGTGTTTGGTATGTGAGGTGTGTTTTGTTTCCATCTTCCTGTGCTGAAGGTTCAGCCGCTGCTGACGGTGCCGCTCTTGACGGGTGTTTTGTCACCTCCTGCTGAGAGCGAGGTTTCACTCTTCCTTTTCCCGCTTCATTCTGCTTGCTTTCTCAGTATTAACAAAAGTACATAAATTACACTAAATTGTTGCTTTTCATGGAAAGTAATAGGTTATTTAAGTTTGCAGTACTTTTGCCTTTTTGAAAAAATGTGAGGGTTGGGGGAAATCTCAAACATATCTTATCTACAATCTCATATCTCAAAAGCAGCAAACCTTCACTTTGGATGAATTAACGAGAGATGCATTAACAAGACAAAATGTCTTTCCACATGTATTTTGCCTGGTTTTGTTGTTTACACAATAACAATGACTACATCCCTGCCCTTTATTTCTCGCATGGATGTGATTTAAACAATTTTTTTTTATATATGCTCGTGAATTGCATAAATCTGAAGGAAAATGCTTTTTGATACTGCTTTTTCAAATACATTTATTTCATATATGGATACTGTAGCTTCCGACAGCACTGCGCAAGCTAGCGGCACTAACTATTATTATTATTATTGGTCTTTAGCTGATTATATGCATTAGAGATTTTGAGTATTGCTCAAAATGTATTTTTAGTAAATACTTTAAACAATTATTTATAGGTTATTTAGTGTAGCTTGCAATGTTCCAAAAAAGTAGTAACATGCATTACTTATAATTTTAAAGGGATAATTCACACAGATATTAAATGTCATCATTTATTTAACCTCACATTGTTCCAAACCTGTATGACTTTATTTTTTCCCTCTGTTTGTAAATGTACATATTGCAAATACCTTGGTCACTCTTTTCAAAATAATGAAAATGAATAAGAGCTTGACCTGTCAAGCTCCAAAATGACAACACCATAAAAACATTATAAAATTGGTCCATATGACTCCTGATAGTGTTATGGTGCGTTTCGTAGCTACAACTCTCCAGATGTCATTAATTGTAATTGCATGGGAAAGAATGACATTATTTAAAATGATTTATTTTGTGTTCCACAGAAGAAAGTCAAATGTTTTGGAGCAACAAATGATAACAGAATTTTCTTTCTTTTTTTGTAAAAATACTATATTGTTCTTATTTGGCTTCTCTTTGTGCTTTCTCTTTCCTCCTTTTATGTTTTAGCTACTCTTTCATGTTTCTTTCTTTGTCTATTTTATATTTTTCCTCATTCAGATGAGTCACTGACACCTACAGTCTATTTTCTCTAACTCTCTTGTTCATTCTCTTTTACTTTCCCTCTTTTTCTGGGCAGCTGCGTTTATCCCATTTACTGTTTTATGTTCTTCCTTTGTCCATCTCTGCCTCAGTCTTTTTTCCCTTCCTTTTGTCCAGCTGCTTTCTGTTTGCAGCCTATTTGGTTGGGCAGTTTTTCATCATTTCTTTCTTTCCTTCCTTTTGTCATGCTTCTGTCCTTTTTGTCCCTCTTCTCTTTTTCTCTGTCTCTCTCAGTCCCAGGAAGAAGAATTTGTGTGCTTGCCCATGTAACCACAGAGTAATTACATTGGTTAACCACAGGTGGTCACTAGTTTTCATATTTCCCATGTTCCTAAGCCTTGAAATACCCTGGATAAGGGGACCAAATGTAACTTTTTACCACACCTGCTAATGGCAGATGGATAATAATTCTTACTGGGCATAAAGACTATTCCACATATTTGTCACCAAATGGAGAAAAAATGAATGCACATTATATTTGTAATTGTTTTTTGGGCATGTCACTTCCATCCAGAGCTTATAATTATAATTTCAATTATTTATTAAATGATTATCAAAGAAAAGTCTGTTTAAACTATTCCTAATAAATTTTGGGTAAGTAAGGCCAACTGGTGAGCAGCCCTGTTTAAACTAGTTTTGCATTTGACACTTGGAGGGTGTTGCATTTTTACCCTTAATGGATAAAAAAAAAACAATAAAAGTGATATTTAATAATTTAATGAATTCCAAACAGTGCAGAATAGTATTAATTAGCCTCTATTTTGCATACTAGGGCCCTGTCCCAAATGGCACCCTAAACACGTGCATTCTTCCTACAAGTCCGCACTTTCGTGAACTTTCGCACTTTGACTGTTGGGAAGAAGTCTGCCGTGGAGCTAGCTTCATTGCAGGCCCGGCAAAAGTGCATATCGACCAGAAATGGGGTGCTTGCGAGCACCCTCCTGAAACCTAAAATGACAAATGGGACACCCTACAGTTTCTTGGAATTAACAGACACGCACACGTGGCAGCCATTTTAAGTCCACAAGACCGAAAGTGCATAAGGCCTGAGCCTCTGATTTACTGGATCTGGTAATGCCATGGTCTTTCTGAAATGGCTACTTCAATTAACAGCTTTCTACAAAAACAGTAAACTTTAAAAAGACTAAAATGTGCTTCTCTTGTTGCTAAAGACATTTGGTTTTAATATGACGTTCTCTCTTTTCTCTCATTACAGAGTCTTCAAGAAGTCCAGCCCCAACTGCAAGGTAAGATTCCCCAGAGTGTGTTTGAATGTGGAAGGTGGGATCTTCATTGGTCTCAGTGGACCTTTTCCTTTCCCGTCCCTCTCTCTCTCGCTTCTCCTCCTTCATTCTCTATCCGTCTGCTTCAAGCTCCTTTTAATTGCCTTTACAAATGTCTTTTACACTCTTTTTATTACTACGTTTCTTTCTTCCTTTGACGATTTCTTTATCAGCACAGTGTTGGTTATCACAGCATTATTTCCTCTATAATCTCTTTCTCTCGGCTTGCATTCGGGCTATTTCCACACTGCTGCCTTCTTACCTTATCTCTCTATCCCCTCATCTCATCTCTCTCTTTCGTTCTCTGTCATGGAAAGCGTTTTGCATGTGGAGGATGTGTGTTTTGAGATCACGTCGTCTAGAAGGGTTGTCTTCAGGAAGGGAGTAGATCATCTAGGGGTCAGTGTGGCATGCCTTGGGCTGTTTGTTAAATTGTTTGTGTGTGTGAGTTCCTTGATGGAGGCACTGCATGCGTTTTGCATTTATCTCTACGGTCTTTGTGTAGCAAGTTCAAACTTGTTCTGTTTTACCAAACATATCTTTTTTCTCTTTCTAGCTCACAGTATACTTGGGGAAGAGGGACTTTGTGGATCATCTAGATCACGTGGACCCTGTAGGTGAGTCAGATGGGAGTTCCTACTCAAAACATCTTGGGAGTTTTCTGTTTGAACCAATCGACTTCCTTTCATGTTCCTTGGTGTAACGTCTGTTAGCTCTTGTTGAAGGATTGCGTCTTTGTGGAGACAGTTGATGTTAATCAACATACACTGTGTTTATTGACCTATTTAATGCTTTTTTAGCTACTTATCGGCTATAATTTTATTGTAACTTGTAATGTTACTGTGAGATTTTTGGTTCCTCTTCATATCCCCCCTGTTGAGGGAACGTCTCTCTCCCTGTTGCATTGCAGTCAGTCACAGGAGACTCTATTCTGGGAGATAAAGACCTATTATGTTTTTGCAGTGAGGTTATCTCTGTTAGGACTAGGAGTATTACATATTGTAATGGTAATCTTGTACAATATAAAACATAATGCTGTGGTAATGCTCTCTGTTATTCTATTTAAACCTCTGTGGAGGCTGAAAGAATAATGCTGACAATACTGTTCAAAAGATTTATAATTAAAAAAAAAAGGTCCTCACCAAGGCTGCATTTGTTTGACCATAAATACAGCAAAAACAGTAATACTGTGAAATATGATTACAACTTAAAATGTCTGTTTTTTTTTTTAATACATTTTAAAATGTAATTTATTTTTGTGATGGCAAAGCTCAATTTCATGTCACACGATCCTTCAGAAATCATTAATATGTTGATTTGGTCCTCACAAACATTTCTTATTAATATCAATGTTGAAAACAATTGTGTTGCTTAATGTTTTTGTGGAAAGCATGAGACCATTTTTAATTCAGGATTCTTCGATCAATAGAAAATTCAGTAGAACAAAATTTACTTTTGTGACAATATAAATTGTGATAATTTTGATCAATGTAATGCTTCCTTGCTAAATAAAAGTATTCATTTTTTTTTATCTTATTGTCCTCAAAATTTTTAACAGTAATGTATAAGATAAGTATTTATTATTTACTATGTCTTAAAAGTGCAATTTTTCTGTTTTTGTAGAAAGTGGTCAATTGAGAGCTGTCAGATTAAAAATTAATTTGATTAATTACATGATATACTGATTAATTCATCATATAAATCACAATTTATATCAATATATTTGCTGAGAATAAATCTATGCCCCCAAATGAAGATATTCTGGCAGGCGAGTAACTCTTTAAATAGAAAAAATGTGGCTTTTGGAGGTTAATATGTTGTTTATTTTATTGGCTAATCATTGAACAGTTTGTAGCTAGTCCATACTGATCCATTTGGCAGCTAAGATTATTTAGGGCAGCTCACACAGAATGCGTTCTTGTGCAAATCAACAATTGAATTACTGATTTATGTACACACAGACTGAATTTCAGTCGTTAGCCACGACTATATATCTTACACGTTTTTCATGGCAACGAGTTTAAAGTAGTTCAAATACTGTGCAGACTATGGACTCACAATATTTTAATTGCGTTATTTAAAAAAGGTTGTACTAAATTAGCATGTTTTTGACATCCCAATAATGTATTCCTTATACTGGGACTTCTTGCTTTTTCTCTCTCTTCTTATTTTGTGTATTTTGTTTGACTTTAGATGGGGTGCTCTTGATTGACCCAGAATACCTAAAAGACAGAAAAGGTAACACACACTGATTTACTATATCTTCATTTTTCTTGTGCTGCTTGCAATGTATTTTTTAAACATTAAATCATCTTTACCAAAACCATTATTTCTTTAACTGTGTCTCTCTTCTCATCTGCTCTGTACTCTGTGCCTTTTTACCAGTGTTTGTGACCCTGACGTGTGCCTTCCGTTATGGCCGTGAAGATCTGGACGTGCTGGGCCTGTCTTTCCGAAAGGATCTCTTCATCTCCAGTTTCCAGGCCTTTCCCCCTCTGCCCGATGAGCGCAAACCGCTCAGTCGGCTACAGGAGAGACTGCTCAAGAAGCTAGGCCAGAACGCGTACCCCTTCAACTTCACGGTGACTGTTAACTTATTTTCTTTTTTTTCCTTGCACATTTCAGTACTGTAATGTTCAGCTGTACACACATGTATGTATTTAAGTCAGTATATAGCTTGTGGAACAAATTTGAATGCAAGACTTTTATGATATCCTTTTAAGGCCAATTCACGCTGCACCAACAGACGCTGACCAACATGGATAAACAACAGGGTACAGTACAGACAAGCGCCGACAGACACCAACAGACACTGCCAGCGGTAACAAACAAACCCGACAAAGTGTCTGTTGCCGTCTGTTGGTGCAGTGTGAATTGGCCTTTACACAGCACAGTGATTAGTTACAACTTTACAGACCCCATCAAATGTCCTAAAATCTTTCCTGTAAAACACTTAGATTTTATATTCATTTTGTGTGAAATGATTTTCTTGATTGTGACCAGGTTATGCTAAAGTAGTTTTATTTGTTGAAAAGATTCCTCAGAACCTTCCCTGTTCAGTGACTCTTCAGCCCGGCCCAGAGGACACAGGAAAGGTAATGGCACTAGGCATGTGCAAAGCTGACCTTTTTTTAAATCGACTAAGTGTTGACTTGCCAGGAAAAACTAGGCTGCTTTTTAAAGTCACCATGAAACCAAAATTCACAATTCTTTTTATTTTATTTTTATGGAACATTGCAGTATTTATTATAAATAATTTATCTTTGCACATCATTTTTATTTTTTAATTCATGTACCCTCATTATCTTTCATTTTAACTTCCCCTCCTTCTTGCAATGGCATCTCTTCTCTGATGATGTGTTTACTGGCACAAAAGCGAGACAACCTGTCGCTCACATGAGATCTACCAATAGCAAACCACAAACAATCCAACGATCCAATCCATTCCAGATGGACAAAATCAAGTCCTGCTCTATGTGTTTGAGAAGCGTTTCACTCAGATATACAGTACTGTGCAGAAGCCTTGGGCACGCAAAAAATGGGTTTAAGCTAGTTATTTATATATTTTGCAGACGTGTGCTAGTAGGAAATGTCAGTTCACATTTCCAAACATTGCTTTTGCCATTTAATTGTAATAATCCAGTGAGATTTTTGTATGCACAAGGAGTCTGACAACAGCTGGTAAGCTGCACACACAGATCTGATCTCACCATCATCGAATTCATCTGGGATTACATGAAAAAACTGAGACTGAGTAAATCAGAAGAGCTGCGGCAACGTTTCCAAGACGCTTGAAGAAACCTGCCTGCACGGGAAACAAGAATGCTAAAGTGCCTAATACTTTTGCGCAGTACTGTCGGGAAGAAAAGTACAATAGGGAAGAACAGACTGTTGCTACTTTTGTTTCACGACGACTTTAATGACTGACTATTTGACCATGCTGTCCTTTAGTTATGGGAACGCACACTTATGTGTAACATTGTATAAAATGTCTTATTTTTTCTCTCAGTGGTAATTTATCTCTGTATTTTGACTCATAGGCATGTGGTGTTGACTTTGAAGTCAGGGCATTTTGTGCCAAAACTGTGGATGAGAAGACTCACAAACGGTAAAGTGTTGCTCCTTGTGAGTTTCTTTTCTTAGTTTAACTGTTTATATACATTGAGTACCCCCCAATCCCCCCAATGTATATGAAGGATCATGTGACACATTGAATACTGGAGTAATGGCTGAAAATTCTGTTTTGACTTCAGTATATAAATGAAGTCAAAAAAACTTCCATTTAAAATATCAAAACATTTTACAGAACCCACACTTTTATGTACATCTTTACTCAGAGGGAGGAATGTTTTCTTTCTGTGCAATGACAGTACAGCAGAAGTTGAGTCTAACTGGCCTCTGCTTAACAGGAACTCGGTGCGGTTGGTCATTCGTAAGGTGCAGTACGCTCCAGAGAAACCTGGGCCGCAGCCAATGGTGGAGACCACACGCAGCTTCCTTATGTCTGACCGCTCCCTTCACCTCGAGGCCTCGCTAGACAAAGAGGTGTGAACATGCATCTTGCATCTACCTACTAATCATTTAATAAATTGCCACGTTTTGATGTCTTTTTACTGCGCTACTACTGAAATTGCTCTCTGTCAGTTTTATTTTTCAACCAACTTTATTTCTTCAGTGTGTTATAAAAAGTGTGTAAAGTAAGTATTATAAAGTAAAAGAACAAATGTGCAATGCAAGCAAATTATGTTAAACTATACATAGTTATTAAAAAGTGAAAAGTATTAGATTTCCTTCTCCTCCTCAGCTCTACTACCATGGTGAACCTATCAGTGTCAACGTCCATGTCACCAACAACTCCACCAAAACAGTGAAACGAGTTAAAATCTCTGGTGAGGCGAACATTTAATCATTTTTATTACATGTATATAGAGGAAATGATACAGTGTCTTAAAAAAAAAGTTAAGCTTTTGTGTTTTTGATGTTTTAAAGTTGCCTTTAGAATGGCTAATGCTAACATCAGCTAGCTTAAATACTTTAGCTTTCCTCTTCCCCTTTTCCTTTCCTGTTGCTTTTGTCCTGCATTTGTATCTCGTGCACTCGCAGATGTTTACTGAAGATAAATGTTGTTTACTTAATACTTCACAATGATTCCACTGTTTCGTTATTCATTTGTGACAGAATTTTAAAATATCTTATTAATCAAGTGATTTGCACTGAGATACTGCTTTTTCTGTGCTGTGGTTATAGATTGTGTATCAAAAGTTAGCATGAAATGGTGCTCACAAATTTAATTTTTTCATGAAATTACATTTCTCACTCAAACCAGATGTTTGATATCTATTAATATTTACTAAATATATTTACTGGATATTTAAAATAAATAAATAAATCAGGTACACTATTGTTTAAAAGTTTGGGGTTAGTAAGATGTTTTTTTTTTAAATATTTAAAAAAATAAATACATAAATAATATATATTAATATATTAATATAACATTTATTTTCAGTGTTGCATGATCCCTCAGAAATCATTCTAATATTCGGATTTGGTGCTAAAGAAGTTTAAACAGTGTTGAAACAGATGTGCTGCTTAATGTTTTTATGGAAACTGTGATCGATTTTTCTTCTTCTCAAGAGTAGAAAGTTAATAAGAACAGCATACATTTCAAATAGAAATCTTTAGTAACATTATAAATGTCTTTACCATCACTCCTGATCAGTTTAATGTATCCTTGTTGAATAAAAGTAATAATTTCTTAAAAAAAAAAAAAAAAAGTCTTGACCCCAAGCTTTTAAAAGATATTGTATTTAATTTTAATTTCATGTTGACTTTAAAGGTGTACATGAGTTTGTGATTGTAATGTGTTTCTATCCTTGTGCTGTTGTGTTCATTCTGTAGATTAGTGTGAATGCCAGCTGTCCTGTCTGTGATTTTTCTAGTGTGTTTGTTTTGTCTATGCTCCATCCTGACCCTGGTAACCCTGCTGTGTATCCCTGCTCTCTCCCCACAGTGCGACAGTATGCCGATATCTGTTTGTTCAGCACCGCACAGTACAAATGTCCTGTGGCTCAGGTAGAAGCTGAGTGAGTAGCCCTCTGTCCCACTTTCTCTTCTCTGTCCCTTTCTTCACCTCCCTCAAATTGAGTCCTCCATCATCTTTTCATAAGATCTCTTCTGTTGTCATTTCCCCTCTCCCATTCTGTGTTTTACTTCTAATTTCACCTGCCATCTCTTCATGTGCAGCCTGTTTTCTTCAATCCTTCGTTTCTGTGAAGTAGGAATGGGTTTAATGCACATCTCACAAATGTGTGGTCAGAATAGATTTATAGCACTTAATGTTTACTGTACAGGTGTCTCCATCATATCCTCACCCATTAAAAAAAGCTTTGTTGTTGCTAAAGCCCTGTTTGTGAAACCAACCGCCTTGGGAAACTCCAGTCATACTTGTCCGTACAGCTTTGCTCTTTTTCCTGCCAATTCCCAAAAGTTATTCTACCCTTGTTAATAGTTTCAAGTTGGATCAGTCTATGACCTTCTCAACCTTTCTGTAATGGTCATACAGACTTTTACAGTAGACTCCCTCATTTGATATGATGCCAAATTCCTTTATCCCTTCATCCCGCTGTTGACAGCCCCATGACGGTCCAATGTCGTCTCATAGTCACTCGTTTTTTAATGCTGATTGGACAACAAAGACTGTTCTCTCTCAGTACTACAGGTTACAGATGTGGTTCTTTACTCCCACGATACCTACAGCAAGTCTGTGGGTCGACATTCATCATGGTGAGTCTCATATCTAACCGTTCGTTCTGGCTCCCGTGACCCTGAGCCCATCTCTAGCTGTCGATGTTGGCTCTTGGACCCTTTTCTCCACCCTCTCCATGAGACGAGACAGTGTTGCTCCTCTTTTACTCCTCGAAACAAAGGGCCGTAGCTGTCCTTTTTGCTTTATTTCTTGTCCAGAGCTGTTCACTCAGCCACGCTCTGTTTTTTGCGCTAAAACAATTAAAACCAATGAGACCAACTGCTAGTTACTATTTTGTTAGCTTCCACCTTGAATGACCCAAGTGATTTCCCTTTTTTTCAGCTTTTATAACTTCCTCCCAGAGAAACAAATAATGTATGGGTAGCATACTAAAGGTCCTTGTATATGTCTCTTCCTCTTTCCTCTCTTTTTTTTATGTTGTCTTTTCTTTCCTCACCATATGTTCTCCTGATCTTTAATCCTGAAGCATTGTTTATGTCCCCATAAATCGCATTTTACGGTTTGTTGAACTAGTTTTTCTTTCTCGAACTCAGCCAAAGTGCTGCTTATTAATCCAACGCATTCAAGGTGTTGTTTGAGATTGGCTCACAGACATGTCTCTATTATCTGACAGGGATCGCTGAACCAGCTGTCTTTAAATATAATATGGCTAACAGCTTTAGTATTATTTATATAGTTACAGTATTATTTTTATTAAAATTATATATTATATACTTTTATATTTCTACTTAACTTAAAATTATTTTTGAGGGTTTAGTACTTAAGCTTTTTTTTTCATCCAATATTAATTGTATTTTATTTCTGTTGACCAACTTTAATAGTTTTCACTTAACATAACACTGCTCACTATAGAACAGTTTTACCTCCCATTCACCCTCAAATTATCCTAAAATGGATTTTGCCACAGTTGTCATTGTAAACCCCAAATAAGTTGGCAAAACTAAGGTATCAGTTAATTTTTTTCAGTTAATACATTTAAGACCTGGTTTCACAAACAGGGTTTAGATTAAGCCAGGATTAGGCCTTATCTTAATTAGTGCATTTAAGTAAATTTTATAAACGTATCTATGAAAAAAATATTATTGGTGTGCATCTTGAGATAAAACAAAGGCCCTGACCTATTTTCAGATATGTCAGTTCAAGTTGCGTTGTTATAACAGCTCAAACATGCATTTTAGTCTTGGACTATCTTAAGCCTTTTCTGTGAAACAGGGGTTTAAAGTTTACGTAAGCAGAACTTTTTATTTTGACCTCATCCAGTTTAATTGCTTTTAACTTGAAATATTTGTGAAAGCTCATTAAACAATTTTACTTCAAATTATAATGTAATCTCAATTTAGATATTTTTAGTAGTGGAAACTTGGCTAGCTTTAATTAGCTAATTCAATAAATGCTACCTTGCTAATTGGTAACACAATGCTTTGATGGCATTTAAAGGATTAGTTCACTTCAAAAAGAAAGTTTCCTGATAATTTACTCACCCCCATCTCATCCAAGATGTTCTTGTTGTTTTTTCCTTCAGTCAAAAAGAAATTGAGTTTTTTGAGGAAAACATTCAAGGATTTTCCTCCATATAATGTACTTCAATGCCAACCAACAGTTGAAGGTCCAAATCAATGCAGTTGCAGCACTATCCCAGACCAGGAATAGGGTCTTATCTAGTGAAAAGATGGGTCATTTTCATGAAACAAAAACCTGTATATACTTTTTAACCACGAATGCGCAACTTCATGTTGTGATTATTCACGCCGTATTATGTCATCACGCTGGAAAGGTCACGTGGAAGTAAAACCGGTATAATGACAAATTCACTTAAATAGGCACATTTCGCTTTGAAACCAAATCTTCCCCGATCATCTGGTCTGTCAGCTCCTCACTTTCGTGATGAATGAAATCTGACTCCTGTTGCGTTTGTGCTGCGACACTCATTCGGCATGTATTGAGCAGACACGTTCGGTTTTTAATTGTAGTGTCTGTTCTTTACCTGAACTAAATTATTTTTTACTATAAAAATCTAAATGACGGTGGGGTGGTGCCACGGTGGGCAAGAGATGTAACCGGTAGGTGTGACTTGGGCATGGCCTTGTAGGGCATCGAAGCAAGTGGATTCTGGGAGTTGCATTCTGGGAGTTGTCGTCTTTCATCCATATGAGCCAAAAATACAACTTTTCTTTTACAAAATTTTCACATTTCTACTACATAAATTACCCAATTTTTCCCTTTAAGTTTGTCTAAATTAAAATAAAAAAGTTCATAATACTCAAAACAATGAAACAAATCAGATTACTTAAAATGTGTCAGTTTTGTGAACTCAAAAGAAAATGAAAGTTCTAAATACTCCAAACCAAACCAATTTTTTTAGTGTTTAGAGTTCACCATATACATTTTTAACCAATTTTTAATACTGAAGATTATTCATAAAGTTACACAATTTAGTCAATGCTTGTTTTTTCTGATATGCATGAAGCACAAGACTCTTTTGTTTTTCCCATCTGCAGTGACCAGGTGTCACCCAGCTCCACGTTCTGTAAGGTGTACACACTCACCCCCACACTGAGCAATAACAGGGAGAAGAGGGGTCTGGCTTTGGATGGACAGCTAAAACATGAAGACACCAACTTGGCCTCCAGTACCATGTAAGTGGCCTTCAGCTGACAGTGTGTCCCATCACATGCTTGTTTGCTGCTAGAAAAAAGGCAATGCATTATAAGCTTTAGTATATTTTGAGTTTTTAGTGCTTATAAAGTTAACCCAACCCATGTGTCCATAAACACTCTAGTAGAGCCTCTCAAACAGTTCTGAATGT
Organism: Gobiocypris rarus; assembly: GCA_023029165.1. NCBI lineage: Eukaryota > Metazoa > Chordata > Actinopteri > Cypriniformes > Gobionidae > Gobiocypris > Gobiocypris rarus. The sequence goes on along the minus strand of CM040912.1, from coordinate 40,423,525 downwards.
TCAGTATGTGTTTCCCTCCATGTGCTTACAGAGTGAAGGATGTGTCCAATAAGGAGGTCTTGGGAATCTTGGTGTCCTACAGAGTTAAAGTCAAGCTTGTGGTGTCTCGTGGAGGGTGAGTATGTCCTATTTGACACTGAAGTACTTCAGAATTTATATTTGTACAGAACGTCATAAGACTTAATCCCAACATGTTGTCTGTTGTTAGGGATGTGGCAGTGGAGCTGCCTTTTGTCTTGATGCACCCTAAGCCCTCTGAACAGCCCAACTCTAGACCGCAGTCAGGTAACATCTCAAGTTTGACATTTTTGTCAACATATATACATGAGTATATATTAGGGATGTAAGGGTTCTCTGTAAAATATTGAACCACCCATGGTTTGGAACGCACTTGCACCGCGGTTAATCTCAAATCTGAAGACAGATCTATAATACGGTTTGCTTAAAATTCTGCTAATGTATATTTCTGGCGATAGATATGCATTCTGGCTTCCCAATATGTTACAACACCGATTATCAAAAACAGACTAAACAGTCGCTGTAAATTTTGTTTAATGCAAATGCCGTATGCTCTAATATTACCAGTCATTAATGCTGTCATTAACGCAAGCGCAGGTGAGAACTGGGGTCCAAACGTTTGCAACACATTTGTGTGTGTTTTTTAAAATCTTGCCGATTAAAAAAATAAAGCACAATAAAGCACTGTTTCAGACAAAACCAAATATTAAGTTCTCTGTCAAGTGTTTTTGTGTTTTAATGGACATGTTCAGACACAAATTTTGTCAACATGTTTGTCATGGTGAGTATCCTAGTAAATATATATTGTCGGTTATGTCTTAAAGGGTTACTTCAGTGATTAGCATTAAGCTTTGTATCAGTAGAAACCTGGGAGTATATTCAAACTTTCGTACTTTCCCCCCTCATATGACCCTGAGACGAGAGAATTATGAATGCAAATGCATGATACTGAACACATGTCTTAAACTGACAGCAGTCTAATAGTCCTGCTGTCTCTGTTTATGTTAATCAAACAACAAAAGACATGGAAATCACTCACTGCTCTTGACTGGATAGCTTTTGTAACTTTTTAATAAGGATTCATTTTTATTTATTTTATACAGTGAAGATTATGCATTTGATTATTATTTTACATTTGATTACTTTATTTCTTTACCTGAAAACTGTTAGATACCTGAACAACATTGTTTATTTTTATTTGTATCTTTGCTCTATTGTATTTATTTATGCTATTGCTTGTAGTTAGATTATTTGTTCTTATTTTTATTTTAAATTTTTATTATTTTATTATTTATAAAAAAATATATATCTGAACACAGCACATACTGAACCATACCGAGACTGTGACCCTAAAACCGTGATAAACCAAACCATGTGTGTGTAGTGTGTGTGTGTGTGTGTGTGTGTGTGTGTGTGTGTGTGTGTGTGTGTGTGTGTGTGTATAATGTCTGTGTAATTAAAGACAATATAAAAAATATATTTAAAATATATGTGCATGTATGTATGTATGTATGTATGTATGTTTAATATATATATTTTTATAATGATATTGTTTTTTATATTGTTATATTTCTTTAAATCTCTGATAACTGGTATTTTATTACTTTCCTGCTTTTTGACACAATAACTAAATCATTAGACTACACCAATAAAACAACAACATAATAATACATTTTAGTAGTATAGTTTTATTATTAATGCTTTTATTATTGATTGTATTATTATGTTGTATTCATGCAAAGTTGTTTTGATTAAACGTCATAATTGTATGGAACATTATATATGAATATGTGTATATGAAAATATATATGTCCACAAACAAGCATTGTCCTTTCTAGCTGTGTACATTTTTATTTTATTTTGTATCATGGTTCACTTTTGAGTCTTATCAGAGATGTCATATCATCTTGGTGATTTGGAAATGATGTTTTTACGTGGTTTTCCATATGCACAGTTTTCTTCATTTTTCCCCCCCATAATCTATGTCCTCCACAGCTGTGCCAGAGACAGATGTCCCTGTGGACGCCAACCTCATAGAGTTTGAAACAAAGTGAGTTAGTTGTGCGTCTCTTTCATATTATGAGATTCTTGCTCATGTGTGTGTGTTTGCATAACGTAACTATTGTTTCTTTTGGTCTTCAGTAATTTCTCACAGGATGATGACTTTGTGTTTGAGGACTTTGCAAGGCTTAGGCTGAAGGGAATGAAAGATGAAGAGGATGACCACTTCTGCTAACAGTCCCTCCACACACACACAACATCATGCGGAGGTTGTAAGGAAGGGCGACAGGGGTGGGGTGTCAACCTGCCAGTACTCTCAAACCTCTGCTCCACTGGGCCCATCTGATAGAGTGGAGCACTTACTGATATTTTCAGAGCCTCCTTTCTTTCTTTGTCTTTTGGCTCCTTTTCACACCATTTTAGCATCTATGAAGTGGTCTTTTAATTGGCCTCGGTTTCTCTGGTCAAATCAACCACTTCACTTGGGTGCTTATTTGTTAGTAAGTTTGATGGAGAAGGAAAGGGAGGAAGCTGATGTTAGATGGGTCATCTAGACATCAATGTATTGTTGGTGGGCAAAGGGTCCATTTGATTCAGGGGTGATTCATTCATTCTTTCTTTACCTTTTCCATTCTTTCTTTTTTTGTCATAATATTCCCACTTATATATCAAGTGGGCATTAATAGCTATGTAATTATGGTATATGTTCTATGTTATTTCATTGTACAGTACATACACTGTTCCAAAACACCATAGGGAACTTGAGTTTGGTGTTAATTTTATTCAACTTTCCTAGACCCATAATCCAATCCATCCATACTTGCTCAACAGCTTTTATGTTATAGTTATGTAAAATGTATACATATCATACAAGAATACGTAGTAACACTTCTCTGTGCACTTATAGTGCACGCAATACTCGAATAATTAAGGACATGGCATTTTTAGTGAAAGAATAGTTGGCAAAGTGCATTGGGACAGAAATGTCTGGTTTCTTAATGTAAATTTTAGCATCTATTCAACATGTTGAGTTGTAGAATATGTACACTGGTACAAGTCTTCAGTGCAAAATTAGCTTGTAGATTCCACAAGAGGACAGGGACAGGCTCTGTATGTGCCACACACACACACACACACACACACACACACACACACACACACACACACACACACACACACACACACACACAATGTAATTCCTCATTATTTGCCAAAATGTGATGATTTATAATGTTGCTTGTAAGTTAAGCTCATTTCGGTTGAAAATCACATGCTTGTTCTTTGTTTTAGTTCACAGAAACTGTTGATGTAACAATTAGACTGCCAGAAATATTTTGATGGTTATTTTAAAAATCACATTTATAGCATGATTTCCAGGAAATTTGACTTTTTATCTCGTTCTCCCAGGATCAGCCCTTTCCTATGACATTCTACATAGTTTACTACTGAACAATGGCAAATTTACTTATGTTACAATGTGTACAAGGAAGTAACATTTTGCAGTGAACAAAGTGGAGCTCCCGTTGAAGGACAAAACGCTATCTCTAAAATAAAGGATTGCTTTGTTTAAAGCACCCATACAACCATGCCAATGTGCATACTTGCTTTAGATGGGCTCTTCAGTTGAAGAAGAGGTCTTGTCTGTCTTGTTTTGTCTTTTGCTGCAGAATATGAAATGCTTTATCCTAATTTTGTCATTTAAAAAAAAATTGAAATTTATTACATTTATTATTTTAAGATTCATCAATTCAAAATCCAGAAACCAAGCTGCGTCGGTAACTTCAGCGCTAAACATTATCCTGCAGTACTCCATGACATACAAATGCGTTGTTTAAGTCCTGGGGCCTTTATGTATTGCTGTGGACAACGGGGACCTTGAAGTCGAAAAGTTTGAGAATAACTGTATTAAATATAATCACAACATTTTGGGACATCAGTTATTTCAAATTCAAATCTTATTTTAATGAAAGCTTGAAAATGAACCTGATAAATTTAGCTAAATTGCCTATTAATACTTTACACTTTACTATCACAAGTCTGTCCAGTAAGTCAGCTGTGAATTCAGGGTCACACGGAGGATGTTAAGTTGGTGATTTTTGATTTGGGAAATAATTTCCTTCTCCAAACCAACAGTTGATCGATTCATTCAGTTTTGCCCTGTCTACAATCCAGGAAGTGAATTGCATAATGTGCTGAAAGATATTTAACATTTTATGCAGACTGGCACACGTGTCTATTTCTACTCATTCATTTATAGTAGTTAAGCAACTACATTTTTACCCATCTATTCACTGACGTCGACTGTTTAGACCCACAATGCTGTGTAAAATATATTCTTTATGATTTAGTTAATATAATTATGAATCTTGTTTACAACATATATCTCTGTGTTCAGTGATTAAACATTATGTTGAGCTGAGCTGTGATGAACATGTGGTTCAACATGTGGTCTTCATAGAAATCCAACAGCACCTTGTGAGCAATGCAAGTTCAAAACCAGCTGCAATTACTTAAAGATCATACAGATTTAATTGTAGCAAGTGAGATTGTTTAATATATTAAATTATATATTGGTTGATACATGCATTCTAGAGGTGACTGTAGCATGTTCTCGCTTGATCACCTTACTGTAAAAGTTTTGTTATAATGCTTTTGTTAATTTAATGGAGCCTGTTTTGTTTGCAGTTCCAGTTGGGTCTGACAAAACCACACACTCGTGTACAGTTTTGACGTCTTTAAAAATATATTAAAATGATAATTTTAAAGCTAGGCCTTCTCAAATTATATTCAAATGTAAATATTTGGAATACTATATCTTTAGTGATAAAAAATGTAGCCCACCATGGATTGTCGTGTGTGTGTGTGTGTGTGTGTGTGTGTGTCCAGGCATTGACATGAATTATAATATACTGTATGCTATTTAGCCAAAACCAATACTTTAATTAAATCGGAAAAATAATAATTGAAAGTAGCTGTTGTTAGTTTTGTACAGCATTTTGGGGCTAAGCAAACTTGTATATGGTCTGCCATGTAAGTAACTCTCCGAGGAAAGGCAGATTACATAGAGAAAAAGTCACCAAAACGTTTTCAGGAAGAAGAAAAAAACGCCTCAAGTTTAGCATAAATTATGCTTTGTGAAGTTCTACACATAACTATGTTTAAAAACCAGTTAACATCTGTATGCACTCCATATTAGACGCCGACGCGACGTGTTGACGTCAACTGAACCATACACTTGTCGCAGTGTATGTTCGTCATACAGGGGCGCTAAGATGGCTTCAGCGGCTTGGCTGCATGGCCCCAACATAACGCGCTTAACAGAAGGACTAGTGTCTGTCTTAAAGGAGGATAGACCTGAATATCTACCCTCTCTTCTAGCAAACTACCGAGAGCATGGCGTGGTCGGGACTCAGGTAGGTCTAAATGCTTCTCCTGCCGGTTTTGTTTGCGCGCGACGCGATGTAGTACGCACGCGTCTTTGATTTAAATGGAAGCGTTAGTTTAGTGATAGTATGTACTCACAAGTGGTCTTTCCTATAACGTTCTGTTTCATTTGAAAACACACCGAGGAGCTGTTTATCTGTCTGTTTATATTAACGGCGTTGTTTTTGGGATCTTTTTTCAGAGCACGGGAGCTGTGGGTGGTCTGGTGGGCATCAGTAATGCACGGCTCGGGTCCAGTAAGACCAGGTGAGCTGTCAAGAGTAAAGCTTCTGTCATTTTGTACTCAAGATCTCCCCACCCCAACCCGAACAATCCCTTGCAGTCGTTTAAATACACAATGTGCATGACCGAATTCTCTTGATGCTCATACATAGTCCCTTCAAATCTAGTCTGTCCTTATCTGATCAATTTAGACTAAACTTTGTTGCAATACTGTCCATGTTACTGCCTCCTTAGAATGTGTTGCATGTTATACTGTAAATTAAGTATTGTACTAAACCTGATGAATCAATAAATAAATGTGATAATAAGATTCTCTCTCTCCGATTCAGAGGCTCAGAATGTGATCCCACAGGCTTCTCTTTGGTGATGCCAGACTTCTCCAATCATTTAATACAATTCACATTTATTTGTATTATAGCTTTTTTCACAATACATATGGTCTCAAAGCAGCTTTACACAAAATGTATGCGTCTGCATTACAATTTAGAGTGATTTGTTATCAGAGGAGAAGTAAGAATACGTGTTGTTAATGATTAGGGTATGAAAAGGTTTGTTGGAGTCATCCTTTCAAAGCTATTGGTCATCTGAAGTCTTAATGAGAGGCTGCAAACAGACTAAAGCTGACGGACTCTTTAGTTACCTCAGGATGGGTGTCCTGAGATAAAACAGAAAAGAAAATGAACTAACATAGCTGCTGTTCAAAACAAAAAGCAAAGACAATCATCATGTGCACTGATATTATTGGAGTACAAGGTTATGAGATGCATTATATGAATGCTTGGCTAAAGAGTTGTCTTTAATCTAGATTTAAACTGGGGGAATGAGTCTGAGTCCCGAACATTTTCAGGAAGTCTATTTCAGAGTTTAGGAGCCAAATGTGAAAACGCTCTCCCTCCATTAGTGGATATCTTAGCTACTACCAGAAGCCCAGAGTTTTGTGATCTTAAAAGAGCATGATGGATTTTAGGGCAATAGAAGTTCAGTTAAGTACACAGGAGCTATACCGTTTAGGGTCTTACAGGTCACTAGCAATACTTTATAATTGATACAGAACTTAATAGGTAATCATATTTTCTTGACCTGGTAAGAACTTTAACATCTGCATTTTGGGCTAATTGTAACTTGTTTAATTCTGATGCAGGACAACTAGCTAGTAATGCATTACAGTAATCCAGTCTAGAGGTCATAAATGCATGAACTAACTTTTCTGCATCAGAGACAGATAACATGTTCCGTAGCTTAGCGGTGAGTGAAGGCTGTTTTTGTAACCTATTTAGTCCAGCGATCTTCAACCCTGCTCCTGGGGACCCACTGTTCTATAGAGTTTAGCTCCAACCCTAATCAAACACGTCTGAACTAGCTAATTAAGCTCTTCAGGGTCACTTGAAAGTCACAGACAAGCATACTGAAGCAGGTTGGAAATGCATTTTTCAGGACAGTGGGTCTCCAGAAGCAGGCTTGAAGACCTCTGTTTAAGTCTGCTTAAACCTTGCGTCTTTCTTACAATAGACTGCAAACTGGTACTCAATCGGTCTCCATCAAATTAATAACTGATGGATAGAACCCATCCCTGCCCTACATTCTTATGTTGCTTCCGTTTCATCTCCACTTTAATATGGCTTGGTGATCGCATGTGTTTCAGATTTGAGGGTCTCTGTCTCCTGTCTGTGCTGGTGAAGGACAGTTCAAGTGAAGTTTTCCAGCAGCATTGCCTTTCATGGCTGCGTACACTTCAGCAGGTCATTCAGGTGAGAGATGTCTTCAGTCATTTGCCTTGTCCGGTTCTCCTGCCTCAATCCACTTAAAAGATCTTTCCTGATTTTATTCAGTTCTTTAGTAATGTATCTACTGTTCTTCTCAAAACACACAGTCGCAGGCCCCTCTTCCTACCGTGCAGCTTGCTGTGAGTGTGCTGCAGGACTTGTTGCAGTACTCATCCCAGCTGCCAGAGTTGGCCAGGGAGGTGGGACTCAACTCCATCCTAGGCATTCTGACCTCCCTGCTCAGCCTCAAATCGGAGGTAAAATGCATGTTCTTGTCACATTTAGATTTAAATCCATTAAAGTACCCCTGCAGTCAATCATTTTATACCTTAAAACACATCTTTGAAAATCACAATTACCTATTCATATTTGACCAGTCAACTGCAAAACGCTAAGCAATGGCAAGTTGTAATATTGCTTTTATTCAGCCATATATGTTTGAACCAGAAACTGATTCAGAAGATGAGGTGGAAGAGCGAATTATACAGGCATGCTCATGCCCGCTCTAATATAGGGGTTATCAGACGATAATGTAATATTATATTGACAAACAAGTTTGGTAAACGTTCCATTGTGTATTTGTGTTTGTCAAATGTTTCTATTTAGTTTTTGCAGTGGTGAACAATGTAGCAGTCACATACATTGGTTGATCTCTTGAACGCAGTCGGCAATCAGGGGTGTTTCATTTAGTCAGAATCCACTAACCGTTCAAAACTCTAACAAAGTTTTTTTTGTAAGGGTGTTGAATTCCTGTTTTTTTTCTGAGTCTTTTCATGACTCCCATCATAGGGAGGAACAATATGGAATTTAGTTAGGAATATGAGATTGCAGTAGTTATTTTACACTGTATTTTATTTTAACACAAAGCCTTAAAATCCCCTTTTTAAAATATTGTGTGACTGTCCAGAGTAGTCCATTTTAGCAGTGAAATTATCTTAATTTGAGTACCTATCAACTTTGTTGAAAACAAGCTTTTGCAATGCCTAATTTTAAAGCGGGAAAAGTCATTTCAAACAGCCATAGATGAATATTGTCAGAATTAAAGGAATGAGGAAGAAGGTATTCTGGCAAGGGGTCATGACATGAGAAATAAACTGTTCCTTTTTTTTAGGGGTTGTAAAAGAGGTCTTTTTATCATTAATACATCCTGCAAGTTCCATAACTTAAAATGTCCCTGTCATCAATAAAAAAGCATTTATATAATCAAGCTGTAATTTTTTTCCTTCCTTCCAATGAGGACACATTAAATTGATCAACTGTGACATTAAAAAATTAAAAGACTTCTATAAAAAAAACTTTAAGCAGCACAACTGATTTAAACATTGATAAGAAATGTGTCTTGAACAGCAAATCATTATATTAGAATGATTTCTGAAGAATCATGTGACTGGAGTAATGATGCTGGGATTTCAGCTTTACCATCACAGGAATAAACAACATTTTGAAATATATTAAAATAGAAATTATTTTATTATAATTTAAATTATTTTAAAATTGTAATATTTCACTGTTTTTATTGTTATTTTTTGGTTTTAAATAAATGCATACCAGGCATGACGGGACTTCTTTCAATAATTTTAGACTACAAACTTTTGAATGGTAGTGTATATGGTTTATTGAAGTGAGTATTACAGCAAACTTATTCTCATAGTGCCACCTAGCTGCAATGAAAGGAATGATGGCGTGTATGATCTACTACCCACGGGCCTGCGGATCTCTGAGGGTCAGTATATCCATTGATTATATCTATTTTTTTGATGCAGTTACTTTGTATCTGAAAAAGCTTAACATTGTCCCTTACAGGAAAAGCTTGGGGCGTATTTCCTGTCTAAGATGGACTCTGATAATCCTAAAGTACAAGAGGTTGGTTACATCCACTTGTTCAGTGTTATACTGGCAATTAAAAAATAATGTCATTAGTTAAATCAAACCTTCTGCATCACAATTCAGATTTTTCATTATTGGTAGGTGGCTTGTGAGTGTTATGGCCGGTTGCCCTGCCTGGGTGGAGTGTTAGAACGAGGGGGAGGTGGGCACAAGGCTGAGGGGTGGACCAATCAGCTGCACTGCCTTCTAGCATCAGCCAATAGCATACTGGGACAGTTGTACCAGGGCACAGAAACAGGTATGTTGCTGTAATCAGTGTTTTTGTTGTATTGAGGGGTGAAAAAACTGTGCTAAGTTCTGTGCTTGCTGTTTCAGAAGGGACAGTGCAATATGAGGGTCCTGGTGTGGAACTCCCTTTCCTTCCCCTGGATGATGTAGATCCACTTCTGATTCTTCAGCTTCATCACCGTTACAAGGCTGTTTGTCTGGCTATTAAACACACTCTTAGGTAGTGCTAATGTTTGGATTAATTTGTTTTATTTAAAATGCTGATTTTTAAAGACTGCTGAGTTTAGTGAATTTTTTGATCTGGGCCATATTGAGAGAGTGTGCTTTCCTCTTGTAGTGTTGATCCTGCATCTTCAGTCCGTCTGCCTGTTCAGAATGTTCTCAATTTGGTGTGTCGAGCTCTGGCTGTCAACACAAAGAGCATCGTAAGGCTTTAACTCTGTCTCTATCTCTGTTTTCATGCATCGAAATGATGTTGGAGTCGCTGTTGATGTTATGGTTCACTATACTTGCTTAACATGGATGTAAACACTAACAGAAGGGGTTTGTTTCAGAGTCCAACAGGAGAGGGCTGTCTGAAGCTGTTGGTTTTACCCTCTATACACAACGACACGCTAGAGCTTCTCTCTGCTCTTATCAAGGCGTAAGTGCACACACACATTTGCTCAGCTAATTTCAAAAAGAGTTCTATTGCTTTTTATACACACACACGCCTTGGAAGCCAGCAAACAAACTGGGTCAGAGATCGCCGATTCTACCCAACCTAAAAAGCCTCGGCATCCATCTAAAAATCTCTATGAATGAGAGCATATTAAATTGCAGTTAAATTTAGGCATTTAGCAGACGCTTTTATCCAAAGCGACTTACAACATAGGAGTAGGCAAAACGCAAAAAAGTCAATTGTCAATTGTAAATGTCAATTGTGCTTACTCCTTTTGCGTGTCTTAAAGCTGGCAACCTGCGTAAATGTCAAGTCTGAGGAGGAGGAGGGGGTGGGGGAAACAATGCTCTCCAATATTTTGAATTTGGACCCGTTTCACTACCCAATCCTACAATACTGCACCTTTAAAGAAAACAACCCCCCAAAAATATTTCTTCAATATGTCTTCAAAAACACACACCCCAGCATCTGGCACTTTACACAAATAGATAGGGCCTCAGTCTTTTTCAAACTGAGATATGTCTAAATGCATATCATATTTAAATGCTGTTTTTGTCTAAATAAACAACAAAATGTATAACATAACAGAGATCCTAATAATTACTATAATTTACAAACTGTAATTCACAATGAAATTAAAGAGTTCAGACAACACGATTGAATGTTTCATATTATATTACATGAATTGTGTAATTGCTTGATTTTTGATTAATGAATTGTCAATTGTTGCTGGTTAAATTCTTCTTCTTTTTTTTTGGTCCAGTGTTGGTGCTGGACTGGTCCAGTATAGCAGTGTGCTCACAAGGCTTTTCTCACAATCTCTGTCTGCATGGATGCCTCTGCCTGAGGCTAGTCTGGGCCAGCAAAGAGCTTACAGGTATTACAGAAACAGCATTGGTGGCCAATGAATATGAAACCTTCTGTTAACATTCATATTGAATAAAATGTGGTCAAATGAGACAATACTCTTTGTACATCTGTTACCAAAATACCTTAATACATAATTTACCATGTCAGTGTGTTATTATGTGGTTGTGAAGCACAAAGTATGCTTGCTTACTGTTTAAATTGTTTTAATTTTAGTCAAGTGTTCAAACTGATGTTGTATTTTGTCCATAGTGCAGTGCGAGTGGCCGTGTACCGTATCATTGAGCTGTGGGTAAGAGTAGGGGGTGTTTCTCTGCTTCAGGGAAGCCCGTCTCACACAGAGTTACTGTTCACTCATCTGATGGGTGACATTACACCGGGATCAGAAGCAGTCAAGGTAAGTTTAACATAAGGAATGTAATTAGTAACAATTAAGGCCTGTTCACTCCAAGGATGATAACTATAATCAAAAGAATAAAGATATAGTTGTAAAAATTGTTATAACTGTAAAAGATGAGCGCAGTTCACACCATAACTATAACAGTACAGGGAATACTTTTATTAATCAAAATGCATTAAATTAATCAAGTGACAGTAACAGTGACTTTATAAATATATGAGTTTTCCATATATTTTTTTTTTCTTCTCTTATTTGATCAATAGAAAGTTTTACAAAAAAGTATCAGTTTTATGTTTACAAAAATATAAAGCAGCACAACTGTTTTCTATATTGATTTTTTTTTTTCTTGAACACCTATTCACTATATTTCTAAAGGATCATAATAAAATAGTAAACAGTCATTTTAAATAATATAACATCATCCCCAAATGTGTCTGATAGCCATCTTTGCACATTGTGTTGTCATTCAGTTTTAGAAACTCAATGAAAACATTAAATTGTAGCCCTGCTTGAAATAGTTCCATTTCTTTCTCCAATGGTTCTGTCTTCTACTGTCTAGCTTCGCTCCGGACTGCAGTCATCAATGACTGACCTGATTGGTTCTGCTGGCAAGTCAGGTCCTCGTCGGACTAAGGGAATAGGAGATGGAATATCGCTACAGAGGAAAGGAGATGTGCTTGCCAATCAAGACACATGTGTTGCTGCTCTACGGGGTGAGTGCTCAATAATGATCAGTTAATTTAATTTTTGAATGGTTGAAATAAACAAACATTTGCTGATGAAGAATGATTCCTTTACAGCATTAAGACAGATAACTTTGACCAGTGGAACTTTGTTAAAGGAAGATCTGCATAAGGTTTGTTCATTACAATTTGTTCATGCTTTTGAACATACATGTATGGAAAATGGAAAAGTGTTTATGTTCTTCTAAAAACACCCTCCCTTGGTAGAGGATCCAAGACCTGGTGGTGCCTCTGTGTGTGCGTCTGCAGCAGCAGTCTCACTGTGTGCTTGAGGTCGGTGCTGTCAGTGGACAGTATGGAAGCCCTACCCCTCGCCGAGAGCTCTACCGCCTCTTACTGGCACTTGTGCTGGTGCCCTCTCCCCGCTGGCCTCCATCCCTCTCCTGCGCCGTTTCCATCTTCAGCCACGGCCGGCGAGATCGCAACATCATGGTGAGTGAACATCCTTGGTCAGAATTTGGGGTTGAAAATTGGTAATCCTTGCAGTTTACAGTAAACCCTGACTACTGAATGTAATGTCAGAGCATAACAACATGCTAATCCACAATCATATTGTCTTCCTGGTAAGTGATGGAGTGAAAATAAATAATAGATATGTCAGTGCAAATTGCTTTCCATTAAAACAGCTCAAACATGCATTTAATCTGGGAATAGGTTTAAGCCTTGTATGTGAAACTGGGGGACAAAATATCAAACTATATGGCATCTACAAAGAAATTTTGCTTTTTTTCAGAATTCACTAGGGTTGGGTACCGAAACCTGGTGCAAATATACCTTTATAACCGGTATGTACCGGATCGAATCAGAATGCAGATTTCAGTGCCTCATTTCGGTGCCACTTAAATTCAAACTTGCTTTCGTGCTTTGGCTGGCGCCAAGCCAGAGACAGACAATGCTCAGCGCTCGTCACATATCACAACTATTCAGTGTTTTCAACCACATCATGTTTATTTTAGGTTTCAGACATGTAAATGCTGTTAAAAGTACTAGCAAAAATACACACTGATGTCTATGGAAGCGGCAAAAACAATCCTTAACAACAGTTAAGACTTGACCACGTGTTTTATTCACATCAGATACACATTATATAGTTCATGCGGATAGTTCATGTACACATTATATAGTTTATATATAATAGTTCATGCGGAAACAATAAGGCGATGCGTTCTAAAATATTTAGCCAGAGAATATGATCATGTTTCTGCAAAATAAAGCTGAAGCTTGAAGCTGGTTTGTAGCAGACCAAGATTACAGACTACTGCTGTTATTACTGTAACTGTTATTTAGAGCTAAATTAGGCCTGTTGTAGTTGGGTAAGGTGGCTTTAGTTTTACTGTGAAATTGTTAAGTAAATTGTGTTTTGTATTTAATTATATATTTAAGTATACTTTAAACTTGTAAAAAATTGTTCAATTTAAATAATTAAATACAAATTAAATAAAAAGCCATTCTTTAACCTCATCCACCTCATTTTGTGGCTCTTTTTCTAAAAGTATCGGTTCAGGCAACGTATAGGCACCCGTGCCGTTTTAAAAGTATCGGTTTAGCACCGTTATCGAAAAAAAAAATAAAAAAATACCCAACCCTAGAATTCAAGTCACTTTTTAACTTTTTCTTAGTCATTTTTCATGTATGAAGTCAGGTCCCATCAGGTTCATTCAGGTGTTCCAGTAGAATAAGCCCCAGTGTTCAGTTTGACAACCAGAAAGTGTCCAAGACTTTTTGTCTGTATTTTGAACATTGTATTTGAAACATATTTTGAAAGCTAACAGATTTTAAACTTTTGAAATGAACTTTTGAAGAAAATAAATAAATAAATGCCACTTGTTGTTATAATGCAAATGCATTTATAAATATTTAATTGACCGTATGCTCGGTTACTTCCTGGTTTTCGATAAATTAATGTTTACGTTTCGCTTTTTAATAAATATTTAACATTATAAAACCACTAGGTTTTAAAAAAAGTCTAACGAAAAACAATAACTTTTCTTGTGACTGAATTAGACAAAGCACCGCACTCTCTCCCTTTATATCACTGACTGAAGCTGTCAGTCAGAGCAGTGCAGGCTCACAATTTCAGCACACTTGTAAAAACTCCTGTTTTATTCAATGAATCTAACTAAAGTGCATAATCTTTAATAATCTTTAATTTACTGCGTGTGCGCGTGTGTGCGTGTGTGTGTGAATGATTAATCATCCAAAATAAAAGTTTGTGTTTATAATAATATATGTTTGTGTTCTATGTATAATTATGTATATACACACACATGCATGTATATATTAGACATATTTGCATGTACATACTGTATATATATTTATATAATTTATCTTATATATGAATATAATTATTTTATATACAGGTCCTTCTCAAAAAATTAGCATATTGTGATAAAAGTTCATTATTTTCCATAATGTAATGATAAAAATTAAACTTTCATATATTTTAGATCCATTGCACACCAACTGAAATATTTCAGGTTTTTTATTGTTTTAATACTGATGATTTTGGCATACAGCTCATGAAAACCCAAAATTCATCCATCCAAAATCTCAAAAAATTAGCATATTTCATCCGACCAATAAAAGTGTTTTTAATACAAAAAAAAGTCAACCTTCAAATAATTATGTTCAGTTATGCACTCAATACTTGGTCGGAAATCCTTTTGCAGAAATGACTGCTTCAATGCGGCGTGGCATGGAGGCAATCAGCCTGTGGCACTGCTGAGGTGTTATGGAGGCCCAGGATGCTTCGATAGCGGCCTTAAGCTCATCCAGAGTGTTGGGTCTTGCGTCTCTCAACTTTCTCTTCACAATATCCCACAGATTCTCTATGGGGTTCAGGTCAGGAGAGTTGCCAGGCCAATTGGGCACAGTAATACCATGGTCAGTAAACCATTTACCAGTGGTTTTGGCACTGTGAGCAGGTGCCAGGTCGTGCTGAAAAACGAAATCTTCATCTCCATAAAGCTTTTCAGCAGATGGAAGCATGAAGTGCTCCAAAATCTCCTGATAGCTAGCTGCATTGACCCTGCCCTTGATAAAACACAGTGGACCAACACCAGCAGCTGACATGGCACCCCACACCATCACTGACTGTGGGTACTTGACACTGGACTTCAGGCATTTCCTTCTCCCCAGTCTTCCTCCAGACTCTGGCACCTTGATTTCCGAATGACATGCAAAATTTGAGCGACAGTCCAGTGCTGCTTCTCTGTAGCCCAGGTCAGGCGCTTCTGCCGCTGTTTCTGGTTCAAAAGTGGCTTGACCTGGGGAATGCGGCACCTGTAGCCCATTTCCTGCACACGCCTGTGCACGGTGGGCTCTGGATGTTTCTACTCCAGACTCAGTCCACTGCTTCCGCAGGTCCCCCAAGGTCTGGAATCGGTCCTTCTCCACAATCTTCCTCAGGGTCCGGTCACCTCTTCTCGTTTTGCAGCGTTTTTTGCCACATTTTGTCCTTCCCACAGACTTCCCACTGAGGTGCCTTGATACAGCACTCAGGGAACAGCGTATTTGTTCAGAAATTTCTTTCTGTGTCTTACCCTCTTGCTTGAGGGTGTCAATGATGGCCTTCTGGACAGCAGTCAGGTCGGCAGTCTTACCCATGATTGCGGTTTTGAGTAATGAGCCAGGCTGGGAGTTTTTAAAAGCCTCAGGAATCTTTTGCAGGTGTTTAGAGTTAATTAGTTGATTCAGATGATTAGGTTAATAGCTCGTTTAGAGAACCTTTTCATGATATGCAAATTTTTTGGGAATTTTGGGTTTTCATGAGCTGTATGCCAAAATCATCAATATTAAAACAATAATAGACTTGAAATATTTCAGTTAGTGTGCAATGAATCTAAAATATTTAACAGTTTAATTTTTATCATTACATAATGGAAAATAATGAACTTTTATCACAATATGCAAATTTTTTGACAAGGACCTGTATAAATATAACATATTTTTCTTAAATATATACATGCCTGTGTGTGTATTTATATATACATAATTATACACAGTCCAAACACATATATTATGTAAACACAAAATTAATCTACGCCCACCACTAATACACACACACACACACACACAATTTTATCATTACATAATGGAAAATAATGAACTTTTATCACAATATGCAAATTTTTTGAGAAGGACCTGTATAAATATAACATATTTTTCTTAAATATATACATGCCTATGTGTATTTATATATACATAATTATACACAGTCCAAACACATATTATGTAAACACAAAAATTAATCTACGCCACCACTAATACACACACACACACACACACACACACACACACACACACACACACACACATACATATATATAAACACATACACACATAAACTATTGATGCTGTTAAAGCTACCTAGGGACATAGAAGATAACTAAACAAGAACAAGTGGCATTTAACCGGAAGTTTATTGTTTTTATTTATTGTGTTAAGTATTCAACTGACAATGAAAAACATTCTACGGCTTTTCCTAATAGAATTAATTCATATTTATCTTTTTTTCATTTTTAATTAATACATTAGTGTTACAATTTAAATTCAGTAAATGTTAATGTCTACATATACTAATACATTCAACAAGTTCAACACTATTAATCTAGATCTTGAAATCTAAATCTAGAAAATGTTAATTATTGTTAGTTCATGATATGTAATGCATTATGCAATTAATGTTAATGAATGGTATTTAAGTGTTCCCAGTATTTCTTATTTGTGGATGGTTTCTCAGTCTCAGACAGCCTTAAAATTGACTTGTTTCCCCCCCAGATATGCTTTCCCATGCTTCATACAGTTCCTGTCAAATAGATAGTGCTGCCATATAATAGTGCTGAAAATGTATTTTTATTTTTTGAAAGAAAACACTTGAAATGCACCAAAGCTGCATTTATCTAATCAAAAATAAAGTAAAAACATTCATATTGAATAAATATTTCTATTTGAATACATACTAAAATAAAATTCTCCTGCGACTGCTAAGCTGAATTTTCATCATTGCTAAAAGTATCATAATATTAATAATAAATATAATAATAATTATTGTAATAATAATAATAATAATTATTATTATTATTATTACTATTATTGTTACTTGAGCAGCAAATCAGCATGTTAGAATGATTTCTGAAGGATCATGTGACACTGAAGTCTGGAGTAATGATGCTGAAAAAAGAATGGAAAATTTAGCTTTGCATTACAAGAATAAATTACATTTTTAAATGTATTAAAATAGAAAATAATGATTTATAACATTTTCACAATATTAGCTTTTTTTATACAATATTCACTGTATTTTTGATTAAATAAATGCAGCCTTGGTGAGCATAAAATAATTCTTTCAAAATCATAAATTGTAACGTTTCCAAATGTTTGATGGGTACTGTAAGTCTTAACCATGATTTGTAAAAATCAGTGTACCAAAATCAAGCCCTTTGTGTATTTTTCAGTTTAAACAGTTTAATGGCATATTAACTCAACCTGTCTGAACACGCAAACATAATATAAAAAAAAGTCTTAAAGTATACAGTGACTGACGTACATCAACATTCCTTTTGAGAGAAAGTATATTTGTCCTCTTATGTAGCTGTTTGCTTTCACTGTGAATGCTCATTCTGGGTGGTGTAGTGACTCTTTTCTTCTATTGATGTAAGGGACTGTAACTGGAGACAGTGTTTCATGTTTACAAAGGTGTAAAGAAAAGTAGTGAGATGTTAAAAAGAAACATTACGCCTGGCAAACTGGTTCTTTTATTGTTTCCAAGGCTAAATTTAGCCTATTTTAACACTAGAATAGAAACTGCCAAGTGAGTGTGGCCCTAGCATAAACCTGCCTCTGTCTGTGGTTCATCACACAGTTATCAAATTTCTTTTATCTGTCTAACATGTGCTCTGTTTAAAAAGGATAGTTCAGACCAAAAAAAAAAAAGTTCTGTCTTCATTTATTCACCCTCATTTTGTTCAAAACTTGTTTGATTTATTGTCTCATGCAGGACACAAAATAAGGTATTTTGAAAATTGTGGATTTTGTTTTTTCTTTTTTTATATATACAATGAAAGTTTCAGGGGTCCGATGTTGTTTGGACCCATACTTTCTTTAGTGACATGAGGGTGGGTTCTTCAATGACATGCTGGCCAGGTTATGTTGATCTCCGTTGCAAACTCACCATCTTAGTCAGAGGAGACAGGTTTAGCTTCTTCCCTTTAGTCAGTTGCCTAATGCTTATTCATACAAAAAAAGTGTATTTTGTGTAGCCACTTCCTTACAACTTGCTAATCCATTCATTTGTGAGCCTTCAGTTTCTTTCCTAGGCACAATATTTGCAGTAACATCAGCCTCCTCTTGATCTACTGGTCATTATGATTTCAAAAGTCAAAAGTATGATTTCAGAAAAAATCAAATTTAACATTTGTATTTGTCAGGTAAAACAATGTCATGCCAATTACATAATTAAATTACCAGAAGCCCATTCAAAAATGATAATGCAATTGTCAATCACATTGTAGCCACCTGGCAATTTTGCTCCTGTACATGGTTTTACTGCCCATGCAGTAATGGTTTTACTGCCCATGTCCCATGCATGAGACAAACAAATTCAGCATAGTCACACATGTAACTTGAAGTTTCTGGACAATTCCAGTTATTCTAATTTTCCACAAGACACATGGGCTGAATCCTAAATCGCCCCTTAAACCCTCATTCACTATTCCCTACGTTAGTCCACTATTACAGTTCACTTGAAGGAGTGAATGAAAACGAATGTGTGAAGTCTGATAGCTGTTGAGTGTACATCAACTGCACACTCGTTATTGCGGTGCAATGTGGGATCGAATGAGTGCATTTGAACATGTCCACTATGGTTTCGGACACCGGTACAAATGGCTGTCCAGGGGGCAATTTCAGATTCAGCCTATGTCTAGAATGCATAGCATCTACAACAGGGGCGTCAAACTCTGTTTTTTGAGGGCCACTGTCCTGCAGAGTTTACCTCCAAACCTAATTAAACACAACTGAACCAGCTAATCAAGCTCTTGAGGGATTACTAGAAACTTCCAAGCTGGTGTTTTGGTGCTGGTTGGAGCTAAACTCTGCTGACAGTGGCCCTCCAGGAACTAAGGTTGACACCCCTGTTCTGCAACCTTTAACCTACGTTTTTCATACAGCACTTACAGTAAAGATTTTAAGTAAACTATATGTACATGTAATAGCACAAACAACTATGTGTGTGCTATGAGCCCAATGTGATTAAAAAGAACAAAGAAAGAAATACATACTGGACCAGCAGAGAAACAAAAAGTAGTGTGTTTTCTGGTTACATAATCCCAAGTTTTGCCAGTTATCCTTAAATACCCATACCAGAACAAAAGAGTTGTAAATACTTAATGCACAAATATTTTTGGAACTGTGTTGGGCCTGGGTTGCACCTGGTGTAGGGGGAGAGGAGCAATGATTATCAGATATCTTCAAAAAAAGACCACCCAAAAAGAATGTTTTCAATCTGCTCATAATTCAAGTGACTGCGGTGAAATTTCGACCATTTTACCAATCAAATGAGACATTTAAAATTAAAACCAACAATGAAAGGGAGGAAAAAAAACAATAGATTCACAAGATTTCGTGGTATATAGACTTCTGGGGAATGAAGAGGGGGTTTCAAGGCGGTGTCCTATGCTCTTTCTGTGAGATCTTCTTTTCAGTTTAGTGAGTTTTATTGCAGGGTGTTTGATCTCATGTTCTGTATTAGCAGGAAAACCAGTCTTGCACACTTGCATTATATGACTTGTTTTTCTAAAATCTTAATTTGTGTTCTACAAAAGAAGTTGTAGAAGTCTTATACATCTGGGATGAGGGTACATTTTTGTTTTTAGTTGAAGTTACCTAGTTTTTAGTTGAACAGTTAAGTTACATTTTGAACAATGGTGATATTGTCTCTTTCATTATGTGTTGGCGTAGTCAAATTTGTATTGACCTCGGAAAATGTGACTACTGACACTTCCTGGTGTTCTTTTTTAATGATTATTTCTCTGTTCCTACAGGTATCATCATTTTGTGCTGAGGCTCTGACCATATGCAACACCCTTATTCATCCTCGCACACCCTCAATCTCTCTCCCTCTCACCCCTTTAACTCTCAAATCAACTGCATCTGCCCCTGTCCTTGCATCTGGCCAAAACCCCTCATTAACCATCCCTACCCTCCTTGGTGGAGCCACAACAGGGCCTCCTTTCCCAGCCAGGCATCCCATGGGCTTAGGCCCTGCTACCCTCCTTGGCTCTCTGGAGAACCATCTACCTTTGGCTCCTCCAGTTATTCCAACTCCAGCAGGCACTACGGCCATCCCAGGCGACCTACTGCTCTCTCCGTCCCAACCAGGAGAACTGGCGGGCCTCGGAGCCCCTGAAGGCCAACGACAAGTTTTTGTCCGCTACGACAAAGAGGAGCCAGAAGATGTGGAGATCTCTTTGGAGAGCGATTCAGATGATAGTGTTGTCATTATGCCAGCAGGTATGATGATGATGCAGGATGGAGCGGGTAATGCACAATCATTGTCCCAGCCACCCGTACCTGCTGTAGGTGGCCTGCAGCCCTCTGTCCCAGTAGTGGGTGAGGTTGGATCGCTTGACACCTCGCTACCTAACGAGCTGCCTACCTCTATTCCACATCAGATTCTGCCAGCTAATGCTAATAACATTAATTCTTTCCCTGGACCAAGCCAGACGGCCCAGCTGGTGTCTCTAGTGCCTCCTCTTAACTCAACTGCAGCTTCGCTCTCAGCGTCACCTGCTGGTCTTGCGGATTCACTGACAGGTGGTCCACAACTTCAGCAGATGTTGATGCAAAATTCTCCAGGTGGACAGCCGCCAACGCTGGGTTTGTCTTTACAGATGCAGCTTCAAAACCAGAGCGCTCATACCAGCCGTCAGCTCCAACAGCAGCCTCCAGGCAATGATGTGGACCAGAACGTCATCAACATCAACAGTTCGGATGACGAAGAGGAGGAGGAAGAGGAGCTGGAAGAGGATGAAGAATTAGGAGAGGAGGAAGAAGAGGAGGAGGGGCTGGAGGATGAAGAGGATGAAGAGGAAGGCAGCGAATTCATGGATGATGAGTACTGTGAGGGAGAGGACTTTGATGACTATGAAGATGAAGAGTGTGAGGATGAGGATGAAGAGGAGAGTGAGGAGATCCAGCCGTTGGAGGGAGACGATGACAGAAGGATGATGGGTGAGGAGGAGGCAGAAGTCATGTTTGCACCAGAGGAGCAGCAAGGGATGGGAATGTTCTGCATGGAGAGAGAACGAGAAGTAGAAGCAGGGATCGAGGAGATGGAGGGTGTGAGGAGCGTCTATGCAGATGACAGGATCAAGGAGAAGGGGACTGTGGAGGAAATTGAGAACATTGGAGCAGTTGAGAGAAACGAAGCTGTGGTTGGCAAGCAACAAATAGAGACTCTTGTAATTGGTGGAGATGCAGAGGGCCATGAAGAGGACACTATAGTGGAGGCGGTTGAACCTGAAGTGAGAGCATGTGAACAGGAAGTGGCAAGGGCCGAAGATCCCGAAGAAGAAGCTGGGCCATCACAACAGGGTCAGGAATTGACTGTAGAGGGCCAAGTTCAAGAGCAAGAAACGGAGTTACAGCCCAAAGACACAACCAATCAGAGCATACCATCCACGACAGAGCAGGAGGTTTTACAGAGTGTAGACAAGATTATTGAGGAAGAAAAAGAGAGCGGTGAACAGGGAGATGATGCAGATACAAGAGGAACAAAGAGAAAAATGGGAGATCGAGAGGAAGGAGAGTCTTCTGAGCAAGGCACTGAAAAGAAAAAGGTAACAGAGTAATATCCATCTAACTTTGGTCCAGATTTCTATTATGCTCAAAACGTACATTGGGCCTCATTCATGAAACTTTTAAAAAAAATGTAAATTCAAAGTAATTTGCACTTAAAACAGATCCTCCCGAAAACTCTCCGCTGGATTTACAAATGCTTCGTAAACATCAGATTTGATAGTTAAATATATAAATCTTTTTTTTTTATCATTCATTAATAGGGCGTGCGTTCAAACTCATTGACAGTTAGGTGTAATTTGCACAGGCAGGGATTATGCTATGCTAATTGCTGTGGAATCTTCCTGACTCCCTGCTCTGGTTTGGCTCCAGTATAATGCATAAATGCAAAAGAGACTTCTAGGCCATATGCCTGACAATGAATATTCAATTAACGTCTGTCCAGAGCTTTATAAATGCCTGGTGCTTTTTTGAAAATGGTCTGCTGGTGGCACTTAAGTAACCAGCAAAATTAACTTCTCCATTGTTCAGTCATTGTACAAGTAGGATGGTTGGTTGGTGTAGTATTTGTCCCAGCCCTTCTTCACTTTGATTGGACGGCTGGGTAAAAAGTGACGAGCACTGCATTTTACCCAAAATTGAACAGTTTTCAACTCTCAGCTACAAAAAAGAAGAGAGGGCTGTAAGTACCACCCATCAGCTCAACGATGGAATCCAAGAAAGTTTTTTTTTTTTTGAAAGTTTTTCTCAACACAATTATACTCTTTTCTAGCTACGTCATTACTTCAGGTTGAATGATTTTGATTGGCTAAGAGAAAATAGGTAGTCATAGTAAATTTCCACACATGGTCAGTTAATCAGATGCACATCTCCATAGATCACTTGTTGACACTTTTCACTCCGGAATTAGGCACGTAGTGACCATCCAGGTCAGGAGAAGGTGCCAACTTGTCCAGAACAACATACCACCAATTTTCCTAGGATGTCTGTTGTACACCGTTTCTCCAAGGTTAGAGTTGGTTGACCAGAAAGGTTCCTAAAACATACTAACCAAAAAGGTTCCATACAAAACTTAAAACATACATGTTCTTTCTCTCCGTTAGAGTTACAGACAATATTCACCATTATTCTCTTAATGATGGAAGATGCAAAGAAAAATAAATGCTTATAAATATAAAATTAATCAAATATAATATAAAAGACTTAAAAGCATTTAACTGTATAACAGTAAAAAGGAATGAAACAAATGAAAGACAAATCCATATTTCATCTCTGGCAGCCAGGCTGAATGAGCAAGCACTGTTACTGCACTTCTGGCATGGGCCAGACCCTCAATCAATTCTCAGAATACAAACTTTAGAGAACATATGAAAAGACTAATAAACAATCAAGCTAGAAGAAATCATGTAAATCATCTTAATATGTAGGAGGATAAATATTGATTAACGTTTTGATGATGGATAGAGAAGTTGTCTGTATGTCTGTCTAGCTATCTAAGTTTCAATCTTTCCCATACTACCAGTGACCTCAGAGAAATTGAGACCATTTTAAATTGAGACATTTAAAATGATACAAACATGAGAGGGAACACACACACTTTCTCTGAGATCTTAATTTCAGATTAGTGAGTTTAATTGCAGGCTGGTTGATCTCCGCTTTTGTCTTGGCAGGAAAAACCTTACAGGGCAAACAAATTTGTGAATTATTATTTATTATTATGGTACTGTTAGGGGTTAACAGCTTAGACCCAGAGACCAGTAGTGAATAATGAAGACAAATAGTTAGGAGTGCAATTAATTAAAGAAAAAATTTATAGTTTGCAGTTTCATCAACAGAAGCCAGCTTCAAGTCTCACAAGGAGTTCGTAGGCCGCGCTTCCTCTCTGCCGGTCTCGTCGTACCGTACATACAATTGTCCCAACAGTTATACTGTTTTCAAGGTCTAGCCACGTCATTACTTCAAGGTGTATGATTCTGATTATCCGATTAATCGATGGAATAAACGGTAGAATACTCTATTACTAAAAGAATCGATAGCTACAGCCCTACACTGAAGGTTCACCTTTGCCATCACAGGAATAAATTATTTTATTTTTAATGCATTTTAAAATTGTAGTTTTAAATGGGAATATTTGACTGTTCTTACTGTATTTTGATCAAATAAATGCATATTTGGTAAATGATGCATCCTTTAGCTTTTAAAGAGACTTTTCAAAAACATAACATCTAATGGCACGTTTCCACTGAGCGGTACGGTTCGGTATGGTACGTTACGGTACGCATTTATTTGCTTTTCCACTGTCAAAAGTTGTGACTTGTACCAAAATACCGAACCGTACCGTACCACTTTTTTCGGTACCCTTCCGTCGTGGTACCTAGCACAGTGGTACGGTACTAAAGGGTGGAGCTAGACTCACTGCAGAACGCTGATTGGTTGACAGAGAATCGTCACTTGCACGTGCGACAGGGGGATCGACAATTTTAAATCAGCCTTTGATCAAATAAAGCTGGTCTCCTCCTTGTTATAAACAGCCACATTCCGAGAAGCAAGAACAAGATTTGCTGTAAGGTCTCCATCGTTCTTCTTCGCGCGCACGAATGACGTCAACTGATGCTTTCCGTCATATACCACGCCTATCAAGTGACGTTGATTACTACTTTCCGGCATACACCACGCCTATCAAAAAGAGTACTGTTGGCAGTGGAAACGCTCGCCGAATTCATGGTTACAGACCCGAACCGTACTGTACTGTACAGTACCGCTCAGTGGAAACGAGCCATCACTGACTCCAAACTTTTGAATAGTTATGTTTTGATTAATGCAGTACTTTTTAGGACAGATATACACCCTAATGTTGCATTCTCAGCATTGCAGCAAGGTACAGGTCCTTCTCAAAAAATTAGCATATTGTGATAAAAGTTCATTATTTTCCATAATGTAATGATAAAAATGTAACTTTCATATATTTTAGATTCATTGCACACCAACTGAAATATTTCAGGTCTTTTATTGTTTTATTACTGATGATTTTGGCATACAGCTCATGAAAACCCCAAATTCCTATCTCAAAAAATTAGCATATTTCATCCGACCAATAAAATAAAAGTGTTTTTAATACAAAAAAGGTCAACCTTCAAATAATTATGTTCAGTTATGCACTCAATACTTGTTCGGGAATCCTTTTGCAGAAATGACTGCTTCAATGCGGCGTGGCATGGAGGCAATCAGCCTGTGGCACTGCTGAGGTGTTATGGAGGCCCAGGATGCTTCGATAGCGACCTTAAGCTCATCCAGAGTGTTGGGTCTTGCGTCTCTCAACTTTCTCTTCACAATATCCCACAGATTCTCTATGGGGTTCAGGTCAGGAGAGTTGGCAGGCCAATTGGGCACAGTAATACCATGGTCAGTAAACCATTTACCAGTGGTTTTGGCACTGTGAGCAGGTGCCAGGTCGTGCTGAAAAACGAAATCTTCATCTCCATAAAGCTTTTCAGCAGATGGAAGCATGAAGTGCTCCAAAATCTCCTGATAGCTAGCTGCATTGACCCTGCCCTTGATAAAACACAGTGGACCAACACCAGCAGCTGACATGGCACCCCACACCATCACTGACTGTGGGTACTTGACACTGGACTTCAGGCATTTTGGCATTTCCTTCTCCCTAGTCTTCCTCCAGACTCTGGCACCTTGATTTCCGAATGACATGCAAAATTTGAGCGACAGTCCATTGTTGCTTCTCTGTAGCCCAGGTCAGGCGCTTCTGCCGCTGTTTCTGGTTCAAAAGTGGCTTGACCTGGGGAATGCGGCACCTGTAGCCCATTTCCTGCACACGCCTGTGCACGGTGGCTCTGGATGTTTCTACTCCAGACTCAGTCCACTGCTTCCGCAGGTCCCCCAAGGTCTGGAATCGGTCCTTCTCCACAATCTTCCTCAGGGTCCGGTCACCTCTTCTCGCAGCGTTTTTGCCACACTTTGTCCTTCCCACAGACTTCCCACTGAGGTGCCTTGATACAGCACTCAGGGAACAGCCTATTCGTTCAGAAATGTCTTTCTGTGTCTTACCCTCTTGCTTGAGGGTGTCAATGATGGCCTTCTGGACAGCAGTCAGGTCGGCAGTCTTACCCATGATTGCGGTTTTGAGTAATGAGCCAGGCTGGGAGTTTTTAAAAGCCTCTGGAATCTTTTGCAGGGGTTTAGAGTTAATTCGTTGATTCAGATGATTAGGTTAATAGCTCGTTTAGAGAACCTTTTCATGATATGCACATTTTTTGAGATTTTTGGGCTTTCAAGAGCTGTATGCCAAAATCATCAATATTTAAAACAAAAGACCTGAAATATTTCAGTTGATGTGGAATGAATCTAAAATATATGAAAGTTAAATTTTTATCACATTATGTAAAATAATGAACTTTTATCACAATATGCAAATTTTTTGAGAAGGACCTGTATAGTTGACTTAATAGTTACTGTTAAATGGCAACATTTCCTAGTTTTTCTATTTTCTTGAGTATTGAGGTTTGCGCATGAACACACTCTGAGTATGCACAACAGCACTGTTTGTTTGCAATGCGTTGGCCAAGGATTCACATCAGCAGAGCAGTGTTGCAATATATACTGGTACTAGAAAGGTATTGCAATATCCTGCTGTTAAATACGATTCCACATTTTATTAGTATCGGTGCTTGATAACATCCTAATAAGAGTTGTAGTTTTTTGTATCAATGTGTGACAGCAGGAGTAAGGATGTGTGTACAGGGCTCTGCTTCCACTCAATGCAGGGAGTAAAATATATCTTTGCATCACAGATCAAAGTTGTTGATACCTTAGAGCAACAAAGAAACATGCATGCATAAGAAAAAAAACATGTAATGTTAAAACGAGTTAAGCGCAATAAAGATCTCAATGCACACAGAAAGCTGCCTCTAAGACAGCATGCAAGTGTGAATTCAGTTCTCTCTTGTGGATTATTGTGCTAGAACGGTATCAATTCACATCATGGCAATTATTCACATAAACAGGCCATTAATGGACATAAACAATTGAGAAAGAAATCAAATGTAATCACTGTATTGGAACCGTGCAGCTCTTAAAGTTATAGCAGCCTAATAAACCTGCTGCGGTCTGTGTGATTAGTGTAAATGAAAAGAAAATCGAAAATCACTCACTGCTTGAATAAATAACTTCAGTATATTTACGAATCAGTAGTTTTATAAACACTACGCATTTGCTTTTTGTTTTTTGTTGTTGTTGTTTTTTTTATATTTCATTATTTAATTTCTTACTTGAATGTTAAATAGACCTACTGTATTCTTTCTGAACATTACATTTAAAAAAACATGAAATTACTTGTGTTGTGTTAGATTTGAAAAATAAGATATCATCCACCCCCTAACCCAACCTGTTTAGAATTGTGAAAGGTTAGAGAATGCGATTGTTGCAAACCTCTCTGTAAGGACATGTGGCATCATGTAAACATGTTTAAATAACGGGGAGGGAATGGTCCAAATGCAGGGCAGAAACTCGTTTTTGAATTGAATACGTTTTAAATTCTATCACATTATTCAATTAGTTTTACGGTTGTTTTAGTTATTTGCCATGGTTTCGATTCAGTATTCGCATCTGTATATATTTGAGTCCGGTATCATATTAAAGCCTCTATTTTGGTATGGTGACAACACTAGCATAGCGTATGCTTCTGTCCTCAGTTTATATTTGCTGTATAAACGATTGAGGAAGCCAAAACAAATGAGTGCCTTGTATGTCCTGCAGTAATGTTTTTGTGTGTAGTTTACTTAACCGCTAGTACTGTTTATTCTCTTAATGGCACATGTTGCTTATTCTGAGCCTTTCTCTCCAGCACATTTCTTCTAGCTCACTCTCTCCTCTTTCTCCAACTCTTTTCCAGATTGACGATGAGGCAATGGCTTCCATGCTTGCAGACTTTGTTGACTGCCCCCCAGACGATGACGATCGCAATGCCTCACAATCACAGTCCTAACATGACCAAGCTTCTCATTCACTGCGGTGAACAGTCAGATCCTGAAAGAGTCACCAAAAAAAAAAATCTGATTGATAGTGTCTCCTCAACCTCTGCTGTAGTTGTACTAGAAAAGCTCCAACTTGGTTTCTTTGAAAGTTTTTTTAGGTTTAGGTTAAAAAAGTCCATTACTTTTTGTAAATTGTTAAAACACTGCAAAAACTATTCATAAGCTGAGGATAAACATTTAGGTGGTCATGGGTGGTATTTTTCTTTTTCTGGCAGCTTAATACAAGTATGACGATACTGTAGTTATGAGTATTCAAAAGTGCTTTAATCAGTTGGACAATATGGTTAGTGTTTTGTGGCCTCTTTTTTTTGTAGTAATATCATTTATATATGTAATGCATACTTTGCAATGTTTAAAAAGATCATGCAATAAAGTGAATCTGTTATGATGCCTTGTTCATGGATTCTGTACAAAGTAGACAGTATTGTTTTTAGGTGATGTAAATTATAATCACAATCTTTAACCTTTTGTAATGGGGAACTTGTAGTATATTGTGTGTTTTTGAGTGTTCTCAAAAAGACTTATTACAGAATAGCTTTTTGCTGCAAGTCCACTTAATGGCGAACTTAGTAGAAAAGGCATGCATGAATCTATTATCTTTACTGAACTCTGTTCCTGCTCCTCTCACTTCCTAAATATTTTAGGCATTACTTCAATATGTGATTTTGTTTCTTTTAAATGCTCATTAGTGTTGTCTTTTGAAAGGATGTTGTGATTAGATAAAGTGCAATGCTCTGCGTTAACAGGACAAGATGCTGATGTGATACCACAATATTTCTGTCATATCTCTTATGCAAAATTGTGCTAGTTAAACATCAATTTCATCACATGGTTGAATGTTCATCCACGCATAGCTTTGAGTTCCCACACTACTGTTCAAAAGATTGCTGTTGAGACTTTTTTTAGGTCTTGTACTCGCCAATGCTGCACTATTTGATGAAAAAAAATTGTTGAAATAGTAACATTATGAAATATTACAATTTAAAATAACAGTTGGCAAAGCAGATTTTTCCACATCATTAGTCCAGTCACATGATCCTTCAGAAAGCATTAATGTACTGACCTCTAGCATGAACAGCTGTATAATTATTAACTAACCTTAATTCAAATGAACAAATGCAGTAACACATGTATTGTTCATTGTTAGTTCATTTTCGTTAAAATATTAATGTTAACAAATGAAACCTTATTGTAAAGTGTCACAGGAATATGTTTACATTACACAGCACCATGTGCTTCCTTAACACCAAATGTGTTTTGCATACTTTTGAAGAATATTCTGTGCAACTTTATATCTATTGATGAGCTGTTTAAGTTACACTAATAGCATGTGTAAACCTTTCATCGAAAAAGTCATGTATACAAAACAAAAAAATATATATATATTTATGTATAGATTCTGAATCAAGACAGAGAGCTGATTATGTAACATGAAACAGACCACTGAAAAACAAGTGAACTTCTTGGTCATTTGGTATTTGCAAATACCAAATGTATTTCCCTGTTAAAAAGGAAAAGTATTGCTTGTAATTCCACACAGAAAGCCCCTTTTTGCAAGTAGAGGAAAGACAGACTGTAACAATGACCTCGTGACGGCAGCGTTTTTAGAGATGTACTGTACATGTTACTGTGAACGTTTCTCACAGGCTTCAGTGTGGTTTCACAAGTTCAAACAAAATATTTTTATTTTGAGCCTTGTGGTTTTTCTGTGAGCTAGTTCTACCCACTTCCTTGAAATGGAATGCAAAGAAAAATGAATACACAAATGAGGGGGTTAAAATATCAGCCTACTGCGGACCATGACAGAAAGCAAGTGGTGGGAGAGGGGGAAGGGAGGGAAAGTTGCCGTGAGGGAGGAGACCAGTGCAGACAAGACATTACAAAACGAATATCTACCTGATCCAGTCAGTGAACCTTCAGGGTCAGTGAGCAGACAAGTTACTGTGTATACACCGAGGGAAGTGACATGAAAGATTGGCTGAGAAAAAAAGGACACTGAAGAAAAGAGGCAAAAGAACTTGCAGTAGGGAAGGAACAACACCATTTTACTGAGAAAAGGTACATTTTTAAATTCAGATTTCTTTGTCAATTTAATATGTACATTTCTGCTGCTTTTCATTTAGGGTTCTCAGTTATACTTCTCCCGGTCAAAAGTGGCTAGTATAATCAATGTAATATATATATATATATATATATATATATATATATATATATATATATATATATATATATATATATATATATATATATATATATATATATATTTCTTTATCATTTTTTTGAGTTTTTAAGGAATGTATGGTATTAAATAATATGTATGCAGTAATGATTCATTTGTTGTTTTATTCATTTCTTGGGTGGATATTATTTGACCATGAGGAGTACAAGTGTGACTGTTATTAATGTCCATGATTTGTGTGTGTGTGTGTGTGTGTGTGTGTGTGTGTGTGTGTGTGTGTGTGTGTGTGTGTGTGTGTGTGTGTGTGTTCACATAGTAAATGCCACAAAAGACAGCAAGTTTCATGTCATTAAGGTAGTCTATGGACCACTGTGGTTTGACCAGTTTAAGCTACTGTTACGTTTTTCAAAACATCTCTGATGGCCATAATACCATGATACTTCTGTCTGTGTCTAAGCTTTCAGACTATACGCGATGTTTGTGCACCTTAGTACAATGGCACATCAAGAGATTAACTAGCAGGCGCGAGAGGCTATAAATGAGCTTGCTCTAAATATCTCTAAACCAACGTGATATTGATCTAAAGTTAAGTTATTAGCTGGGGCTAACGGTTAAAGATTACCATGCTTGATTGATATGACAGATCCTCACCCTGCATGCCTATTCTGGAAATAAGGCTACAACAGCAGCAACTAATCAATTAAACACTTTATAAAAAGGTTTTATGTGTCATCATTTATAATATCTTAAGATTATAGTTATAGATTAATGTTCATTACCATATATAAAGTTCAGTTTGTATTGAACATTAGTTAATGCATTATGAACAAACATAAATGAACAATAGCATTTTAAATGGACATTAACCTAGATTAATAAATGCTGTAAAATATGTTTTCCATATACTGCCTGATATGTAAAGCATTAAATAATGTTAACAAGTTACCTTGTAAAGTGTTACCATCAGTTTGTCTATTACTTTGTCATTATTACAATTTCTCCATTGTGAATACCAAAGACACAATGCGCTCCTTTATTTTCATTGTGTTGTATTTGTATTGTAATAACAGTGGAAGCTCACTAGATCACATTGCACTAAAGTGTCTGCCTGCACTTAGATCTTTTCTGATAATATATTGAGAGTTTTAATTTGATTAAAATCCTTATACTGATCTGGTTTCATGTTTAAATTAAAATTAATCAGATCTATCATCCCGTGAAACCACTTTCACAAAGTCATATAGAGCAAGGGAGTTCATTCTGCTGCAAGAAATTCCTCTGACAAACAGAGGAAGACTCACTTCCACAATACCTCGCTCACTTTTGTAATAATCCGGTGCAGACATACATGGATTGCACAATCCTTTGAGGGGAAAGAATAACATCTGCTATAGCATTCTGTTGAGTAGTTCATGTAACTGCGAAAAGAATTAGGCCTCTCAGGTTGCTCTGTCTGGCTGAAACTGTGAAAATATCTTACCGTTTGTTCAACATTACTGTATGTGTATGTGTGCAGAGATGGAGTACAAAGTTACCGTGGCCACCGGGACCTCCGAATATTCAGGAACCAATAACTATGTGTACATAACTCTGGTTGGAGAGAGAGGAGAGAGCGAGAAAACCGTGCTGGACAATCCAGGCCTAGACTTCTGCAGAGGAGCGGTAAATGACTGAATATGGTTGTGTGCATAGAAGAAGCACTTCAGTGTATCAGGCACTTAACCCCTGGTGCTGCAGGTTTAAGCCTGTTGTCCCAGACTAAAATGCATGTTTGAGCTGTTTTAACTGAAAGCAACTTGCACTGATATATCTTAAAATATGTCAGTGCCATTGTTTTTCTCAAGATGCACACCAGCAATGTGTTTTTCTAAGATATGTTTATAAAGATACTTAAATGTCCTAATTGAACTAAGGCCTAATCTTGGCTTAATCTAAGTCCCGTCTGTGAAACCAGGACTTAATGTATTAAATATAATTTAGGTATTTTATGAGAGGCTATTTGACGTCATATATGTCAATGAAAAATGGTAAATAATTTATTGCAAATTATCACATCACATTTCCCAAAAATTTATAGCTTACCTCTATATCTAAAAAAAGGGGACATACCAATGTTAAAATTCTGAGAATAAGATAATAATTATTCTGATAAAAATAATTATCTGACAAATAACGATAAGCCGATAATATTTTTTTCATGTAATTCATACTATTTAGTCATACTAGTCAAACACTTAAAGCTAAAATCAATCATTTTAAATGCAACAAGTGTCATCACAACATTATAACGCACATTATGAAAAATAGATAGTCATTCTGAGATTTGCTAAAGATTACATTTACCAGTGTTGTTGAATTATTAGTGTTTTTAAAGATTAACTTTAAGTGAGCATTAAATGATGGCCGGTGTTGAGGAAAATGACTTGCATAAAAAGCAATGTATTACAATATTGCGTTACTCCCTAAAAAGTAACTAATTGTGTTACCTAGTTACTTTTATGGAAAGTAATGTGATGCGTTACTTTGTCTCACCTGGGCTGGGCTTGTTTGTTTGTTAAAGCCTCAGGCTGAAAAGAAATGCAAATGTAGCCCTGTACAATAGAGGGCGCAGTTCAAACAAACCTTTCAGATACGCTGACATTCTGGATCGAAGAAGAATAGAAAATTCAACACACTTACTTTGACAATAGAAGTCATTTTCTCTTGTTAGTATGGTTAAATTGGATCACCGAAGGTCAGCAGCAGAGACATTGGTTAGTAAAGCGAGACTAAATACATAAAGTATATTTGTGTAATTTTACATATTTATGTAAAATTTTGCATTTTACTGATTTTAATCATTTTGAGGAATACTGAGCGTTACATTACTAATTGAAAAAAGTAATCTGATATGTATCTCTTGTTACTTGTAATGCGTTACCCCAACACTGATGACGGCAAAGGAAATCTAAATGTACAAATGTGAAATGAGCATGAACAATAATATATACAATATTGGTAATAATAAATAAAAAATAAAAACATCACTATTTCCATCATTTTGCAGGAGGATAATTACACAGTTAGCAGTGCAGCTGATTTGGGTCCCCTGATACTGGTGAGACTGGAGAAGCAGAAGTACTGGGTGGAGGATAACTGGTTCTGCCGTTATGTGAAAGTCAGTGTACCTGGAGAAAGACGCAGCTATTCTTTTCCCTGTTACCGCTGGCTAGTGGGGGATGGAGTGGTAGTAGAGCTCAGAGAAGGCACAGGTCAGTTATAGTGAGCTGTTCATGCAGCAACAACTAACATAAATCTGAGAACAAGATGAATCCCTATGATTAAAAGCTCAAATCTGGTTCCTCCTCCTTTTATAGCCAAAAAGCTGAGAGACGACACCTTGCCACTGGAGATAGCTCACAGGAAGGCAGAGCTTCAGGAGAGGCAGAAACTATACAGGTCTCCTTGTAAATTGCATACACTGAACTTATCACTGCATTCCTATCTTTGTAAAAGAATGTAGGCTACTCCTCACAAATCACTGTTAAACTCTATGTCTCACCTATCAGATGGCTTGCATGGTCCCCCGGCATTCCAAAATGCATTGACGCCAAGTCAGAGGCCGATCTCCCCCAGGACGTACGCGACAACGAGAAGCGCAGTGACTTTGTGGGATCCCTTCACTATGCGTGAGTAAATATACACTGCAGATTTTGTTAAGTATTATGCTTTATCAAAGTGACCTGATATTTTAAGATGTATAATTATGCATGTTTCTCTGTCTGCACATGATTTAATTATCCACCCTACATTCCATTTATATAACCACTAATTCATTTGTCCCTCCCATCTTCCTATCAGGCTTTTGGAGCTCTCTCTGAAAAAACTGGCAATCAAATTTGGAAAATCCTGGAATGATCTGGATGATTTCAAAAGGATATTCTGGAAGCTAAGAAGCCCTATAGCTGGTAACAACTTTAGGCTATCCATTTGAAGTTTTTTTGTGTGTGTGTGCCAAATACTTGCATTTAATGAAATCACTTCATTCTCAGAAAGCGCTCTTCCCAGAAAATGTTATTCTGTAATATGTTTACGCAACCTGTCATATAGACGTATATTTCCATTCAACAAATCACAAATAAATGGCGTTTCACAATGGCATGTGAAAATTCCACATTTACACCCACTCTTGAATAATAAATGCACACTGTTCTTAACACAAGCTTACGGTCTATTTAAACCCTGGGTAAAATCCACTTACAGCCCTGAGTTATGGGACGTTTCACGCATTTTTAACTTTAGGTTATGAAAGCTCAAAATGCCTATAACAATGAATTGATTGAAGTTATAAACTGTGAAACAATTAGGTTCTAGAATATAAACATTAGAAATAAAACCAATAATAAACTAAAAAGCAGTTACCTCATAAAATACTCACAGGCTCATAAAATACTCTCACGCTGTTTTGGTGTCTGAGAGAAAAATGAGAATGTCAACACATTATCTAGAGTAAAGAAATGACTGTGTTATTCGTTGCTTTTTTTACAATACAGCATATTTAGAACAACCAGAGTGGACATTTCCAGAGAAAGATAAGCCATTATCAAGTCCGTCGAGAGCTGTATTGGCAAAATGTGCTTATGTTTAAACGTTAATCCAGGCCAGGGTTTACGAATGAAATGTGAAATCCTGAAACAGACTTGAAATGATCATTGCTGAATGAACTGGCACATTATAATATATCATATATGCTTTAAATAAGATATAAATATATATAAGTATAAATATATATTTGGCTTAAAGGGCACCAATTATGCCCCTTTTTATAATATGTAATATAAGTCTCAGGTGTCCCCAGTGAAGTTTTAGATCAAAATTCCTAACTGATCATTTAATATACCATGTTGAAAATGCCAATGTTGGAGTTGAAGAAAAATGAGCTGTTCAGTGTGTGTTTGCCCTTAAATGCAAATGAGCTGCTGCTCCCCACCCAGAGGGCGGAGCCTACACAGCTCTTGAACACCAGAACACACAAATGAAAACTGAAGCATGATATCTGTGTGTTTTGATGATCATATCTATTGCAGACATGTTCATGTGACATATCAGTTCTTCATCATCATGAAATATTATCATCTGCATGCGTTTTAAAGCCTTTTCGCTATCAACTTAAACACACACATGCTCCTGTCATATGCGCTCAGAGCTGGATGTCAGCACATCCGTGAGTAGTCATTAAACTAGTTCTCTTGCATATGTTATTGCGATTAAACTGCCAAATGCTCACAAGGTAATGAGTTGGTTGTGTCTGTGCACATATGCAGTTACAGAAATCTTGTGTGTATATTAGATCCATCTGTCGTTACTAAAGTGAAAGCAGTTTAATACAGTATTGCTCTATCTGCTGTTAATATGAACCAAACAACAGAAAATCACTCACTGCTCTTGACTGACTGAACTTTAGTAGCTTTAATAAGAACACATCACTTATTTGAATGCTGCTGTTGAGTGCTCTGGCGAGGAGATAAACATGGATGACTGTGTACAGCTCTCTGAGGGCTGGGTCTACGCTATAACGGCAGTGTCGATCAACACTCGCGGGCGGGGCCATTGCAGTGTGACGTCACATGAATCTGGAAACAGCTTGTGCTGAGACACTGCTTATGATTTATCTGGATTTAAAAAAATGAGCGGATGGATTTTTACCATTATAGGGTGGTTGTGTACACACACTGCCAACACACATTTATGTTCAAACACCTTATAAAAGTGAATTTCGCATAATAGGTTCCCTTTAAACTCATTACGTAGCCTAAAGGATTAGTTCACTTTTAAAAGAACTTTTGCTGATAATTTACTCAACCCCATGTCATCCAAGATGTCCATGTCTTTCTTTCTTCAGTTGAAAATTAATGAAGGTTTTTGATGCAAACATTTCTCCTTATAATGGAGGCAATGGACCCCAAACGGTTCAAGGTCCGAATGACAGTTTCAGTTTCAGGAAGTACAGAGTCAGTGTTTTCAAATGAGCGGAAGGAGGATTCAAAATCGTCCGACATCGTTGTTTTACCTTTTAACTCGGCGTTTGACTGAGTATGTGCACGTTCAACACTGACTCTGTATTTCTGCCTACGGAAAGCGTGACCTTTTCAACGTAACTGTGTATTACGTGACGTCACGTACAGATATCACAGAACAGAGCAAGGCGAACGTTTGTGCTTATAAAACTTAACTTTTGATTTTTTTTTTTTAAATGACCTTTCGTTTCGTTAGATAAGCCCCTTATTCGTCGTCTGGTATGGTTTAAAGCCCTTTGAAGCTGCACTGAAACTGTCATTCGGACCTTGAACCGTTTGGGGTCCATTGCCTCCATTATAAGGAGAAATGTTTGCATCAAAAACCTTCATTTATTTTCGATTGAAGAAAGAAAGACATTGACATCTTGGATGACAAGGGGGTGAGTAAATTATCAGCAAAAGTTTTTTTAAAAGTGAACTAATCCTTTAAGAATTTATATACAGAAAGTTATATAAATAGTCATTAATAAATTAAAAACATGAATTTGTGATGAATATTCTGTTCAGAATACACCATGAAGCACTGGAGAGAAGACTGGTTTTTTGGTTACCAATTCCTGAACGGCTCAAACCCACGGATGATTATCAGGTGCAAGGAGGTGCCCTCAAACTTCCCTGTCACTGGAGACATGGTGCAGTCCTCTCTGATACCTACAACCAATTTAAAGGAGGAACTCAAGGTGAGAGTTGGTGTTTATTTTCTTAAATACAGTGGATTATTGGAACAGTGAATGTAATAATGTTTTTTTTTTTGTCTCTCCTATTGAAGAAAGGAAATATATTCCTGGTTGACCATGCAATTGTGGATGGGATTCCTGCCAATGTAATAAGAAACAAGACACAGCACATAGCTGCCCCACTTTGCTTACTGTATGAACACCCTGAGAAAGGTCTTATTCCCATTGCCATACAGGTAAAACCAGTTGACACATTTACTTGGCATAATAATCTAATGCAGACTTTCTCAATCTCACTCCTTATTCCATCAGCCAAATTACTGAATGGAAGATACATTTTATAGAAATTCCTTTGAATTACAGACACACATTTATATGCCATGAAAGTTTTATGTGCCACAATCTTAACAGCTGTGAACATGAATTTTGCTGAAATGTTATTAATGTAATAATCATAGTACACTCTCAAAAAAAAAAGGTACAGTATTATTCAAAATAATAGCAGTACAATGTGACTAACCAGAATAATCATGGTTTTTAGTATATTTTTTTATTGCTACGTGGCAAACAAGTTACCAGTAGGTTCAGTAGATTCTCAGAAAACAAATGAGACCCAGCATTCATGATATGCACGGTCTTAAGGCTGTGCAATTGGGCAATTAGTTGAATTAGTTGAAAGGGGTGTGTTCAAAAAAACAGCAGTGTGGCATTCAATCACTGAGGTCATCAATTTTGTGAAGAAACAGGTGTGAATCAGGTGGCCCCTATTTAAGGATGAAGCCAACACTTGTTGAACATGCATTTGAAAGCTGAGGAAAATGGGTCGTTCAAGACATTGTTCAGAAGAACAGCGTACTTTGATTAAAAAGTTGATTGGAGAGGGGAAAACCTATAAAGAGGTGCAAAAAATGATAGGCTGTTCAGCTAAAATGATCTCCAATGCCTTAAAATGGAGAGCAAAACCAGAGAGACGTGGAAGAAAACGGAAGACAACCATCAAAATGGATAGAAGAATAACCA
The DNA here is from genome assembly GCA_023029165.1 of Gobiocypris rarus. Classification (NCBI taxonomy): domain Eukaryota; kingdom Metazoa; phylum Chordata; class Actinopteri; order Cypriniformes; family Gobionidae; genus Gobiocypris; species Gobiocypris rarus. The sequence goes on along the minus strand of CM040912.1, from coordinate 40,385,514 downwards.
GAATGGCAAAGGCTCAGCCAATGATCACCTCCAGGATGATCAAAGACAGTCTGGAGTTATCTGTAAGTACTGTGACAGTTAGAAGACGTCTGTGTGAAGCTAATCTATTTTCAAGAATCCCCCGCAAAGTCCCTCTGTTAAAAAAAGGCATGTGCAGAAGAGGTTACAATTTGCCAAAGAACACATCAACTGGCCTAAAGAGAAATGGAGGAACATTTTGTGGACTGATGAGAGTAAAATTGTTCTTTTTGGGTCCAAGGGCCACAGGCAGTTTGTGAGACGACCCCCAAACTCTGAATTCAAGCCACAGTACACAGTGAAGACAGTGAAGCATGGAGGTGCAAGCATCATGATATGGGCATGTTTCTCCTACTATGGTGTTGGGCCTATTTATCGCATACCAGGGATCATGGATCAGTTTGCATATGTTAAAATACTTGAAGAGGTCATGTTGCCCTATGCTGAAGAGGAAAGAGGACATGCCCTTGAAATGGATGTTTCAACAAGACAATGACCCAAAACAAACTAGTAAACGGGCAAAGTCTTGGTTCCAAACCAACAAAATTAATGTTATGGAGTGGCCAGCCCAATCTCCAGACCTTAATCCAATTGAGAACTTGTGGGGTGATATCAAAAATGCTGTTTCTGAAGCAAAACCAAGAAACGTGAATGAATTGTGGAATGTTGTTAAAGAATCATGGAGTGGAATAACAGCTGAGAGGTGCCACAAGTTGGTTGACTCCATGCCACCCAGATGTCAAGCAGTTTTAAAAACTGTGGTCATACAACTAAATATTAGTTTAGTGATTCACAGGATTGCTAAATCCCAGAAAAAAAAATGTTTGTACAAAATAGTTTTGAGTTTGTACAGTCAAAGGTAGACACTGCTATTTTTTTGAACACACCCCTTTCAACTAATACCCCAATTGCACAGCCTTAAGAGCGTGCATATCATGAATGCTGGGTCTCATTTGTTTTCTGAGAATCTACTGAACCTACTGGTAACTTGTTTGCCACGTAGCAATAAAAAATATACTAAAAACCTTGATTATTCTGGTTAGTCACATTGTACTGCTATTATTTTGAACAATACTGTACAAAAGCTGTCACTGGGGCAGTACTCAAAAGTTACACATTTGTTCCCTAAAGGGTGCATATTAGTACCTTAAAGAAACATATTAGTAGTTTTTGAAAGGTGACATGTTGTCAAAAATTGTGAGTGCAACTTTACGGGAAGTGCATCCAGGCACGGACTGACAGTGACAGAATCAGGAATGACTTATTGTTGTTCTCCCTTTCTTTCAGCTTGAACAGAAACCTGATAAGGACACACCCATATTCCTTCCTAGCGATCCACCTCTGGCCTGGTTATTGGCTAAGATGTGGGTTCGTCATGCTGAATTCCAGGTCTTTCAGTTGTTATCACATCTGCTACGCACACACTTGGTGGTAGAAGTGATCTGTTTGGCCACCTTGCGTCAGCTGCCTGCTGTTCACCCTGTATATAAGGTTAGATCAAGTCGAAGTGTTTTTTAGGAAAGATTCATTTGCATGTTTCAAAGAAGGTTTAAAGTGATCTAAACACTCACTCAAAAAATTACTTATTGGATAAACTTAATTTAATTGAGGGAAATGAAATTAATTAATTAATTAATTATTACCAGACAACTTTTTATGCTTGGCCAACTTAAATGAAAACATTTAATTAGAAATTAAATTGGAAATTGGAAATTAAAATAAAAGCAGTTTCCTTCATCATTATACACAATGTATATAATGAACAAACTTTTTGCATTAGCATAAATCACTTGGTGCCCACAACCTAAACAGGTGCCACTCTTCTGCATAATGGTAACCACAAAACTCCTCTAAATGTCCAACATAACTGAACATTAAACATTAACATTAACTCAAAACATATTTCCCTTACCTGAAAAACACATAAAATAACCTTGCAAAGCATGTTGGGAACTACAGATCCACTGCCCAGTTAGTTGTCAACAAAAATGATTCATGTAGTTTTAACACTAATAAAAATAAGTAAGGTTTAGTTTTAAATATATTAGGTTGATTGAACACAATTAAAGTAAGTTGTGACTGTTAACAAATCGTGTTATTTTAGCTAATAGTAAGTAATTGAACTGAACAATTGGTCGTTTTTTGAGTGCTGTTGCATTAAAATTACAGGTCATTCATTAAATCGTCCAGTTGTATTATTTGGATGTCTTCTTCACTCTCTTTCTGACATTTTTTTTCTCTCATTGCAGCTCTTGGCTCCACACTTGAGGTATACGCTCGAGATTAACTGTCGTGGCAGAACACAGCTCATCTCCCCAGATGGCATCTTCAAAAAGGTAAGCATCCTCAAACAATAAAGCCCACAAAAATACACTTTTTTTAGCTCTCTACCTTTTTGTCATCATCATTTTAATGGATGTTTAGTGGTCCTGGGTTTTATCACCCCCTCAAACCAGCCAACCACAAACAACTTAATGGTCTGTTCACAATATACCCCTGAGCTTGAGCTTGTTGTTAAATAATGTATATTTTTTGCTAAACCTATTCACAAGTTTGGGGTTGGTATGACTGCTCACCAAGGCTGCATTTATTTTTAAAACAGTTATATTATGAAATATTATTAATATTTTAAAATAACTGTTTAACCTATCACATGATTCTTCAGAAATGCTTAATATTATTGTGATACTATAAATTATATTACTAATGTCTCTCTTTTCTGTTACTTTTGACCAATTTAATGCATCCTTGCTGCATAAAAGTGTTAATTTCTTAATAAAACAAAAAGTCTGCTCCTAAATTTAATCTCACTTCAAAAATGGTGTTTTTCAGGTGGTATCAACAGGTGGAGATGGACTCTTGATTTTGGCACAGAGGGAGTATAAAGTATTGACCTATCGCTCCCTCCAGCCCAAATTTGACTTCTTGGACAGAGGGGTTACTAAACTAAGAGACTATTTCTACAGGGACCATTCTCTGATGCTGTGGGATGTGATTCAAAAGTAATTCAATCAAACCAGAATTCTTCATTCATTGCTTTTAATTCTTATGAATGTGGCTGTATAATAAACATCATTCTTTCAGACATTATCACATGAATGAAGCGATGTTTATACACATACAATTCCTGTACAGACAGACCTACCTACTTAAATGCTCTTTTTTTCTCTCTCTCAGTTTTGTTTCAGGAATCATTTCCTTGTACTACAAGAGTGATAGTGATGTGGAAGAGGACTCAGAAATTCAGGCCTGGATCAACGATGTGGCTGTGGAGGGCTTTGTGGACGTGCCTGCTTTTGGTAAGATATGAATGTATGACTGCATCGCTGAACTCACATGTCATGTCGTTGATAAATGATTATCCCTGGGCAGTGTATTTATTTATGCTTGACAATATACACTAACGTGTAAAAGTTTGAGGTCGGTACAATTTATTTGAAAGTAATTAATACTTAAAAAAAAAAAAAGTTTTACATTGATAATGGCACATTTGATTTCTGTTTCAAATAAACATTTATTTTCAACTTTCTTATCATCAAAGAATTAAAGAAATCTTGAAACACTGTATCAGTTTCCACAAATGTATTGAGCAGCAACATTGTTTTCAACATTGATAATAATAAGAAACATTTATTGAGCACCAAAATATTACATTAGAATGACTTCTTAAGGACCATGTGACACTGAAGACTGGAGTAGTGATGCTGAAAGCTGAGCTTTGCCATCACAGGAATAAATAACTTTCTTTTTTTTTTATAGAAAACTGTTATATTCAGTTGCAATGATATTTCACAGTACTGCTGTTTTTTGCTATATTTTTTATTAAATAAATGCAGCCTTGGTGAGCATAAGAGACATTTTTAAAATCTTACCAACCTAAAACTCGTAGTGTAAATCGTCTATACAGTACACACATCACAAAAAATGTATATACCTAGGCTGTAGGCAGTATGCATTGATGTCACTTTCCCGCCAGAAAACGCCCCCTCAGCCGGACTGGGTGGCAAAAGAGCTGCTGCATGAACGGATTTAATAGTGGAAACGCGAGTTTATCATTTTAAACTAAATGGTTGGACTCGATAGTGTTCCTTAGTTACAACTTACCAAAGATCCGGTCATCCATGACCATGGATATTGACATCCAGCCAGAAATCTTGTTTCCTAACCTTTTATATAAGCCTGATTTCGGCAGAGCAGATTTGCCTGTGAAAGCTTTGTATAAATACAATATAGGTCTAAATCCGGATGATCACTTATGTCAATGTTGTAATAGCCTATCGTCCAGCCCTAACACTTGTATATATTTTTTTCTTCCAGTGTTTATTTAAAAACATCCAATTATGCAGAATATAAGATGGTAAATATTTAATAGATTGAGTTATAATATATAGGGTATGATTTTTTTTTTTACCCCAAGATTCAACATATTGACACAAAATGATAACTTGTGTCTGAATTGCAGCGATCAATTTGCTTGTTTTCTGTAGCTTTCGGCAGTCAAAATGTACCTCTGATTTCTTGTCAAATCTATTTGTAGTCAATCTCAAAACTCTTTCCCATTTTAATTGTGTTTTGTGTGTTTTTCACGGCATTCACTCTGAAAACCAATGCTGCCGCTCAGTCTTTTGCCACTCAGTGGGCGTTACCACAGTGACGTCACACGCATACACTCAAACAGGAAAAGGAAGTATTAAAGAACATAATAAAGCTACAGTGCCCCCATGTGGTCGCTAGCAGCAGAAACATGTCTGTGATGCTCAAGAGATGTTGAACTAAAACACAAAAGGAACTATTTCAAATAAACTGTTACTGTAGTCTGGTTTTAAAGTATGTGTCTCATTAAAATTAACAACATGAGCTAAATAAATGGCTCTTGAAATTGACTGTTAGGAGTGACCACTGTCATTTCTTGCATATCAGGCCTAGCCAGTGAGCTGAAGACAAAAGAAGAACTGATCACACTGTTAACTGTGGTGATCTTTACAAGCACAGGACAACATGCTGCCACCAACAATGGACAGGTAACAAACACATCTCTAACATCTTATCAAATCTAAAAACTTACTTTAAAGACATCAGACATGCTTTTTCTACACTATATTGTATACAGGTTACCAGAAATAAAATTTTCCATATCTGGCTTTACTAAAATATATTGATCCACCAATAAGTTAAGAAGTCTAAATGTAGATAATTTAACAAAATATTTGCCATTATAGATTTCAAGATTGTCATACATTTTCTAGTGTTACAGCTGCCCCTAGCCTCACAGCAAAGTTTCAGGTGCCAGAAATAAGTTTAAATCCACAGGCATCACAGGTGTCGTCCCTATTGCTTGATTGTGATTGGTCTTTCTCTCTTTACTCTAGTTTGATTGGTGTGCATGGGTACCCAATACACCTTGCACCATGAGGCACCCTCCACCAACAGATAAGGATGCCGTCACTATGAGCCTGATCATGGAGACACTCCCTGATATCAGCCAGTCCTGTGTGCAAATGGCTATCACATGGCATTTGGGACGGGCACAGCCAGATGCGGTGGGTCATAATTGTGTCACGATCATTTATGGATTTATAAATACATTATAATCCAGGGGTTCTCAACTCTGGCCTTCAAGGTCCACTTTCCTCTAGAGTTTGGCTCTAACCTTGATCAAACCTGCCTGTAACTTTCTAGTAATCCTTGATTAGCTTGTTCAAGCATGTTTGATAGGGTTGGAGGAGTTAACCTTAAGGGCCAGAGTTGAGAACCCCTGATGTAATCCATATTTATAAGCATTAATATGAATTAGCCTTTAATAAAGTGTAATACAGTAACAACTCTGTTTTCTTCTTCTTTCCTTCAGATCCCAATGGGTCAGTATGTGGAACAGTACTTTACTGAGCCTGCTGCTTTGAAGGTGATTGACAAATTCAGAAAGGATCTGAAGGAACTAGAGGAGCAGATAACAGCTCAGAACGAGGGACTAGAACTGCAGTACCTTTACCTGTGTCCAAGCCGCATGGAAAATAGCATCACCATCTAAAAACTTTCATCAGATGTATGCGTGTATATCTGTGAAAATGTTCCCGAGTAGCCACAACTTCAAATCAGAACACTTCGAAGAAACACCTGATACATACCAACAGCAATACATAAAGATTTTTTCCACATTCATTTCAGTAGTTTTTTATTCTACTTTTTAAAACATTAAAAAAATGTATGATTTTAAACTTTATATTTAAAGGCTCTGTTTGGATGGTACTGGACTGGTTTCTCTGGATTTTTACTCATTGCTGTATTCTTGATCATTGCCATCAGCTTCATAAAATGCACTTTATATATAGTTAAATCTTTTTCCAGATGAAGACAGTGAAAAATGCATTATTATTACTATACTTTTTCCTAAAAGCTATATGAAGAAACATGCCCTGTACAAATATTTTTCCATTGCAAATAAAGTCAAATTCCTTGTTTCATATGGAATTGTTTTAATACCATTTAATTTCTGCATCAAGCATTTAGAAGTTTCATGTATACCCGGAGGCAAGGTGAAGTACTTCTCAATTTTCTAAAGTGGCAAACTGCATAGGCAAAATCTTATTCATTTATTGTGAAAACAGAACTTATGTGATCATGTAAAATTCCATACAACATTTACTTAATGAGATTGTATATTTGACAGGCAAGTATAAATAAAAATCACAATTTAATCATTTATCAACAGCGTTTGTGGATAACCAATATCTTTGAAGGATTTGGTAGGTCCACAGATCAAAAGGCAAAACGAGTGAGGTACTAATCATAATGGTCAATCTCACTCGTCTTGTATTTTATGACAGGCTTCAAGATAGAAAGAAAAGCACAGAAAAACACAATCTTATTCTATCTTAAATATCCACACTCATTTAAGCTTAATTTTAAGGCAAATGCAGCATTATTACATACAAACACAACCAGGGAATTTATAGGTAGGGTTAAACTCCAATCACTAGGTGGTACTAATGCACCAGATATTCCTTGCGCTTGTTCAGGCGAACCTGACAAAACGATAGGAATCCTATGCCAATGTAGATTACTGCTGCAATAAAGCAATTGTATCCAACTTGGTTGTACAGTTTATAGATGTTTTGCAGTGGTGTTTCCCTGAAATCAGAGAAAAGAACGTTAGTTTGAAAATAGGCTAGAACACTTTTGACTGGACAGAACTACACGTTTGGACAGGCAGAGGGGAAAAAACAGTCACAGACACGATTGTGAAGTCTTGTGAATACACGTGACATTCCCTATGCTAGACAGGCTTATTTTCCAGGGTGCCTAAATGACTAAATGGCAAAAGGAACTCACTTGTTGTGCATGTCTTCCTCTGTGAAAGGCACATCCTCTATAAGCACAGCAGAATGTGTGGTGAAAAAAATCCCCAGCATTGCCTAAGGGAAATCAGAAAGAAAATGATTATGATGTGGGGCTGTATTTATCCCACCACTGACATTTTATATTCATGATATGAATTTTTACATGACTTTCCAATAGTTTGTAATAATTTATAACTATAGGACTCCCAAAGAGCAGTTGAATAATACATGAAAAAAAAATAAAACCTTTTAAAATGCCCCTTTTCAGGAACTCTGTATGTAGTTGAAATTACGTGTGAATGCAATTTACTCATTACTACAGTTAATTTAATTATATACATGAATGCAGAAGAGCAAATCAAAGAAGATTTGGATGTGTAATACAGTTAAAGGGAATTCATGTATTTTAATGGCCTTTCAGCATGTATTTAACAATGCATAGAAAACATAAGAACAGTGGCACAATAGAAAATTTTGAACTTACCAGCATAATTACACCCCAAATACTCAGGACCAGTCCACATGCTGCCAGTTTAGGACCGCAGAAAAGCAAAGAAGCCATTTCTATAATAAATTCTTGTCAGGTTTCGCTTACCAGAGATGCCAGGGAACCGTTTCAAATAAAATAAACTTTATACGACTGACATTTGAACTTTTAGAAGTTACATTTAAGTTTTTTTTCCTGGTCTCGGTAAGATCGATGTCAACAGTCACCCGATAAGTCAGCTGACTTAGAGGAAGCGGAAGTAGAGTGACAGCAGAGTGCAACGTCATAAAGAGTTTGAAACAAACTTTTAGCACTTCGTAAAATAAAAAAATATTCCAAGCTCCTCAACCTCAACTGTCTGTTCGCAACAAAACATCTCCATTCCAGCCATCCTTTACTTGGGGTTATCAAGTTAAACTGATAAAATTAAACACCAGCAACTTTTGACTGTTTTGAGAATTTAAATTGGTATTCCGTGAATTATAAATATATTTAAAGAATGTTGCATGCCAAACGGAGGACTTTTTAAATGTTGTGTAAACACAATAAAAAACCAGCAATTCACCTTTACAATTTTGTCACAAAGTGAGCATGCTTAGACTTGTTGACATTTGACACCAACCAGTTTTGTTCTTCTTTAAAATTGAGGCATGGGAGAAAAAGAAAAAAAAAATCTGGCAACTCTGTTATAAGGACACTCAAAATTTGAAATATTATCGACTAATCTTTCGTCATGATTGTAAATGACTGAAATTAGACACCTGAAGTGGTTACTTTTATTACTCTTCTTCGCTCATTCTCCTCCCTTCACGTTTTCTTCCCATAACAAATCGACGCCAAATTCCTTTAGTTTTTGTTGTCTGCGTTGAGGATATTTAAGGAACAAAATGTTGGATTAATTGAACGGATGAAAACACGTTAACTCTACATAATATAATCTGTAAAGATCGAAGTTTACGAAGGATCGGAAAAGAGAAAGAAATTCATCTTCATGGATGAAAAAGAGTGAAGGATAAACGAAGACGAGGAGGGCACGTAACGGGACAGCACGGAGTAAACAAAGTTAATAAAGCCCAAGAAAAGGATGGAAATGTATGAGTTTTGACTTGTTGGACAGAAGGATAGACTTTGCAAACACATTCTACCAAAAAAGTAAGTATAGGCTACCTCTAAAAACTAAGCAATACAAAAGTTTTAGGATACATCATGTCAGTTCAATACGTGGCTAAACGTGATAGCTCCAGGATACATAGGCTATACACGACTTTTAAATAAGTGGAGTGTATAAAATATTTAAAATATGGGGAAAAAAATATTATTTCCCAATTTCCAAACTAGTCAGTTTCAGAGTTAATGTTTTGGGATATTGCAGTTTCTGAGGAAAAACGTTTATGGCTTCCTGTTCCCATGTTGTAACGTTTCAAGGAAAAAAATATGAAATGTTTCGTCCATAATGTTTTGTGGAAGACAAACAAAACAAACGTTGCTTGACAAGCCTTTTTAGCAAGTAAAATGTCAGGCTAGTTACTACTGAAATACACATTAGTGTACCAGTAGTAAAACAAAGAACTGTGCATATTAACTATTTTGAGAGTTAAGTTACTAGAATAAATAGTACTAGTTCTATAAATAAATACTAATCAAATGGAATAGTTTCCAAACATAATACACACTAGTCTGAAGTGATGTATCAACCCACAAAACCCAACAGAACTAGTAATTAACAGAATAATTTCTTGTCACTATTGGGACTAGAAGCAAATTGATAAATGCTAGTAAATACTATAGCGACTCATTGAATAAATATGAATAAAAAAAGCCACTTTTGCATTATATTCTTGCAATTAAAAAGTTTTATGGACATTAATTTATATATATATATATATATATATATATATATATATATATATATATGTATATATATATATATATATATATATATATATATATGTGTGTGTGTGTGTGTGTGTGTGTGTGTGTTCATTTTAATGAATAAATGTTAAATATCTTGATCTGATGATGCAATATGGTATTATGGAAATACAATTTTTAACCTAAAATATACTGACTTCTTAATCTTCAGAGGCCTTGTGCCCCTCTTATTCTTGTAGGGAATGGATGGAGAAAAAGAAAAAGAGCGGGAGAGAGGAAATGAAAAAGAGAGTGATGAGACAGAGGAGGATGCAGAGGGGGCAGCCTTATTATGGCAAGAGGGATACCCTGATGATGACCTGGGCTTACCCATCATGCACTGGGAGGATCTCAGCCTTCGTATAGCTGAACTTGAGAAGCAACAAGAAGAGCGGAGACAGAGGGAAAAGGTCTGATGAATGAAAGTAAAGATAGCCATCTGCATTAAATTGTAAAAGATTTAAAAAAAAACAGAAGACACATTTTGTTGTGGATTGGCAAGAGCTACAGTTTACTCCTTGACTACTTATCTGCAGTAATAGCCACTAAGAATTTATACTAAATTGTGTTTCTGCAGGACTTGGACAGGCTGACAGTAGAGTGGCCAGAAATCAGAGGGCTGAGCAGTCACAGAGAATCCTATGAGGACATGGAGGACGATTGCAACAGTCGTCTGACTTCTCTGACATCAAGGTCACATAGATTCTATGAATCTCAACTACTTCCAAATTTGAGTAAAATCTGTAGCAACTATGATTTATTATTCTAGGCTCCAGAGTCAGATGAATCTACAGCTGTGCTTCATCAATAACAGTGAAAGTGAGGAGGAAGAAGAGGAAATGGAGGCAAAGAAAGAGGTGAAATAAATTGCCAGTTTGCAACATTGCGTGTTTTTCCACGGTTGCTGGGTGTGGGTGGCAACATAATATGAACAGTTTGAACAACTTTAGTGGGTGTAGCAACATACTGTACAATTTTGTTCATGTCTGTTTTATGACAAGAAAAATTAGTACTTTTAGTTATGCTCTTTGTTACCTTTTCAGGTGGCAAAACAGTCCAGTAAAAGTGGCAACATTCAAAGGTTAGAGAAGGAGCGTGGTTCAAGCTCTGCATCGACTAAGAAAAGCAAATCAAGAGGGTTCAAGAATGATGTCAGAGCTGCGCTGAGTGTACTCAGACACAAATTGAGATTGGAGCAAAAACAGGTTAGAGCAAAGCACAAACTCATGGTGTAATATCTTATGCATGTATATACTTTCATCTCATGCATCTGAATTGATAAAGCACATTAATTTATGTATTATTAATTTATAAATTATGTAGTATTTTGTATTAGTAATGTTTACATGGAATGTTCTGTACTGTAGCATTGTAAAGTTTGGGGTCAGTAAGAAATTGATACTTATTCAGCATGGATGCATTAAAAGTGACAGTAAAAAGTTTTTACATTGTTACAGAGAAATTCTATTTCAAATACTTTCTATTCATCAAAGAATCCTGTATCATGCTTCATGAGCACCAATCAGCATATTTGAATGATTTCCGAAGGATAATAGAGTAATGATGCTGAAAATTCAGCAATCGCAGGAACAAATAACATTTTAAAATATATTAACATAGAAAACAGTTATTTTAAATATATGTATGTATATGTAATGATATATATATTTAACAATGTAATAATATGTCACAATATTGCTGTTTTTACTGTATTTCAAATTTTCAATCAAATAAATGCTGCCGAAGTCTTCTTTCAAAAACATTTTAAAAATCTCAATGACCCCAAACTTTTGAATGGTACTGTAGATATACAAAGACATAATTGCACTCCACTGACCACCATCACAGACTATACCTCCCAGTGAGGCTATCAGAGAAAGGAAGCGCTATGAGCGAAATGACTTGAAGAATTTCAGCTTGAAGGAGTTGAAAGCATTGAGGACCTCACTAAGCAAAGACATTCATGGTAAGCCACAGCATTAACTATTATGCTCAGGGCTTAATATTAACACCCGCCAGCCCGCAAAATGCGGGTAGATTTCAACTGTGGTGGGTAAGGCAGCCACTCCCACTAGCCACTTAGGCAGGTTGAATCTAATTTCAGCCTACAGCCAAATGAAATGCCAAGACTGTCATATCACAAAATTGCAATTCTTTATCGATTAACTTGCAATTTGCGAAGGAGGGATAGGTGGAATCGTGCTGAAGGACACACAACAAAGCGCTCTCTGTCTCTCTCTCTCTCTCTGTCGCACGAGCTATCAGTTCTCCTTGCGCCTGAATAGACAAATACACGCGCACACAGATGTCAAAATGTCCATTGTGTGGAGTATCTCTAAGTGTAGGTAAACAGGTGGGTAATAACGGGATATGTGTCAGAATATTACGTCCATGCATTCAGCAGCCCAATTAAATGCCTGTCTGTTATTAATGTTAATCAATTCATTAATCAAACAAACTACAGATGTTATATGAATGTATACATATTAAATAAACCTGCTGTATTGCTTTTGTAATATGCTTATTTGCTTCTTTGTTCTTTTAAATAGCTAAAACTAAAATAACTAAAATAACTCATATCATATTAAATTTCTCATATTAGTCTATGCTCTTATTGCCCACCTCGTGCCCACCTGCACATACCAGCTGATATGCAGTGTAGTCTTGATTTGGGCTGTCACTCTGCATTTGAAAGTTTGAAAGGGTTTTAATTCTTCTAAATCAAATAAAATGACTCAAATAATTTAAGCATGCCAAAGTCAACTTTAATATAAACAAAATTTAATTTCCAAACAGCAAAATTGTGGCAAGTGAAAATGGTGAGTGGCTAGTAACTTTGGAAAACCACTAGTAAAATAGTTAATGTCAAGCCCTGATTATGCTACAGTGATGATATTATCGTTTGTTGTGAATGAATGAATAAGTGTATGTCTATGTGTGTATAGACCTCAGTTCAGAGCTGGTGGGTCGACTTCTCACAAGGGACCAGCTGAGAACAGAGCAGGACGCCATGCTGCTGGAGGTACAAGATATGACATCACTCTGATGCACGATCAAAGAAAGTATTTCCTCTAAGGAACAAAATGACGGGACATTCGTTTACAAGAGCTGCCTGAACGAATGACTTTACTGTGAAAATCTACATCACTCCATCATCACTGCAAAAGACTTTTAAGGTTTTTATAGTTTTTCATTCCAGCTTTTTTGTGACACTTTTAAGGCACAGATGAAGATTTAAAAATGCTGTTTACATTCTTAAAATTGCTAGGTCAAATAGATAAAGCAACTTATTCAACAAAAGACAATATATGCCATGCTCCTTCGCTCAACATTACTCTAATTTGTTAAGTGGCAAAGCCAATTATGCCAAGCCTCACATGTTAAGACATGGCTCATTAAATGCTACAAAGTATGTGTGCGGACATACATTGCCAAGCAACTCATAACTGGATTGTTGTTGTCACTGTTTGTGAAATACTTCAGTATTTTTATTTGGAATAAAAAGGGATTTCATTAAGATTGGATATGTGTATTGTTTTGTTACATCATTGCTCTTCTGCTGTGTGTGTGTATTTTGCCTATCCAGAGTTTGTATTGTCAAAAGGCCAGCTCAGCACTAATAGAGGAAAGAAGAAAGAGGGAGGGACAGATCATGGAGCAAGAGATGACCAAGGAGGGTTGGATTGAGAGAGAATGGTAAAAATAGTTTGAGAAACTGATGTGAAAGGGAAAGATTCAGGGGTAAATGACTAGACGGAGCCAATGATACATCCAAATCTTTTTTGATTTGCTCTTCTGTATTTAGCTTTATAGTCAAATTAGCTAACCATTTTCAGTGTTGGAATAGAGGTGGTCCTCACATTTTATTCATACCGAGATTCTTTATTTTATTTTATTGATTTTTTTCTAAAAAGGACTTTATTGCTCTATTAAATAGGTAAGTGAACACTTTCCAGCACCTCATAACTACATGTAATAGGTGTTTTTTCATTGTCCTTGTGTGTCCTGTCAATGGACTTTTACAATACCTATATATATATATATATATATATATATATATATATATATATATATATATATATATATATATATATATATATATATATATATATATATATATATATATATATATATATTACCTATACATTTTTTCTTGTCTTTTTAGCCTTGCCATTAAATAAGTCCAGGCAGTGAACTCTTACGATTTGTAGGCAGAGTGATTTATAATAAGGGTTATTTGCTCTGTTTATGATGTTGTCCCCAAGTAAGGACCTTGTTATTTATTTAGCCAAAGCAGACTACTTTAATGTCATTTAGTGACCTTCAGGTACTCACTCATTTATTGACATAGCATCTTATATATCTGAGAAGTGGTTGGCAATAAGCAATTCACCATGGGCTCATTCATCTGTGTGCTAACTTTACCAGGAGGTAGGGATAGCCATGACATAGCATCCCAAAGATGTTTAATGTGCAAATGGGTCCAGAGGGAGTCTAGGCATATTTTGACAAGTGCTAAAAGTTTCTAAAGCTAACAGTTATGTATCTATGTATATTTGTTCCAAGGAAGAGGAATGGGGTAGAGAGTCGTGATGTGAGGGACGGGGTGAGGGGCGGGTAAGATAGAGAATAGGACATAGAGGGGAAGTGTGGTTACTGTTTGATGGGTTAATGAAGTGAAAAGGGTCTGAATCAGCAGCATATATACCTATGTGCAAACAGTTGGTTGTGAAAGAGTAAGGGGGATGCAGAAGGGGGGCAAGAAAAGTAAGTGGGAGGCTTTTGAGGGATGACATCTGCCAAGGTTTTGACAATTTGTTACATTTTGTGTATCCTAACAGCAATGTATCTCTCATAGATGTTAAACTAAACAAGGACAAGGATATCGCAGGAAATTTAAAAAAGTTGCTAATTGGAAAAGAGGTGGTTTCAGATGCAAAGAATGGGAGGATGAAACAAGGACGCTCCATAAGAACCAGCCGACAATGACGACAAGAGTGCCTACTGTTTTGTTTGAAACAGAGAAGGGGGAAGATGCCCAGCTTTCTTCCTCACTTAATTCTTCAGTTACTGGTTCCTGCAATATTGACGAGTCCTACAAGTACATCTTCCTGCCAATTTGCTACTCCTTTACCTTTGTCTTCAGCATAACCCTAAACTTTGTAGTTCTCTACCGTTCCTTTCGACGCACCAGACGCTGGAATGCATCCCTGATTTACATGGTGAACCTGGCCACGACAGACTTCATGTATGGTTTATCCCTGCCATTTCTAGTGGCTAGTTACATCATGCGGGATGACTGGGTGTTCGGGGACTTCATGTGCCGCCTGGTGCGCTTCCTTTTTTACTTCAACCTCTACTGCAGCATCTTCTTTCTCACTTGTATCTCAGTGCATCGCTACCTGGGCATCTGTCACCCCATGAAGACCATCACCTTGGAGACCAAACGGGCCGTGAAGGGGACTTGTGTTTTGGTGTGGATTGCTGTTTTTGCACTAACATGTCCAATTTTTCGTTTTGCACAGACACAGTATCTTCCCCGTGAAGGTAAGGGCACGAGGGAGGAGATGTTCAATAATTGCTGGGATGATGCCATTGATAGAGAGTTCCATGATTACATTCCTTACGGGGTCACGCTCCATTTCTTGGGTTTTTTTGCACCATTTAGCATCATTGCCTGGTGCTATTCGCGTGTAGTGTTAACAATATTTCGGACGCTGCACTCTCAACCTCCTCCTCAAAGAGTCAGAAGTGGGACAGGCTGTGAAAGCGTCGCAGGGATAGGGGGAGAGGGCATGTCAATCATCTTGGGGGCTCATTCGCCTTACGTGAACAGGCGTCGCAAGTCCATCAAGACCATAATTACTATCACTCTGCTCTTTGCCCTTTGCTTCTTTCCCTTCCATGTCACTCGCACAATTTTTCTGCTTCTGAAAGTGACAAGTAGGGTACAGTGCCACACCATGCGCATGGTTTCCATCTGTTATAAAATCACTCGGCCTCTGGCCTCATTCAACGCCTGGCTGAATGCACTGCTTTATTTCCTAACCAAAGAGAAAAATGGGCCCTGCTGTCAAAAACCTAAACATGCCCAGCATGGTCTGCTATGGCCACTGAGAATGCTGGGAAAAGGGGAGGAAGAGGAGAATGAAGCTGAGGAGACAAGGAACCATAAGGACAATGGGCCGACCGCTGAAAACAATGCATACAGAGGCCTACCTTGAGGAATAACAGTGTGTAGGAAATCCAACACATGAGCCTGGTGGAACTGCCTTTTTATGGGATTAATTTGAAATGAACTGTAATGTTTTGTTATATTCATTGTATTTGTATAATCCTGTGTATTGTTTTGTTTTTTCAAGAGCCCTAACAGATTGTTTTACTGGTTGATTGTGTTGAGGGTTAATTCGTTATTGAAAAAAATATTGATTATGTTTACTATTGATTTAGTCTATA
Organism: Gobiocypris rarus; assembly: GCA_023029165.1. NCBI lineage: Eukaryota > Metazoa > Chordata > Actinopteri > Cypriniformes > Gobionidae > Gobiocypris > Gobiocypris rarus. Next base: position 40,369,305 of record CM040912.1, on the reverse strand, counting down.
TATATTGCAAACACATATATAGAATAGTAGCCTACACTTATCTTATTTTTGCAGTTGTTGGCATACCTCAGAGTGAACATATTTTGTGCTGTCATAGATTAATATATCATGTTGTGAATAATTAAACTGTTCTAATAAACATTTTCTGAACCTGTTTAAATGAAAATCAAATTGTGAGCTCTTTTGAAGATGCTATGTGTCATTTAGCACTATTCCAGATGAGTTTTTCCTTGTGGGAGTATAGAATCTAAATTTGTTGTAGAATAAACTTGCTGAGGGTGACAGTCAGGCATCTTGCTCACAAGGTATATTTACATTACAAGTTACACAGACCTTCAGTTTTGCCATAGTTGTCAGTCCAGCTCTAATATATATATATATATATATATATATATATATATATATATATATATATATATATATATATATATATATATATATATATATATATATACTTTTTTATTTATTTTTTTCTCTCCCTTTTTCATACAGATATGTTGTATTGTACCAGGAACTTTGTTTTGTGTACTTTCTAAGTATGCTGAACATGAGTAGATCAAGGCACAAGTAAACTACCCTTTGTCCTTCCGTCTTACTAAAATAAGTTAAAAACAGATGATCCATGGAAGACCTCAACCTCATAGACTGTTATTACTACTTGGTATTACATTTGTTAATGATCAACTGTCCTGTCCTTTTCTGTACCAAAGGGATAGCTTGTCTAAATGTAAACATTTTTATATGGCATTAGTGGAAGAACGCATGTTATGGATGAAATACCTTGTTAGCATTGCAGCAGTAAATGTAGCTCTTTTCTGTTCCTCTGTGAAGATCTCATTACAGACTATAATTTGCTTTTGCAGTAAATGATAATGTACTATACATTCATGACTTATGATAGTGCTGATGCACAGATCATGTAGGCTATATTGAGTATCTAGATCCTTTAATATGGAAGAGATTTTTAATGTAGTCATAATTCATAGCTCCAATATTTATTATTGCAATAAGAGCAGACACGTCGCAAGGAGACTCATCCTGGGCCAGTGACAGAAGTTGCAATATGTGCTCTCTGGATTTTATTTTTAAGGTATTTTATACCTTTATATTTGTTTTCTAACCATATAAATCAGCATGATGTCTATGTCAAATCAAATGCATACTAAACATATAACTAGACTAAAGAAATAAAAATTAAAACACACGCACACACACATTATTTTGCCACACGTTTTTGTCTCTGCCCTGGACATCAGGCCTTATAAATCAGGTTCTGAAAAAATGTGTTGCTACATTTGTAAAATTGTGTAACTATGGAAATCTTGAGGTCGTCTATATTGGTATTTCAAGTTTAGTAAAATTATTATTAAACATTAGCTCAATTGCAAAAATTAAACATTATACAAGTTTGTATAATCTATAAATCAAGGAAAGAGGATAAAACGACAATATAAATAATAAATAAAAGGTGCAGGGGGGGTATGAACTATAAAACAATACAAGCGGGTATAAAAATAACGTTAAATACTTTGTAACGTTATTTTTTTGTTGGAGTCAAAGCTCAAAGGCCAGAAAATAATACACAGATAATACAACAGGGGGCGACATAGCGGCCATTCAGGACTGTAGTTTGGAAATTTAAAAGAAAACCAGCAATGGCACTTCCCGACCTGCACCGCGGCTAAGACATGATCTGACGGTTATCAAAAATTATCAAAAAATAATTATAAATTATAGAAGCAAATAATTCAATAAGAGATCACTACAATCGCTTATTTTAACCAAAGTGCAATACATCCGTTTGTGAAAAAAAATATTTTTCACTGGGGAAAATTTATATTTATTTTTTTATCTGTCCCGTGTCATCACAGTGGTAGTGCTGCTGCAGTGGAACATTGGCGCCATTTTCAAACTTCAGAGCCTCAGTGACTGGAACACTTCTAACAGCTACATTATTCCTCATTATGATTTTTTTTCAAACATTTTCCCCCTCAAGACTGTTTATTACATTAACAATTATTTTTCAAATATTGGAAAGTAGAAGAGGATTTCCATAAAAGGTACGTAATTATTACTCCTCTATTTATATAATTATAATAACTTATTTGTGATCGACATATTTTTAAAGCTTCCTCGAAATGTGACCCTTTTACAGTGTATTATTAACTGACTACGAGTTGTTCTTTGAAAATGAACGAACATGTAGCTGTAAAAACAAAGTAATGGTACTTTCAGAAAATGACGTATGCTTTATAGAAAGACGTTTCTAGCTTTATAATTGTTGTTTAGTGTAAGCTGTTTCGGCACTTCTTTCTTTTGTGTTGAACAAAACAAAACAGATATAATTTTTCAGTATAATTAAACAGGCTACCTCCAAAACGTGTTGCAACCCTCGGGATAACGTCCAAACAACTTATTACAACATAAACGATGCTTTGACTATATTAACACCATAAAGCTAACCGAATAAAGTAACGTTAGTCTTCTAGTCTGTCAAATGTTAGCTTTAAAAGACAATGATTTCTCGGTGCGTGTAATGTTCTGAACCACTCCCCTCTGTAGCTGTCCCCTCACCCACAGCCCAGCTTCAAGCATTACTTTTCCCCTCTTTTAATTCGCTCCATCTAATAAGAGATTTGGACATTAGATCCATTCACAGCAATTTAGTCAATCGAACCAGTGTAGACAGGAATGCAAACATACTGTCTAACATCAAAATGACAGCTAACGTCAAATGAAGTCGTTAAGTCTTTGTTATTCGAACATCAGAACGTTGGTTCGTCAAATGACATCTTAATGTGACAGCGTGACGAAACTAAGAACTCTGGACAGCGGCTAAAAAATAACAACGACGTATTTCGAATGTAGTCGAAGACGCGCTTTGAGATGACATTCGAGAACACGACAGAATTATTTGGCGATGAATCAAAAGTTAAGGTTTCCAAGTGTGCAAGTTTCGAAACAATTCATTACGTGCATTTACGTTGTAAATAATTTCTCGAGACCCGACTAATTGACTGTTCTGAAACATGCATTCTTCTTACGTCGCTTTAGATGACTAACGTTACGTTTGAATAACTCTGATAATTTTATAGCATTTGCCAGGCAAATTAATATTCCAGATTGTAATATCGCAACCTATTGTCGTGCTTTACTACTTATATGTATCTAGCGTATGCTTTGTTTATAAAAAAAAGTCAGATTACAGTCAGTGTCAGCCAATTAATTTGCAATTAAAATTACAGATGTATGAGTAATATTATAGAATGATGTGTGATTTCGCTGTGCTGTTTTAAAAGTTGGCATAAAGTGTTAAAGTTATTATCAAAAGGATTAGTGTGGTCTTTACAATGACCCTGTAACCTTGTGATAAAAGTACACGTTGGTTTTTCTTAGTTTTGGCAAGGGTTTTGCTTTATAGTTAATGTATTAATTCCAGTGGTTTCCTTGTTGCCTTTTCTTTTTTTTCTGGGCTCACAAGATTTTCTTCAAAAACAATTTAACATCTGAAATTTTGCAGTAAAAGATTTAACCAGTGGTTCTTGTCATATAGAATATTTTAGAATATAGTATGCAGTGTACATGTACTGTATTGCCACTGACTTAAGTTTTTTTTTTTTTTTTTTACAAATTAATAAATGGCATAGATGTGGTTTTGGGTATGCAATGAAAGCTCTGCACCTGTTCCTGGATGTCATATTTAAAAATATTTCTTGATTTTGCTACACATCTGCTGAAAGTAATATGAGGGAGAGGCTGGGCATGGCATGTCATGTCCAGTTTGGATTTGAAAAAAGAAAAGTTTTAAATAAATAGTTTTCACATTTTCAGTCAAAGAGATAGATTACCATGCCCACTAACTGCTTATTGTCTCATTATTTATACTATTTTCATAATTGTTCATCATTTTCATAAAGGCTGTAGTAGTTATTTGTAGTATTGTGAATTTATAGTATTTTGTTCTTACTGGTTAATTCAAACAAGTCTTAACTTGCAGATGTCAGAAAAAAATAAGTTTTTTACGTTTTTAGTTGGGGTATTTTTAGTCTTCCTGTTTGGGTGTGTGGTTCCTGAAGCTTAAGTGCTTTTGTTTTTGGTTGTACAAGATGGTACTGGTTGGATTAAAAGGTAAAAGACAAGGGACTGTATCATTGTGGAACAAAAATGATCTTCACAAGAGTACAATAATAACGTGCTGTTTTAGTTTTTAATGAATGTTATAATAACAGTGATTTTAATTAAATGTTATTTTGCTTTAGCTGTGTATTTATTAGTAAATTATTGTTGTAGCTAATATGGTTTTTAGACAACTGGTGAGATGTAAGACTATATTTTAATTGAACTTTCCATAACAATATATTAATCTGAAAATGTGTTGATGGCTCGACATTAATGTTCCTTTTTATTCTGCTTTTTTAACTTAAAAAACTACAGAGGCCTTTGTCTTGTCTAGATCTGTGTGTGTGTGTGTGCGTGCGTGCGTGTGTGTGTGTGTGTGTTTGTGTGTGTGTGTGTGTGTGTGGTTTGTGTGTACTGTTGGACCATGGTTGTGCTACTCAGTAAAACTATCTGTAGAACCAGATCAACATATTCTCCAATCTTTGTAGCTAGCCTTGTACTACACAGAAAACCCACAGAGACCCTGCTTAAAATCTGGTCGCACTGACAGTATAAAGAGTATCAAAGTATGAACACGTTGCTTTGTTTGGGCACTCCAAACTCTTGACATCTGTTTTTGCTATTCCTTCTTTGTTTTTTGTTGTTGTTTTTTGCAATAGATTATGAACTAATGGCGAGAATATAAAATTCTGTTGTTGTTGTTTTTTGTTTTGTTTTGAACAATGCGTTTGGACTCGAAACACCCCCTGTGCGGTCGCTTGTGTTTGGAGTTTGTGGTAAAAGCTTTCCTGCAGTGTAACGCAAAAAAACACCACGAACGCATAACACTTTTCCTAGTTTCATATCCCCCTTTCTGTGCGTCTTTGCAGCAGAGCCTTCTCCTTCTTTTGTTCCCCCCCTCCCTCTCTTTCTCCGTTGGCTGTGTGAATGCTTTGGCAAGGCTACAAGAAATCAAGCAAGCGAGAGCTGCTAGCACTGACGCGCCCCAGACACTATGCCCTAGAAATTAATTTTTTCCTCCGAAACGGTAGCACCGACTGTCCTCAAACTTCACACTCTTCTAAGGAGACCCCAGGGCGATGCCCTGATTTTTTTGGAGATTTTTCCTGTCCCCCGAAAATGTTCATTTTAATTGTAGAAACTGATGCCCCGGGAAAAAGGCTACAACCCCTGCTTTTTATGCCTACCAAGTTCCTCAGGCAGCCTCACTAGCTACAGCTAAGCAGAGGCTGCACACTGCACTGGACTGCTGGTCTGAAGGTGAATAGGGAGAGAAAGGGGTTTAAGGGCTGAAAATAGGTGCTGGTGGACAAAAGGTTTAGGCACTTATTTGACTCTTGGAACCCCACCCCCCAATCTGGAATGGGAGCCCCAAGCTCAGACGAATGGGTGTATTTTTGACCTGAAATTAAGACTTGGGATTCCCATTGATAAGTGCATGTGTGGGTTTGTTTTCCTTTTTAAATCTGTTTCTACATTTTTTTTTGAAAGCAGCCAAACTGTTTTAAGTGTAGATTTAGCTGTAGATTTGCAAAGAATTAAAATATTTGCAGTGGGCGAACTACTTTGTGAGTTTAATCGAGTTTTCTGAAAGAATGAAAAAGTCTTTTTCAAGTACTTTGCTTGGCTTTTTGAATACAAAAACAACTTCATTGAATTAAGTTGGGAATTACTGTTTTTTTTTTTTTTCTATCCAGGTGCAGGAGACAGACTACACTGGAAGAGGAAGAGGGGAGTCCGGTGGGTTACTTTGAATACCAGGCACCTTTTCCTCTCCCCTGTTGCCTAACATGCTGGAGAACAGGGATCGAGGGTAAGTGAAATCTTTCCTGTGTCCGTTTCAAAGCTTAACCAAAACGGCCCCTGGTTTGAATGGGTGAGCAAAGTTAGGCCAGGGTGTGTATGTGTCTATGTAAGTGTGTGAGCTTCTCTTTTAGGTCTCTCTCTCCCACCCGTTGCTGTCTATCCTTTTCTCATTTTCTCTCTCTCCCTCTCTTTTGCTAACACCCCCCACCCCCCTTTCTCTCCCTCTCTCGATGAACGACGGGCAGAAGTAGACAGAAGCAAATGCCTTCTGCAACTGTGCTGACGTGATCATTTGACTCAGACCTTAAATAGGCTGCCCTTTATGAGATGTAACTGTGTTTGTCAGGGTTGATTTCAACTAAAAGTATTAAATATAAAGTATGAAATATCATATGTTTTTAAGGAACGTTTGACTTTTGTGTAGCACAAATTTAGCCTGCATTTTGCTGTAGATAAACTTCCTCTTTTTGTGATCTGTAACTTCAAGATGAAGTCTCAAATATCTTTAAGCAAAAATTAAAGATCATGTTTTGGCATATTACAGCAGTCAGAATTAATTATTTGGTATTTAGGCCTTGATTTTCTGCTGACATTAGAACTTCATCACACAACATAGGGTGTGGTGTACTTAAAAGAAAAAATTGAAGCCATTCAAACATACTTGGTGTTTCTTTTTCTCTGCCACAACAGTTGAGATTATAAATAACAAATACTTTTTTAGTCCTTTCATCTTTTGTCAGTCATTGGATTTGGGCAAATTAAAAATAAAATTTGTTTTTCAGCAAAACAATTATTATTGTGGTTTTCCTATTTAATTGATGCCACATTTATGTTGGTCCAGTGTTGTAGGTTGAAACTTATTTTTCTTATTTATTCTTTTTAAATTACAAGCTAGTAAAAACAAACAAAAAATAATAATTAAACAAAAAAACTGAAATGTAGTGATGGGCCAAGATCTTTCTGCCATTTAACTTTTACACACTACAACAAATGATCTGTCATATACCCTCATTGCTTTGACCATCACTGGCTTTTTACAGATGAATGACACCAAAACTAAAAACTACTTTGGTAGTGTCAAAAAAAAAATCAGATGTTCCTCCTTTTTTTCTTAACTTATCTCACCTCAGTCATCCTCTTATCGCTCCATAATTAAAACCCTATTGTATTGCTGAATTTAAAGTTAAAAGTTGTAATATTTTTTTTCTTTTGAATTTTTGTTAATGTATACTTGTCACCTTTTGCTAAATATTTGTCTTTGTGAAATTGATTGTGGAGTGTACAAGCATTATTTTATTTTTATTTTTTTTACATTTGGACAAATTTTACTTTTAATCCCTGGAATCCTTTCAGTTAATAAAAAAAAAATATTGGCATCAATTACTTTACTGGATAATTAAAATATACAATGTTATATTACTGTATGTGTAAAGCTATTCGATTTATTTTAATTTATTATAGTGATACTTAATCTTGTTTCACAATATTAAGCCCAAGAGGTTTAAAGTTTAGAGGTGCAGTTTTTTGAATACAGATGCAGTTTTTTTGGAAGAAAATAAAATAATAATAAATAATAATTTTTACTTGCTTAATTTTACCCACAGTAGATTATTCCCATGCTAATAAAATCTTTTTGACAGGCTCTAGTTTTTTCTTCTCATCTCCCCCCTTTGTTATCCTCCATTTTGTCTTCATCCTCAACATCCATTTTAGGACAGTGTGTGCACAGTAACTCACTTATTAAGTATCAAAGGGCATTATTAGACTGGCATTAAAAGATGTGGGTGACCACAAGCTTCCTCATGATTGTCTGTGCCAGAGAAAATGCAGTAAGGCTGTCACTCTTTGCTGTCACACAACTTTTATAATTTTTTTCAGAAACAAAAGAAGCAATCTGTTCAAAATGCTTTCTAATTGAATTTGGTTATGTCATTAGTTTTCTAAATATGCACAAGACATTTCTATGTCACACTTAATCCAAAAATGTATTTTGTTCCCTAATCTTATCCTAGAGGACCAATGAAGTCTGCCGTCATCTTTTTATTTAGCCCACAGTGCCCTGTAGCAGCACATCATGGTTTGTAAGTTCTAAGGGCAAATTCCAAATTATGATGTGCTGTCACTGGGAGCCTGGGACATTCTCCATTAACATGACAGCATTAAGCACCTAGTGTTCTGCTTATGACAGAAATCAGAGTGTAATAAATGCATCAGAGATACGTTTTTGATATGTAGTTTGAGATGCTGTCTGTATTGTTTTGTACTGTATTTAGAATTAGGTTACAAGTTAAAACTGTTTTTCAGATTTATGAATAGAAATGTGACAAAGCAGGGTTTTTTCCCCCCCAACTCAAATGATATTTTTTACAAATGACCAGACAAAAACAATAAATGATTCATGACTGAATCACCAGGTGTGGCTGAGGTGGCCTCTTCATCAAGTTATTCTCCGACAGCTGGGAATTCGCATCCTTTATTTGCTAGGCTGAATTCGCTTATTTTTTTCTCTATGATAGTACAATCATTAAAGCTGTTGAATTAATCTGCATATATTTTGTATGTTCCTTTCGTCCTCTTTCCTCCCTTGGACCACTTGATGCCTCAGTGTGCCTGACAGTAGCAGCACATCAATATTGGCAGCTGCCCTCTCCCTGGGTTGCCAGTATGGTTTGTGCTGCTCCCGTCAGACAGACACGCTCAGCGACTGTCCAGTATTTGGAGCAATATGGAAACCACCTGTCCAAAAATGGATTATTGTATGTATTTTACCTTGTCAGTCTTATAATTAAATTGAAAGCCATTCTCCTTGTTTGGTCTTACAAGAAAACTTCATTAAAAATAACAAACAAAACCTTATTTGAGAGAAATTACTTTTTTTTACAGCACACAAAATTCCAGTTGCTTGTGGTTTCAGTTTGTGACTGATGAAAGTCAAAGTGTGCCATCTTCAGCATTCTGCTTGTAGAAATGCCATTAAGTTACAGATCTGATTTCACACCATGGCTGTTTGATTTCATTAGCCTTCATCAATTGCACTCTTGGCCACAATTGTTGAGGTTACTTCTGACAAATGAGGAAGAACAAAGATATAGGCAGAAAGTGTCATTGTGCTGTGAGATTATTCATGTAGAGATCTGCTGAGCTGCATTTTACACCAACTCTTTAATATGGAAACATTGGTGGGGCTAAGACTATATGACACATTTGTTAACAGCCTAATTACGCATAAATTATTGGACTATGCCCATAGATGTATCAGCTCAGATCAGTAAACCCAACTAGGTTAAAATTCAATAAGTCAACAAAAACAACTTTCTAATGCTGCATTTATGTAGTAGAAGATGCAACTGCCACACTGCTCCAAAATGATTTCAGAAAACCTGGTTGAAGACCAATTTTCTTTTTGTGAGAATTGTAAATAATTATGTGGGAAACAGCCTAAAGGTATTGCAAAATTATATAAAAAATAAAATCAACTAGCAAAACATGAAAGACAACTTTTTTTTTACAGTTTACCAAACAAAGTTGACATGTCATGCCTTTCGGCCACACTTTACCCCCAAAACAAAGGACTGGTCATAATACTTTATTGAAAATGTTAAAAAAAATATTTACATCATAATGACTTTACAGTAACTTAAAATGGGACATTTTGGACCCAGAATAGTAATATGTATTAAGCAATATTGGTTAGCATCTTTCAAAACTGTGTTCTACATTGATAAAATATGCCTAACTTCACTATTATCTTAGAAATGAGTCTTTTATTGGAAAAAAGAAAACTTTCACCACTTTAAAAAAATTCAAGTTTCTTGATCCCTCATGGAAGTGAAATGATTAGTTCCTTTTCCTGATAGCGGGTTGCAGAAGATTTCAACGGGATAACAACGGCAAGTCACTGGAATTCATGATGAGACTGGAGTCGAGATTTAGACTATCTGCAGTGAAAAAATAAATACAGATATTAAGGACTGGGAACAAAGGAAATAACAAACAGTGTGAAAGACCTGAATAACACAATTTAAGTCATTTAAATATATACCTGAGAAATGTATTTTGTTCAAAATTTGGAGGAATAAATATTGAGATACGGTCTCTTACCTTGATCAAAATTTAGCTTTTTAGATGTGGAACTATCACCCAACCCCTCAATATCTACCAGATCGCTGTTGGCATCAGAATCATTCAGTGCACTCAGAGTGACTTCTGAGGGAAAATTATTAGAATGCATTAGTTATATTTTATTATATTCAAAATGCAAGTGTAAAAATGAAGCGCAACACAAGTGAGTGCATTAATGATTGCTCACCTGCCGTTTTTGATGACTTAATGGTAGATGTACCTGCGGTTGGGCGCTGTAAACCTGCGGTCACCACAACCTGAGATGTTGGCACAGCAATGACTTTAGGTGGGGCTGGGGGAGCCATGGAAATAGGCACCTTTTTGGTACTCTTCTTTGGTGAATCGGTGGATAAAGGAATTCCACCATCTTCATAAAGCTTCCTCTTGACAGTTGTCTTCACTTGTGCCCTTATGTTTAGGAAATGTCTAATTAATTACTGACAAACTACACAATAATATGACATTTTATGGCCAACAAACACACAAATATAAAACATTATTAAAATGTTTTCATAATCTTCTTTGGCGTTCATTGAATTTCAGAGGAAGCAAACCTATCTAGATTTAAATAAAATGTTAACTGCAAATTTAAAAAAAAATCAAAAATTGTATAGATTCTAACCCATTGTAAAACATAACAAGAGATACCAGCCAAAACAGTGAGACGGGTGGCTTTACATTGTGTATTTTTGTATGGCTAAGTGTGTATCCACCTAGCTCAGCCAGTGAACAGCAATAGAAGTTGCAATGCCCATAATATCATTGAAAACAATATTTTGTCCATGACATCTTGGAACAATTGTAAGTAACCTTACAAACTAAATGGGATAATATTAAAAAGCAGATGAGAAGGTTTGTCAACTTTTTTTGAGGGATTCTAGGGAAATTCAAAAATAAAAAAGCCACAAGAAATGTAAATGTTTTTCTATGTGCGGACCATACCCATTACACAAAGTACACGTTCTCTAAATAAATGTGAATATACCAAACGCCTAATGGAGTGTATATTCTAACGGTAGATAGTGTCTCACCCTGCTGGACTAATATCGGCCACTGGATGCAGCTGCATGGTTAGCTCTCCCAGTTTTGTGAAAGCAGCTCCAGCTGCAGAAAAGATCTCGCCAACCTAAATGCATAAAGCAAGACATAAATACTGTACCGAATGTTTCTGAAAACTTGTATGTTTTAAAAACTGACATTAGTTAGCATGCTAGCCATAGCTTCATCAACAAAACAAGAAACACATAAAAATACGGCGAGGCATTTAACATGGACGTACACTATCAAGACGAACGTTCAATCTTTCTTTAGGTACAACATTTATAGACATAACGTCATTTACCTTGGTAGAGGCTGAAGTCATTGTTTTGATTTACAACTGAGGACTGCGGTTAAGAAATGTTGGGAGAAAGCTAAGTTAGCTAACTTGGGAACCAATGACTTGCATAAACGACTATGATATTTATTCTTCAACTATCTACATTATGAAACAATAATAAAAGCATTTTTAACTAAACGGGTAGCATAAGTGCGCCATAAAGATGACACTGTAATTCAATGGTGCTTATTGGTCTAAATTACAGCTTTCTGTTGTTATTGGTCAACACCAGAAATTTATTCAAGACATTCAAAGCTGCGTTCGAACTGCGCAATTAGTTCGCTATTTTGGAATTCGCACTTTATTAATACATTCAACTGAAACAGACCCCCGCCGCTCCCCCCTAAACCCCCAATCACCATTCCCTACGTTAGTACACTGATACAGTACACTTAAAGCCGTTGAGTGTGCATCAGCTGTACGCCCATTATTGCGGTGCAATGTGGGATAGAATGAGTGCACTCGAACATGTCCACTATGGTTTCGGACACCAGTAGCTACAAATGGCTGTCCCCTCAAATAATGCCCTGTTTGACGATATAGGGGGCGATTTCGGATTCAGTCCTATTTTCTATGTTTACTGATCCAAAATCATGTCAACGTAATGTGGCGGAATTTATTGGTGGATGTTGTTTTAAACCGTTGTTGCTTTTTACACACCTAGCAACAAATGTAATTTTATTATAATTTTGTATGTTGTGCTACAAAGGCCTACAACACATGGGGCATTTGTTAAGGACTTTAAAAAACACATAATTGATTCACTATATTACAAAATACAAATATATATTATGTTGCCAATATGTTAAATATACAATTACTACGTTTAATGAAAGGAAGTTTTCTCGGCCCGTATGTATAATCTTGCTTATGCTGCCCTCTGGTGCACAAAACAGTATACTATAATTCATGTTCAGATGTAGAGAAGAACCACACAGACAAGCAGATTTCCTTTAGTCAATAACTGTTTATTGTGGATGCGTTGGAAAGCTTCTGATAAGGTGCCCAAAGAGGGCGGATATGACAAATAACATCATGCGGAGGATTTGCACGATGCTGTCAACTATACATGTTTGGCAGTAATTTGACACGAATATCTGGACCAAATTATTAAATAACTAATAAAAAGAACAATAACAGCGATTGCTATATGTATATATATGTGTGTGTGTGTGTGTGGTCAAAGTGCCATAAATGCAAAACATATGCTTGCTTGCTCAGCTATGTGCAATGTTATACATCTATTTGGGGTAGAATAATATGGATTTACAATATAATATTTATAGATAACATCTTCTCTTTGTGATGAAATTAAGAGGCAGGTATCCTCATTGGTAACTTGTGACAACCAATTTACTTGAGAATTGCCTTAATACTACATTAGGAAAACTTTTTAATTGTTTAATTGTTAAGTTAATGCAAATTAGACAAACATTAACAATAAAAACTGAAGAAAAATATTTGCAAGACAGCATATGGCACTCTATATTGCTTTGAAGATTTTTATACAGTAACAATACTTGCGATCATTGCTGTCGATTCATGACCACCGCTTTTTAATTGGTCAAGTCTCTGACATTACATGAGTATCAAAGCATTCAAATAAATATATTCCATTTTAGGTGTATTTTGTTATTGCTAACATTAATATCTATATCTGGGTTATTATAATTTTTTATAGCTATAAATGTGTAATATTATTAACAGACATCAGCACTAATATTGTCAGAGTGGATAACAGTCCATTTTTAAAGCACATAATACAGAGGAGGGATCTAAGGCATGCACAGGGGGATTTCATGGAGTGGAAGAGATAGGTGGGAAAGAGCAGCTGTCATTCAGACCCATAAACAAACACATAATCGTACCATACCGGCGTGATATTTTATAGCTAGTACAACATATTTTAATTTTAAATGACATGTTTAAAGCTAATTTACATGATTCCAGTCAAATTCAGAGGTTAAATGCTTTATGTCAACCTATCATTTTCATGTGCTGGAAGACCTGCTGTCTCATCACAGCACTCAGTCAGATCCCTTCCAGAGTGTTAACAAAACCCTAGATGAATGGCATTAGACAAAGACTCAAGATTTAGTAAAAACAGACTGACAGGAAGTCAATGAGACGGGCAGAGACAAGCATTCACAAATTCAGCATGTTCACATGTATATGACAGTGTATATTATGATAGAATGATTGACTGTGATACATTCACACAGTAAAATATAAAATAATGTTTGATCCAGATTCACAGGCAAAATGCAAATATATGTATGCAATTCCACTCTTAATAAATACACAAAAATTAAAACATTAACTCTTATTTAAGCTAACTAAAAACATATTTTGATACTTGATGCAATCATGCAAATAATTTACTTAAATAAAAAATACACCAAATATTACAATAAATATAGAACATGTCAGGAGTGGATTTTGTAACCCTGTTTTCTTGTTTGTCCTTACAGCTTCCCTTTGCCTGTGTTTTCCTTCATCATCCTCACACTGCATCAAAAGGGCTGGAGTTAAGATGGCTGACACAGCGGGCTGTCATTTCAAATGAGCACTAAGTAAATTACTCGGCCTCCATTATCGTAATGAGAAGCCTTTCCCATCGAGAGAGGGAGACAGCAAAGGAAAAAAAATGATATTGACCCTTTGGCACACAGACAACATTAGTCTAACTCGCCAAGCCATATTCCTCCGTCTAAGATAAACACTCAAACATACAATGCCCGTATGAAATTTGAAACAAGAAGAGGTGAAATACATGAGTGGTATTCCACGTACAGACATGTATACTGACCTATGTAGTTGGTATATGGTAAACACAGACTTTCTCTCTCATACATACACATACACACAAGAAGAGTCATGCTGTGGGCACTAGAACACATGCAATGCAAGTCACAATTGAAATAAAAATAGATTTTTAAATATTAGTACATTAACACACACAGACTCGCCCACACAAAAACAGTTCCGTACAGTTAGACATCACACACAAAATTAAATGGCTCCTGATTTCTGCATGAAGTATTAGTATATTGAGTTGGACCACAGTTAGAAAGCAGAGACAGGAGACAAGTTCACACGACAACGGATAAAGTAGCACATGAAATACTGAGTAGATGTAGATAAATGTGTGGTGAATCAGCCAATACAATTCAAGCCAATAAGAACACAGGATGAAAACAAGAAAATTAGTTTAAAAAAGTGGGATCCTGAGGACCAGTGTAAATGAGGGTTTCTAGATTCCAATGGAACAGACATGCACGCTCACTGTTCAGAGGTAATATTACTATAACATTTTTTCTGATACATACATTTGATGACCGTAGCACTTGATAATCTCTAATAGCAGCTTGAATTCACCTCCTCTACACATATAATATATCACATAATATTTTACACAGGAAGAAACAAAACTGCACTAAAGTGCAACAATTACAAATTCATTCTCATGCCTTCTCTGACACTGTAATCAACGAAAAAGCTTTGGCAACCTTTGCTGTTCTGAAAAGAGACTATTAAGGGTTATGGTCATCAGTTTTCCCTTTCTTTGATCTGCACTTTCTTAAATTCCCACCAGATTTATCTAGAGATCTGTGCAGCGCTCCTGCTTGCTGTAATGGTCGAACTGGCTCTTCCAGTGCATCATGTAAGAGCTCCAGCGATGGAACTCCACTTTCCACTGTCGCTCAACATCATCAATGTTGTCTGGGTAAGAAAAATGCAAATAAATTAAGAAAACAGAATGAGCTTTGAGAGACAGGCAAGAGAAAAATTTGAGGCAAGGATGATTTTTAGAATGGCAGAAAAGATGAACATTTCTGTACAGAGAGCTGTAAAGATGAAGAAATCCTTTAATACTAAACTACTCAGCAGTAACATATCACTATAAAGGTCCCATCCATTTAACAGAGAATTTGGCAACAGCCCCCACAGGAGAATTTATAATTTACGTCACTATACGGCCTGCGGCCTGCACAATCCTCCCTGCCCCCACCCAAAAAAGCAAGTGTTTAATTGCTTGATATTCTGGTTCACTTCCAGTGTAATAGTTGGCACAGGACGTTTGTTTAGATTCTGAGCAAAACAGATACACTAGCACAGACAAGGCATTTCCTTGAAAAATAAAGTGTATAGTTTATATTATGGCTGTACTTTGTTGTTTCCAATTATTCATGCCCATAGAAGCAAAAGTACAAAAACCAAACAATAATAATGATACAAACAAAATGTATACTCCTGAAAACAAGAAATTTACACACAGATTCTCATGCTTTTTGTTATTTCAGACTTCAAATATGTTAATAAATTTAAGAGAGAGGAAAATTAGATAGAAAGGTGACCCTACTACATTTTCTTTTGTAAGAAGATTCAATCTTAATGTTATTTGGACTTCCTCTTCTAAACAACAATAAATTACACTGACCCGTTCCATAAAACACAAGCCACAGTTTCTCAACTTCAAACTGAACTTTTCAGAAAATGACCTACAGTATCTCTGTAGTTCCTCTATATCCAGGTTAATAGATATAAGATAATGTAATTGCATGACAGAGTAATATACTGGTTGGGTTTGTTACCTGTGATGTTAAGCAGGCGAGGCAGGAAGCGGTTCCACAGAGCACAAACCTGTGTTCTTAGACCCTTGTGCACCTTCAGTGGCTCTGTGTTCAAGCCCACATGCTTTTGCTCAGTAGCTGTAAATTGAGGCCACCGCCTTCGACTGTCTATGGTGCCATCGGTGTTAATGTTGGGATTTCTTCATGTAGACAGAAATAAGAGGGTAGGGAGTTAACCTTCCAGACAATAATACAAAACATTCCACAACTATTAGATAAGTCTAACCTTTTCTGAAAAAGCATGATGACAAATCTTTTAATGGGCACCGTAGCTTTCACTGACTCTTTTCTATATTGCCACCTCTTACCCAGTGCGAGCGAAGTTGGCCCAGTATCTCATAATTCGTCGACTGAGTTTCTCTTCCTCTGCTGTGTAATTCAGTCGTTTTTCTAATGGCAGGCCAAACACAAACTCAATCTCATAACCATGGATTACACCCATCCACTCAGGCCAGGCCAGGTTTGAGGCTCGATGGTCAAACAGATAAAGGTACACCGCACCTAAGGACAAAAAGAAGGGGTATAGATTGAGTAAAACTGGTATTGCACAATTTCATATCAAAGATACATCCCATCGGACTTGGATTTTATACTGACATCTGTTGGCAAGGAAGCATTAAGTTTATTAACTGCTGACGCTTCACTCCAGTGTGTGTTTTACACCGTTATTGTACCACTATAATGACCTTACCATGTGAGTTGCCACTGTTGTAGCCTGTTGATCCCGAGTTTCCCCAGCCTAGTGTCCCTGGAGCTGCAGCTCCCGGCTGGGTGTGGAGGCCAGTGTGCTGGGCATAAGACTTTGCAAAGTGCTGCAGAGGACAGATGACATTTTGATCTCCTACAATATCATCCATGGCATCTCGATTCTTTTGGGGGTTGTTCTCATCCAACCAGTCAGTGTACTGAAGGATAACTGCATCCAGGCCAATCTCATTAGCATGAGGAACGCCCATCTTCACACCTTCAAGGAATTCTTCTCGAGATATCAAACTCTCATTGTCTTTACTGAATCCCGGTGCACCGTAAAGCAAGAAGTAAGATCCCTCATCCTGATTTACACCCAACATGATCTGAGTGTATTTGAAGTTCCCCGAGCTAAGCATGGCATCTGGGGTGTCGGGAAGGAAAACACCATCTATGACAGGGACAAAGGAAAAGCGGAACAAGCTGCTATAGGGGAGCACTTGCCACTCCTGATCAATTAGTTCCTGTGGATGTTTGTTCCTCAGGCAGTCAACCAGCTCAGTATCGTTACCCTCGCTGCAGCCAACGAGTTTGCCTAACAAGGTGGCTCTCCGACGTGCCTCATCAAAGCTAACGGTAGCCCAGGGGGTATTAGGAACACCACTCTGCATTATGGCACGTGTGAAGAACGGGCGGCTGTCTGGTGACAGAACATGCATGCCAACTGATGCTCCCCCAGCACTTTCTCCAAAAATGGTGACCTGTTTTGCATTTCCGCCGAAGAAGTGAATGTTTTCTTGGACCCATTGAAGGGCCATCCTCTGGTCAAGGAGACCCACATTTCCTGGTGCCTCTGATGAGCCATTGAGTGCAAGGAATCCAAAAGCTCCAACACGATAGTTCATAGACACAACCACTACCTTTTCAGAGTATGCCAAGTACCGGCCATCATAGACATCAAGAGAGGAGGAGCCACTATAGAAGCCACCACCGTATATCCAGACCATTACTGTGAGGTTCTGTGGCCTAGGGGTAGGAGGTACCCACACATTAAGGTACAGGCAGTCCTCGCTCATCATTCTGTTGGGGTTCCACATCTCGATACCTGGAAAGCCTGGGTAAGAGGTGTCTACGAACTGATAGCAGGCATTTGGGTAGTCTCTAGCCTCAAAGACACCATTCCACGGCTTTTTGGGCTCTGCTTTCTTGAAACGCCTCTTCCCCAGCGGAGGTTCAGCGTATGGGATGCCCAAGAAAGCGATCACATGACTCCGGTCTGGAACAGGCAAGCGTACACCCTGCACACGGCCCAACCTTGTTGCTACTACGAGGTCAGATTCACTCTGTGCAAGACAGCAGTTGAAGAGGAACATAAGGAGCACAGCGGGCAAAAGGAAAATGTCTGAGGTCTTCATGGCGACTCTTTTGTAGGCTGGGAAACTACTGTGATCTTACTGTTCTGAGCCAAAGTCCGTATGACCTGTGAATGAAAGACAAAAGTTACAAGACTGAGGCAACAAAATAGATTTGCGATCCATTCAGTGAATACAGAAGACCCAGAAACACAAGCTCATTTAGAAAAAGTTCAATGTACATTTAAAATGTGCATGTTCAAAGCCTATTGTTAACTGAAAGAACATTGACAGGGATTTCTAGGCCAAACGGGCTAAAACAGTGCGACCGACCAAAAAGGGACTGATACATAGAGAAATTCAGAGTCTGCTCGAGTTAGGTTTTATGCTCACTTTCTAGGACCTACAAACACACCTGTGAGGTGAATGTTTATGTTTTACATGTTGCCTGCTGCCTGGTTGCTATGTTGAATGGATTAGTTCGGGGGTCACAGTTAGGGATAGAAGCACATGAATTTGACTGCAGCTGTGTGAGTGACTGTTTAAACAAGGCTATTTCTGTTCCTCCTGCCTCTTTTGCCTGTGTGGGGTTCTATTTTTGAGGGTGTTACTTCTCTCTATCAGTCCACCTGCCTCTCTGTCTATCCGGCCCTTTCTCTTTTACATGCATGCTACACAAAGCATCACTTACTGTAAGTGAACCTAGCACAATTAAAGAGACAGTTTGCCAAAAAAAAAAAAAAATTCACTCACCCTGATGTTGTTAACAAGCCTATGATTCTCTTTCTTCTGCATGACACAAAAATAATATATTTTGGAAAATATACAACTTCATTGTATGGAAAAAAATACAATTAAATATTTGAAATATTCCTACAAATATTGTTCTTTTTGTTCTGCCGAAGAATGAAATAAAGGCTTTCAAAGGCACTATCCATGGATTATTAGGATTAAAGATATCTTAATAAGGAATTGGTGGCAAATGCATTAAACTGGACTGCTCATTACATAATCTATTGGTCGTTTCAGAGAAACCGATCTTAAAATAACAAGGAAGATTATATTGGAATCAATAGTGAAAAGAGGCATGGGGGACTGCAATGCAATTCATCAGTCACAGCGTCTCAATGGATTTATTAATATCTTAAAAGACAGCTGCATGCCGGAAATGGGGGGCAAGGGTAGCTATAAGTGGGGATCGCAGATAGACGCAGAGGGGGAGAGGCTGCCGGGACTCAAATTAGATCCTGGAATCCATGTATGAAGTTCACTTGGGGGGTTTGCTTTCAGCTTGGGATTACACGTTGTTGTGCACACCATCATGTCATTAAACACACAGCTCTCTTTTGCTAACTTTCCACAATTCTTTCTTATGAAGATAGTCTGTCTTTTTCAATTTAACGGGAAGCTTTAATGCTAAACCATTAAGCACATATGTGCCCCTTTTCTCATTATTTACATTTGTCACAATCACTGCCAGGAAACCTTAATCTATCTCAGGTTGAACTCTGTTGCCATGGAAATTAAGAGCCTGCACTACTCATTGCAACCTCAATTATTTGTACACTCGGTCTGTACTTGGTTTCACAATTTTCACAATCTCTAAGACTGCTGCTTAGTTTATGTGTTAATTAAGAGGTGAAATTATCCTTAATATGCTCAAAAAAGAGCCATCTGTCAATTTTGTAAGATCGCAGAATAGAGTAAATGTGATTAGTCTGAATTTCCATCTCACATTGGAAGCTAAGATTATGACTGAATTAATACCACCAGCAAACCTAAATGGCACTCTATTCGTGCTGTCAGTTCATGGTACCCACAGCGTGACATGACCAACAGGCCAAAACATTTCAAAACTGACAGTTTGATGAGCGGCACTGAGATTGATGGAATTTTCCGTTTCGTGGTCTGTCCGTCTAATATTTCATGAGAGAGTGCTCAGCAGCAAACACGTGCCAATACATACACACTTGTGCTCATGCTGTCCAGAAGCCAACTTTAGAGACGCTAATAGTACAATTACAACCACAATATTTTAAGCTTTCAAACAATCTCCCAGTTGATGAGGTAGTGTGCATGCTACAATAGAATATTAACATTAATTGCCCTTCTCTGAGGCAGTTGTACGACTATAATTAACTTTTCCCAGCGGAGCACAGCTTCTGAAGTCTAAAAGCTTATCATAACTGCATCAACATCTGAGTCAGAATTCTACGTAATTGTGAGACCAAGTGGGTCATTCTTGTTATGCAGTATATTTTGAGCTATCTAACTTAAATCAGTATGTGTGTTTTAGGTATCAGACTTTCAGAAATGTGCTTTGGTCAAGTCAAGAAAACCCTATAATAACATAGGCTACTTGCAAATGTTGCTATAAGGGTTTCTAATTAAGGGTTTGTTGCAACTGAGCATAGAAAAAAGGTATAGTTAAAACATTTATCAGTGAGGGATTTGAGTTAGTTTACAAGAGGATGTCACCAGTAATTTAATTTTGATATTTATAACTATTTTTAGAAAAATGTGATCATTTCACAGCCTGGAGGATGATGTCATCACAACTTGGCTTTTGATAGTTAAAGGGAAACAAAAGAAGACTAACCAGATGGAAAGTGATTTTTTTTGGTTCATTTTAAAAATTTTAATTAGAAAAAGGAAACTCCTGGAATATTTTTTAAACTGCAGTGGACAAAAACATGGTAAAATGGTAACACCCACGCAAAAAAAGAAAATTATTTTAAACCCGTCCCCATTTTCACATAATTGTGATACTCTGAAAAAAAAAGCTAGCTAAATAATATGGTATCTCTACAATTTGGGTGTGCAATATTATTTATCAAATATTATGACATAATTGGTAGGCTAAATGGAGATGTAAAGCATAGCAGTAAAGACCCAAGTCATTAAAATAAGTGCAAAAGCCTACCCATAATGAACACAATTAACTCTTTTATCTAACCTTAACGTGAACCTATATGAGAGAGAAATCGGACAACATTTTATAATTCAAATCACCGTGCTTTGCGGTGAACTTCAATGAACAGAAATCACACACGCACGTAAATTGAGCCTTACGTACCAGAACGATTAAATGCAAACGAGTGATCGGTTGACGCTCTAGTGAAATGGTAAAAATCTAAAGGAGACGGGAAGGTTATAAGTAGACAGGTGCAGAAGGTAAACAAGACCTAATATCAGGGAACCAGGGCCTCCGAGTGCGCGTGCGCCACTGTATTTCTCTAGCACGTCTAATTACATCCAGTCTTAAGCGCTACAAATATGACCATTAAAGGCACGATTAAAGGCAACCAATACTCACAATGTTTTTCGTTTTGCTTGCTTGTTTCAAAATATTTGTTCGCAATGCGCATAATTTTAGCGGCAGATTTTTTCTTTCTTTTTTTCTGGCATTACAATTTAGTGGACTGTAAAACAGAAATTAAAGTCAGTGCTTCGTACAACAATTATGCAACAATAATCGGTTTGGCCTGTTAAATGATACAAAATAATCAACGCCGTAAAACGTTATTATATTCTTATTGTAAACGCTAGCCGATCAGTATGCATGACTGTACAACAACAACATACGATAAACAATACAGTAAATCATAATGTTAACTCCCCCTTCGGTTATAATGCAACATAAATAGGTATGCAAATATGCCAAGAGTAGCTAGAACACTGATGCCAAATTCTGATCTGTTCTTCTGTATATTGTAGCCTGTTGGACTAGTCAGCTGAAGAACATATGAAGTGCCCGAGTAAAAGCTCACAGAAGCCGCAAAGATGACTAAATTATAGTAGGCTACCTGGTGATTCCAGTTCACAAGCCGGCTTTGCTTCAGCGCCTCTCCCTTGGGCTCTTCCCCTCCTCTGCCTGTCCTTGAATGAAGAAAGCCAGAATTGTTGCCGTGCCGTAGGGCGATAAGCAAAAGCAGGACAACTGGGCTAGGGGTTGCGTGAAGGGAGTGAATTATAGTGTCGCCTGTCTGATTTTAACGCTGGATCAAGCCTCTGACGGAACTAGAAGAAGAGTCGCACTGCTCTGCTGTGTCGGTAGGGGGAGACTCATTATAATAAGCATAATCGAGTAAAAAAAAACAAAAACAAACAACCATAGAGTTCTCGCGAGACGATGCACCACTGTTGTTCGCTCTCAACCACCCAGTTCTAAAGTGCCTGATATGTAGGGTGCGTCGTTTGCACAGGCGTCAGCATTAAGTAAGTGCACTTGTCAGGTGACTCAGGTCCACTGTATTTTTTATGTATCGCTGTGTAAATTAATGCACAGTGTGCAATACAAAACACATGGCGTATTTTCGGTATTATAAAGATTTTGTTCTGTAAAATATCCCCAAAATAGAGACTAAAAAAAGTACAACACTAAAACTCTAAAATCATTTTAAATCTCAACATTCTGCACGTATCAATGGAGGGTCAGTTTTCCAAAAACATGCATTGGCTTGTCTTTACCTACCGTAGGCATTTCTATTGCTGATAAAGGAGGCAGAGGAAAAATTGTCATGCAAAATTTATTATAATTTACCTTGCTGGTGTTAAAATGGAAATGACGAAGATTATTACTCCACACTAGTTATTTTCCACATCCCTTTATTCCTCACTTCCATTGCTAATGACCAGGCCCAAACAGAAACTACTCCAATAGAACTCCGCCCTTCTGAAAATATAAGCTACTTGATCTTTACGTAAGTATACTACTTCACGTTCATTTTAAGTATAGTTTATGTAGTAGGTATACTAATATCAACGTACTAGAATTGTATACATGAAGTGTACTGTTTCAATGGACTAAATTGACCCCCCTTTTAGAGTATAAAAGATACTTTTAAGTATACTTTAATTGTATTATTATTAAACATTGAGTACACAGCTCGTTTGTACTGCAAATATACTACAAGTGAACTTAAAGGTAGGCCTATGCTGCACATTTATTGCACACTTTTTTATTTATGAAAGTACACTTTGGATTAAACTCTCAGTAAACTACTAGTTTATTAGTTTTATACCACAAGTATACTTGTAAGTTATTATTAAGTGAACATAACCTCATACATATAGTTTACTATCTAGGCCTATATATTATTTTTTGCATACTATGTTGCTATTAATGTATTATTTTTTTATAATTGAAATATAGGCCTACCTTTAACTCTACTTTAACTCTTTCCATTTTATTCTAGCTTCATGCTTCCTTTTTTATCAACACTTGAATGTGGGTAAGTTTCATACAATAAAGTCATATTTTAAACAAAAAGCTGAGAAAATCGCATTTTTGTCAAAGACTATGTCCGGATCGGATCCAGAACGATGATCAAAACTTTTGCTGAATTCGGAATCGCATACTAGCTTGCTCTTGCTATTTTTACCATATCTTTCTATGGCAGGAATAGTAAGAGCAGTATGCGGTACACGGTTCCAAATACAGCAATAGATGAGTAGATCGAGACAATCAACTCCCCTAAAGCGTCACAGTCGTTTCCTCTTCCTGGGTCGACATTTATCTATGGCAGTTTTGATTTATATGCTATTAAATGTTTGATGATCATGTACATTTGAGTAAGCAATCTTCCATCACTTGTTTCTGCTTCTTCACCCATGTCCAGAGATTCTATACTAGATGATGTGTAATAGCACCCCTGGCCATATAACAGTGAAAACATGGATAGCCAGAAAATTCAGTCTGTCAGTGGTGGGGAAAGATTAAAGTAGATTTGTAGTTAATTCCTAGACTATACAAAAAGTATAGTAAACTTAGAGTACTTTTTAATTATATCTCAATCAAATGATAGGCTATACTTAGAATTTTCTATCATCATAAGTAAAGTAGCCTATACTTAAAGGATTAGTTCACTTCAAAATGATAATTTCCTGATAATTTACTCACGCCCATCTCATCCAAGATGTTCATGTCTTTCTTTCTTCAGTTGAAAATAATTTTTTTGAGGAAAACATACCAGGATTTTTGCTTCGCATAATGCATTTCAGTTGCAACCAACAGGTTAAAGGTCAAAATCAATGTAGTTTCAAAGGCCTTTGAAGGGCTTCAGAGGGCTCTGCACAATCCCAGATAATGATGATCTGCACGTCATCACGTCAGAAAGGTCACAGCCTTGACATATTTGGAAGTAGACTCAGTGCTGAAAAACTCCATCCCATGTTCTCCTCCAACTTTAAAATTGTCTGAATTGTTGTTTTACCTTTATTTTACCTTTATTACTGGTGAAAGACATGAACTTCTTTGATGAGATGAGGGTGAGTAAGTTAACAGGATATTTCCATTTTAAGAAAATTTCCACATAATTGACTTGAATTTCTACACATGCCATGCCCCTCACTTGTATGTTTATTAAATATTTTAATGAAGTAGAATAATGCAATGCCCCCCGCTTGTACGTTGTTTAAATACTTTAATGAAGTAGAATAATGCTTTTAGCTAGAAATAAAAGTGTGCACATCAGCACAGAAAAGCAAAAAAGTCGTCAAATTAATTCTTGCCTTCTATTGAAGAGCCTGAAGCTTTGAGTTAATCTACCTATTGGAGTTCTGTGAACATATTTACTAAAATCAGCTGGTCCACCAAGGATCTCTACTGACATTAGTATATCCCCTTGTGTGGTGATAAAGTGTGGGAGACACCATGACTCACACAGCATTCCTGTCAACCATGTAGAATATTTATTTTTGTAATAAATGTGTGTTGACAACATTTTATTATTGAACATGTATGGTAAAAGAGTGGCTATGTCCTATTGCTATTAGTGTATTCTTCCCCAGAGCATATTCTAGTCTTTGATTGGAAAATTATAGTGCACCAGTTTAAATGCTAATACAGTATAAATCCATCTTCTACTTTGTTGGTTCTGCATTCTGTGATTCCTGCCAAATCAGCACCAGCCATGGCATCCATGTATTTTCAAGCCA
The DNA here is from genome assembly GCA_023029165.1 of Gobiocypris rarus. Taxonomy (NCBI): domain Eukaryota; kingdom Metazoa; phylum Chordata; class Actinopteri; order Cypriniformes; family Gobionidae; genus Gobiocypris; species Gobiocypris rarus. The sequence goes on along the minus strand of CM040912.1, from coordinate 40,344,268 downwards.
AGTAGAGAGTGAAAAAACTGCAGACAAGCAGACAGAAAAACGCAGAGAGATGGTGGATAGAAAAAAAGCGCCTTGTCAGAGCAATCAATAAAGGCAGTTAAAAGCATCTGTTTGCTGAGCTCAACCTATTATCTAATTGCTGGCCTACTGGTGATTGCATGGACACATTAATCTCTCTCTCCCTCTCTCGTTGTACCCCTAATAATTCTGGCCTCATAATTCACAATCTCAAGACAAAATGCTGATTTTAGACAATTAGGAAGACGACATCTTTAGTCAGAAATAAAAATATATTTTTTATGCACCAATAAGAAACGTATTTATTTGAGTACATTTACGTGAAACTTACATGAAAGTCATTTAAAGAAATGGATGAACTGGATCAATCCTTAAGCATAATCATAATTATTACTATAAAGATGATTACAGAAATGATGATAATGATGGCAGCAGGCATACAAGCTTAGTCGTGCTCCAAGTGGAATAAAAATCACACAGAGTAATATAAAAAGCTGATATGCAGAGTTGTCCCAGTTTTGCCAACATTCTTTTCTTTGCTCTTTTACTGTACCCAATGTGCATCTGTTTGAAACTTCTCCTCCAGCAGGCCAAAGAGTGGAAACGCATTTATGTTACTATAAAATGGCGGAGCGTAAAATGTTTCAGTCAGTTCTGGGAAGCTACTTAGTAATTACAGCCAGAGCACCGATGGTGTGAGGACCCTATTGTAATTGATCGGCCCATAATTCTTCTTCTCCGAAATGAATCACATTTTTGAGGGGCTAAACATGCTCAAAAAATGAAACTTTGCACATGCATCAGAAGTGGTGAAAATGTACGTCCAATATGGGTTTCAGAATTAGGTGTGGCAAAATGGCTCGATTGCGCCACCTACAAATTTTCAATTAAGTACCGTTCGCACTACGTTTAATGTACAAGTATGAAACACACGTGTAACAGCCCAATACCTACAAAAAGCCTATGAATTTTCTCTGCTAATTTTTTGTAATTTTTGCCATTTCCAGACATTGTACTATTACAAACTCCTCCTTGAGATTTTATTAGATCAGCAACATATTTGGTCAGGCTACTCTTAAGGCCTTTGCGATGTTGCAAAGATCTTGAGTTTTCACTGAAGGGCGTGTCCATGGCGGCCTCACAAACTTTGATGTTTTGCCATGAAACAGGAAGTTGTTGTAACTCAGGCATACAATGTCCGATCTGCCCTAAACTTCATATTTATAATAATAGTTATGACCTGAATACACCCATCTGGCAATATTCGGTTATAGTCAAAGTGCCACCTGCTGGCAGCACGATGTGTGGCACATCATAGGGACTTTGCCATATTTCTCTTATATTTACCCGCTTAAATAAATGTTGCTCACATGTGTTTTGAAGCCATATCACTCTCAACTTGAGCACACACACACCCGACGCATACGCTTAGAGAGCTGGATGTTGGTGCATCCGTGACTATTTTAAACTAGACTACAACCCCAAATCAGAAAAAGTTGGGACAGTATGGAACCCCCCCTATTTCTAAACTTACTTTATCTTGTATTTCATTGCAGACAATATGAACAAAAATATTTCATGTTTTGTCCGGTCAACTTCATGTCATTTGTAAATATGCATCCTTTCCTGTCATTCAGACCTGCAACACATTTAAAAAAAAGATGGGACAGTAAAGCATTTACCACTTTGTAATGTTGCCATTCCTTTTCACAACACTTAAAAGACGTTTAGGGACTGAAGACACCAAGTGATGAAGTGTTTCAGGTTTTGAAGTGTTTCATTTTGTCCCATTCTTCCTGCAAAAAAGTCTTAAGGTGGGCAACAGTACGGGGTCTTCATTGTCGCATTTTGCGCTTCAAAATGCGCCACACATTCTCTATTGGAGACAGGTCGGGACTGCAGGCAGGCCAGTCAAGTACCCGCACCCTCTTCCTCCGCAGCCAGGACTTTGTAATGTGTGCAGAATGTGGTCTTGCATTTTCTTGTTGAAATATGCATGGACGTCCCTGGAAAAGATGTCTTCTTGAAGGCAGCATATTATGCTCCAAAATCTCTATGTACTTTTCAGCATTAATGGTGCCTTCACAGTAGTGCAAGTTACCTTTGCCATGGGCACTGACACAACCCCATACCATTACAGACCCTGGCTTTTGGACTTGTTGCTGGTAACAGTCTGGATGATCCTTTCCTTCTTTGGTCCGGAGCACACGGCATCCATTCCTCCCAAAAAATACCTGAAACACTGATTCATCTGACCACAGTACACGTTTCCACTGTGTGATGGTCCATCCCAGATGTCTCCGAGCCCAGAGAAGTCGACGGCACTTCTGGACACTGTTAACATAGGGCTTCCTTTTGGCACAGTACAGTTTTAACTGGCATTTGTGGATGTAACTACGTATTGTGGTACTTGACAAAGGTTTGCCAAAGTAGTCCTGAGCCCATGTGGTGATATCGCTTTTAGATGAATGACGATTCTTGATTCAGTGCCGCCTGAGGGATCGGAGATCACGATTGTTCAGCTTAGGCTTGTGCCCTTGTCCTTTACGCACTGAAATTCCTCGAGATTCCTTGAATCTTTTAATTATGTTATGAACTGTGAATGTGAAATATCCAAATCTCTTCCTATCTTTCTTTGAGGAACATTGTTTTTAAACATTTCAATAATTTTCTCACGTATTTGTTGACAAACTGGCGATCCTCTGCCCATCTTTGCTCCTAAAGGATTAGACCTTTCTTGGATGCTGCTTTTGTACCAAATCATAATTACAATCACCTGTTGACATCACCTGTTTCAAATCACATCATTATTTAACCATTTTACTTCATTACTAGCCCTAAATTGCTCCTGTCCCAACTTTTTTTGAAATGTGTTGCAGGTCTGTATGACAGGAAAGGATGCATATTTACAAATGACATGAAGTTGACCAGACAAAACATGAAATCTTTTTTGTTCATATTGTCTGCAATGAAATACAAGTCAAAGTAAATTTAGAAATCACTTCTTTTTCTTTCTTTTTTTTTGCGTTCTCCAACTTTTTCTGATTTGGGGTTGTAGTTCTCTTTCATGTGTTATTGCGATTAAACTGTCAAATGCTCACAAGTTTATGTCAGAAACATGCAAAATGCACATGAAAACAGTTGGTTATGTCTGTACACATATGCAACAAGTACAGAAATCCTGTGTTTATATTAGATCTGTGTACTAAGTGAAAGCAGTGTAATATACAGTACCTACTGCTATATATGCTGTTAATATGAATCAAACAACAAAAGAAAAACAGAAAATCAATCACTGCTCTTAGCTTTATTAAGAAGAGATTTCTTATTTGAATGCTGCTGTTAAATGCTCTGGCGAGGAGATAAACATGGCAGACTTTGTACTGCTCTCTGAGGGTGGGGTCTATGCTAATATGGTGTCCATCAACACTCATGGGCGGGGCCTGTAAAATGTGATGTCACATTGCCCAGAATCAACAAATGGTTTGTTTTTTATGGATGTTTTAGATGGATGCCAAGGCTTTTTAGGTCTAGTAGATACAAAATACTATTGGGTAAACTGGCAGCATTATCACACAGACCAAAACAAAAACACATTCCGAAACAGAACGCACATTTCAAAGTAGAATAATTGGCTGTAGCATTTCTTTTCAGAGAAACAAGTAGGTGGGTTTAGTATGTTTCCTAAATATTATTTTTTGAAACAGCCAATAGCGTTTCATTAATAGTATACCACAGTTTGACTAAAGAGCCTTTCTGTTTGATAAAGCCAGTTTCCTCTAACCGTTTATCATCATAATCTCCTCCATATCGCTTTGAAATATAGCATTCTGTGCAGAATTCAAATGGGTCTGATATGTTTTGTTGCCTGCGCTGACTCGCGCATATGATCCACACCACGCTCGTGTCTCTAGTCTAACTTTAGACCAGAGCCGTTGGTGTGTGTGTGCGTGCTGTTGCGCTGCGTGAACCTAACGTGAAACCAGACTTCAGTCGCCTTGACTAAAAGCATATTTACACTGAATCGTTTCCTATTGCATATATAGTGTGCTATGTGATTTTCACCTTGTAAAAATTAGTAAATGTGTGAACAACTGACCGATTTCAGCCACAGCTTCAGCGTCTATTTATAATGTAGGGGTAGGGCGCGTCAGATTCAAGAGAGCATTTGATTGGGCAGAAGATTTGATGAGTAGGTGAAGTCTGCAATGATGTCATCAAAATCTGTGATTCGTTTTAACGGAAGTGAGAGACTTTAAGTTTTGAATGCTGTGTGTTCACAAAGCCGCCGGTGAGAGCGTCAAAATTAGCTGTAGGCGCTGTAGAAAGATTCGTGGACGCACTGGCGCTGACATAGACATAGATCACTGACATAGATCGAATGCTTGGTCTTTTCTTTAACTGTATTTAAAGCGGCCGCAAAGCAAACAAGCATGTTGATTGGCAGACTGGCCTCATGTAGGGTAACGTTATAAGTTAACCACATGAAATCGTTTAAATGTGAGAGTAAGAATGAATTGCATTCCCACTGAAAAACAAGCGTTCTAGCACCTATAAAATATTGAGCACCTTCTTAACAAATTTCACATAACTATGAATGATCACGTTGTAAATTATAGGGAAATCCGCACAGCAATGATCAACTTCTCCTCCTTTTGCTTAGGAACAAATGTGGTCGGAATCAAAGTTTACAGGTCTGCGTTCTCTGGATTTCTCTCAAGCGGAGCACTTCTACATTCCAATTGGTTGCCGCCAGTTTCCGCCGAACCACGTCATAGCTCATTACCATAAAGTTGAGCTCAATGCCCAAATCACCCACGGCGCGCCGGCTCCAATTGAAAATTAATGACTTCCGGCCACCTTGCTGCTCTCGCCGCCTGCAGTGTGAACGCACCGTTAAATCTCCTAAATGCAAATTGTGTCATTGTTTTGGAGGATACCAGCTTATTCATAACCTTAAGGTTAATCTATAACATAGTCATACTAAAAGCTAAAAAACTTCAGATTTTAACTGATTTCAGTGAACCTTTAAAATAAGCCAATTGCTGGGTTAAAACAACCCATTCGCTGGGTTAAACCAACCCAATTGCTGGGTTTGTCCATTTTCAACCCAACTTGGGTTGTTTTTAACCCAGCATTTTTTAGAGTGTATAATGGTATTTTTATGCTTTAGTAAATTGAAAAACATACATGATGTTGGTTTAAGATTTGTGTGTACGATTGTAACATGATTCTTTTCTGCCAGTGCCAAACTTATTAAACATATTTACACTTAATGCATATAAATGGACTTTTAATGACTTAGTCATACATTTTAAAACTTTCTGAAAGTAATATGCAATAAAGTAATGAAGTGAATTCCAAGCATGAATAAGTAAATATAAAAATTATACTCAAATCTAACTTCAGGGTATTAAATAATGTTTTTAAATATATATTTTTAGTGCATTGTGACAATGACAATTTAAGTATACAGTTTAAAATATACTAAAAATATATTTTAAAGTAATGTTAAAATATACTAAAAATATATTTAATGTTAAAATAAGTACACTTTAAAAAGTAAACAGAACTTTCATTTTAAGTATATTTTTCTCAATATATATTTGAAAATATACTACTAAAATACAACTATTTTGTGTTAAAAGTTGTACTGTGAAAATATGCTAATATAATTTATTTAAAAATGGTAAAATTTTGTTAGTATATTTGCAATATACTATTGAAAAAGGAATATATTTGAAATACAATAAAATACTTAGCACTTATCTCATGTCAGCAGCACTGTTGCGTGAGTGAACCACAGCAAACTGCTCTAGAGCTCCTCCTGGTGGTAAATCCTCTTAGTCTTGATGACTCATGAATTTTAAATAAAAAAATCAAGTAGTGCTTGCTGAAGAATATCTGGCGCTCAAGGGTGGAGCATAACCTTTTTAATGGTTAGTTTAATTTAATGGAGAGATAGAGTTAAGGTGTGGCTAGGGGTTGCAGCTCCACCCATCATGCCTACAGTAGGCTGTAGCCTGCAACAGTAAACTAATTTACATAGTTTAGAAATAAGTAGTACATGTCAAAACAACTTGAAACAAATTGATAGGCACTTACAGCAAAAAATAATGACAAACAAAATTTGCTCCAACACTCATCTGTCTCAAATAACGCGTCAGCTCATTTCATTGTATATCCATGATAGAAACAAAGTGAGCTGATTTTTAACTATGTGACTTTGTGACTATGTGAGTCATTTGAACTAAATTACCAAGTTATCATCTTTTTGTCCTCATAAAATGTTCTGTCTTTACAAAACGTCAAGGTTAGTGGACAGTTGGCAGGTTGAAAGTTCAACCAGTAAAGGTATTTTCATGGTCCAGAGTCCAGAGTTATTTTTATATCCATAATCACTGGAGATTTGAACAAACTATATTTTTTAGTGTTTGACATCTTTAAGAACCATCACATCATTTGATGACAAGGTTCGGAATAATATCCTTGTTATCTGCAATATGTTTGTGTCAACTAAGGACAGAAGCAGTAAAATACTGATTCCCGAAGACATTAATCATAAAACTCATGATCAAAAGCACACCTTTTTTTATGATAATATTGCATAAATATGACAAGCATATGACAAGTTACCAGGTGGTGCCACACAGGCCATTAAAAAACAAACAGAAATGTCAGGTAGAGGATACTGGTGCAGGACACAATCCACTTTAAATTGAAAAGTGTAACATTCAACCAATTAAGTCTTCATCAGTCAAAGATTAAGAATAACATAATTTGGTCAACATGTACAAATTTAAGCGTTCGAGATTTTGTGATATATTATTGGTACACACTGCAACAATTGTCATTTTTACAGAAAAATAAATAAAATTATGGGGGAAAAAAAGCTTTATGGTAAAAGATTATATGTAAATATAGCTTTTTTTGACAGTATATCGCTTAATGAAATACACAGCTATAAGTTACAATATACAGTCTAATATGCCTAATACCTTAAATGTTTCACTATATTTTTTATGATTAAATAAAACTAATCTTGATCTGAAAATGGCGGTTGTGCAGTTACCTAGATGTTTTTCAGGAGATATTTTGTAAATGAGTGCATTTTATCAGAACAAGTACAGATTACAGTTTTCTCAAGGCATAAAAAGCAAACCTTGATTATGGCCATAAACTAGCATCATGTTTTGAACCATGACAGCAAACAAAACAAATCTTTCCATATTGAGTGAATGATAACATGTATTTTCCATGTTCCATTGTGTAATTTAGTCATGCTAGTTTCACCCCGCAGAAGAAAATATTTTTTCTTCTCGGTTTTGCTGTAACTTCTTTTAAAGGGCAAATATACTTAAAAGTAAATATACAGGTCCTTCTCAAAAAATTTGCATATTGTGATAAAAGTTCATTATTTTCTATAATGTAAAGATAAAAATTAGACTTTCATATATTTTAGATTATTGCACACCAACTGAAATATTTCAGGTATTTTATTGTTTTAAAGGGGTACTTCAGCGCTGGGAGGATGAATCTGTATTTAAACTGGGTCATTAATGTAGTAGAAATGTGAAATTATTTTTGAATTTGGTGCCTTCTAGACTGAGAAAACACAGAAAATGTATTTTTGTCTCATGGGGATGAAAGACAACAATTCCCAGAACGCACTGCTTCACTGCCCTACTCTAGGCGCGGCTAGTCGGCTACTGGATTACTGGATCACTTGCCCACCGCGTTCATTTTCAGAAAATCAGTTCAGTTAGAGACACTACAATTAAAAACTGAACGTGTCTGTTCGATATAATGCGAGTGAGCCGATTGAGTGTCACGGCACAAATGCAGCAGGATCGGATTACATTCATCACATGAACTGAGGTAAGCGCGGATTCGCGGCTGCATTCACAGCGCGTGTTCAGTCTGGCGCATGTTCAGTTCATCTCTTTGGAAGCTTAACTGTCATAGGAAGTTCATTTTAAAAGTTAAAACACTCACTTTGCTCTCCACCGCTCCGTTTACATGAATCTCCGCAGCTCCCCGAGCCGAGTGCTTTGAGTGCTGTGAGTGTGATGTTGAAAACATGTGGAAATAGCGCCCTCTGCTGGCTGTAGTCTTCAGCCTCTGGCCAAAAACTCCTCCGATGACGCAAAATGACGATATTTGCGTCATCGGAGGAATTTTTCCAGAAATAAGCGCCTGACCTGGGCTACAGAGAAGCATCACTGGACTGCCGCTCAAATTTTGCATGTCATTTGGAAATCAAGGAGCCAGAGTCTGGAGGAAGACTGGGGAGCAGGGACGTCACTAGGATTGGAAGACAGGGGGGGCTTAGCCCCCAGGGTATTTGTAACTTGTGTTTGCAAAATCTTTGCACTCACATCTAGAGCTACAATTATGTCAACAACCAGTCAAGAAACCAAGATGTTAACAAGTAAAACGTGACAGACATATCCTCTCCTTCCATTTCTACTCTGTTAAAGAAAAGTTACATCGACAAGCCAAGTGCATTTTACCTCAAATTTGCGACTAATTAACTTTCTAAAGTAGCCATCGCTTCTCGGGTCGACATTAACACACTGACAAAATTATATTCAGAATTAAAAATATTTTTATACCACTTTTTAATGTGTTATTGTGTAAAGGTGTTCACGAGATACCAACCTTTCGCGAACTTGCATTCTACGTCGAACACTCGTTCTCATGGAGACAGCGGGCGGTGTGCAGGGAGGGGAGGGGCTGTGTGTGTGTGTGTGTGTGTGTGTGTGTGTGTGTGTGTGTGTGTGTGTGTGTGTGTGTGTGTGTGTGTGTGTGTGTGTGTGTGTGGGGCGCGCGTGTATGTGAGAGAGACTCGTGAGTGAGAGACGCAGGGAAAGGAAATGCAGTTGAACGTTATTTGCTCTATGAAATACATTGACAAAGACGAAAACTAAGGACATTTAATCTTCATTTAAACTTCCGACTTCTCGGCTATTTTTTGTACCTGGATATTGTTGCGTCTAAATATGAATGAGGATACGGTTATTGATAAATCGAATTATGTTGTTCTTATTATCATTTAGGGGGGCTTAGGAACATTTTGGGGTAGCTTCAGCCCCCCTAAAATAGGCCTAACGACGTCCCTGCTGGGGAGAAGGAAATGCGAAAAGGCCTGAAGTCCAGTGTCAAGTACCCACAGTCAGTGATGGTCTGGGGTGCCATGTCAGCTGCTGGTGTTGGTCCACTGTGTTTTATCAAGGGCAGGGTCAATGCAGCTAGCTATCAGGAGATTTTGGAGCACTTCATGCTTCCATCTGCTGAAAAGCTTTATGGAGATGAAGATTTTGTTTTTCAGCACGACCTGGCACCTGCTCACAGTGCCAAAACCACTGGTAAATGGTTTACTGACCATGGTATTACTGTGCTCAATTGGCCTGCCAACTCTCCTGACCTGAAACCCATAGAGAATCTGTGGGATATTGTGAAGAGAAAGTTGAGAGACGCAAGACCCAACACTCTGGATGAGCTTAAGGCCGCTATCGAAGCATCCTGGGCCTCCATAACACCTCAGCAGTGCCACAGGCTGATTGCCTCCATGCCACGCCGCATTGAAGCAGTCATTTCTGCAAAAGGGATCCCCACCAAGTATTGAGTGCATAACTGAACATAATTATTTGAAGGTTGACTAGTTTTTTTGTAATAAAAACACTTCTCTTTTATTGGTCGGATGAAATATGCAAATTTTTTGAGGGTTTTCATGAGCTGTATGCCAAAATCATCAGTATTAAAACAATAAAAGACCTTAAATATTTCAGTTGGTGTGGAATGAATCTAAAATATATATGAAAGTTGAATTTTTATAATTACATTATGGAAAATAATGAAATTTTATCACAATATGCAAATTTTTTGAGAAGGACCTGTATACAGTGAGGAAAATAAGTATTATTATCCAAGCTGCTTATTTTCCTCACTCTGTATATATATATACATATATATATATATATATATATATATATATATATATATATATATATATATATATATATATATATATATATATATATATATATATATATATATATAATTTTGTATCCTGACCATGACACAAAATCTCATCTCAAGACTTTTGATGAATGGCTATTTAGTTTTGTCATTTCATCTGAATATCAATATTTGTGAGATTCAGTCAGGTGAAAGTTTTGATACAATATTCCAGAGAGACAAAATTATAAATTGATTATAAAAACGTTTATATTGTATTATATAAACATTATATTATGTTGAATATCCCATTTTAATACAATTAGTAAATATACAATTAGACCCGTAGCTAATAAACATGCCCTAGAAAAAATATGTCACTGCCATTGTTTTGTCTCAAGATGCACACACCAGTAATGTTTTATTTTTTATTTTTTTCTTATACACGTTTATAAAAGTAACTAAGGCCTAATCCTGGTATAATCAAAGCCTTGTCTGTGAAACCTAGGTGTCCCTAAAAATATACTTTAACTTTACTTAAGTATACTTAATAATATGAACTAGGGCAACCCTAATCAAACACACCTGAACAAGCTAATCAATGTCTTCAGGATTACCATTTGAGTCCCTTTTTTTTTTTATTGAACAAATAATGTACAAACAGCATGGCAATAACATAATTTTTTTTATTACAAAATACAGATCAGATATTTGAAAAAAAAGTACAGCAGAAAAATATATCAGAAAAATCATAATAAAAGAAACAACAAAAACAAACAAATAAACAAAAACATTAAAGGGGCTAGGGTTTTGTTTGTAGATCATATTCTTCTATAATGGAAAAAAGAGTGATTGCATTTTTCTTTTTCATAACTTTGAGGGCGTTTGTATAAGAGTTAAACTCATTATGAAATGAATAAAACCTTGGTTTCACCTTTAAAAACTTGCATTTGTGTATATATAATTTTCCCAGCACGAGGAGGTTGTTAACCAAGTTATCTTTGTTATTGTTCATTACAAGTCCAAAAACATGTCCTTTACAGTGAAGTCTTCAAGGTGAGGTCATACATATCCAGCCAGTCATACATATCAGACCATAAAGCTTCCACATATTTACAATGAAAAAATATGATCTCTGGTTTCAATGTCATCACAAAATAAAAATTTTTAGAGTCAAAATTCACTGGATGGGATTATAAATTAATTTCTTTCTTTTTGGGGGGTAAAGGAAATGTTAACTATTTGGTTCTAAGTGTGTGAATGGTACCTTTTGAAAACTTTGAAATTGAGTTTCTATAAGCAACTATAGGATAAGAAATGCTATTAAATCTATTTTTAATAATTTAGTTTGAAAGTTTATTTCCTTTAAAATCACAACCTTTAAATGAGAGTGGGAGATGGGGGGTCACACACACACACACACACACAGAGAGGCAGAGTGAGATCAATGGATTAGTTGGATACTGTTTACCAGTTAGTTGAAAAAGAAGATTCAACATAAAAAAAAAACACATCTAAACTGACAAAAATTTGATTTTGTTAATGTCTAATATATATCCAAATGCAATGCCTAATAAAAGAGAGTCATTATGTCTGAAAACACTGTTCTCAGCGACATTTTAAATGAGCATGAAGTTATCATTTGCATCTCTTTGCATTTTTTTTGCAAGGTCTTTTTATATTTGTATTGCCTAATTATTAAATTATTTATATAAAACTATGTTGTCAGTGCACTACACATGAACTGGATCTATGCCTTTATTTTATAATTCCGATTGATAAAAAAAGAAAAGGCCTAAGAGATATCTTATCCATTAATGCAGGCAAAAGCACAGAAATGAATGGGTTAAACTCTAAACCATAGACTGTATAAAATAGACTGACACACACACACACACACACACACACACACACACACACAGCTAATAAACTTAATTAATTATGCCTGAAAACACTGTTATAGCACGAAATTTGCATTTTAACATGTACATTATGCATTAGTGCACAATTTTTTACTTTTTTATTTGTATTATTTTATATAGAAATATATGGTGTTTAATTAATTATGTAGGAGATATTAGACTCTTCTAATTTCCCTTTTTATCATTATGTTAATCCCTCACCATGGCAACACTGTTCAAGATATCCAACACCCATTTGCAGTTTAGCATCTTCAATAGATTGGCATCATGTTAATAAAGTTTGGTGTGAATCATATGAAGCCCTTTGGAACAGTAGTTAAGTAATTTTAAAAAATCCATATTTAAGCAAAAATAGCTGACTTCCTGTTGGTTGGAGCTAATGACTGTAAATTAGAAAATTGTCTGGTTCGATGACAACAATATATGTACCTAGTTTGATGAGTATTTAATGATGAGTATGCCAGTCCCACTCCTCTTATAAAAAATAATTTTCCTGTTTTTCCTGTCTCACTTTTGCTGTACCTTCTCTTAAAAAGGGTACAATTCCTAGAATCTCAGAAGAAATAAACTCTTTCCACATATAATGTTAACAATCATAGACAAAGAACTGAACAAAACAGGGAGTACTTATACACAGAGATATCAAGGTAACTAATAAAACTACCGGTGAGTAATCATTAACATTTAAGAGAAACCAAGGACACTAACAAGGGTAAGGAGAACACTTACCCTCTGACACTCTGAATTATATATATATATATATATATATATATATATATATATATATATATATATATATATATATATATATATATATACACACACACACACACACACACACTCATTTGTATATCTATGTAGAGGATATAATAGTCACTTAATCTTTATGTTGGGTGGTTGAAAAGAAATATATCAGATGTAAAAAATTTTAATAAGATTTACAAGTCAAGCTACATGTTCAATTTGCAATGCCGATTTGTCTCGTGATGACAAGGACCCTAAACAATTAGCCGCTGTTAAATCATTTGCGTATGAAACATCCGAGAGTATACGTGTTGTGCAGCCTCGGGAAGCGCCTTTCATTTGCTTTCCAGGAGTCAGGAGCTTGTACTACTGCTGTATTTTTCTGTGGAAATGGTCCCACACAGTAAGCTTTTCCATTGCTTCATTTTGAGAGATATATCTGGTTTGTGGTTGCACATGTCGACGCGCTCCGTGAGTGAACAAATAACGCTATACAGCATATTTTTCTAAACCATGCATCTAAAAACAAACAAACAAAAGCGTTAAAAACATTTAAACCGTTTAACTGGTAGTATTAATCGGTCAAAGTTCTTACTTTCGGTTAACGGTTAAATGGTCTATAGCATCCCTAACGTTACACTGCTGAGGACGCTTCGTTCAGGCCCGTCGCAAGGGGGATGCGAGGCCCTGTGCGAACGTGATATGCAAGGCCCGGGGCTTTATTGACGGGACCAGTTGCTGTAGTGACGAAAAATATGTTGTTTATGTTGTTAGTGACGAAAAATATGTTGTTTATGTGAATATTAAAAAAATAAAAAATAAATCTTATAACCTATCCATTTTAACAGCAATGAGTTAAGTTAAACTGTAACTGAACTGCACAGTGCGCCTATTTTGAAGCTTAAATAGCCTATATGTTCTAAATTGTTTTTTTTTTCCATTCGTGATAAGTCATTCCGAAAAGTATGCCATGCACATAAGTTGGTATACTTATGTATATCCCAGCCACCCAAATAGCCATTATTTTTAATGAAAGGAGACATAGCGTGTTATTCAAGCATTAATTCAAATTAAAAGAGCGAAATGTTTGAATTTGCATGTTGGTAAGTTTTTTTACCATTTCGTTATTTTGGCCTTGAATTTCGTTTGTTAGAAATATGAAACGAATTTAGAAATTATTTTGAAATGAAAAACTTTGCGTTTAATAACTAAAATATTTTTTTGAAATTAAAATTTGGAGCACGCAACATATATCTGTTCCCTGAATTAACTAACTTGTTATTGTGACTGTAGGCCTACACAAATAAAAGTAGACAGTTTATAGTTTATTATTATGTCTTGCACTTTTCTGTATGGCTTAAAATGATGGAGTATTGTGAATTATATCCGCTGTCAACAAATGTCTATCAGAAGCGTCGGCCACGTATTTAGTTAGGCTATGTTTAAATATTGGCCTATAATATTACTTTTTAAATGTCATATGTTGATTATGAAAGTGAGCAGCATGTGCAAGATAGGCCTTGGCTATACATAAGATGCGCATGTCTGGAGGAGTGGGGTCGGTCAGACATGATTTATTCGTTCCGTTTTTCAATGAGCGCGGATTTCTAGTGTAGCCTTTTTACTTGAATGTCTTAAGTAGTCTAATATCTATAGTTTCAGAGGCAGCTAATATCAGAATTTAAATGGCCTGAATAAAGCTCTCTACGAGCCTGATTTGCGGTGCCGCACTGAGTGACATATATGCGCGTGAATCGCTGTCACATGCGCAGTCTCGCGCAAAGAAAAATATAGTAGGTTAGCCTACTGCATAATACAAATCTAACCAGCAGAATAATACAGCATCGCGGTGCACTTTTTAGCTAGACTATGCCTTTTAACTATTATAGTATTTTGAAGGACATAAACTTTAACTAGATTTTTACATCAGTCAGCTGTCACTACCTTGCGCAAGGCCCCGTGCGGTCGCACACTTGGCACAGCCCTTGCGACTGACTTCGTTAATGTGTTTACTGTGATGATGGACTGAGGATGGGAGAAGGATTCGGTATTCGGTTTCAGATTCGGCCGAATCTTAGCCAGTGGATTCGGTATTCGGCCGAACCCCAAAAATCTGGATTAGTACATCCTAATATATATATATATATATATATATATATATATATATATATATATATATATATATATATATATATATATATATATATATATATATATATACACACACACACACACACTCATTTGTATATCTATGTAGAGGATATAATAGTCACTTAATCTTTATGTTGGGTGGTTGAAAAGAAATATATCAGATGTAAAAATTATAAAAATAAGACATTGAATATCTTGAAAATAATCTTAGCTATGCAAGGAAAGGCCAAATTTATCAAGGTCAGGTTCATTTATACAGCACCTTAAAAGCAAAAAGAGTGCTGACCAAAGTGCTGCATAAATGACACATCACTCTACAGTAAAAGCATTAAGAATGGGAAAACATAATACAAAACATCACCAGACAATTATAAAACATCAGGGAACAAGGGTTACATCAGTAACTAAGCTGGTGCTTATCTGTCAGTCACATTTAATGTTATGTTAAAGTAGGGCTGGGCGAGTGTTACATATCGGTCGATATCGATAATTATTGATATTTTTATGAAGAAAAATATATTACATGCTGCGTAACACAAGAAAGAACCTCATTGGTTCTTGCTGAGACTCAAACGTCCTGCGTAACACAAGAATGAACAAGGAAGCGTTTTGAGTATAAACACGGACGAGGCGTGCGCTCAGTCAGCGAAGGCTCGTGCTGTGGAGCCAGATGAAAGTATAAAAAGGCTTAAGGTGGTAAAACAAGTTTGCGGTATTAC
Source organism: Gobiocypris rarus (assembly GCA_023029165.1). Classification (NCBI taxonomy): domain Eukaryota; kingdom Metazoa; phylum Chordata; class Actinopteri; order Cypriniformes; family Gobionidae; genus Gobiocypris; species Gobiocypris rarus. The sequence continues at coordinate 40,328,754 of CM040912.1, read as the reverse complement.
CAGTCTTGGTGGGGATGACTGTCTTGCATAATTTGCAGACAACATTGGTCTGAATACGGTCAGACTTCCAAAAAAACTGCCATACTGGTGAGCTGACTTGATTTCCTGATTTATCAACAATTTCCTCGCTCACTGCGGCAATCATTTTCCATACGCCGGTTCTGTTACTGAACCAAACATGATACAGTTACATGATTGGCTGTTAGCATATCACTCCCTACCAGGGGCGGCACTAGAGAATTTTTAACGCAGGTGCTGAGGAGGCGCTAGATCATTGACAGGGGGAGCTACGCAGCGCAATTATATATTTATAAATACTTTTAATAGCAAAACTTGGCCACTCAATTTTTAACATTCAATTATTTTATTTATCACAGTTTAAGTTTTAACGGTATTAAATTGTACAAGAACAAAATTCATTATACAATCAAATATTATTAAAATTAAAGGGTTAATTTTAAGAATATTTGCACCCATAGCACCGGGGAAATATCAGTATAGTATTCACCAAATTGGCGACACTTAACCTATTTACAGTCTCACATCAGGATGATGCGACGGTTGTTGTGACTGAGGGAAAATACATGAAACTCTGTTTCAGCGGCAAACGCGTCAGCGGACTCCTCCGTATCAGACCGTTCTCAACCCATGGGCGTCGGAAGCAAATAAAATGTGGGTCGGTCCTCTCAGAATTTTTGTTTTTACTAGAGTAACATTAGAGGCCGTTTACATTAAATATAAATATACTGCCGTTTACTAAACGTTTGATTAGGATAGACAAATTTACGGAAATCATCGATCATTTAATTACTGCCATGGTGTAGGGGTAAGACGCATGGCATCAAGATCTGAAGCAAATCGATCTGAGGTTCGAAATTGGCTTTTGCCGAACTCGTTCTACTCCCTTTTACCATCACATATCAGATTGGAAAGGCATTTCTTTTCTATAAAACTGAAGAAAATATTAGAAAAGTGGAAATGAAGCGTCTAACATGTGTTTACTATTAAGTGTTTATCTGTTATTGGTATAGGTAATCAGACATGCGCTGAATTAGAGACGATAAAAGTGAGTGGGTCCAATATCATTGGTCGTAAAAAGTGGGTGGGTCTTGTCCCACCCACATACAATGGTTCCGACGCTGATGTCTCAACCTCTAGCTGAGAAAAATTTATTTTCTCGTTTTTACTAGGATCTAAATTTGAATCACGAGACCGATTACTTCGCAGAAGGAACCGCTCCATTTTTTTGTGAATGAAAAGCTATTAAGCGTGACAGCATAGCTATAATCCACGTGACATGTCACATATGTCACACATGCTTAATGTGTAAATTGTTTTTTATTTTTTTATTTGTTGTTTTAAATTATTTACTTATGTATTAATTAGAATACAGCCTGTATATAATTACTTCCAGCAAAAAAATATTTGGGGGTACTATGGGGGTGCTTTGGTCCTTCTTGAGGGTGCTGAAGCACCTGCTAGCCCCTCCCTAGCGCCGCCCATGCTCCCTACATTGCTAGCTAGGTTACCAGAGAGTGAGTGCCTTTGTTCATTTAACCAAACTTGCTTTGCAACCTCTGGTTTCTTCTGGCAAAGAAAGAAAAACGATTGAACATTTTATCGAACGCATTTTTTATTGATATCGATTACGTGTCTACCGCGATACATATCGTAATCATTTTATCAACCAGCCCTATGTTGAAGACTGACAAATGGGGTCCCTATGGAAAGCACCACAGCCACTGAACTGTGTTACGAGTGTTGGAGACACAGATGATAACAAGCTGTCACTTGCCCTTTTAAACTAGCAGGGCTGGAACGGGACACAGCAACACAAGGGCTGGATCTGCCTCCTCTAGGGGCAGCGCTTGCAAGTTCACCACCTGGTCCCGAAAAGGAGTGAAGGGAACTTCGGGCACGTATCCTGACCTGATGACCAGGTAGTGCTTTCCCAGTGAACTACCATCAACTGCAATGGCGGCAACATACACTTTCAAGGTGGATGGGTACAGCCTCTCTCCAAATTCTCTTGCAGGAAGGAAAGCACTGATCGAGCATTTCCAGGGGTCTCCACTTCAAAACATAAGCTTGCCCAGTAGGTGGAGCTCTGGATTGAGGGTTTACCACTGCTGGTGGTAGGCCACTTAAGTCCCCCGCGGCCCATCCAGAAGTCACACATGGAGGGTCCAGAGGTCCGGACATGGGTGCCATGTGGTCCCCCGTCCCTGAGAAAGAAGTTCCTTTCTCAGGGGAATCTGCAAAGGAGGGGCGGTCAAAAGGAGCAGGTCCGGGTGGGCCAGGAAGGCACAACTATCAAGACATGCTCCTTGTCCTCCCTGACCTTGATTGACTCCAGATCAGCTGAATCAGCTATGGATGGAGTCTTCATTCTCTCAGAAGTATGAGCTGCCTGTCGTGTGAGTGCGTCGGCTGCACGATTTAGCTCGCCCGGAATGTGAATGGCACGGAGTGACCTGAGCCGCTTCTGGCCCCAGAGGAGCAGATGGTGGCCGAGTTGTGACAAGCAATGTGAGCATACCAAGCCTTGGCGGTCAATGTACGCAACTGTCGAAGTGTTGTCCGTGCGATGCTTGCCCTGGAGCAACGGTCAAACCAGTGCAGGGTGAGTAGCACTGCCATCAAATCTAGGCAATTGGTATGTCATTGCAGTCAAGGTCTCGTCCAGGAGCCTGAAGCAACATGCCCCATGTGTACATGCCCCTTGAGTTCAGTTTAGAATAAAAAAATACAGTGCAATCAGTCAGACAGATTTAGTAAATGCACAGCTAAACAGATGTGTTATGAGTTTGGATTTGAGGGTGGCTACTGTTGGAGCACATCTGATCTCTTCTGGAAGCTGGTTCCAGCTGCAGCTGGCATAATAGCTAAAAGCGGACTCTCCGTGCATACAGTGAACACTTGGTACTTCTAGCTGATGTGATCCTAATGATCTGAGTAATCTGTTTATATTCAGTGAGCATTACTGGAACGTATTGCGGTCCTAGGCCATTGTGTGATTTAAATACCAGTATAATAATATTTTCAAATGAATCCTAAATGTAACTGGGAGCCAGTGTAAAGGACTGGTGTGATATGTTTATATTTTCAGGTTCTGCTCAGAATCCTGGCAGTAGTGTTCTGTATGAGCTGAAGCTGTCAATACATTACATTAATCCACCCTGCTAGTGATGAAAGCATTAATAAGTGTTTCCAACTCTTGCCTGGAAACAAAACAGCCAGTCTGGTTCCAGTGCTCCCGCCTCCAGGACTCCAGGGTGATTCCTGGATTCCAAGATTCCTGACTGTTTTTAGTTGTTTGACCCCTAGCCTCAAGGTATGCTTCACCTTGAGAACTTCGTCTTTGTTTCCAAATGCAATTACTTCAGATTTTTCTTTGTTTAATTGAAGAGTTTTGGTACATCTAACTGTTAACTTCATCAATGCATTGACACAAGGAGTCTATGGGGCTGTAGTCGTTAGGTGATAGGGCTAAGTATAGATCTGGGTGTCGTCTTCATAGCTGTGGTAAGCAATTTGGCAATTTTCTTTTTCATAATATGGCTCAGTTGTAGCATATACAGGTTGGATAGGAGTGGCGCAAGAATTGACCCTTGCGGGACTCTGCAATGACATGGATGTCCACACAGACTTATGGTCACCTTGCCTATACTCACATAACCTCTTCCTTCTAGTTTGACTTAACCCTTTCGCACGTATGTTCTAAATATTCAGACTGGCAGCCTGGCGTGAGTTTTTTAACGCGACCGTTATTATAAAATGACGTGTTCTAATTTCCATGGTAACACATCAAACTTGACACGTGATGTTTTATTTTTTATTATTTTTTTATACAAAATACTTACTGACTAAATTAAATACATGCAAGTGAACTCCTTATGGTTTAAATAATAAAAATAAAAACAAATAAATGATATGTTTGTTGATCGATAAGTTATCACGTTCTGTGGGCAGGGCGCCGCCATTATTATATGTTTTCAACACCAACAGGGAGTCGGAGCCTGCTGGATTTACAACACAAGATCATCCACTTCTCCTGATATATGTGACACTACGTGAGGGAACAGGGTAGAAAATGGTTGTGTTAGTTGATCGGTAATGTTATCACGGGTCATTATATGTTTACAACACTGATATCTTGCTGTTATATATATTAGTATGCAATTACAAACTATATTTAGTTTTTGCTGATATTTTTGTGGTTGTGTAATGTAATTTGAAGTGTATGAAACCTAAAATAAACATTAAAAGACACTGAGCTCAGTCAGTCTCTCACTCACTCAGTCACTCACTCAGTCTTTGCCTCATCGCCAGTCAGCGCGCTAAAAAAGATTTTAAATATGAATTTGGCAGTTGATCTCTGAGCGTTCTAATCACACCTGTGTGATTGTACGCACCAGGGACCAGCCTAGATTGATCACACGGGTTTGATCGTACTTGTCAAAGGGTTAACCATTTTAGGACTGTACCAGAAAGCCTGACCCAGTTTTCTAGACAGTCAAGAACTATGTTGTGATCGATAGTGTCGAATGCAGCACTGAGGTCAAGTTGTACCAGAAATCACATAGTAACTTTCTGAGGATGTGGTCTGATCTGTCTGATCTCAGTGCAGACCTGAGTGGTTACACAAGTGGTTATATTATAAGAATTACACAATATAACATTTGGTCAACATGAAAAATTAAACAGACTCAAGAATATATGTTTTCAAAGCCTTTGTGTTTTCTTAACGGAAGTAAAAAGGGACCTTATATTAGAGGAAAACGTTCTAAAATTCGGAACAGTGAATGTTTCTGGCTTTGTGAAGATGAAATTTACCCAGAAGACAAAGTAATAATACAGTATCAAGATTAACATCCTTAGAATGAAAATAAGATAGATTATTACATTTTTTTCAATTTTTAGCACATTGTTGTCATGTAAATGTACCATCAGTGTAGCCTATTATAAAATTACGTTAGGAAATGTGTGTGAGGTGTGAGGAAAATTAGTCTTTATTTTTATCAGTTTCAAGATCCGTACATCCCTCTTACAATGGACTTTGATACATGATTACATGACTTTCAGAATGTGTGACTTATAATATCTAAACCATGTACTTGGGTCAGTAAATCACATTGAGTTGCACAGGCTGAGATATGTTAGTGGCTATACCTGTTATAGACTGAGGCTCCAGTGTATTATTTTTCATGTGTTTGGACTCAAACTGGCATCATTTGGGGAAATGATTGGGATAAGCTTCACGTCTTCACTCATTTTGATCCTGAGTCTTTCTTTTATCTCAGGTAGGGAGAAAAATATACATCAATTTTTCTCAATTAGTGTGTTTTACTTTCTTTCTTTTTCTTTCTTTCTTTTTTTACCCATCCCTTGTTTCATTTTCCCACTCTTTGTTGGTTACTATGGTTTTTGATTAATTGTTCAGTTCATTGTCCATTAGGCCTAGGCTTGTTTGTGCCATGCATGGTGTTTTGTTGGGTTTGCTCCCATTTGGATATCTGTTTTGCTTTATTTAACAAAACCATGCTGCTATTTTGAAACACTTCAACCATCGCCAACTTTATTGGATTTAAAATTTTACACAAAATATAAATCATTGAATTCTAATTGGTGGCTTGAAGAGCTATTCTGGGTAAAACTGTATTGACAAGATTGAGCTTGTCTGGCGCCAGAATTAATTAAATAAGTTTGTTTAATTTGTTTATTTACTTAGTATCTCTTTAATTTGCGGATTGAAATCATGCACATATATACACATTCCCTGTGTGTGTGTGTGTGTGTGTGTGTGTGTATATATATATATATATATATATATATATATATATATATATATATATATATATATATATATATAAATAAATAAATATAATATATATATATATATATATATATATATGTGTGTGTCCTCACTTCCGGATAATTGATTTCCCTCCTCCATCTGGCTACGCAGCATAAAAGGCTTGTACGTTTTTCCATAGTTTCATAGTTAACATTAGCTAAACTATTAACTAACATGAACAAACAATGAACAAAACATTTGTTACAGTATTTATTAATCTTCGTTAATATTAGTTATTAAAATACAGTTGTTCGTTGTTCATGTTAGTTCACAGTGCATTAGCTTAGCTGTTAACAAACACAACTTTTGATTTTAATAATGTATTAGTAAATGTTGAAATTAATTTAGATTTATAACAAATGATGTAGAAGTCTTGTTCATTCTTTATTCGTGTTAACAAGTCAACTAATTTTAACTAATGAAACCTTATTGTAACGTGTTACTGTGACAAATAAAAAATTAGTAATTAAGTAGATCAATTAATCAAGAAAATCAAGTCCTATTTGCAGGCCTTTTAGACTAGAAATTTTGGCCCAGCATATATATATATATATATATATATATATATATATATATATATATATATATATATATATATATATATAAATGTGTGCCATTTTGAAATATGTCAGTGTGGTGATTTGGGAAAGGGTGTGGAGAAAGATTTACTTTTTGATGATTATTCTGGTGTCATAACCTGTATAAACCCTCTTCTAAATGACATTGCATGCTGAAAAATGCAGGAATAGTGTTTTTTTTTTTGAGGGAAAGATTTGAGAGGTGTTGAGTAAATTGGTAATTATCAAAATATTTTTGTGACGCTAATGGGAAAACCATGCTTGGAGTAATAGTGTTACTCTACTCTTAAGTGCAGGCACATAAATGGCACTAGTTACAAGTTACACTGGTCTCATCTGAAACCACAATAACCAACAAAGCTAAGTTGATATCTAAAACATGAACTGTTAGATATCACAGTGAATTGTTTAATTTTGTGGAAAATTACTTTGTAACCATCGATTTCTATATTTCACACCAGATTTTAGACATCAGATTCCCTTAAAGCAACAACTATTTCTATATCCACAGTTGATACTTCAGATGCCACTTCCCTGTCTCCTCTAGAAGATGTTAAATCTGGCCCCACAACAGCAGGTAATTTAGATATTTAAATCATAACCAATTAAAACTAAATTTAGATCAGGGAATTTCCTTTTCATAATTGAATTGTGTATATATATGCCTAAACATATGCAACTAAAAAGTATTTTTATAATGAAGTGATTTGTTTGTAATTTTCCTCTTTAAATAAGCAGAATGAGCACAGGAAACTAAAACAGACTATACACGCGTAGTTTCCTGTGCTCATTCTGCTTTAGTTCCTAGTCACCGTTTGTTACCTTGGTTTTTAATTAATTTATGCACCTGTTCTGTTTTTCGTTGATTACTCCATCCATCTGTATTTAAGCCCTCAGTTCATTCAGTTAATTGTCCAGTATTGTCTTTGTTCTATGTCGCAGTGTTTGTATTATCTCCTGTGTTTTCATGTATCTAAACATTATGTACAGCCTATGAATGTAGGCTATATGTATAAAATAAATAATCTCTCATATGCTAACAAACATAACAAAAGCATCAGTAGTCAGACTGGTTAACTAAGCAAGAAAGTTAAACTTCTTTGAACTTCACACAGAGCAACGGTTTTGTCATTTGGTGTTCTTATTAAAAAACATTGCATGTGTTATGTATGAAAAAAATATTTACAGCAGTCTTGCTGACATGCATGCGCACACACGTTTGTACTGAGCAATTGAGATCAGCAAGGTCAACATATTACAATATAGAACCCAAACCCCAAATTGTAACAATGAACTGCTTACATTTTCTTGATTCATTCAGATTTACTAAATAGAACTCAATTTTAAATAACACTTTACGCAAAAAAAAGGTTCTATATAAGGAATAATGTCTTAAATACTTTCATGTTCTACAGGTAATCAAATTTTCAATTCACAAAATTTTACGTTAAAAATGAATTTGAAAAAAAATTATGAATTCAAACTAAATCCATGAAATTATCCCTTGATGGGAGCCCCTTTAACCTTCTATATAGACATTTTTTTTCTAAGAGTGTGCTGATTATTTTGTTGCCTCATAAAATACTGCCTATATTGCAAAATATTGGTAATACACAGGCTTATTTTGCATTTTTAACACATTTTCAACTGAGTGCAGCAAAAATAGCCTCTTGGTGCTATACCAATAACAAGAACTGTTTCTATTTCCACAACAGGTCTCACTTCATTTTCAGCTAGTGTTTCTGATACAATGTCAAGAGATCCTACTGCAACTACAGTTGACACCACTCTTACAACAGATACTTTAACAACTACTGAAGTCACAGCAACCAGTGAAACTTCAAATACTGAAACAACTTCTATAACTTCTGGTATAACTTCCAGAGATCCTACTGCAACTACAGTCGACACCACTCTTACAACAGACATTTTAACAACTACTGAGGTCACAGCAACCAGTGAAACTTCAAATGCAGAAACAACTTCTTTAACTTCTGGTGTAACTTCCAGAGATCCTGCAACTACAGTCGACACCACTCTTATAACAGACATTTTAACAACTATTGAAGTCACAGCAACCAGTGAAACTTCAAATACTGAAACAACTTCTATAACTTCTGGTGTAACTTCAAGAGATCCTACTGCAACTACAGTCGACACACATCTTACAACAGACATTTTAACAACTACTGAATTCACAGCAACCAGTGAAACTTCAAATGCAGAAACAACTTCTATAACTTCTGGTGTAACTTCAAGAGATCCTACTGCATCAACAGTCGACACCACTCTTACAACAGACATTTTAACAACTACTGAAGTCACAGCAACAAGTGAAACTTCAAATACAGAAACAACTTCTGTAACTTCTGGTGTAACTTCCAGAGATCCTACTGCAACTACAGTCGACACCACTCTTACAACAGACATTTTAACAACTACTGAATTCACAGCAACCAGTGAAACTTCAAATACAGAAACAACTTCTATAACTTCTGGTGTAACTTCAAGAGATCCTACTGCAACTACAGTCGACACCACTCTTACAACAGATATTTTAACAACTACTGAAGTCACAGCAACCACTGAAACTTCAAATGCAGAAACAACTTCTATAACTTCTGGTGTAACTTCAAGAGATCCTACTGCAACTACAGTCGACACCACTCTTATAACAGACATTTTAACAACTACTGAAGTCACAGCAACCAGTGAAACTTCAAATACTGAAACAACTTCTTTAACTTCTGGTGTAACTTCAAGAGATCCTACTGCAACTACAGTCGACACCACTCTTACAACAGATATTTTAACAACTACTGAAGTCACAGCAACCAGTGAAACTTCAAATGCAGAAACAACTTCTATAACTTCTGGTGTAACTTCAAGAGATCCTACTGCAACTACAGTCGACACCACTCTTATAACAGACATTTTAACAACTACTGAAGTCACAGCAACCAGTGAAACTTCAAATGCAGAAACAACTTCTATAATTTCTGGTGTAACTTCCAGAGATCCTACTGCAACTACAGTCGACACCACTCTTACAACAGACATTTTAACAACTACTGAAGTCACAGCAACCAGTGAAACTTCAAATGCAGAAACAACTTCTATAACTTCTGGTGTAACTTCAAGAGATCCTACTGCAACTACAGTCGACACCACTCTTATAACAGACATTTTAACAACTATTGAAGTCACAGCAACCAGTGAAACTTCAAATACAGGAACAACTTCTATAACTTCTGGTGTAACTTCAAGAGATCCTACTGCAACTACAGTCGACACCACTCTTACAACAGACATTTTAACAACTACTGAAGTCACAGCAACCAGTGAAACTTCAAATACTGAAACAACTTCTATAACTTCTGGTGTAACTTCAAGAGATCCTACTGCATACAGTCGACACCACTCTTACAACAGACATTTTAACAACTACTGAATTCACAGCAACCAGTGAAACTTCAAATACAGGAACAACTTCTATAACTTCTGGTGTAACTTCAAGAGATCCTACTGCAACTACAGTCGACACCCCTCTTACAACAGACATTTTAACAACTACTGAATTCACAGCAACCAGTGAAACTTCAAATGCAGAAACAACTTCTATAACTTCTGGTGTAACTTCAAGAGATCATACTGCATCAACAGTCGACACCACTCTTACAACAGACATTTTAACAACTACTGAAGTCACAGCAACAAGTGAAACTTCAAATACAGAAACAACTTCTATAACTTCTGGTGTAACTTCAAGAGATCCTACTGCAACTACAGTCGACACCACTCTTACAACAGACATTTTAACAACTACTGAAGTCACAGCAACCAGTGAAACTTCAAATACAGAAACAACTTCTATAACTTCTGGTGTAACTTCAAGAGATCCTACTGCAACTACAGTCGACACCACTCTTACAACAGACATTTTAACAACTACTGAATTCACAGCAACCACTGAAACTTCAAATGCAGAAACAACTTCTATAACTTCTGGTGTAACTTCAAGAGATCCTACTGCAACTACAGTCGACACCCCTCTTACAACAGACATTTTAACAACTACTGAATTCACAGCAACCAGTGAAACTTCAAATACAGGAACAACTTCTGTAATTTCTGGTGTAACTTCCAGAGATCCTACTGCAACTACAGTCGACACCACTCTTACAACAGATATTTTAACAACTACTGAGGTCACAGCAACCAGTGAAACTTCAAATACAGGAACAACTTCTATAACTTCTGGTGTAACTTCAAGAGATCCTACTGCAACTACAGTCGACACCACTCTTACAACAGATATTTTTACAACTACTGAATTCACAGCAACCAGTGAAACTTCAAATACAGGAACAACTTCTATAACTTCTGGTGTAACTTCCAGAGATCCTACTGCAACTACAGTCGACACCACTCTTACAACAGACATTTTAACAACTACTGAAGTCACAGCAACCAGTGAAACTTCAAATACAGGAACAACTTCTATAACTTCTGGTGTAACTTCCAGAGATCCTACTGCAACTACAGTCGACACCACTCTTACAACAGACATTTTAACAACTACTGAATTCACAGCAACCAGTGAAACTTCAAATACAGGAACAACTTCTGTAATTTCTGGTGTAACTTCCAGAGATCCTACTGCAACTACAGTCGACACCACTCTTACAACAGACATTTTAACAACTACTGAAGTTACAGCAACCAGTGAAACTTCAAATACAGAACAACTTCTATAACTTCTGGTGTAACTTCAGAGATCCTACTGCAACTACAGTCGACACCACTCTTACAACAGACATTTTAACAACTACTGAAGTCACAGCAACCAGTGAAACTTCAAATACAGGAACAACTTCTGTAACTTCTGGTGTAACTTCCAGAGATCCTACTGCAACTACAGTCGACACCACTCTTACAACAGACATTTTAACAACTACTCACAGCAACCAGTGAAACTTCAAATACAGGAACAACTTCTATAACTTCTGGTGTAACTTCAAGAGATCCTACTGCAACTACAGTCGACACCACTCTTACAACAGACATTTTAACAACTACTGAAGTTACAGCAACCAGTGAAACTTCAAATACAGAAACAACTTCTTTAACTTCTGGTGTAACTTCCAGAGATCCTACTGTAACTACAGTCGACACCACTCTTACAACAGACATTTTAACAACTACTGAATTCACAGCAACCAGTGAAACTTCAAATACAGGAACAACTTCTATAACTTCTGGTGTAACTTCCAGAGATCCTACTGCAACTACAGTCGACACCACTCTTACAACAGATATTTTAACAACTACTGAGGTCACAGCAACCAGTGAAACTTCAAATACAGGAACAACTTCTATAACTTCTGGTGTAACTTCAAGAGATCCTACTGCAACTACAGTCGACACCACTCTTACAACAGATATTTTTACAACTACTGAATTCACAGCAACCAGTGAAACTTCAAATACAGGAACAACTTCTGTAACTTCTGGTGTAACTTCCAGAGATCCTACTGCAACTACAGTCGACACCACTCTTACAACAGACATTTTAACAACTACTGAAGTCACAGCAACCAGTGAAACTTCAAATACAGGAACAACTTCTATAACTTCTGGTGTAATTTCAAGAGATCCTACTGCAACTACAGTCGACACCACTCTTACAACAGACATTTTAACAACTACTTACAGCAACCAGTGAAACTTCAAATACAGAAACAACTTCTTTAACTTCTGGTGTAACTTCCAGAGATCCTACTGTAACTACAGTCGACACCACTCTTACAACAGACATTTTAACAACTACTGAAGTCACAGCAACCAGTGAAACTTCAAATACAGGAACAACTTCTGTAACTTCTGGTGTAACTTCCAGAGATCCTACTGCAACTACAGTCGACACCACTCTTATAACAGACATTTTAACAACTACTGAGGTCACAGCAACCAGTGAAACTTCAAATACTGAAACAACTTCTATAACTTCTGGTGTAACTTCAAGAGATCCTACTGCATCAACAGTCGACACCACTCTTACAACAGACATTTTAACAACTACTGAAGTCACAGCAACCACTGAAACTTCAAATGCAGAAACAACTTCTGTAACTTCTGGTGTAACTTCAAGAGATCCTACTGCAACTACAGTTGACACCACTCTTACAACAGACATTTTAACAACTACTGAAGTCACAGCAACCAGTGAAACTTCAAATGCAGAAACAACTTCTATAACTTCTGGTGTAACTTCCAGAGATCCTACTGCAACTACAGTCGACACCACTCTTACAACAGACATTTTAACAACTACTGAGGTCACCGCAACCAGTGAAATTTCAAATACAGGAACAACTTCTGTAACTTCTGGTGTAACTTCCAGAGATCCTACAACTACAGTCGACACCACTCTTATAACAGACATTTTAACAACTACTGAATTCACAGCAACCAGTGAAACTTCAAATACAGGAACAACTTCTATAACTCCAGGTGAAAGTACAACAGGGATTTCCGTAACTTCAGGAGATCCTGCCTCAACTACAGATGATACCACCACTACATCATATATAGCGACAACAACAGGTACAATTACGTCTTCTGGAATTGTTCCCACTTTAACTACTGAGAGTGACACAACTACGGAAAATACTGCCACAACTACAGGTGTCACCTCTACTTCTGCTAGTGTCACAACTGCAGGAGTTATTACAGGAGACAGTGCATCCACACTAAATCCTGCATCAACTACAGCTGATGCCACAACTACAAAAGATTCTGTTACAACTACTGTAACAACAACAACAACAACAACAACAACGACAAGATCTACTACAAGATCTACCACAACCCCCAAACCTATTAAATGTGAAAATGGTGGAATTCCACTCCCAAACAATCTGGCTTGTATCTGTTTGAATGGTTTTACGGGGAGACACTGCAGTACTATTGAAACTGAAATTACACTCCAAGGTTAGTTAAAAAGCCTATCAAATAAATATTATGTAAAATAAAGAATGATTAAGTATTATAAACTTTTATGTCCACATCAAATATGTTCAGAATTAAAATTCTTGTAGTTGTTTTTCCACTAAGATTGGTCTTAATTAAAATGTAATGTATTAAAATTTCTTCAAAGCTGCTTGAAGCTGCAGCTTAAAAATACCACAGCTTGAATTTTTGTAATTTCTTAGAAACCCAGTTGCAAAACAATAGAAACTTGACAACCTGAGATGGGCAGAATTACTTTTTTTTTTTTTAATTAGTTACATTTTATACTTATACTTCCTTGAACTTTTACTAACTGTTTTCTGAACATCATTTTCTTAAAAATTTCCTCTACTTTTATTTCAGATAACATTGAAAGGACAGTTCAAGTTGAGATGGAAGTGAATCAAGAGTTTATTCCTGAATATGGAGACTCATCATCAAGTCAATATAAGGAGTTTGTTGTAGAGTTCACTTTTAAGGTAAGATGGCTTTCCTTTACCTAAAATAACACAATTTAAAAGGATAGTTCACCCAAAAATATAAATTCTGTCATAATTCGCCCACCCTAATATTGCTGAACATAAAAGGATATATTTTGAAGATTGTCAGAAACCAAACAGTTGATGGTATGCCAGTAGGGGAAACATACTATGGAAGTCAATGGCACATATCACATGTTTGGTTTCTTCAAATATCTTCTTTTGTGTTCAGCAGAAGAAAGAAATTCATACAGGTTTAGAACTTTTAGGGTGAGTTAATGGTTTTTATCTCTTAAAGGATATTCCTTAGTCTCAATTTTAACAGTGCAATTACTTATTCTGCAGGGTTAACACAATTAAGGAAAGTTATTAACATATTACATTTCAACACTTTTGCCCTTTTATTTTCTATTCTTTGTTTTATTGCCCATTAACTTGGGGAGTAAATCTTACTGCATATATTTACTAAAAATCAGCTTGGGACCAGTTGGTTAAAAGTAATTAAAGTGAAGTTTAAAATTGAAAAGTTGAAGTTAGTTCTGAGAAAAGCTCTAGCTTTCTAGAGTCATTTTTTTTTTTTACTACTTGAAATTTCCATTCTATTATAGGTTGAACCCCGTTATAGGAATGTACCTGATTTTGCGGGTGTGGGCAATATAATTCTAAGGTAATTCATCTGCTTTGACAGAACAAATTTGTAATTGTATTTTGTAATTACATTTATGCCCTTTATAATGTCCGATTATTAGGTTTTATTGCAATCTGGTTTGTTTTTGTCCTTTCAAAGTGCTGGTAGACCAATAATTAGGCAAAGAGGAAAAAGAAGCTTGCCTTTGAACGAAAATCAACAAAGGTACAGTACAAAATGTAATAAACCAAACATGTATAAAAAAAAGGGGGAAAAAGAAGAGTTAAATCTTGTATTATGTCCACAATAAAAAAATAACTTAATTATACAGCTTGAAAAAATAAATGAATAAAGGATTGATTTTATATTCTCTCTTTCTCTCTCTCTCTCTCTCTCTCTCTCTCTCTCTCTCTCTCTCTCTCTCTCTCTCTCTCTCTCTCTCTCTCTTTCTTTCATGTGGCTAGTCTGAATGTTAAGCATGATGTTATTCTTAACATTACAAACAATGACAACGTCAACAATATATATAATTATCAACTCGAGGTGGTGACAAAAGTTGTCATATCCTTTACAGAAGATCCAGGTGGGTTGTCATATACATTTTCTCCCTTTATCTGTTCTGTAGTTTTTAGAGGCATTGCTAATTTGTCCTTTTTTTCTATTCTAGTTGGTGGCTTAACTGTAAATGCTGCCACTGCATCACCGAGTGAATTCAACGGTGAGTTTACAGTTATCTTATTGTGCTAGGGGCAAGAAGAATAGCGAGTTATTTATCTATTAATCAGTACTGTCATTTTACTGAATACATTTGAATTTATTTAATTACATTAAGTACTGAGCGAACTACTGAAATTACTGAAATGAGTTTTAATGTTTGATGCTGAAATATTTGAAACATTCTGCATGTTTTCAAAAATAGCTCTGCAAAAGCGTAAAGTTATAATTGGCCTCTGCATATGAATTGCATTTTAGAGATAAAATACAAAACCAAGACACTTTGCTACTTAGAAAAGGTTAAAAAAGGTTCTAAAAGGTTTCAGTGAACAAAGAAGAGAAACTTTACAGAGGGACCAACCGTTAATTTGGGGAAGCTAAAAAATACAGTAGCATGGATTTTCTATTAAAATCAAGGAATTGATTATACTTTACTTTTTATTGTATTTATTTATTATGGCCGTCTCTTTATTTCCATGGTCAAAGAGGTGTGTGTCGAGCCTCTACAATTTCTTCCTGAAGACTTCCGAATGTATTTTGATGCTGTTCTGTCGGATGGCAGAGTGACATGTGTGACTCAATGCCATAGAGATCATCCGGAAACAAAAGCGTGCACGGACCGTGGCACCTGTGAAGTTTCTATACAAGGTCCATCCTGCTAGTACGTGCTTTTATAACGATATTTCATGATTTAAATATATAGTGGTGGTTAAAGAGCTGAGCTGAAACTAAGAGATTGTTTGTTTGTCCCCGGTTGTTTGTTTGAATAAAAGCATCAACTAAATTGCTAGTTTGATTATAGAAGTTTGAATATATGCTTAAATTGGTTTGTAAGCAATATTAAAAGTTAGAATCCTTCATGACAGGATGAAATATTTCATGTGATCAAGACCAATGATGGTGCAAGACCAGTCTAAATATCTGGAATGGTCTAAATGAAACAAAAGCTATTACAAAGCAATAGAAACAAACATGAACAGATATTTTTTTTAATGAAAATCGAAAATCATTTTTGTTCTAGTTGCAGACAAACTGATGCTTACTGGTACTTGGGAGATGATTGCAGTTTCCAGGTGCACAAGGTTGGATTCTTTGCTGGATTGGGAACAGTGGCAGCCTTTGCTGTGATAACTGTAGCATTCCTGACAGCTTATCTCGTGATAAACAAACGGACGGTAAAAAGGTAAATTATTGCATGAAACTTTATTGAAATGTTCAGTTCAGCAATATTTTTGGCATGTCCGGTCTGAGTCGCGCTTTTGAGGTCATAACAAGCAATTTCAATCAAGTTCAAACATTTCAAACGGGGCCTCTCCAGAATGCGCAAGTCATTCAGCTGTTCGTTTACTTCTGTGCTTTGGGTCATCACCTCTTTTGAGCATCAGCATGGACAGATGGCCTGCAGAATGTCCTGATAAAGTTCATGTAAAATTGTAAAACTCATGTTTGCGCTGATGCTAGCTTCAGGCCATGTAAACACAAGATGATTACAAGATGTTATGTTCTGACGGATTTGCAGAAAAACCTAACAGTAGATTTGTTTAGCGACTGCCCTGAAAATAACAATCCATCAGCCACTCTCAGGTCCAGAAAGGCCAGTTTAGTTAATCATTTTCTAATACCATTTGTTTATGTAACTGAACCATTAAAATAAATGCAAGCTATATTCCTATCATTAAATCTGTGAACTTTCTGACAGTCCCTCTTAAAATCTGGGATAATGCAATATTTTGGGTTTACTGAAAACAATGTATTTTCCAAATGTGTGTTGGAAGAAAAAAAAGATGGTGTTCTTATAATATTATTATGTCTTCCTGTTCTTAACTCTATTTCTTTGTCTTACAGGAATAAGGACATTAAGAAAGACCTAGTGAAGGAATGGTTGGATGATGACTTTGAGTGGCCGTCACAAACAAAAACACCTTCAGGTACCAAAAAAGCATTCAACAGTTGTTGTCTGTAGGTAGTAACTGAATCATTTAACAAATTGTTGTAGTGTTAACAGGTAGTGTTATCACAGAAAAAAATACTTAAATAAAAAAACTCAATATTAACCTGAATCGCTAGGTAAACAATCAATTATTAATTTCCAATCTGTTTCATTTTGTTTCACTGCACTTCAGAGAGCAGCTTTTCCGGGCGGTTCAAATGCATGCATCATCATGGGAAATATAATATTAGCGAGTGTACATAATCTGCACACCATAAATCACTTATTATATCCATAAATTATATGGAGAATTTCAAAATTAGATAATTACACCACTACAAATGTATGTTTTCATTTGCCTTCCTGTGCAATAAAAGCACTGTAGTCTTGTGTACACTAAAAAATGATGGGTTGTTTTAACACAATGTTGGGTCAAATATGGACTAACCATGACCCAACATTGGGTTGTTTTTTACCCAGAATTTTTTAGAGTGTAGCTACATAAGATTTTTTTCTTTTGAATATATATTTTCCATTTAACATCTCTCTGATTAGTCTTTTTTCTATTTCCAGTTGACATGTATGATAATCCAGTATACTCACAGAGAGGCATGCATAACCTGGACAGTGCGGGAAGACCAGATTTATTTGCAGATCGATCCTACAATTTCTCGCCTGCACCTGATATTCATCTCTGGTCTCTTCAGAGAGATCAGCCTGTGAGTACTGACAGGATATACAGATAAACACGTATCAACATAATGTTGTTATTTCATACAGTCAGTATAAAGAAAACAAATCTAAAGCTACTATGTGCAGCAATAGGGTTGATAAAGGACACATTTGAATTGATGACTCCTTTTACTGCACAACCGCATATAAGCATAGAAGTTACTTGTTACAAATAGCCAGTTTTTCTTTACTCTTTTTTACTGTACGCATTGTAGCATTACCACTATCAAGGTTTTTCAATAATTCCTAATTATTTCTTTTGCTCTTAACAGATGAAAACGGACAGACCTCAGATCCGGTCATCATTTGATATTTAAGTGTGATATTCTACATGCATGGAATTTAACACATAAAGGACAGCTCTGTGTGACATATTGAATGTATCTGTTGCTTGGATGCCTTAAAAATATCCAGACTTTAATGTATTAATCTCAATTGAGTTGCGCGAGAGTTCTGTTTATACCATAAAATGTAGTAGTAGTACAATTGTGCATATTTTCTGTATCTCAGATGTGTGACAAACATTGACGTTTGATCATGAAGAGAAGCCGTGAATCTTCAGAAATGTGCTCCTTCCCTTCAGATATGTTATTAAAATAATGAAGGTAGCAAAATAAGAATACATTGTAGAAATGTAAAAACATTTCAGGTTTTACTTTGCTCCTTCATGTTTCCTTGTGTATTATTATTGGTATTCATTATTGCATTGCATTAATATGAATTGGTTTGTAAATGACATATTAACCATAATTTATTTATTAACATTATATTCCACAAATTATTTATTGTCATTATACTCCACATTTGTAAATTAGCACTTGCTTATGTTAAAATAAATATCTATATTCTCAATTGTTTTAGTTGTCTTTTTTTCAACAAAATTATATTCTTGAGCTATTGTGTGCTGAGCAATAAAACATCAAATAGAGATTTAAACATCTAAGATCATGAGCCAATACAGAATATCTTCACAAAACAGTGTTCCTATTGCATTCACATGTCTTTATTAGTCCTTTTTGTACTTTTCCTAGACATGCAACACTCTTTGTCCTTCTAAAAGCACAGTTCACAAGGCTTTATTACTCTATATTCCACCATCACATTAAATCCCTTCATCACATTATTTTCTTAAAGTCTTTCCAAAATATAACAGCAAGAGTGTTTTAAATGTTAAAGAAGAGTATCAGCATTTTAAGGGTGCATAGTGATTTTCAAAGAAGGAACAGAGATGTGGCCCATAAAATCTGTTCATTCTTCTTTCAACATTTTGTCAGCTCACAACCACACCCACTTGATTTTACAGCCTAGTGTTTTGCAAAGCAAGTTTCTTCATCTCAGATCTTATCAGCAACCTGTCAAACAATGTGAGGGATGGTGACTTACACACGCCATGTTGGGTGGGGAACAGATCAGGAAAAAGATACTGATAAACTCTTCAGTGATCAGATGTTGTATCTATTTTTATATTTCTTATGAAATGACCTTTCTGACGTGTTTTATTAACATTTGCATTCAAAATAAGAAAAAGCATGCACAGTAAACTGGAAGAAGATTTAGACACTTTAAATATTCAATGTAACATTCAATGTTATATGTCGTTTTTTTAATAAGAAATTTATTTTAACAGAATCATCAACTTAAGTGTAGTAAAACAATATGAATACTTTATACACACATTTTCCAAACTAAAGAAAGAAACAAATCTGAACCTGTAATAAAGCGAAACATAAGATCCACACAGAGTGTTAATTAGGCTGAACCCCTTCAGAATTCAGCTCAGCCTAAGTATGTCATTTCTCAGAATCCAGAGACAGTCTTTTCAGCAAGGTTACTGGAACTAACAAAGGATTGAGCGGACAGGTGCCAGCCGTAGCCCAGTCTTTGTCCTTTGCTGGTTCTGTGGCAGATGACTCAGCGGCGGATCCAGTAGTAGTCCTAGGTCTCTGTGTTAATGCAGTAGAATCAGCTACATTCGCATCTGGGACGTTTGAGGAAGCTGGCATTATTGCAGTTTTGGAGAGCTGTGAGTGTAACTGGAGGAGGTGATGTTGAAGTTCCTTGCAGTCCAGTAAGGGGAGCTCCTCAGGCAAACACATCAGAATGTCCAACAGCACTGCGCTCTCTGAGGACAAATTAGATTTGCAAAAATATGAGTTAAAAATTTTCACATATGTATAACAGATTGGTTAACCCAAAACTTGAATTCTGTCATTATTTATTCTCCGGCCACATGATCGACTGACCAACTTTTATGAAATTCAAAGGGGCCCAAAACAATATTGATCCTCATTAACTTTCATTGTAAGGAGGATTTTTTTTTTTAAAGACAAAATAAAGAACATCATACAGGTTTGGAATGGCATGAGAGTTGTTATTATTGGGTCAGCTATGTGTTTAAGTTGATCTAACTTCCACATTCCTGGGACAATTTGTAAAATGGCCATAAATAGTATAATTTATTCAAATTTTTAACATCATAATAGATTATTATATGCAAAATGTATCATAACAGTACATACCCATTGAAGTAAGAGCTGAATTGCCAGTTGTACAGCCGACACCACTTAAATATTTATAAATCTTGTCAAAATTCACAACACACTTCAGCATTCTTGGTTTGACTGATTGAACTGAATTTTGCCTAATTGAGGAAACTGATGGTGACGCTGGACCAGTGGAAACAGGACTGGACACTGTTGGTTCTGCTTCTGATTGCAGTTGACTTGGGCTTCCTGCCATCTGTGAGGATGCTGGTGTTTCAGGTGCGTTAGGCACTAGAGGTGAACTGCTTGAATTGCGCTCAAATTTGCTAATATGGTCAACAGCATTAGAACTCGAGTCAGGCTGAATAAGAGATGCAGCTGAGGTAGGGAAAACGCTGGGATTTGTGCTCATGCCCGTGGCGGAAGGTCGAGAGGGTGTTTTAGGGGCCTGAGAAGGATGAAGACTGGAAAAAGCTGATGTTTTGATGGTGGGGTGTGGAGGTTCAGAATGCATCAGGCCACAGGGCTCTGTGGCAGCAATCACAAGCATCTGATGACAGAGTACAAAGTAAACAGAAATGAACATTTTATCTTCTTTATGGTGATAAAAGGCAATAAAGGAGTCAAATACTGTACACTGTTAATGCTATAAATAGGAGTCATAAGTAAGAGTCATAAGATATTTACAGAATCAATTGCTGAACTTACATACTTGTGGTGCAAGTATAAACATCAATGTAACACCTGTGTGTATCAACATAGCTCAAACGTATCACAAATAACAAAACCTAATTGTCAATTATAAATATTACCCATCACTATTTGTCTACTCCATAGTTTTAATCCTGTCAAAATAATGGCTAATCACTTTGTTATTTTAGCTTTATAAAGTTGTGTGTAGTCAGACTAAGGTTGAGAAATGATTGAGATACACCTGTACAATTTTTTGGTGTGGTGTCTGGTGTATTTCCACATTGAAATGTTACATACAGACCTGGGAAAAGGCAGAGGAAATGGTCTTCTCATGGGATCTGGAGATTTTCTGTACCAGCTCTGACCAGATTTCAATGGGAACTTTAGCCTTGCGACACTCCCTCCTTTGACTATGAACCTGTAGATAAACTTTCTGCAGCATACGTGACTTCAGGGACTTTATCAGGTCTTCAATCTGAAATCAAGCAGTAATTGCATTACATTGGAGATTTGCATGTTCATCCATATTAGTGATGTTTTGGGTGGTGGCCATGAGTTTACCTCTTTGAGAGATCGTTGGGGCACTTTCTTTTGAATCTCAGTTAGATCTAGCTCCGATTCAAAATTTTGCTGCTGTTTTAAAGCTTGCAAAAAGTTCTGTAGATCTTTGCGAGCCCATCCTTTGCAGAATGATTTGTCACTCACTGTCTGTTGTTCCATAATGGCTTTAGATAGAAAGCGTGATGGTTCAGTTCGCTGACGAAATGGAGGTTTCATAGTTGCTGATTAGAAGTTATATCCAATGTACCTTGAAATTGCCTACTGTACGAAAAAGAAAATGTTCACATTTAAAATGTAAAAACGACCTATTAGGCTTAAACAAACTTTGTTCAGGAGCACTAAATAATGCATTTTATATTAATATAGCACAAACAATGATTAGAAATCTACAGGAAATGTATCTTATGACGTGATTTTAATAGCAAAGTCCATCTTGAAACTTACCAGAAAGTTAGGATTTGATCATAAGTGTGGTGTATTTGTGGACTTATATTCAACATTTAAATTTAGATGAATCACATGTCAAAGGGTATCACAGGACAAATGAATGCGAAGATACCTTCAGTGCCTGGACCCCTAAATATCAAGGGCTGTAAAAAAACATTAAAACCACATTCCGTTTATAAAGACTTGAAGAAGAAATTTTCAACTTAAAAAGGAAAAGTATTGTTTTCAAATGTTCTATGTGGTAAAAAATTATCTTTAAAATCTGCTGTTTGTCCCATCAAGGTTTAATTATATTTTAATAGGATGCACCTGAGCAGAAGATGTTCAGTTGTTTAAAGGGAGTTAGTTACAGAAATGTATATGAACATCAAAACAGGGTACGAACACAATAACCTCACAATTAATCTTTTAAATATGTGTAAAGTGCGCCAGAATGATGAAAAACATCTAAGAGCTTTACTAAAGCCACTGCTTATTATCTAAATGGCACTTACAGCCACAGTAACTAACTTGCTATAGGGCAGCGCTTGACCCAGGGACAATTTATACACGTCATTTACACAACTTTAAAGGAAGGACTGCACGGTAACCATCAAAAAAAAAAATACTTACAATAAACTAGATGGAAAGTCAACCAATTAGAAACTACGGTATTGTACTAGCTTTGTAACAACACAAGTCCAGCGGGTTTCGATCATAGACTGTAAAAAAATAGTAGTAGTACCCGTATCTCACTACGAGTCACTAAGAGGTTCAAAAACCACGAGGCTGAAATGCGTTTCCAAATGTCAGATTGCAAAGGAGGTCTTTTCTCATTTATGTCTAATTCAATATACGTATAAATATAAGTATTCAAATAAATTAAATTAATAAAACATATTATAAAAGACTAAGCGGCCGTTAACACTCAAGTTTGTTTATACTTTAAAGATATAGCCAGGCCTACAGCGCTTGCGCCACTTCGTCGTCATACACCACTAGAGACCGCTCTATCTTTTCACACGAAACGGATTTTTTCACTGCAGTAGTGCAGTAGTTTTAATACTATGTACTTTATGTACTTTAAATATCATTCACACTCGGTATTGGTCTATTACACCTGTTATCATGACAACAAGACCTGAAATATAAAATTTTAGCAAAACTTGGAACCTAAAATCTTTTTATTTATTATGTTTTTTTCCATATGCGGCGATACATCTACCGGTATGTCATCTCAGATCTGACATTTCATCAGTAACTTAGTGCGGTGTAAAGTACTTCCGCCTGTGATGAAACCGCACTAAGCTATGACATTACACTTAATATCGAGTTCCGCCTAAATGTAGACATTTATACATCTGTAATTTTCATGAGAGCTTTAAATGGTATATGCATAATGGCTGCTGCTAACAGCTAACGTTAGGCTCATTTCACCTTGTTACCGTAGGCCTACATTCAAAAGTATTGCGAGGTTTGACCAATTTTGTAACTAAAGATTAAATTCTTACCCCCGTTGGTAATATTCACCTCATATCATGATCACGTTTTCACAACTAGATCTTTTTTTGTGAACACCAAACAGTGACATGGAGCTGTTTAAACCATGGTGCTGAAACCACAGTCTATTACAGAGCACACAAGCAAAATATCCCGGAAATAACAGTCGTTCCATTTATTATAATGCATGATCTATCAATTTCAATGATTTTAACTCAACTCTAACATATAAAACATACGATATTCATGCTGAATATGTAGCCTAGGCCTAGCTATATTACATACAACAGTATATTCAACATGAACACAGCATTCTTGATATGGCCAGCATTATCTTTAAATAAAATCTTTTAGATGAGCATGCAAACGAATCCAAAACCAAGCATCATAATTGAAAACAAAAGGTTGACAGATATAATCTAAACAGTCTAAACAGACAATTAAAAAAAGGTAAATTGAATGCAAAAGCAAGCCTGGAAAAAAAGAAATACTGAAATGGTAGGCCTTTGCAATGCTTGCAAATGGTAAAGATGTTGGCCTTTAAATTGGACCAATTCTGTGGTGATTATGACCTCTGCTGGTAATTGGGTGACATGATTTTAGTGGATGTGAACATTATTACCTCACGACATGATCCCAGAGGTCAAGAACTGCAGTTTAGAGAGGTTTTAGTAACTGATCGGATAAAACTTTTGCAATTAATGTATGCCTTGACTGTTGTTGGATATTTTATTATTTAGTAAAACATGCTTGATGTTGAGAGGGAGAATATATGAAAAATTTCTTATATAATGTCAGATAGTTTGTTTGTATATTTTACTGGCAAATAATATTGAGTAAAAAAAAACAATTACATAAACACAGTTCTTGCAACGGAATGCCTTGCCATATTCAAGGCCATTGTCCTCGTGTTTAATGTAGTTCCCACATGGTGTGTTTAATCCAAACTTCAGCCTTATTGGGTCTATATGCACCAAGATGAGACAAAACAAGGTCAAGCAAGTCAAATTGAATTACAAAGTGAATGTGGTAAAGAACTGTATTTTTATGATAAACTGGAACATATAGCATAAAGCATAATAAAGATTAATATGAAAGTGATTTTAAGAAAATCTGATTCAGTAGGCCTATATCTAAATATATCACATCATATTTTGATATTTTATAACCTTAAGAGGATTTGGCTCAGAAGGCATTTTCATTTTACTTACCACTGCTTTTCCAAATATGACACAAATCCTGAAATGATTAGCATCTGTATAGTTTAGTATGAACTTGATTTTTCGTAATGAAAGAATATACTGATAAAGATGATTATGTTCAAAAAGGACTGACTGCCTGTCACCATTCACTTTTATTGCATTATTTTCCATTAACTGTTATATTGAAACATTATTGTGTTTATTGCTGTGCCAAAACTGAGAAATTGTGGGAATTTGTCCACCATTATGTATATATATATATACAAGTACATGACTAATTACAGAAGTCCCTGACCTGAAAAAAGGTCACCAATTTCGATGCTTGTGCGAACACCTGTGCACCATCTCTTTTGTACATGCAAAGCACATTTACTCAAATTCAGCTGTGTATGTACAGTATCTATTTAAGTTGCAAAAACCAAGGGGAGCAAAGCATGCACTGAGTCAACAGAACAGCACTCACAGTGTTCGGAAGCATTGGGAGTGAGTGAGGCAGGCAGAGGGAGAGAGAGAGAGAGAAGAGAGAGGTCGATCATGATTGGGTGATGGTTTAGGGGGTTGGCATACCTCTCTTCTCCTTACTGGGGGATGGGGATGGGGATGGGAATTCTGGGAGGGGCTTTACAGTGACCTCATACTTCATATATTGTAAGCCTGAACCGGCATTACCTAAAAATTCTGCCTTTAATCTAACCGCAGTGCTACGAAAGCTTACATCTATTCACCATCTATCAACCTGACCTCTGTATTCTTCACGGGTCCGACGCACGACGTAGAGGTAAGTGAAATGGACCACTGTGTCCGCTAGAAAGGATTTTGCTCGTGCAGCCTATGCATGGCAAGGCTCGACGCGGTCGAACAATCATTGTACTTGGATTTTCACGTATTCAAATTGTCATGAACATCACGCATCTGCTGTATTGTCCTTCTCACCCTTTTTCAAGTGTCACGGCCATTTTTCACGGCCCAAATTTATACCTCTAGAGCCGACAAGGCAATGAATGAAATGTAAAGAATTCGCCGAACACCCCTCTCAGTATAGGTTTTGTTATATGTTGGCATTCATGTCGAGTAGCCCATTTTCGTTAGGTCTCTCTGTGCGTGCGACGTTTTTCAATCTATCCCGGATACCGGTACGGTATTTGCGGAAAATGGAAAATGTTATCGAATAATCCAGTTTGCAAGTGCTTCGTAATTAGAGGACAGAGATTCCTGTCTATTGCCTCCCCCGCATGACATGTCAAACCGTTATGTAGGCTACAATGCACAAAAAAATATTTATTTATTTGGTTTACTGGCGATTTATTTTAATCTCAAACCAAACATTGTATGAATATATATACGGTATGTATTGCACAATTAGAGCCAGATATATTAGCAAGAACTTGTGTTAGATCATTGCTTTAATTTGTGTTTCGAGTGGGGGCGGGGCGAATCAATAGGGGTCGAATTGCAGTGATGCTGAGAACACGTAACGGCTTTGACTTTAAAGATGCTGAATGCACCAGTCGTTAAGATATCATTATATATCTGTCGAATTTATATAATATTTATAGAAATGTTAATAACTGACTTGTTTTTAAGAATTCTAAATCAAATGTAGACGGATTCTTGATTTTTGATTAACCGATGCAATGTGCTTATCCTTCTGTTCGTGTTTTGTAGTTCTTGCTGGTGTGAAGTCGGCAACCTCATATCATAGTTATTTTCCACTGGCACGTGAATGCCCATGCTGACGCACCATACCTCCAGTGTACATGACATAACCGCGAGAAGTAGGAGAGACATATGGCATGCCCTATTATTTATGGACATGGTGTGCAGGCAATCTGCTGCAGTGGTGCAAGGCATACAGTGTCATGCTTGGCCCATTTTATGATGCTACTTTTGGTTTTTTATGTTGCTCCACATACTGCAATACTACATTTAATGAGCACATTTTAAATGTAATCCATACACACACTTCAGTGCCTCTGAATAGAGGTATGTGGTTTGACTGAACACATTTTTATCTGTCAAGAATAATGCCAAGCATGCAAGTTGTTTGTGTTCATTATAATGCTGTCGAGAATTAATGATGAATAAAGTGATAATTCACCTACAAATGAAAATTCTGTCATTCTTTACTCACCCTCATGTTGTTCCAAATCTATTATGTTGTATTGTTATTTTTTCCATGGAACGCACTAATGATTTTTTTGTATTTTTTTAAAGAATCTTTACACAGGTGTTCTCCATCCATTTATAGTGACTATAGGTGTCAAGCTCCAAAAAAAAGGACAAAACCCTACCATAAAAATAGTTCATATGCCTTGTGTCATATGATAGCTTTATGTGTGGTGACCCCTAACCCCAACCTTGGCACGTTGCACAGAGTTTGAAGTAAAAAAGCAGTTGTCTTGCTTATGTAATGCGGCAGTTTAAAAAAGCACTATGAGATTTAAGGAGTAAAATCTAAATTTTGTCCTGTCCCTTGCACAAATAACTCAAATGGCTCTGAATATAGCACATGAGTAATAAAGGACTGTTGTTTTTTAGTTCTTTTTTGGAGTTTGACATTATTTGGTTACTATGAACTGGCTTTGTATTAAAAAAACCCTGAATTCTTCTGAATTACTAATTTTGTGCTCCACAGAACAAAAGAACACAAGGAACGACATGAGGGAGAATAAATTGTGACAATTTTTGTTTTGGGGTGAACTATTCTGTTAAATTAGATTCTCCTCTGTATTCTCAGAGTGCTGTCATGCACCTTTATCTTCACATATTCATACAGAGGTTGCTGTGTTGACTCCACTTTGTTATCATGCTCACCATGTGACAGGACAGAACTTGTCACTGACCTAAATGTGCGCTCCATAATACAATATTGACAGTTTAAATGTCAATTTGCCTTTATGCTGACACAAAATGCCAAAATGACACTGCATGAAGAAAAAGACAGCATTTAAAACACAAAAGCATCATGAAATAACATTTAATAGGAGTATGTCTCAAGTACATCTTGCTTTAAAGAGTTCGTATTGAACACTGATGGGTTGGTTCATTTCTAAATCTATATATTACATGTTTTTCTTACTGAATTGTATTGCAGGCATTTAAAATGTTATGAAAGGGACAATATTTTTCAAGGTTATCCTCTTTGCTCCCATAATCTGGTCTAATGAATTTATATAAACAAATAGATGGGAGGGGAAACAGAATGTAATGTTTTGTCCTCTAGATAACGATCGATTGAGACAGAGAAACAGAAGGGGAGAGGACCTAGAATGAGACAGGAATTGAATGGCCAGAAGAGATTAAATTAATAAATCGCTATCTAATAATACGTATGAGAATGGATGATGAGTGGTTTATCAAGTCAAGAATTATTTACCATTATAATATTTTCTATTTACATTTATGTATGATGTTCAGATGAATCTATGAAAATGCAAAGGGCTGGTAAACCTATTTATTTGAATAGGATTGTATCTGTTCAGATTATGTAAATGTGCCACAATACATTTGTAGAGAGAACAGAAACATGCTGTACGTTCCTTAGATTACACTTTCATTTATGCCCTTATGACTTTCTCAGTATGCCAACCTCCCTTTGTCTTGATTATATATATTTTTTTGTTTTTGTTTTTTTAAATTACTTGAACATATCTTAAATGTCTCCACTCACTTTTTCCCAGTTCATTTACTATTTTGTTTTTCTTGTAGATTGTGGTTCTTGAATGAAAACAAAACTGATTAATAGACAGACACACACATCTGACCTCTGTTTTGGTCATTTTTATGCCATGACTGCTATATTTTATTAATATGCTGTTAAGGTGCAAAAAGTGAAAATCAATATTAGTAAGGATACTATGTTCACAATATCAATTTTTAAATGGAAGATTTTTAAAGTGTCTATAAAGTATACTTGCAATAGTTTCACATTAGCACAATCAAAAATATATTTTGTTGGACCTCAGCACTATTTCCCAATAACTATAGCACACGTTGTTCCAGTTTAGCAGACTTTAAGTATATAAATTTAGTATACCAACAGTACAATTGCAGGGCATTTATATTAAGTACACAAATATATAGTTGTATTTTTAGCATAAAATAAATGTATTTTTAAATACATTTTGGTATATTTCTTTTTCACTATAGATATCGAGGACTTCAGACCATTTCAGCTTTCTTTTCCATTTCATTTTTAACAGGTTTGCCTGACTTGTTAAAACTGACAAAGGTACATAAACATAAGTCTATAATGGGTTAAATTATCTCATTAAAACTGAACCTGAAGCTCACAGAAGCCCATTATTTGGCAGTGCCAAATTGTTGGTCAGGTCAGATGCTACATCAAATCATTGTCTTTGTTAAAGGTTGTAGGGGCATGCATCTATACAACTGTGCAGTGTGTAATAAACTCATGACAGTCTATTCGATAGCAGTATCACACTTGAATAGAAAGAGCAGGGGTGAGAGCAGGGGTTACCTGGGTTAGTTATGTTCATTTAAAAGTAAGTAGCCCTAACAGACACTTATTCAAAACAATTCACAGTAAAAAGATAATAGAATAACTAGGGTTAAGTATTTTGCTACAGCTCACTGATCACTCCTTGCATTGTGTAAACTTTTTGACACTACCAGCCCAGAAATGTCTCACACAGTAGAGCTGCTGGTAGCAAAATCAATGTCATGGTTCCCAAGAAATGCATGAATTGGTAAAACGTATACTCTGAATACAATGTAAATAGCTTTGGATAAAGGTATAAAAGACTGAAAGCAAGTTGTCTCTGAAGAAGTGTTGTTATCCATGCAGTCAGATTCTAGTACTATATGGAGCAGTCAGTTGTAAAACATACAGAGAGCTTTATTAGTTGACTATTTACATTCTTCCTCACCTGGGTCCTCATGATCTACTAAACAATGTGGTTGTTTTCCTGACTTCATACTTTATGTTTTACCCCAAGCATGTTTAAAGGGTTTTTGCGTCCTGATGTCCTCTCCTTCAATGTGATGTAATTGTAATAACTCCGCCTGAGGCAACTTTAAAGTCTATCCCACGGAGAGATGACAAGCCCTATGATATAACAGCAGAGAAGGACTTTTTTGCAATTATATAACACTTCTCATTGAAAGATGTCATGCACAATATCTACATTCTCACAGACACTTATTAAAACATTGGTGCTAAAGTCCATCGAGAAGTTGTTTTATGTAAATTTTATGCATCTTCAGAAAAACTAAATAAAATAAAAAAAACACAATTGTTTGGAACTCATTAACGGACCGTTATTCAGCCTCACAGAATCCACTAACCTGATGGAATTTGCTAATTGGTGCTTTGATATTTTGTTCTCTTATTTTCAGAGATAAATTAATTTGGGGTTAATAAGGGTTACCAGACATAGACAGAGCATGAGTTAGGTTAGGGAATCTAGGGAAACACATTGATTCGGCCCAATGGAAATATCTGTTTAGTTTAAGTGAACTATCCCATTACAAATTGAAGGGCAAATGAAAGACTGAGACAGTCACATGGAAATTTTGAAATCGAATATTGCATAGCAATTGGCAATTGAACCATGAACCAATAGTTTTTGTCACAGCATCACAAAGTGCTGCCCAATATATGTTTGCCAAACCCAAATAAGCTTTTGGACATGAAGGGTTTTCCCATTACAGTAGTGCATCAATGGAAAAGTACCAGGGCTTTCTCAACCGGTAAGGGCCCAAGGGGGTGCAAACAATGTTTGCTCTGTGACTTGTTCACAGTGTAGCTCCCACTGCACGGATTTTCTGCCTTTCAATCCCCGACACTCACTACCCATATATGCGTGCCTGCACACATCTGCCTACCCATCCGCTCCACCTTCCCCTGGACGTCTCGCGCCATTATTTCCCAAGTCCTTTCAAAAAATGTGTTTATTTTCCACTGGGAACCAGGGCAATGCTGCTCAGTGAGAATTAAAAAAAGGATTAAGGGTTCTGGCAATAGGAGGTGGACATGTCTGTGTATGTGCGTTGGCTGAGGGGCGGCTGTCTCGCATTTGGGCACGGTTACAAGTTGCCACTATTGATGCCAACCTGCTGGCGTGTTGGCATGGGAAGATAAACACTGCGACATGAAGCACAAACCTTGTACTGTACTGAGCTGATAAGGACCCTCACATGATTTTTTTTTTTTGGTAAAGTTCAATCTTGACATCCTTGAAATGTAAAATGCAGGAAATCAAATTTGCAAAGGGAAAATAAACTGAAGGGGAAATGTCACATGGAAACTCTTTTTGGGTCACAGATGATAACGTAATGCTCAAGCTGAAATCTCATTGTAAATCTCTTTCCATGATTGACTGTGTCTACAGCTCTAAGGATGAAGATTGAAAACGGCCTGCCTTGCTCTCAGCTCCCAGAGGCCCCTCCTCAGACTGGCCTGCAGTTTACAGTGGCGACAGAAGAGGACTTTGATGACATCATGGCCATGAGCAAGGATATCTATGGTGGCCTGGACTATCTGCCCTCCCGCTATCAAGCCTGGCTGCAAGAGAGCAACCGCACGGTCATTTTGGCTCGCAAGCAAGGCAAAGTGGTAAGGAAGCGGATATGGAGGGATATTTTGCTGTGCATGTTCCAGCCTCATTCCTTCAAAGGAATAGTTTACCCAAAATGAAAATCATTTATTCATCCCCATGTCATTCCATTATTGCATTTTGAAGTGTGATATGATAAACATTTCATCTCATAATAGCTTCTGCTAAAACATCCAGGAAAAAGTAAAAATAATAACAACAACGACAATAATACTAATTTGTCTAACCTATATTTTTACTTTGAAATAAAATATAATTTTAATTTAATTATTTAATTTAATTAATTTATAATGAAATAAAAGTTAATTATAAGTAATAAATTATAATAAATCATTTTAATATGTATATATATATATATATAAAAATATATATATATATATATATATATATATATATATATATATATATATATATATATATATATATATGTATATTACAACTGTACTGTAAAATATATTTTTCTATAATTTATATTTTTCTTTTTATTAATTACTATACTTTCTTTGATAAACCATCAATTTGTTTTATTTTGGCAAAAAAACTGCAAGGAGACCTTTAAGTTTCTATGTTTAGTTATAATAATAACTTGATAGGCTGAAAACCTTCTGAAACCATACCATAATATTTACATATTTTTTAAAGGTACACTATGTAACTTTTGTGTCCTCTAGTGGTTAAAAAACAAAGCTTTTTTTCTGAAAACATTGTTTTGGTTTTGCTTTGGCCCTTGCGTGACAGCAGATGAATATGGTTCTCTTTCTCTAACAAAAAAAATTATCCTACTGCTCATAAAACATTCACTACTACACAGTAAAAAAATATTTTCATGATTTGTTATCACAACTTTTTTATCATTTGACAAATCAACTTAGATAATTAATGTGGTTCAGATAATAATATTTTGGAGTTTCTGTATATTAAACCTTTTAAATCTCCTTTGTTGTATTAACTAAAATGTTTTAATTTCAATTAACTAAGAAATTAAGGCAACCAGGTAATTTACTTGTTCAAGTTAAACCAACAATATATATATACACACACAGGTCCTTCTCAAAAAATGTGCATATTGTGATAAAGGTTCATTATTTTCCATTATGTAATGATAAAAATTAAACTTTCATATATTTTAGATTCATTGCACGCCAACTGAAATATTTCAGGTCTTTTATTGTTTTAATACTGATGATTTTGGCATTCAGCTCATGAAAACCCAAAATTCCTATCTCAAAAAATTTGCATATTTCATCCGACCAATAAAAGAAAAGTGTTTTTAATTAAAAAAAAGTCACCCTTCAAATAATTATGTTCAGTTATGCACTCAATACGTGGTCGGGAATCCTTTTGCAGAAATGACTGCTTCAATGCGGCGTGGCATGGAGGCAATCAGCCTGTGTTCACTGCTGAGGTGTTATGGAGGCCCAGGATGCTTCGATAGCGGCCTTAAGCTCATCCAGAGTGTTGGGTCTTGCGTCTCTCAACTTTCTCTTCACAATATCCCACAGATTCTCTATGGGGTTCAGGTCAGGAGAGTTGGCAGGCCAATTGAGCACAGTAATACCATGTTCAGTAAACCATTTACCAGTGGTTTTGGCACTGTGAGCAGGTGCCAGGTCGTGCTGAAAAAACGGAATCTTCATCTCCATAAAGCTTTTCAGCAGATGGAAGCATGAAGTCCTCCAAAATCTCCTGATAGCTAGCTGCATTGACCCTGCCCTTGATAAAACACAGTGGACCAACACCAGCAGCTGACATGGCACCCCAGACCATCACTGACTGTGGGTACTTGACACTGACTGGACTTCAGGCATTTTGGCATTTCCTTCTCCCCAGTCTTCCTCCAGACTCTGGCACCTTGATTTCCGAATGACATGCAAAATTTGAGTGACAGTCCAGTGCTGCTTCTCTGTAGCCCAGGTCAGGTGCTTCTGCCGCTGTTTCTGGTTCAAAAGTGGCTTGACCTGGGGAATGCGGCACCTGTAGCCCATTTCCTGCACACGCCTGTGCACGGTGGCTCTGGATGTTTCTACTCCAGACTCAGTCCACTGCTTCCGCAGGTCCCCCAAGGTCTGGAATGGTTCCTTCTCCACAATCTTCCTCAGGGTCCGGTCTCATTGTGCAGCGTTTTTTGCCACACTTTTTCCTTCCCACAGACTTCCCACTGAGGTGCCTTGATACAGCACTCTGGGAACAGCCTATTCGTTCCGAAATGTCTTTCTGTGTCTTACCCTCTCGCTTGAGGGTGTCAATGATGGCCTTCTGGACAGCAGTCAGGTCGGCAGTCTTACCCATGATTGCGGTTTTGAGTAATGAACCAGGCTGGGAGATTTTGAAAGCCTCAGGAATCTTTTGCAGGTGTTTAGAGTTAATTCGTTGATTCAGATGATTAGGTTAATAGCTTGTTTAGAGAACCTTTTCATGATATGCTAATTTTTTAAGATAGGAATTTTGGGTTTTCATGAGCTGTATGCCAAAATCATCAGTATTAAAACAATAAAAGACCTGAAATATTTCAGTTGGTGTACAATGAATCTAAAATATATGAAAGTTAAATTTTTATCTTTACATTATGGAAAATAATGAACTTTTATCACAATATGCTAATTTTTTGAGAAGGACCTGTATGTATATATATATATATATATATATATATATATATAATTTTTTTTAATTATTATTATTATTTTTTTACAGTGTAGGCTTAAGAGATATATCCAGTTTAGATTTCAATGATCTCAAGCTGACTAGCTGAAGATGCTACTGTAGGTTTACCCATTAACAGACATGATACTTCCTTGAAAATACATTCCAGCACAGCGCAGTGTCAATCCATAATGAAATTACATTACATATGGAAATGCCACCTATGCCACTCCTACACTATACGCGTATTAAAGCAGCCGGAGCAACTTTTCTCCATTAACGGATATGACAAGACACACAGGCGAGTGTTCAATTTCTAGACAATACCATTTCGCACTGTCTAAAATAGAAACGCTTATAATAGGCTTATCATAGTAAATTGAGGTGAGACAATTATTATTTAAATTTTTTTCATTTTGAACAAAAAATAGTTACACAGTGTACCTTAAAATGTATTTATTCACTTAAAAAAAACAGCTTGACAGACCCAGCCCCATTCACTCTTATTATATGGAAAAGACTTACCAAGACATTATTCAAAGTATACCATTTGTGTTCCATAAATGAAAGAAAGTCATGTAGGTTTAGAACAAAATGAATGGGAGTAAATTATTCTCTTCCTTTCCTTTATTGTAGATATAACTTAGGTCTGCTTTTTATGCAACTACATTTTCCAGATTGCGCTGGAGTCAGTGTGTGTTATTGATGATGGTGAGACCATGCTGGTGGAAGGGCTTCGTGTTGCCCCACAGGAGAGGGGAAAAGGTGTGGCAGGGGTACTTCTTCGGTTTTGCTCTCAATTAGTTAAGTCCAAGTACCCTGACCTTAAAGTCAGCAGACTGACAAGAGATGATCAACTGGGACCAAAAGACTTCCAGAAATACCGGCTCATCACCAAACAGGTAAGAACAATTTACATAAAAAATATAAACATTTTGTTCAGGTAAGGTTTTATCTTGAATAAAACCAGCTAAAGCCACATTGTCTCCATTCTGTCACCAAATTCAAACGTGAAGGGAATCCTCCTGGTGCGCTTCCGTGCTGAAGATCTAAAATTACGCCTTGCTGATCTTGGGCCTAATATCACTATATCAGGGGAGGGTCTGTCCACCACAAACATCCCAGTTCGTTTGGAGCCAGCAGAGGTGTGCCAACTCTTCTTAAGCGATGTTCTAATGCAGGGAGTGCTTCCCAATGCCACCATCGTTCAAGATTGGCAGCCCTTCAAGCCTCTGTCTAGCAACATGTCCATCCTGCTGAAGAAGGACATCGATTGGATGGTTGATGATGCCAGTCACCCAACCATGGCCAGCTTGTGCACCTTCCCGTTCCGTGTGCCAATCGGTGATGACTGGTACTACCTCAACATCGACATGTTTGGTAAAGACCTGATGCTGGCCATACAACAGCTGTTGTGCCACCTGAGGTGCCACACTGGCACTCTGAAGGGTTACGTCATGTGTCAGGTATTCCTGGAGCCCGCGCTGTGGAAGCCGATGGCCGATTTCTTTCGGGAGACCCTTAAAGTGGAGTTGGTGAAGGAGTACACAGAGCAGTGTGTTGTGGAGTCTGATGTCGTTTAGTCAAGGAGCCCCAGAAACACCTCCCCTTAAAAATTAGACACCAAACTTAAATAACAAGAGGAAACATGTCCTTCAAATATGGCACCTAAAAAAAACAACACCTAAAATATCTATTTTAAAGGGACAAAAAAAAAAATCTGTTCTATTCCGCTTAATGAAAATGCTCTCGTAGGATTTAATTTATTTTAACAGCAATTAATTAATTAAAATAAAATGCATGTAAGTGAACAAACTAGAATAAATGTGGTAGATGCTTGTTTAGGTTACTTAATTTATTTCCATATGCAGTACTGTAAACAGTGGCGCTGACAGGACAGGGACTGGAAAAGAGGGAGCAGTTCCAGATTATATAAAAGTAGGGACCCAAATTGTTCCAGGCCCTTTCATTTCTGTTAGCATCGCTGACAGTGAAAGCATATTTACTCATGCTGAGTTGAAAAGAAAACTGCACAATCTTTAGGGCACTTTATAAAAATTAAAAATGGGATCTCACTTTAGTGTCTGTTGCTTTTTCAGAATGTGGCACTGTAGCTGCTAGAGTATTTAGAGGAAAAAAACAACAACAGGGACATTATGACAGGCTACCCATATGCAAATTGAAATGGTCTTTAGAGGCAGTTTTAATTAACTTGAAATTACTAACATTACCACATTGGGAAAATGTAATCTCAGACTAAACACCTTTCTGATATGCTCCTCGAAGAATCATCTTTAATAATATTTCCTCTAAAAGTACTTTGCAGTGCTTTAAACTCGGTATCAAATGATAAATGTCTGGCTGAGAACTTGCATATACATTTAGATTACAGTCTCAAGTTTTTGCTTTAAGTACTTGAACCTAAAATTATGTTCTATCAGTATTTGTACCTAACTGTAGATTTAAAGTGCAATTTCAACAATACACTGGAATATTGCTAGAAGTACATTCAGGTAGATACGATTAATAACTAATAATATAACAGACGTACAATTGTGTTTTTTTTTTTTTCAAATTTGATGCATTTTTTATTTCTAAAATGATTATAAACTGACTGACTGGATCACATTTAAATACAAAATGCAGAAAATATAACTAGGGATGTACACGGTATATATATATATATACATTTTGTATAAATGTTCTTTCTTAAATAGTTAATTTAAAAATCATTTAGTTATAATTTAATGGAGACATCACTATGTAGTGTTGTTACATTATACATATAATTCAGAAGAAACGTGATCTTAAAAAATTCCTCCAAATTCAGTGCTCCAATGAAAAAGAAAACATCACCTCTGAAAATCTTCGTCTGACTCAGGCGATTCACCCATGGAATCAGGAAAACAACCCCTCATATTCTGTACAATTGGAAACCTGAGAAGGACAAGTGACAGCCGTTCATCTCTATGAAGAATTTTTTTTTTTTTTCTTAAGTTGACATTTTATCCGGTGGAAAAGAATGGATGAAATCACCAGTGCTCCTTTTTATAATGCCGAAGATAAGGACACATAATCTCCTATTGGCCTTGTCTTGGAAGAAGGTGAAGCAAATTTTACCAACACAGACTTCAGACATCCTCAGAACCATATTTAGTTATTTTGCCCCAAACCCAGATTGCAGCATGTTCATTTCCCCAAAGCACTGTGCCAGAATGAGAGACACACAGTCCACACAAGCAAATGCTTCGCTGTTTGTTTATCAAATAGCACATCTTCCGGTACTAATTGGAAAGTTAAATGAAACAAAGGTTCTATTCATTTAAATGTTAATAGGTTAATAAAGGTTCTATTCATTTATATGTTAATAATATATATATATATATATATATATATATATATTTACAAATATATAATATAACTTAGAGTTTCAGTCCTCGCAGAGTCCACTCCCAATTTTTCAGACAGACCTGAAAAACAACCTGTATCCACTAAACTGAAACCCTGAATTTCTTTACTCTTATTACTAATTATGTGTCTGGCTTGACTTGATTTGGTGGACTTATTTTGTATCCTTGTATGAACTTTCAACATCCACTGACGAAAAGGAGGCCTCGTCTCCTCCATTTGGACAGCTGCATGTGGGACTTGTGTTGCGGTCAGTATACAGGCAGCCTTTTGTGGTTCTGAAAGTGAAGGCATTTTGAAGATTATTAACTGCAATTCAAGTGTCAGTTTATTGCATTTGTATAGATGTAAATATATATACATTTATATGTTTGTTTTGGGGTGGGGGTGATTTGAAAGGGAATTTTTGTTCAAATTCTTTCATGGCTGGAATCTCGAAATCCTTCATGTCTGCTAAGTGCTTTCAGAGAAAATGGTCAAACTCAATTTAAAAATATGTAGTCGAGAAGCACAAGGAACATTAATGCTTCAGTTTCCCATGGAAATGACATTTTCTCAACTCAAAACATTGTATATTGGCCTTTAAAAAGCTACAAATTATGTTAGAGTCAAGCATCCTTGATATGCTATTTTTAACTGGCCCTTTTCTCCTCTCTAAAGCACTCGTCATATTTAGACATGATGGATTAGAGACCCAAATTGTGTACGGTTTGTGTTTTCTGTTGTACATGTGCATTTAGATTTAAGTGTTATGTATTATGTCAGTTTACCTTAGTGGTGCAGGGTTCGGTCACTTGCCTCTATATTTAGCTGTTACTTTCTTTTGTCACTTTTATCTGTGAGACATTAAGGTAATCCTGTAATCACTTAAGAATATTTCTCTTTTGTTGTTGGTTTTATCTTTCAGCTCCACCTTTTAGCACTTTTGATGTCTAATCGCCTTTCCAAGTGTTTGCGAATCGTGCTGGAGGTTGTAACTCTATATTTTACACAGGTCCCGGTGTGAGGGCCATGAGACTATAAAAGGTTAGAGGCATGTGACCACCTGACGGTGAAGAGATGTAAAGGATACGTTGCCCCTTGTTTTGCTGGCACACGTGGAGTGAACTTTAAACCTATTTCTTTCAATTATGAAGTGGCTTTTCACTTTCTTTTTCTGGAATGGAAAAATAAGACAGATTGCAGAGGGAGATGAGAGATGAAGCCGGGGATATGCTAGGAATAGGTGGCGAGGAGAGGACATGTAATCCAGATCATGTTACCACTCTAAAAATGAGTAAACATTAATTTTGTATTGTGCAGATGGCCAACGACTAGGGACATATTCTAGGAATTATTTACAACGCTGAATTTGTGACAAAAAGGGAAGTCATCTTTAGCAAAAGAAGCAATCAGGCCCTGCGTTCGTAATTATTGGCCACTGACTATTTAGAAAGCTCTGGTTTGTTAGACTCGGCACTAAAGTTATACATCGAGTGCTAAGACATACAAAAGCAAACAGATACACAGGCTTGTTATCCTGTATGACTGTAGGCCAGTTAAAGTTTCAGGGCTCGTCTCCGAGTAAGTGAAACTGGATAGCGAAAGTGTCATCTTGCGTAGAACAGGGGTTCGCCCCAGACTCCCTTTACCTTCCACCTGATCCACGTCAGCTTGACACATGGAAATAGTGAGCAGAAGAGGTTAAAATAAAAAGACTCCTGGCTTCCAGCCTAGTCATACAAATGCACTGTCCTTTGCCACGCTGCTCCCGATTTTTGTTGTTTATTTCACGATGGCATCTTTTTGTTTTTCATTTTCCTGACTGCTTTGTAATGTTTATGAAGGGTTTTACGTGTATTAGAATCAGCTGTGTATTGTATGTTTTGTGAACGAAAACGAGAGCAAAACCACCAGGGAGATGTTTTTTTTGAATTCCAAGTCACTATTCAAAACTGAAAACTTAACTGAAAGCCTTATCCAGGTGATATCAGTCGAATTGCTGATTTGCACTAGCAGAGCTTCTACTCTGCTTCTCCCTTTGTTGTTTTCCATAGAAAAACACATATACTGTGTCTATACACAGATGCTTCTGAAATGGCTAAATCACACAGGTATTTTCACTTGTGGTGCACTAAGCTATTTTGTTACATTTGATCTACAAATCTCATGCAGTATTTGGAGGTAAAATGCAACTAGATCCTGATGCAAATCATATTTTATCTCATGCCATGTCAGAATCATCCAACTCCGATTGGATTAACCATTCATCTAGCTGTTCTGATGTGCTGCACTTTATACTGTAGATATGTAGATATTCCAAAGCACAGTGGGGATCTTCATAAAACATCAGTGCGTGTGTGTTTCTGTAACAGTTATGGTCATTCAGTGGATAACACTATATTTTTTGTAATCGGAATAGGAGCGTAGACCTATCTGCATAACGTTTTTAAATTCAAGGATATTTTTATTAGTGTGCTCCTCATTTGATAGGCTATCTATAGTAGTAATGAAGCTCCTACTTAATGACCATGGTCTGAATAAACCACACTGTACCTGTCTGAAACCGCTGATGGACATATTTACCACTATCAGCAAAACAGGGACCATGATTTCTACAGACCTCAAAGAAGGTGGTGGTTTGAATGTCCATGTCATCCATTCTCTTGATGCAGCAGTGGCTGTTGAGTATGTTTTCACGCAAGTCTTCCCATTAGCCCTAGATACAAACTGGGTGTCATGTTTTGTGTGTTTGTGCAATTGGCATATACCTATGATGGGAACTTATGCTTATGGATAAGCTTTCTAAAAAGAAAAAAAGAACTCATGGCCAACGGTCAATCAAGAGGGTGAATACAGTTTCAATGCTATAAAGGCATTTTGATTATATGATAATTGTTTTCCTTTTTTTTAAAGTTTTTTTTTATCACCCAATATGACTGCTTATTCTCAAGCAGTGATGTGACAACTAATGGAAAGTATTTTAGTATTTTGTTACCTGTTTCTTTTTTCAGAGATTGTGAGAGATGCAGAACTATTTTAAATACAGTAATTTTTTAAAAACCTTATAATCCATGAGAGGTTTTTGAAATGTGCATGTTGTGTGAGTGGGTGGGGAAGGGCTTTACTATGAGCATGTGACTAGATTTACACTGAGCACAAAGACCCTGTACTAATACAATGACATTTAGAAACGATCAAATTGAAACCGAAGATAACAGACAAATTAATGGTGAAAGTTAGACAGTGTATTTAAAAATGGTAAGAATAAACCTTTATTATTTTACTTTTTTTTTTTAGCCATGATTTACATTTTTAGAAATTATAGATTATACTTAGTTAGTTGTATAAAAGGATCTGATCTTTTTATTTTCCTGCTTTTTTTTGCTTGCGGTATTTTATTGTAATTGTGTGCATCTCTATTTACCTATTTCTTTGTACACTTAACAAATAACTCGGCTAATTTTTAACATGCAATATATATTTAGAAATGTACCCAAAACTAGAAACTGTCACTTCTTAAAAAAAATATCATAAAATCATTACAGCAGAGGTCATAATGTGTGAACTGTAGACAGTGGTTTATCTATAAACTGTAATTTGCTATCATTTTTGTTAGTATTGATATTTTATGTTGTTTTTATTTGTAGTTTTTATTTGTTCTTTTAGTTGTTTTTTTGTTGTTGTTTTTTTAGATGACAGATTTACAGGTCTAGAACAATGTTAAATCGAGTACGAATCCTGGCTGGTACACTTGTTAAGTTTGTAAAAATTAATTGAATTCCTATTCTTTTAATTGAATTAATTTAACTTACATTCCCTATTATTTGAAAAACAAGAGTTTAAATTTGTCTTTACTACATGTTAAATGTACCAACGAATGTTAGTAGGAAATTGTAAAGGGATGGATGATCCAGAATGATCATCCAGGATGATCCAGACACAGATTAAAGTGTGACTATAGGCAGATGGTATGAAGGAACCTTATCTTACTTACAAGTAACGGATATGCCAATGGCCATGAAACTAGTCTATGTGCTCTATCGTATATTGTTACCTTAAATGACAATGAAATGTGTATGTTTATAATGTATAGGACAAATTTACTGCACGTAAGTTTTTGTTTACCTCTAACATTGAACAAAATGTAAATTTATGTAAAAATCTAGAACGTCTAAGGTCCGAGCTATGTCTCTGCTGTCAAGTGTGATGAGTAATTCTATTTACAATTTCCCAAAGATCACATGTTGGATGCAGTAGAAAACCAGATGAAAATACGACTGTCATGTTTCCATATTCTGCCATTTCAAAAAAAGCCCAAAACCGTAAGATCAATTCAGTCTCTGACAAGACCTCAAATGTTGAAATTCTGTATATTTTCCATTGAGAGCCTTCATACATATTGGACTTTTTGGAGCTCAGTTTTTATGACTGCAATATGTGATTGAAAACAAACAGTGTCACTGCAGTCTTTTCTTGGATTATGTCACCCTTTTGTTGTGTTTTTGTATTTACCTTTACCTTGTGCATAATCATTTAACATTTTTAACATTTTAACTAGTGTTTATGTTGTCAGAGTGTTTGTCATTACCATTGTAACACCGTAACCGTAATGAGCTCTATCTTTAATGGCAACAGATGTAGTAATTCCTTTGCAAGAGTGAAAATATGGCAGATAACAAATGGCTTTATATGAAGACCTGTGACTAATATTGTTGATCAAATGCATTTGTAAAAGGACTGGTGAGGTTTTAGCCACTTGCTGTAGTTGCAATGCAGTATCAGAATGAACAAAATGTATCTAAATAGCATAGTTTAGATGTTATTCGCTAAGTGATGTTTTGAATTGATGTATTAGAATAAGTGTTTTATTTTCCAAATTGTTAATCAAAACTTAGTGTTAGAGATATTTGTGTGTGTGTGTGTTTACCTAACTGTATATTGTGCTATTTAGCAATAAACAAACAAACAAACAAAAAAGAAAAAAAAAGAAAAAAAAAAGAAAAAATTCCTAAAACAACCCTTAAACAAACAAGGCATAGAATGATTTTAAAAATGTTAAGAAAAAAACAAAACCCACACAGGAAGTGAACGTTGTTGCAAGTGTTAAATGGCAGTTAATCTGAAAAAAGATGAGAGCCTACATTAGGGGTTTTTTTTATACATAATGTGTATTAACAGAAGCTCAGCAGATGCTTTCAAAGTGATCTACAGTACAACACAGTACACAAATCACATTACAGAGAAATACCAGGACAAGCAGCTGACAATACACAATGCTTGCCAAGCTAGGCCTTAGTCACCAAGAAGAAACTGCAGGTATAATAAAACTTTGCTTACTAATTACTTTAACTCTTAGCCAGGATGCTTGGTAAGAGGCAACTAATTATGTTTGTTGTTTGTTAAGCGGGTTTCATTTCTTTCCACAAGGATCGTGTCGATGGGGTTTTTAAATCTTTGATGAGCTGTTATGTTATTGATGGACTCAATAGTCGACACTTGCAAAATGTGCAATGCTGCACAGTGACAGTCTATTAACCATCACAAAATCAGGCCCACTGTTATCCATAAAAAGATTACACCATTGTATTACAGAGAACACGTGCACTGGCAGCACATAATGTGAAACATTTTGGCTTGGTAAGCAACAAACATGCAGACACAGCCACAGCCTATAGAATGGTATAGCATAAGATAAGTGAAACAAAAGCAGTGCTAGTTGGAGCAAGGGTATATATACATATATCAGGCAATGACAAATGGAGAACGTGAGAAGCTTCTTTGCTGAACTATGCTGACACGAGGAGCAGCTGTCACTGCAGCCTCACATTATTGACCTCTATTTTACTGCTGCGATAGAACAATGGTGTCTTATGGATGAGCATTTCTTAATAAACACACTTAGGAAAATGTGAATGTCTCAAATGTTTGGTAAAAATGGTGGCAGACAGAACATAACAGCTGCTAAAGATAGGTTTGAAGAATTAAACCCATGCCACCTGTTCTTGGATTACAATGGACATTTCAGAAATTCATTGCACTCCAATTCAGATAAGTAAATCAGAGGCAAGATTAAATAAAATGAGTCTAGAGTTTGACATCACAACTCAATCAATTAATTCCTGATATTTCTGTTGGCTTACACTGCTTGGTTGCTTTCGGGAGTGCATGGCATAGTTAAGAAGCCAGTAAATCAGCAGCATTATTTTATCACTTTATAATAACAAGACAAAATAAAACAGATTTGACTTGCTTTCTGAACTAAGTGTGCCACCCTAAAATATATTTAAAAAAAAAATCAGGGTGAGAGTTGGGATTAAAGTTGAATGCTGGAAAACCTGTCCATTTTTATAGTTGGAATCCAGGTTCTGAAATGA
The DNA here is from genome assembly GCA_023029165.1 of Gobiocypris rarus. Taxonomy (NCBI): domain Eukaryota; kingdom Metazoa; phylum Chordata; class Actinopteri; order Cypriniformes; family Gobionidae; genus Gobiocypris; species Gobiocypris rarus. The sequence goes on along the minus strand of CM040912.1, from coordinate 40,284,978 downwards.
GAGGGGGCTTGGGGCAAGGGGGCAAAAAATGCTCCTTCTCAATTAAGCTCAATTGAAATGAATAAAATGCACGGTGTGCAGCATTGAGCATTATAACCGATCAGTTCCCTTTCAGTCGGTCACGTTCGACGTACGTCGGAACTGACCGACGAATTGGGATCTGCCTTCAGAGACCTATCTGCTTCGAGTGTTTCTAAACGAGCCAATTGACATTGGCATGCGGTTCACGCTCCGCCCGCAACGCGGGTATAAATACGGAAGTGAAACACCGCATACTCGCTTTCTACTTCGGAGCCAAACATTGAGTTTATCCAGTGTTCCTGCGGAGTGTTACGACGACTACGAGTCTACAGAGAAGCTCTTTCCGGCTGGAGTTACGGCACATTGCAGCGGCGGTCGCGAGTCTGTGAAGCAGAAAAACAGCTGTTCTGACAGCTCGCTGGGCGCTGTGTGCTCGCAGTGGGCTTGCACCCTCTAAACCACTGTGAGCAGCGGCCATATCCCCTGTGTGCCTCGGCACGTAAAGAGCGTTTTCCTTCTCTTAAAAGAGCTACACGGTTTGACTGCGTCTTTTTCAAGATGTCATTCAAACCGTGTGATTCTGGATGCGGTTGTTTCCTGTCCTCATTTGACGATCTCTCTCACATGCAAACAGGTGAGATTGCTTTCGTGGGTGATCCATGCTCTCTCAGGAGAGCATGATCACGTCGGCGCGTTGTTCGTCTCACCTTTCGTAAGGGCTCGGCGTTCAGCGCGCCGTGTGCCGTCGGCGCCCGGCTGACAGCGGGGGTTGTCCGCGGCAACCCAGCGCGTCAGTCGGCACTCTAGATCGCGGTCTGACTATGAAACCTCAAACGGGGTTGAGTCCCTTTGCTTATTCCCCGATCTAGTTTCTTTTCTGGTGCACCAGAAAGGGGCTACTTTGGCTAATAAGCCTGGGTGACCTGAGGATTACAGTGGGGCATCCCGCCGGGTACATCCCACGGGCCCCACTCCTCTATCGCATCATGGGCATGCTGAGACTTTGTTAGTGGGTGGTTCATGTGCTCTCATGAGAACATGGCCACGTCGGGCGCGTTGTTAAATCATGCCCCTTGTGAAAAGAAGGGTTTTTAACGTTCAGCGCGCCGTGTGCCGTCGAGTCTGGCGGCCACGCCCACTGTCTCTCATGCCTGCTGGCAGCTCAGATGGGACTGCTGGTCCTTTTTTGAAAAAAGAGGGGACCTAATGTCTCATTTGTGGCTCTGGCAGAGGACAGATGTCAACCGCTGCATCGGAGAGAGGGCTGTTATGCGCTGGAGATGATCATGCTGAGTTTCCCCACTATAATAGTGGGTGCTCGTGCTGAATCAGATTCAGGGTTGACAGCCATGCTTTCCCGGGTGGCTGCCGGGATGTGCATCAGTAAAATTTAGCAGTGTGGAACTATTTGGTGCCAAAATATGGAGCGCCAAAGGGGCCATAATCTGTATAAGTTTTCCCTCTCTCACTGCCCTCTGTCCTGCATGCGGGGGTAGTCCCGACTCAGGGGTTATGCAGGAACTGCGTGTGGTGATGGACCTTGCTCTATGAGTGAGGGAAGTCGCTGCGCGCGCCCTGGGTCAGGCGATGTCCACATTAGTGGTCCAGGAACCTGAGGTTAACTTGGCAGATATCGTGAGCCCGACAAAGTTTGGTTCCTCAACGCCCCTGTCTGTCAGGCTAGCCTCTTCGGCTGTCGAGAACTCGCCCAGCAGTTCTCGGTGGCGGAAGCAGATGGAGGCAAAGCGTCCTGCCCGGCGACTAGCTGCTGCCTCCACCCTGTCGTCGGCTGCAGTGCCTCTGTCTGCTTGTCGCCGAGGTGCCCCCTGCGTCCGCCTCCGCCCCTGCTAAGCCAAGCAGCAGCCTCCACCCGGACAGCAGGTGGCGGGCGCAGGGGATGCGCCCAACCCGCCCAGGGTCCCGCAAGTCCACTAGCAAGCCCAAGGACAAGCGGCCCTGGGCAGGTAGCCCAGCGAGATGGGAACTGCTCGGGGGCGGTGTCCGCACCCCTCCCTCCCGGGAGGACCGGGAGAATATTTTTGGTTTCGGTCCTGCCGCTGGCTCTCCGAGTCAGCGGTACCCACATTCTCAGAGCAGCTTCCTCCTCGCTGGGCTCCAAGAGGGCCAGGTTGGCAGTGTCACGGCGCCCCGGGCCTTGCCACTCCTTTCCTCCCCTCTTTTCGCCAGGGGCAGCACCGTGGGCACCGAGGGCGCCAACAGGCCTTCTCACCCATGGTCTGCCCCACCCTGGAATATTCGGTCAACACTCCGGGCCGCCCACGGGCCTCCCGAGTCGGGGCTGAATATTCCACCTCTCTCTTCCGAGCAGTGGGCAGCAGAGTGGGCACTGGGGCGCCACCAGGCCTTCCCACCCACCCTCTGTCCAAACCAGGAGTGCTCTGGCAACACTCCGGGCGCCCTCGGGCCACCGAGTCGGGCCGGAGCACTCCGCTCTCGCTGCCCCACCCGGGTATGTCTGTGTTGCCGTTGATCCCGGCTTGTTGCGTTCCCTGGGGGCCTGGCTAGGTCTCCCAGGGCGCTCGCTGGCTCATCCGTACCATCAGACTCGGACTCGTGATTCAGTTCACTCACCGGCCTCCCAAGTACAGGGCATCCTCTTCACCACCGTGTGGAGCAGCGATGCCCATGTCTTGCGGTCAGAAGATCGATGTCCTACTGGCGAAGGATGCGGTCGAGCCGGTTCCTCCAGCCGATATGAGGTCAGGGTTTTACAGCCCTTACTTCATTGTGCCCAAGAAAGGTGGTGGGTTAGGACCAGTCTTGGACCTGCGTGTTCTGAATCGGGCCTACGAGCCACATTCAGGATGTGGGCGCAAAAAGCGCATCCTCGAGTGCATCCGTCCCCAAGACTGGTTAGCGATCGACCTGAAGGACACGTGCTTTCATGTTCCATTCTCCCAGCAAGGGAAGGCATATCAGTACAAGTCCCTGCCCTTCTGGCTGTCCCTGTGTCGCCCGCGGCTTCACGAAGGCGGTGGCAGCCATTGTTCGCTCAGAGAAGCGCGGCGTTGGATTCTCAACTACCTCGGCGGCTGGCTGGTACTGGTCAGTCTCGAGAGCAGTTGTTGACGCAGGGACATGGTGCTCCGTCACCTCAGCCTGTTGGGCCGGGTCAACCGAGAGAAGAGCAGACTCTGTCCCACACAGAGGATCTCTTATCTCGATGCGGAGTTGATTCGGTCAACCGGACTGCTCGCCTCACAGAAGGGCAAGTCCAGGCTGTGCTGAACTGCTTGAATACGTTCAAGGGCAGGGCGGTCCCACTGAAAAATTTTCAGAGGCTCCTGGGCATATGGCATCTGCAGCGCGGTAACGCCGCTCAGATTGCTACATATGAGACCGCTTCAGCACTGGCTTCATGGCGAGTCCCGAGATGGCGTGGCAAGCGGCAGGTACCGGGTCCCAGTCACCCGTACTGCCGCCAAACCTTCAGCCCGTGGCCTGCGTCCCGCGGGGTGGAGGGCCACGTACAACGAGCACGCAGTTTTGGGTCTGTGGGCGGGGCCCCAACTGCGTTGGCATATCAATTGCCTAGAGTTACTGGCGATGCGTCTCGCCCTGGCCCGGTTCAAGAAGCGGCCGGGGCAAGCGCGTACTGGTCGTTCGGACAGCACTGCGGCGTTGCGTACACCAACCGACAGGGTGGTCGCTTCCGTTGCATGCTCCGGCTCGCCCGCCATCTCCTCCTGTGGAGTCAGAAGTTTGTGAGGTCGCCGTGCCATGCACATCCCAGGTGCGCTGAACCAGACAGCCCGGCAGGCTCTCTCTCGGTCGACACCTCCGGGCGAATGGCGACTCCACTCAGTGTCCAGCTGATATGGGACAACCGGGAGGCACAGGTAGTCCTGTTTGCCTCCCGGACTCGACCCATTGCCAGGGTACTACTCCTGAGCGGAGGTACCTTAGGCATAGATGCACTGGCGCACAGCTGGCCCGGGAGCTACGCAAGTATCGTTCCCCAGTGAGCCTTCTCGCACAGACACTGTGCAAGGTCAGGGAGGATGAGGAGCAGGTCTTGTTAGTTGCGCTCTACTGGCCCAACCGGACCTGGTTCCCAGAACTCTCACTCCTCGCGACAGCCCCTCCTTGGCTGATTCCCTGAGGAGGACCTTCTTTCTCAGGGGCGGGGCACTCTATGGCACCCGCGTCCAGACCGCTGGAAACTCTATGTCTGGTCCCTGGGCGGGGCGCGGAGGTTCTAGGTGGCCTACCACAAGCAGTGGTAGACACCATCGCTTCAGCTAGAGCCCCCTCTACGAGGCGCCTCTACTCTCTGAAGTGGAACCTGTTTGTCGAGTGGTGTTCTTCCCGCCGGGAAGACCCCCGAAGGTGTTCGGTTAACGTTGTGCTTTCCTTCCTGCAGGATGGGTTGGATCGAAGGCTGTCTCCTTCCACCCTCAAAGTATATGTCGCAGCAATAGCGACGTATCACGATGCAGTAGATGGTAAGTCCTTAGGTAAGCCACGACTTAATCGTCAGGTTCCTCAGAGGTGCGAGGAGACTAAATCCTCCTCGTCCTACCTCGATACCCTCTTGGGACTTAGCCCTGGTGCTCAGAGCACTTCAGGGTCCTCCATTCGAGCCTTTGCAGTCCGTGGAGCTAAATATTCTGTCCATGAAGACAGTTCTCCTGATTGCATTGGCTTCAATCAAGAGGGTAGGGGACCTGCATGCACTTTCGGTCGACGAATCGTGCCTAGAGTTCGGGCCGGCCAACTCTCACGTGGTCCTGAGACCCGGCCTGGAATCGTGCCCAAGGTTCCTACCACTCCCTTCGGGACCAGGTGGTGAACCTGCAAGCGCTGCCTTCGGAGGAGGCAGACCCAGCCTAGCTTTGTTATGTCCCGTCTGCGCTCTGCGCTTACATTGACCGGACACAGAGCTTCAGATCCTCACAGCAGCTCTTCATCTGTTACGGAGGCCAGCAGAAGGAAAGGCTGTCTCCAAGCAGAGGTTAGCCCACTGGATAGTGGATGCTATCGTCTTGGCCTACCAGTCCCAAGACGTGCCTTGCCCGTTTGGGTTGCGAGCTTACTCAACAAGGAGTGTTGCCTCCTCCTGGGCGTTGGCTCAAGGCGCCTCGCTGACAGATATATGTAGAGCTGCGGGCTGGGCGACACCTAACACGTTCGCTAGATTCTATAGCCTCCGTGTAGAGCGGTATCTTCCGTGTACTCGCCCCAGTGGCCAGTAGCGCTAAGTGCCCGTTCTGGTGTCGGCTTGCATCGCCACTCCGCCCTCGGGGCTGGATACGTCGTCTATTTTGCTCCAGTTGTGTTCCCGAGCGGCTAACCCTGTGAGTTCCTCCGTCACCCTTCGGATTGTCAGGCGTGGCGGCCGTCTGGCGCCAGGCCTGCACCCGTATGCTTGTGGGCGTGTGTGTAGGCTGGGTATCCATATGTAGCGGTCCCCTCACGGCTACCCCATATGTGTATTCTCCACGGTACCAGCTACCCTAATTGGCTAGCCCGTGTCTTTCCCTCGACAGAGCTCCTCTGTCGTTCCTGGAGTGCTCTTCCCCTGGGACCAGGCTGGAATCACCCCAGGGACTACCATATGTTGCACTCCTGCTAGGTTAGTCCATATGTGTATTCACCACCTCTCCTTCCATTGAAGGGCGTGGCTCCAGTGTGCCATCTCCCCGAGACGGGCATGCTTTCCCAGCGTTATCCAATAGTCACGCTGAGTGGGTCTTGCAGGAACAGCAGTGACTGTCCTTCCCTGCCGGGAGCCCTGACTCCCACTCCAACATAGGAGTGGTCCAGCGAGCTCAGGCAGGGCGCTGGAAGGGCCAGCATCCCTGGCGTGTTGGTAGGGATCCCAATTCGTCGGTCAGTTCCGACGTACGTCGAACGTGACCGACTGAAAGGGAGCGTCTCGATTCGTATGTAACCCTCGTTCCCTGAAGGAGGAGCGGAGGCGTGCGTCCGTCGCCAGGTGCTGTGCTTCCGCTGAAGGACCTGCCACTAGTTTGGCTCCTCAGCAGAAAACGAGTATGCGGTGTTTCACTTCCGTATTTATACCCGCGTTGCGGGCGGAGCGTGAACCGCATGCCAATGTCAATTGGCTCGTTTAGAAACACTCGAAGCAGATAGGTCTCTGAAGGCAGATCCCAATTCGGTCAGTTCCGGCGTGCGTCTCGTTCCCTCCTTCAGGGAACGAGGGTTACATACGTAACCGAGACGTTTTTGTTTAAATACCTGTACATGAGCAGCATTAATAGCCTGAGCAAATAAATGCCATGTCAGATGCAGCTTCTGTTCCACCTTTGCAGTGTAAAGATGGATTTTGTTGATATTGACATTTTATTTTATTGGTAACAGTCTATAGAATTGTGATTGTTTGAAGTAACTGGTTAAATTGAAGTATTTGACTTAAGAATAACAACACAGATATATTTAATGGGGTAATTGTAAAAAAAATGCCCCTATAATCGTAAAGAAAAAAAAACCCTGTAAATAATTTTCTTCTTAAAAGGAAAAGTTCATTTCTGACCATTTTGGAATTATATTGAATATTTGCTCCAAAACATTAATACGGTGTTCAAATTAAAATAAAATCATCACATTTGACCTTCATAATACTTAATGAGGTGGGATTATGTGGTTACAAAAATTATGTGATATGAAATGGTACTGCATGTACTAATAACATTAAACTATTCTTGTTTAAAAAAGAAAAGAGAGAGAGAGAGAGAGAGAGAGAGAGAGAGAGAGAGAGAGAGAGAGAGAGAGAGAGAGAGAGCGTGAGACGAGGTCCTTTGTGAGTTATATAATGGCAATGGCCTAGACAGCGTCAGAGTGGAATTTACCCAAACTCTATTTCTTGCTATACAGAGCTACAGAGGGGGATGGGAAAGCAGTGTTGCAGTGTAATAAAATGCAGTGAGGTCAGCCTATGTGTTAAAGTGGGGGTGGGGTTCAGGGTATAGAACCCCATAAGGAGACTGAAAGTAAGACTGGGGTTAAAGGAGAAGAGATGGGGGATTCAGTCGTGCACACAAGCTGGCATCATCTTTCTCCTTGGTACAAGTGCTTAACACATGCTATTGTATTCCAAGAGACAGAATATAGAAAAACAGGGTGATGGATATGGTGTTACATAGATGCATTATGCAACACGTCCTCTGTGAATGATTATAAACAAATACACACATGTATGTGTGTGTAGGTATGTATATATATTCATGAAAGATATAAATATACAAACATTTTTAGATTTATATTTTGTGTACATTTACTTATTATATATTATATATTTGCTAAATGACTATGTGTGTCTGTGTGTGCGGGTATAAATACATGAACATACATCTATAAACATATACATAAATTATATATAATAATAATACATTTAATATTTATAAACATTTTTATATTTTTTATGCATTTACTTATTCAAATGTGGAATTAAAAGCACTTATTGGAATGCACTATGAAATGTGTGTGTGTGCATATATCTGTAAAGAGTCTGTAAAGCTAATTAATCTACATACATGGGGTTGATTGGTCAGTTATGCATTGCATAAATGATATTTACAGCAATTTATCCACAATATGTTAGTTAGCACACAATCACATGCCACACAGAGCTCTGAAACCTCTGTGTGTACACCTGTCCATCTGACAGATGGGAGTGGGGGAGGGGTAGAGAGAAAGAGAGAATGAGAAAGACGGTAGGAGAGAAAATGGGTCAGAGGAAGAAGCAGAAGATACAGGAAAAAGGACGCACATGTGTAATAAAAATAGAAAGGAAAATAATCAAGCAGACCAAATTTAAGAACAAAGCACAAAGGGGTACATTGACTATGTTATTCTAGATGTTATTTTAAGCCCATACACCATACAAGACAACAAAATCTTGATCAGATGAATCACATAACTATGAATCTTTGTAAATGACAACAAAGTGCTAAAAACATCCGTAGAAATGTGTCTGTAAATATACCTCAGTCTTGCCTCTAGATATCTAGAGTTTCCTAGTTTAGTCTCAACTCTGAGCAGTGCAGTCTGAGGCAGGGTTTGTGTGTCTGACTCTGTGTATGTTAAACCAGGGTTAGAAATAAATTCTGCAAGAAGGTACATCTTCCTATGGTATAGACAGTTGCGTTTCAAAAATATTTTTTCCAGAAAGCTCCAAATAGTCTTTAAGGGGAGCAGATGTTAATGGCTTATAAATAACTCAAATGGATTTGTTGAGGGTCAGAGCAGGGCAGAGGCTTGTGTGTAAATGTGTATGTGTGTTGATGTGTAAGAAAGCAGAAGAGAGAGAGAGAGAGAGAGAGAGAGTGCAACAGAGCACATGGTGTGGACTGAGTGTAAATTAGGACCAAGTCCATTTATAGGAGGAAAGGGAAGGTGGTTGTATAGAAAGAGGACAGTGTGACCTACACACAAAATGACCTGCTAAGAGAGCTACTTTTCTTGCAGGAAAATAAAAAATTCTTATGAACTTTTGAATAACCTGGGCAAATACAGGCCCGGTTTCACAGACATCGTTTAGATTAGGCCAGGATTAGGCCTTTTTTGTTCAAGTAGGACATTTAAGTAGATTTTTTAAACGTGCCTTACTGGTGTGCATCTTGAGACAAAACAACAACACTGACATATTTTAAGACAGTAAAACCAGCTGAACCATGTATTAGTCTGGGACTAGGTTTAAGCCTGGTTTGTTGATCCCAAGTGAGCAAGCACACAAGACTTTTTAAATGGCAATAATTTACAGTGATTTAGCATTACTGAATCTTTTTAATTGGTTACAAGTTACAACAAACTGTGGTAACACTTTACAATAAGGTTTCATTAGTTAACATTAGTTAATGTATTAACATGAGCAGTACATTTGTTACTGTATTTGTTTATAAAAATACAGCTGTTCATGTTAGTTCAAAGTGCATTAACTAATGTTAACAAGATTTTAATAATGTATTAGTAAATGTTGAAATTAACACCAACAAAGATAAATAAATGCTTTATAAATGCAGTTCATTATTAGTTCATGTTAACTAATGTTATAATGAACCATATTGTAAAGTGTTACCCAAACTGTTATTAAAAGGAAATTAAATGTAAATATTTTTTCCGTGTTTTCACTGGTTGCTGGTATTTGTGAGGAAGTGGATCTAATCACAGCAGCAATGATTTTATTTCTCAAAAACTCAAACCAAAACAAACAGAACAACCGAGTATTGCAATGAGAACAGACATAGTACTGAAAGAAACCCAGAGCTTACAAGACCATCACTGAAATTATGGACAGGTGCAGCTGGTCATCAAACTATGAAAACTAATGGAAACTAACTGAACCGCAGGAAACAGAACTAAACACGTGTAAAACCCACACGAACAGATATGAAAAACAGATGATCCCTTACATCAGTGAGTCTGGTTTTTTGTTGTTGTTGTTGTTTTTTTTTAAAAAGTGAATCATAGTAATAATGGACAATTTAATGGTATTAATGATAATACTAAATGATATTAAGAGTCAAAATGAACATCTTTATGGTTTGGTGTCAATGTACTTACAGTCTTACAGATGGTGCTGTGTGGGAGCATAAGACAAAAAACGGTTGGCAAGCACTGCTCTAGAATGTCAGCACAGCCCTAGCTTGACATTTATATATATATATATATATATATGTGTGTGTGTGTGTGTGTGTGTGTGTGTGTGTGTGTGTGTGTGTGTGTGTGTGTGTGTGTGTGTGTGTGTGTGTGTGTGTGTGTGTGTGTGTGTGTGTGTGTGTGTGTGTGTGTGTGTGTGTGTGTGTATGCGCGCCTGGTCGTCTCAATTATCACCTTGTAGTAAAATTCTTTGAATTCCTGACTGGGCACTATATCATGTAGTTCAAGTATGGCATTATTTCAATGTGGATTAAAGTTGCCCTGAGAATAAAAGGTGATACGTTTGCATATTTGATGTGTTTCCATTATTTTGGCCATCCCTAGCAGTTTCCATTAAATTATTCCATTTCCTTTTTTTTTTTTTTTTTTTTTTTTTTTTTTTTTTTTTACATTTCAAATAATATAGTACTAGCCTTATACTTTTAAACTTGTGACAATTGAGTGCCGTTTCTGGGTAGAAAGACAAGCTTGGTGGAAACTCCCACGTGTTCACTAAGCATCATTTCCTGAGACATCAAAGGTCTGAGTTGGCAAAAAAAGCAAAAAGTAAAAAAAAAAAAAGCAAGGGGAAAAAAGAAAGACGACAAATTCTCATTCAAAATGGTGGATGGTGACTTACAGGTATAAAGGTCCAGTGTGAAGTCAATATAACAACACGCTAAAATAAAACACCCCAGACAAAGCAGGAAACAGGCAGAGGAGAAAGGCAGTGTTGGTTTAGCTCAACAACCATGAACAGCAGCTTTCTTTGTGCTCTTTTCATACTTGCCTTCCTGGAATCAGGTAAGTGCATATTGTGTTATTAGTTTGACCAGAGGATGCCCAATTTATTTATGCATTTTGACAGTTAAAGTCATAGAATGACAAAAATGATTGTAAAATAACTTATGCTATGTATCAAAATGGTTTTAATGTTAACACACATTAATGCTGACATAATCATGTCAACACCTTCACACTTTCACTGACACTTTCATTTTATAATCAATCACTTATCATATTACTTTTCAGTTGTATTATACCTTTTTATGAATGGGTTGCTTAGCATATTTCATGTTCATTCTGTGATTTACTTTTAGAATTCACTTTTTTAGAATTTACATTGATTTATTCAGATTAGATTTTGAATTTATTCTTAAATCCTAGATAAATAAATGTAATTGAGCGAGTTACATTTTTTTACTTCTAAACAGCTTGTATTGTGGTTTCAACATGCGTCATAAACTTGAACACCTCACTGAAACATTTTAGGGCAGTATATAAATTGCGGTAGGCCTATATAAACCACTTCTGATACTAAATATAAAAATGACTCCATTGTGTCTTCATATGTTTGATGCATTATTCTAAGTAGTAAATAGCAAGTTTACAATCATAAAGATTTACTGGATAGGAAGATTAACTAATATTATTTTTTGTCAGTAACCTGTTACGATCAGGAATCTGATGATTAATAATCATATAAATAATTGTGATTAAAGATTTAATTGTTTTGTAACTTGCAGTGTAAGCCTGTTTTTTTCCTTGGATTTGTGTATAATAATAAAAAATATATATAATAGTAATATACGCCTATATGATTTACTTTAATGTTGTGAAATGTAATAATATCTATATAAGTATGTAATTATGTATAATATTGTACAATGCAGTCTGATTAAGCACACAAGCCTTTATTTCATGTTCGGATGGCAAAACGTAGGCTAATTGAAATGTATTGCAGTTATCTCTAATAATCGTGATTAAACTGAATAACCACAATCACCCGATTAATCAACAGGCTTAGTAACAACACTAAACGCTAGCTACATCTATACTGAATGTAAGCATTTAGCCTTTTTACTAATTATGTCTCAGTGGTCTTTGTAATCTCTCTGCATGTTTTTCATTGGTGTTATTTAACAGGCAAAACAAACAGTGATGTGTCTATCAGTCACAGTCGAGATGGAGATGGCCAGAACATTACTTGTGTCCTCTCAGGGGAAGAAAATATGACACAAATCAACTGGGAGATGCTAAGAGGCCCGAATCGCACCAAACTGGGCACGTATCATCCATATTTTGGAACTTTCATAAATGGTGAATATGAGAATAAGGTGAAGATACAGAACAAAACATCTCCACGTCAATCATCATCCCTTCTCATTAAAGTAGCATCAAATGAGAGCGTGCACATCTGTTGTGCGTTCATAACATTTCCTTCGGGTAAACTGGAGCAGTGTACTGATATCAGTAAGAAAGATGTCAGTATCAACGCGTCTACAATAAAAGGTAATGCTTGCACATGTAGTCCTACACACTCTGCCATAACTTTGAGACTCTTTATTTTATTATAATATTTTCGTCATAGATTTTACTTACATGAAACAAGAACCAGGGCTGGGATTATTTGGACGTCTGGGTGCAATAATCATTGGAACGATTATTTCCCTTTTTATCCTGACCACCCTCTTCTACTTGTGCAAAAATAACTGCAGAAGGTAGAGCTTACAGATGTTTACACAAAAACAATGAAGGCTAATATTTATAATATAAACATACGTTAAATATCAAACAAAACAAAAGGCTGCATATACATTTTTTATTATTATTATTTTATTTTACTAAATCTGAAAGTCATTTCATGGGAAATTTGACCTTGCAGGAGGAAGTCTTTTGAAATAAGAACATTCAGGACAGATTCACCGGCTGAGGTAAGAATTTAAAACTATTAACAAAACCAATTAATAAATTATTTGAGATACAGTTTCTGTCAATAAGAAGATGAGTGAGGTTAATAATTAACTATTCCTCTAAATAGTAATTCTAAACATGTAAACATGTTTAGGGCTCATTCAGTGCCATTATATAATTATAAATGCTAAATGTGACTATTCACAAAAAACATAGCCACATAAAATGCTCACAGTGCAATCTGGATTTGGAAGTGTAAAAGTATGAAAAGTGGAGTGTACTGAATTTTAAAGGTGTCATTTCCTTTCAATCTCAAGCGCACTTTATCACAGTAAGTGATTACATCGAAGGTATCAGTTTCCTGTTATTTTCTCAAGAATGTGCATGGTTGCGGTTAAAGATTGAGGGCTGCTCTGCATGACCAATTCTCACAACCATTGTTTGCTGCAACATTATGATACATTCTTCCATATAAATATATATATATGTTGTTGTACCATATTTTAATAACAATAATAAAACCATCCTGAAATGTAAATCTCTTACTTTAGACATATGCAGAAGAATCAGATGATGCACAAACTTCACAAAGTTCTCCAAATGGCTTTGACCCCTCAAAACTTTATGCCAAGATCAAAAAAGACCTTTTCTATGGCCGGCTGTGGAAGTCTTACCAAGGCCAACCCAAGGCATGGACACAAGGTACCAAATCTGATCAAGGACATGTCTATCACCTGTTAGGACAAAGTCCCTTACCAAAGAGAAATGTAGAGGGCAGCCCCTTGAGGCCAGATACAACTGAATGATTACATTTCAGTCCATATTATCCAGTCTTCCTAGAGCAATTCAAAGTTAAATAGTATAAAGCTATTTGCAATGTATTAAAGAAACATTATTTAAAAACATTATCTCTAGATTTCATCACTGAATAAATGTATGAATATTTTACTGTGACAATCTACATTTCCGCAACTTAAGTCTCAAGTCTTTGCCACAAGTCAAAGTCTCATAGTGTATTCATAATGCCTACATTTTAATACTTTGCAATACCTTAAATAAAGAACACTTCCGTTATCTAGACCTTGTTCTGGTTTTGTACTTCCTGTCTGTGGTTGTAAGTTTCCATAACATAAAGAGTGTGTCATTTTGGGGTAAAATCATACCATAGGCTATAGCCTAGGCTATATTGTATAGTGATCACCTGGATTTAGACCTATATTTATAAAGCGTCGTCAAAATCAGGCACATAAATGTCAGGAAACACGTTTCCCGGCTGCACGTCAATATGGATTACTGGATCTTTTTTTTTTTTTTTTTTTGTAAGTAAATTACATACATCGAGTCCATCCTTTAGTTTAAGCTGATTTAAACTAAAATTTGCGGCTTCAGCCGAAGTGCGCATCGAGGGCGTATAACGGCCGTAAGGGGGGCGCTCGCGAGCTCCGGTCTAAAACATAAATATGATGAATGGGACACTACGGTCTCGTGGATTTAACGAACACGCGCACGCGGCAGCCCTTGTAAGTCCACAAGATCGAAAATGCATAGAAGTGTGCCATTTGGGATTCAATACATGCTTTCTCTTCATTGAGGCCTATTAGACAAAACTGCAATGTCGCCGTCTACCCGCTTGGTGGAGCTACGGTACTGTTTGTGAAAAGGAAATAGCTTCAGGTTGTATATTTTAAAGAGGCTAATGTTTATCATTTAACTGCTTTATTAATTAGTGGGTCATTCTTCATTTGTGGTGGCAAGTGTTGTCCCTCTACTTTACAACAGTTGAAATAAACTTTAAATACAAATAAATTATAAAATGTTTGCTTATTTGTATTCTAGGCTATAGCTATTTATGTTTTAAAATACATTTTTAATTGAGTTTGAGAGATTGCATTTGTAACTAAATATGCATGTCCCCGCCATAAGGGAATGCAATTGCAACAAAATAATATTTTTAATTCAAATAATGTGATTATATTGTGAATATATATTTTATTTAAAATGGTATTTTTTCCTGCCCTTTTTCGTGTAACGTTATCCATTATTATATTTTTTAATTTTTTAAAGAAGAAACAATTCCTCTTTGGCAAAAATAGGGGCCAAATGAACAATTCAACATTTCTTTAAAAAAATTAAATTTGAATGATCAATGAAACTGAATCCATAAAGAAGCCTCATTTATTTATTTATTTATTATTTATCACCTAAAGAATGACCCTAATAATAATTTACTTTAAACGTCTCAGACATTCTGTGCCCACTCTATCGAATGTTATATATGCTTGGATAATTATTGACATACGATTAAAGATGCTTATTAACAACATGGATAGGTTACAACCAGAAGAAAGCAATTCAGATTCTGTAAAGGAAAATGCTTTCACTGACAGGATTTAGATTAAACCAGGGTTATGCTTTAGTTAAATTAGGACATTTAAAGGTTCAGTGTGTAGTATTTATGAGGATCTATTGACAGAAATGCAATATAACCATAGTATACTATGTTTCAGTGGCGTATAATGAATCTTTATGTTTTTATTGCCTTAGAATTAGCCATTTTTATCTACAGACACCGCGGGTCTCCACGAAATCTCCATTATGCGTCGTCATGTTTCTACAGTAGCCCTAAACGGACAAACTTCTCTACAGAGCACTAGTCACTCTCTGCTCTCTACGACGTCGACATTTTTGGTCCTGTGTCGGCCACCGTAGATTCTCTAGGCGCTACGAAATGGGGCAATTCACCACCTCACCGCTAGATGTCGCTAAGAATATGCACCTTATACCTCTTATAAACGTGCCTTAGAAAAATATCTTACTGGTGCGCATCTCGAGACAAAACAATGGCATTGACATATTTTAAGATATATCAGTCCAAGTTGCTTTCATTTAAAAAAAAAAAACTTCAAACATTTTAGTCTGGGACTAGGTTTAAGCCTTGTCTGTAAAACCAGCCAAACATGTTTTGCAAGCCTGTAAGAGTAAAGTCCACGTTTGTCCTGGGAGGAACTTGTCTTCTGGAACACAACGTCAAAATTACACGACTGTCGAAACATCACGCGGTAAGTCCTATCGGAATTATCCTAAATACTAGTTTCTCAGCTTCCTAGTTAAGAGATGGGGCACGAATGCCCTCTCAAGTCAAAATTTGAATGCAATGAGCTCGTAATCACGACTTCAGAAGTGGGAAGTAGGACATTTCCGATAGTAATTGAAGGCAGCGTGAGACACATTTCCCATCATCAAACAAACACCTGCAAATCTTACAGAAGAAATCTTCTGCACGGCTTTTGATGTATCGCTTGTAAACTTAGATAAGTAATGCCTTGCTTATATTGTGTTTTTGAAAGGGTTTGTAGTTGCATTTTAGCAATGCTTTTTGTACATAGTTTAGACTTTTATTGTTTATTTTAATCTGTTTTTATTTGTTTCTGAGACTAAACTAGACGCACACAAAATATTGTGTTTACCCCTGTGCAGAAGTAACAATGAATTCACACTGTGTGGGTGAAAGTGATGGGCTGACCTTCTGTCTGGCCAGACCAGAGGATTACGATGACGTGATGGCCATATCACAAGACATATATGGTGGCAGTGACTACCTTCCACATCGCTATTACTCCTGGATGACTGAGCCAGGAAGAGTGGTTATTATAGCACGGAGAGATAGGAAGCTGGTAAGCGATACACGAGTAAAAAGGTTTGATAGGCCTTATGTGTTTTCTGATATCACAGTAGCTTTATCCTCCACCAGAAGTCATGAGAAAATATTAAATGCTGTTGTTAAACTGTAGGTCATTTATCATCAAAGCTTGACACGCTGTATTATAGTATAATATAAGCTTATTACAGTATATTATATTATAAAACTAGGATGTCCAAGAAATTAAGTGTTACCCAAGCTTGTTTATTTGGTAATCTAAACCTGAATGTTATTGAGGGAATATTAAAATTTCTTAAACTGCGTGTTATCACTAACCATTATGATAGGAAAAAGTTAATGGTTAAAATATGCTCTGATGTGTTTATTGAGCAGTACAATGCTTGCAGTTCTCAAGAAAGATTACATTTTAACTTGTGGCTGAAATTAACCACATCCATGCCTGTACGGTGCACATATTTGATCACATATTTGACTTATGACCCATGTACTCTGGATATGACATTTATACCACTGTACAGCTTTGCTCTTCACAAACTCTAATTTAGGGCAGTCAAATAAGTCTAACAACACCAATGTAATTGTTTGTTTCTATCATTACAAAAGTATTAATTAGCATATTACAGTTTTTCCTCAATTAATTTGACACATTTCCCCAAACTAATGTCACTGCTCTCAAAACAATTAACACAGCCAACTAAACACACTCTTAACTTAGCCAAACAGTTCAACTTTATTCTATAGCTAATGAAGTGCTGTATTTTTGTCTGGTATAATGCATTTATTAAAAGTAAATGCTATAATCAAAAATACAGGTGTATTCTCTATTGTTTTTATGATAGATAAAGCTATAGACACACTAATGAAAATACATGTTTATCATAAAGTTCTTCAATGAGAAGTTTTAGCCACCAAAAAATGACATGCATAACACAAACCTGCAGCCCAGATGTACTATTGTACAATACTGCAATCACTGAACTTTATTGATACATTATACATAATGTTCTTTTGCCTCAACATCTCCCCATGCCTCTTTCATTGTAGTTGTTAGTATGTCATGCTCTTATTCTATTGACAAACTTGGCCAGCCACCTCAGTGTTTTTTAACTTCAATTCTGAAAATCTTTTGGACATTTTTTGCCACTCTAAGCCTGTCTCAGAACTACAAATGTACACTACCAGCAATCATACAGTACAATTCTCATAAATATAGAAGTGTAATGTCATAGTAACACTTAGGATCTGTTTACCAGCTTTGCTCAAGAAGAGGCCATGATCTATTACATTGCTAATTAGAGTGACTCCCATTTCATATGAAAGTCTGTACCTTCTACGTCTCTTCACTCTCTTCCCTCCTGCTGTCCCCTTCCTTTTAGTTCATGCCTTATAATTTCTCCTTTTTATTCTGTAGGACATTTACAAAGTGTTTAGATCACCATGTTAATCTGTGTTTGGAGAAATGTGTCAAATCGATTGAGAAAAAATGCAACCTGTATAGGGTTACAACCAGGCCTTTTTTTTAAACCTAAAAGTCATTATTCCTGTGTGCCTTTAGGTGGCGCTGGAGTCAGGCCTGGTGGTTGATGGAGGTGAAACTGTGATAGTTGAGGGGTTAAGAGTGTGTCCAAGTGAAAGGGGCTGTGGTCTGGCTGGAGTGATCCAGACATTTGTTGATGGCTACATAAAGAAGATATACCCCAATGTGAAGACCAAGCGCCTCACCAGAGGAGATGACCCAGGGCCTGAAAAACTGCGCAAGTTCACATTGATGGCCAGACGGGTGAGTTAAATTGATACTACTTGAAAAGTATGTCAAGTTGAGTATGTAAGTCAAGTAAAGTTGCCTTCATTTATATATTAGAGCTTTATAAAAAATAGATCGTTTCGATGCAGCTTTACAGGGATAAACAGAATTTTTTTTAATTCAGTGATGCAAATAAAATTCAGGTCTCTAAAAAAGCTCTAAAAGACAGTTCAGCTGAAGTAAGTTCAATCTTGATGGTTCAATAACTGTAAAGTTCAATTCGGCTATAAAGCAGCTCTGCAGAAAACAGTGCTGTCATCATCCAGCTCAGGTCCTGATGACATCACTGTTTTCTGCAGAGCTGCTTTTTAGCAGATTTAAAGTTTATTCAATGTATTATGAACAAACGTTAATTAACAAAGAACACAAGTATATTTATAAATGAACACCACTGCACTTTTGTTTACATTGTTAGGTCAAGATACCTAATGTTAATAAATTGAACTTCACTGCAAAGTGTTACCCAAAATAAAATAAATTAAAAACTTGTTGCAGCAAACCATATCATAGTTCCCTTTCAGTCGGTCACATTCAACGTTACGTTGCTGTCACCAATATATTGAAATCACTTCTGGGAGCGCTATCAGCTTTGAATGTATATAGAACGAGCCAATGCACATTGGCGTGCAAGATTTGCATCTTTAACGTGGGTTAAAACACGGAAGCGGATGCAGCGCATGTTTGACATTCACTTCGGAGCCTGCTGAAGAGTGTTCTGAGAGAGAGAATGAGTTGGCAGAAGAAGCTGATGGTCACAATCGTTGTCTTACATGTCTGGGCATTCTGCATGCTGAGGCAGCATTTGTGGAAAGTTCATGTACCCACTGCGGGAACATGACTATCTCGGCATTCAGGTCGAGACTCACCTACCTTCAGGAAGGTTGGGTCCCTTACCTATGCTCCGATCTAACGCTATTCCTGCTGGCCAGAAGAATAGGGTTACTTCGGTCAGGGTGGCCTGAGGATCACGGTTCGGGCAACTCCGTCAAGGCAATCTCCATGGGCCCCTTATCCATTTGTAGCACTGCAGCCAGTGGAGTTACCGAGAGAACCTGCTGGCCCCTCCCATAAGCATCCAGTGGTGTCTTTCGGGGGCTCCAGCCAATGACAGGATGTTGATCACTGCATCGGAGGGGGAGCTTCAGTCTTCTGGGGATGAAGACTTAGCTGCTTTGCTTCCCTCTGTGAGAGTAGCTTTGCCCGAGATGGACCCAGAGTGACTGAGATAACCTGCTGGCCCCTCCCATGGGTGTCCCGTGTTGTCTTTTGGGGCTCCAGCCAATGACATGATGTTGATCGCTGCATCGGAGGGGGAGCTACGCTTTTCTGGGCCGCTGAAAATGTTGAGCTCGTGTGAAACCCTCCACCGTGTCCCAAACCTTCTAGGTTGGATGATTGTCATCTCAGGGCGGCCTGCACTGGTTCTCAGTGCCCCACCCCAGTGCCTTTCTTCCCAAGAAGTTTATGAGGAGCTTACTAGATTGTGGACGACACCTTTTTCTGCCCAAAACTGGTCTAGTTGCTTTTCCCTCCTCACTACCCTCGATGGGTGGCCAGTCAAGGGGTACATAGAGGTCCCATCGGTGGAACGGGCTGTCACAATGCCCGGCGTCCGCTTCCTCCTGGCGCGGTAATATGTCGCCAGGCCCAGCAGCTTAAAGCCTTTTTTTTTACTCGGCGCGTCCACACGAGCGCGAGAGTACACACGGTACACACGGCGGTAGTGCACGGCGGTAGTGCGCCATTTTGCGTGATGGTGTGCAGCACATTTTTTGTAACTTTTCACATGGCTCTGCATCTGAAGATGCATGAGTTCTAGGCGAATCTAGCCAAGCATGATGTCTCATCACAACGGCACCCAGTCTGCACATACAAATGAGTTGCTTATATTTACAAAATGAGCCTACAAAATAATGAAATAAGCCATTTTATTAAAAATAAAGATCCATGCTAAATAAAATAAAAAAATTCACGAAACTAAATGAAAATGTTTAGTGAAATTAGGAAATATTTAAGAGTTAATTTAGGTAATCATGTCACAAGTAATAATATCAAGGTTTACTGGTGTTTTACACAATTCTTTTGTAGTGTGGTTTTTGGTGAAGTGTTAAATAAATATCGTCACCTGTGTACATTACTTCTTCTCACCTCTGTTTCCTGATGGTTTATAGAACAGTTACTCCGAGTCGCCCTCTGTCGTTTCAAAGAATAGTACAACGGCGAGCGCGTCAAGTATAAATGCCTCATCCGGTTGGGGAGGAGCGTGCGCAGTCAGCGGAGTCTCGCGCTGCAGAGTCTCCACAGTCTCTGCAGACACTTCAGGGATGCATTGGTCATCTCTAGGCGCATATCCACCATCTGATCTGGATACGGCCCTGATCCGGCTGTCTACAGTAAAGTCATAGAGTATAATGCGTTAAGAGCTAGCTCAAGTACTGGGGAGCTAAACCATTTAGTGCTTGTAAGTAATTAGGAAGGTTTTAAAATGCATACAATGTTTAATAGGGAGCCAATGCAGTGTTGACAAAACCAAGCTAATATGATCATACTTCCTGGTTCTAGTAAGAACTCGAGCTGCTGCGTTTTGGACTAGCTAGAGTTTATTTATTAAGTGAGCAGGGCAACCGCCCAGTAGACTCTATTGTAATACTCTACTGAGTAGAGCATTACAATAATCTAGCCTTGAGGGTGTGAACATACTGTTCAGTATTTTGCATTTAAAACTTGCTGTAATTTAGATATATTTTTAAGATGGAAGAATGCAGTTTGACAGATGCTAGAAACGTGGCTTACAAATGAAAGATTGGTATCAAAGAGCACACCCAGGTTCCTAACTGACGATGAGGACTTGACAGAGCAGTGTTCGACAGTATTATAGGTTACTACATGCAGAGGTTTTTGGTCCAATAATTACAAATTCAGGTTTTTTTTTTTTTCCAATTTTTGTTGTAGGAAATGAATAGTCATCCATTTTTTTAAATCAGCTATGCATTCCGTTAATCTTGTGAATTGATCAATTTGGTCGGGGCGCAAAGAAATATAGAGCTGAGTATCGTCAGCATAACAATGAAAGCTAACGGCATGCTTCCTAATGATATCTCCAAAGGGTACAGGGTGAAAAGCAACGGTCCTAGCATTGAGCTTTGAGGTACTACATACTGAACTTGTGATCGGTATGACATCTCTTAATTTACTGCTACAAACTGATAGCTGCCAGATAAGTATGATTTAATCCATGCCAATGCAATTCCACTAATGCCAACATAATTTGAGAATCTATTCAAAAGAATGTTGTGGTCGGTAGTATCAAATGCAGCACTAAGATCCAATAACACAGATACAACCCTGATCGGATGATAAGAGCAAATAATTTGTAACTCTAATGAGAGCAGTCTCAGTACTATGGTACGGTCTAAATCCTGACTTGAAATTTTCAGATACCATTTCCTTCTAAAAAAGGAGCATAGTTGTGAGGATACTGCCTTTTCTAGTATTTTAGACAGAAAGGGTAGATTTGAGATTGGCCTGTAATTGACTAATTCTGTAGGATCAAGCTGCATTTTTTTAACAAGAGGTTTAATAATAGCCAGCTTGAAGGTTTTCGGTACATATCCTAATAACAAGGATGAATTAATGATATTAAGAAGAGCATCTATGACCTCTGGAAGCATCTCTTTCAGTAGGTTAGTCGGTATAGGGGCGAGCATACATGTTTTAGCCAGTTTAGCCCATTCTTCTTCTCTTATAGCAGTGAATGAGTGGATTTTTTCTCAGTGACACTACAATGCACTGTCTAATGCAATACTGTGGTAGATGGTTGCATAGTTATAATTTTCTTCCTAATGTTATCAATCTTGCACATAAAGAAGTTCATAAAGTCCATAAAAAAGTGATCCCAATTCATCGGTGACGACGACGTAACATACGTAACCAAGACATTTTCTTTTAATATGTTCTAAATCAGTTGCAAAGTAAATAAAATAAAAGTAAAAGTAAATTTAGACTTAAATATTAATTTTAAAATGTTTGATAATCAAAAAGTGTCTAATCTGCATTTTTTGTCATCTTATATTGTTATTTTTTATATTGATGTTCTTAGATGAACTTTGCACTTCACTAAAGTTCTTCTTGACTCTCTGTCTCTCACTATTTTTGATCCATTTTTCTTTCTGTCTTTCAAACCAGGCTGTTCTTTCTTTGTTGGGAAGTTCAGAGGGATTTGATAGCTTTGTCTCAGGTCTGAAGGAAAAACTACTTGCGTCAGATGGGTCCAAGAGCAGCCGTACCTTAGTGTCAGTAAAGGATTTGGATGCTCTTAAGGCCCTTCTCTTGGATTCAGAAGTGTCTTCCAGACTTCAGCTTCCAGGTGATGCTATCATCCAGGACTGGCAGCCTTTGAAACTCATGGAGAGCAACCTTCACATCTTGGCAAGGCGAAACCTGACATGGTTTGTTGATGGTTCTGGTGGGAAACCCCTGTTCATGAGCCTCCACACACCTCTCTATCCTGTTCCATTTAATGGAGGGTCTCTACGTTTTAATATCGACCTTTACGGGACAGACATTTCTTTAGCAAAGAAGGCATTAACGGCTCACCTGGACAGTGTGAAAAGTGAGATTCAAGGAATAGTTGTGGTTCATATTTATATGCATCATACTCTATGGGAAGATTTAAAGCAGTTTTGTGAGGGCCATGACACGTTGAAGCAGTTCTTAGATTACTGGGAGCAGCTTTTTTTAGAAAGAGAGTTATAATGATATCTAAAGAGGTGATATCTTTTTGGTGATTGATTTTGTATTGGCCATAATGGTGCTTTGTTTCACCAATTCAACTCTGCGCCCCACCCGTGGGTCCAAACTTGCATTATCATTCAAAATATGCTGCAGAGCTATTATTTGTTCAACAAACAGTTAAATCAGTTGGTCAAGGTACAGGTCCTTCTAAAAAAATTAGCATATTGTGATAAAAGTTCATTATTTTCCATAATGTAATGATAAAAATTTAACTTTCATATATTTTAGATTCATTGCACACCAACTGAAATATTTCAGGTCTTTTATTGTTTTATTACTGATGATTTTGGCATACAGCTCATGAAAACCCAAAATTCCTAAAAAAAAAATCTCAAATCTCCAAACATTTTCATATTTCATCCGACCAATAAAAGAAAAGTGTTTTTAATACAAAAAAAGTCACCCTTCAAATAATTATGTTCAGTTATGCACTCAATACTTGGTCGGGAATCCTTTTGCACAAATGACTGCTTCAATGCGGCGTGGCATGGAGGCAATCAGCCTGTGGCACTGCTGAGGTGTTATGGAGGACCAGGATGCGTCGATAGCGGCCTTAAGCTCATCCAGAGTGTTGGGTCTTGCGTCTCTTAACTTTCTCTTCACAATATCCCACAGATTCTCTATGGGGTACAGGTCAGGAGAGTTGACAGGCCAATTGAGCACAGTAATACCATGGTCAGTAAACCATTTACCAGTGGTTTTGGCACTGTGAGCAGGTTCCAGGTCGTGCTGAAAAACGAAATCTTCATCTCCATAAAGCTTTTCAGCAGTTGGAACCATGAAGTGCTCCAAAATCTCCTGATAGCTAGCTGCATTGACCCTGCTCTTGATAAAACACAGTGGACCAACACCAGCAGCTGACATGGCACCCCAGACCATCACTGACTGTGGGTACTTGACACTGGACTTCAGGCATTTTGGCATTTCCTTCTCCCCAGTCTTCCTCCAGACTCTGGCACCTTGATTTCCGAATGACATGCAAAATTTGAGCGACAGTCCAGTGCTGCTTCTCTGTAGCCCAGGTCAGGCGCTTCTGCCGCTGTTTCTGGTTCAAAAGTGGCTTGAACTGGGGAATGCGGCACCTGTAGCCCATTTCCTGCACACGCCTGTGCACGGTGGCTCTGGATGTTTCTACTCCAGACTCAGTCCACTGCTTCCGCAGGTCCCCCACGGTCTGGAATCGGTCCTTCTCCACAATCTTCCTCAGGGTCCGGTCTCATTGTGCAGCGTTTTTTGCCACACTTTTTCCTTCCCACAGACTTCCCACTGAGGTGCCTTGATACAGCACTCTGGGAACAGCCTATTCGTTCAGAAATGTCTTTCTGTGTCTTACCCTCTCGCTTGAGGGTGTCAATGATGGCCTTCTGGACAGCAGTCAGGTCGGCAGTCTTACCCATGATTGCGGTTTTGAGTAATGAACCAGGCTGGGAGTTTTTAAAAGCCTCAGGAATCTTTTGCAGGTGTTTAGAGTTAATTAGTTGACTCAGATGATTAGGTTAATAGCTCGTTTAGAGAACCTTTTCATGATATGCTAATTTTTTTAGATAATTTTGGGTTTTCATGAGCTGTATGCCAAAATCATCAGTATTAAAACAATAAAAGACCTGAAATATTTCAGTTGGTGTGCAATGAATCTAAAATATATGAAAGTTTAATTTTTATCTTTAGATTATGGAAAATAATGAACTTTTATCACAATATGCAAATTTTTTGAGAAGGACCTCTATAACATTCCACTTCTGTAATTTGTGTCCAAGTAAAACAAGGCAAACAAACTCATTACAATAACAGGTGCTGGTGTCAGAAACATAAGATTTGTTCCTGCATGCCTCATTGAGTACATGAGTTTTAAGAATTTAGTGTCTAATTTAAAAAGTTAAAAGGGTGGCTTTGTGACATATATAATACACTACCATCAGTAAGATTTTTTTATGTTTTTGAAATTGAAGTCTCTTATACTTATGATAAAAACAGTAATATTGTGAAATGTTATTACAATTTATATGAATATAAATTGTAATATAATTAATTGTAATTTAATATAAAATATATATAATAACTGCTTTCTATTTTAATCTATTTAAAATTTTAATTTATAAATGGCAAAGCTGAATTTTCAGTCTTCAGTGTCACATGATCCTTCAGAAATTATTCAAATATGCTGATGTAGTGGTCAAGAAACATTTCTCATTATTATCCATGTTACAAATTTGTGCTGCTTAATGATTTTGGGGAAACCGTCATACAAAAGTTATTAGTTTCACTTTTGAGAAATATATATGTTTACACACATACACACAATATTATAAATAAATAATATGCTTTAATTGTTATTGATAAAGGGTCCATCAATGTTTGTTATTTTGACTTCAGTGAAAGTTACATTATTACACCACTAGATGGTGGCAAAGACTGTCTTTATGAGTGACTGGTTGTAAACAAGGAAGTTGTTTTAGCGCTGTTTTACCTCTTCTCAGCGGACATTCAAACTGATTTTTATAATGGATATTATGGACATCGACCTGAAGAATAAATACTATATCAGATGCTGGTAATGCACTCGTTTAGTCAAGCTCTCTGCACAATACCATAATACTCTACAACAGTGGTTTTCAGACCTGTCCTGGAGGACCACCAGCACTGCACATTTTGTATGTCTCCCTATATCAGACACACCCATTTCAGGTCTTGCAGTCTCTAGTAATGAGCTCATGAGTTGAATCAGGTGTGATAGATGAGGGAGACACACAAAATGTCCAGGGCTGGTGGTCCTCCAGGACAGGTTTGAAAACCACTGCTCTACATAATACAATAATCTTCAATAAAGTTATTCAACATTCCTTGTTTCCTTCTTTAGGCTACTAGTTCTAAAATTACGTTTTATAATTAGTAACGCGGAGGCTTGGGCTCAACTGTTAAACTGTCAACTTGAGATTTGATTTGTGGCGGAAAGAAGTAGTTCTGCACAAGAGTGGGTTAGTGCTCCGTTGTTGTTTCTCGTTAATTTACTTAGCCCCTTGTGCCGTTGAACTGTTGTATAAACGCAATATCATACTTGACTCATCATGCTGTGATTGATATACAGCCAAATTGCACTGCTACTCGAGTGATATTGCTCATAGGCCTATATATTTGACTCCTTTTGTATGCCCCTTTTAATAAACATTTTCCATATCTGTTTAACAGTATATTTCTGTATCTAACACTATAATTTTATAAAACTGTATAAATTTACAAAATAATAAAAATTACAACATTGAAAGTCACAGTGTTTCTTACAGTATGACCAACACATTACAGCTGTTAAGCAACCGATATCTGCAGTGACAATAAAAAAGGAGGTTAACACTGCAGAAAATCAGCCTATTTTTCCACTAGGGTGTCTTGTAATTGCCTTTCATGATGGAAAAGTACACAAGGAGTCCTTGGAGAAAATATGTGACATCTGAGAAACAGGCAACAGTGTAATGGATGTGCTAAGAACCTATCCATCAGCAAATTATTCTCCTCCTCTCACCAGCTCTGTTGTTCCTCTCTCTCTTTCCCCATCACATTCTTTCCTGTTGCTGTACTGTTTCTCTTTCCTCCGCAATACTCTCTCTTTACTTTGCAACCATGATTTATGTCTTTCCATCATGCTCACCCCATCCATTGTTCGCACTATTTCACCTCTGTCCTTTCGTTTCTCCTCCTCCGTTAGTTTTGTCTCTCTTGCTCTGCTGAAGCACTTGGCTTGTCATTGCACTCATTTAGTTCCAGTTCTGTCTCTCAAATAATGTCCATCTGTTCCTCGTACCTGACCTTAGAGTCTCTCATAACAGATCAGATCACCTTCTCCCTCCCTCTTTACACAAACACACATGAAGACACTCATCCAAACACACAATTACAGCCATCAACTTCATTAAATAGACTGATGGAATGAGTGGAGAAATCTCACAAAATGTTACATTAGAGGTGTGCACTGTATTTCATGTATGCGGTTATAAAAAGCTTATTTGACATTTATTTTACCAGATTTATTAACTTGTCATATATACTCTCACACTTCCATTCTGACATGCAATACATTTTAACATGGACCGTGGTCCGTGAGAGACTGGATTATTAACACGAGAAACACTCATTTCACAACTGCGTCACTGATAAACTCATGAAATTATCAGTCACAAACTGGATTTCAGTATAACTAAATGAGTCACATCATCGTCATGAGTTATTTTCTCTCTATTTAGTTACTTAAATTTAGATAGTCAGCATCTTATACATAATGCTTTCCTATTGATTCGCTTTGATTTCAATCATGTATACAGCTAAACTTTTGGGAAACATTTTTAAAAATGTTTTAGTTTTACAAAATTGCACACTAATTTGTGACAATGAATGTAAACCCTGTATATACACTCACCTAAAGGATTATTAGGAACACCATACTGATACTGTGTTTGACTCCCTTTCACCTTCAGAACTGCCTTAATTCTATGTGGCATTGATTCAACAAGGTGCTGAAAGCATTCTTTAGAAATGTTGGCCCATAGGATAGCTTCTTGCAGTTGATGGAGATTTGTGGGATGCACATCCAGGGCACAAAGCTCCTGTTCCACCACATCCCAAAGATGCTCTATTGGGTTGAGATCTGGTGACTGTGGGGGCCATTTTAGTACAGTGAACTCATTGTCATGTTCAAGAAACCAATTTGAAATGATTCGAGCTTTGTGACATGGTGCATTATCCTGCAGGAAGTAGCCATTAGACGATGGGTACATGCCCACATGGTGGTCATAAAGGGATGGACATGGTCAGAAACAATGCTCAGGTAGGCGTGGCATTTAAACGATGCCCAATTGGCACTAAGGGGCCTAAAGTGTGCCAAGAAAACATCCCCCACACACATGTTCTCATTCTGTTTACGCCAAATTCTGACTCAACCATCTGAATGTCTCAACAGAAATCGAGACTCATCAGACCAGGCAACATTTTTCCAGTCTTCAACTGTCCAATTTTGGTGATCTTGTGCAAATTGTAACCTCTTTTTCCTATTTGTAGTGGAGATGAGTGGTACCCGGTGGGGTCTTCTGCTGTTGTAGCCCATCCGCCTCAAGGTTGTGTGTGTTGTGGCTTCACAAATGCTTTGCTGCATACCTCAGTTGTAAAGAGTGGTTATTTCAGTCAAAGTTGCTCTTCTATCAGCTTGAATCAGTCGGCCCATTCTCCTCTGACCTCTAGCATCAACAAGGCATTTTCGCCCACAGGACTGCCGCATACTGGATGTTTTTCCCTTTTCACACCATTCTTTGTAAACCCTAGAAATGGTTGTGCGTGAAAATTCCAGTAACTGAGCAGATTGTGAAATACTCAGACTGGCCCTGGAATTTTTATTAAACGGTGGTCTACTGATGAAAAAAAAGTGTTTGTCTTTAAATGAATTACATTTACATTTAGGCATTTAGCAGACGCTTTTATCCAAAGCGACTTACAACATAGGAGTACAGGAAGCGATCGGTCATGAATAGGCGCAAAACGCAAAAAGTGCCTTAAATACCAAGTTTTGGATATTACATCGAATAAGCTTAAGCTAGAATAAGGAAGGAATAAAAGAGAAGAGTTATTTTTTATTTTATTATTTTTTTTTTTATGATAAGTGTTCATGGAAGAGATGAGTTTTTAGCTGTCTTTTGAATGATGACAGCGATTCTGCCATCCGGATGGAGGTAGGAAGATTGTTCCACCAGCCAGGAACAGTGAATGAAAAAGTTCTGGAGAGGGATTTCATGCCTCTCTGTGATGGTACCATAAGCCTACGCTCCTTACCTGCGAAGGCTTCTGGTAGAGTGTAGACTTCGTAGGAGCGAGTCGAAATATGCTGGTGCCGAGCCTGTGGTGGATCCATGCGAGTGTCAAGGCCTTGAACTTGATGCGGGCATCAAGTGGCAGCCGGTGCAGAGAGATGAAGAGAGGTGTGACATGGGCCCTTTTGGGCTCATTGAATACAAGACGTGCTGCAGCATTCTGAATCAATTGAACAGTTTTGATTACACACGATGGAAGACCAGCCAGAAGCGCATTGCAGTAGTCAAGCCTAGAAATGACAAGGGCCTGGACGAAGTTGTGTTGCATGCTCTGTAAGGAACGGTCTGATCTTCCTGATGTTGTGCAGAGCAAACCTGCACGATCGAGCTGTCTTTGAAATGTGGTCTTTGAAGGACAGCTGGTCGTCAAAGATTACACCAAGATTTCTGACCGACCCTGAGGGGGTAATCAGAGATGAACCTTGCTGGATGGTGAAGTTGTGTTGTAGAGTCGGATTGGCAGGGAAGACGAGAAACTCAGTCTTTGCCAGGTTGAGCTGAAGGTTGTGTTCTTTCATCCATGCCGAGATGTCTGCCAGACAGCTTGAGATGCGTCCATCTACTGTGGGGTCATCTGGTTTAAATGAAAGATAGAGTTGAGTGTCATCAGCATAGCAATGGTATGAGAAGCCATGTGCCTGTATGATGGGTCCCAGTGACGTAGTGTAAATGGAGAAGAGAAGAGGTCCCAGCACTGAGCCCTGAGGAACCCCCGTGGTCTGGTGATGTGCTTTGGATACCTCACCTCTCCAGGCAACCTTGAAAGACCTACCTGTGAGGTAAGACTCAAACCAGTGGAGTGGAGTCCCTGTGAGTCCCAGTGATGAGAGGGTGGACAGAAGAATCTGGTGATTCACTGTGTCAAATGCAGCAGATAGATCGAGAAGGATTAGGACTGATGATCTGGAAGCAGCTTTTGCCATCCGCAGGGCTTCAGTGACTGACAGTAATGCAGTCTGTTGAGTGGGCCTTTTTGAAACCTGACTGGTTAACGTCCAGCTGATTTGACTGTGAGAGGAAAAATGAAACCTGGTTGAGAACAACCCGCTCAAGTGTTTTTGCTATGTAAGGCAGGAGAGAAATAGGTCTGTAGTTCTCTAGAAGTGATGTGTCTAGAGTGGGTTTCTTAAGCAGTGGGGTGACCCGGGCCTGCTTGAATGTGGTAGGGAAAAAGCCAGTGCTGAGAGATGTGTTGATGATGTGTGTGAGTGCTGGTAGAAGTGTGGGAGAGATGGCTTGTAGAAGGTGTGAGGGGATAGGATCTAGAGGGCAGGTGGTGGGATGACTGGAGAGGAGTGGGATGACTGGAGAGGATAAATTATAACTAAAAGTTTATTGAAGATATTTCTGTAAACTATTTAGGGAGTGCTTACTTGCACATTAATATTAAAGGTTAACAACCAAGCCCAAACTATTAGCCTAAATTCAGTTGCTATTTATTTTTAGGTATAATAATCAACACTGAAATAACACATTGTATGCAAAAATGTAAACGTCACATTATAGGCAATTTTTGCATTAACTTTTAAATCTTATTATAAAATAGTTTTCTCTTCAATTCGTTGTTGAAATATAATCATTTATACACAGTGTCTGTCATTTTCATGACAGGTTTATTTAAATATACATTAAATAATCAAGACATTACTAACAGGTTAAGTAGAATATAACGAGTATATAGGCTAATATAGTGCATATATTTAGTGAAAGAGTTGATTTTTCTAGTGAATAAAATGACTGCCTGAGGTAAATGTGATGCCAGGCTACATAACATTGTTTAGTTTACAAGCAGTTATATCGGGGTATTTCCGCCGTTGAAACACTGATTGAGCAATTACACCACATATAATTTGTGACAGCAAGTTTGTCCTCAACGTACCTTCAGATGTTCATTCATGTTTATTCTTTAGGAAGAGATGATCGTAAAGAACGTCAAAACGGCTTTTATCGTTTGAATTTCGTGATAAAATGGTCCGAATACTTAATAAGTTCGTGTGGGAACAAGGATTCTTCTTCTGGTTCTTCTTCTGGCGGGATCAAGGATTGAAGTGTGTTCTGTGCTTAAAACAAGCCTGCACTCGGAAACCATTCGGAAAGCCCTGTACCGATTCAGTTCGGTACGAATACGTGTACCGTTACACCCCTAATATTACCAGAAGTGTGTGACGAGAAATGCATTTTTGGCCAGTTTTCCAGAAACAGATTAAACCAAGGACAGGACTATGAAGGGACTGCTATAACTGACAGTGAAATTTAATCTTGGGATTTGACATAATCTGCTTCTGAGAAAACGTCCATTGTGTGTATTTTACTATCAGGCACAGAGCAGACAGGCTCAAAGTAGGCCTCTATCGTAAAGCTTTTATGAATGAAATTCCATACACAAAGCATCCAACATGCTGAGGAAAACATGCATTATCCTGCGGACCCAATATATAAGAATGTGTGATACAAAATGAAAGACTTCCTCTGTATTGTGCAGCACACAGCAAAAAATAAATACTGAATAAAATACAAAATAAAAATTACTAGTTTAAGGGAAATGAAAATAAATTATAGGCCAACACAGTGGGTACAGAAAGTATTCAGGCCCCCTTCAATTTTTCACTCTTTGTTATATTGCAGCCATTTGCTAAAATAATTTACGTTCTTTTTTCTCATTAATGTACACACAGCACCACATAATGACAGAAAAACATTTTTGTAGATTTATAAAAAAAGAAAAACTGAAATATCACATGGTCCTAAGTATTCAGACCCTTTGCTGTGACACTCATATATTTAACTCAGGTGCTGTCCATTTCTTCTGATCATCCTTGAGATGGTTCTACACCTTCATTTGAGTTCAGTTGTGTTTGATTATACTGATTAGACTTGATTAGGAAAGCCACACACCTGTCTATATAAGACTATACAGCTCACAGTGCATGTCAGAGCACATGAGAATCATGAGGTCAAAGGAACTGCCTGAAGAGCTCAGAGACAGAATTGTGGCGAAGCACAGATCTGGCCAAGGTTACAAAAAAATATCTGCTGCACTTAAGGTTCCTAAGAGCACAGTGGCCTCCATAATCCTTAGATGGAAGACGTGGGACGACCAGAACCCAGCACCTTCCTAGAGCTGGCCGTCCGGCCAAACTGAGCTATCGGGGGAGAAGAGCCTTGGTGAGACAGGTAAAGAAGAACCCAAAAATCACTGTGGCTGAGCTCCAGAGATGCAGTCGGGAGATGGGAGAAAGTTGTAGAAAGTCAACCATCACTGCAGCTCTCCACTAGTAGAGGCTTTATGGCAGAGTGGCCTGACGCAAACCTCTCCTCAGTGCAAGACACATGAAAGCATGCATGGAGTTTATACTAAAAAACACCTGAAGGACTCCAAAATGGTGAGAAATAAGATTCTCTGGTCTGATGAGACCAAGATAGAACTTTTTGGCCTTAATTCTAAGTGGTATGTGTGGAGAAAACCAGGCACTGCTCATCACCTGTCCAATACAGTCCCATCAGTGAAGCATGTTGGTGGCAGCATCATGCTGTGGGGGTGTTTTTCAGATGCAGGGACAGGACGACTGGTTGCAATGGAGGGAAAGAAGAATGCGGCCAAGTACAGGGATATCCTGGACGAAAACCTTCTCCAGAGTGCTCAAGACTTCAGACTGGGCCGAAGGTTCACCTTCCAACAAGACAATGACCCTAAGCACACAGCTAAAATAACGAAGGAGTGGCTTCACAACAACTCTGTGACTGTTCTTGAATGGCCCAGCCAGAGCCCTGACTTAAACTCAATTGAGCATCTCTGGAGAGTCCTGAAAATGGCTGTACACCAACATTTACCATCCAACCTGACAGAACTGGAGAGGATCTGCAAGGAGGAATGGCAGAGGATCCCCAAATTTTCTGTCAATATGGGGTGCTGTATGTACAATAATGAGAAAAAAATGAACTTAAATGATTTTAGCAAATGGCTGCAATATAACAAAGAGTGAAAAATGTAAGGGGGTCTGAAAACTTTCCGTACCCACTATATATATATATACACTCACCTAAAGGATTATTAGGAACACCATACTAATACTGTGTTTGACCCCCTTTCGCCTTCAGAACTGCCTTAATTCTATGTGGCATTGATTCAACAAGGTGCTGAAAGCATTCTTTAGAAATGTTGGCCCATATTGATAGGATAGCTTCTTGCAGTTGATGGAGATTTGTGGGATGAACATCCAGGGCACGAAGCTCCCCGTTCCACCACATCCCAAAGATGCTCTATTGGGTTGAGATCTGGTGACTGTGGGGGCCATTTTAGTACAGTGAACTCATTGTCATGTTCAAGAAACCAATTTGAAATGATTCGAGCTTTGTGACGGTGCATTATCCTGCTGGAAGTAGCCATTAGAGGATGGGTACATGCCCACATGGTGGTCATAAAGGGATGGACATGGTCAGAAACAATGCTCAGGTAGGCGTGGCATTTAAACGATGCCCAATTGGCACTAAGGGACCTAAAGTGTGCCAAGAAATCATCCACAACACCATTACACCACCACCACCAGCCTGCACAGTGGTAACAAAGCATGATGGATCCATGTTCTCATTCTGTTTACGCCAAATTCTGACTCTACCATCTGAATGTCTCAACAGAAATCGAGACTCATCAGACTAGGCAACATTTTTCCAGTCTTCAATTGTCCAATTTTGGTGAGCTCATGCAAATTGTAGCCTCTTTTTCCTATTTGTAGTGGAGATGAGTGGTACCCGGTGGGGTCTTCTGCTGTTGTAGCCCATCCGCCTCAAGGTTGTGCGTGTTGTGGCTTCACAAATGCTTTGCTGCATCCCTCGGATGTAACGAGTGGTTATTTCAGTCAAAGTTGCTCTTCTATCAGCTTAAATCAGTCGGCCCATTCTCCTCTGACCTCTAGCATCAACAAGGCATTTTCACCCTCAGGACTGCCGCATACTGGATGTTTTTCCCTTTTCACACCATTCTTTGTAAACCCTAGAAATGGTTGTGCGTGAAAATCCCAGTAACTGAGCAGATTGTGAAATACTCAGACCGGCCCGTCTGGCATCAACAACCATGCCACGCTCAAAATTGCTTAAATAAACTTTCTTTCCCATTCTGACATTCAGTTTGGAGTTCAGGAGAGTGTCTTGACCAGGACCACACCCCTAAATGCATTGAAGCAACTGCCATGTGATTGGTTGATTAGATAATTGCATTAATGATAAATTGAACAGGTTTTCCTAATAATCCTTTAGGTGAGTGTGTGTATATATATATACAAAGTTTTTGACCTTGAGTTAAATATAAGATCATTGATTGTTTTATGACTATCTCTCTGGAGGATCTGCAAGGCCTCCAAAGTAATCCTCTCTCTCTTTCTCTCCTTCACCAGCACAAGTAGGCCTAAAAAAAAAAAAAAAATCGAACTGCAGATGCAGTGGCAGAGTAATGCCTAATAATGATGGCAGGATAATAATCTATATGTTATACAGTGGATCACAATAATTCTGTTAGTCATGCGTTTTCTCTGATCATATAGCGATCCGATCATGAAAAGACTGTGTAATTATGGCAAGCCGTTTTGACTTTTATTCATTCACAAGATTTGAATTCTTGATCAACTATTACATTTCCACTAGTTAAAATGCTCATTCTTGATATCAGTAATTGTATTTTCACAGTGAAATGTCACCATATAGGCTGCCATTCAAATTCAGTAGTTGATATCAGGAATTCAATTGCCACTAGTGACAATGTTAATTTCTGATATTGTGAATGTGATTGTTACTAGTAAGAAAGTCATTTTAGATATCTGAAATTGAATTCTTAATATCAACAATTGAATTTGAATGGCAGCCTATGAATGGCAGCCTATATGGTGACATTTAACTATTGAAAATATAATTACTGATGTCAAGAATTAGTTTTTACTAGTGAAAATTGAATTGCTGATATCAAGAATTTGTGAATGAATAAAAGTCAAAATGGCTTGCCATATGTAAAGTCCTCCGAAACGCATTCGAGATTTAAATCCGATCACTCAAATTTAGTAGGGACTGGGGACGTAATTTACCTATACGTGTCTTGTGGTTATGCATTACTTATTTTATTTAACCATGAAACATTACAATAAAAATCTCTTACAAGTGCGCTCTGTGAAAAATGTGCAAGAAACTAAATGATTTTACCGGTGCTGTTTCCAGGCTCTCTCCAATTTTGTAATTAGCTGATGATCAATAAAATGCATATCTGTTGTTTCCGGTGACGTGAACCCCATTAAATCTGTATATAGCCTAGTTCGGGAATTGAAGGTTATAACGTTTTTTTAATAAACTTTTTAAGGTCTGCAAGCAATGCAGTGTTTAAAACTTCTGGAAAGTACAAAGGGCAAGATTTAGCTCTCCATTGATTTGACCTAACCATATGACGCATCTCAGAATGGAATAGAAAGACAGAGCTGGATGCTGCTGAAACAGATAATTATTATCATGATTATGATGATAAGCCTCTCTGTGTTAAATTTGGACTTAACTGAGCTTCCGCTGTATTATCCTAATTTTACCAGTCTGTGGGCTACTATTAGTGTGTACGGGTCTGCATAGTAGTCATGGAAAACGAGGTACTTCTCTCACATTTTGTGAAATTTCACATTCAGGTATGTTTAGTTTCTTTGGCCTTGTAATAATTGTACTACAGCGAAGACATTTAAAATACTGTGAAATGAAGGGTGACAGAGGCCATTTAAAAAATGTTGTGCCACAGAGCTGTTCAGAGACACTCTATATATGAAGCCGGGTTTCTGAAGCCGCACTGCAACTTCTGAAGCAAATGTTGACCACATATTTGAAGGTTAAGCAGCAAGCTCATTGGCTACTGATACAACAGGAACCAATCAGCAGTGCCCTATAGAGAATGATGTGGTTACGAGCAAGTTGAGTTAAAGGGGTACTTCAGTGCTGGGAAGATGAATGTGTATTTAAACTGGGTCATTTATGTAGTAGAAATGTGAAAAAAAAATGTTTTTGAATTTGGTGCCTTCTAGACTGAGAAAAGACAGAAAATATATTTTTGTCTCATGTGGATGAAAGACAACAACTCCCAAAATGCACTTGCGTCGCTGCCCAACGAGGCCACTCCCAAAGCCACCGCTATACTGGTTATCACTTTGCCCACCGCGGCACCGCCACCACTGATCATTAAAATTTTTATAGTAATAAAATAATTTAGTTCAGTTAGAGAATAGACACTACAGTTAAAAACTGAACGTGTCTGTTGAGTGTGAGTGAGTCGAACGAGAGGTAAGAGCTGAGGTAAGCGTGGCATACATTTACGGCGCATGTTCAGTCTGGCACATTTTCAGATCATGCCTATGGAAGCTTAACTTTCATTCATTTGAACAGTTGAAACACTCAATTTGCTCCGCACCGCTCCGTTATAAATGCCCGAGCCGTGCGCATACATGTTCTATGAGGGAGATCCCACCCCCTATGGACGGGTTGATAACATGCGGAACTTGCTCCTTTTGCTGGCTGTAGTCTTTAGCCTCCGGCCACAAAATCCTCAGATGATGCGAAATGACGATATTTGTGTCATCTGAGGAATTTTTCCAGATATAAAATGCATAATTCTCTTGTCTCAGGGGGACATGAGGGGGGAAAGTACAACAATTCTAATATATTACTGGGTTTCTACTGATACAAAGCTTAATGCTAAATCCCTTTAAGGACCAACCAGCCTGTTCCATGTAGAGTTCATGACAGAACTTTGTATTTATTTTTTACTTGTATAGGGAAAATTTCTGATCAAAATAAATTAAATATACTCATATAAAATGATGCTACTGGTAAAACTGTTACTGTACTATTGCACTGTATTATGATGCATTATTTATATTGATTACAGGAGCACAGGAGACTTTTTACTGAAACTATTCTTTGAATGGCTAGGTTCTGAAATTTTTTTTGGAGTTTGCCATTAAAACGCATCAAACCAAATGACGACAAAATAATATTTGATGATTTATCAGATTTCCACTGTTATTATCTATTATTTTATTTTATTTTCTTAATTGCAAATTAGTGTCTCTCGTTAATGAGAAGAAAAAACAAACCATGTCACAGATGGGCAAACTTTCTTCCACTTTAGTTTTGTTTCCAGATGCCAAAGACAGCATTTAAAATCTGCTATTAATTTACCATAATAACCCCCTCATCATGACTCATCCTCCCAATGAGTGTCCATATGTCTTCGTCAACCTGTTGACTCAGATCCGGATTGTCTAAGCAGCGAAAGCCACCAGTAATTATACAATGTTGCATAAACACAACAAACAAATTCCACATCATTTTGCCAACAATACAGCCATCAGCTTAGCTTCACTTCCATTTCAGTTTAGTGATTCACTAAATTAGTCTGCTGCTTGACGACAGAGGACAGACTTTAATTGATAAACATTGGGACAAAATGATACAACCATGATGCCATGGTAGTTCTTAATCGCAGGAAATAAGCCTAGAAATGGAGGATGATGAGTGCCATTAGGCCCAGAGCATGCTGGGTAGAGAAGCAGCTATTAGAGAAACATTAAATTATCGTAATTCTCACTCACAAAGGAACAGTCTAGAATGTGTGTGGTGTATGGGTGGGAAAAGGAGAAAAATGGGACCGAGAAAGAGGGAGAAAGTCAAATCAAGGAGGGATCAAAATACAATTCTTAAAAAAATAAAGTGTTTAAATTGGCAACCAGCTGCTTCTGTTGTCAAAATTATTTGAAGCACTTCCCTTTATTCCAGATAAATAGATGATTCACAAAAATTAAACATACTCATAGATAAATATACTGAGCTCTACAAATATAGGCTATGTTACACAAAAAAAATTTAAATTCACGCACAAATGAGTTTTGCCGTTTAGCTTCGAAAAGCGCTGTAAGCCCGTCTGGCCAATCAAAGCAGAGCAGGATCTCGGAAAGGAGGGATTTAGAGAGATTGATTCATCCGAAGAGATGTTTGAAAAATGTGGTGATGTGCAAACTTCAAAACAAAACTAGGAATTAGGTATTACATTTGAATTATTTAAAATATTTGGAATTATATGTCTATGCACAAATTCTATAAATATGTTCATATATCAGTTACATCATAAATTATATATATTATATTAAACTGTCAATTTTCCACCATGCAAAAACTGCCACAGGGCTTGGCCACAGTGCCACGCAAATGTCAGCAAAAAAAACAACACAAAAAGTTATTTTGTTTCTTGAAATTGACCTTTTCTATCAGAATATTTGGCATATCAGTCTGACATTTGTTTCACATCCTCACTGCAAACATTTCTGTATAATTAATTATTTGATGTTATTGGATGGACTATCTTTATCATGTCATATCTACACATTTAACCACCAATATTTTAGGAAATGTGCAGTTTTGGTTACAGGCAGTAAGTGAAGACGGTAAGTACCAATATTACATAAAGTGTGTGTGTGTGTGTGTGTGTGTGTGTGTGTGTGTGTGTGTGTGTGTGTGTGTGTGTGTGTGTGTGTGTGTGTGTGTGTGTGTGTGTGTGTGTGTGTGTGTGTGTGTGTGTGTGTGTGTGTGTGTGTGTTCATGTTTCCTGTGGGGACTTCAACCTGACTGCACATAGACTCATGGGGACTCGTGTCACTGTGGGGACCTAAATTGAGGTCCCCATGAGGAAACAAGCTTATAAATCATACAAAATTAGGTTTTTTTTAAAGTGTAAAAATGCAGCATGTCTCCTGTGATGGGTAGGTTTAGGGGCAGGGGCAGTGTAGGGGGATAGAAAATACGGTTTGTACAGTATAAAACCCATTAGTTCTATGGAGAGTCCCAACAAAGTTAGTGAACCAGACATGTGTGTGTGTGTGTGTGCGTGTAAGAGAGAGAGAGAGAGAGAGAGAGAGAGAGAGAGAGAGAGAGAGAGAGAGAGAGAGAGAGAGAGAGAGAGAGAGAGAGAGAGATTTCCAAACCTGCTCACAGCTTTAAAACTCAACTACAAAATAAACTATGAGTCATTACAGTATGCAGTAATGGACATGTGCAGTTCAACTGTTAAATTAGTTTTATATAGTTCAAATAATCCTTCCAAAAAAGGGTTTGCTGTCATTTGGAGTAACATAAAAGTTGAGATGCTGGATTAATCTTGGGTTTGCCTTAAATTAAGCACAACAGAAAAACAATGTGTGCCTTACATGTGACACATAGGCCTACTACTTTCCCAGAAGTCTGTTAATCCCGACTAGAAACGGGCCCACACACAGAGCTGACACATAGTGCTCCTTCACACTCTCTCTCTTGTGCTGCTACACTGTCTATAAAACAGTCAATGTGAAAAAGACTATTGCTGTGTCAGACTGTGCATACTTCCATATAGTATGCGAAAAACAGTATGGCATAAGAGTGTACATTCGAATTCAGTGGACATTTTAATCAGTGACAGGTGTTACTATATCACTCTGTTTGGACTTCTGTTTTGCACCATTTCCCGCCACTAGTCTGTCACCATAGTTACTGATAACATTCATCATCATCACAGTCAGCTGTGTATTGTTTATCACCTCAGTCTCGTTCAAGTAAGGTTGTGTTTTGCTTGCTGTCTGAATGTGGATTAAACCTGGGGATATTATTAAATGCTATTTGAACTGTTCTTCTTTGTTTTCGTGCCTTCCTATGCAGCTCAACCATGACAGAAGACCGGCCCAAAAAAACTGATATAGATTGCGGCGTAACCATGGACTCTCCCTCGTTCCTGTTAATCTGCCTTGAGCAGGGAAATCACTCCCTCTAGGCACATGGGGCAGAATTCATTGACCATGCCAATTTGTCACACTTCCCGGACAACTGCCTTTGTACATTTTTCTTTGTGGGACTGACAAAGAACGCATTGACAAAAGCATAGCTGTCTTAAGAGGGACTGGGAGGAAGCTTTGCCACATATGTGACGTGGGTGCTGGCATCATGTGGGTCATCTTTCACAGTCGGATTTGATGATGATAACACCAGCCCCACTCCTAATCCAGTGCCCAGCCAGGAACCTCCAACAAGGAACAGCAGCATGAGCTCACCGCAGACAGAGTGCCCACCTCTACCGTGATGCAGGAGCCAGCAAAGAATGGAACGGCTGAGTGAAATATTGCCACGGAGCCGGAGCCGGATCCAGAGCCTCGCATGTCTGACCTGGTGTGCGAGCCGGCTGCATCCGCTGCCGAGGGAGTCTGTGATAAGTTCTGGGATGCAGAATGTAGCCCCGCCCATACTCCCGCTACTGAGAGTGAGTTGGCCACTGGAGGAACTGTTATTTTGTTTTTGGAGAGGAAGATCCCCTACCCCCTTTAATCCCTACCAAACCTGTCTGTTCTATTTTGGACTCGCTGGTCCCACATAGCCTCACTCTCCCACCTCCTCTCCAGACATTTGACCAGAATTTTTTTGTTTTTTGCCCTCAGCCACGTCTGCTACCCAGCCCTCGCTGTCTCCCATCATCCCCTCAATTCTTCATCAGCCTCCTCTCAGTGGTGTGGCTACATTTGGGGCCTGTTGTGAGCGAGATTCTCCTGGGCGTGGAGATCCCGTGGCTCTGCCCCTGGCCTCAGATTCTGTCGAGCCACATCAGCCCATTGCCCTGACTCCTCCACCTGTGCTCCTTCCTCCCTCAATGTCAACAGCGACCATAAAGCTTTCGACTCTGCCGGACTCCCTCTGACTATCAGCTGACTATCGCCTGGCTCAGACATCACCATCACATCGCACATCACATCGTTTGCTGGTCTCCGGCCCTCTGCCCCTACGGCTCCGTTTGGCTCTGCCTTACCTCAAGCTCCGCCTCAGCCCTCAGTCGTTCCAGCTCAACCTCAGCCCTGTGGTACCCAGTTTCCATCTCAAGGGCTCGTCGCTACAGCTCCATCCATTCGTGGGCTTCAGCATCACTCTGCTCCTTTGCCTCTCTGTCTGCACCTAGGGCTCCACCTCCATTGGCTCCGTTACCTTTATTCATCCCCAGGGTGGCATGGAGACCTTCATCAGGCTCCAGAAGTGAGCAGAATCTCATTGAGCCCCATGTTAAAATGCCCAACTTTACAGCAGAAAAAAAAAATGTTTACAGCATGGTACAAATTCTATTTTTAAATGGCTAATTTTGCCTTCCATGACAACTGTGAGGGGGGTGAATTTTTTTGTAACTCATTCGTTTACATTAAATAAAGCCTTACATTTCTTCATAATTCTGCATAAGCCATTTATCTGCTGTCTGTTAGTCATCGCGTCACCAAACGTCCCGCCTCTTTGCCCATTTTCTATTATCCGGGAGTGACGAGCAGTGACGCGTTGCTAAGATGGCAACGGCCAGCTCGACCCTACTTTATGCTTCAAAATGGCTCTGCAGAATCCTATGGTTGACATCACGGACACAACGTCCATATTTTTATACAGTCTATGCCTTAAACGCATACCTTGGATCTTTAGTAACCCGGATTGTCATTCACTACCCTCCTCCTCATTCATTTTTTTCCCCTCAAAGTTAGACATCAACCTTCTTAGTATTCCTCAATTAATTCATTATAAACAATATAACAAGAAAAAAATATTAGTTTCACTGTCACTTGATGGTGGATCTGGTAAAGAAGCTATAAGTGATAGAAATATCAATTTTGAAGATGTTGAAAATTATATTTTGAGAATACATTTGAGATTGCGAATATGGGCCAGATGCTGAATGTACTGGGAAATGAGCTCTGACGAGTACAGTGATGATGGTATAAAACATCTGCAGAGTTTTATGTTATCGCGACAATTCTATCTGTGTTAGAAATAGATCAGGGTCGCTAAAGACCCGAAAATGCAATGAAATATTCATTAAATTAAGGGTTAAGGTGACGTAGTTACATTGTACTTTTTTCAAATCTGAGTAATATTAATTAACATATGTATTACGGTTAGGGTTTGGTTTAAGGTTAGTTACTTGTAATTATGCATAATTTACTGTTATTACTATAGTAAGTGATAAATGTGTTACTACATTTCCTTAAAATAAAGTGTTACCATATTATTTATTTGAAATAATACATTTATTTAGATTTTTAATTAACGTATTTGTTTGTTTGTTCGTTTAGCACTTGTCATCTTGCAACTTGTCATCAATTTTTTTTTCTTTATCCACACATATGCCTTTTTTCTATTTGATCGTTTTCTGTTTCACTTTTAAGTCTCCACATCTGTTCACGGTCTAGTAGTGAGCAAACAACACTGCAGGCATTAAACCTCATTACTGGGAAGAGAGAGTGAGGAAAAAGAGCAAGACAGAGACAGAAGCATTAAGAGAACAAAAAGAGGGACAGCTTGAGAAATGAGAGAAGAACAAAATGAAGAGGGGCGCCGGAGACGATTAAGAAAAAAAGCAGGTGAAAGAGGAAGGACAGATGGGAAAAAAAGATCAACAGGAAGAAGAGCGAGACTTTGTCCGTTTTTTGTGGAATTTAATGTGGCTCCTCAAGAGTGAGGAATGTGAGCAAAGGCTTTATGACCCTCAGTAAAAGTGGTCAAGTCACCTTTATTTAGGTCACATTTATTAATTCTAATTCTGTTGTAAAACAGCTCTAAAAAGACATTAGTGTCATTACTCAGCTCAAGTCAGTTCAGTGTTCAATAACTGAAAAGTTCATCAATTATAAAACAAGGTCTATTCAGCTATAATCAGCTCTATAGAAGACAATAGTGTCATTATTCAGTTCAAGATTTGTCCTCATCCGATAGAGTCAGTGTAGTCAATATAGAAACATCTATCACTAACCAGTCTCTGTGTGGCTGAAACACTGACACACACAACAAATCTGTTTCATCACAAATCAAATTCACCAATGCAGATTACATTAAAGATGGATGATTGTAGGCTTCAGCAAAAGGATGAGCAAATCACTATAAAACATCTGCTAAAGCTCCACCTCAGTTTACCAATCTTTCCTGTCATCTACAGGTTGTCCAGTTTATTTGTCACGGCTTTGCCCCAAATGCATCACCATGAGAAAAAGTCTGCTGAGAATGGACTGATCTGGAAGGACTGGGTATCAGATTAAGTGCACCATCTACGTACAAATAAGACTAGCTAAGTCATGTCACCAAAAACCTCTGGCAATTTACCACCCAGCGGTTTGTTTAGTGTTTTAAACACAAAGCCATTTTGAGCCGTCTGCTAATGTGAGAACCTTTAGTTGGGTTTAGGGTTCAGTCATTTACCATCCACCGTGTGGCCCTTGATAAGCACTATCTCTTTTTTAAAGCCTGACAACCAAATGTGCATCATCAATCCTGGCTTCCTCTCCAGTTGCACTGATTAAATTATCTACATGTTGGAAGCAACAGGCTCTTGTAAGGTGCTATGTGACAGTAATTGAGATTATGATGATGCACTTCTTCATCATGCTGTCATTATTAATCATGTAAGTACTTGTTGCGTTAGCATGGTGGCGATTGCGGGATCCACTCAGAGAAAAACAAACAGGGAGCGTCACTGTCACTGCAACAAGCTGTTCCTTCATCTGGTCCAATAGCAGTTTACTCATATAACAGAGATAGCGGCCAATGTGATGTGCGTCTCTCTCGCACACACAGTCAGAATGAGCATGAGCATGAGCCACAGCAGCATACAGAGACAGCAAAATGCCCTCCAAACAAACCATTCAATATCATACACCAAAAAAAATAAATAATAATAATTCTAAAAGCATACATACAAACAAAAAAGGAGCAGCAACACATTTTACATATCTGTATATATTATATAATGTATTATATTATATATTATATACTAAGTTTGGAGTCTGAAAGAGATGTCTTTTGTTAAAAATACAGTAAAAACTGTAATATTGTGAAACATAATTACAATTTAAAAAGGTAATATTTTCTATTTTAATATGAAAGATGCCACATTTTCAGGACTTAATATTTAGCAGACATTACTCTTTCAGTCTGTCACATGATCCTTCAGATATCATTTTAATATTCTGATTTGGTGCTCAAGACACATTTCTTATAATCAATTATTAAAAAAGAACAAAAGAATAGCAGAGATCATTATAAAAGCAGCTTTCAATCACTTTAATAGGCATATGTCCTTATGGGAAATTATTCTTACTATTTAGGAAAAATCTACTAAAAGTAAAATATACATATGGTATTTTAGTGTTATATTTTTAAAATATATTATTTTGCAGACAATTAGCACCATTGCTTTCATGTGGAATGAAAGCATCCATTAGCATGATAGCAGATATAATTTAGTTGCCTCTTTTAACTGGTTCTGATACATTAGCACCACTGAGGACATTCTCACTTTATCAGTAATGATTTGTCATATTAGCCTGTTTTGCTCTTTAAGGCTTTAGCTGTCTGTGTTAACACTGATTATGGTTACCTAACAGGCTAATATGAAGAAATAATTATAGGGCTGTTTATGTACAAGCAGTCTTTCATAAAGTCAAACGCAAACAAGGAGTGTTTGTGTATACACACGCTTGTTTGTTCATTGGCAGTTCGTTTCTCAACATGGCCTATGTCTGTTTGTGTGTGTTTGCAAAAAAAGAGCACGTTTGACCTTTTTCTGTCAATCTCCACATCTGTTCATTGATTATGCATGTGTGTATGTGTGTGTATCACTACAGAGCGTATAAATTGGCAGGCCATAATTAAATGCACAGACCTCTCCACTATCTCCACCTCCAGCACCGCGCCAGTGACGCACGAGCCAGCAGCAGGAGAGTGAGTCATACAGCCCTCGGGGAGCCGCACCCCTCCTTCCTCTATCTTTCTCTGCCTCTCTCTCCTTCTCATTCATTCCTTTTGCTCTC
Organism: Gobiocypris rarus; assembly: GCA_023029165.1. Classification (NCBI taxonomy): domain Eukaryota; kingdom Metazoa; phylum Chordata; class Actinopteri; order Cypriniformes; family Gobionidae; genus Gobiocypris; species Gobiocypris rarus. The sequence goes on along the minus strand of CM040912.1, from coordinate 40,240,674 downwards.
ATTTTTCCCCTTGTACTTTTTTCTCTGTTGTCCTTTCACTCACTTTAGTATTCGGTGTATCGTTAAATACTCTCATATATTCATCACCCTGCTTTTTTTCCCGTTGTTTGTGCCTTTTAGTTCTGCTCACTCTGCTTGCTTCCTCTTACACAATCAGTTCAAGTTTGCTTGTATAGTGCTTTTCACAATACATAAGAAGCTATTCAGAAAACGCCTGTTTCAATGTTACAATTAGGAAGTCTTCAATTATTAGCCAGAGGTGAGTGTGTCAAAGTAATGTCTATATCAGGCGTTTTCAAACCTGTCCTGGAGGACCCCCAGCCCTGCACATTTTGCATGTCTCCCATATTTGACACACCCACTTCAGGTCTTGCAGTCTCTAATAATGAGCTCATGAGTTGAAACAGGTGCGTTAGATGAGGGAGACATACACAATGTGCAGTGCTGGGGGTCCTCTAGGACAGGTTTGAAAACCCCTAGTCTACATGACAGTACACACAGATAAGATAATACATGTTATGTGGTTAGTTAACATCCTTTATTCAGTTAAGCAGAAACAAAGGATTTGTTATTCACAGCTTGTACTTATAATAATGGCAATATAAGGATAATAACATACACAGTAAGAAAAGTAAATAAATAAGGAGATAAACAGAAAATGGACTTGTTTTCTGCCATGACAATCCCAGCATCCAAATATGCCTACATCCATAATATATAGTTGGAGAAAAAACAGTATACATGAGCTGAGTAGTATATCCAAATTCATAAAAAGTAGTAAACAAGACCTACTACTTCCTGAGAGTTTCAAACCAATGGACACTTTACAATACCTTGAGGCCACAAGAGAGAATTTGTAAATGGCAGTGATGTGACTCAACTGTTGCTGGTCACATGACAGTTACAACATGGCTAATGTCCGAATTTCATTCTACACATTCATACCATAGAGTGTACTTTTTTAATGGTTGTGAAGTAAGTTTCAAACCAAATACTACTATACAGCATGCAATTTCAGATGCAGCAATTATTTTTTACATTTACAGACTTTTTCTTTAACACCTGAGAAAAATTAAGATTTTGGCTTGTGAAACATCTCTCCAGCCTCAATGAAACAGCCAGAGGGAGTCCAATTGTACTGACAAGCCCTGTTATGTGCTGCAGATCCCCTGCCAACTCTATGTCTTTCATATTACATAGACTATTCAGGAGCAAGGCAAGCGTATTTTCCAGCATCACATAAACGTGACCTGTCCTCGCAGCTCAGTAAGAATCACTGACATTCTATTGATGGTTGAATAGGCAAGGTGAGAAGTATGCATTGGTGTGTTATCAACAGATGACACACCATCTGGAGGCTAAAGGTAATGGCGAGATCAAGCACATGGCTGCACACATTTGCTGCTGCAGATTCTCTACGATGCTCATTAATTATTTCAGATTTAATGAATAAAAATTCCATGAAGCAATATTAATATGACAGATGTGCGGACTGTGCTAACAGAGTCTTAAGGTGTGAGTGAGTTCATGTGTGTGAAAGGGCTCATGAGATGACATTGAAAAACTGTGTAGACAGTCATTGCAGTGTCCCCCCCACCCCCTTCTCTCTTCTCTCCTCGCCCACACATGTGCAGTGGGGGGTGAAAAGTGTGTGGGAGAGAGTCCGGTTCTAAACAAGGCGGTAAATCGTCAGGTCCAATAACATCAGCTCTATAGCACTTCAACAAAACCACAGAAAGAGAGAGAGGCAGAGAAAGAGCGAGGTGGTGGAGTCATCGGACTAATGCATATTAACATTATAGGGCATCTGGCATTAAAATGGTAAATAAATCTGCATTATTTATTTATTTATTTTTAAAAGTATAATTGTGATCTCTATTCATTCTATATGCATTTTATGTAAAATGACTGAATGACTATTTTATCCAGTTTGGCAAATGTACACTCTTAAAAATAAAGGTTCAAAAAGAGGGTTTTTGCAACAATGCCAATAAGAACCATTTTTGGAATGAACCCTTCTGTGAACAGCTCTTAAAAGAAACGTTTAAAAAAAGTATAATCTGAAGAAGCCTTTTCACTATATAAAGAACATTTTGTGAAATGGAAAGGTTCCATGGATGTTAAAGGTTCTTCATGGAACCATGTCAATAAAGAACCTTTATTTTAAAAGTCATAATAAAACAGAAGTAGCAACAGATCTTTTCTCTTTTTAAATTGATATAGTGCTCTATACATTATTTCAAAGCAGCTTCACAGAGATGAACGGGAAAATAACAATTCAGTACTTCATCCAGGGAGAAGTCTATCGTTTTTACCGGAAGGTCCAGTTATGACATTTTGAACAAACATTATGAGGAAAAAAACTCTTCAAAAAAGACACGAAAATAGATGGTGAATTGTGATTTCATGCCAACTTTAAGTGTATAGTATATTGCAGATTCATTGACTGAGTGTAAAAACCTCTCTGAATTGGTGTATTTGTGCATGAGCATGAGGAGTGAGAGCAAGCGTCTTTATAAATTTGTCCTTGCCTGCATTATTTATCTTTTTCACCGAATTACACTTCACTTTTCATTCATCTCCTCTACTCCTCCTCTGTCTCCCCATCTTTCTCTCTGTGCTTCCGTCACACCCCACAGAGCCCCCTTAATTCTCCCCTTTCATCATTCTCCTCTTCCTCCCAGAACACTTTCAATTTCAGGCCCCACCGTTATTTTCCTCTATTTACATTCACACTACGTTTTTTCAATCGATGCTAAAAACGTGCACCTCAGACTCAGATAAAGCCAGCTAATCTTACACAGATAAAGCCCAGAATAAAAGTTGATAGAGTTTATCTTTACGTAGTACAGCTAATGCGAAACAGGCTTTAAATGTTGAAATCTTTTCTACATTTGATGTAACAAAATGCAAAGGTGATGAAAGTGGCCTCTGAGATTTAGAAATCAAAGATGTAAGCTAAAATAGAGAGTGTTTCATTAAGATAAGTGCATGATTGCTGAGCTTCAAAACATTTGATCAAAACAGCAGGCATGAGAGAAAGTGCCAGCACATAAAGAGACACTTATTTTTTATTTAAATATAAATCATTAGTTATCAGTCACTTCACTTTAGTTTATATTTAAATCTTTAATATTTAATATTGCACCTACATATAACTCTCATTAGCGTGTTAGCCTATTAGTTGGTTTGGGTTAGAATAAGTTGACATGCACTTGCAAAGTCTGTTGGGGGATCATCACAATAAAGAGTTAGCAGATTTTAAGCAGACACTACTCTCTGATTCAAAAGGGACCATCAAAATAAAATGTTACCAAAAAGTGAGATAAATACAAACTGACATTAGGGGAGACCGGGGATGGTTGTAACACGGGTCAGTTGTAACAACTCCAATCTGTCCAACCAGGAACTAGTTACAAATCACCTGATTCACTTTGCACATGCTAAGTTTAGTCCTTATTCTACAAGTAGAGCTCTGTGGCAGACATAGCAGATGTTAGAGTGAAATAATCCTTATCTCATTGTTACATGTCACCCCGGTGGATATCATAATGTTACATCTCACCCCAGGGTATGTTACTTACCCAGACTATGGGGTGAATTGTAACTTTTCACTACTCATGTTTGAAACTAAACCATGCATTTTCTGTTTGCATTGCAAAGATAATAACTGTCTCATTTAAAAGCAGACACTTGTAACTAGTTTGAATCACATTTTGAACACACTTAAAAGTACTAGATATAGACAGAAAGGTCAAAAATGTTACAACCATCCCCGGTCTCTCCAAATATTGTTTGTGATTAGGGATCACGGTTTAATTGTCTCACTATACTGCAAAGCTCTGCTGTAGAGCAATAGGATATGTATCAATATCATTGACAGTAAAAAGGACACTTGGTCTAATGGCTCAATAGGAGGAAAAATGAATCATTCAGCATGTTCATACCCTCATTGATAGATGCCTTTGTCTGGTTCATTCCCTATCTGCTCCTAACTGTCAAATCATCAGTGGTAAAAGAATATTCAAATGGTGCACCGGGACCCTAGACCTGTCAAAAGAGATTCTGTAAGCCATGTTTTTTCATCTTTAAACATTAATGTCATGTAGGCCATTCATCAAAACCATGGATGCTTATAAATCACATCAGACTGTGATTTTTCAATTTAAATTGATTCTGTAGGGAGGAAGTAAATGGCTTGCTATTTCAAAGTCAAGGAGCCAAAGGAAATATAAACAGCTTCATAAGTGTCCGGATGCACAGAGCACTGAAGTGGGTTGTAAATATCAGTTTGTCAAATTATTTCATTAAGTGGCAAATTTGTTTTTGTTTTTAAAGGTTACGAATAATATGTTCCTATTCACAGTGGGGTTTTTTCTATGATATTATTCTATATGATACTTTTCAAAAGAAAAAAAAACAGAAAGAAGAATTGTCAATTTAGTGGGAAATAACTTTTTATGAGGAATCCTAAAATCAAGTGGTTTCAGCTGCTCAAGTATGATGAACACCACAACAAAGTTTATTTGCATGATGAGAACATATAGCATAATGAAAAGACTATATGCTCAGCTGCTGTAACATCTACAGAAGATGGATCTCACACCCTCCCATAGGTTGTGGCCTGTTGCCCAGCTCTGAAGCAGTTACATAAGCACTGCCAAAAACGGAATCTTTCATTTAGAAAGGGCATAATTCTTTAGCATAACGATGTTAAAAAAATTAAAACATACAAAGACCTTATAAGTTTGCAGTCATAACGAAAGGTATACAATTTAAACAGCTTTGCACATAATAGATGAATGAATCTTTAAAAAGCTCCCTGTAAGTGTTGGATTGTATATATTATATCCAGCTTTTTGGCAGTGTTAGTCTGAATAACATCCATGTATGACTGGCAATTTTAGCTCCTTCTAGCTCTCTGGAACAGCAGACTTCCTAAAACTGGAGAATAACTTTACAAAGCAATGAATATAACCTACTACTAGGCCAAATAATATAGGCTAGGCTAGGCTAGCTTATTGTGTTAATTAGCCTAGTGTGACTGGATTTTGATACAGCTATTCACTTAATCAGAATCAGAAAGAATCAGAATCAGAAAGAGCTTTATTGCCAAGTGTGCTTTCACACACAAGTATTTTTTTTTTGGTGCTGAAGCTTCCAGTGCACATATACAATAAAATTACAACAGTAATAAATCAAAAATTCTAAGAATAAAAATATAAAGAAAAATATAAACAGTATAAGGTCACGGTTATTAGAACAACCCTAAATGTCATGTTAGAATATTTACATAAATAAGTTCAAAAGTTGTAGGTGTCTTTAAATTGGAAGGTTGTGCTCGACGAGGCTGAATCCAGCTTCTTATTCGCAGCTTCTTATTGACGCTATCCGGTCCACCTTAAAAGACGCGACGCTTCCGCGTCTTTGGTTTCTTATTCACGCTCAATTTAGGGACCGTGCGGTTTTACTCTTTTTTTCACGCTTTTTTAAGGGATTGTATTGCTTTTTTGTCCATTTTCAGAATAAATTAATAATATAGTAGCGAAGATTGACTGTAAAATATTAAGGCACATTCAATATAATTACAGTTTCATTTCATATGCCATCAGCTAAATTTAGGGACCATGTGGTTTTTCTATTATTCACACGTTTGATACTATTGTGTCTATTTTCAGAAAAGAATAATAAACTATTTTAAAAGGTAATTTACACAGAAATATCAGTGAAGAAAAATCTTCAATCATTGTACTTGAATGCTTTGAATGAATTAATAAATCAATACAAGGTAAGGTAACTAGAGATTAATGCCAGCTCCAGCTTGGATCCAGCCTCTGAAGACTTCAGATGTACCAACACCAGATGACACCTACCCCTGCAAGGCCTCCAGAACATCAAATATGGATGAAATACAAAATGTATAATCATGTTATCATTGCTTTGAAATGCAAACTAATTTTGCTTAAATGGATAGATGATATTTGTCAATACTGTAATTCGTAATATCTTACAGCTGTATCCTCTGATTTAATTGATTAATTAAATTGGCTTGAAAGAGCCATTGCATTATGGTTACTGTACCATTTTGATGCTATTGATCCAATCTGACAATGCAGTTAGAAGAGAGCCATCACATTCTGGACCCATTTAGGGAAGTACAACATTTCACTGGTGCTCTATACCTATCGTGCTTGAATATCATAATTTAAATTTTCGAAAAATTGTACTGTAGCGTTATGAATTTATGGACCAACGAATTTGACAAACGACAGTACAGTAAGAGCCTTTGCATTAATGGCACAAGTGGCCCATTTGGAGGCGCTATATCTCGGCTGCCTTTATGGGTGCGTTCACAGTTCTACTGGGGCATTATACCCAGTGTGCCCGACTGTCACCATGCAAAATTCCAGACATTTTTACTGTAGCATTTTGAAGTTATGGATTCAATAAATTGACACATATGACAGTACAGATAGAATAGCTATTGCATTGTTTGCCCATTTGGAGGCGCTATATCTCGGCTGCCTTAAGGGTGCGTTAACAGTTCTACTGGGGAATTATACCCAGTGTGCCCGACTGTCACCATGCAAAATTCCAGACGTTTTTACTGCAGCATTTTGAAGTTATGGATTCATGAATTTGACATGTACTATATCTACAATGACAACAACAACAACAACAACAAACGTGGAAAACCATTGAGATAAATAAATTACTTTGTTTAATGCTGAGTAAAATTTATTTTCAGTTCTTCAAAGCCAGTCGTTATTTCTTTGCACAGTGGACAATAACATAAAAACCATAAACATACAAGTATAAAATATACTTAAAATGTATGAGTCCATAACTTCCCAATGCTAATAAAAACATGTCTATATTTTGGCGTGGTGACAGTCATGTGCACTGCGAATACAATTCCAGTTAAAATATTAACGCACCCTCTACGGCAGCGGAGATAAAGCGCCTCCAATTGGGCCAATAATGCAATTTCTCATGTTACTGTATGTCATATCTCTCAGATTAATGGGATAATATCTCAATAATGATACAGTAAAATTGCTCATAATGTTGCATGGTGACAGTCAGGTGCACTGGGATTAAGGTCGCTGTTAAAATTTAAACGCACCCTCTAAGGCAGCGGAGATATAGCGCCTCCAATTGGGCCAATAGTGCAATTTCTCATGTTACTGTATGTCATATCTCTCAGATTAATGGGATAATATCTCAATAATGCTACAGTAAAATTGCTTATAATATTGCATGGTGACAGTTGGGCACACTGGGTATAATGCCCCAGTAGAAATGTGAACGCACTCATAAAGGCAGCCGAGATATAGCGCCTCCAATGGGCCAACAATGCAATAGCTATTCTAACTGTACTGTCATATGTGTCAATTTCATGAATCCATAACTTCAAAATGCTACCGTAAAAATGTCTGTAATTTTGCATGGTGACAGTCGGGCACACTGGGTATAATGCCCTAGTGGAACTGTGAACGCACCCATAAAGGCAACCGAGATATAGCGCCTCCAATGGGCCAACAATGCAATAGCTATTCTAACTGTACTGTCATATGTGTCAATTTCATGAATCCATAACTTCAAAATGCTACCGTAAAAATGTCTGTAATTTTGCATGGTGACAGTCGGGCACACTGGGTATAATGCCCTAGTGGAACTGTGAACGCACCCATAAAGGCAACCGAGATATAGCGCCTCCAAATGGGCAAACAATGCAATAGCTATTCTAACTGTACTGTCATATGTGATAAATTCACGAATCCATAACTTCAAAATGCTACAGTAAAAATGTCTGTAATTTTGCATGGTGACAGAAGGGGACACTGGGTATAATGCCCTAGTGGAACTGTGAACGCACCCATAAAGGCAGCCGAGATATAGCGCCTCCAAATGGGCAAACAATGCAATAGCTATTCTAACTGTACTATCATATGTGACAAATTCATGAATCCATAACTTCAAAATGCTACAGTAAAAATGTCTGGAATTTTGCATGGTGACAGTCGGGTACACTGGGTATAATGCCCCAGTAGAACTGTGAACGCACCCATAAAGGCAGCCGAGATATAGCGCCTCCAAATGGGCAAACAATGCAATAGCTATTCTAACTGTACTATCATATGTGACAAATTCATGAATCCATAACTTCAAAATGCTACAGTAAAAATGTCTGTAATTTTGCATGGTGACAGTCGGGCACACTGGGTATAATGCCCCAGTAGAACTGTGAACGCACCCATAAAGGCAGCCGAGATATAGCGCCTCTAAATGGGCAAACAATGCAACAGCTATTCTATCTGTACTGACATATGTGTCAATTTCATGAATCCATAACTTCAAAATGCTACAGCAAAAATGTCTGGAATTTTGCATGGTGACAGTCGGGCACACTGGGTATAATGCCCCAGTAGAACTGTGAACGCACCTATAAAGGCAGCCGAGATATAGCGCCTCTAAATGGGCAAACAATGCAATAGCTATTCTATCTGTACTGTCATTTGTGTCAATTTCATGAATCCATAACTTCAAAATGCTACAGTAAAAATGTCTGGAATTTTGCATGGTGACAGTCGGGCACACTGGGTATAATGCCCTAGTGGAACTGTGAACGCACCCATAAAGGCAGCCGAGATATAGCGCCTCCAAATGGGCAAACAATGCAATAGCTATTCTAACTGTTCTGTCATATGTGACAAATTCATGAATCCATAACTTCAAAATGCTACAGTAAAAATGTCTGTAATTTTGCATGGTGACAGTCGGGTACACTGGGTATAATGCCCTAGTGTAACTGTGAACGCACCCATAAAGGCAGCCGAGATATAGCGCCTCCAAATGGGCAAACAATGCAATAGCTATTCTAACTGTACTATCATATGTGACAAATTCATGAATCCATAACTTCAAAATGCTACAGTAAAAATGTCTGTAATTTTGCATGGTGACAGTCGGGCACACTGGGTATAATGCCCCAGTAGAACTGTGAACGCACCCATAAAGGCAGCCGAGATATAGCGCCTCTAAATGGGCAAACAATGCAACAGCTATTCTATCTGTACTGACATATGTGTCAATTTCATGAATCCATAACTTCAAAATGCTACAGCAAAAATGTCTGGAATTTTGCATGGTGACAGTCGGGCACACTGGGTATAATGCCCCAGTAGAACTGTGAACGCACCCATAAAGGCAGCCGAGATATAGCGCCTCTAAATGGGCAAACAATGCAACAGCTATTCTATCTGTACTGACATATGTGTCAATTTCATGAATCCATAAATTCAAAATTCTACAGTAAAAATGTCTGTAATTTTGCATGGTGACAGTCGGGTACACTGGGTATAATGCCCTAGTGGAACTGTGAATGCACCCATAAAGGCAGCCGAGATATAGCGCCTCCAAATGGGCAAACAATGCAATTGCTATTCTATCTGTACTGTCATATGTGTCAATTTCATGAATCCATAACTTCAAAATGCTACAGTAAAAATGTCTGTAATTTTGCATGGTGACAGTCGGGCACACTGGGTATAATGCCCTAGTGGAACTGTGAACGCACTAATAAAGGCAGCCGAGATATAGCGCCTCCAAATGGGCAAGCAATGCAATAGCTATTCTATCTGTACTGTCATATGTGTCAATTTCATGAATCCATAACTTCAAAATGCTACAGTAAAAATGTCTGTAATTTTGCATGGTGACAGTCGGGCACACTGGGTATAATGCCCTAGTGGACCTGTGAACGCACCCATAAAGGCAACCGAGATATAGCGCCTCCAAATGGGCAAACAATGCAATAGCTATTCTAACTGTACTATCATATGTGATAAATTCATGAATCCATAACTTCAAAATGCTACAGTAAAAATGTCTGTAATTTTGCATGGTGACAGTCGGGTACACTGGGAATAATGCCCGAGTAGAACTGTGAACGCACCCATAAAGGCAGCCGAGATATAGCGCCTCTAAATGGGCAAACAATGCAATAGCTATTCTAACTGTACTGTCATATGTGTCAATTTCATGAATCCATAACTTCAAAATGCTACAGTAAAAATGTCTGGAATTTTGCATGGTGACAGTCGGGTACACTGGGTATAATGCCCTAGTGGAACTGTGAACGCACCCATAAAGGCAGCCGAGATATAGCGCCTCCAAATGGGCAAACAATGCAATAGCTATTCTATCTGTACTGTCATATGTGTCAATTTCATGAATCCATAACTTCAAAATGCTACAGTAAAAATGTCTGTAATTTTGCATGGTGACAGTCGGGCACACTGGGTATAATGCCCTAGTGGAACTGTGAACGCACCCATAAAGGCAACCGAGATATAGCGCCTCCAAATGGGCAAACAATGCAATAGCTATTCTAACTGTACTATCATATGTGATAAATTCATGAATCCATAACTTCAAAATGCTACAGTAAAAATGTCTGTAATTTTGCATGGTGACAGTCGGGTACACTGGGTATAATGCCCTAGTGGAACTTCGAACGCACCCATAAAGGCAGCCGAGATATAGCGCCTCCAAATGGGCAAACAATGCAATAGCTATTCTAACTGTATTGTCATACGTCAAATTCATGAATCCATAACGTCAAAATGCTACAGTAAAAATGTCTGGAATTTTGTATGGTGACAGTCGGGCACACTGGGTATAATGCCCTAGTGGAACTGTGAACGCACCCATAAAGGCAGCCGAGATATAGCGCCTCCAAATGGGCAAACAATGCAATAGCTATTCTAACTGTACTGTCATATGTGACAAATTCATGAATCCATAACTTCAAAATGCTACAGTAAAAATGTCTGGAATTTTGCATGGTGACAGTCGGGCACACTGGGTATAATGCCCCAGTAGAACTGTGAACGCACCCATAAAGGCAGCCGAGATATAGCGCCTCCAAATGGGCCAACAATGCAATAGCTATTTTAACTTTACTGTCATATGTCAAATTCATGAATCCATAACTTCAAAATGCTACAGTAAAAATGTCTGGAATTTTGCATGGTGACAGTTGGGCACACTGTGTATAATGCCCTAGTGTAACTGTGAACGCACCCATAAAGGCAGCCGAGATATAGCGCCTCCAAATGGGCAAACAATGCAATAGCTATTCTAACTAACTATCATATGTGACAAATTCATGAATCCATAACTTCAAAATGCTACAGTAAAAATGTCTGGAATTTTGCATGGTGACAGTCGGGCACACTGGGTATAATGCCCCAGTGGAACTGTGAACGCACCCATAAAGGCAGCCGAGATATAGCGCCTCCAAATGGGCAAACAATGCAATAGCTATTCTAACTGTACTATCATATGTGACAAATTCATGAATCCATAACTTCAAAATGCTACAGTAAAAATGTCTGGAATTTTGCATGGTGACAGTCGGGCACACTGGGTATAATGCCCTAGTGGAACTGTGAACGCACCCATAAAGGCAGCCGAGATATAGCGCCTCCAAATGGGCCAACAATGCAATAGCTATTCTAACTGTACTGTCATATGTGTCAATTTCATGAATCCATAACTTCAAAATGCTACAGTAAAAATGTCTGGAATTTTGCATGGTGACAGTCGGGTACACTGGGTATAATGCCCCAGTAGAACTGTGAACGCACCCATAAAGGCAGCCGAGATATAGCGCCTCCAAATGGGCCACTTGTGCCATTAATGCAAAGGCTCTTACTGTACTGTCGTTTGTCAAATTCTCCATAAATTCATAACGCTACAGTACAATTTTTCGAAAATTTAAATTATGATATTCAAGCACGATAGGTATAGAGCACCAGTGAAATGTTGTACTTCCCTAAATGGGTCCAGAATGTGATGGCTCTCTTCTAACTGCATTGTCAGATTGGATCAATAGCATCAAAATGGTACAGTAACCATAATGCAATGGCTCTTTCAAGCCAATTTAATTAATCAATTAAATCAGAGGATACAGCTGTAAGATATTACGAATTACAGTATTGACAAATATCATCTATCCATTTAAGCAAAATTAGTTTGCATTTCAAAGCAATGATAACATGATTATACATTTTGTATTTCATCCATATTTGATGTTCTGGAGGCCTTGCAGGGTAGGTGTCATCTGGTGTTGGTACATCTGAAGTCTTCAGAGGCTGGATCCAAGCTGGAGCTGGCATTAATCTCTAGTTACCTTACCTTGTATTGATTTATTAATTCATTCAAAGCATTCAAGTACAATGATTGAAGATTTTTCTTCACTGATATTTCTGTGTAAATTACCTTTTAAAATAGTTTATTATTCTTTTCTGAAAATAGACACAATAGTATCAAACGTGTGAATAATAGAAAAACCACATGGTCCCTAAATTTAGCTGATGGCATATGAAATGAAACTGTAATTATATTGAATGTGCCTTAATATTTTACAGTCAATCTTCGCTACTATATTATTAATTTATTCTGAAAATGGACAAAAAAGCAATACAATCCCTTAAAAAAGCGTGAAAAAAAGAGTAAAACCGCACGGTCCCTAAATTGAGCGTGAATAAGAAACCAAAGACGCGGAAGCGTCGCGTCTTTTAAGGTGGACCGGATAGCGTCAATAAGAAGCTGCGAATAAGAAGCTGGATTCAGCCTCGTTTGTGCTCGCATGTTGTCTAACTGACAGGGGAAACTCTGTTTGGATAGTTCTTGTGTTAGCAAGACTCTTCTCTTTGTTTGTACGTAAGCGTGGGCAGGGAGCCTCTGTCACATATCCAATCTAAGGGCAACCCTCCCACGGTTAGTTGTCTGAATCGATTATAAATGGGTTCATTTTTTAAAAAGCGCCCTTGGAAGGCTTCGAGTGCTGAAATTATGCTCGCTGTAGCGAGAGAGATTCATCTGGGGGAAGACCAAGATACGGTGGATGCCGCCTCATTAACTCCCAGTCAGACCCGGGAGAACTAACGATCAGTTTGCACCGCCGTCGCCTTTGCAAAGAACGCCAACGCGGCGTTTCCCTTTCTGCGACGTACGCAGCACAGGGCGGAAATGATGGAGGTGGAAGAATTTCTCTTTCGGCATCGAGAGATCTTCGTGGGATAGGTCATTTGTCAACAGAGTGCTGTTAATTCTCAGAGGCAGAACGTACCTCTTCAGTCGTCCTCTCCTGTGAGACAGACAGTCGACGTCCTCTGGGTGAAGTTAACGTAAACAGACAGTTGGTTGCAGAAATACTATCTTCTCCGACAGCCATGTAAGCCCCTGTCAACTCATTATCACCATGAGCTAATCCAATTAGTTCATGTTTAACACTATAGATTTTTCAAAGAATTCACATGGCAGGATTGTCTTAACTTTCATAATATAAAATATCCATTGTTGTCTTGTCACTTAGTGTCAGACAACAAGAACGTAAACAAAACAAGTCACACTTTCAAACGACTTTCAAGACTGTTCTGCAGAACGAGGCAGAAATGGCATTAAGATTTAGATCGATATAAACGGTTCTTTAATTAGGCCTACACGTGAGAAAGGAGCTAAGCACGTTTAAAATAATTTAACTAATGGCCCTTAGCAATAGCACTATTACAGTGAGCCAAAAGAACCTGTCGTAATGAAGAAAAATTAAGGCAATGGTAACTAGGCAGTGCCAGGAACGATTATCAGGATTTGTTTTTTTTTGTGTGTGTGAATGAGCTCACTCCCTTGTTCTAAAATATGAACACTTGATCATGCTTGCAGGAAAAGAGTTTTGGACAAAGTTTTGGAACCGTTGGATTTCTACATTCACTTTTTTTTATGTAGATGTCCAACGTTGCTTAAAAGATTCGACAACAATTAGAATCGTAACTGTTTCACCCTTGTGGCAAACATGACCTTTGAGGAGATGTTATGTGCTGACACTTTCTCTCATGCCTGCTGTTTTGATATGTAGCCTCTAAATTTTTTGAAGCTCAGCAATCATAAGTGACCGAGATAATAATAGTTAGGCGACTTAAGGGTAAATCATAATGAAAACGATCATATTTGCGTGTAGCCTATGTATTATCCTTTCAAAATGTAAGTGTAAATACCTGTTCCTTCAAAGATATAGGCTATGTGTGCAAGGTTTCAAGCAAACCATGCAAGCATTCTTGCACAAATTAGCCTATATTAAACTAATTGCTTTTTTATTAAAAGTCATTATAATTAAGATCACATATGTGCTTAAAATATGAAACGACATAACTTTAGTTTAGATGTAGCATATTAACTCTGCAGGCTACTCGTGCGAGATGAAACTGTGTCTAGGCCTACTTCGCTAGAATAGATAAGAAGAAAATAGAAGATAAAATACCGTGACCTGTCGTCTCACTGAAGTTTGCATGTTGAATGCATGACGTTTTCATTTTTAGATGGTCCACAATTGATACCAACATAGGCTAATACATGCCATAGACTGTAAATCTTTATTGTCTATAATGTCTGGTGGAAGGGAAAAACCGGTTGCAAAATCTTTTAATGATAATGATGCATTTCAAACACTCATCAAAACATCCTGTAACATAATGTAACGACCTGGATGCGGAAGAGGCACATTACTCGCTAATGCAAAAAAAAAAAAAAAAAATCCAGATCAGACAAAACATGTATAATATGCATTCGGGTCTCTTTTGCGTGCACTGTCGATTCAAGCGCCAGCTGGTTCCTCTGTTAATTTTATGGTGTAATTGCATTTATATGTTTTGTTAATGAGGCAATGTAGCCTACATCGTGATGAGGATTGTTGGTTCCTTTGTGTTGCGCTGTCAGTTTGCAGCTGCATCTGGAAGGGACCGGTCTCGCGCTCCCCGTGTTGTCTGCCCTCTCTATTCGGCGGAAAAAGTACTATTTCATTCATCCCGTTTCCTTCCATTCATCTGGGCACTGCAGCGTAGCGAAGACTCGGGGTTCGATCAGCACCAAAATTCTTATCAATGGAGAGAGTGACGTCAATGAGCTAGAGTGACGTACAGTCACGTGGGCGCAGTGGGGCCGAAATAAAAACACGGAGAGCTGACCGTGGTACTGAAAATACCCCAATAGCGCCGTGCAAGAATAGCCAACCATACGTCTTGTACAAACGACATACCTGTGCAAAACAAAACAGCAACATTCAAACAAAGCATGTATTGTTGACGCGGATTCATATACGTAATTCACGAGACTAACTTAACTTAAATACAAAGTTTGAAGAGGACACAATAAGTGCGTCGGACTGCGCTGCCCCTGACAGGATTCCCGGTAAGTCCCGGCTTTCTTTTTATAGTAACAGGGAACAGTATTGCAGGCGTGGGAAAATAAGTATAGGCAATATCATGATGTGGACAGAAGAAACAAATTACTAACGCAGACTGAGGCATAAAGATTTTGCTAGTTTATATATTAAAAAAAAAAAAATTGCTGGACACAAAATAACAAACAAGTTAGGCATGTATAATAAAAATGTATTCTAATATAAGTCTTTATATGAAAAATGCAGCAATGTAGAAAGTAAAGGTATAACAATTATTTGTGAAAAAAATGAATGAAACTTATTTAAAAAAAACACGTTAGTGATACTGAATATTGCAATTATGACTTTTACAGTTAATGATGAAGGTAACGGGTATGATCAATGGCACAGCTCTGATAATTATTATTACCACGCCCTTGCTCATGCTTTCATCATCTTTCTCATCACCATAGCATTAGATACCCAAAATAACTATGTCGAGTCCAATCACAAAAGCGCTCGAGAG
The DNA here is from genome assembly GCA_023029165.1 of Gobiocypris rarus. Lineage (NCBI taxonomy): Eukaryota > Metazoa > Chordata > Actinopteri > Cypriniformes > Gobionidae > Gobiocypris > Gobiocypris rarus. Next base: position 40,224,922 of record CM040912.1, on the reverse strand, counting down.
ACACTGACATAAATCATGTTGTTTTGCTTATGTTTGCTTTGACTTTTGCCCTTTGTCATCCAATTTGTATCGTGTTTTACATACTTAAAAGTATTTGCTCATATGGAGCAGAGAAATATTGAGAAAATTTAACAGCAGAGCATTCTTTATTTGTTTTCTGTCTTTCAAGTGTTGCTGACTGGGTTCAGTGTGTGTTAGTAGACGTTTAAATCTTAAATCTAATTGTCTCAAATCAGAAGATTATAGGCCTACTTGAGGACAAGGCGTCTCAGAGCCGGATTACTTGCGTTCTTTGTTGATGAGACCCCGATCCCCAGAGTGCTCTATCATTGGAGGCAATGGACGAGGGTTTTACTGTTGCTGTTGTTGAATCGTGGAGACACGATTCTAATAAGACCAAAAAGCTGATTTTTATTTTTATTTAAGAATAACAACAGACTGTTGCTTTTAATAAAAATGAGAAAATGCATTAGAATGCATTTCGAATTATCTGTAAAACTTAGATGTATAAATCCATGCGTCGCCAGCCAGTGGGCACATATTTGCGACTGCTGCAGTGTTTTCTTGTGCAACGACATGCAGAGTTCTAACTACACAATCAGATTTTACCATACACATCTGTGTCGTGATGATCAAGCCTAAGCTTCAGGATCGCTTGATCTCAGGGGCAGTTTTCATTAGAAAATGAAAGTGAGCTAAGAATGCCGTTTTATGCACTGTCGTTGCGCTCCCAAAGCTTTAAAAACCCAAATTGCACGGAGTGTTTTATCCATATGAGTGAGAAATACTCGTATTTGTTAGTTTTTCATGGTCATACTGAGATTTTCTGATCATCTTTGTGTTGCTTACTCATTAACCTCCCACGCATCGGAAGGGCTCCCTGCTAAGGCGCTTTTCCTCCTATACCTTATTAGCACCGCACCGCGCCGCGTGTGCGAGCAATCACATGCACAAAGCGCTTCAGAGTCCTCACGAACCGCACCAGCTCAAGCCGCAGAGCCAATTAGAACGCCTTTGCAAAATCAGCTAAGCAGCAGGCACTAACACATCAATTATGGCTTAACAAAAGATCCTCCCTCCAATGATTAAACCCCCTTTTTTTTGTGCAAAACTGTTTAAATAAAAAAATATCCTCACTATAGATTTGACAAGGAAATATAAAGTATTTACAAGTGTATATTGAAATTAGTTTTTCAATTGAGTTATTCATGAAATACTCTCAGGTATCAGTTACAAGTCATTCATCCAATTCAATACACAGTGAGTGTTGCATTTAGACAGTCTGCAAAGAAGCGAATGTGTGTCCACCATCTTACCTGAGAAAAATCTTCATCCTGAGCTAGAATGCTGTGCATTGATGTGTGATGGACATGCTGTTTTTACTTAAAGTTCATTTATTCTAGCATTATTATGACAAAAGTAGGCTACATCAAAAACACTATATAATAACTATAAAGCATTACAGCGTTTTATTTATCTCTTTGAGATCAATTTTAAAGGGCTCTATTGTAACAGATCTTTGACCCTTTTTTCTGTCTTTCAGGTTCAACACATGTGCGGTCATGAGCTGGTGCCAACAAACTTTAAATGTCCCCGTCATTTTCCTGTTCATGTTATTTAGTCTCACAGTCAAGCCTGCAACTTTCAGTCCAGTGACAGCAGCCGGCAACACAGTGAGTGAAAACTATGCAGCATCTTCCTCCTCTGCTCAGCAACGGAGTCAATATACTCAACCATCAGAGGAAAAGGGTTCGCTACATGATGAAAATGAAGAAGATGAGCTTTTCAAAGACGTAGATCCTAGAACCCTAGCAGCGGTCCTTCTCGAGGCCCTCAACCAACCCCAGAAGGAAAAGATGAGTGAACGAGAAGAAGAGGGAATGGAAGTGGAAAAGCAGAAGGATCTTCAGGGTGCAGACAGAGACAGAGATGGTCACAAAGAGCTGGAGCTGGTCATGGCAGCTGCTGCAGCACAAGGAAAAGATGAGAAAGAAAGAGAGGAGGAAGAAGAGAAAAAAAGGGCTGAGGAGGAGGAACGGCTAACAGAGAAGGTGACAAGCCACACCACTAGTCAGACAGTACCATTAAAAGAGCAGGTGGCTCCACAGGAGGGGGACACAAAAGAAGAGGTGCTCAAGGAGGAGGAGAGGCAGGAGCCAGAGAGAGGGGAACTGGGGGAGGAGGAAGAGCAGCTGAGTCCAGAGGAAGTGAAGAATCTGGAGACCGTCTTAGAGGAATTGCAGAGCTACAGCACAGCCACCAAGAGAGAGCGTGACACGTCCACAAGCCAGAGGGAGAGCCGTGGGGAGTATTTTGATTACCTGGACCGTAATGGCCTCATGAACAATGAGATCAAGTCCAAAGCTAAAGACAACAACCTAGCCCTGTCCAAGAAAAAGCTAAAGTGGCAACTTGAACAAGAGAAGAACAAAATTCAGCCTCTACAAAGAGGAGGCAACTTTATGGATGACTTTACCAATAACCTTGCTGACCCAGAAGAAGATGAGGAAGATCAGGAGGATGAAGAGCAGCTGAGCCCTGAAGAAGAAGAAACTCGGGCCAAAGCAGAGCAAGAGGAGGTACGCAGACAGGCAGCAGAAGCACAAAGAGCCAAGGTGGAGGAGGAAAAGCTTGCAGACATTGCATCTGACATGCTCCTGAAATACATTGTGAAACAGGACAAGAAAAAGTACCAGGACAACAATGGTGCAGAAGATAAGCGCTCTGATGAGGAGGACAATAGTGATGATGATGACATTGACCCACAGACCATTGATAAGTTGATTGAGATCTCAAGCAAGCTGCATCTTCCTGCTGATGATGTGGTGGACATTATTAACGATGTGGAGAAAAAGAAGAAAAAGGATGCTCCTGAAAATCTTCCATGGCAACGTCCTCTCGTGCCGCGTCCAGCCCCCGCTGCAACTTCTACGCTGTTGCGTAAACCTTCTCCCTCAAAGCCCCCTCAACCGAACACGAACCAATTAAAAGCCTGGTTCAAAGACAGGGCCTCAGTCAAGCCCAGCAAGCAAGACATTTGGACGAGGCAGCAGTGGCCCTTTCGTACCTACCCTTCCTACAAGTTCTATCAAAAACCCTACAGAGGGTATTACCCCATCTACATCCCACCTCCAAAACCAAAATCCCGCTACTATTCCAAGCCCTCTTTCTCCCTCAATGATGTCCTGGGAAACTCACTGGACTATGACTTTAATTACTCCCCCAGACGAAAGTCCCGTCCCTGGGCGCAGTCTCGCCAAAGAGCCCAACCAGCCTTCCAGCGGAACCTCTACTTCCCTCACCCTCGGACTTTCAAAGCCGTACCCATGCCTAAACCCCGGTCACCTCCACGTCGTTGGCCATCCTTTTATTACCCAGCCCGAGCTCCTGTAGTCACTAGGGAGGATGATTACTACAGTCCACTCAGGCAGCCGCCACAGGACAGCGAAGAGGAGCTGGAGAACTTCATCGAAAGGGTCTTCATGAAACATCCCCGGATGTTTCAGTGAGCAGACTGGGAGGGACAAAAGAGCGCAGTGAGGAGGCGGAGGAGAAGAAAGTGAAAGGGAACAACTTAAAGACTGTTCATTGCCAACCTATCATGTTCTGGTTTCTTTTGCTGAAATCAATTCCTTCGCACTCACTTATTTGCTTCAGATACAACGTTTACCCCTAAAACAGAACACAATTGGGATCTTTATGTCCATCTAACCTCATCCTCCTACCCCCCACCCCCCCGGAGAGACTGACCATCAAAGCAACTGGAGCAGCGAGAGGAAAGGACGCTTGAGCCCGGCACATCTCAAATAAACAACATCCAAATTTTATATTCCCTAAGAAGGCCTTTATAAAAGAGCAGATACCTGATAGCATGAAACACCATGTTTTAATCCCATACAAAGACATTCAAGATAGAATCTTGAAAGGCTTGCCATTACTATGGAAGCAACCCCATTATTCAAGTCTTATTTACAGATCTTATTTTGTTTTGTATATTTTGGACATTTTAAATCCCAGTGGTCAATACCATTGATCGTAATGTAGAGAGATAGCAAAAAAATATTCTAATTGCACCTTTAAAGAATGCGCAAACAGATTCATTCAGACACAAATTATAAACCATTACAGTGCCATACATATACATTCGTTAATTCAATACACCAAATGTATTAAGTCTTACTTGTACCTCAGAGTATTCTGCTTGAGCATTTACCATTTGTGCGTTCCCTTGTGAAACAAAGAGGACACACTAAGTCTTGTACATAGAATTAGTTTCTTATCGCTGTCCGCATTTTGAATTTTTTCCTTCAATGTGTTTATACCATTGTTTTTTTACGCAAAAAGATAGAAAGTTGGTTCAAAAGACATTCATACATTCCAACGATTTCTAAGAAACAAATGTATTATTTCATAGAAGCTGTTTTGAATACAACTTTTAATTGCCTTAAGACACTCTCTTCCCCTTTTCAGATGAGCAGCAGTTTTGGTCACAGACTGGCTGTAAGGTTTTTTTCTCAAGCTCATAAACTTTATTCAGTGGAGCTAGGAAACAGTGATCAGCCTTTTGACTTTGTTTTACAAATAAAACAAATATAAGAGAAAAAAATATTTAATGCTTGTGGTTTTAAATGTGTCAAAAGTTAATGGATTATTTAAGGGTAACCTTGCCCCAAAGCCAGTTACATCTTACCAAATACTGGGCCAATGAGAGCTTAATCAAAATAGCATACCGAACTCGGACCTGGAAGGCCACTGTCCTGCAGAGTTTAGCTCCAACCCCAGTCAAAAAAACCTGAAACAGCTAATCAATGGCTGAATCTGAAATCCCCCCCTAAACCCTCATTCACTATTCCCTAAGTTAGTCCACTATTACAGTTCACTTGAAGGAGTGAATGAAAACGAGTGTGTGAAGTCTGATAGCTGTTGAGTGTACATCAACTGCACACTCATTATTGTGGTGCAATGTGGGATTGAATGAGGGCACTCGAACATGTCCACTATGGTTTCGGACACCACTACAAATGGCTGAATCCGAAATCGCCCCCTATACCCTCAAATAGGGCACTATTTGAGGGTATAGGGGGCGATTTCGGATTCAGCCAATGTCTTTATAGGCCCTAGTAAGACACTGTACTGGTTCAGGTGTGTTTAATTGGGGTTGGAGCTAAACTCTGCAGGACAGTGGCCCTCCAGGACTGAGTTTGGGGACCCCTGGCATAGACAATCTGTTCATTTAAATGATTACAGTTCACACAGGAATTAATCAATCTATATCTAGATGTTAATTAATGTTAATTAAGAGAAAATTGACTGTAAACCATATTTTCCTAAAAAGAAGTCTGTAGGAAAGAGTAAACTGGCTGAAACTGTCCCAAATGAGATGAAATAGAAATGTACCAAACTGGTGCTTGTCAATCTCAAAAAGAAATATTGAAACGTAAGGGGGAGACATTCACCTTTCTAATTTTCTTTTAAATGATTTGAAAGACTGACAGATGGAAGCTAGAGGAAAAAAATGGTCGAGGATAGCTAAAACAGTGGAGTAAAGTTTCTGCACGATACTGTAAACTTGCATCTAAAATGTGTTGCTTCTTTGAAGACATTGAGCATTGAAAAAAGTACAAAAAAAAGATGAATGACTAGTGTATCCACGTAAAAATGCAATCGAGTCTTGTGTGAGGAAAAATGTTTGTCCTTTCTAGATGTATCTTGTACGTAACATAATAAACATGCGTTTGCTGGATGTAAATAAGCGCATGTTGATGACTAGTTTTGCTACACAGAGAGAAATAAATAAACTTGACTATTTTTTATTAAGATTGTTTTTTTAATTCCTTTTTGTAAAGAACATGGTTGTGAGATTCGCACATATCTCATAAATTTGTTTACACACCATTACCTCCTACATACAGCACACTCAAATTTACCTTGGCATTAATTGCTACAATGTTTTGGTTAATGTTTTGGCTTACATTTTTCCATCTTATAGCTCATAACAATAATAAAAGCATGCACATAAACAATATTGAGATCAGAGTACCTTACCAAAAGGAAGTTAAACATGAACATTCAGCGTCTCAGTGTGAAAATCTTTCAAAAGATGATGTCTCTAATGAGCTCATTTGATCAGCACTTAGCCCAACAAACTGTGTGAGCCCCAGAGCCAATCAATGCCACATATCATCTCCCTAATTGCATGCCATGTCAAATCTTCTCTTTGATATGCCATACATGAGCTAATGCAGACGCGCATGTGCACGAGCACATTATTAAGAGACAAAAGGACATTAAAATAAGGCCAGAGGACAGATTTACTGTTTAAAAGGATTATGAAGGGAAAAGTGTATGCTATGTAACAGGAAAGCAAGCAGGGCAGGGGTAGGGGTCTTGACTAATGAGAGACTGAGCACATTAGTAGTCCCACTAGGACTGCTATGTGCAATCAAAGACTTTCAGCAAGGAAGGTTGTTATAGGGAGAGATGCCCCGCTTTCACACCACATGAGACATGTTTAGGAGTCAGGTTGCTTTTCATTCATTAATACGCTTAAAGTCATAGTTTGCAGAAAAATCTGTCATCATTAGCTTCTCTGTGGAACACAAAAGAAGATATGCTTCTGCTTTTGTCCAAACAATGAAAAGTTGAAGGCATCCAAAACAACACTGACTCACATTGTATGGACAAAATACACATAACATTTTTCAAAGTATCATCTTATGTATTCCAAAGAGGAAAGAAAGTCAGTCAGGTTTGGAACATGAGGATGAGAAAATGACAGGACAGTCATTTTGGAGTGAAAGAATATAACACACCTGCTTTAAAAAGCCCATATACATGAACCCCAAACAAATTACTTTTGTCCCTGTGATGTTTGATTGGTTACCACAGTGCAAAAAATGACTTGATTGCCTTTTTCACTAGGCTTTTTTTTGTTACAGAGAAAACTAAATAAGGCTAATTTACCTGAGAAGCAACATTGCATAAGGTAAACTAAACTCTCCCAGTACAGTAAGTCAAATGTACTTACATATTCTCTGACAAACCCCCGGTTTCACAGACAAGGCCTAAGCCTAAACACAGACTTAAATGCATGTTTGAGCAGTTTTAACTGAAAGCAACTTGCACTGATATATGTTTAAATAGTGACACTGATGTGTTTTGTCTCAAGATACACAGCATTAATGTTTGTTCTAAGGCATGTTTATAAAAGCTACTTAAAACCTAAACCTTAATCTAAACCCTGTCTGTGAAACCAGGCCAATAAGTCATATCTGGAGATATGGAGTGTCGCTAAAGTACGTTTATCTAGTTTCAAAGATCTTTAAATATTTTAACTGGTAAATGACAGAAAAATATGGGTTAAGAATATGATTTTTGTAGTGTATTTACATGCTTTTTAATTCAAAATGACTGAAAATCTCCAGAGAACAGAATAATTTCAGTGCTTTAATTACAACAACAATGGCAGAGCAGAACTGAGACCTCAGTAACAGTCATTTTTTGGGTAGCTCTAACTTATACTTAACCATTAGGCTATTACCACCCATATTAATATACATTTTATTACTATTAATGTATTCATATAATCATATTAATCATCCATCTCTTACTAGTGAGCCTTAAAGAAAAGTTACTTCAAGGGCACAATAACATCAGTCAAACACTGTTTGTGAATATGCAAAGTGAAAAAAGTTCTTAGTACATAATTGACACCCAATGACAACAATTTTCAACTCAGAATGTTATTAACAACAACTGAACGAGACAAACAATGAGTGACGGCTACAATTTCCTAAATCAATAAATAAAAAAGAAGAAGAAAATCAAAATTAGGGAAACAGAATAAGACAGGGAGGGAAGACAAAGAAAATGACATACTAATGAAATGACTAGTGAAATTGTAAATCAACAACAGAATGGCTTGGAATAAAGAGACTCCAAACAAGTAGCGAGAGGTAGTCAATAATAATGTTAATGAAGAAAGTGAGGGGGTGGCATAAAGAAAGAGAAATAGAGAGAATGGGGCGACGGAGAGGTTGATAAGGAGAGTGCAGCCCACGGAGGAGCAATGATTCATGAGTCACATGGTTGAGAGGTGAGTCATACTCGCTCTACTGCAGAACCCTCAGCCTCCAACACACACCGACAATCCTTTGTCATATTCACTTACTCAGGCACAGCCACTGGAAGAGTAATTGTCAAATTCAGTCTAACAGACTTTATAATACCAACCGATTCAATTAAATAAAAAGAGAAACATCTACCGTGTTAAATCCAATTGTGCACCAACAGGCAATTTTGCACACTGACAAATTCCAGAAAGAAAGCATGTGCACTTATCAAAGAGAAAAGCTCTCCCTTCCCGCGTGACACCTGCGCACCAGCACACAAACAAAATGACAAACAGTTTCTTTGCCCTGAAGGCTTGCCCAAAAAAACAGGAGGAATGAAAACGCACTTTGTTCTCCTGATCAAATATCGAATCTGTCCGACATTCTCTATGACTCAAAACCCAACACCCCCGATGCAGAAAAAAAAAAGATCAGTATAATGGGAAAACCCACGGAAAGCCCATATGTTCCGCCTCCACCAAAAACAATCTCTGCCAAGTCCATCAGCGTGTTGGCCTGAAGCGGTTTTCACATTTCATTATGGAGGTGGGAAGCTCTAGGGTGGGTTTGCCTGTAAACACTGTACCAAGATCAGCTTTTCAAACCCTTATTCTGGCAATCCTCCGGAAGAAAAAAAAACCTACAGAAATGTCCCTACCTTACATCATTTACTGAATTATTTTACACTGTATTTCTGAACAGACTGCTCATAGATTCTATAGGGCACCATCTCCCGAGAGGTCTCACAGGTTAACTGGAGTAGCCTTTATAAACATAAAGAGAGGGTGAGACTCACTCTTTATAGTATATAAAGGAGTTACTGTCCGTAAGGAAGGAAGGAAGGAACAACATGACATTAAAAATTCATCATGAGGTAGGCAGAGAGGCCAAGCAATTATGATGGGCAGAGGGAGGTTGGGGGGAGGGGGAGAGAGAGAGAGAGAGAGGAGAGAGAGAGAGAGAGAGAGAGAGAGAGAGAGAGAGAGAGAGAGAGAGAGAGAGAGAGAGAGAGAGAGAGAGAGAGAGAGAGAGAGAGAGAGAGAGAGAGAGAGAGAGCGCACATGCAGAGGCACTTGGCAGAAACTCAGTTTCCACTGGAGATGTGCTGGTGCCAGATCAATGGAAAAAGACTCATACAGGGGAGAAATAAGAGCAGTCATCCATCAAACTATCAGTGTGAGACCAGCATACTATATTTACTGTCATGAAATTTGCTAAACAGAAGCTAAACAGTGTTTCAGGTAAATCTCAAAGACATGTTTGATTAACTTTGCAATTATAAAGATTACTCATAAAATGACACTGGAACTGCATTTGCCTCAAAGGCCTTTTTGTCAATGAGGCTATATGTTTTGTTGGCAGCAAATTTCCAGAATTTCCATTATTTTGTGAACTTCTACTGGAAAATATAATGTGGATTACCACAAAAAAAATTTCTTCAAAAAACTAAAAATTAAGGACATAAGCGTGACTTGTTTCGGAACCAGAATATTACTTTATAGGCATCACCCCATCATTTACTCACTTTGTAGTTTTAAACTTGTATGACTTTCTTCTGTGGTAAAAGAAGCTTTCAGAAATCATGTCTGTTTTTTTTTGTGCGTGCATACAATGGAAGTCAATGGTAACCAAAACAGCTATTATGCTCTAAGAAAGACAATCATACAGGTTTGATACGACATGAGGGAGAGTAAATGGTGAACTTAAGAGCAACAAGCAGCTACCTCTATAGTAGGTAATTTTTCTCTTCACATTTTCACAGTAAAGAAGCGTGCAAATAATATAGTGCTTTAAATATAGCTATGCATTGAATATACATTGTTTCAGGCACACTTTTAATTAACTATGTTTATTTTGACAGAAAAAGGGCTTTACTTAAATTCAGACAATAACCCTTTAAACTGCATATTTAAAGGAGAATAACATAAATAGACAGAATTCACGACATAAACGCTGCACACATATTAAGAAAACACATTAGTGGACTTGTAAACAAGCATTATAATCCTACATCCATTAAAAAGAGGAAGACATACTGCATTTGCATGAAAAACCACAGGATACACAATTAGTCACTAAGTGCTGCAGAAAAGCAGTTGACAGGAGGGTGAAAAGCTGAAGGGCACATGACAAGGTCCCTAGAAACTGTCTGCTGTCCATCTCCACTCAGAGGAGATAAAGGAAGACACTGAACAACAGCGGAGTTTATATTTAGAAAAAGGAGGGAGGGCTGCAATCATGCTGTGGGTCAAATCGTTTGACACCTGCACATTGATGACGGTGAAAAACACAACAGGCAAAAGATTCGTGTTTACATAAATCCTCAACAAAAACAGATATTAATAAGACATTTTGAGAATGAGGGATAAAGCTAAAGTGACGTTGAAAAAGCATAACTAATCTATATAACCAATGCAAATTATTAGCTCACACGAAAATGAAAACATGTTTTGTGTGCGTCTTTACCATCTGTGGTGTTGTGACTTCCATCTATTTAATTGTCACTGATTTCATTCCTCTAAAAGCCTGTCTGTTTTCATTATATGTACATGTTGTGTCTTCGCCTGTAATCTCTTTTTCTACTTTTCCATCACTCCATTGTCTGTTTCTTGCCACAATGGTGGTGCAGTCGGCTTCACTGCAGCACTGTCACAAACCACCGACTGGTGACTCATCCACTTACATACTCAATCTCTCTCTCTCTCTCTCTCTCTCTCTCTCTCTCTCTCTCTCTCTCTAGCACTCTTTATCTTTGCTCCACACACACACAAATAATAATACATTCCTGACAAAGCATCCATCTTTTTTGTTTGAGGATGCAAGCATCATACCATCAGAGGTCACGCCATGACCAATGTAGCAATATCAAGCAAACAAACATGAAAAAAGGTTTGCAAGTTTTCTCTATAAACTGTACCCGCTGTCACTTGGTATACGGTTTCCTTCACTAAAAAAAACAGGTTTATTATGCTGAAATAGAACGGCGGGAAAACATGAAGACAGATGAGAAAGAAAAAGTCATTGTACTTGGAAGTTTAGGCTAAAAATGTGTTTTATTATTTATAAAATTACATTCACACATAATTCTGTTTTGGTTACCTGACGGATTTTACACAGGGAAAAACATGCCCTCATGCTGAATTATTCAATTGTTTAAAAATAAAAAGAAACAATCTCAAAATAGTCCCTTATTTCACACCACGTTTAAATGTAAATACATCACACTTAATATCAAAGCCCTCTTTTGTTATCTGAAACAAGCTACAAATACTCCCTTACTTATTACAACTCCAACACCATGCTTACAGTCAGAAACACGTCTTTGGAAAGCAGGATGTAGACCAAGATAAATAGGAAAGAGCTTCAACGCCATTTCGTGGTTGAGATTCAGTGCCCTGTTCTCGAAGTAAGATGCACATTCAAACATTTTACTACTGTGGCTCAAGGGACAGAATGAATAGACCACACAATATAGTCCATTCAGTATTGCAGCCATTTAAAAAGGTCTATTTAATATTCCTCCCATTTAGTGAATATATCCATAAAATCGATCCATTAGAAAAAAAACCATTAGAAGATTTACTTATGGTACATAGCACTTAATTTAAAGTGATACAAGTACAAATATTTGCATCTCACACAAATAAACATGGCTGGATGGTCAAAGTCATTGTTTCCTGAGCAGCTACAGTAGATGTATAGTAATGGCATTTAGGAAGATTCAATTTGAGGATATCTACTACAGGTAGCTTTTCCAAAGCAGGTCACTTGATCAATGTAACAACAAATCAATCTCTGAAATAAAACTAAAAGCTGAGATTGCATGACCTGTTAAAATGGTTTCTAAATAGGTTTCTGATTGCTTAATTCAAATAAAACTCTCTTTCTATAGTGTCTCTTAAGAAAGAGGAGTACCCAGCTAGGCAGCCATTTTAAAATGTAAAAGACAAAAAAAGGTTGGAATTGAAATACAATCACATGCTGATCTCAGTAGTACCAAAATTGACCCCGTCTACCCTCTTTTATTCCCCTTTTCTCCTCCCTCCCTTTGGACCCACTTGCAAACTTCCCTTCACATGTCGCAGTAGTACCGAAATTTACCATCTGTCTTGACTGCATTGGAAACTATTACTAGGCCAGCCCCATCTCCTCTAGGACGCTCCTGGGTGACTCATCCTCCTGTCCGGGGAAAAGGAGACAGGGGTTTCCATTGAGGCGTCCTCACAGTGTACATTACACAATGCAATGATTATTTAACTTGGCAGCTTACAATGTGCAATACTCAGATGAGTTGTGAGTTATAAATAAAGAAGCCACAACCACTGAATTAAAGTAACATTAGTAGACTTTTCTACGCAAACAACATTCAAGAAATCAAAAACACCATGCATACACACACCTCTTGTAGAAGGTCAGCCTGTTCGATGGCCTTGAGCACGCTCTTCTTGGAAGTGTCCTGAATTTCTCCCCCCATAAGAAACTCGTCCAGGATAAAGTAAGCTTTTTCAAAGTTAAAAATGATGTCAAGCTCACAAACCTGCATTTTGTACAATACACACACAAAACAGTGGAGACATTAGAAAGGATCTTGTTTACATGCACAAGAATCTGATAATAATCCAGTTGTAAATGTGTCACATAAATGAACCTAGTTAACCTAATTGAAATAATCCAACTTAGGCAAAATTCCAGTTTCTAGAAATCAGACTAAGGCAGCTGCTATATGCCTATTATTTAATCAGCATTCTGTGCCATGAAAATGCCAAATTAGAAATAGCCACTGTAATAGAATATTAATTTGTATACACAACCATTGAAAAGTGGTTAGATTTGTTGTTTTTGAAAGAAGTCTCTTATGATCACCAAGGCTGCAATTATTTGATGAAAAATACAGTAAAAGAGTAATATTGTGAAATATTACTTCAATTAAAATAAGTTTTCTGTGCTATTATATTTCAAAAATCATTTTAATATTGCTGCTTGGTGCTCAAGAAACATCATTCCAACATAATTATCAATGTTGAAAATGGTTGTGCTTCTTAATATGTTTGCGGAAATCATATTTATCAGGATTCTCTGATGAATAAACAGAAAGTTCAAAATTTATTTTTTTAACATTATAAACTTCTTTACCTACACTTTTATCAATTTAAAGCACCCTTGTTGACAAGTATTGATTTATTTCAGCATAAAAACTTTTGAACAGCAGTGTACATGAAAATAATAAAAAGTTTAATAAAATACACTAACAACTTTTTTGTTAATTGATTGCAAATACTCAACTAATCAATCAATAATACAATTTTATGTTTTTTTATTATTACAAATTAGTTGACCAAGCTAACATCAATGCATTTTATTAAATGGCAAGAACAACTTAATCAAAATAATAACAACTCTGTGAATATTATGATGGTCAAAGAGGAACACTGTAAATGCTACTCTCAAAAATGTAACATTAGACGCACAAGGGAATTAATCTTAATCAATGACAGGCAACAAAAACTGTAAATCAAATTAAAAAAGATAATCAAAACAGAAAGCCATAAGTACAACAGCAAACAATATCAATACAGAGGGCGTCATGAACAGAGAAAAACAGACATGGGACAAATAGCGGAGGATAAAAGGCAGAGGAGTGGATGGACAAAAAAGGAAAAAGGATGAGAAAGTAAAGAGAATTTCAAAGGTTTGGGTTGCTGTGATGTGAGGTATGAAATAGCGAGAAAGGAGGAGAGAAATAGAGAGGCCAGATGAAAGAGGGGTGGTGGCGAGGAATGACTCACACTGCCAAAGTACTTATCCAGCAGCTCCACAAAGCGATGGATGACCTCCAGGGTAATCAGCTCATTGTCCTGCTCCTCCACAGCACAGCAGAAATATAGACTGGCATACCTATGCACCCACACACACAAATTGTAATGTGTATATGCAGTCAAACATGTAAACTAACCAAAAAAAAACAGGGTTATTATCATTTGTATTGAAATATAAACTGAAATAAATATTATTATACTATATTATATTATATATCTTACAGCTCTAAGTTAACCGTTCAAATTTCACTCCTAACAAATTCATCAAGAATCTCCGTATTTGGCACCAAAGTCAATCTTTAAATAAGTTTTGAACCTTTTTAAGGAGGTGATTTTTATTCTCTGAAGCTGCTCATTAGGTTGTGGTTAACATTGAAAATCTTGCCATTCTTTGTTCGTCTCTCTCTCTTTGTTCTTATTCTCATTTATTCACCCGTAGTTTCATTTATTAAACTCTTTATATCCACGCTTGATTGTCTCCGTGTTTGCGGCTCACAAATCAAAGTCACTTAAGCGTTTGATCTTTGCTACAAGCTTTTGTCCTGTTAACACTAGTTGTTATTCTTGGCCAGAAGAACAGTCTTGCTTAAAAGCTGATAGAACATTGTACTGTCGGTTCAGTTGATTTATAAAATTAATTTTGCTACAGTTAATTCTGAAATCTGATCTGTATATTTATAATAAATTATAACCTGTTGTGGTTACTAGCCACAATTTTGTCATTGATATCAAAAAGTGTATATGGCTCATGTGTAACAGTATAATGGATTTGTGCATCAGGTCTTAAAGTGACAGCAGCCTAATATACCAACTTTATGTTAACTTAAGACTTACCTGACTGTATTTACGCTAATACTTGCCAATACCGGCATTTTGACATTATTTTGTGTGTATTTGACTGTTTAAGGTCAATAAGCAGCAAAAAATAACTACATTTACTGAGAGCCGGCTTGTGCGCACACTTTGGATCTGGCTTCATGAAACATACCTTAAAAAAAGTAACTGACACTTACAGGTCCTTCTCAAAAAATTAGCATATTTTGATAAAAGTTAATTATTTTCCATAATGAAATGATACAAATTAAACTTTCATATATTTTAGATTCATTGCACACCAACTGAAATATTTCAGGTCTTTTATTGTTTTAATACTGATGATTTTGGCATACAGCTCATGAAAACCCAAAATTCTAAAAATGTGCATATTTCATCCGACCAATAAAAAGAAAAGTGTTTTTAATACAAAAAAAGTCACCCTTCAAATAATTATGTTCAGTTATGCACTCAATACTTGGTCGGGAATCCTTTTGCAGAAATGACTGCTTCAATGCGGCGTGGCATGGAGGCAATCAGTCTGTGGCACTGCTGAGGTGTTATGGAGGCCCAGGATGCTTCGATAGCGGCCTTAAGCTCATCCAGAGTGTTGGGTCTTGCGTCTCTCAACTTTCTCTTCACAATATCCCACAGATTCTCTATGGGGTTCAGGTCAGGAGAGTTGGCAGGCCAATTGAGCACAGTAATACCATGGTCAGTAAAACATTTACCAGTGGTTTTGGCACTGTGAGCAGGTGCCAGGTCGTACTGAAAAACAAAATCTTCATCTCCATAAAGCATTTCAGCAGATGGAAGCATGAAGTGCTCCAAAATCTCCTGATAGCTAGCTGCATTGACCCTGCCCTTGATAAAACACAGTGGACCAACACCAGCAGCTGACATGGCACCCCAGACCATCACTGACTGTGGGTACTTGACTCTGGACTTCAGGCATTTTGGCATTTCCTTCTCCCCAGTCTTCCTCCAGACTCTGGCACCTTGATTTCCAAATGACATGCAAAATTTGAGCGACAGTCCAGTGCTGCTTCTCTGTAGCCCAGGTCAGGCGCTTCTGCCGCTGTTTCCGTTTCAAAAGTGACTTGACCTGGGGAATGCGGCACCTGTAGCCCATTTCCTGCACACGCCTGTGCACGGTGGCTCTGGATGTTTCTACTCCAGACTCAGTCCACTGCTTCCGCAGGTCCCCCACGGTCTGGAATCGGTCCTTCTCCACAATCTTCCTCAGGGTCTGGTCTCATTGTGCAGCGTTCTTTGCCACACTTTTTCCTTCCCACAGACTTCCCACTGAGGTGCCTTGATACAGCACTCTGGGAACAGCCTATTCGTTCAGAAATTTCTTTATGTGTCTTACCCTCTCGCTTGAGGGTGTCAATGATGGCCTTCTGGACAGCAGTCAGGTCGGCAGTCTTACCCATGATTTGAGTAATGAACCAGGCTGGGAGTTTTTAAAAGCCTCAGGAATCTTTTGCAGGTGTTTAGAGTTAATTAGTTGATTCAGATGATTAGGTTAATAGCTCGTTTAGAGAACCTTTTCATGAGATAGGAATTTTGAGATAGGAATTTTGGGTTTTCATGAGCTGTATGCCAAAATCATCAGTATAAAAACAATAAAAGACCTGAAATATTTCAGTTGGTGTCCAATGAATCTAAAATATATGAAAGTTTATTTTTTTATCATTACATTATGGAAAATAATGAACTTTTATCACAATATGCTAATTTTTTGAGAAGGACCTGTATATATCTCTTTTTCCAAATCAAGCAGAGGAAAAAAGTATAGAATCAATCATCTTTTAATTTCAATTTCTGAAACAAATACCAGGAAAAGACTCAAAATGCTAATTAGTCAGAAGTTAAAAGGGAGTGCTTACACACCTTAAAGACATGTTGGACTTGGCTAATTGAAAGAAAACTTGGCCCCAACGAGAGAATTGTCAGTTGAAGCAATGGAAAGGATTATAAAACTCAAGGAATTTCAACACGGAGTGTGCACAAAGAAATTGGTTGCTCCTAGTCAGCTGTCTAAAATTTGGTGCAAAAATTTGGTGCAATGGGAAGGTTTTTTATAACCTTCCCATTTATAAAATAAATGGGAAGGTTATAAAAGGGAAACATACAGGCAGACCAAGGAAGACATCAAAGCGTCAGGATAGAAAACTCAAAGCAATATGCCTTAAAAATAGAAAGTGCACAACAAAACAAATGAAAAACAAATGGGAAACTGGAGTCAATGTTTGTGACAGAACTATAAGAAACTGGCTGAATGAAATGGGATTTACCCATAGAAAAGCCAAACGAAAACCAGCACTAACACCAAAACAAGAAAACAGGGTTACAGTGAGTTAAGGAGAAGCAATCATGCAGTGTGGATGATTGGATGAAAGTGATATTCAGTGATGAATCACAAATCTGCATTGGTCAAGGAGATGATGCTGGAACTTTTGTCTGGTGCTGTTCTAATTAAAACATATAAAGATGCCTGCCTGAAGAAAACGACCAATTTTCCCAACTCATTTATGATATGGGGTTGCATGACAGGTAAATGACCAGGGGAGACGGCAATCATTACCTCAACAGTCAATGCATAGGTGTACATTGACATTTTAGACACTTTTCTGATTCCATTCATTGAAAATGGCTTTGGTGATGGTGAAGTCAATTTTCAAGATGAGCAAAGAGTGTTAAAGCTTTTCTTTAGGAAAGGCATATCAACTCAATGACATGGATAGCAAACAGTCCATAATTGAACATTTATGGTGGAAATTTAAAAAAAAAAACTGGTCCATGATAAGACTCCATCCTGCAAAGCTGATCTGTCAACTGCTTTTCGAGAAAGCTGGAACCAGACTGATGGGAAATAGGGTTTTTCATTAGT
This sequence comes from Gobiocypris rarus, assembly GCA_023029165.1. NCBI lineage: Eukaryota > Metazoa > Chordata > Actinopteri > Cypriniformes > Gobionidae > Gobiocypris > Gobiocypris rarus. The sequence goes on along the minus strand of CM040912.1, from coordinate 40,207,286 downwards.
GAAGTCCATCCCTCAAAGGATTCAGGCTGTCATAAAAGACAGAGGAAGCGCAACAAAGTACTTATTGTGATTTTTTTTTCTTGATGATTCCATACTCTTTTCCTCTACTTGATCTGGAAAAAGACATGCCATTAATATATAAAGTGTCAGTGACTTTTTAAGTATTGAACAATTTTTTGATTTGTTTGTTTGCTATAAAGTAATAAAGCTGGGTGAACAGGATAAGTGTGGTAATTCCATCATTTTTGCCAGGTGTTGTATATATTATATAGCCTATAAAATTCAACCCACCAAAGTGGCTAGTAGGAGTGACGGCAATGCAGTTTTGGCAGGTTGGCAGGTGTTAATGCTAAGCCCTTTTCCCCTCCAAAAAGCATCTTAATACCAGACATAAATAAGGCCTTCAAAAAATTAGGTGGTGTGAAATGTATATAAAAGACCTTGGATGCATGTAAACCTATTGTAGGAGATCTCTAAAATAGCATAATATTATATTATAGCATGATATTAATTAGCTGGCAAATCAAGACCATATCATCAGATGCAGTGCTAAAGTGAAAAACAAAAACAAGCTTCATACACAACAGAACAAGGCTGCTTTACTTTTAGTGCCCCCTTGTGGCAAAAAACAATGATCACCCCATTACAACTTTTTTTTGTCTAGTGCAGTGACAGAATTAAAGGTCATTTTTATTACATAATGCAAAAGCACACTGTGAGAGTTCACAAGAGGGTACTAATTAATCAAGTGAGTGTATGTGTGTAGGTAACTAGATATGAAATGTTTTCTGATGTTTCAAACAATTCCACTCATCAACATTGACACACTGAACGAGTCACGAGTTCACAATAATTTGATGTATGCTTCACTAGACAACAAAACAACAGTTCAAAGGGAAAAATGGTGCGTAGTCTGTGTACCAGGACTACGTTTTTTAAATGTGTTTTTTATTTTAGAAAACCTTTTGTGTACATGTGAAAAGCAGAGAAAAGTGACACATTTTCAACTGACATTTCGATCTCACAAAGTCATCAAATGCATGTGTGGTTTTCTACCTCTTGTAGACTATCTTCAGATCTCTCCATTCCAGGAAGCTGCACATTTTGGGTTTTCTGGCCAGCACCACCTGCATGAGCTCTCTGACCATCTTTTTTTTGTCACGCTCAGCTGTAGCCGTGTACCATTTCTGGAGTCGTAGCTTCCCCTGCCGGCTGAACAGAAGCATAAAGCGCATCTACATAAAAACAGAGAGAGAGAGAGAAAAAAAGACAGGAGAGGATCGCAAAAAGAAAAATGGTTAGTTCCTCAACCAGACACTAAATAAAAAAATAGGAGCAGCGTTATTTTAGTATTATTTACTAAATTATATACTAAGTATTTTATTAACATTTATTCTTCTTCTTATTATTATTTTAGATTTTTATTTCAATTTTAGCAATTTTTTATATGTGCTTTGACATTTTTATTAGCTTTTTGTCTATTTGGCATTCATTTATTTTTATTTCAGATTTACAAATTTTAGCGTTTCAACATAATTCAGATTTTTTAAAAAATATTGTTTAAGTTTTTCCATCTAATATTTATATTTTAATTTAATTTTAAAGTGTTAGTTCACCCAAAAATGAAAATTAGCCCAAGATTTAATAATCATGGCACTAATAAGCACTACACTTTTTCTACACTTTTTCTGTAAGTTTTGATTCGCCAAAAGCTAGATAATTTACTTCATAAAGTTTTAAATATGGATATATTTCTTACACAAATGCATCGCTTCACTTCAGAAGGATTTATTAACCCCCAGGAGCCGTATGGAGCAGTTTTATGACAGACAGATGCACTTTTATGGACTTCAAAAATGACCCAACAGTCACTGCTATTATAACGCTTGGAGGAGCCAGGACATTTTTAATATAACTCCGATTTTATTCATCTGAAAGAATAATGTCATATACACCTAGGATGACTTTAGGGTGTGTAAATCATGGGATAATTTTATAATAATATTACAATAAGTTTTGGGTGAACTAACCCTTTAAAGTCATTTTAATTAATGAAAGAGGAAAAAAAGAAGAATAGTTCTAGTTTGCAAAAACAACACTAAATTGGATAATACAGAAAAAAACACTGAATTATGATCAAAAACTGGAACTGAGTAGAACATTTAAAATGAAGTATAGCACATTTATTTTACATGCAGTTTAAGAATTCACATTCAGAAACTACATGGAAAATATGTAAATGTTTTAAAAGTTCAATTAAAGGATTGATGAAAATGCCAAAAGTGACTAAAATTGGTGAAAGGCATTTAACAAATTGTGACCTAAAGTATAATTTATTCAAATAAATTGAAAAAACTATTAATGTCCATGTTATCTGTCAACTACCCACATACAAATGATGATGATGATGATGATTCAATAAAACCACCAGCCTCTGACTTATCAGAAAGGATGAAGTCGTAATGGAAAAATTGTGTAGAAATTGTGCTTTTTTTTTTGCCCCAAAAGAACTTCAACGTCATCCATCATTACAAAATTAGAAAGCAAGCTGGCCTATACATTTCAGATGTGTTAAATATTTAAGAGGAGAGTTGAAGAGCACTGCATCTGCTCCCAACAGACATGGCCCACATATCCAACACGGTGCATTCAGCTCAATCCACTCCAAAGGCTATCAATATCACATTTTCTGATCACAGAACTAGTATACGACACACTATGATTAAAAACCACAAGACTGTCACATGGAATACTACTCTAAGCACACATTAGTTTAATTGCGGAGGATTTCTTACCAGCTTGCTAAATTGAGGACTTTGTGCCAGAATTTGTCAGCCTACATCAGCCCTTGAAATAGTCTAAAAATGGTGCACTGCACTTGGCAGTGAAAGGCTCTGATGTACAACAGCCGCTTAATATCCAAAAAAAGAAAGACATAAAAAAGACGAGGGAGATGTGGGACTTTTTTTTCTTTTATTATTGAGGCCAAAGATGAGAATAGTAATCTCCTAAGGAAAGAGACTATCTTCTTCAATGCTATAAAAAGGTGTCCGTATTTAGCAGCCAAATCAAGTGAAAATTTAGCCTCCACATATATAGACAAGTTTGTTAAAACCATGCATTGTTTTTATTTGATCAATGCCATTTGTCTTTTAGTATTAGTTAGTAGTTTAAACACTCAGATGCTGGACATTAAACTCACACATTCATGAAAAGCTATTGTTAATAAAGAACATTAAAATCTACAGAACAGACAATCAGATCACCACCTACTGCTAAACTACACATCTTTACTTACAGCGATGAATGTTTTCTGCTGTTTTTCTAGCAACATAGAAAGAGGGGAAAACAAAAGGTCTTATATGGAGAAAAAATCTCTCTTTAGACTTGTATGGTTTGTTTGATCTGTTTATAGATCTAAGCATAAGCAAGTTCAGGTCCGCCAGTTTAGTGAATTTGGCAAACAGGGTACAGAGTAAAAAGACATCACATTTTGCTTCCCTCTGTTATGAGCAATGAGTGCTTTCTTCAATTGGCAAACACTGTTTTATGATGTGTTGGATATTATCTCTCAGAGCAGCACTTCCTTTCAAGCTTAACTGATTAAACAAAGGAAATACGTTGTGTAATACTTCTATAAGGGAATAGTTTTGAGGGAACACACTGTTATGACTGTGGGATTTAAGGCATTCTGACTCACAGTTAATCTGAAACGCAAATTAAAAACACTGCAGCAACTAGACAACCGTTTCCGGGTCGAATCAAATGAGTAAAAAGACAACTTTTAAAAAAATTGATTTCAATTGATTTCAGAAAAGTATTTAATTTGAAAGCTCAGGTTCAGTCAACGATACCTCGGATATTCCGTAAATACTGAATAGCATTTAGCAGATTAATTAATATTATCAATTTAACACATCAAATCCAGCTGTCAAACTGACAGGGTAACAGTTAACGTTATTGAACAAACGCTTTTCAATCTATGACATCTAGAGAATTTCACGATTTAATTGTGAGATGTAAACCACACAAAGCGTCCACTCTGGACAGACCACATAGGGCCCGACAGGTGAGATGTGAATCTTTAAACAGGTTTTGAGGTGTCCAGGTACTAGCTTTAGCTAGTTTAGCTCTGCCCGAAAAGTGCAGATTAATGGCACTATTAGAGTATAACTTACCATTCTGACGGTTTACGGAGAGCAGTCAGGTAATTTCAGTGAATAGAAAACCGCTTTTTGGTAAATACCACAAGATAATATCAATACATGTCTAATTGACTACTCGTAGTTTCAGAGCACCATTGAAGCAGCCTGGAGTAGCGCTGTCCGATTCGTGAACGAATTGTTCTTTTGAGTCGGATCTTCTCAATGCATCGTTTGAACAGATCCGTTCGCGAATTGGACTGATGAATTACTGTAAACGGCCGTATTAATGAAACTTCACGTAATAAACAGCAATATGTTCCGACAACATTTAGAGTATTTAGGCCGAGATGTCAGGGACCACATGTATCATGACGTAAAATAACTGTAGAATCGGTTCATTGAAACGAACTGTTTGAAAGAACCGATTCGCGGAATTGAGCCGGACTTTCCGTCACTGGAGATGAGTCAGGTATAGCGTCATCGCCACCAGCGCGCATGCGCTCTGCCCATTCATTTCCCCACAAGAACTCTTGCAGAAAGTCCATTTGCTGCCTTCATGAGAAATTAATTCCTGCTTAAAAAATAAAAAACACGTTGTTTACAATACGTTGAGTAGTCAATTAGACATGTATTGACAAAAGTAATAAAGTGGTTTTCTTTGTCGAGATTAACAGCTTTGCCTCTGTGACATCAGGAAAAGATGTTCAGATGTTGTTGCCATGACAAAACAGGCGCTGATTCGGGTTACCATGGTAACGGAGATAGGGTGAGTCGAAGAACTTTAATCTTTTCATTATATAGGCTAGCATAACCCAGATTGCTGCTGCTCAGTTTGGTCACTCATTGCCATAATCATCGTAATGCCATTTGTACTGAAAGTAAAGAACACCGTTAAGCTCGTGCTAATCATACATTTATCTGAAAGTGTATTTATTCCAATTGCCTACCTACGCATTTCATTTGTTTAACACATTTACTTTTTAAAAGTAAAGTTAATCTGCCTTTTTGCTTTGTCAAACTTTGAACACAAGGTGTCACCAGCTCCACAGTAACTTCATAAAGAATGCAAAGCTGTTTTATGGTCGCATATTGTCACTTTTATTATAAAAGGAAACAATTTAAAAACAAAACAGTCTTCAAGAAAATATGACCTTCGGCAATAAATTAATATAAATACAGTAAAATACAACTTTTTAAAAAAATATAAAGCACATTAAACAGATGATACAAGCATAGAAATTAATTAAATCTTCAAATTGTTAGTGCATGTAGAACTTTTGTCTGCTGCAGCTTTAAATTATCTCCTTGATGTTTCAGACATATGCTTTGAACAGTAATGTTCTCTTTTCATAGTCTAGAGCTTTCCTCCACTATAGAAGAGAAAACATACTGAATAACCTTGTTTATACAGTTCTTACTAAAGTTTGGCACTCCAAGCTATGCTCAAATCCCCTTCATTTTAAAACAGATCTCATGTCTTCAGTAGTATGTTGTGTGCAGACTTTTTGGCGGTTTCTTTGGTCCTTCTGCTTGTACAGTTCCTGTAGTCTGTTAGTATTCCTGAGGCTGGTTAACTTGACCGCTGAACAACATCGCACCTATGAAGTTAAGCAGGAGATATTAATATTGGGGGAGCCAACAAATAAAAGTAAAAAATTACACTAACGTTTATTTAGTTAAAAATCCATCAAAATGTAATGTAATGGGGTGAAAGCACAACTGACCAGTGGGTGTGTGTTGAATGAAGAAGTAGAACGGCCTGTCCAGTGTGATCTCCTCTACAGCCATGCGAGAGTAGATGACAGCCGCTGTGGAGTCACAGAATAAATGTAAAAGATGCATTTTGGTATCACTATAATGATTGTTAATGCTATTAGATATTTGTTGTGGTAGCTAGCAATTCAGTGCCTGTACCTGTGGCAGATGAGCCTTTTGTTCCTTCTTCATTCACCTCAAGTTTTACTTTCTGAAGGACCTTGGATATACATAAAGGTTCCTCAGCTAAGTGGATGGAACAGAGAGAGAAAACGATGTTAGATTAATCAAAAAGAGAATCCATTAACATTTATTCCCACCAAAAAACAGCTAAACAATCAAATCTGATAATTTCTAATACTCACTGGTAATGCGAGAGAAATCAGCTTTTCTCTGGCTGAAAATGTCTCCAAGACCCATCTTGGTCAGTGTAGACTTCAGATCAATTTCTACATCCATAGAGAACCTGAAAATATCATCATAACACATACATTAGGCCTCCTGTTTTAAATGTTGAAACAATTTTTTTTTAAGCTGAAGAAAGTTTGCAGAAATGGATCAAAGTCTTGGTTACCTTGGAATAGCCAGTCGTTTGCTAATCTTTCTCATCTCTTTTCTCCACTGTCGAATCCTGCTGCTGCTTAGCTCTTTGTTCAAGGCCACCAGAGGCACATCTCTCTCAAATGGTGTCACCAGAAGCATACTTAGTGACTCCCCCTCATAAGGCACCTCAATGACATCATAGTCCACACCATCCTCAGTCACAAACTCACCTGGATGGAGAAAAAAAATGATTGTAAATAACCTGAGATTTTAAGTGCATTTTTCCCTGCCGTCAATCCATCTATCTGTTCCTTAAAACAAATCCCTGACACTCACCATAGTTGAATTTTTGAGTCGTTGTCATCATGGGAACAGATACAGCACTGCCGTTGACTCTGTGGAAGAGCTGTTCCGTAGTAAGTTTTGGGTCAAAGGGTGTCTTCCAGATCCCATGGAAGTGGAGGGCATTTAACAGGACTAAACGTGTCTGTTCACTCAGCACCCCAGATTGGAGGAAGTCAGAAATCATTCCTAAGAAATTAAAACAATAGTCAAGCTAAGCATCTGAGAATTATCACTGGCAATTTATTAAAAACGCAAGTAACTTTAATTACTTACCCCCAGTGTGGTCAGATGTCCAGGAGTTGATCACCTGCCTGGCCATCTCTGGGTGGCTGAAGTCTATTTGGTGTGGGACGCTCTGGAAGGCTTTGGTCAGACTGCGCCTAAAGACCTTTTCCAAGATGATCTTCCTGTCGACCATGACACCGCTGGCCACTTCCACTCCATCTTCACTGGCCAAATCTCTTTGAAGAAGCCTCTGTTGCTTTGGCATTCCTCGTACTATAAAAGAGAAAGAAAGAATAGAGTTAAGAAAATCTTTACATGTTACATTAGGAATGCAAGATATGTTTTAATTATATGAATATAAGATAAACGATATATGTATTTTTAATAATAATTTATTACATTTTGAATTACATTTCTTCTAAGCTGTTCCAGAACATATTTTCAGTTCATCTGAATTGGAGCTACTGCTCTTATTTATCTACCTTGCAGTGAGTAGCCCATCTTGGAGGTGAGCATTTCAAGTGTGCTGCCATAGGCACCCAGCTGAGCCATGCCCAGCACTGAGGAGATGCCATAAGGAGAAAGAGCCAGATTTCTGTCCGGAGCAGACTCAACGGCTTCAGAGAAAACCTGCAGTCCAAAATCCGTCTGTTTCTCCAGGATAAGGTTGCACAAGCTTGAACCGCAAAGGGTAAAGATCAGCAGCATACTCAGGCTCTGCATTCTGAATAAGCGAGGAAAAGGAGAGAGATGTCAGCCGGTTTTTTTCCTTATTCATTTCTGATTAAGTATGTTTCTATTCACAATATGGGTGTGTTCACTAGGCAAAACCATGGAGACAAACAAATGCTTCATCCTCGTCCAAAAAGAGAATAAGCTGCTTCTTTACTTTCCCGTGAGAAAATTCTCCCTCATGTGCTAGACACACCACCCACTGTTCAAACGCAATACCATGCTATTTCTGTTTGTCTATCTTGACTCACTTTTTCATGCCTCACGTGTTTACCTACAGATCAATATATGAGAACGTTTGAAGGCTCGTAACGATAATGTGTAAACTTTTGTTCAGGTCAACAAATGATAATAACACAACTAATAATCAAATTTCACAATTTAATTCTGTTTTCCCATGCTGTTCACACCAAAAAAATGTCAGCATAATCTATTGTTATTAACAATGAAGAAAGTTTAAATCATAATTAGCCTACTCATCGATTATATATAGCCCAAGCTTTTTTGTCCATTTGCGGTATGAGGCAGAACAAGAGCATACAAGTACCTGAAAGACGCTTTGCTTTTGTAGAGTTTCTTGGTAGATTTAGCTTGTTATTGTGATCCTCCAATGTAGTTCAAGCCCAGAGTTGTACTGAGTGTCAATGAGCAGCGCTTGGCGCTATTTAAAGGAATTGAGACCTCCCCTTCAGTCGCGCACACACACACTAGCGGAAGTTATGAAGTCATCCTTGTCTGCCTTTTTAGTCCCCCTCTCCCCTTTTTTTCACACAGACAAACATAAACACTTTTCCCACCCAGTCTATTTCCATGTCTGTCTCTTTTCATTTTTACAGGACCGTTAAACAGCAAACTCATGTTTAGTCTATAGGCATCCTCGTTGTCATTACAGTTTTGAATGTTTCGTTGTTTAATAAAACTCTCACGTAGCCTTCACATTTATTTCAGTATAGCCTATTAATAGATTTTATTGTGCTTATTATTATTATTTTTTTGCCAATAAATAAATAAATAAGATTCAAAATAAGAGAAGAAGATAGATAGATAGATAGATAGATAGATAGATAGATAGATAGATAGATAGATAGATAGATAGATAGATAGATAGATAGATAGATAGATAGATAGATAGATAGATAGATAGATAGATAGATAGATAGATAGATAGATAGATAGATAGATAGATAGATAGATAGATAGATAGATAGATAGATAGATAGATAGATAGACCTAGATAGATAGATAGAACTTGTATAAAAATAGGTTCTTCATCTGGAGCAATTAAGAACATTAAGCTGAACCATTGACTCACCTTTGGGAAAGATGACACATCACATGACCATATTTGGCTCTACCAAAAACACATTCCTTCACACATGCTCATAAAGAAGGCTACATTCTCAGAGTAGTTTGGTGTCTAGGAACAGAAGGACATGAGACATGCAAATAACTTGGAGCTATGTTTCAAGTCACGATTAATTCTCCCTGATATGAGCTTTATCATCAAGGCCAAACATGGAATATGGCACAGACTGAATGCGAAAAGAAGGCCTGCAGAGAAGCATGTCTATAAAACAGGAAAAAACACAAGCCAGGTAGCCTACTTCTTGTGAGTAATGTTAAAGTACTTACCAACTGTTTTACTGGAATACAACATCTGTGTCCTTAGCAACTAACTGTAAAGGGAGAGAGACCTTGAAAGGACCATGAAGTGTTAAAACACAACTTCACAGGCCATAAAGCTGGAAAACATTATGTAATGTTTTAATTAAGCTCACAGATGTGTTTACATGTCCTTGTCTTCATGACTTGCATGCAAGCACATTTGACAAACTATATTGTCAAATGTATTGTAATATGTCCTCTTTTACTCATTTAAACACTTACACGTACAGGTGACTTATGGATTTACACTTCATTCAACATAATGGCCTATATGAAAATTCTGCTAAGTAGTGTGGAAAAGCCTATTTTATTATTTTATAAGTGTAACAGTAACATTTTACTTTTAACTCCTTCCTAATAGTGATGTCATGTTGTCATGTTGTCAACTCTCTCTCTCTCTCTCTCTCTCTCTCTAAAATTAAACTTGCAGCACTCAAAAGGAACGCCAAATGTCTCCATTTCCCAAAGGAATGAGTTTTCTAAGTTTCACTGTAACCACAGGCATCTTTGGGAAAGGAACAAACCAAAGCCTCTCTCTCTCTCTCTCTCTCTCTCTCTCTCTCTCTCTCTCTCTCTCTCTCTCTCTCTCTCTCTCTCTCTCTCTCTCTCTCTCTCTCTCTCTCTCTCTCTCTCTCTCTCTCTCTCTCTCTCTCTCTCTCTCTCTCTCTCTCTCTCTCTCTCTCTCTCTCTCTCTCTCTCTCTCTCTCTCTCTCTCTCTCTAAGTCTTAAGTAAACTGTGACATATTATACCCAAACATAAAATGGATAAACATTTGGGACCATACATTTTAGTCTGACTAATATATATATATTCCTTCAACATCCAAAAGTAGGAGCAATAGTCTTAATGTGTCATTAAAAAAAATATACAAGAGAACCCCTTCTATTAAATATAATATGCAAACCCACATTAACCATGATACAGCAGTAATTTGTTGAGTGGGCTGTTCTCACTTGACCTTCTCATTTGACCCTTCTCTAAAATTGCAGCATTGTTTTACTCTGTTGTCAGGGAGTTCAAACAAATAGTCTGTAAATATTGAAATATTTTGTTTGTGGACATTATGACTAATAACTGATCAACAATAGCTGAAGAGTGGGTGAAGGACACCAGATGTGGCTGAGGCGAATCTAGTGGAAACTTTAAATGTGGGAGCGTCTTGCTGTGAAGAAAGGAGGATATAAGAGATCTTGAAAGTAAAAATGATGTATCTGTCCACAAAAACGTGAAATCACTACATCAGAGCCATTGCATAAGCAAGACTGTATTGCACAGACAATGGAAAAATCATATATGAACATTGATCAGAAACTCACTAACTTTTATGCATTGTCCATGGAAAAGACCAGCCATGCTGATTAAGGATCTTCCAAGTGAAGGATCATCATTTTTGTGGATTTAAAGAAACTTTTCTAGACTAAAAAATGATGATGTGATGATAACCAGGAAATTACGAAAGGGAAATGTTGTTTCCAGATGTTCATAGCATCAATCCTGGACATTACCTTGTGCCTATACTTTACTTAACTACTATTTACTATATATTGCTTCTCTATTTTCAAATTGCATAAATGGGCATTTGGCAGGTCATCCTATTTAATGAACAAGTTGAAGCTGTCTATCATACATATATCAATATATTATTATAACCATAGCCAGGGTTTAAACATGGAGAAGGTAAGGAGATTCTTTGAAGTTCTCCATTTTTTCATAAAGAGATGAGTAAGAGGAAAGGGCTGAGGGAAACATTGGGTAAAAAGCTGAGCGGATGACAAAGAATGCTGTGTAAGTGGGATATAGGGTATTCCCTGACCCCTGAGCACTTGTGTGGTACAAAACAAAGAAAGTGATGATTTGCAACCTCAACTGATGATGAGTTTAAGAAAATGAAAGTTAATTACAATAAGTGTTAAAGGCCACTGTAAAGCTTAAATGTGAAGTTTACATAAACAGTAATAATTCATTATCCTTCATTAATTAACAATGAAATAGTCTTTAAACTATACTCCAGTTCATATAGGCTGAATTCATGTTTCTCAATCAACTCTTAAATATGAATTACTATGAATAAATATACCATAGGATACACAAATATTGATGTTATATACTAAAATGGAGTATATTGCAATTAATGGAAAATAAATGTAAACTCTTAATTATAGCTCTTCATATATAAACAAGACTCCTGCTTATTTACCCTGCCATCCCTGAACTACTTCAAACAAGTGATCAACCACAAATTCCCTGTTATTCGATATTACAGTTGATACGCAGCAAGATTTATTTCTGAACAATGACTGCATTTGAACCACAAAGCTCTGGCCAAATAGATAAGGCACAGGATATGACCAATGAGGAGAGAGCATTGCATTAGACAAAAACATGTCATGTGTCTCAGCCTTGAGCTCCAAGACTCAAAACAAATTCATATATGCAGGTCTACCATTGCAGCTTTTACTTAGAGAGTGAGCAAAGAGCTTCAGGGCGTAAACAGGAAAGATGAACCAGGACTTGCCTTGAACTCTTTTAACATTTACATGAAATCGCGTGTTTCTCTAGATGATGGGTGGTGTTGATAGGAAGGGTGGATTTTTTTGAAGACCAGACAATGACTTGATCAATGCTTGATCTTTTACTCAATGTCCCAAAGATGTTTGAATGGGATGAGGAAGAAACCTTGGAACATCTATGGAACATATTATAAACTGTGTTTAGTTTTGAAAGAGGCTAATTTATTTAATTTGACATTTTTATTTCATATTTTATATATTTCAAATCACCACTGTGACATTTGCTTTACTGGCAAACTGAAACTAGGTTGCTAACAAGAGGCGTTTGTTCAAGGTTACATAACTGAAGGGATAACATGGCAAAACAATTATATCTGGAAAACCCAAAGACATCAAAAGATAAACATCTACGACTGCCATAGAGGGTGTAAGCGAAAGAAAATAATTTGTCTACTGATTTATGAAATGATTCAGAGGCTGAGAGTTGAAAGTCTTGAGAGCCACAGCTTGTGTTAACATGTTTTGTGGCTGTGGTGCCGAGGAGAAGAAGCTGTGGTTGCAGTCAGAGTACAAACTGTGGTCAGAATCTTCTCCTCATCTGCACGCACATCCACAGCCAAATTACTTAAAAAACTTTCCATTCTGGATTTATGACTTCAAAACGTTACACGCTAAAAGTATTCACCCATTACAGTGTAAAACAATTCCAACTTTATATTTTGTGAATGTTACTTCTGAAGTACTGTCCAAAATGCTGGGGTCAGGAAATAACACTCGTACTCACAAGGATGTGCATGGATCATGGAAAGGGGCAAGTAAAGACTTTTACACATTTGAAAAATCATATTTCAAATGAATGCATGCTGTTCATCAAATAATAATGTAGCTGATTTCAATCATAAATGTTACTCGAGCAACTGTGGGAAAGTGATCACTGTAAAAGCAATCAGATGACTTAAAATGAAGTAATAATATTATATATTATAATAATATTTCACAATAGCTGTTTTTAATGTATTTTTTAATGTATTTGATTAAATAAATGCAGCCTTGGTGAGTATAAGACTTATTTCAAAAACATTTTAAACGGTAGTGAAGGTGACATAATAAATCTCATTTTACGCACACAATGATCTAAACAAACAGAAATGTGCACAGGAGGATCCAGTCACTTACATAACTTAAACCTGACAAAAAACCTTGTAGAGACGCATATCTACAACACACCTCCCTGATATCAAAGCAAATATATCAGACAGACATTGTGCCCTAGACATTTCATGAAAACAGAACACATGCAGCATGTGTGTACATGTGTATGAGCATTTATGACTCAGTGACAGCACTGTGTACTGGAGCTACTGAATCACACGTTTATGCAGCATGTGTGCTGCTGTCTGTATTGCTCTTATCTTTTCTTACCTTGACACAGTGTTTCCCCACAGTCACTGTCTGATATGGTTCAGGAAGTGTTCATCAGTCTGGAGAAGAAAATAACATTAAGGAGCAACAATATCCCACCGAACACTCATGCTGACTTTTGATATGTTATTTGACTTGGAGTGCACCTCAAATTGAATCATTGGCAGGTATAAGGATTTACATGTACAAAAATGTGAGTTTGATATGAGTTAAACTTTTTCCTGTGGAAATGCATTACTCACTTTACTTTCAAAATGAATACTTGCCTTTATATGGATGTCTTTTTCTCACAGAAAACTTTGAAAGACAACTGTGAAAGTTCCTTTGGAGTTTATTGATAAATTAATTATTTTATTAAGCAGGGATTAAATTGATTGAAATTGGTGAAGACTTTTATGGTAAAGACTTTGCTACAAAAAAAACTATTTCTAATAAATTCTGTTCTTTCTAATCATCAAAGAATCCAGAATATGATATCCACGAAAATATTCTACATTATAACTGTATTAAACATTGATAATAATAAGACATGTTTCTATAAATCAGGTGTCTGAAGGATGTTGTTGTGAGCTGGAGTAATGATGAAAATTCAGCTTTGCCATCACATGATTATTATTATTTTTTTAAATAAAAAAAACAGTAATTTACAATCGTAATAATATTTCCGTTTTACTGTATTTTTTATTAAATAAATGCAGCCTTGGTGAGCAAAATATGCATATGTAACTTATGTAACACATAGCAGATGATACCGTCAACAAACAAACACAGTATTGATCGTTTTGTCTAAAGTGACTTACATTTGATACTTACATGGAATTCCCTGAAAATCTAGACTTGACATTGTGCTGTACTGTTCAGGCTACAGGAACATTTGTGCTGAGAGTACAAGGACTTATTCAACCAGTTGAAATGCTTGCTCATATTTTCCCAATGCTCAAGGAGGTGAGTCTGTAAAACCACAATGATTCACACGGTCTTTGGTGTGTGTGTGTGTGTGGAAAAAGAGGGATCCGTAAGATGCCAGAAACACCTAGAAGACATGCTGCTATACAAAAGCCAACTGAGAGAAGTAATACACTGAGTTGCTTTGCCAACACCCACACAAACAAACTGGATAAGGTCATTACCAAGTAAACAGTACATAACAATAAACTATCTTTGCTCTATTAATCAGAAGCACGTGAAAATATTTGAACACAAAATAAACTAGTCAATTGGCAAGCTCTAAACATTCTGCGGAGTAAGGTCTATCCTCACAGTCACCCCGCTCTCGAGTTTCTCTAGTATGAACAAGGAATGACTCCACTACCACTGTTTATTCCTCATTTGTGACTGCTTTGAATTGCATAATAACAGTATACACCGGGTTGAACTAAAGCATGATACTTTACATGCCTTTAAATCTGAACTGTAATCGAGATTATTCATTTATCATCTCCATCTTTACATATCTATCTGTCTTAACCCTGCTGCATCAGGTGTGTTTGTCTTTTTCTCAATTTCAACACTTTTCATACGTATATTGTAATGACGTGCAAGTCTGATTTCAAAAGTCTGGTTTCAGAAGCGTTGCCCCTTTCCTCTATTCTGTTTTTCTTACTGACATTTTTATTGCATCATATGAAATTATTGCCCACTAATATACATTCTAGATGAGAGTGCTTTGATCTCTGAAATTGTGAAACTAAATTCTGTGTCAGAAAGCAATTTCCACCAAGTCATTTGGAAACACCCACACACATGTGTTTCTCTGTATTTGTATCACTGTTCTTAATCTGTCTGGTCATTTGGCTCCGGTCACCTTCCACTGTCTCCACATTCCAGCTCACAGCAAAAAGAAAAGAAAAGAAAACAACCAGACAAAGAACAGCCGGACTCGACAGTACATCTATTCAGCTTTCAATCATCACAACCCACGTTTTGTACTAAATAAACTTTACATTATACAATCACTCTTGATCTGTATTGTAATATGATATATCTGCTTCTCGGACTGCAAAGCACTAATCACAACCTATTTTACTGTGTGTGTGTGTGTGTGTGTGTGTGTGTGTAGGCCTAAAAATAGCCAAGTGAGAATGTAAAACATATCCCAGAATGATGCATAGATTTTTAAGTCATGACTCTAAACTGCACCTCTGGGACATTGTGGTACATAGGATATTACATCACTTGGAAAACCATTGGCTTTGAGTGGGAAAAAAAATTGGAATAGAACAGAACTGAAGAGCAAAAACATCTGGAAGCAGTCTACACATCCTAGGATTAAGCCTAAAGGAATTATCTTTCAAAAAGAGAAATTAAATGTGAGTTGTTTTAAAATTGCAATTTTAAAATTACAGTATATGTGATTTTTTTTTTTTTTTTACTGACTTAACTATTTTTTTACATAGAATTAATAACTAATGACTTACCCTAAACCCCTTTAGTCCCCCTAAACTTTGAGAGACATTTGGGTGGAAAATTAATTACTGAAAAAAAAAGAAGCTGTAAGGTCTTGGCTATAGTCTTACATTTACATTCACTCATTTAGCAGATGCTTTTATCCAAAGCGACTTACAAATGAGGAGAACAATAGAAGCAATCAAACCAACAATAGGGCAACAATATCTAAGTACTGTCTGTGACTAGTCCCAGTTAGTCTAGCACAGTACATATAGTACTAACAGGTTGAGTTAGGCAGGTCATTCCACCCAGTGTCAGTGTCATGACAAATCAGGTCCTCCCTGGAAATCAGGCCTCTATCAACTATCAGTTAGTGATAACTAATCACATACAAACAATATTAATTTAAAAATATTCAGTTATCTGTATGGTATGCTTGTACATAGGCTAACTAATATAGACATAATGGTCAGATCAGGCACTAAAGAGAGAACCTATTAAAAGTAATTTGAGCAAATGGGAATGTTTGGAGTCCTAACAGGGATCCTATTTTAAGGGAGGACCTGGTATATGAATAAGACATCCATAAGACATTTGCAGAGAAGGAAGAGATGAGTGATTGATACAACCAAGGTCAGTGGATCTTTCGATTTGCGCCACATCCTCTCTGCAGCCCTGAGTTTAGAAAGACGCTCACGGAGAACATCATAGCCAGGAGGCAGAGGTGGAGGGGTGGCAGGATCTGGCCTGGATGAAAGGGGGCAAAAGTTGTCTAAAAATGTTAGAGTGAAGAAAAGAGTATCAGAAGAACTGTTAGTATCTAGTGATGAAAACTGGTTAGGCGAAGGAAGTGTAGATGAGACCAACAAGGATATAAAGGCGGGAGGGTGAGAGAGAGCGTAGGTTACACCGAAAGGTGACCTGTGGTGTGTGTTTTATCAGGAAAAAGTTTGAGAACAAGATTGAGGAGGAAGTGATCTGAGGTGTGCAGTTGAGCAGCGTATGATCAGTGGAGCAGTTGTGGTGTGTAAATAAGATCAAATTAGTTACCTGGTTTGTGAGAAGCCACAGTAGACACTCACTTAAGGTCAAACAAGGTCTGAAAACCACTGGTGTAGACTGTCATGGAGGGACTGAAATCGCTCAAATTTAATTCATCTTCATTTGTGTTCCAAAGATGAACGGAAGTCTTGGAACGAGTTGCGATAGGTATGCCTAAGTATGGCAGAATCATTTGTGAACATTAAATGTATCTGTTGATTAGCTGAGATCTTAACCTTTCAGTTGTTACTGGTTAGACTTTTTTAACATATAGCATGCCTGAGAAATATTACAGAGAGTGAAAACTGCGCCAACCAACCCCGCTCTCCCCTATGGCAGAATTGTAATTTTTGAGCGAACTAACCATTTAATACATGTAAAAATCAGGAACTGATTGTTACATTTTAAGAGCTGTTTAAGGTGAATCTTGACACTTTCTTCTGTGATGAATCAATCTTCCAAAAACAACTGAATAAACAAATGTGAAAGCTGTTAGAATGAGACCAAGACTTTAAAATTCCCGAGCGATGCTTGGTAAAGCGGCTGATGAATAATAGCGGTTTTATTCGCATTATTTTCGAACGCGGAAGTAAACATGGCCTATACTTGATCTCTACTGTAGACGCTATTTTGGGGATGGCGACATCAGTGAAAGTTACTTACATGGAAAGAACCACAGTGACTCAGAAATTACATTTTGCTAGGATTGTGTCTGCATTGTTTCAGATATGAGTAGTATGCATGCACAACACGTTGGTTAATCGGGATTTCAACAGCTCACTGTTTAAAATTCCCAGTGCGTAAGTTTGTGATATAGCTTCAAAGTTGCTGTGTAGGCCTATTTCACAATGAGTTTATTGGGCATACAAACGACCTTAAATGACGAAAAGTAAAACACACACAAACGCAAACATTTTTGCTACAATAAAGAATATGACTTTATGAATATGACCCAAACTCATTTTCTCCTCTTATATATATATATATATATATATATATATATATATATATATATATATATATATATATATATATATATATATATATATATATATATTTTTTTTTTTCTTTTTTTTTTTTTCTGTAACGTTAATTCAATTCTGCACCTGGGCCACTGTCATATTTACTGATGTATGTTTATTGCCATTTTATTTGTTGTTACAAACATCAACAACAAAAATCTGCAACAAATGTTCACATGTAACGTTAGTGGTTTAAAAGCAACAAAAAAAACGGTTTAAAAGCGACACCGCCTGCTCGTGGTCATGGGCTGCCATCGCGTGGCTGCAGTATTATTCGTCGTATTGCACTATAGCATTAGCATCGTGAGTTAAACGACCGGAGTAATGCAGTTGTTTTTTTCACTAGGCTTCCATTAAGTTGTTTCATGAACTTCTTTATCGTATTAAAATTGGAGTTATTTAGCTAAATATATTTAAATCACTTAAAAATGTCTATGCTGGATATCATTCGAGCGTAACTTATATGAAGGAATCAAGGAAATGTTCGGAGGGTTCTGCATTATTTGGGGACATTCAATAACATCAAAATGTTTGGAGTGTAAAAAATGAGTTCAATGAGATCATAAATAGTGTTATTTATTAATGACTAACTGCGGCATTCTTGAAATCAAAATTTCATCGCGTCGGCACAGGGCGCCGTGGCTTAGTTGGTTAAAGCGCCTGTCTAGTAAACAGGAGATCCTGGGTTCGAATCCCAGCGGTGCCTTTTCGTGTCGCTAATTGTATTGAATAGCGCTTGCGGTTACTCTTTTGGAACAAGTATCTGATATTATGAAAACGTTAAGACAATTGATTTGGTTGTGGTAATTACTCTTCAACGTATGACTGCTTTAACCTGTAATGAAAACCATTCATTCTAATAAGAAGAGTCGAGATAGTTACAACTATAAAGTCTTGATCAGCGTTTCCCAACCTTTTATGTCTTGTGAACATCACTAAGCCAGTTACCAACATAAAATCTGAAATGTGTTGTTTTCCAGAAAATTTGGTTTAAGGTTTTATGATCCTTCTTTAACTTGATATCCGTACAGGGCTAGATGTTAACCTTTGCATATAGCACAAGTGCTACAGAGGTTGAAAGTTTTGTAGCACAGGCCGAGCAATTGTAGTAGCACAATAATAAAACGTCTGTTACCATAGCTCACAACCAAAAGTTGTGCAGATCATCATTTAAACAGGCACGTGACTGACAAAGGACAATAATGTTCCATAAAGGGCACACAAAATACACAATTTAAGAAATGTTTTCAGACACAACAATGGCAGACTGGAGGAACATAACATCTCTTTTGTCAATTTGGTTTATATAGCCCAGTTTCACTAATCACATCCAAACAACATGCATCCTGGATCCAACAACAAGTATCCACTGGAACATGCTAAAAAAGGAGAGTTCAACAAAAAATGAAAAGTCTGTCTTCACTCTCATGTCATTACAAATATGTATGATTGACTTTCTCCTGTGGAACACAAAATAAGTTTTATTTTGAAAAATATATTTTGAATAATGTTGGTAACCAAATATTTTTGTTGACCATTAACTTCCCTGGTATGGAAAATGTTATTTTATATTTCCACAAAAGAAAAAATGTCATACATGTTTGGAATGACATGGTGATTTTTTTTAAATTATATATAGGCTAAGCATTCCCTGGGGGTAGGAATCTGTTGAATTACATTGTGTACTTTAACACACTGTAAGTGCATATTGTTTGTTCATTTATGGTTTATTATTTTAAAAGCATCTTATTCCAAACAACAAGATTAGAAACTCAATATATTTTCAAAAAATAAAATGGTTAGATATTTTATAAAAGAATTGATAAACATATTAGTCAAAATATTGAACAATTTGTAAATATCCAAGTTTTACTTGCTACACTGGCATATGCCTATTAGCCTCCGAATGATGCTATATTTTTCGATCACAGCTTATATTTGTTTTTTAACAGCCAGAGGCTTCTGCAGCTGCTGGCCATGCAAATCGTGCACCTTCCACTCCATGTCTTTGAGGACGGTGTAGTTGTAGGTCTTGTAATTGAGCATGTCTCGGGCACGGAACACCTTGTTGGATTCATACAGGTTGCTCCAATAGCGTGGGAGGGGTTGGAATCTCCCCAGGCGGGCAAGCTCGTCATTGTAGGCCCACTGCTCAGAATCCAGTTTAAGGATATGGCGGGTGGCAATCCCACGGGCACGACGGGCGGCAATGTCCAACTCAATATCGTTCTCCATATCCTCACGTGAAGGCAGGGGGAAAGATCCATCCAACACCGACATGACAAACTGAGACTGAGGGAAAAAGTGCGGAAACAAGAAAGAGGATGTATTTTGAAATAGGAATTTAATAATAACTTGGTAACACTTTACAATAAGGTGCCATTAGTTACCAATAATTATAGCTTAACCATTAACTAAAAATGAGAAATTCATTTGTTACTGTATTTATTAATCTTTGGTAACTGTAGTTAATAAAAACACAACTGTTTATTTTTAGTTCACATTAGCTCAGGTCCGTTAAATAATATTAACAGATACAACTTTTGATTTTAATAATGTATTAGTAAATGTTGAAATGAACTACCTGAGATTTATAAACGTTTTAGAAGTGTTTTTCATTGTTAAGTAATGTGGACAACCCTTGGGGTCAAGCAAAACATCACTTACTGGTATCGATATTCTACCGCAAAGTGATGTCAATGATCACTACCTTGTAAGGTTCGTCCAGCTGACATTTGCCATCAACCAGATACAACAATCATCCTAACCACTAAAGATAGATTCACATAAAACCTATCTGATCTGTCTCAACTACTCAGTATTCCCATAAACACAAATTAACTTGATGAAATGACTACCAGTATGGACACTATCTTCTCTTAGTACATTAGAAACTGTTGCACCCATCAGATTAAAAAAGGTAGGAAAGAAAAGTACTGCACCATGGTACAACAATATTACTCGTGCTCTCAAGAAAGAAACTACTAACCTAGAGCGCAAATGGAAATAAACTGATTTAGAGGTCTTTAGAATGGCTAGGAAAGTCAGAAGGTCTCACTATAAAAATACTCTAAAAGCCGCCAGGGCAGAGCACCTCCGCAAATAACTAAAACAATCTAAGATTTTTATTTAGTACAGTGACCAGATTAACAAATAAACAGATGTCACCTGAACTGAATATTCCACAAGTTTAGTAGTAACGACTTTATGAATTTCTACACTGAGAAAGCATCAGAAACACAATTGTAAATGTACAACCTTTGACAGCATTTTATGATTTAGCCTCAATTACTTTGAGAACAGCTGCCTCTGTTACATCTACATCTATAAGACAAGAAGAGCTAAGTAAACTTATCATTGGATCTAAACCAACAACATGTTTATTAGATCCCATACCCACTATATTACTGGTAAGCTACACGTTATCAACCTTTGATGCAGAAAAGCTAGTTCATGTATTCATGACCTCTAAACTAGATTACTGTAATACTGAATTTAGGTGGTTGCAAACATTCTCAATAGACAAGCAAAAATTTGTCCAAAATGCAGCTGCTAACAGGTTCTTACCAGAATGGGAAAATATGATCATATACATAATTACGTATCAATTATAAAGTATTGCATGACCTTTAAGGCCCTAAATGGTTTAGCTCATCTGTATTTTAACTTCTATCGCTCCAACAATCCATCATGCTCTTTAAGATCACAAAACTTAGTACCTAGGATATCTAAGTCCATTTAAGGACGGAGAGCATTTTCGGTTGCATAATAACCCCTCATAACCCCTGGCACTCCAATTATATAAGATCAAAAGTATATGACTATAAAAAGTTATAAACAGCAGCTACGAAGATTTCAGATGAGCCAACAGCTCTGAAGAGATGATGCCAACTCTCTTATTAATCAACATTCACCACTCCCAAATTTTCATTATATTGCTATACTTGTAATAATTGCTTTAATGAGCTGATTGTTTCATGTCAAAATGAATACATGATATTAGCTAACTTAGAATTGTGCATTTCTGGCATATGGACATTACTTTGACATTCACCTCTTATAAAAAAAATACTCTAAATTGTAATGTAGAAACCGGCATTTTCTGTGAAGTTGCTTTGAAATTATATGTATTGTGAAAAGTGCTATACAAATCAGGGCTCGACATTAACGCTTGTCTGGGACAAGTGGATTTTTTGAAGGGGCAAGTGAAAGAGAATTTAACGCCAATAATAAAAAATAACAAGCGAATCACCAAAATGCAAGACATTTTTTGCATTAATTTAGTTTAAGTGGCGATCGATAGTGGATAATTATATAATATATAATGAACTGACAGTAACAAGCTTGCACTGTTGACGCTCGTGCAGCTTCTCGAGGAGAAATCGAAACCAAATATGAGCGCCTCTAACGCGATAAACATTCAAAATGTGAAGTTTTTATATTTATAACATATGATACAGTTAAACAACATCACAACCAAGTAATGTTTTTCTGAATGCCATCACGACTGAAAAGGACAGTGATTCCATATGTCAGTTCAAGAAACAATTAATTAACATCAAGTCACTTACATTTTAGATGCAATATTGATTGATATTGTTCTATTTCAGCAGCGAAAATAATTCCCAGCAACCGTGTGTTACTGAACGAATAAGCGTTTTGAATGAATCGGTTGAATCAAAGATTTAATTAGCTTTTCGTAAACAACTTCCTCATTCTTGAATGAATCAGCCGTTTGAATGAATCGACTCAATGACTCGCTCATTAAGACGGTCACCAGCCGACACCTATTGGTGGTTTAGTTTAATGTTTAAACATGTTCCAACATTTCTAACTGTGCGTTCACACCGCCGCCGGCAAGAGCGTCAAACTTCGCTCTGGCCGCCCTGCCACCGACGCTGTAGAAAGATTCGTGGACGCGTTGCCGCTCTGACGTAGTTCGAATGCTTGGTCTTTTTTTAAACTGTATTTAAAGCGGCCGCAAAGCAAACAATCCATGTTCACAATCCATGCTCGCCGGAGCTCGCCGCCGGGCTCCCATTGAGAATGAATGACTTCCGGCCACTTTGACGCTTCTCGCCGGCGGCGGTGTGAACGCACAGTTACGTGTTTATCAAGCGGCAAGCCAATACCGAAGTGACTTAAACTGCAGTTCATCGACTGGCCACTAGGGACAGGCCCCAGAAGGCCTGGTACAAATTTGAGTTTTGGCCTACTGTGAGGGGGTGAATTTTTTTTATAACTCATTCGTTTAAATTATATAAAGCCTTAAAGTTCCGCATGATTAACGGGCGTGGACACTGAGTGGCAGGTGGGTAGCCATTTATCTGCTGTATATTTAGTCATCATGCCACCTCAGCTCCGCCCACGTCCCACCTCTTTGCCCATTTTCTGTTCTCCGGGAGTGACACACAATGATTCGCTGCCAAGATGTCAATGGCCAGCTCGTACCTACTTTATGCTTCAAAACTGCTCTTCAGAATCCTATGGGGACGTCACGGACACTACGTCCATATGTTTTATACAGTCTATGGTGTTTATTCAAAAATACAAATCTCATAACATTATTTAATGCAGTTGTGTTTTTTCAGTGTAAATTATTTAATTTGACTGGTAACAGCCCTATAGTAATTTTAATTTAAAGGACCTGTATGTAGGATTGTGGCCAAAACTGGTACTGCAAACACTTTCAAATTACTGTAGAGGTGCATATTACTGTATATTACTGTGTGTATATACAAAAACATGTAAAGGGGAATTGGAGAAATACATCAGTCACACATATTCCCTCAAACAAAATGTATTTCACAACTAACCTGAATATGGAAATGTGGGAAGGGGCATATAGCTCTGCAGATGCCCACTATAAAGAGTGATGGGAAGGCCGGAGGTATTAGGAACTTATAGAGAGGCCAGACGAGGTGCTCCCGCACGTTTACACCCACTTTCTCGTCCAGGAATGGGAAGGTGAAGTTGTAGCCTGTACAAAACAGGAACACCTCTGGCATGGCCCTCTCCCCATTCTTGAACTCCAGAGTCCCATCATCCAATACAGAGGTTACTGGAGGAGCCTGCTGGACTCCTGGAGGAAGGGGGCAGGTCAAAGGCCGCTGTCCATGACTCAGGATCACCTGGAGGTAAATTATGTGTAAATAAAGGTACATTTGCAAAGAAATTCCAGATAAAATACTTTGGATGGTACTTTAATGCTTGCAGTAAACATATAATCATCAATAAAAGCACAAGAACAAGTCAGTTTCTTTTGTTACAAATCGGAGTATAGATAAATATAATCTTGTAAATGTTTACAGAGGAAAAACATTATACACTAAACCACTGAGGATCACAAGGTAAAAAAACGTTTTTAAGTCGTTCCGAACACAACAAACTTAGGAGGCACATGACAAATGAAAACATCTTCTAAAACCAGATAAAAATATCAATAATGTTTGATATCCTCCCACTACACTTTATTTTTTCCGACTACCCAAAATTAGCAGACTGGCTCAGATTTTTTGTTTGATTTAACTAATACTGACTCAAATCAAGACTGCAAATCAGGCTAAATCTGTGCAAAATTCATGTAGTATTTTTTAGACTTAAGTCAAATATGCATCATTATAAATAGCTATACAACTGAACACCGTGAAGGACCTTAGCATTAACACTGGAGAGCTCCATGGCAATATCTAGTCCAGAGAGACCTGCTCCCAGCAGCACCACTGACTTTCCCGCCAAAGGTTCAGCACTACGGTAATCATGACTGTGCATCAGCGTTCCTAAAAAACAAACAATTAAAATATTTTTGCAAAGTTGTATAAACTAAAAAAATTATAATTTCCGCACAACTCAAACTTACATACAAAAACAGTGTTAATTAAAATATGTTTTATGATGTAATTTTCAGTAGTGAGGGATTTATACATTTTCTAGTTGTACTTTCATTCTACACACCTGCGAATGATTTTGGTGTGCAAGGCACTATATGTTTAAGAAATTACAATTACTAAAACTGCAACCCTAATACATGCATGCATTATGTGTACATGAAATGCATTAACAAACTGACATATATAGAATTTATATTATTTAATCTGATACAATAAAGCCTTGACTTGCTCATTGTACTTTGTGAAATGGATAACATATATTCCAGTCTCAACATCATAAGAAATGTAAAGGTTTAACTTCTAATTAATCCACTAAATGTTAAGTAATATAATGATTTACCAAAACTGCATCTACTCTCAAACAAAAGCCACGGGTATATCTAAAGCATTTCTCAGAAGACCCCTCATGCTGATAAACGGATAACATGTTGCAACAGCAAAGGGCGCTTTAGGCATTCGCAAGTCCAAGCACATTTTCAAAGGTCTTTTGCTGCTAAGAACACACTTGGTTTCCAAGACATCAGATTATTTTGAATTACTTCGAAAGAGTAAAAACGTATTATGGAATGTAAGAAAGGGAAAACCTTTGAATTTTTCCAGTCCAGGTATTGCAGGGATGTAGGGGTCATAGAAATGTCTGAAATAAACACACATAATTAAATTTGTAAGACTCAAGTTCACACATGATTACATAATCACATTTTACACAGGAAAATTGGCACAGTATATAAGTAAGAGTGCAATAGAGTTTCATTGCATCATTAGTTACTATTTAATCCACTGTACCCAATGACCTTATTGATCTAGGCATGCATTTGCAATATTGTTTCACATAGGAAGGTTTTGCAATGCATGGTTCACTCATTTTTCTGTGCACTTACCCGTTACACACCATAACAGCATCAAATCTCTCTGTAGTGGATTTGCTGTGGTCTAGGCCATCATTGGAGGTGACATTCCAAGCCAACCCATTCCACCCACCCTTTACATCTACTGGGGTCACTGAGGCCACTGAGGTGCCAAACTTGACAGAAGAGTGGAATACAATACACCTCAGCACTTTTTGTAAGATTCAGACTGATGGTTATCAAGCAAATGAATAGATCAGCAACATTCAGTCCTTTGTATAGGTGGCTATAAATTCTCCAGTAATTTTCCACAATCCCATAGGCTGATCATAAATGAAACAGTAAAGATAAGGTATGTGGTTTCTGAAAGGACTGACTGGTAATAAACAGTGAAATTGACGATTATGAACATGAACATGATTAAAGAGGTGTGAGTATTTGAAAATGTATATTTTTTCTCACCTGTATGTGGTCCCACAGACAAAAATGATCACAGTACTGCTCAAGGTACTTCCGTACCTCTGTGTGATGGACAAAAGAGGGGAGATGCTTTGCAAAAGGAAAGTCAGGGAATGACATCACCTCTTTGGGAATATTGGTTCTATCATGTGAGAAGAATACAGGGCAAAACACATTATAAAACTACAATACACTTTTATACACAGGCTAGTGATATTTCAAGAAGAGTTTAAGTAGGACATTAAGCAACAACAAAAAACTATATATATATATATATATATATATATATATATATATATATATATATATATATATATATATACATACACACACACACTATATATAGTGTATTTGCATTACATTTCAATAAGAAAAAATAAAAACAATCATTATTAAATGGAATAGCTATTGTAAGATTGCTTACAACACTGATTGACGTAGTTAACTATTAATTTAAAATGTTCATTTATTATGTGTCGTCGATCCATATCTCTTGCAATATTACAATGCAATGTAACACATATGAATAGTTTCAGCATTGACAATATAAAAGAATAACCACTGGCACTGATAAATTCACCTGAGGTCCCTGTACATGCTGCTGTGAATCGGTAAGCCATTGTCGTAAAACCCCACTCTGTCCTCATAGACCCACGTTCCTCCAATGTTCTTGGTGAGCTCGTATATCACAGGTGGCGCGAAAGTGTCCGGGCGGGAGAGGAGATGACGGGCCGCGCAGAGTCCCGCAGCACCGGCCCCGATCACAGCGACGCGCAGCTTCCCAATGCCGGCCATCGTTATGCAAAATAAGGGTATGAACTAGCAAGTTGACACCTGTCGAAATAGACGCAGATACCTTGGTGAAACCAGTCTAGATTTCAAACCGGTAATCTACAGCTGTCATGGGTGATCAGTACTGGGGTCTGTCAGTCTGTCAAAGCCAATGCGAATGCTTGTCTAATTTTATCGAAGACGAGTTGGAATCTGTCCAGCTACCCCGGCAATCAAATTAACCCTTCGTGTTTTGAAGTCACATTTTCATTGAAAATTTACTCAAAACTTTACACACGAATTCAATATAGCAATATGTGTGTCTGAATTTTAAATTCATGTTACAGTTTTAATAACATTTAGGGAGAAAATAAGTTAGGGACATGGTGAAGACTTATTTCCGCCTGTGCATACCTCATGCATGAGTTATATATAAAGGCATTCTGATGTAACTTTCATTTATCAGTAATTGCTCCAAAAAAAAAAGTTTAAATATGAATTGCAGTGTTTGAGAAGGTTGTAACTTGCCTCGCTTGCAATAGTTATTTTCAGTATTCCACCAATCCATCACACCTGTGCATGGATACAAGTACTATCAGGTGTCGTTTCTTGGTTGGATTCAGCATTTTCTTTTCTTTTTTACATCCAACATACTTTACACAAGTGACATATGATTGCAATTTTCAGTTCCTCAAAACAATATTTTTTTCGCTGCGAGCAGGGTTCGAACCTGCGCGGGGAGACCCCATTGGATTTCAAGTCCAACGCCTTAACCACTCGGCCATCGCAGCACCGGAACTTGATTTTACAACTTCCTGCTTTGTTGTTTACGACAAAATAAATGGACTAAAATAACTTAAAATTTCAAAAGAAAATGTACGCCCCGCGCGAAAAACAGAAAGTAAAATAATCTAGCTTTTACTAACCAAAATGCACGCGGATGTTACGTGTATGCTTTTTAAATATTTTTTGTGAAATTACTATTTTCACAATAATCATAGTAGTGAATTGTTTGTATTTGGAGTAAATATGAAGGAATAAATCGTACCGTGAATGGATGCTGAGAGGACAAACACAGCTTCAGCGGACCTCCAGCAAACACTAGGCTAACGTAACGTACTGGCCTACTTTTTCGTTTTATCAAACAGACATCACATGACGGGTTTGGTTGCCAGATGCCCTCCCCAATTCATTTTTTTGGTGCAATTAATCAATCAATAAGCCTGTTTTTCCAATATAATAAACTAGTCATTGTAATAAAGTACTAATCAGTTTCTATACACGATTATGATTTCCCAGATTAGGTACGTCTAAAAATTACGAGCTCACGTCATGGAAACTTGGTGAGCAGGGGTCGGTTTTTACTGCGTCGACAAGTAGCTAAAACCCTCTCAGCATCCTAATTTCTTCTTGAAAAGAGAGGATGTACCCTTATTTAATTAAATTAAGCTTAAATGTGTATTTTATTACCGGCAACTTTAAAACATAGACAGTTGTTTTCTTAAAGCTACACTGTGTAACTTTTTTAGTTTATTCTTAGCTAAAAACAATTAGTTCTTTCAAAAATATGTGCTCATTAATGTATATTTACTTCTTTCAAGTAATAAAGTATTTTCTTAAGTTTATAATATGCCATTGAAAATACATACGGGTGAGGGGTTCGAATGCGCGACGCCATGTTGCCCCTCCATCTTGAAATTACATTAGCCAAAGAGGGACATACCCGTAAATTCAAGCTTCGCCTTTCGCGTTTTAACACTCGATGGCACCGTGTCGAATGTGAAGAGGGGGGATCACTTGAGACTGATATAGCCTACAATGTAAACTTTGCATCACGCTAGTGATGTCGTACAATATACAGAATAACGATAGCACTGATAAAAGTTACTTTACTAAGATTAGCTTGCATTCGTCTGGGAACCTGATAGCTGATGTTAGCAATTGAATGGTAAAAAATAGCGAAAACGTAAAACTGTTATTCATTTTACATAGATGTCATAACCTACATGTTAACTGAAAAATTAAATAACTGCAAATTATAATAGTTTTCTAAAGTAACCTCATCACCTGAAGGAACACTCATGGACGAGGTCGAACTGGAAGCCATGTAAATCGGCCACCGTAGGAGTTAAAACGAAATCGGAATTGAGAGGAACAGAAACTAATATACACTGGATGGTCATATACCTTTTCACCGCTAAATGGGGGAAAATATCACACAGTGTAGCTTTAAAGCAGGAACTTGAGATTTGAATGTACACATTTCTTATAGGCTTGGTATTCGGTAAAGAAATGAAATAAGGTCCCACTAGATAACATTAATTTAACAACTAGCAAAACTGTTACAGTATTTGTGAAAGAAAGTTTGGCATGTGTTCTTGCTAATGCAATGCTACTATGTATAATTATTGCTAGTAAAACAAAAACTACAATGTGATTATAGGTTTTTTATAGGATTATAGGTGCTGTAGTGTAGTGTGGAACATTAAAAAGTTACAGCATGGATGTTTCAGTCAACGTCCAGTAGGTGGAGGTATTCCACAGAAATAATGTCAATCTACACATACATGTTGCCAAAAGTTTTGAGACGTCTGTCTTTACATGCACATGAACTTTAATGACATCCCATTCTTAATCCATAGGGTTTCATATAGAGTTTGCCCACCCTTTGCAACCATAACATATTCAACTCTTCTGGGAAAGCTTTCTACAAGGTTTAAGAGTGTGTTTATGGGAATTTTTGACCATTCTTCTAGAAGTGCATTTCTGAGGTCATGCACTGAGGTTGAATGAGAAGGCCTTGCTCGCAGTCTCTGCTCATCCCAAAGGTGTTCTGTCGGCTTGATGTCAGCACTCTGTGCAGGCCAGTCCCTTCACATTGTGCACTGGTGCACAGACATGTTGGAACAGCTGGAACTAAGGGGCCAAGCCCAACCCCTAAAAAAACACCACATAATCCCCCTCCACCAAACTTCACACTTGGAACAATGCCGTTAGGCAATTACCGTTCTCCTGACAACCACCAAACCCAGACTCATCCATCGGATTGCCAGACAATCCGTCTCCACTGCTCTGGAGTCTAGCTTGGATGAGCTGCTCGGTCATGGAATCCCATTCCATGAAGCTCTCTACACACTGTTCTTGATGTTACAGGCCCCGTGCAGAGGGCCGTGTTGGCAGATTAGAAAACTCCTGTGAAAACAGGAAGAAAATTGAGACAGGAGCGAATGCGTGTGTGTCACACATAATCCCCAGCAATTATTTATTCAAATTTTTTTTTTACATTTTAAACAAATAAAGCTTTATCAATAAAATATATGTCCCTTTTTTCCCTTAATGCACAAATGTCATTATTTTTTCCTCTCTCAAAACAATGCACATTTCACATTTACCTTTTTTCTACAAACATACTTTTGAGGTTTTCACTTTGCTTCTTTAAATCTACTCAAACAATTCAAGAGGTATTTTATGCATAAACAATCACATGACTGGAAATGTAAGTAAATGTATGTAATCCAAACACGTTTAACATATGAGTTACTGTTTATGATAATCACATTTGCCACAATGTTAACTAACTGTAACATTAATTTTCCCTTCTGCATTAGCAGGAAATATTTGATTACATTTGTTTGCACTGAATGTCTGTTTAAAACATTTAACTGGAGAATTGCATTGACATTTGTGTCACACGTGAACTCTAATTAGCTAAACACAAATATAATAGGGATAAACAAATAATGACCATATAATCCTGGTAACTGGAGCCTGTAAATTAAACACATTTCACGAGTACATGCGAGCTCTCACAAAATGGCTGATGATTACGCACTTTAACAACTTCAATACAATATATTTGCAACATAAGCATACACATAGCAATTAAGTGACTTTTGTGCATATAGTTTTGTTGTAATGAAAGTAATAACTGTGAAAACAGGAAAAGAAATGAGGACAGGGTGAACGTGTGTTGCATATAATCCCCAGCAAATTGTGAGAGCGTCGGCGCACAATGCTCCTCTGTCCCGATCTCACTTAGCAAAAAAAAACTATGATTTATAACGTTACTTGACAGTTTACATATAAAATATAAGCAAAAATGTAAAATAGTATATGGAACTATAAACTTTTTCTTCCAAAATCACAATACCCAAAATGTGTACATATAGGCGGTCTCATTTCATGTAATTTCGAAGGCTGCGTCCTCCAGAGGATACATCCTGTGTAGGATGCAGAATTCGGAGTGTCCTCAATCAGAATTAAACAAGATGTCCTTTGTAGGACACACAGGCAGGAAGTATCAAGTTGCTATACCAACAAGTTCAGCCTTGTTGCGCTCTCACGCTAGTTATATGAATGAAAATTATTTATAACTTGAAAATGACTATGAAATGTCTCTTGCTTTGACAGCAATGTACTGTTCTAAACATTTAAAAATCACTAAACACTTGTAATCCTGTTTACCACACCTGTCTGTTTGAGGTAATACAGCTTAAAAAACAAAAATAAGCTTGAAACTACTTACGTTTAAACACCACATGTACGCTTGCATGTATATCTGGCTGCAGTGCCATGTTTTCAAATATTTAAAAAATTGGACGGTTGTTAACGGCGACGCAAAGAATTGTGGGTTATCTGCAGCAGCAAAGGCTACACCTCATGGCTCATGCACACTCCAAATTCATGTAAAAGAAGGGCGCATTCGAAGGTCGCATTTGGAGTGTCCTACTCACTTTTTTGAAATGAGACAGCCTCATGACAGATGCAGCCTTCAAATGCGCCCTCCGGAGGACGCAGCCTTCCGAAATGAGACACAGCTATAGTGTCACATCGAGCTAATCTGAAAGCTGAACTAAGTTTGGAGGTCTGTAGCTATTGTCTAAGTTGGCGACTTCAGTGCACTGTGCTTCAGCTTTCGCTGACCCCGCATTTACTGGATAATGTCAAGCTGCCAGTACCTTTTCTATTATTTTAAAGCAGCACTAGGTAGTTTTTGCTCTCGGGGTCCCCCTAAACAGTATTGTCCTCTACTACTGTCGTAAACTGTCATCCTACATCAGGGGATGCACACGTGCATTTGTTGTTATGACAACCATGATAGCCCTGAACACTGCAGGAGGAGTTCACATGCAGGTCGCGTGTGAAATGTCTTCATCCCAGGTACAGGGGCATATGTTTCAGCATGTCATATGAATATAATTTCATGGGTTTTATTTTTTTCAAATGCCAAATGATCGTGATGCTCACGTTTACAAGCCAGCGTCATTATAGTAGCCTAGTCTATGGTTACCGTTTTACAGAATCTATATGATACTTTAATTCAGTGTTTGAGTGGTAAATAATAACGTATAACCATATATCGTCAATATTATAATATCAAGCTACCATAAATGAATCTGCAAATTTGAAAAATCGACTTGCATTATAGCTTGAGGCGAGACAAAATAACAAATATCACAGACATGTTAGGTATCCTAATCAGTTTGTGTATGTCAAAAAAGTGAAGCCGTGCCAGGCGATCCTGTGACACCAGCTAATCTCTATTCAACCTGCGTGCCATTCTCGCGAGAGTAGAGGATTGTTTCGATGCATGAGGGTGTCCCCTCATTCTCGCAGACCCTCCCCTGTGTTCAATGCCACCCGTTAGTGATTCTCGCGAGAGTGTGAGCGGAAGATGGCAGATGGCTCCTCCTTCAGCTCACGCCAACGAGCAAACGCTTGCCCAATGTTGATCCTTGTCCTGCCTTAATCCGATTACTTTCTCTTTCTCGTTTCCTCTTTTTGCTTTCCTCCAACAAAAAAACCTTTGCTTTCTTATTTTTCTGTGCTGCTTCGGCCATGACCATAACATCCAGCAAACAAACGATAGTTGGGCTTGCACGTCCGAATTTAAGGAAGTGAGGGTGGTGGTGGAAGTGACGTATATGCCGTAAAGCAGTCGAATTTTGTAGTTCTTATTGTTCTCGGGTTACTACCCGAAACCCGAAGTTTAAAAGTACGATTAAAAACGATACAGACCCCATCAGGCTATGGCAGATATGTCATTCAACATATTGTAAGTCGATGTATCATCACAAGAGTCTTGAAAATATATTATGAAGGTTGAAAATTTACCTAGTGCTGCTTTAAGGAAAATTATTTATTTTTACAGTGTCTTTCACAAATGTTAATGTTTGTAGAAGCAATCTGCATTGGATTGGAGCACCTGAATTCAATTAGCCTATTTGAAGGTGAAGGGGAAGTCTGAAATCCCCTGCCGCTTCAATATACCTGTAAATTGCCTAATAAGATTCATAATCAAACCCTTAATTAATATTTATCCTCTTATTTCTAATGATTAATTCCAGTTGATTTTACTCAATAGAACCATTGATTGTTTGTTCTTCTTTTATGTTTTCTAAAGTTTGTATTTGGTCTTTGAGTGACGTCTGGCCTATGTGTAACACAGCCCCTAACATGCTGGGAGTGCAGTAACAGTGTTTGCTCACTTACCACGGCTTCCATAGATTAAATATAAATTTGTCTTTCATTTTTATTATATTTTATTCATTTTATATTTCCTTTTACTGAAACACTAAAGAATCAAGATGAATATTGCCTGTACTATTGTCTGTACCTCTCACTGAGAGAAAACACATGTTATCAGTATGTTTTGGTGAAGGGCTTTGTTGATAAGACTCTCCAACCTTGGGAGAGCTGTGATTCTGGGGAGCTCTTGTGTGTGTGTTGCATGATCTGTGCAGGCCCAATATTGAAGATGGACAACACCAGATCTGAAGACGCCTTTCTGCAACCTCCGAGGTCAACAATGATCTAAATCTAGTCATGGGGCGACAACTAGTCTGCCTAGTTTAGTGATATGCTCTGCTATATATCCTTGTGTGGAAATTTACCATGACTGTGCATTTGCTCTGAGCCAATCAGAATCATACACCTTGAAGTAATGACGTGGCTAGACCTTGAAAACAGTATAACTGTTGGGACAATTGAATGTACGGTACGACGAGATTGGTAGAGTGGAAGTGCGGCCTACGAACTCCTTGTGAGACTTGAAACTGGCTTCTGCTGATGAAACTGCAAACTATTCTTCAGTAAAAATGTTCTTAAATTAATTGCACTCATTCTTCACTACTGGTCTCTGGGTCTAAGCTGTTATACCCCTAACAAAGGGGTGTCCCAACACTTTTGGCAATATGTATAAGAAAGTCATATTTTAGTCTTTGTCCAGTTTACTATGCTCAATTTACTCTGTATGAAATCGTTGGGGTGCTATCACCTCACATTAACTAATAATAGCAATTAACTCACCACACAATAATGTTAAATGACACTGATGACCCTGAATCAGCACCTTAAGTGTCTAAACGATATTAATAGCATTTCTGTTCCTTTCCATGATGGTAAATGTTTCATATAGCATATTAACTTTTTATATGTACTTTTTATATAAGAGAAGAATTATACCTGTTGTAAAGATTTTCTCAGAAAGGTAACACCTGGAATATGGACATATCAGTGCTCATAATATTGGGAACAGAGCAAAGCCCTATAGCAATTACCAAATCTCATTCTCTAACTATTTATCAACCAAGAACAAAACCTAATCTATTGATGTCTGTTGATATTAAACAGTGGCTAGAATCAAATAATAAATTATAGAGTGCATTAGAATTTGACCAGGATGGGCCAGTGATAATAGTGGTCAGCAGCAATATGCCACATAAGATCCATGACTAAAGTGTTCAAGAAAATCAAAAAGGCCTTACAACAGGGCACACTAAGTCTAAACCGCACCCAGTATCATACAGTGTGGCTCAGCCAAACGGACCTCTTTGTACAAAGATCAATGCACTCTTCCCACATTTCACAAGTACATTGTTTAGTTTTGTTGCTGGCAACCACATATGTCACAACCACATGAAATGGCAATTAAACATTTACAATCTTTACACATGGCTACACATAGAATCTTAAAATGTGTTTTTTAAAATTAAGACACTCACAGGACAACAGCCATCAACAAACAACCAATTTCCATAATACTCATTCAAATGTATAAAAACCAACATCTACAGCATTTTAAGACAGCAATTCAACACAGACATAAAAGCACATCAAAGACTTTTCTTCCTCAGACAACTGAGAAAATTTGAAGTCAGCCAGCACCACCATACAAGCCATTGTATAAAGCATCCTGAAATCATCCCTTAGTGTTCAAAAAATCTCCAACAGATTATCACATGGGATGAAAAGATTACTGAGATCAACCAAAACATCCAGAGTAAAGAACAGCTTCTTTCCAGCTGTCCATTTTTTCAACAAACACTCCTTAAAGTGACCTTATTAGTAACCATGCTGTATAATCTACATTTACATAACAACCTGTCAAATTAAAACCCCCTTAATTTATCATTCTTTACCTCTCATGACCTCCTCAACTATACTGTATCACATTTTGTACATGGTTTTGTATACTGTTAATGGTTTGGTATTGTACCTTGTACTGTAGTTAGTATTGTATAGTCTTTCCATAAACTATGCCATGTATAGCAATACATTCTGTTCTATTTATTCTATTCTATATGCTATACAGATATTTTTCCTGTGTAATTCTAATAATTACAAAACTATCCACTATCAATATGAAGAAGCAGTTCAGTCGTATTTTTAATGTTATTTTCAGCATATTGTCAGGTTGAATTATCTTCATTGTTATTCTTGAATACAGATACATTCTATATTCTTCATTTCTAGTTTCATATAACATACACTGCCTGGCCAAAAAAAAAAAAAAAGTCGCTGATCTTGACCAAAAATTGATTCACCTCTTGATGGAAATAGCATCACATCATTTATTTTCATCATGAGGTGCATACATTTTTGGTCCAGATCTTGTATTGACAATGAATTTAAGGTCTGGACTCAGAGGTGCCAATTCATGTGTGAAAATGATCCTTCATGCACCCTCCTAACCCACTATAAAATACTATCATGTCATTCTTTTTTTTAAAGGAGAGCCAAAATGTGGAAACCAAAACTGGGTTTTAAACATGGGACAAAATCAAGTGCATCTTCACTGCCACAGGTGATGTGCCTATAGGTATACAGTATTAAGAAAGTAATAAAATGCTCTATAAATGCAGAAATATTATGCAGTTCATGCTGACCTGAAGTATTCAGGTGTCTTATATTGCAGGACACCTGCAGACACCAGCAATGAACTCAAAGCAGCAAACGTAACTGCTGATACCTGGGTTTATAAATCTGTTTTCAGCAATTGCAAAGTCCATCATTCCACAGTGATACTGAATAAACAGAAAATGATCAATATTTGATACAATTGCCAATGCAGTTGACTTGCTGTGAAAAGAGAGCCGTGCATACAGGAATAAATGAACAAAAGCAATTCTATAAAGATGATTCAAAAAAATTCCTCTGAATTTGAGAAAATATACTTCAGAAATGTTTGTATATGCCATCTGAACATTCTGGTATTTGTTATCGAAAGTTTATCTATACATTAGAGAAATAAAAGTGGCTAAAGACACCACTTTTCTAATTATTTAATTCCTACTTGGTTCATATGGTCCCAGAGTCTGGAGGAAGAGAGGAGAGACACACAATCCATGTTGCTTGAGGTCCAGTGTAAAGTTTCCAGTCAGTGATTGTTTGGGGTGCCATGTTATCTGCTGGTGTTGGTCCACTGTGTTTTCTGAGGTCCAAGGTCAACGCAGCTTTATACCAGGAAGTTTTAGAGCACTTCATGCTTCCTGCTGCTGACCTAAAATCTATGGGGTATTGTGAAAAGGAAGATGCGATATGCCAGACCCAACAATGCAGAAGAGCTGAAGGCCACTTTGTATTGGTCTTAAGTAATATTAAAATTTTTTGAGATACTGAATTTGGGATTTTCCTTAGTTGTCAGTTATAATCATCAAAATTCATTTGAAATATATCAGTGTGTGTAATGAATGAATATAATATTCAAGTTTCACTTTTTGAATGGAATTAGTGAAATAAATAAACTTTTTTTATGATATTCTAATTATATTACCAGCACCTGTATATGTATGCATATAAAGTAGTGGCCAAAAATTATGTCTGAAGGGGACATTTGTTTTTAACGACCCAACAAGTTTTATTAAACCATCAAAATTACGAAATATCTTATATTTTTAAAGTTTGGGTATTAAGTATTTCTTATCATGTAATATTAGGATAGTGCCTATTTTCATCTTTAATAAGATTATTGAGACTACTAAATTAGCTTTATGTTTATTACTGCCGATTGTTTACTAGCTTGATTGCGTTTATCAAATAGATCACCACTGCGTAGATAATCCGTGCTGTTCTCTCTGTTACTTTGTATTTAGATTTAATATTAATATACATCTTATTTGTATTGTATTACAGTTTCACAATATGTCCAGTAAACTTTGTGGAAATTAATCATCTGTGTCCTGGAGTTTCTTGGGAGTGTTTAACTGAATGGAACATAGTCCATGACAGTCTCCCTTCTTGAAAAGAGGGACCACCACCCCGGTCTTCCAGTCCAGAGGTCCAACCGCCATGCAGTGTTGCAGAGGCATGTCAGCCAGGACAGCCCCACAACATCCAGAGACTTGAGGTACTCAGGGCGGATCTCATCCAACCCCGGTGCCTTGCCACCGAGGAGCTTTTTAACCACCTCGATGACTTCAGCGCGGGTGATGGACGAGTCCACCTCCGAGTCCCCAGCCACTGCTTCCTCAATGGAAGACATGTCGGTGGGATTGAGGAGATCCTCAAAGTATTCCTTCTCACGCCTGACGATATCCCCAGTTGAGATCAACAGGTGCCTATCACCACTATAAACAGTGTTGGTAGGGCACTGCTTCCCCCTCCTGAGGCATCGAACGGTTTGCCAGAATCTCTTCGAGGCCAACCGATAGTCTTTCTCCATGGCCTCACCGAACTCCTCCCAGGCCCGATTTTTTGCCTCCACGACTACCCGGGCTGCAGTCCGCTTGGCCTGGTACCCGTCAGCTGCCTCAGGAGACCCACAAGCCAGCCAGGCCCGATAGGACTCCTTCAGCTTGACTGCATCCCTTACTTCCGGTATCCACCACCGGGTTCGGGGATTGCCGCCTCGACAGGAACCATAGACCTTACAGCCACAGCTCCGAACAGCCGCATCGACAATGGAGGTGGAGAACATGGTCCACTCAGACTCAATATCTCCAGACTCCCTCTGGATCCGGTCAAAGTTCCACCGGAGGTGGGAGTTGAAGATCTCTCTGACAGGGGGCTCGGCCAAACATTCCTAGCAATCCTCACAGTACGTTTGTGTCTGCCGAGTCTGTCCAGTCTCCTCCCTCGCCATCGAATCCAACTCAGGATCAGTTGACAGCTCCGCCCCTCTCTTCACCCGAGTATCCAAGACATATGGCTGAAGGTCTGACGACAAGACCACAAAGTCGATCATCGACCTCAGGTCTAGGGTGTCCTAGTGCCACGTGCACTGATGGACACCCTTATGCTTGAACATGGTGTTCGTTATGGACAAACCGTGGCTAGCACAGAATTCCAATAACAGAACACCACTCGGGTTCAGATCAGGGGGGCCGTTCCTCTCAATCACGCCCCTCCAGTTGTCACTGTCACTGCCCACGTGGGCGTTGAAGTCCCCCAGTAGAAGATGGAGTCTCCAGTCGGAGCACTTTCCAGCACCCCTGCCAGAGACTCCAAGAGGGCCGGGTACTCCGCACTGCCATTCGGCCCATAGGCACACATGACCGTGAGAGACCTATCCCGGACTCGAAGGCGCAGGGAAGCGACCCTCTCGTTCACCGGGGTGAACTCCAACACATCAATCAATCAACTTTATTTATATAGCGCTTAAACAATGACGATTGTTTCAAAGCAGCTTCACAGTGTTAAACAGGACAACATTGCAACAAAATTTGATTTGGCTAGTTTAATTTGGATAGTTTATAGAATTATATATGACCAAATTAATAAATTCTATTTGTATATTTAGTTGAGTAATTTGGATCATAATTTGAGTGTCCCCAACTGAGCAAGCCAAGCCAAAGGCGACAGTGGCAAGGAACCAAAACTCCATCAGGGCATGATGGAGAAAAATAAACCTTGGGAGAAACCAGACTAGGGGTGCCAGTTCTCCTCTGGCCTATTATTAACAGTGTATAATTATTACTCTGGCAACCTTGCAGGTCATAAATCATATTAGATAGGAATATTCGAAATTTTGGGTATGACGAGATGGGTTCATTTAGGATGGCGCGTCGATTACACAAGAATATGAATACTTGAAAGATCGGAGTTATTGCCGAGACGGGTTAATTGAGGATGACGCCCAGTGAGGCAAATTCAGAGGAGACACTAATGGACACGGTCTCAGCAGACACTCCAGGATGAGCTGGTCATGTCCAGATGCAGGTCCACCATCCGATCCGGACACGGCCTGATCCGCCGACTGCAGTAAACCTCGGGATAAACAGAGAGACTAACATTAGTGTGGATGCCACTTTTTATGATGTAACGAGTACATCAGGTGTTATGGGAAGTGTTCCCGGTTCCGGCTGACCTAGTTAATGCAGCCTAACAATCAGTCATTTGATTTGAATAAAGAAAGTTAAAAATGTTCTATGTGTATGCCATAGTAAAGAGATGTGTTTTTAGTCTAGATTTAAACTGACAGAGTGTGTCTGCTTCCGAACAATGCTAGGAAGACTGTTCCAGAGTTTAGGTGCTAAATAGGAAAAGGATCGACCGCCTGCAGTTGATTTAGATATTCTAGGTATTTTCAACTGGCCAGAGTTTAGAGACCGCAATAGACGTGATGGAGTATAATGCGTTAAGAGCTCGCTAAGTACTGGGAGCTAAACCATTTATTGCTTTATAAGTAATAAGCAAGATTTTAAAATGTATGCAATGTTTAATAGGGAGCCAGTGCAGTGTTGACAGAACTGGACTAATATGATTGTACTCCCTGGTTCTAGTAAGAACTCGAGCTGCTGCGTTTTGGACCAGCTGGAGTTTATTTATTAGGCGAGCAGGGCAACCACCCAGTAGAGCATTACAATAATCTAGCCTTGAGCTCATGAACGCATGTACTAATTGTTCAGCATTTTGCATTGAGAGCATGTGACGTAATTTAGATATATTTTTAAGATGGTAGAATGCAGTTTTACAGATGCTAGAAACGTGGCTTTCAAACGAAAGATTGGTATGGCGGCTGAGCTGGGGGGCTATAAGCAAACCCACTCCAGCTCTCCGCCTCTCACCATGGGCAACTCCAGAGTGGTAGAGAGTCCAGCCTCTCTCAAGAAGTGTGGTTCCAGAGCCCAAGCGTGGAGGTGAGCCCGACTATCTCTACGCTGGCTCGGCTCCTTCCGCCAGCAGTGGCTTATTCCAAGTCCCTAAAGCCAGAGATTAGTGCGTCGGGACCTTGCGCACCATTGTCGCCCGATCCACTGTACGCAACCAATTACATTTCCCTCTGCAGGTGGTGAGCTCACAGGAGGCGGCCCCACGTCATTCCTTCCAGGCTATGCCCGGCCGAGCCCATGGGAGGCCCGGCCTGGCGCTGCGCCAAGCCCCAGCCCTGGGCCTGGCTCCAGGTGAGGCCAGCATATCTCGCCATGACCAGGTGGTACATGTGCTCGGGCCTTGGTGTACATGCTCATGAGGTTTTGCAGGCTATGAACTTCTTCTTAGTCTGGCGTGTCACCAATGCTGGCCTGTTGCCTTGGGAGACCCTACCCTAGTCCAGGGTCATATAGCCCCAGACAACGCTAGCTCCCAGGATAATTCGGGTACTCAAACTCTCTCCACCACGATAAGGTGACAGTTCCAAGAAGAAAAAAAAAGTTTAATATAACAATTTAATATATAAAGTAATGTTGCAACATTGTGTTGTTTGATATGAGTTTCGATGTGAGATTATTGCTGCAACATAGATGGAAAAATCACACATGTTAACAAAGTAAAATTAGAATTGCACAGCATTTCTTAGCTATGACATTAAACACATTTTTGAAAAAACTGGAAGAACAGAGGCATAAATTGTGTTAAATTCAAAGAATAGGAGGATCTGCATGAGAAGACAGATAAAAGTAATGAATGAGAGGGGTCTGTAGGTTTTGTGTATATGAATCAGAGAATGAATAGTGATTGTGATTGTAAAGGTGATTAAATCATGTGTTGATCAATAGCAACAGGGAAAAGGTTTTGGTACAGTCATTACTCAGAGGACTATAATCTAACATAATACACCATATATATGGGACAAAGGTTAAAACTTATCACTGTAGTTTCCTGGGATCAAGCCACTTATTAATGTTTTAGGCAATAAAAATAAAAAGTTCTCTCTACAGTGTCACGTGGCTTGTTGCACTGAAGTGCACAACGAAAGGAGTATAGATAATAAAATTATCTTTATTAAATCCAGACGGAAAACTCAGGAAATCACAGAAGGTAACAATAACAACCGCAATAACCCTGAAGATACCGGACAATAAACTGAACCATACAGGTGGTGAATATATACAGAGAAGCAAACACGGGAGCTAAATAAAATGAACAAGGAATAAAACCACAGAAAATCAGTAAACAGGGAAACCAAACTAAAACCCAGTTAAACGTCACATACAGTACATAAAAAATAGAGTGCAAGGATCAAATGTCAATATAAAGTATAAAATATAAACAACAGGCACATATGTCTGACTGAAAATTATTTAGGGATGAATTCC
The DNA here is from genome assembly GCA_023029165.1 of Gobiocypris rarus. Taxonomy (NCBI): domain Eukaryota; kingdom Metazoa; phylum Chordata; class Actinopteri; order Cypriniformes; family Gobionidae; genus Gobiocypris; species Gobiocypris rarus. The sequence continues at coordinate 40,165,768 of CM040912.1, read as the reverse complement.
AACTGCAAACTATTGTAGGCTTAATGTTTTACAACAAGGCTAATGTTTAGATGGTAACAAATAATGGTCATTAGTTAACATGAACTAATAATGACACTTACAAAGCATTTATTTATCTTTTTTAATGTTAATTTCAACATTTACTAATACATTATTAAAATCTTGTTAACATTAGTTAATGCACTGTGAACTAACATGTACAGACCATGAACAGCTGTATTTTTATTAACTAACGTTAACAAAGATGAACAAATACAGTAACACATTTACTGCTCATGGTTAGTTAATACATGAACTTACTGTAACTTTTAATCAATTATAAAATTTAATTTTTTTCAAACAGTATTGAACAGCAGTGCATATTCCATTCAATTTATAACATTTCAATTTGTACAATGAACACTAGTTGATGTATTCTGAACAAACATGAATTAGTAAATGAACAACGGTATATCTACAACAACAGTTGACAAAGTTGAACATTATTGTAAAGTGTTACTCAATCTACATTTGAACCAGATCACACTCAATGTGCATGTACAGGCATGAATACAAGTAGGCCTATACATTTGTTAAATCTTTTCCCACACGTGTGCCTTCCTTGTATGACTGTAAGACCATTCTCTTCCAAGGCCTTTGCAATCAAAATGATGCATCAGCTAAGCAAATATACGCAAAAGTTTCGGTTGCAAAATAATAGGCTACGTTACATTTTGAAATTTGGGAAGAACAAACAAACTAAACCAAACTAAATCCACTTATTAATTCAAGTGTCTATAAGCACACAGCTGCTGAAGAAAAAAAAATCAAGATATTTTCAGGTTTCGTTCATAAATTACACAAAACTTCTACTTTTCATCTGAAGGCTGCGTCACATATACAGATGATTCAGTAAAACTTTAAAATAAAGTCATTACCAAACATGATATAACGCTTAACAAATCAGTATGCACATTCAGATTTGTTAAACATTAATCATGGTGTTTTTTTATAGGCGTGTTAACCAAAGTATAAAACAATTCTTGTGTATCTGATATCTATGGATTAATAATGAAGTATGGGAAGAAAAAAGGTGATCTCTTTTCATTGTAAATTTAGCAAGGACCAAATACTTTAGCTTAATTTAAGAGAGGGTTGACCTTGACTCATCACGCTTTAGTGTCTTTCATCAATGGGCTGAACCTGATTTGAAACATCATTTTCAGGGCGCCTCTTTTTACAGGCATCATAAAAGTACAGTACATGCCTTATCAGAGAACAGGGTGTATTCTCAGTAACATAGGAGTGATTTCCATCAGTTCTGGTCACAGGGCAGAACTAATTTAGCATCAGAAGTAATACTTGTGAGAACGGATTCATCTTCCTCAATAAGAATCATTATCTCAGTAAAAAATTTTTTTATTTATTAGTTGCTAAAAATACTTATTACTTTAGACATTTTGCAGATATCATACATGGAAAACTAATCATTTTAATTTTTAATATAATATAATTATATAATTTAAAAAAAGATAATTAACAACATAAAAGTCACATGAGGTTTTGGTTTTACCTGTGTACCTTTACACGACGACGATGTACTAAAACATATATATTTTTAAAATCCTTTCCGTTTTTCACATACAGATGACAACGTTGTCAAAACGATCCCTGTTCACACCATCCACAAAAATCCATTGAAGAAGCAGAGATGCAAAGACTTGATCAAAATGCAGCATATTTATTAAACAGTAAACTCAAAAGTAATCCAATAGGAGCAGTGTTGGGTGTAATACATTACTAATTACTTTAATTAATGTTCCTTGAAAAATAATGTAAGGGATTACTCTCAATTTTTATTTAGTTACTTCTGATGTAATTGCATTAAATACTGTATAAAACAATTCTATATGAAACAATAGTTAATTACACATTGAAATGTAACATCTAATGTTAAAATGTAAGCCTATATTTTAATGTAACTTCAAGAATAAATTATGCAATTATATATTATTTAGCTATTTGAAAGAATTAAGAGCAGTTTCATGTCTATATTTATCATGTCAAAGTTGATATGGGATTTAAAAAGTAATTAGTAATAAGTAATGCAATATTTTTTCGAGATATAGTAATTAGTAGGCCTACAGTAATTACTCTGTTGAAGAGGTTATTCGTAACTAGTAATTAATATATATATAAATATATATATATTTTTTCTTTGTACAGATTTACAACGTTATCAAAACGATCCTCGTTCACACTGCTCCGTGAAAACAACTAAAACGCTGTAGGCCTAATTATGCATGCCAGGCCAGCATGTCACTTAATATTGATATAGGCTAGCCCTAGTAGGCCTGCCTACACAGTATAATTCTGAGGAATGAATTGCGCTCAGTTCAAAGTGACAATATCTGTCACGTTGCCAGATACATTTCTGAAATTAACCTTGTTGCTGATTTAAAGATGTTTCGAATGGACTGAGGGAGATGAACTTAGAGTGTCATTTTCTCACTCAAACCACTGCTGCCTGCTGATTCTGCTACTTATTGCTTTTAGAGGGAAAAGCTGCCCATAACTTCTGGTCTAACATCTAGGATCTGCAAAAAAAGAGTTGTCAAAAGTAGCCTATCTGTATTTGGGCTCACAAATGAATTAATTAAATGTTTTCGCTTTAGTAATGTAGCCAATCATAGACATGTTTGTTGATTTCTTGAATGCAATGGCCAATCACAGGTGTTAAAGTTAGAATCCACCACCGCTCCAGTTTTTGTCCAGTGCTGACCTCTGCACGCGCAAATCCTCTTTAACAAAGTGTAGTAGTAGACATTATGTAGGCTAAATAATAGTAGGATATATGTCTTGACCTATAAGATTCTCATCTTATGCCTCGTTCAGATTACACAATATTTTTGTCTGTTACGATAGTTATTGTGTCAGATTATGCCTGGTTCAGATTACACAATATTTTTGTCTGTTAGGATAGTCATTGTGTCAGATTACGATTTTGACTCCTAAAATCTTGTCGTGACCTGGACAAGAAACATGTCAGACTACACGTTGCTACGTGACCAATCATCGCTTGTTGTCACGACGCGTGATGTCATCGACTTCCAGAAACAAGAGTGTAAACAATGTCTGAAGCGGGTGTTTTGTACTGGCTGTTTTTGTTTAGAAAAACGCAACAAAAAAATGAAAGAAAACTCACCATGGACCACGCTCCTGGCTTGCTGGAAGAGGACAGTATGGGCTTCTGGTCAACATCAGGATCTGCAAAAGAACTTGAGTTGTCAAAAATATCTGTTCTTTTATATTACATATTTTGTTATTAGTAGTAAAGCTTGCCATCACAACGTTTTTGTAAAACATCTAAGTTATTAAGCTTACATTAAAGCAATGTTTATAGCTCTCATAACTCACTCACTCACTACACACACACACACACACACACACTCACAAAATCTCTTATAATGAATGATTTGCTAGCTTAAGTTACAGCTAACGTTAATTAACGTTACAGTAACGTTAATTTTACTCACCGGTTTGCAGAAGGGCTTCTGCTATAAACATTTTTCCTTTTTATTCGCCGTGGTAGTCCCTCATTTAAACATCATACAGGCAGATGTGCTGTTGCCACATCTCCACAAATCTTTCCTCCATTTCATAATTCCACCTAGCCGCACCATCATCACTATTTAGCCATGTTTGAAAGTTGTGTACGGAAAATGTCTGTGTCGATTGGTCAGCGTCTGAGCGTGACAGAACCCATCGTGAAGGACCGCAAAAAATTCAACATGCTACTATGCTAGTCTTTCTGTCGTGACATCGCGGAACTATCGCAGACGCGGATTCGGTTGTTGTATACTATGACACACTATCGAGATGAAACGATCAATTCTGCGCCCCGACGTCCATGTCGTTCAAGGAAGTCACGACACCTTGCGCCGAAAGGATCGTGAAATGAGCTAATATCGGACAGATATTATTATATCGAAAATTATTCGGTCAAAATACTGAGATCGGCCGTTACTCTGTGCGCCTTCCTGTGAGTCGTCAGCACTCAGCAATGTTGTCATGACAACCGGTACAAAGCATTCACCTCATAGTATTATTGCATTATTTCTTATTATTAACTTTATAAAAGAGACGAGAGTCGCGTTTGTTTCTATTGACTCTGATTTGATTTCTCAAAATGGTTCGTGTGTGTGTGCTTATTATTTTTTGCCATGACAACATCGTGAGTTCTCACCTACTAACAGGAGCATGCAGAAGTAACGGCCGAGCTCAGTGTTTTTGACTGAATAATCCGTTTTTTTTTTTTCTCGCAAAACCTTATAGTATGTCTCCTGAAAACTTTCCATATATGGCACGCGTCTCCCTGTTATCATTGCGCGATACTTTTGTATCCTTTTGGTAAAGGGTTAGCCTGGATTTCACTGCCATGGAGGAGAGCGAGCACAATTTTTTTTTCTTTTTTCCCCCTTTTTTTTCTGCTAATGAGGTCCGAAAAAGATAGAAGGGCATATGGCCAAAAGCAGGGTGACTTTATTTTCATTCCAGGCTGATTCTAAAAAGTAATTAATTCATTATTTATGTATTTATTATAATAAGTAATAATAATAAAAAATATCATAGGACAAAGTTAAATTCAATTAAATAAAAACACAATGTCCAATAAGATTCTACGTAAGATCCTACAGGACAAATTAAAATTCCATTAAAATAAATCAGAATGTCCAATATAGGATTCTAAGAATCCAATAAGATCCTACAGGATAAACTGAAATTCCAATAGGATTTTTTGACAAGGGAAATCAAAAACAATCAAACAAAGTAGAATGTGTCAATTATGCACCAGGCAAGTTGAGTAATACGCATGCTTATGATGTCACCGCTCTCACAAACTACATAATTTCAAGGCACGTCTGACTTTAATGTTAGCTTCACTTCCTGTCTCTGAATTTTGAAGGCAGCATAAATGTATCCTTCGCTGCCTTTGATATCCCACAATATCCCCGTTGAGCTGGAAAAAAGATGGCATCCGAAAGTTGCGCTTAATGGTCAGTTTGTGTGTAAATGTACATTTTAGACCAACATTTTCCACTTCTGATGTCATTTCTAGAGGGAAATTACTAATGTAATATTAAAATGTGTTTAGTTCTCACCAAAACCTTGGGTCCTGCCATCCATGTGGACGTTACTTTGACATGTACCACCTACCTAAGCATTGTTGCAGACCATGCACACCAGGGGTGTCCAACCCTGCTCCTGGAGGGCTACCATCCTGCAGATTTCAGTTCCAACCCTGCTCTAACACACATGTTTGTAATTATCAAGCCGTTAACATCTTGGTGCCAGATACCACAGCACACCTTCAGGGGTCTAGCAGAGTCTATCCCTCGACGGGTCAGGACTGTTTTGGCAGCAAAAGGGGGAGCAACACAATATTAGGTTATACACCTGATTGGTGTATAACCTTTTAGGGGTAAGGTTTTTTCCATCATTTTATGGATTTGGTTTTAATTAAAATATTTTTTTTTTTTACTGGTAATTACATTTTAATGAATAAAAAATCAACATTTTAATAACCCGTTAAACATAAAAGTATTATGAAATCATTTAAGACATTTCTCCTTATATAGAGCCTTTATGGCATAAAGCGTTCTTTAAAATTGAGTCAAGAACACTTAGGCTCTATATAGAACCCCACTGGACCATTTTTTCTAATCACTATCATAAAAAAAAAGGTGATAAACCATGGGGATTCCTGCTTTGATATTTCAATTCAAAGGTCTATATGTGAGCTATACTACACTGCATCTTCTGTGTTTCCATCCACAAAATCTAAGAAAACAGGGGGTACACACCCTGGTCCTATCACAAACAGTTACTGATTCACTAAACTGGTTTTGCAATAAGCTATGTAAAATAATATTCATAAAAGTGATAAAAACTGATACACACCTTCTCATGCCCTGCCTCACCGACCACACATCAACCGATTCTTTATAAACTCACACATCTTTCTCACTTCTGCCTTAGTGAACATAACACCATCCATTAATCCAGACATGGGACATCTGGAGTTAATACTAGTATTGATATGGATAGCAGTTTGCTTTATAGAAAACAGCGAGAACAGGTGAGATGTTCATAATTATTCAATAATTCGGTATCTTTCAGCAATAATGTGAATTCAAACCTGATTTTACCTTTAAGCATATTCAGTAAAAGTGATTAGTGTACTGGCAGAAATAATATATATTATAGTAAATATTAATGTACACTTTAAACAATGAACATGATTCATCCAATACAATTACATTAGAAAAACAGACAAAGACCCCCAAAATGGAAAGGGTAAATGCTCATTAAATATCAGAGTTTTGCTATTTCTTTATTTTGTACACAACATTAATGCATTGCCATGTCATTTATTGTCACTTCCTTACAGTCTTTGTTTAAATGTCATCACGTTTTAACATCTCATTTAAAAAGCAATTTTGCAGTTAGATTGCAATAATATGATGAGTTTGGTTCCAAAACGCAACAAATCCTTTTGGATTAATTTAAAAATGTGTTAAAGAGAGAGTGAGTGAGTGAGTTGAGATAACATGACAGATAACATGGTGGATATCACATTTTGCTTAAAATAAAAAACTGACTTTTCAATACCGACCAGATACAATACAGATTTGTTTTAAATGGCTTTATTGCTTTTGGAACCAAACTCTTCATATGATTATAATGATGGGAACAAGATAAATGTTACGATGATGACTCCTATTAAGAAACTTAATTACACTACTTTTATGCCTGTGTACACAGGAAATTCTTAAATTTGTATCCAGTTAATCTAATATTTAACATGCATATACAATTTAGCCAGGTCTTTTGTCTTTTTCTGGTATTAGTTAACTCAGGCTCAATTATTTCATGTTTTTATAGATATGCCGTGACAGAGAGAGATGCTGGTAAGTAAACATAAAATGTTAAAAGAGACAATGATTAACCAGGGAATTAGTGCTATTGCAACGTTTTCTGACTTGTTCAGTCACCAAAAAAAAAACATGCACAAAACATGCACAAAATGTTCACACTTGCAATCAAGCAAGAACGCATGTGATTACAAAATGACATGAGAACTGGTTGTAAATGGGTGGAGTATGGTAAGCCTCCATAAAGCATATCTATGGTTCATGTCCATTACCAACACATTATAAACATAAAGACCATTTATGGCATTTTACAACTGGAAAACAATACACACAAATGTTAACATTACATATTCCTCATTTTAGGACTGGTTATGATTTAACACCATATCCTTAAATCATTTAAAATCAACTATAATTCCAGGTAAAGTTAACTGTAGACAATTTATTCCACTGAAAACTGAAATATCATGTTTTTTTACATTTTAAGTAGTGTTGGCCTCCTGTGACTTCAACAAAAATGAAGAACCTTTCTGCAACTTTCAACAAGATATCACAGATAACGGTGATTGGACACGCCATTCTGGACCCACCCCAACTGAGGGCACAGGACCTGATGGAGACTATCCGGATGGATGTGAGTATGAGCGCCAAACTAACAACCAACAACAATCCAGTGATCAGTCACTGAAGATGCATATTCATTAGCAAATGTTTTTCAGCAGCACTAACAAATAAAATAAATACTAAAATTACAAATGTTTACAAAATTACAGTACACTAATTACACTAATTACTATGTTACACTAACTAATTAAACATGTTTTGTTGGGTAACCTTTGAAATTGTAAATGACTTTTTGTTGCTGTTCCTGGCAATCCTTTCCCCCATAGCTGGCTTTTACATATATCATGAGGCTGACAACAGCGTAAATGGACAGAAAATACGCCTCCTCAGCCCAATTATTAGTAATGGACCTGCTGAGATCTGTGTACAGTTCTACTACTTCATGTATGGCAGAGACGGCAGTAACACTCTGACTGTGCTCGCCAAAAGTTCCAGCTCTGAGGAACAACTGTGGCAAAAAACTGGGATTCAGAGCCCATCATGGCTTGGAGCTTCTGTCACAGTGCCCATAACAGCCGGGCAGACTCAGGTAAGTCAGTCTGCAAAAGATTGCTATTAGTGATAATTCAAGTGTTCATGTAAGGCTATAGAAATTATTCTAAGGCTCTAACATGCTTTTTTTAATGAAATACACATGGGTGCCGTCTTGCCATACCTGACCACATTGCCTTAAAAACTGCAAAGTATCAGGGCCTTTGTAGAAGATTTTAACTTTTAAATTTCAGTGTGCCTACTGTGTTTATGGCTACAAGGCTTATGCATTACAGTATGTCTAATCTATATTGTCTTTATCTTCATCAGTTATAAAAATAAAAAAGACATATAGGACAGAGAACACTGGTAAAGTTCTAAATGGCAGAATGACTCCCACAGCATGACAGGAAATTCCCTTTCGGCCTGCTTTAATGTGATTTTTCTCTTCTAGATTGTGTTTCAAGCAATGCGTGGGCTTTCTTCATCATGTGACACTGCTTTGGATAACATTGTCATCAGCCAGGGAGCCTGTGCCGGTACTTTATTTTACCATTATTGCAGGTTACAAAGATACCAATTTCATATTACTATAATAATAATAAAAAATCATTTATTTGTTTACAGGTTGTATAGCTGGGTGTGATTTTGATGAGAGTGACTATTGTGACTGGAGGAATGAGGTATCAAATGAAGATATCTTTGGTTGGGAGCCTTGGAGTGGACAGACAGAAACACCAGGCACTGGCCCTGATGATGATTTCTCCAAACCAGGACGTGAGTCCAACATTCTGTGACTTTGATCTAGACAACAGTGATTTTAAGGACTTTTTTCAGCCCTCTAAACATTCCCTATTTTCTCAAACTGTTTCTTTCCAATGCAGTGGGGTCATACTTGTTAATGGACTCCAGCTATAGCATTGAAGGAGAATCCGCTCAGCTCTGGAGTCCCTCTACCTCAGCCTCTGGCTGCTTGCAGCTGGACTTTCATTACTACATGTATGGTAGTGCTACCAACATGGAACTTAATGTCCATGCAGTCATCACTGGTAGGAGTCATTCTATATGGGGAAGATTAAGAGTTTATTTAAAGGACAATTATGATATTACAATATCATGAGGATTATATGCACATATTAAAGCAATGAATCAACTTTCAAAAACTTGATGATCAAAGGTTTCTGAAAAATGTATAATACAGATTAATTACAGAGATATTAGCTTAGATTTATTTATTATTATTTTGTTTTAGGTGGGGCACTTGGAGCCCCTATTTTCAGCCTCAAAGGGAATCAAGGTCAGGACTGGAAGCCTGCAAGTGTTCGCTACATTGGCACAGCTGGGACAGTGCAGGTCAGTTTTATTCTCTTAGTTAGGAGGAAATTGTGACATACCTTCTTTGGATATTATTTAAAATAACTATGTGACCTATTTGAGTTACAAAGGAATTTGTTTTCATTGTAAATGTTTCCAAAGGTTCACATATGTACACTGTAAAACATTTTTTATTTCAGTTTGTAGTTGTTGGTGTGTTTGGTGAAACAGACCAGACAGATATTGCAATTGATAGTATTTGCATTACCACTTGTACAGGTAGGTGGCAGACTGTGTCATTTTAAGGCTATATGTAGCGATTGTCACATAGTAAAAAAAAAGTATAATAATACGGAGAAAGCACCAGTGTATTGATTGTTTTCTTTATTTTAGCAACTCCAACAACTCCTAAACCATCAACACCCCAACCCACTACACCTAAACCAACAACACCAAGTCCATCAACTCCTAAACCAACAACACCTAAGCCAACTACTCCAAAACCAACTCCACCAGGTAAGTTAAACTTGTTCTATTTTCCTTATAAAAGTATATCAAGAAATTACAATGTTTGAATAGCGAAACAAGCCTTCTTGTCTTCCGACAGTGAACTGCCCTCCAGACTCTGAATACATTGATTGCGGCCCAGCCTGTATTCCTACCTGCGCAGAACCCTCCACCAACTGCTCTGGTTCTTGCATCAGCGGCTGCTTCTGTAAACCAGGATTTGTTTTCCGCGGCCGGCGCTGTGTTCCTATTGAGCAGTGTGGGTGCCTGGATGAAGAAAACAATTACTTTGAGGTACAAGAATCGTTGATGTGAGGCTGCATTTTTATCCAGTTCTGGGACCTAAGCCATTGCTTTAAACTTGGTCTGTATTTATACTCAGCCTGGTGAGATCATATTTGGAAATGGCTGTTCCAAGTTGTGTCGCTGTGCTGGCAACTACACTTTCAACTGTGTGGACAACACCTGTGACCCTGTGACAGAAGAATGTCGAGAGGTTGGTGGGGCTGCTACCCTAAAGGTACAACAATCTTCCCTTAAACTACAATTACTGTAACTGACAAGTGATCAGTGGTAGGTTAACTATGAATACCCCCAATGACTTGCTAAATTACTTGTGATAGCTCATATTTCATAGCCAATACACTTCCAAACACATTTCATATAATCTTCTACTCTAAACATTTTTGCCTGAATTTATATCTTTGACACCAATATATTTTTCATTCACAGGAACCTCCACTTGTATTGTATCTGGTGACCCCCATTACACCACCTTTGATAAGCGCCGCTATGACTTCATGGGAAACTGTTCTTACCTGATGTCCGAACCTTGCAACAGCACAGATGTGCCTTACTTCGCTGTATACACAGACAATGAGAATCGCTACAACAATCCTTATATCAGCTATGTAAAAGCAGTTCATGTCCACGCGCTGGGAGTGATAGTGTCCATTCTGAAAGGAGGAACTGTGCAGGTCAGAGAAAAGAACATTAATTTCAATATTACTGCTAATGTACATATATTGTATACATCTTATTTGGAGGCACATTCAAACGGACAGTTATGTTTTCTGACTTTTCTCAGGTCAATGGTACCAATGTGAACATTCCTCTGAGTCCTGTCAGTGGTGTTGACATTTTTATGTCTGGCAAGCACTACACAGTGGCCTTGAACTTTGGAGTAACTGTTATGATGGGAACCACTTTATGGACATTAAAGTTATCAAGGAGTGAGTATGGTTCTTATAAAAGTATTTTTAATAACAACTATTATAGCTTGATTCACTTTTAAATGTGATCATTTTACAGCTATGAGGACAAACTTTGTGGACTGTGTGGGGACTACAACGGAGACCCTAAGGATGACTTCCAGACGCCGACTGGTGAACAGGTCCAAAGCCCCAATGACTTTGGCCACAGCTGGAACACAGACCCTAAGTAAGGCAATATGCAATGCTCAAACTGTTACTGCTAAAAGACTTATTGTTAATTGTTAGTTCATATCCTAGATGACTTAACTTTGATTCTGCCCTTCAGGTGTAACAAGCCAGAGGTCGACCCAACTCCAGGATGTACAGATGCTGAGCAGGAGTTGTATGAAGGTCAGGCTTACTGTGGTATCATATTGGACACCAATGGCCCATTTGCTGCTTGCCACCCAAAAGTCAACCCCAATGTGAGTGAAATAAAATAAGATGATTTGAAATGCTTTAGTGTATAAAACCATATAAAAGAGACTTACAGATCTTAACTCTGTGTGTATAGGGTTTCTTCAAAGACTGTTTGTTTGATTTGTGTGAGCTGGATGGAACTCATTCTGCATTGTGTGAAGCAATAGAGTCGTACGTCAACGAATGTCAGGACCGTGGCGTCACAATTGGACCCTGGAGAAACAGCACCTTCTGTCGTATGTCTGAAAAATACATATTCCTCAACCATAAACTCTAACAAAAACTGCTGACATCAATGGCTTGTACTATTTCTCACACTGTCTCATAGATAGAGTGAAGTTTATGATTAGCTCTAACACACATTCTTCCTCTCTAGCTCTGAAATGCCCACCCAACAGTCATTTTGAATCATGCGCCCCAATTTGCCAACCTTCCTGTAACCCATTTCCACCAAATCAGTGCACTGGGCCTTGTTCTGAAGGATGTGTTTGTGACCCTGGATATATCCTCAGTGCTGGCCAGTGTGTGAAAGAAGACACATGTGGCTGCAGGTATAATGGACATTATTATCAGGTGAGGAATCTGAATGTGTTGTCATTTAGAACAGTGATGGTTTGTTATAGTGTTTTTCATCAAACTAACATATTTATTCTCTGCATGGTTTTAGCCAGGTGAAGAGTTCTACACCAAGGACTGTGAGCTACTGTGTAAGTGTGACCCCCCATTCGTTACCTGTAATGCTGCCGACTGTCCACCAATGGAACAATGTGGAGTGCAGGATGGTGTAATTGGGTGTTACCCAGAAGGTGAGTGCCATAGTTAGGTAAACTTTTCATCCATCCATCCAATTTCAGTCAGGCTAAAGCCTGCTCGTGTCAACTTACTTTATATAATAGCATACCATTGTAATAATATGTTGTATTACATGCAAACAGATTATAACATTACACACTTTTCATTCTTTACAAAATGAGTCTGACCATATCCTATTGCACTTTACACAAATTTTAGCGCTTAAAAAAATAGTCGATGTATTTAAAATTACTTAATCGTTCTCTTTTCGCAATCCCCCAGGATCTCAAGACTGTATTATCTCTGGTGACCCTCATTATAACACCTTTGATGGCAAATACTACAGCTTCATGGGCACTTGCACCTACACTCTGGCCCGCACCTGTAAAAACAACACTGGTAAGCAATGGCCAAAACCGTATTAAAACTATCCACAATCAGGAGAGTTTAAATAAGATTCCAAGTGTACAGCTTTAAAATAACTTTACTTTCCTCTCTCCTGGGTCTAAAGGCCCCTGGTTCTCCATAGAGGGTAAGAATGAAGAGAGAGGAATTTCTGGTGTTTCTTACCTGAGGAAACTGTACGTGACTGTTGATGGTGTCACTGTGACAATGATGAAAAACAGGAAAACTCTGGTCAGTATCCACAGCAGCTTCCATCATTAAACCGCCATTGAAATCATTCTGTAATCTTGAGATAAAGAATTAAGATTTTAAATCAACCACTAAAATACGTTTTAGTCTCTTTTATATTATAATCTCTGGGATTAAGTAAATTCACACAATAGTTTTAGACGCTCCTCTTATCTTAAAAAAATCTTTCAGTTGTTCCTAATCTGTTTATAGTCACATTATCCCTCTGTCCATTTTTCATTTCTTCAAGAATAATCTTTCCTTTAAATCAAAAGAAAAAGAAACTTACAGTTCTTCTAGTCAGAGCTAATATTATTCTTCAGTCCATCTCTAATGTTTATCTCTTTTTTACACATCCAGGTAAATGGACTCAGGGTGTCCCTCCCCCACTCCCCATCTCCGCTCATTTCTCTGTCTCTTGCTGGCCAATATGTAATCCTTACAACTCCGTTCGGCCTGGAGGTGAAGTGGGACGGCAACCATTACGCCAAGATCTCTGTTCCCAGGTACTGAAACTCTGAAAACAGCCTCATTGGAATATATACACAGTACATCACTGACCTGAAGTATTTATCAGTAAACACTAAGACCCACCGTGATAGTTAAGGGTTATAGGACTTGAGTAAATCCTGCAAAAGAAAAAACAAAACATGTCTCTAGAGAAACAAGCATCTTTACATTAATCTCTTGCTTTGTTCCTTTCTCTCTCTTATTTTACCAGTTCCTACTATGACCAGATGTGTGGCCTGTGTGGAGACTATGATGGAAACCCCAACAATGACTTTACTAAACCAAATGGCTCCCAAGCCGAGAGCCCAAATCAATTTGGTGACAGCTGGCAAACTGATGAGGACGAGGATACGACGTCAGTACCTCTTACTTTTGCTCATTTTATCTACTACACATGCAGCACAATGTTTATGAGGATTAGGTCGACTTCATATGATCAATGATGATGTTGTGTTTTCAGGTGCAAGCCTGACCCTGGACCTCAACCACCCTGTGATCCTGTGCTGGAGGGTGAGGTGTCAAACCCAGAGAACTGTGGGAGAATAACTGACACAAATGGACCCTTTAGGTTAGGACTTACCAAACTATACAATTTCCAAAAACTGCTAATAAACAATGTTAAAAGACTTTGGTGCTTAACCATTGTACACTTTCTCGTACATTTGCTCCTCACAGGGACTGTATAAATGTGGTGGACCCGTTGCCTTTCTTCAAGAGCTGTGTGTTTGATATGTGCCGTTATCAAGGGCTGCAGCAGGTCCTTTGTGACCAGCTTCAAGCTTACACTGATGCTTGCCTGAGTGCAGGTGCACCTGTCTATCAGTGGAGGGAGCCAGACTTCTGCCGTGAGTCATACTCTCATATAGATTGTATCACATCGCACAAAGTGTATAATGTTTTAAACATAATAAAGCAGTTAAATTAGGCAACTTACATCCATGCAAGAATATTATTTAACATATGCAGTAACAAGCCTGATTTCAGCTCTCTCTAATGCACAATATAAATGATTGAAATTAGTTTAGGAGGTTGGTAAAGGACAGCTAGAGTGGATCACTTACGTTAACATTGGCCTTATTGTTTTTATTATCTATGAGGCTTTTATGACAGGAATGCCATCAGTGAGGGAAGAGGACATGGGCTGGGAAGCAACATACTCCGCACTGCATCCCCACTTCAGCCTTAATCTCACAGTCAATTACTGATGCTTTATCCCATTTTTCTACAGCTCTGGCATGTCCTCCAAACAGCCATTACTCCATATGTGTGAGCTCCTGTCCAGAGACATGTCTGGGTATCAATGGACCACCGGGCTGCAGTGAGAAGTGTGTAGAGGGCTGTGAGTGTGACCCTGGCTTCATCCTCAGTGACAACAAATGTGTTCCTGTTAAAGACTGCGGCTGTGTGGACCCCTCAGGCTCCTACCACCCGGTGAGTTTAAAACCAGGGCCGACCCGTGGGGTTCTAGGGCCATGGACGAGATTATGAAAATGGGTCCCACTGATGTAAAAATGGTCAAAATACTGAGTTCAACATTCTTGAAACCACTGCAAAAAAGACACACATTCCTATCAATGTGGCCATGTTTAGGTGAATGAGAGCTGGTATCTGGAGGGGTGTACGCAGAAGTGTACATGTGAGGGTGGAGGAACTATTCAGTGTTACAACACCAGCTGTCTTCCTACTGAGACCTGCCAACTTGAAGATGGAGACTATGTCTGCAAACCACTTGGTAACAATTATAGTACTGGTTTATACATAATAAAGTTTTGAACACATGCACTGGTACATTTATTTACACACATTATCACAGCATGAATATACACACATGCAGTTATACACAAACCAATTGAGACTCCTGACCGGTCTGGAACTAATATTTCTAATTTAATTGTATCTGTCTCCTTATATATAAGAATTTGTTCAGTCTCTACTGACCCTCATTGCCCTTTGATAATAAAGTGCATCACTTCGAGAGTACCTGCTCCTGCACTATCAACAAATCACAATGTTTGTATAGCTAAGCAACCCTTCATGTCTTCCAACATTAAACTGCTATTGGTTGTTTTCTTGCTTGATTTTAGCAACTCCACCAACACCTAAGCCATCTACACCCCAACCCACTACACCTAAACCAACTACTCCAAAACCAACTCCACCAGGTAAGTTAAACTTGTTCTATTTTCCTTATAAAAGTATATCAAGAAATTACAATGTTTGAATAGCGAAACAAGCCTTCTTGTCTTCCGACAGTGAACTGCCCTCCAGACTCTGAATACATTGATTGCGGCCCAGCCTGTATTCCTACCTGCGCAGAACCCTCCACCAACTGCTCTGGTTCTTGCATCAGCGGCTGCTTCTGTAAACCAGGATTTGTTTTCCGCGGCCGGCGCTGTGTTCCTATTGAGCAGTGTGGGTGCCTGGATGAAGAAAACAATTACTTTGAGGTACAAGAATCGTTGATGTGAGGCTGCATTTTATCCAGTTCTGGGACCTAAGCCATTGCTTTAAACTTGGTCTGTATTTATACTCAGCCTGGTGAGATCATATTTGGAAATGGCTGTTCCAAGTTGTGTCGCTGTGCTGGCAACTACACTTTCAACTGTGTGGACAACACCTGTGACCCTGTGACAGAAGAATGTCGAGAGGTTGGTGGTGTGCACGGCTGCTACCCTAAAGGTAAGGAACAACAATCTTCCCTTAAACTACAATTACTGTAACTGACAAGTGATCAGTGGTAGGTTAACTATGAACACCCCAATGACTTGCTAAATCACTTGTGATAGCTCATATTTCATAGCCAATACACTTCCAAACACATTTCATATAATCTTCTACTCTAAACATTTTTGCCTGAATTTATATCTTTGACACCAAGATATTTTTCATTCACAGGAACCTCCACTTGTATTGTATCTGGTGACCCCCATTACACCACCTTTGATAAGCGCCGCTATGACTTCATGGGAAACTGTTCTTACCTGATGTCCGAACCTTGCAACAGCACAGATGTGCCTTACTTCGCTGTATACACAGACAATGAGAATCGCTACAACAATCCTTATATCAGCTATGTAAAAGCAGTTCATGTCCACGCGCTGGGAGTGATAGTGTCCATTCTGAAAGGAGGAACTGTGCAGGTCAGAGAAAAGAACATTAATTTCAATATTACTGCTAATGTACATATATTGTATACATCTTATTTAGAGGCACATGCAAACGGACAGTTATGTTTTCTGACTTTTCTCAGGTCAATGGTACCAATGTGAACATTCCTCTGAGTCCTGTCAGTGGTGTTGACATTTTTATGTCTGGCAAGCACTACACAGTGGCCTTGAACTTTGGAGTAACTGTACGTTATGATGGGAACCACTTTATGGACATTAAAGTTATCAAGGAGTGAGTATGGTTCTTATAAAAGTATTTTTAATAACAACTATTACAGCTTGATTCATTTTTAAATGTGATCATTTTACAGCTATGAGGACAAACTTTGTGGACTGTGTGGGGACTACAACGGAGACCCTAAGGATGACTTCCAGACGCCGACTGGTGAACAGGTCCAAAGCCCCAATGACTTTGGCCACAGCTGGAACACTGACCCTAAGTAAGGCAATATGCAATGCTCAAACTGTTACCGCTAAAAGACTTATTGTTAATTGTTAGATCATATCGTAGATGACTTAACTTTGATTCTGCCCTTCAGGTGTAACAAGCCAGAGGTCGACCCAACCCCAGGATGTACAGATGCTGAGCAGGAGTTGTATGAAGGTCAGGCTTACTGTGGTATCATATTGGACACCAATGGCCCATTTGCTGCTTGCCACCCAAAAGTCAACCCCAATGTGAGTGAAATAAAATAAGATGATTTGAAATGCTTTAGTGTATAAAACCATATAAAAGAGACTTACAGATCTTAACTCTGTGTGTATAGGGTTTCTTCAAAGACTGTTTGTTTGATTTGTGTGAGCTGGATGGAACTCATTCTGCATTGTGTGAAGCAATAGAGTCGTACGTCAACGAATGTCAGGACCGTGGCGTCACAATTGGACCCTGGAGAAACAGCACCTTCTGTCGTATGTCTGAAAAATACATATTCCTCAACCATAAACTCTAACAAAAACTGCTGACATCAATGGCTTGTACTATTTCTCACACTGTCTCATAGATAGAGTGAAGTTTATAATTAGCACTAACACACATTCTTCCTCTCTAGCTCTGAAATGCCCACCCAACAGTCATTTTGAATCATGCGCCCCAATTTGCCAACCTTCCTGTAACCCATTTCCACCAAATCAGTGCACTGGGCCTTGTTCTGAAGGATGTGTTTGTGACCCTGGATATATCCTCAGTGCTGGCCAGTGTGTGAAAGAAGACACATGTGGCTGCAGGTATAATGGACATTATTATCAGGTGAGGAATCTGAATGTGTTGTCATTTAGAACAGCAATGGTTTGTTATAGTGTTTTTCATCAAACTAACATATTTATTCTCTGCATGGTTTTAGCCAGGTGAAGAGTTCTACACCAAGGACTGTGAGCTACTGTGTAAGTGTGACCCCCCATTCGTTACCTGTAATGCTGCCGACTGTCCACCAATGGAACAATGTGGAGTGCAGGATGGTGTAATTGGGTGTTACCCAGAAGGTGAGTGCCATAGTTAGGTAAACTTTTCATCCATCCATCCAATTTCAGTCAGGCTAAAGCCTGCTCATGTCAACTTACTTTATATAATAGCATACCATTGTAATAATATGTTGTATTACATGCAAAACTTTTCATTCTTTACAAAATGAGTCTGACCATATCCTATTGCACTTTACACAAACTTTAGCGCTTAAAAAAATTGTTGATGTATTTAAAAATACTTAATCGTTCTCTTTTCGCAATCCCCCAGGATCTCAAGACTGTATTATCTCTGGTGACCCTCATTATAACACCTTTGATGGCAAATACTACAGCTTCATGGGCACTTGCACCTACACTCTGGCCCGCACCTGTAAAAACAACACTGGTAAGCAATGGCCAAAACCGTATTAAAACTATCCACAATCAGCAGAGTTTAAATAAGATTCCAAGTGTACAGCTTTAAAATAACTTTACTTTCCTCTCTCCTGGGTCTAAAGGCCCCTGGTTCTCCATAGAGGGTAAGAATGAAGAGAGAGGAATTTCTGGTGTTTCTTACCTGAGGAAACTGTACGTGACTGTTGATGGTGTCACTGTGACAATGATGAAAAACAGGAAAACTCTGGTCAGTATCCACAGCAGCTTTCATCATTAAACCGCCATTGAAATCATTCTGTAATCTTGAGATAAAGAATTAAGATTTTAAGTCAACCACTAAAATACGTTTTAGTCTCTTTTATATTATAATCTCTGGGATTAAGTAAATTCACACAATAGTTTTAGACGCTCCTCTTATCTTATAAAAATCTTTCAGTTGTTCCTAATCTGTTTAAAGTCACATTATCCCTCTGTCCATTTTTCATTTCTTCAAGAATAATCTTTCCTTTAAATCAAAAGAAAAAGAAACTCACAGTCTTCTAGTCAGAGTTTATATTATTCTTCAGTCCATCTCTAATGTTTATCTATTTTTTACACATCCAGGTAAATGGACTCAGGTGTCCCTTCCCCACTCCCCATCTCTGCTCATTTCTCTGTCTCTTGCTGGCCAATATGTAATCCTTACAACTCCGTTCGGCCTGGAGGTGAAGTGGGACGGCAACCATTACGCCAAGATCTCTGTTCCCAGGTACTGAAACTCTGAAAACAGCCTGGATTACTTTAAAGATGTCTTTCCTTTTTGATACTTGAAAGTCACATAGGCTGTCAAATGAGGGACTAAAAGCTCTTAGATTTAATTTGTGTTCTGAAGATAAATAAAAGCAACAATGAGGATGAGTAAATTATGGTGAATATTTTTTTGGTGAATGGGGTTTAAGGGTTAAAGGACTTAAAAGTCAAAAGCATCTCTGGGGAAATGAACATCTTAACATTAATCATTTTATCAGTTCCTACTATGACCAGATGTGTGGCCTGTGTGGAGACTATGATGAAACCCCAACAATGACTTTATTTAAACCAAATGGCTCCTGCCGAGAGCCCAAATCAATTTGGTGACAGCTGGCAAACTGATGAGGACGAGGATACGACGTCAGTACCTCTTACTTTTCCTAATTTTATCTACTGCACATGCAGCGCAATGTTTATGAGGATTAGGTCGACTTCATATGATCAATGATGATGTTGTGTTTTCAGGTGCAAGCCTGACCCTGGACCTCAACCACCCTGTGATCCTGTGCTGGAGGGTGAGGTGTCAAACCCAGAGAACTGTGGGAGAATAACTGACACAAATGGACCCTTTAGGTTAGGACTTACCAAACTATACAATTTGCAAAAACTGCTAATAAACAATGTTAAAAGACTTTGGTGCTTAACCATTGTACACTTTCTCGTACATTTGCTCCTCACAGGGACTGTATAAATGTGGTGGACCCGTTGCCTTTCTTCCAAAGCTGTGTGTTTGATATGTGCCGTTATCAAGGGCTGCAGCAGGTCCTTTGTGACCAGCTTCAAGCTTACACTGATGCTTGCCTGAGTGCAGGTGCACCTGTCTATCAGTGGAGGGAGCCAGACTTCTGCCGTGAGTCATACTCTCATATAGATTGTATCACATCGCACAAAGTGTATAATGTTTTAAACATAATAAAGCAGTTAAATTAGGCAACTTACATCCATGCAAGAATATTATTTAACATATGCAGTAACAAGCCTGATTTCAGCTCTCTCTAATGCACAATATAAATGATTGAAATTAGTTTAGGAGGTTGGTAAAGGACAGCTAGAGTGGATCACTTACGTTAACATTGGCCTTATTGTTTTATTATCTATGAGGCTTTTATGACAGGAATGCCATCAGTGAGGGAAGAGGACATGGGCTGGGAAGCAACATACTCCGCACTGCATCCCCACTTCAGCCTTAATCTCACAGTCAATTACTGATGCTTTATCCCATTTTTCTACAGCTCTGGCATGTCCTCCAAACAGCCATTACTCCATATGTGTGAGCTCCTGTCCAGAGACATGTCTGGGTATCAATGGACCACCGGGCTGCAGTGAGAAGTGTGTAGAGGGCTGTGAGTGTGACCCTGGCTTCATCCTCAGTGACAACAAATGTGTTCCTGTTAAAGACTGCTGTGTGGACCCCTCAGGCTCCTACCACCCGGTGAGTTTAAAACCAGGGCCGACCCGTGGGGTTCTAGGGCCATGGACGATATTAAGGAAATGGTTCCCACTTTTGTAAAAATGGTCAAAACACTGAGTTCAAGATTCTTGAAACCACTGCAAAAAAGACACACATTCCTATCAATGTGGCCATGTTTAGGTGAATGAGAGCTGGTATCTGGAGGGCTGTACGCAGAAGTGTACATGTGAGGGTGGAGGAACTATTCAGTGTTACAACACCAGCTGTCTTCCTACTGAGACCTGCCAACTTGAAGATGGAGACTATGTCTGCAAACCACTTGGTAACAATTATAGTACTGGTTTATACATAATAAAGTTTTGAACACATGCACTGGTACATTTATTTACACACATTATCACAGCATGAATATACACACATGCAGTTATACACAAACCAATTGAGACTCCTGACCGGTCTGGAACTAATATTTCTAATTTAATTGTATCTGTCTCCTTATATATAAGAATTTGTTCAGTCTCTACTGACCCTCATTGCCCTTTGATAATAAAGTGCATCACTTCGAGAGTACCTGCTCCTGCACTATCAACAAATCACAATGTTTGTATAGCTAAGCAACCCTTCATGTCTTCCAACATTAAACTGCTATTGGTTGTTTTCTTGCTTGATTTTAGCAACTCCACCAACACCTAAGCCATCTACACCCCAACCCACTACACCTAAACCAACTACTCCAAAACCAACTCCACCAGGTAAGTTAAACTTGTTCTATTTTTCTTATAAAAGTATATCAAGAAATTTCAATGTTTGTATAGCGAAACAAGCCTTCTTGTCTTCCGACAGTGAACTGCCCTCCAGACTCTGAATACATTGATTGCGGCCCAGCCTGTATTCCTACCTGCGCAGAACCCTCCACCAACTGCTCTGGTTCTTGCATCAGCGGCTGCTTCTGTAAACCAGGATTTGTTTTCCGCGGCCGGCGCTGTGTTCCTATTGAGCAGTGTGGGTGCCTGGATGAAGAAAACAATTACTTTGAGGTACAAGAATCGTTGATGTGAGGCTGCATTTTTATCCAGTTCTGGGACCTAAGCCATTGCTTTAAACTTGGTCTGTATTTATACTCAGCCTGGTGAGATCATATTTGGAAATGGCTGTTCCAAGTTGTGTCGCTGTGCTGGCAACTACACTTTCAACTGTGTGGACAACACCTGTGACCCTGTGACAGAAGAATGTCGAGAGGTTGGTGGTGTGCACGGCTGCTACCCTAAAGGTAAGGAACAACAATCTTCCCTTAAACTACAATTACTGTAACTGACAAGTGATCAGTGGTAGGTTAACTATGAATACCCCCAATGACTTGCTAAATCACTTGTGATAGCTCATATTTCATAGCCAATACACTTCCAAACACATTTCATATAATCTTCTACTCTAAACATTTTTGCCTGAATTTATATCTTTGACACCAAGATATTTTTCATTCACAGGAACCTCCACTTGTATTGTATCTGGTGACCCCCATTACACCACCTTTGATAAGCGCCGCTATGACTTCATGGGAAACTGTTCTTACCTGATGTCCGAACCTTGCAACAGCACAGATGTGCCTTACTTGTATACACAGACAATGAGAATCGCTACAACAATCCTTATATCAGCTATGTAAAAGCAGTTCATGTCCACGCGCTGGGAGTGATAGTGTCCATTCTGAAAGGAGGAACTGTGCAGGTCAGAGAAAAGAACATTAATTTCAATATTACTGCTAATGTACATATATTGTATACATCTTATTTGGAGGCACATTCAAACGGACAGTTATGTGTTCTGACTTTTCTCAGGTCAATGGTACCAATGTGAACATTCCTCTGAGTCCTGTCAGTGGTGTTGACATTTTTATGTCTGGCAAGCACTACACAGTGGCCTTGAACTTTGGAGTAACTGTACGTTATGATGGGAACCACTTTATGGACATTAAAGTTATCAAGGAGTGAGTATGGTTCTTATAAAAGTATTTTTAATAACAACTATTATAGCTTGATTCACTTTTAAATGTGATCATTTTACAGCTATGAGGACAAACTTTGTGGACTGTGTGGGACTACAACGGAGACCCTAAGGATGACTTCAGACGCCGACTGGTGAACAGGTCCAAAGCCCCAATGACTTTGGCCACAGCTGGAACACAGACCCTAAGTAAGGCAATATGCAATGCTCAAACTGTTACCGCTAAAAGACTTATTGTTAATTGTTAGTTCATATCCTAGATGACTTAACTTTGATTCTGCCCTTCAGGTGTAACAAGCCAGAGGTCGACCCAACTCCAGGATGTACAGATGCTGAGCAGGAGTTGTATGAAGGTCAGGCTTACTGTGGTATCATATTGGACACCAATGGCCCATTTGCTGCTTGCCACCCAAAAGTCAACCCCAATGTGAGTGAAATAAAATAAGATGATTTGAAATGCTTTAGTGTATAAAACCATATAAAAGAGACTTACAGATCTTAACTCTGTGTGTATAGGGTTTCTTCAAAGACTGTTTGTTTGATTTGTGTGAGCTGGATGGAACTCATTCTGCATTGTGTGAAGCAATAGAGTCGACGTCAACGAATGTCAGGACCGTGGCGTCACAATTGGACCCTGGAGAAACAGCACCTTCTGTCGTATGTCTGAAAAATACATATTCCTCAACAATAATCTCTAACAAAAACTGCTGACATCAATGGCTTGTACTATTTCTCACACTGTCTCATAGATAGAGTGAAGTTTATAATTAGCACTAACACACATTCTTCCTCTCTAGCTCTGAAATGCCCACCCAACAGTCATTTTGAATCATGCGCCCCAATTTGCCAACCTTCCTGTAACCCATTTCCACCAAATCAGTGCACTGGGCCTTGTTCTGAAGGATGTGTTTGTGACCCTGGATATATCCTCAGTGCTGGCCAGTGTGTGAAAGAAGACACATGTGGCTGCAGGTATAATGGACATTATTATCAGGTGAGGAATCTGAATGTGGTGTCATTTAGAACAGTGGTGGTTTGTTATAGTGTTTTTCATCAAACTAACATATTTATTCTCTGCATGGTTTTAGCCAGGTGAAGAGTTCTACACCAAGGACTGTGAGCTACTGTGTAAGTGTGACCCCCCATTCGTTACCTGTAATGCTGCCGACTGTCCACCAATGGAACAATGTGGAGTGCAGGATGGTGTAATTGGGTGTTACCCAGAAGGTGAGTGCCATAGTTAGGTAAACTTTTCATCCATCCATCCAATTTCAGTCAGGCTAAAGCCTGCTCATGTCAACTTACTTTATATAATAGCATACCATTGTAATAATATGTTGTATTACATGCAAACAGATTATAACATCACACACTTTTCATTCTTTACAAAATGAGTCTGACCATATCCTATTGCACTTTACACAAACTTTAGCGCTTAAAAAAAAATAGTTGGTGTATTTAAAAATACTTAATCGTTCTCTTTTCGCAATCCCCCAGGATCTCAAGACTGTATTATCTCTGGTGACCCTCATTATAACACCTTTGATGGCAAATACTACAGCTTCATGGGCACTTGCACCTACACTCTGGCCCGCACCTGTAAAAACAACACTGGTAAGCAATGGCCAAAACCGTATTAAAACTATCCACAATCAGCAGAGTTTAAATAAGATTCCAAGTGTACAGCTTTAAAATAACTTTACTTTCCTCTCTCCTGGGTCTAAAGGCCCCTGGTTCTCCATAGAGGGTAAGAATGAAGAGAGAGGAATTTCTGGTGTTTCTTACCTGAGAAAACTGTACGTGACTGTTGATGGTGTCACTGTGACAATGATGAAAAACAGGAAAACTCTGGTCAGTATCCACAGCAGCTTTCATCATTAAACCGCCATTGAAATCATTCTGTAATCTTGAGATAAAGAATCAAGATTTTAAGTCAACCACTAAAATACGTTTTAGTCTCTTTTATATTATAATCTCTGGGATTAAGTAAATTCACACAATAGTTTGAGACGCTCTTCTTATCTTAAAAAAATCTTTCAGTTGTTCCTAATCTGTTTATAGTCACATTATCCCTCTGTCCATTTTTCATTTCTTCAAGAATAATCTTTCCTTTAAATTAAAAGAAAAAGAAACTCACAGTCTTCTAGTCAGAGTTTATATTATTCTTCAGTCCATCTCTAATGTTTATCTCTTTTTTACACATCCAGGTAAATGGACTCAGGGTGTCCCTCCCCCACTCCCCATCTCCGCTCATTTCTCTGTCTCTTGCTGGCCAATATGTAATCCTTACAACTCCGTTCGGCCTGGAGGTGAAGTGGGACGGCAACCATTACGCCAAGATCTCTGTTCCCAGGTACTGAAACTCTGAAAACAGCCTGGATTACTTTAAAGATGTCTTTCCTTTTTGATACTTGAAAGTCACATAGGCTGTCAAATGAGGGACTGAAAGCTCTTAGATTTCATTTGTGTTCTGAAGATGAATAAAAGCGACAATGAGGTTGAGTAAATTAGGGTGAATATTTTTTTGGTGAATGGGGGTTTAAGGGTTAAAGGACTTAAAAACTCAAAAAGCATCTCTGGGGAAATGAACATCTTAACATTAATCTCTCTCTCTCTCTCTCTCTCTCTCTCTCTCTCTCTCTCTCTCTCTCTCTCTCTCTCTCTCTCTCTCTCTCTCTCTCTCTCTCTCTCTTATTTTACCAGTTCCTACTATGACCAGATGTGTGGCCTGTGTGGAGACTATGATGGAAACCCCAACAATGACTTTACTAAACCAAATGGCTCCCAAGCCGAGAGCCCAAATCAGTTTGGTGACAGCTGGCAAACTGATGAGGACGAGGATACGACGTCAGTACCTCTTACTTTTGCTCATTTTATCTACTACACATGCAGCACAATGTTTATGAGGATTAGGTCGACTTCATATGATCAATGATGATGTTGTGTTTTCAGGTGCAAGCCTGACCCTGGACCTCAACCACCCTGTGATCCTGTGCTGGAGGGTGAGGTGTCAAACCCAGAGAACTGTGGGAGAATAACTGACACAAATGGACCCTTTAGGTTAGGACTTACCAAACTATACAATTTGCAAAAACTGCTAACAAAACAATGTTAAAAGACTTTAGTGCTTAACCATTGTACACTTTCTCGTACATTTGCTCCTCACAGGGACTGTATAAATGTGGTGGACCCGTTGCCTTTCTTCCAGAGCTGCGTGTTTGATATGTGCCGTTATCAAGGGCTGCAGCAGGTCCTTTGTGACCAGCTTCAAGCTTACACTGATGCTTGCCTGAGTGCAGGTGCACCTGTCTATCAGTGGAGGGAGCCAGACTTCTGCCGTGAGTCATGCTCTCTATACTGTATCATTTTGCATGAAGTCTTGAATGGATTGAGAATATAATAAAGCAGAAAAATTTGGCAACTTACATCAATGCAAGCATAACATTTCATATTCCCAGTAAAGCCAGCTTTCAGCTCTCTCTAATGCACAAAATTAATTATTGAAGTAAATGCATTTCAGGAGGTTGGAATAGGACAGCTAAAGTTGAACACTTACGATAACTTTAGCCTGATTGTTTTAATTATTTATTAGACTTTTATGCCTTTTATGGCCAGAGTGGTGGAGACAGGAATGCCATCAGTGAGGGAAGAGGACATGGGCTGGGAAACAACATACTCCGCACTGCATCCCCACTTCAGCCTTAATCTCACAGTCAATTACTGATGCTTTATCCCATTTTTCTACAGCTCTGGCATGTCCTCCAAACAGCCATTACTCCATATGTGTGAGCTCCTGTCCAGAGACATGTCTGGGTATCAATGGACCACCGGGCTGCAGTGAGAAGTGTGTAGAGGGCTGTGAGTGTGACCCTGGCTTCATCCTCAGTGACAACAAATGTGTTCCTGTTAAAGACTGCGGCTGTGTGGACCCCTCAGGCTCCTACCACCCGGTGAGTTTAAAACCAGGGCCGACCCGTGGGGTTCTAGGGCCATGGACGATATTAAGGAAATGGTTCCCACTTTTGTAAAAATGGTCAAAATACTGAGTTCAAGATTCTTGAAACCACTGCAAAAAAGACACACATTCCTATCAATGTGGCCATGTTTAGGTGAATGAGAGCTGGTATCTGGAGGGGTGTACGCAGAAGTGTACATGTGAGGGTGGAGGAACTATTCAGTGTTACAACACCAGCTGTCTTCCTACTGAGACCTGCCAACTTGAAGATGGAGACTATGTCTGCAAACCACTTGGTAACGAATACACTTAGTACAGTTTTTAGCATGTGCACTGGTATATTTGTTTACACATCTTATCAAATACACACAAGCTATTCTGCATAAACCTGTTGAGATGTGTAACTAGATTAAATCTTTTTAATCCCTCCTTTTTTATCTCTTTTAGGTACAGGCATTTGCTCTGTTTCTGGTGACCCTCATTACACCTCCTTTGATGATAAAGTACACCACTTCATGGGTGCCTGCTCCTACACTCTCACTAAGCCCTGTAATGAGACCTCTGGCTTGCCATACTTTTCTGTGGAGACACAGAACGAGCACAGAGACAATAATAAGAAAGTGTCTTATGTAAGATCTGTTATCATCAATGTCCACGACACAACGGTCATTTTGAGCAAGGGTCGCAAAGTTCAGGTGAGGAACATTTTAAGATGTGTGATCACTAAATAACAGATTACAGGAGACCAGAACTGTGGTGTATTTGTGAGCTTACCTTATTCGTACATCCTGCAGGTGAATGGAGTTCAGGTCAGTGTCCCTGTCACACTTCCAAACGGTATTAAGATCTTCCTAAGTGGAAAATTTGTGGTGCTTGAGACAGACTTTGGATTGCGCATCCGTTTTGATGGAAATCATCATGCAGATGTCACCCTGCCTTCCTCCTACAGCGGACTGTTATGTGGACTATGTGGTAAAGACTGCAAATTCAACTTTCCCACTTTACTGATGTTTATAATGAAGACTCAAGTGCTACTTTGTACTGCTACTAATCAAATATATATAGTAGTCTTATGATTCATTTCCTCTGGTTCTCTTCGGTCATTTCTGACCAGAAAATTTTCTGTTTTGAAAATTTAAAAATCACTGCTTCATCGGAATGATATGAAACTTGGTGACTTTTCTAGCATTAGGTATGTAAACACACAAAATAATTGGGGTCATGATTCGAGCATGCTAATGAGTCATAAAAAAAAAGTAGCGTTCATTGTCTTCGGTCATAAATAACCGACCATAGTCAATGAATGGGATATCGGCAAAAACACAAAAATTCACAGAATATGTGTGTACAATAAACAAATCAGCCAAAATGCTGAAAAAAAGTACACAGCAGTAAAGGGGTGACACTCTAAAACATCAAGAGTGTGATATTGACACATCCACTCACACATACACGCACACATGCACACTTAAACACACACACACACACACCAATGACCACTGAACCTATGAACCACATTTTGAATTTTTTTTAAATGACAGCTTCTTCAGAATGAAATGAATTGTGGTGACTTTTATGGCATTAGGACTGTGAACACACAAAAAAAATTGAATTGCATGATTCGAGCATGCTAAGTGGTCGTGAAAAAATATTCCCACTTGTGCTCTTCAGTCAAAAATGAACAGCATAGGAAATGAATGGAAAATCTGCAAAAACATAAAAAAAATTGTGTGTACAATCTACCAATCGGCCACAATGCTAAAAAAAAGTAATCAAGAGTGTAACATTGACATTGACACTTATGACTGGGAAGATAACCAATGTAACCTCTAAACGAAGAACACCAGAGGGTTAAATAATGATAATATATTACAGGAAACTATAATGGTAATCCTAAGGATGACAACATCAAGTCAGATGGAAAGCCAACTGACAGCACCAATGAGCTTGGAGAGAGCTGGCAGGTGCCTGATGACAGACCCGAGTAAGTTAAAAGCATATTTGACCATGCACTGCACCAATAATAGTAAAGTTTTGTTCATTTTATTTATAAATATGCTCTTTTTATAATTTAAGCTTTATTCATTCATGCCTTTCCTGTCTTGCACAGTTGTACTCATGGCGGAGAAGACATTGAATGTGATGACAAGATCCAGAATGAAGCTCAGAAACCTACTAACTGTGGCATGATCACCGATATAAATGGTGGGACACACAAACATACATTTTAAATAAAATGAACACTTGGATGATGAGTTCACTGATCTCATGAATACATAAAGCATTTAAAAGGCTTTATCACAATTGAAAAATTCTGTTCTATTTTTCATAGTTGTTTTATTTGAATTGTTTCTTGCTCATTATGTTTATTATTATTTATTTTTTTTCCATTTTTTTTCTTCAAATCATTTCAAATCAGCATATGATGTGGTTACAGGATATAATCATTTAACAATCTTTTGGGGCTTAGTGTCACTTAGTTAACTGAAATTAAAAAAAAAACTAAAACCTAAAGAAAAGTGTAGCTTTGAATAAAATAAACGTTAACCGAAATAAAATAAAAATATTAAAATATATATATATATATATTGTATTTCAGCCAATTGCCATGCCAACATTTCTCATCTTCATTTAGTTTAAATTCATGTACTAAAATAACTAAATTTAAACCTGAAAAAATACTGGAAAAAACCTTTGACTAAAATAATATACAAATAAAAACTCTAAAATGATTCTAAAACAAGTAAGACTGCCAGTGACCTGAACATCGAAAGTAAAGTGTACAAGAGTCCTCATTCTGCTCTATTTATGCTTATATTCTAGAACATCTGTTTTATATGGCTGTTCTT
Organism: Gobiocypris rarus; assembly: GCA_023029165.1. Lineage (NCBI taxonomy): Eukaryota > Metazoa > Chordata > Actinopteri > Cypriniformes > Gobionidae > Gobiocypris > Gobiocypris rarus. The sequence goes on along the minus strand of CM040912.1, from coordinate 40,136,319 downwards.
GTGACACCTGTTTTGTGCACCATTAAAGCCTGTTCATCATTCTTTTCCCAGGTATCTTCAAGCCATGTCATGCAGTGGTTCCTCCCAATTCTTACTTTGAGAACTGTGTGTTTGATCAGTGTGGCACCGGTGGCGCCACAGTGGCACTGTGCCAAGCTATTCAAAGCTATGCTGACCTGTGCGCTCAAGCTGGGGTGCCAATTAACTGGAGAAATAACACCTTCTGCCGTAAGTGTTTGAGCCCTACAGGCATTCTGTAAAGTGCCCTTTGAAACCTGCTATTAACTGTATCCTGGTATTCTAAAAGACTTTTTAGTGTGCACGCTTTAATTAGGAAGCCATCAATAGATGCTGTTTATCCCTTTTGTTCCTAAAGTTAAAACAGTTGTAATTTTGTCTCTCCTTCTCCGCCCATAGTCTCCAGTTTCTCGTCTATCCTTTTCCCACTATTTTCATTCATTTGTTCTCATTGTTCTCATCTGTTCATTGAACACCACTCCTTTATTTCTGTTTCTCGCAGCTATTAAATGTCTGGTTGGTAGTCACTATGAGCCATGTGGTACAGCGTGTCCAGCCAGTTGTCAGGACCCTGGATCTGAAGGCACCTGTACTGAGCCCTGTGTTGAGGGATGTGTGTGTGACCCTGGTTTTGTCCTCAGTGGAGACGAGTGTGTGCCCTTCAGTGAGTGTGGTTGCACTGACAGAGACAACAACTACAGGCCTGTAAGTGCTTCTTTAGAATGGGTTCTTTTCAAGTCGAAAAACGATTTATTCACAAATCGATATTAAACAATATGCATAGTTTAATTTGGTTAGTTTCATACTATCTATCTATCTATCTATCTATCTATCTATCTATCTATCTATCTATCTATCTATCTATCTATCTATCTATCTATCTATCTATCTATCTATCTATCTATCTATCTATCTATCTATCTATCTATCTATCTATCTATCTAAGGTCAATGAGGGTCATCTATCTATCTATCTATCTATCTATCTATCTATCTATCTATCTATCTATCTATCTATCTATCTATCTGTCTGTCTGTCTGTCTGTCTGTCTGTCTGTCTGTCTGTCTCTCTTTCTGTCTGTCTGTCTGTCTGTCCGTCCGTCCGTCCGTCTGTGTATCTATCATCTGTCCATCAATCCATGTATCCATCTATCTATTCATCCATCCGTGTATCCATCCATCTATTCATCCATACGTGTATCCTTCGTCCATCTGTGTATATTTCTATCCATGAATCTATCTATCCATACATTTGTGTATCTTTATATCCATGTATCTATCTATCCATCCATCCATCCATCCGTGTATCTACTATCCATCCATCCATCCGTGTCTCTTTCTGTGTATCCATCCATCCATCTTTGTCACTTTGGATAAAAGCTTCTGCTAAATAAATAAATATAAAATCTGTCTGTCTATCTAACATCTTTATGATACACACTAACTGACCTTTTTTGCAGGAGTGGGCATTTGCCACATTGCTGGTGATCCTCACTACTACACCTTTGATGGGATCATGCACACCTTCATGGGCACCTGCACTTACACGCTGGTGGCAATATGCAACAGCTCTATGGTGACACCCTTCACCATTGTGGCCAAGAACGAAGAACGCGGCCAACCAGAAGCTTCGTATGTTCGCTCTGTGACTGTGCACCTGCCCACTGCCAACATCACCATCAGCAAGAATGGAAGAGTACTGGTGAGAGTCTGAGAAGGAAAGAGGAAGAGATGGAGTAGTGGTTTTAACTATGTTGCATTTGCATGTCTTCTTATGATTAGACATTGTGAATATCAGTGAAATATTGCATAATATAATAGATAAAATTCCAAACAATATGTATAGTGATATTATTGTGCTAAACCGCTGGCCTGTGCTCTCTTTTGTTTTCTCCACCGACTAGCTGAATGAACGCAGGATAAAGACCCCCTACGACATCACTGCAGCCAAGGCACGGGTGTTTGCCAGTGGAGTAAACACCGTACTAGACACTGACTTTGGCCTGATTGTGAAGTTTGATGGAGTGCACCATATTGAGATCACAGTGCCTGGAGACTATTTTAACAAGGTATCAAACAACACAAAATTAAAACTAAAACATAACTATACTTTATATTTGTTCTAAATATATTATTTTGATACTGATGTTTGATTAATAAACCAGAAGGTTCCCTTTTTGTCAGAATATCTGAATTGCATTAAACAATTAAAGAATTTCCACAAGAACTAACACTTATCACTCATATTATAGGTGTGTGGAATGTGCGGTAACTACAACGGCGATTCATCTGATGATAACTTGATGCCTGATGGCAAACCGGCCGAAAATGCCATTGAACTTGGTAACAGCTGGAAAGCAGAGGGAGACAGTGATCCTGGGTGAGTGTTAGATTATTTGGTTCCTCTAAGCATAATACAGAAATAAACACAAGCTAGATAGCAGCATTATATATGCACTTGTGATGCTTATGACTTTGAGGCATTATGGTGAAAAGATTGTAGAGTTTAAATTGTTTTCATTTTTCTGTTGTATTCATCCGTTCCCCATTCCTCCATCCCCAGCTGCAAACCTGATCCACGACCTGAAGACAAACCCAACTGTGATGAGAATGAGGAAGAAATCTACAAGTCACAGTGCGCTGCGTCGATCCTGTCTGATCTCTTCAAGCCCTGTCACTCTCTCATTCCTCCAGATGCCTTCCTGGGGAACTGTGTCTATGACATGTGCGAATATGATGGCATGCACTCGACCCTGTGCGATAACGTTGAGGCTTACGCCCAGGCCTGTCATAGCGCTGGAATCACGATCAGCTGGAGGAACACCACTTTCTGCCGTAAGTGAAAGAAAAAGGCGAAGAGATGGGCTGAGAATGTTGGGTGACAGGAGGAATAATCATTTGGCTAGAATGTAAAGATTCTCCACTGATACCCTCAATATTAATGAATATTTATGTACATTTTGAAGAATTTGTCCCTAAATATGTCAGAGAATCATTGTCATTTAAATTCAATGCATCAAGAGTCCTTTTTGTTTTTATTTCCAGCTCTCCCATGCCCACCAAACAGTCACTATTCTGAGTGCACAGCACCATGTCCTCCTACTTGTGCAGATCTCTTCCCCATATTCTGCCCATTACCACCCAATAGCTGTGTTGAAGGCTGTCAGTGCAATGCAGGCTTTGTGCTAAGTGATGGCAAGTGTGTTCCCCTCTCAAGTTGTGGATGTGTTGACAGCAATGGAGAGTATCATGAGGTGAGTAAACTTTGGGGCTAACAAAAAAAAAATTCAGCTTTCCTTAAAGGGATAGTTCTCCCAAAAATGTTGTCATAATTGACTTACCCTCATGTTGTTCCAGACCTGTATGAGTTTCTTTCTTTTGAACACAAATTAAGATATTTGAAAGAATGTTCCCTTCTGGAAGTCAATACCGTCAACTGTTTGATTACCAACATTCTTTAAAATATCTTCTTTTGGGTTTAACAGAAGAAAAAAACATGTATAGGTTTGGAACAACATGAGATTTTCATTTTTGGGTGAACCCTCCCTTTAATATTAGAATGCCTGCCATGATGGTTGACTAGAATATTGAGATACTACACTATTGTTAAAACGTTTTTGGTTAGTACTTAAAAAAAAGGAAATCAATTAATTTCATCAGAATTTAATTTACATTTTTTATAATGTTACAAATTATTCTGAGCATTCCATTCATCAAAAAAATCCTGAAATCAATGATTGCAATTGTTTCCACAAAATGAAGCAGCACAACTATTTCTTGATTGATTTCTGAAGGATCATGTGACACTGAAGACTGGAGTAATGGCTGCTGTAAATTCAGCTTTGCCATCACAGGAATAATTTTTGTTGATAAAATAAATACAGCCTTGGTGAGCCTTCTAAGATAATTCTTTTTTAATAGTTAAAAATCTAACCGACCCCAAACTTTTGGACGATAGTGTATATATTAAAGACTTCTATTCTTCAAAACTCTCATTATTGAAATTGTTTTCTGTGTAAAAGAATAATGTGCAAATACATGATGCTTAAAGAATGTATTGGAAAAAGGTGCTGTAAAGACGGAAGTGCTTTCATTTTATATGTCACAAAATATTACAGTAATCCCTGGTATACATTTCAGGTGGGAGATTCATGGATAACTGACCACTGCGAGCAGAGGTGCAGCTGCACCCTTGGAGGAGTGCTGTCCTGCACATCCTTTGAATGCAATGAAAACTCAATCTGTGATCTTGACAGCAATGGAGACCGTTACTGCAAACCTGAGAGTGAGTTTTACAATGCGAAACACTAAATATAAAAAAAAGTGCTTAATGCAGACCATCCGAGATGAAGATTTTTTTACACATTTTGCCTGCTTGTCTTGTCGAATATAATATTTAAATATATACATTTGCATATGGCAACATTGCTCTATCACACCCAGTACCCAGAGTATATATTTATCCCAAAATAATGGACAGCTAAGCTAAATTATACAGCAAGGAACACTTAATGACCAACCTTTTTGGAGTTTAATGACTGGGCCTGCTGGGCATTTAAAGAAATGTATATGTCAGGAATGACCTAACTCTAAACTTCTTTTACTTCTCATAGAATTTGATGACTGCAATATTGCTGGGGACCCTCATTATCGAACCTTTGACAATTACAATCATCACTACCAGGGAGCGTATACCTATGTATTAACCCAAGGAAACAATCTGCCAAGTTCCCTCACCCCTTTCAGGGTCCGCGGAAAAAACCAAAGGCAGGGAGGTATCAGCCGCGTGTCGCTCCTGCATGAGGTCTATGTAGACGTGTACGGCATTACTGTTCGAATGCAACAGAAGAAGAAAGTGCTGGTGAGAGAATCATGGGACATGTAGTCAGTCCTAATAGCTGTATCTAACAGGCTTTCAAACCACTGTGGATTACACCATATAGTAAAATGTCACATCATAGAAGTCTTCTGCATTGTTTACCTCCATCAGGTCAATGGCGAGAAAGTTGGTCTACCATACAGTCCTGTACAGGGAGTTGACATAAAAACGAAGTCTCGCTTTGTTATGCTCACAACTGACTTTGGCCTTTCTGTGCGCTTTGATGGCAGCTCCCAAGGAGGTACAAGACCCAATCTCAAACTCAAAATGAACATAGCACAATTTATCAAGTATATAAGTTTATTAAGTATATAATCACAAACACTCTCTCTCTCTCTCTCTGTTCCTCTCTCCTAAAGTGGTGAGACTGCCTAGTGTATACAGATCTCGTGTGATCGGTCTGTGTGGTAACTATGATGGACGCACCAGTAATGAATACACAAAACCAGACGGCACAGTTACGCGCAACCTCAATGAGTTTGGAGACAGCTGGAGAGTAACTGACAAAGATGGGGCGAGTCTTCGTACCACATCCCTACCGAAGATGGTGCACCTGCAGAAGTACGAGAGACTCAGCTTATCTGTTGTGCTATGCATTATAAATCAGCTGGGATTTAAATTCTCATGAAGTTCACCCTAAACATATTAACTAACCTGAAATTAATCGTGTGAATTGATCCCACTCCTAAACATCCTGTCTTATTTGTGATTAGGCGTGAAGTGGAGGCAGATCCAGATTCAGGGTTTGACACTACGGGCTGCACAAATGCTCAGCTGGCTGAGTTGAACGGGAATCAACAGTGTGGGGCACTCAGTAACCCTGATGGTCCTTTCAAAGACTGTCATGCTGTGGTCGCTCCAAACGTGTTCCAGGAGTGAGTAATGCGTGCATCTGTTTGTGTGAGGGTGTGTAAACTCTAGTGACTGTGTGAGTTCATTTCCTGAGCCCAGAGAATAACATAATGCGCGGTGGGTGTGTACTGCATTAACTCTGAATGAGATCATGCGTATGCGCATTGTGTTTGATTGAGATAAACTCATGATATGTGGATGTTGGTACGGATGCACAGTTCTTCATCACTATGTGTGTGTGTGCATTGCAGGGATTGTGTGTTTGACCTGTGCGCTGAGCAGGGCAGTGAAGTGCTGCGCTGTGAAAGTTACGCCGTCTACGCTCGGGCTTGCCAAGATGAGGGTGTCAAATTAGGGAAATGGAGACAAGAGCTGAAGTGTGGTATGACAACAACAAAAAAATCAATTACACAATGCAGACTTTATCCAGAATGTAGCACACCTTTCCAAAACTTTAGGATCAGTAAGATTTTAACATAAAAGACTTCGTTTAAAAAAATTATTAAAAAATTGTACCGACCCCAAACTTCTGAATGGTGTATTTACACAACTATAACCATGTTTCCACTTTTGCACACACACATTTATTTATATAGTGCTTTCCTGATTGTGTGTTTGTGATCACATTCAGGTCTGCAATGTGGGGCCAACAGCAGCTACTCCATCTGTATGACTCCATGCCCGGCGTCCTGCGCAGACCTGGCGGCTCCTTCGGAGTGCGAGCAAACACAGTGTGTGGAGGGATGTGAGTGCGCCTCCGGCTTTGTCCTGAGCGACCAGGACTGTGTGCCTTACAGCCAATGTGGATGCACTTACCTAAATCGCTACTATCTGGTGAGGATCTTGATGCATATAAAATACAACAGGTTAAAGGTTATGGAGTAAAATGAACATGGAAAGATGAAACAAGACATTGCACTTGCTGATCATGTTTCCCTGTACCCTTCCACACACAGCTCAAGGAGCAATTTGTGACAGAAGATTGTTCACAGAGTTGTGAGTGTACTACAACTGCTGCCGTGTGTCAAACAAAGAGCTGTAGAGACAACGAGATCTGCACTGTGTACGAGACTAAACGCGACTGTTATGAGGGTGAGTTTATGATTGAGATTACTTTACTCTTAAAGTATTTTATCAAGTGAAAGTGAAAAGTGAAGTGATGTGTAGCCTCTGCATTTCACACATCCATGTGCGCACACACAGCAGCAAGTTTTGTGAACACACGCACACACTGTAAACACACACCTGGAGCAGTGGGCAGCAATTGAGGTTTAGGTGCCTTGCTCAAGGACCCCCATTTGTGGGCAATGAGAGTGGAAGAGAGCGCTGTTCATTCACTGCCCTCACCTCCATTTCCTGCCAGTACGGAGACTCAAACCTGCGACCCCAACTCTCTAACTATTAGTACTGATTTGTACTGATTTTGAACTTCTTATGCCCTCTGTCTCTCTCAGTGAGTCCATGTTTGAGCTCACCCTGTCAGAACGATGGTACCTGTATGGAAAAAACAGATGGTTCTGGGTACACCTGCACTTGCACTGAAGGTTTTGAGGGCACAAACTGTGAGCTCTTTAAAATCCCCACTGAGGATGAGAAAGGCCTCGGTAAGTGAATGTGAACATACTGTAGTCATTCATTTGCATGATTAAAATTAAACCATATATGCCAGTGATGTGTAATAAGAGTTTTTTTTCCTGCTTGCTTTTTTAAAGATAATACATCTATTATCTTGATTGGAGTCCTTGTGCCGCTTGGCGTCATCCTCTTAGTCGCTGCAATTGTGTGCATTTACAAGAAGTGCAGGTAAAGCCCATTTAAAGAATAAACTCACATCAAAGACACTGACTGTGAAATAATGTCAAAAAGACGTATAAATCCAGGCGTTCACTTTAAATAATTTGAAATATTTTTTAGAAGGAAAATTCATGATTTTGAATCTCTTTTTACACAGCCACAAAAAGATGATTTATGAGACAAGTAAATTTGAACTGAACAAAACAAAAGGTACGTGATAACTGATTGAACCGATTTAAACACCAAACAACTATAAGCATAATATGAGCTGTAATATGAGTATTTCTGTTCACAGAGCATCCCTATGAAAGCCTGGGTGAGAGGAAGAAGCAGGGAGCAGACAACAGCGAGCTGAAGGCAACAACATTCTGAAATGTTTTTTTGACAGTGATTTGCTGATATGTGAAGATTTTGTTTATATTTATTCACTTTAAATGTCTTTGTGGAATATGTGAAATAACTGGTAAAACCTCTGTTAATAGTTTTTCAACCTTTCAGTAACTTATTTGTAAACTTTATTGTAATTTTTGGTGGGGGTGTGATATGATTGGTGGAATGTGCAATTATCAAATGTCTGTGAACATCTGATATGAAATAAATTATATTTTCTTCTGGAAAATATTTTCTCTCCTTTTATGGCAATTTCTTTATTATTATTTTGAATAAGTTAACAAGACGATTTATGCCCTGACTGCTTTTATTCAACTTGTTGAAGTGCAACAATCCAATATCCATAAACACACATTTCCAACAACTCTGAACACTTTTGTTAACACTTTAAACAGCATTGTAATTAAAGCTGTATAAAAACAAAAAGGTGCAAAGCAGCAGATCATAGAGCAGAAAAGTAAAAATTAGTCTATTTTGACCAGCTATCTATATGATTGAGAGCCAGAAGGACATTCCTTCAGAAGTCCTTGGCATTCAAAAAAATGCAAATTGTCCAAAAACACAATACAAGCGCAATACTCAAAATATATTGCCTCAACAGCTCTGATACCTTTTGCGCAACTTCTAACCTCAGGATATTTATACAGACTTGGAGTAAATCCAGTGGTTAGAGTTGGCATTTCTTGTCTCTGCCATGTCGATTAATAATTGTTCTGTTAAAAAAAAAACGATCCAAACATTTTTTCCTTTTTAAACTCAAAGTATACGATCCTTTGTTTGAACATTCCTTCTTTTCCCCCCAAAACATAAGTTACAAAAATGTAAATAAAGTGCTTAGAAAAAATTAAACTAGATCGCCTACATCTTTGTTGAAAATGAAATCTGTTGAATCGATGCCCTGGAAAGTAGTATAACAAATATTTTCTGAACATTTCCTTCTTCTGTAAATGGTCTAATTGTGCTAAGTGACCTTTCTTCACAAGTTTTCAATGTAAAATAATAACAATTACGTCAAAAAAAATAAATAAAAAAATTAAACTGGCCGAGATTCAAATATGGAAATTACAAGTGAAATGGATTAAGACTTTGAACATTAAAATACATCACAGTGTTTCTATTAAAACATACATCCACAATATGGTTTTGGATCAGTGTGTTACATTTCTGCAGAATAAGAAGTCTGCTCAAAAATTTTAGTTTGAAAAACTTAAACATTCAAGATCCTATATTCAGAGGCAATAAAAAAAAAGCATTTGCAACATTCCACAACAAATGAAAAGCATTTTTAGTCTCAAGGATGATTCAGTAGTTCTCACATGTAAACATTGATGCAAAGAAATCAATCACAACCCCATTAAATGGCTCGATGGGTGACACTTTACGCCAGTTGGTAATTGATTACCACTACAGCCAAAGGGGTTGCAGATATGAAGCTCTCTGTGAAAGTCTGATGGTCAGTGTAAATGCATAGAAATCAATACTACTGTATGGCCAGAATCTGCCCTGACACTAACCGGGAATTTGTTCCTGGATATCTAGCGGGAGAGGGACAAGATCATTCTGGAGCAAAAGATTAGACCACATATTTAAGAGCACACACTGCAGTAGGAATGTGACAGAATGTTTCTAAATCCATAAAAGGAGGAGCAGAAATAAAATGGCACCGGCCAATAACACAAGCTCCACCTTCAAGAACCAGAAGTGACTTGATTTGCCTGCTCTCAGGCAATGAAAGGTGGTGTGTGATTACATGGGAAACCTGTATTATGGACACAACAGTGAAATAATTTGATGAAAACCTCAAATAAATATGAATTTAACAACATGTGCACATAACTATTGACGGAGTAAGGAATATTGGTGACATGGAGTTACACGGTACGGTACAAAAGCAAGACCAAAAACATTCCAGTGTACACGACTGAAAATTAAAGAAACTTTCTGATCGCCCAAAGGCACAACATTGCAAACCATCTTTTAAGTATTTAAGAAAAACAATAAAAGCACTTTGCAAAGTGGAATGCGAATGACAAAGAGGAATTAGATATAGGCAGAGAAATGTTGGCAATGTTGACAAATGAAATGTAAAGACATCTAAAAAAAAATATCCAAAACTAAGAAGTAAACAGAGAAAATAATAATAATAATAATTTGCATGTTACATGCTGTTACAATGGGATACGACTAGGCCCAGAAAGAATCTGCTGAATTCTTCATATTCTCTGTACTGATTTTTGGGGACAATTCTACAGATGCCTTTAAAGAGCAAAATGGGTTTAATGGAAAGCTAGACTCTAATTGGTAGCTGAAAACGTTACCAAAATAGCCAAATTATTTAACTAACATCCTTTGAGAAATGTAAGTTTTTTTTAGAAATCTCTGAGTGCACAGATTCCATGTTTATCTGTGAATGACTAACCATAACCATCCATCCTTAAACAGCCATAAATACACTCTTTTTTTACTTTCAGAACTTCCTGAATCCAGTGAAATGTCCTACGGATAAACAAAATAAACCCTGTGTGTTTATGCTTTCTTTTGATTCCTGCAGTCAAAATTGTCAGTAGCTGCACGCAAATTACATCAAAAATATTTAAAATAAATCACAGCATGTAAACAATGAATGCTGGTAAAAAGAACCAAATAAATACATATTGAATTGAAACCGAAAGACAATGGACCACTTTTACAATTACACTACTTCATGACACATGATTCTTTCATGTCCCAAAGTTCAAGAATATCCGCAACTCTTCTTCCTGCGCGTGTGTATGCGTGCATTTAGGAGTGTGAATCCAGAACCAGCACCTTGCACTCACGCTTGGCAATTTTGTCAAGCGACAAAATGTTCCTGTCTGGAGGAAGGTACAGCGGCCGACCAACAGGAGAACCCACGGGAGGGGTGATGGCCCTGCGCTCCATAACACTGCCTGTCCTGTAAGACACACACAAACACGATGAAAGACATTGATCAGTGCTGCAGTACATTGAACAGTGAAGTAAGGCAGCTGTACAGGGATGTACCAGTTTGCTATATCCTATATTAGAGTTCCTGAATATGTAGAAAAATATAAATCAGTGAACTAAGATGTTCCATTTCAGTCAGGATACACATATACAAACACACGCATATATATATATGATGTGTTAGAAGCAGGAAAAATGGGCATGTGCAAGGATTTGAGCGAGTTTGACAAGAGTCAAATTGTGATGGCTAGATGACTGGGTCAGAGCATCTCCAAAACTGCAGCTCCTGTGGGGTGTTCCCAGTCTGCAGTGGTCAGTATCTATCAAAAGTGATCCAAGGAAAAAACAGTTGTGAACCGGTGATGGTCATGGGTGGCCAAGGCTCATTGATGCACGTTTGGAGCAAAGGCTGGCCAGTTTGTGGTCCGATCAAACAGATGAGCTACTGTAGTTAAAATTGCTCAAGAAGTTAATGCTGGTTCTGATGAAAGGTGTCAATACACAGTGCATCACAGTTTGTTGTGTATGGGGCTGCATAGTCTCAGTCAGGGTGCCCATGCTGACCCCTGACCCCACTACCGAAAGCGCCAACAGTCGGCACGTGAGCATCAGAACTGGAACTCGGAGCAATGGAAGAATGTAGTGTGATGCTTTGGCCCCTTTGGCAGGTTAAAAATGTTAGGGTCGTTAAGATTTTGTAATGTTTTTGAAAGAAGTCTATTATGCTCACCAAGGCTAAACAATAATATTGTGAAACATTATTACAATTTAAAAATAACCATTTTCGATTTTTATATGTTTAAAAATGTAATTTAATCCTGTGATGGCATGAATTTTTAGCATCATTACTCCAGTCTTCAGTGTCACATGATCCTTCAGAAATCATACTTATATTCTGATTTGGTGAAACATTTAAAAAAAGAAACATTTCTTATTATTATCAATGTTGAAAATTATTAAGCAGTTGTGCTGCTTAATATGTTTGTGAATCCATGATACATTCTTTGATGAATAGAATAAAAAAGTACTATTTAAAAGTATGAATTAAAAGCAAAAAACAAAACAAAAAATGTAATAGTAGTTTATATTGTTGAAAGTAAATATTAAAATATTATCTGGAATTTATTTAAAATATTACTGTTTAAAAGGGCTGTCAACAGAAAAAAAAAATGTTTTAATCCATACAGAAAAGAACAACATAGAAAAACAGGATGACACTTTAGTAAATTATTATATGGAATTATTGTTAAACATATTTAATTAATATCTTAAGGTCCCCCAAGGCAGCACACTAGGTTTTGCAACAGACTTAAAGTGTACTTGTGTATAGTTAGTGTGTGTCGCGTGTGTGTGCATGTGCGAGTATGTGAGTGTGCGAGAGAGAGAGAGACTGAAAGATTAAATCATATTTACAGTATGTGAAATATGTGAAGATCATCTGTGTGTAGGTGTCTGCAAGTTTAACACTATACCTTGTGAGGTGAAACTTGGATGGTTGCTGGTGAGAAAAGGACTGAGACCGGCCCAAACTGAGACTGGCCTGATGTCGGTCCAGAATGTCTCTGACCGCTGGACTTGATGGACTGTTCTTGCGGGACAAAGGACGGGCATCAGGGGGAGGGTTGGATACGGATGCTGTGAACTGTAGCTTCAGTTTCATGTGCTGACTCAACTAAAGACAGAGGAGATAAAATGATACACAGATACTGAGGTGTTTAGATCCAGTAATTCAACGTATTGGTTTTGTTGAAGGAAGTGAAACAGAACAATGAATTGCTCACATCACCTGTAACACAAACTTAATGATCTTTACCTCAAAAAGGCCTGCTCGGAGTATCTGAAATGCCACACTGACGGAGAGGGTACTGCCTTTTCGACAGTAACCCAGGTTACTGAGAGGAGAATGACACACCACTGCATTCACTGCAGGATCCTCTTTCTGTCCACGACCTGAGAAGACAAAAGGAGGATCAAAAAATCCAACAGGACATACAAAAAAAACCTTTTAGCCATAACCCAGAACTTAGCACACACACATCAGTTACAAGCAGCTGTGCTGCTCATGCAAAAGATGCAGGTTCTACTGTGGTCGTGATTATTTCCTAATCTTGTTCTCCCCTTCATTTCCTGTCCTCTCTGCACTTTCATTATGAATTTCATTTATCTGCAATGCAGTCAATATGCAGTTTGGATTCTTTTACTTGTACGTCTTTGATGACATCATCTCATCTGGCATTACATTACAAATACTCACAGTCATAGCTTGAGCCTCAAAATCTGTGCATCTACAAGCATGAACCGCACCCTTTATGAGCAAATGATATGGAGAAACTTTGCTCTCCTTTATCAGGCCAATCACTGATAATGTTGCAAAACTTTTTTTGCCTGGCAGCAATATTTGTTTTTCTCAACATTCTTTAACATCAGCACTTCTCGATTTATTGCAATCTCTCATTTTTTTAACGCCCTCTCACCTTTATTGCTATATTCAAGGGCAGTGTTGCCAGATTGGGCTGGTTTCTGGTTTTGAAATTGATTGTGCGGGTACAAAATGGTTTGGCCGGGTGGACAATATTTGGGCTGGTTTGGGGTTAGTTTGGCGGTTTTCAAATATCTAAATTTTATAGACTAACTGGTTAACAAACAAATCCCAATTGGGCTTGTACTCCATAAAATCAGTCATCATGACGTTAATAAACACACACGCCCACTGCAGAGTCGGTTCTGACGAGCATGCTCATTTAGCCAATCAAGAGCGATAGCAGACATACCTGATGATTCATGAGTGATGGGTTTTTAGTGCGATAAGGGATCAGATTTTGAACTTGTAGCTGTATATTCAAGTGACTGCTATGCCAAAGTGGCCTAAATATAAGTTGCAGCTAAAGTAAAGAGTGGGAGATTTAAAACAAACTCTTAAACGTGGATTACATGTACATGATCTTTGTAAATATAACTAACTAGAGCACAGTTGAATGGCTTAATAGGAATCGAATATGGGATGACTCCTGTTTTTGTCATATAAACTGGCCTGATCAGGACATATGCAACTTTTAAACCGCACAGACTGTACTCTGGTATACTCGGCCCTGACACCTGCTGAAAGAAGTTTGCATCAACGATTAATCAGTTCTGCATTATGTTCTACAGTGTGTACTTCAAGAAAGACAAGGGTAAAAGTCTGTTCATTTCTTGACTACCGTTTGCAACTATTTGACAGGCTACTTTAATAATTTCTACCTGTTTGTGTAGAAACGTTATTTTGTCATATTTTCTCATTTTCTTTTACTGTATTTGCCATGTTTTGATCCGTTTTTCTGTTGTATTGTGCTCCCTGCAAGAAAATGTATTAATTTGTGTATGTTAATTGTTAAACTTTTTGTTATTTTATATGTTGAATGTATTATTTTTTTATAAAAATTAATTCGTTGTCATGACAATATAATTCTATCACATTCTTTTGACAGTGAATGATTTGGATAGGGTTTGCACAGTTTTGGGGCAGGTCGACCCAACGTATTTTCCTTTGGTCGCTTGGCTTCTTGACACTATTTTTGACTGTGATTAAAGAAATCTCTCCACACCTTCTTTACACACCTCTTTCTATTGATGAATCAAATTAAAACTGTCACTTTTTTCTTTTAGTTTATTGAAATAGAGCTGAAATAAATTTAATTGTAGAAAATTTTGAAATATTTCCTTGGCAGCTAACTTAAATAAAAAGTTGAAGTACTAAAATTAAAACCAATTAAAAAATGGAAAAAGCACATAATAAAAGTACCAAAACTTAAAAAAAAAAAAAAAATCTAAATACTACAATAATAATGTTTTTTAAAAATCTAAAAAGAAACACTTCTTCAAACATATATTTTGTTCATATACCTACCATATATATCAAAGCAGGCAACTGTGTGTTTGTCATTCAAAAATCTGACACTAATCAATTCAATTGACTTGTTTTTTAACATTTTACCAGTGCTCACCTTCAGGCGTCCAGACTAGTCGGACTGCCAGAAAGTCCTGCAAGTTGTTGAGGAGGGTATAACGCACCCGGAAATGCTCATGGGCCTTGACCGCACTGGGACAGCTGGCAGTCATAATGAAGCGTGGCCGGTCCAGTCTCACGCTGGGGAGACTATAGTGGGTGTAGATAGAGTTGGTGAAGGGCAGTTTAGAAGTAGACCACTGTAAGACTGCAACTAATGGCACCTCCAGTCCCTGCAGCCCCCCCAAAAACATGATATTTTATTAAAACAGTTTATTTTGTCTTTAAATACATTTATATCATCAAAATTTTAAATTATCGGAAACAAGTTACAAAAAAAAATAGTGAATTTTTTTAGCCTGTACCAAACCAAGGACCAGATTTAGTAAACAGGGAAAATTAACATGGATAGGAGTGAAAAGTTCTGAGTGAGATCTATTGATGACACGCAAATTAAAGAACACAGATACAGCCGGATCATTTCCATAATGACCAAAGCAATCTACCAATTTTCCTGTTTAACACTGTGAAGCTGCTTTGAAACAATCTGCATTGTTAAAAGCGCTATATAAATAAAGTTGAAGAGCAGCAAATTAGCGTCTGGTTAAGACATGCGTTTTTGGGAGGAAAATAATGGCACAAATACCAGTAAATTGGCTAGCAAAACCTCGGTAAATCACTTTGCATGATTCATTTTAATCCTCTCCTCCCATAAATTTTGCATCTGAAAGGGAAACTCCTACAAATGCATAAGGTCAGCCGCAAAAATTACTGTTTGCACGCCTTTTTTAACGCTAATTCCTCACTGCGTGTCATTAGTAAATCCTGTTAAATGTAAATCTGGTCCTAAAATTTTACTACATAATGTACTATGTAATGACTGACGGCCCACCTCATTTGAATCATCTTGTGGCTGGTTATTTAGCTGCAGCTGGAAGAGAAAGTTCTGCTCCTCTAGAGCACTGAGCATGCTGGGAAGGTGGCTAGACTCACTGTCCATTCTATAAAATGATGCCATGGCAACCTCTCCTGACTGATGACTGAAGAAGATAAACATAATATGATATGATGTTGAGATTCTCACGACTGGTTACATTTTTGTAGCTGAACATTGTATAACTTTTTAAACTTGTATCTTAAATTCTTAATAATATGACATGTATAGGCCAATATATAGACCAACAGATTTTGTGTTATCTACCACACAATGTTTGAATGGTATGTTAAGGGTTCAAGTTGAATTAATAGCAAATAGCTTACTTTGAGTAGTTTACTTAAGAACAAATCCTAAACTTTATAAAAACAAGACTTTATAACAAACCCTAACTAGAATGTTTGAGGACGTTATCAATAGAGTGATAACAGAACTGCAATCACACTCACAGGTGTATAAGGTCACACATAATGTTTTCTCTTACCATACATTGTCTACCAGCAGCACCGAGCCATCTGGCATCATTGGTAAGTATGAAGCATTGAAGTTAGGAAAGATCTTGACATCACGCACACACACTTCCTCTTGAGAACTCCCATTTAACACTGAAACAGTCAGATGTTAGTGCATACATAAACAGGACGTCTATGACATAAAGGGACAGGAAGCCACAAAACTAAAAAAAGTAGATGCAAAACCACTACAGAATGCCTACTGCCCGTTTCACACACTTATACCATTTTAGCACAATGATGTCTACTGATGTGCTTACACTATAGCAGTGGTGACAAAATGTATGTAGAACATCAGCTGAACGAAACTGTCACTGTTGAACATAACTGACAGATTTAAAGAGAGGACAGTCTAATAAAGTCATACAAATATATCATACAAACATATCCATCCATCTTCCCTTGAAGACTGTGTGAATAGATGTGAGAATAATTGATTGTATAATGGGGTACAGTATGAATATCATTCTTCACTTCCTTACATTACGGACCACTAAGGACCCATTACATCATACTCAGACAGACAGACAGACAGACAGACACTCACGATTATGAAAAATTCATAAGAGGCCTCAGTTTTGAAACAGAGATCACAATTACGTTAATAAAATATATATACAGTATATACAATATATTGCCAAAAGTATAGGGACATTCAGCTGTTCCAATGACTTACATGGCCAAAGTTGTATGTATAAAATCAAGCACCTAGGCATGCAGACTGCTTTTACAAACATTTGGGAAAGAATGGGTCGCTCTCAGGAGCTCAGTGAATTCAAGCGTGATACAGCGATAGGTTGCCAACTGTGCAATAAGTCCATTTGTGAAATTTCCTCACTGCTAAATATTCCATGGTGTTAGTGGTATTATAACAGAGTGGAAACAATTGGGAATAACAGCAACTCAGCCACAAAGTGGTAGGCCATGTAAAAATCACAGAGCATGGTCAGCGCATGCTTAGGCGCACAGAAGTCGCCAACTTTCTGCGGAGTCAATAGCTACAGACCCCCAAACTTTGTGTAGACTTCAGATTAGCTCAAGAACAGTGTGTAGAGAGCTTCATGGAATGCATTGCCGTGGCCGAGCAGCTCATCCAAGCCTTACACCACCAAGTGCAATGCAAACCGCTTCTCTGTCTGGCAATCTGATAGATGAGTATGGGTTTGGCAGTTGCCAGGAGAACGGTACTTGCCTGACTGCATCGTGCCAAGTGTAAAGTTTGGTAATTGGGATTATGGTGTGGGGTTGTTTTTCAGGCGTTGGGCTTGGCCCCTTAGTTCCAGTGAAAGGAGCTCTAAATTCTTCAGCATACCAAGACATTTTGGACAATTTAATGCTCCCAACTTTGTGGGTACAGTTTGGGGATGGCCCCTTCCTGTTCCAACAGGACTGCACACCAGTGCACAAAGCAAGGTCCATAAAAACATGGATGAGCAAGTTTGGTGTGGAGGAACTTGACTGTCCTGCAGAGTCCTTACCTCACAAATACCCTTCTAGAAGAATGGTCAAAAATTCCCATAAACACACTCCTAAACCTTGTGGAAAGCTTTCCCAGAAGAGTTGAAGCTGTTATAGTTGCCAATGGTGGGCCAACTCTATATTAAACCCTATGGATTAAGAATGGGATGTCATTAAAGTTCACATGCATGTAAAAGGCAGGCGTCCCAAAACTTTTGGCAATATAGTGTGAGCTCATCAAGTCTCTTTTTGAACAGAAAAATTGTGAAATATTATAACTTTATACAATATATGTTTTTTACTTACAGTGCATCCGGAAAGTATTCACAACAGTTAACTTTTCCACATTTTGTTGTCTTTTTCCAAAATGGATTAAATTAAATATTTGTTTCCTCAATTCTACAAACCATACCCCAAAATGACAATGTGAAAGGAGTGTGTTTGAAATCTTTGGAAATGTATAAAATGTGTAAAAAAATTACCCCCGAAAACAAAAACAAAAAAATCACATGTATTCACACCTTTTGCTCGATATTTTGTTGAAGCACCTTTGGCACCAATTACAGCCTCAAGTCTTTTTGAGTATGATGTTACAAGTTTGGCACACCTATGTTTAGGCAGCTTCTCCCATTCTTCTTTGCAGGACCTCTCAAATTCCATCAGGTTGGATGGGGAGCGTCGGTGCACAGCCATTTTCAGATCTCTCCAGAGATGTTCAATCGAGTTCAAGTCTGGGCTCTGGCTGGGTCACTCAAGTACATTCACAGAGTTGTCCCGTGTGCTTAGTTTCATTGTCCTGTTAAAAGAGGAACCTTCGCCACAGTCTGAGGTCCAGAGTGCTATGGAGCAGGTTTTCAAGGATGTCTCTGTACATTGCTGCATTCATCTTTCCCTCGATCCTGACTAGTCTCCCAGTTCCTGCCACTGATAAACATCCCCACAGCACGATGCTGCCACCACCATTCTTCACTATAGGGATGGTATTGGTCAGGTGATGAGTGGTGCCTGGTTTCCTCCAGACATGACACTTGCCATTCAGGCCAAATAGTTCAATCTATTTTCAGACCAGATAATTTTTTTTTTTCTCGTGAGTCCTTCAGATGCCTTTTGGTAAACTCCAGGCGGCCTTTTACTGAGGAGTGGCTTCCATCTGGCCATTTTACCATTCAGGCCTGATTGGTGGCGTCCTGCAGAGATGGTTGTTCTTCTGTAAGGTTCTCCACTCTCCACAGAGAAACGCTGGAGCTCTGTCAGATTGACCATCGGGTTCTTGGTCACCTCCCTGACTAAGACCCTTCTCCCCCGATCTGAAGATCTGGACCTTCAATGCTGCAGAGTTTTTTTCTGTACCCTTCCCCAGAACTGTGCCTCGATACAATCCTGTCTCGGAGGTCTACAGGACAATTCTTTGGACTTCATGGCTTAGTTTGTGCTCTGACATACACTGTTAACTGTGTGACATTATATAGACAGGTATGCCTTTCCAAATAATGTCCACAGGTGGACTTAAATAAAGTTGTAGAAACAGCTCAAGGACGATCAGTGGAAACAGGATGCACCTGAGCCAAATTTTGAGTGTCATGGCAAAGGCTGTGAATAGTTATGTAAATGTGATTTTATTTTATTTTTATTTTTAATACATTTGCAAAGATTTCAAACAAACTTCCCCCCAGGAATCTTTGATGAATATGAAGTTTAAAAGAACAACATTTATTTAAAATATAAATATTTTGTAACATTATAAATCTCTTTTATAAACTTTTTATAAACTTAAAGGGATAGTTTACCCAAAAATGAAAAACATCCCATGATTTACTCACCATCAAGCCATCCTAGGTGTATATGGCTATCTTCAAACACAAGCAGAGTTATATTAAAAAATATCAAAAATATTTTCTTTAAAAAAAGCATTTCAGAAAGCCTTTTATTAATCCCCTGGAGTCAATTGGATTACTTTTGTGAAGGATGGATGCACGTTTTTGGATTTTTTAATAAAACTCTGATTGTGTTTGTCTGAAAGAAGATACACCTAGGATTGCTTGGATGAACTATCCCTTTAATGCATACTAAATTTAAAAATTAAAACATTTCTTTCAAAAAACAAATCTACTGACTCCAAACCATTGAATGGTAGTGGATATGTAGCATTTGTGCTCATAAAATGTGAGGAAAAGAAAAAGGGCTGACATTACCTTTGAGGACGGTTAAGTGTCTTCCTGAAACAGTCATTTGCTGACACTTAACTGTGGGAGGGGGCAGGACGTTGAGTGTGGTGCTGACTGTTAGCAAACAAGAGAAAATGATACAAATTTAAAACCACCATTAAAAAATCCTAAACATCATAGGTATCTAAAAAGCAAACTGTATTTTAAAATACATGAAATTTCAAGAATGTAAATAACACAGTAAGAATAACATGACACTGACAAGCACATAAGAAAATAACAGATAAAGAAACAGAGAGGGGAGAAATACTGAAATGAAAGAGACAACTATGAAGTGATGAGTGACAGAGGGTTTTCCCTGAGGTCCTAAATCAATAATGACATCATCCAGTATTGTGCTGAAGGAAGCACAAGCTCACCCTGCGCTTTGAAGGTGTTAAGGTCCTGGCGGAATGTTTGGCAGGGGCTCTTTTGTTGGAGGATGTTCAGGTAGCCATGTTCTTGGATCTCAGCTTTCTCCTCTTCTTGCTTCCACACAGTCACAATTATCTTCATCGAGTTAACACGCAAACATAAACACATAATGAGAAGTGCGATCAGCAACACGTGCAAGGTGATGTGGCATAGTGTGAGCACTGTTGTTTGTCACATTCACACTGTTTGCATTAGAACCTTACACAAACATATACAAATCAGCAACACAACCGTTTCAAAAAAGTGTGTGATGGTAGAAGTTTCTTCCTGTTCTTTTTATACCACAATAGCAAAGGCAAAATACATAACGACATGCATGAATGCCAGAAAGAACATATAAAACAAGCACACTAGCCATACCTTCACTTTGAGAGTGTTGACAGGGAGCTTATCCAGGGATACAGTCAGAGGGAAGATGACCTCATCGCTTAAAACAACTGGCTCATCTACAGGAGACTGAGAAACATAAAGTGAAACATGAGACAAGTTTTCTCATTATTATGCCATTTTAAAGATTCCTAATTTTGTTTTAGAGGTTACTTTTGTTTATAATCTGTAAATGTAGGTTTGAGCAGGAAGTTAAGCTAGAATTACTGATGACTTGTTTCAGGCAGTTCAGAATGAGTTCTGTCTTTTGGGAGACAATAACTCTATTTATCGTGCACTTTGATCTTTGAAACATTCAGAGCCTTTACATTCACAAACAGCTATGTTACAAACTACATGAAATTTAATTCCCGAAAAAGCATAATAGGGGCACTTAAAGGGATAGTTCACCCCAAAATTTAAACTAATCCAAGCATTATACTGGCAGTAAATGGCAGCCCAACATTTTTGGTGAAGGCCAAAAAAGTACATCCATCCATTATAAAAGTAATCCACACGGTTTAATAAAGGCCTTCTGAAGTGAAGCGATGCGTTTGAGTAAGAAAAATATCCATATATTCAACTTTTGGAAAAAGTGTAACGCCTCTCGCAGTTCAAAAATGCTTACGCAATGTTCGACGTCATCGTCGTGCCAGTTAAACTTTTTCCGTAGATTGAATCATAAGGCGGTCCACTGAAAGCTAGATATTTTACTGTATAACGTGTCACATATATATTTACTTACAAAAATAGTTTTCTTTCAAAAACCAGTCGATTTGCGTCAGAAGGCTTTTATTAACCCCCCGGAGCCGTGTGGATTGCTTCTATAATGATGGATGCACTTTTTTGGGGCTTCAAATTTTGTGCTGCTATTCACTGCCATTATAATGCTTGGATTAGCCAGGACATTTTGTTTTATATGTATAACTCTGATTCTATTTATCTGAAAGAAGAATGTCATATACACCTATGATGGCTTGAGGGTGAGTAAATTTCATTTTTGGGTGAACCATCCCTTTAAAGACACTAGTTTTACTCTATTTGTTCTTATATTTCAGGGACAATAACATAGACATTACAGAGCCATGATGCTCAAGCTCAAGGTTTTGTGGCTGACTTCTAAAACTGCCACATTTAAAATTATTTGCACTATGGGGTGTGACTACCAAGAAAGCAGAGCAAATAGCAGACTAAGCCCTCATTTCAAAGGTGGGTTGTACCTCCAGAACCTGCATAATCTGTTTGGAAAACTAATCGCCATGCTTTTTGCTTCTTATGAGAATTTATAAAATTGAAAAAACACTAATGCATCGAATGGCGACTTGACAGCCTGACACACTTTTGTTAGGTGTGAAGAATTTGCCCTAAACTCAAATAACTGTCAGCAACCATGTTAAAGAAAAGACTTGATTACAATGACCATATTTGATTCTCTAGACATCATACAATCTGCAGATGTTATTTAACCTTCAGATAGCATCTGTATGCTGAGAAATACAGACATTTGAGAGGATACGGGCTGTGGTCAGGTCAAGTGGCTTTAAAAAAAATATTTAAAAAAACACTCAGAAGTCACTGTCTTCTGAAATATGAAAGTAATGAACTAAAAGTTATTTAATGTGCCATTTTAAAGTTACGTTTTATTTATATATATATATATATATATATATAAGATTAAGCTGCCTCTTATTTTTTCCAAATTTGTGAAGTTAACTACTAATATACTAACTTCTACAATGACAGGTTTTCACACCCTCACGCCAGTAAACACATCAAGATAAGAGAAAAGAAGAGAAGAGAATGCAATATTCTATAAAAAACAAGAATTGTCTTATTGAGAAGAATCCGAATTGAATTGATTTTAACAAAATGTTACTGCAGAAGTCAATACCGTTATGGAAATATACTGCATTGAATAGACATGGTAGCATTTTGGCCAGAACACTAAAACAGGAAGCTCGTTCCATTCATAAGACTACACTCAATTATAAATTAGGACTGTGTTCTGTGTGGTTACCAGCCATAAGACACAACATCTCTCTCAAACAGTAACTACAGTAACAGGAAATATCAACACTTCCGTGTTATTATAGTTAAAGTCAAGTGTATTTGCATTCATACTTTCATAGCAGTGAACTTTACCTCTACAATGAACAGCTATAATCCAATAGACTACAGTGTTTGTTTAAGCACCTGCACAGGAGCCTTGCGGAATTCCCGCACGCCGTTGCCGGGGTTGTTGTGAATGAGGAGCGGCTTGCATTCCCTGAAACCCCGGTACCTCGGGCCCCCTCTACCTGCGCAGCCAACCTCCGCAGCATCATCATCGTCCGTATCCTCTACACACTCGTCCCCGCTGCTGTGGTAGTCGTGATACAGAGGCTGTGTCCGCTGTCGGCTGTCGCCCGGGCTAACGCTGGCCACGGCGCAGAGAGAGCCGGCCAGCTCCCTCCAAGAGCGACTGCTGTGATGCTCCGAGCCGCTGCCATCAGCTGCCGCAGTGCTCGCTCCGGACACAGACGCGACGTTCTGCGAGCGCAAAACCAGGAGAAAGCGCACGGTTTCCCCCAGATAAAGGTGACTGCGACGCGGAAGCGTGCGGTATTTGGCAGGGTCCGACAGGTCTGAGATAGGGACGGCCGGGAAATACATAAAGTACTCGCATTGCGATTCCATTATTAACACCATAACCATCACAGCGCACTGCAAGCAGACAGCGAAGGTATCCGTTTAGCCTGTGCACTCTGCAAATAACACTCCCATTCAAATAAGAATCAATAAATTAAACAAACCCGTTTTACCTGTCCGCTCAGTTCATATTAGGGCTTCCCAGATTTAAGAAAAAATAAATTTATCCTATTTTGCCCCATTTTGGTTGTCTGCCAGTTGACGTATACAATACATTCAAGTGCGCTATATGACAGGCATGCTTATCGAGTTAAGATGGAGTAGAGCGCGATAATAACAAGGCAAAAATAGTCGCTTGTCGATTGAAGTAAATAATTGCCTAGTTATTTTGGATAATTCTGCTAATAATTATATCCCATTAGTTTATTTGTATTAATATTCAATTGAAATGTATTGTAATATTTTTTACAACAAAAATAATACCGTTTATTTACATTCAGCCATGAATGCACATGGGAAAAGTCCAGTGTTTTGAAGCTGCTCTGGATCTAATTAGCTAATTAACATAACGCCATGGTAAATATAAAATATAAACACATGTAAAATGTGTTCTTGTTGAGAACATTTTCAAGCTCTAGATTTAAGAGTTGATAAAAAATTAAAAAAATTCCCCTTTCTTCACCCATTTTGCTTCCTTTGGAAAATAAAATAGTAAATAAATGTATTTAAAAGCAGTAAATAAAATGCTTCAATATTATTTTATTTTAGCATATTTCATCAAAGGCAACGTTTGCATATTGAACTTTGAATCATTGAAAAACCTAATAGTTGTCTCAGAGTATTATCCACGTGTTTGCAGGCTACATATGAAAATACTTTATATAAAGGCTACATATGTAGGCCTAAACTTACAGTTCCCGCCTATTTTCCCATTGTTTAATCTAGTATTTCAAATATCTATTCTGCGTGATAACATTCTCATTCAGTAGCATACAGAGATCAATTATAAGGGCACCAATGCTAGCTATTAGAAAACATATCTGAAACAAATTCATCACAAAAGTTGTAAAAGTTTAAGTTGTTTTATTTTACTACATACAAGTAACCCAAATCAGGTTGATCACACTCAAATATTTACAGAGGTTTCCCCATATTCAAGTAACAACAAATAATAAATATGGTAAACAGGTTTGAAAAATCTCATTCAAAGAGAAACCCGAACAGAAACATCATCATGTGAATCGCATTATGACCTCAAAAGTGCAGAACAGACATTGAGTTTACTTATCCTGCTCAAATTAAACTGAATTACTCATACTGATTTATAGATTGAGTAGAGCAGTGTGGCATTTTTCTTATTTGGAAAGCACACTTTTTAATTCACTTCCCCTATAAGATGATAATTGACAGTTGGATCAAATCTGCAGAGACACAGACTGTAGGCTGCATCTGCCCCTATACACGCCTTCTGAATTAATTTTCTAGTCAATGAATATAATGAAAAACAGTGCCAATTTTGTCATTTCAAAAATCCAAGCACAAAAACATCAGTACCTCTTTGGTTTATCTTTAAATTGCAGGACCACAGATAATCTACCTAAAGAGTCATGAAGACACTGAATGTACCGATTTGTATGACACGCAGGTATTGCAGCACAATATTGCCAGAATTTAAGTCTCGTTACAGAGTATTCACTAAAATGAGGTGAATTAATGAGAAAGCTATTATACATCTCAAGCTGAACAGGAAATCAATGATTAAATTCAATTTAAGGTGAATTTCTTTCAAATGTTTTACAGCAGTAGCATTAATCTTTTCTTTTTGATGGCAGAAGCATTAAATCATGGATCATTATGTCTTGATTCTTGAACATTTTCAAATCAAGTCTTTGTTAAATATAATCAGTTAAATGCATCTTCTATCTTTTTCTTAAAGTTTTTTGAATTTGAATTAACATCATTGAATTATCTTTGAATTTAGCTCAATCAATAACTACTGCATGTGATCTGCAAACACATAAGCTATACTGTGGACGGAAAATTCAGTGATAAAGACAGTTAATTAACTGGTACAATTCAAACTAAATTGGAATGGGGTATTAAAATGCAAGTCAACATATGAAGTTGTTTATCAATTACACAAGGAAATGATTGCTAATCATAGCCATGCATATAAATCCTAACTATACAATAAATGACATGAATAGGCAAACGACGGTGAGCATACCTAGTGTTTTCTTCATTTCAATAACATTTGAATTAGAGGAGAAAAGCTGAACAGAGGAATTAAATTAATTGGTAATTTAAGATATCGTCTTGCTCTGTGCATTGATATTTGCATAAAGCTGGCTGTTCACACATGGGGCAATTTGCACAGTGCATTCCAGTCAAATTTCTTCTACACTACATTTTCTCAGCACTCACGATAAGAGAAAAAACATTTTAGCTTAAGAGTATAAATGCAGTAGATACACAGAGAAATTTATACAAAAGCATAATAAATATAGCAAGCTTTGATATTAAAGCACTGCTTCACAAAGGTACTAATTGTAAGGCAAAATAACCATTGAGTTTTGGAATTTCAGGTGTTTTTTCTGGTCATTAAAGTGTCTATAACAGGCCTCAGAAATTACAGCATTTACCATGCTAATAAACATTCACCTTGTTTTTTTTACTCAAAACATCAAAATAAAAATGCTGAAAATATCAAACTCTAGCAAACATCAAGAGGTAAACAGACTGTTACAGGAAGTGCATTGGCCAATCAATGAGGTTGATAAATACAAATCTACAGCCCATTTTGCCCTTTCATGAATGGTCATATTATTTCACAGTGTTAAAAACTGGAGGTGTTGTTCTCACAGACCCATGGGAGTCATGATAGCTACTGTTTCATGGAAAATCGAACTATTTCAAGCCTGCTTTTGTGTCTTCTCTCAGTTTCCAGCTTTTACAACTGAATGTGAGGCATATAAAACAAAGGTTTGCCATGTTCAACTTAAAAAACACTGTCAGGATTCCCGTTGAATAATTATCCATATAAATGGATATAAAATTTAATTCAAGCCACTTATAAATTTAATCCACTTTTGTGGAACTTCTTCTTACAGCAAATGGATTTATTGTACCATAATCAAATTCAAATGCATTTCCAACATCAAATTGCTATTTCATTGGATGCAAAAGCCTATACCTTTTTTGGTAGTGATACTGGATGTTCAGGAACACTTTCAAAAGTTTGGGACAGTTTTTTTTTTTTAAAGAAGTCTCTAATGCTCACCAATTATCTGATAAAAAAATACAGTAATATTGTGAAATAATATGTTTTTCGGTTTTCAATTTATTTATTTTTTTATGCAATCTATTTGTGTGATGGTAAAGCTGAATTTTCAGTATCATTACTCCAGTCTTCAGTGTCACATGATCCTTCAAAAATCATTCTAATATGCTGATTTGGAGCTCAAAAACATTTCTTACTATTTACTTATTATTATTATTATTAATTATTTTAACGAATGTTTTTGTGGAAAACGTGATACATTTTCAATATTGTTTGATGAATACAAAGTAAAAAAAATAATAGCATTTATTTAAAAAAAACTTCTCTTCTCTTCACTTCTGATCAATTTAATGTTGAATAAAGCATATACATTTCTTTCATACTGACCCCAAACTTTTGAACGCTAGTGTACCAAAGATACTTTATCTGTTTAAAAGAAACACTGCAACCACTTACATGACATGTATACTGCTAAATTGCGTTTTTGTACCAAACCATGACTCGTCATGGAAAGAGAAGCAGCATTTTCTCACTTATTCTCAACCTCAAACTCACCAACAGTGAGCACTTAGCCACCATCTGGCATGTTTGTACCATTATAATCACTCCAGCCACTGCAATGTACCTCTTCTTCACTCGCGACACTGACACTTAGTATGGTATAAAATGTAGAAGGGCAAGATGAGGAGAAAGAGTCTATGACAAAGTGGTGTGTTGTATGCCTTGGATATCCCTTCTCCTCTAGGAGTGCAGCATAGAGGCCCACGGAGCCAAAATTGGTCAGAACTACTGACCCGTGAGGCAAAAAGGTGCAACTAGCTCACTATCTAAATCGTACTTTTGAATCAACCTGATGATCTAACGATTGATTCCGAAAGAGAATGGTCCCATCCCAGTCCTTCTCCACCAACCTCTTTCCCCCATGGTCTTCAATCCTGAGTTTTGAGGACTCCCTTCTTATTGGAAGCCCTCCAGCGACTGGGGGTTGCTGGGCTCGCGGGAACTGCAGAAGATCCAGCAAGTCTTTGTACTGAATCTCAGGCCTGATCATGCGTAGGCAAGCTTCCCATGTGGCATTGTTCAGTCCCGACTGCAACTCGTAACCCAAGATCTTCACTAATCCACTCTGGAAAGGGCGGATGGTCTTGTCTCGGATACGACTAGCTTCTATGGGGCGGCCACCGTCACGTAAGCAAATGCGAGTGAGAACTTCCCGTCTGGTCCTAAGCAAGGCCACCTCAGTCTCCAGTCGACTACGCCCAAAGCGCTCTACTTCCTGCCAAAAAGTGAAATTGAAGGCTTGGTAAAGGTGCCAGTCTAGCGCATTCCACTCACGTAATTTTGATCTTTGCTTGTCTGTTAAAGCCAAAGGGGCTAAAGCTGCAGCCTTGCCCACCCATCCTGACCTTCCACTGGACACTTGCTGCCTGGCGTTTAGGCTAAAAGAAACCACAGCATCTAGTGGCCAGCACAGAGCGTGGCGCAGAAGCACCATAGATTGGTCAAAATACTCTGAGAGAAGGATGAGCTTGAAGTTCCGACGCACTGCCGCCACACCACGCTTGACCAGCGCTAGGCTGAAGTTGGAGGTATGATCCAGACCAAAGTCAAACCACATCAGGTTGCGGGCGTAATGGTTGTTTCGGAGTCTGGGGTCATAGTACTTATGAGGGTTGTCTGCAAAATCACCCAGTCCTTTGGCACGCCTGAAGGCAGGGGCAACGTTTTTATAGTAGGCGTAGGAGGATTCAGCTAGTGCCACAGGGTCTCGAAGGATGGAGAAATAGAAGGTGTCGGCTGGCATGACCTTCTCAACCTGTAACAAAAGTGAAAAAGGGAATAGCAACCCAAATAGGAACATTTTCAATCATGTAAATTAACTCAAATATAAATTATAGAAGAGATTTCTACCGTTTTTGCTGATTAAAAAGTCCAGATTCTGGACTAGAAGAAAATAAACATGCTATAAAAGTACACAAAATGTGTATATGACCAGAAAAAAAGAAAGAAAACACACATAAGTGACAAATCAGATAAAGACAATGTAAATAATATCTGCAAGCATCAACCAAAAGATTTTGCGTAGTTATTTGGTATTTATTTTTAATAAAAATAAAATAATATTATTTGTGCTTATTATAGCTTCACCTAGTGTCAGAAAGAAAGGTATTGGATGCCCATTTTAGGCCAGAAAAAACAATATTAACACTAAGGAATTCAGTAAGTTTTGTTACTTAGATGCCTAATTAATTTGATTAAATATGTATAAGCCGAATATGATTTTAACAGATCTGTCCATGAAAATGCCAACTACCATATGCTGTACCTCTGGTTTGTTGAAACGCATGTGATTTCCCATAATGTCAAATTCTGCCACGTGAGGACCTCTGTATCCTTTCACCCTCTGGGCGATAAAAGGCAGCGGGTAGCCAAATTGGTACCCCACGGGCAGGGCAAATTTAAGTCCCCGCTCCTCTCCAAAGCGATAGAGCAAATTGAGAACTGTGCTGCTTGCTGTCTTGTGAGTCTTCAGGAACATGATGTGGATGTGTGGCTGACAAGACCCAAGAGAGGCCTCTTGGGAATCATCAGATGGAAGAGAGTAGAGGGAGTGAGGCCTCTCTGGCTGCATCCAGCTAATGGAGAGAAAGAACAAATGATGAAATAATAACAATAATAAAATGATAACAAGAACAAAAATGTATCTCCTGTTCTACTAAATATGCTAAGAAGATGAAGAGTGAAATAAGGAAATGCCTGTCAGGTTACAGATAATTACACAAGAGAGATAACAGAGTGATTAAGGAAGTAGAGAATAAACACTTCAAAGAGAACGGGTGAGTATAGATTAGCATCAAATAATGAATAGAGAGATATTCTCAGAGTGTGAAATGCATAATCACTTATTTGTGCCAATATATATATATATATTATTAGAATAAATACTGTAACAAGATATTGAACGGAAGAATAAATTACACAATATTCTCGGCTGGGGATAGTTTATTCAAAAAATGAAAATTCTGTCATCATTTACTCAACCTCATGAGTACGACATCTTCTTTTGTGTTCAACAGAAGAAATAAAGTCATGCAGGTTTGGGCATGAGCTAATTTTGCTGATTTAGACGCATTCCTGGGTCAACATATTTTGCTGATCCTGGAACATACCTGTCCGAAAATGTAATCATAACCCTATCCCTACCCCTAAAACTAACCCTACCTATTACTTATTATAAGTTCCTAACCCTGGTTGTAAGCCTAAACTTGACATAAACTGTGAACTTGTCCCTCAAAACTGATTTGTTTGGAATCAAATGGTTGATTGGAATGTTGTTTCAGTAACATGTTGTACTTCCTTGTTTGGAAAGATATGAGAATAAGCAAATGATGACAGAAGAGCCTTTAGGAACCATGTCACAGATGACTTCAACAGTAAGTTAGTAGCCTATATAGCATTAGCACATTTTTCAACATGAAATAATCCAGCAACATTTAAGCAACATTATTTCTTAACACTGGATGGTAAATGACAATAATAATTAGGGGTGTAACAATATGTTGTGTCACAATGAATCGCATTACAAAAATGCGAAAAAAAGAAAAAACAAACAAACAACAAAAACTATGTACTGTGGATAGTGACAATATGTATCGGGGATAATGACATTCTGTATTGTGTACAGTTCACCCAAAATGAAAATTATAGAGTGAGAAAATGTATATTTGTTACCAGTAAAAAGTGGCCTACATTATTTAAAATATATCTAGTCAATTACAGAGTGCAAGAATGTTCATGATTCAATAATTCTGTATTTTCAGCTACAGAATCATGAATATTTTTATTTTGGAGTCAACATTGTCCTGTGAATTGGCTTACCAACACCAAGACCAAAATTCATTTCCACCCACAATGTAATACCAAATTTAGCATTTTAAATCAACAGTACATTTTAACAACCTTTTACCATGTCTTGGAGTATAGCAATAAAATTGTATCATGCGGATCATATGTCTCGAATCATGACATGAGGGTATCATTACACCCCTAATAATAATAATAATTATTATTATTATTATTATTATATGTATTTATTCAAGCAATGTTTTTTTATAAATGCGGTATAGAGTACAGTAATCAAGAAGGAAAAGATGTATATGAGAAAGAATTGAAATAGAAATGGGAACATTTTCTTACCTCTTATTGAAAATGACTCCCAGAAGTTGCCCAGCAAAAGCAATGACAACAAATACCAGGAGTGCTTTCCATATGGGCCCCAGCCGATAACATCCCAGCCACCGCATTCTCCTATGATCAAGAGGAGCACGGTTAGCCTCGACTACGATTATTGTGGAGCACAAGAGAGTGAAATGTTCGTTAATAGAGTATGAAATGATAAAAGACCAACAACGGGACAATAAAAGGGAAGAACATGTGCATGCCAAGTGCGGAATGTGTTAGAAAGGAAAAGCTGTGATTAGAAACACAAAAGTGACAGAGAAGTGGCAGAAAATGGAGAAGATATTCAATATGAAAGGAAAACAGAGGAGACAAACAGGCAGGTGTATCTGTTGCCAGATCAAATACACATATACTAAACTCAACAAAAAGCTTAAAGGCTGCTACTGAAAAGTCTTATGATGCTATTATATATCTGCAATTGACTCTCTGCCACTCATGATTTGATCAAAGCTAACAAGATTTTTGTCTAATGCTTAATTGCAAACTAAATTGTGTTTGCATGAAAACGAATGTAGAAGAACATTAAAACAGGCTGAGGAACAAAATAGATTTTAAAAAATGGCCTTTTCCACACGCTTGTCTCGTCTTGTTGAAAAGGGTGTTGCAGAATTCGTTCAGACAAAGACATACTGCCGCTGTCATAAATCACAGATTGCGCCTAGCAGTCTAAACCTGGCACACTTACCGAGCTGACCGTCTGAAAGCCATGATAAAACCCGGCCGGTATCACTATAGATCGGCGTTTGGCAACAGCCACGGTGCATCTCGGCCGATGCCTTTTAAATCCGCCCGACGACGTCTGTGTAATACATGGTCCGACAACAGAGCGCCTTCACGATTGCCGTCAAGTGCGTTCAATTTCTCGTTTGCTTAACGTGCATTCGCTTCGCTTCAGTTTCTCGATAGGTTAAGACGGAGAAAAGGGACCGCTTTGTGTTTTGAGAGAGTGTGGGCGGGTGTTTAGGGACCAGACTGCTGCTATGTGAGTCGGGGTCTGACGTCAGACCTGCTTTTTGCTTACAAGCACAAATCCAGATTTGCAGGAACAATACGCGCAGACATTATTGCATGCAAAGTACATAAGTAAACCCATCCATCTTTATAACCAAGAGATTGCCACGAATACGGTATTTTCAATAGTTGTATTACATTTGTATGTCATTAGAGGCATTCATGCAGTGTGTGTGTGTGTGTGTGTGTGTGTGTGTGTGTGTGTGTGTGTGTGTGTGTGTGTGACAGATGATAGATCAGGGATGGGCATCGTCGGTCCTTTAGTGCAGCTGTCCTGCAGAGTTTCATCCCTGATATATAAAAAAGAAAAGAAAAATCTCAATCAGGAAATATTTTGCATGGCTATTTGCACCACTGAGTGCAATAGATAACAATATTGGCCTATTCGATTTACACTAGTGAAAATAGTGATATATTCTATTTACACCATGTAAAAGCAGTTCTTTGCCATGTAAATAGAAATTAGATGCTATTTGTACTTTTATTTTTTGGCAGATACTATTTGCACCTCAGTATTGCTATGGGCTACATTAAAAGGATGCAATAATAACAGTTTAAAATATTATATTTATCAAAATTATTAAATGGATGCCACCTTAATGGGACTGAAGGTTGTGGATTCTGAAATCCACTGCCGCTTCAATATATATAAATACTAATGAAATGTATAATTAAAGCCTTATAAAGATATAGAGAAACGATATCGTTGGAATCACTTTCAGAATGATTTTATCCAGCTGATGAATGATAAAAACTACAAAACTTGTCAGCTAATCAGAATCCATCCTGCTTAACCCTCCGGGGTATACTTTGGTCCAAAACGACCTGAAGCGTTTAAATAAAAAAAATTTAAAAATCGTAGCTTCATCAGAATGGTCTGAAACTTGGTGACTATTGGTACTTGGTATATGAACACCCAAAAAAATTGGGGACAGGATTTGAAAAGTCTAAGTGGTCGTAAAAAAAAATAGTCACACTCAGGACCTTCGGGTCAAAAATTACCGCCATATGAAATTAATGGGAAATTGGCAAAAATGTAAAAATACAGTTTTTTTGAGCATACAACAAATCAGCCAGGATGCAGAAAAAAAGGACTCAACAGTGAAGGGGTGAATTTGAATTGAAATACAAATAACAATTTAGTTATATGAACAAAAGAATGTCAAGTCAAGCTGACAACATTTCTTTAAGTAAAGGGAAACCATTTTAATTTCACTGTTACATAATATTTATAAGTGTAGTAAATAATGTTGTGTTACACTTATAAAAGTTTATTATGTTAGGATAACACATTTGTCAATTTAATTTACTTTATTAAATAACTACTTCTTCTACAAGTGAATGTTTAAAAACAAAATTAAAAAAAAACTTAATTGAGGGCAGGACGTACATCCAATAAATGTGTTTATATGAGTGCCCACAACACTCTTCTGCATAATGGTAACCATAACTAACTCCTCTAAATGTCCAACATAACTGAACATTAAACATACACTAACAAAATCTTTCCTTTTACTGAAAAATGCATAAAATAAAACTTTAATCCCTAAATTTACTCTCCTAATGCAGTCCATTGCAAAGCATGCTGGGAACTACAGATCCACTGGCCAATTTGTTAATTTCACTCAGCAATGTTAAGTTGACCGAATAAACACTTATTAAGTAAAGCTGACAATACTAATTTTTAGTAGAAAAAACTCAGTAAACTTAAGTTAATTTAGTTACATAATTTTTAAGTAATGTGAACAAGGATGATTTGAGTGCATTATTAAAAGCATGATTTTTTTTTAAATGATTTTTTTTAAAAGCAAGGACCACAGGCCAAGTTCAACATTCAAGTCCATTCTTAAATTAAAAGGTTTTGCATATTTTGCCTCTTTCTTTTGCTGCTGGCTCTTGCGCTTTGTTCATCATATTCTTTAAAGCCCTAAATTCAAGCACTGTCTGGATTAAGAGTTTCTTCAAAGCACCTTACTGATTTAAAAATTACAACAACAAGTCCATATTTTATTTTTTCTACATTAAGAATATAATTTGAAGAAAAAATAGCTTCAGTGCAAACATTTTGCTGGGTTTTGGGTTCCAACAAGAATATTCATGAGCATTATGATCAAATAAAACCATGTTTTATTTAAAATCTGATAATAACTCTAAAACTTTACTTTAAAGATTTTTTTAGACCATGCAATTTTGTTTAGAGGAGAAAAAAATGCGAACTAATTAATCAAATTATCTAAGCAGTTGCTGTTATTTTTTAAACGTTTCTACAATGTATGAAAATATCAGGGGCTGCAATAATCTGATCGGATTTCACCTTCAGATTAGATTAAAACTTGAAAATGGGTTGTTCAAAAAAAAATTCTGAAATCAGATTAGATCACAAAATCCAATCTTGGTTTTGATCTGGATCAAATCTTCGGTTTGTATTGTTCAACATTTTTTAGTAAGAATGGGAAACCTTTGATCCCAAAAAACGGGGTGGATTTCAGGGACAAAAAAAAAAAACTTTAAATAAATTAATTACTTTATTAATTTTAAAACTAGAAAAAAAGAAAAAAAAGAATACAACATTTGTATCAAGTAATACACACACATATTTTTTTTTTATTTTGCTGTTAAAGTAATATATATTTAATTTAAAGTTTTATCACTTAGTAAACTACATAGGCTCAATCAAAAGAGATGATCCAGTCAAAAGTTGAATCGGGTTTGCATGTGACCACTACGCAAAACTTTAGGGGCTCCGTAGAGCACTAGTAACCCAGATTTGGTCATCTGAAAAAGTGTGGATCTGGATCAGAGTGATCCAATCCAATTGTGCTTTGGAAAAATTTAAGAATGGATTACCTGATCTTGGATAGCAAAACATGAGATTTCCAAATCCAGATCATTCTATTCCAGATTAAACTTTTTGAACAACTGGCCCCTTGATGAGTCTACCTTTTAAGAGTCTACTTTGTAGTTTTTGCGCAAAGGCGCCCTCTGGTTGTAAGTATTAACAAAATAATCAAATTCAGTTGCCCATGGCATGAAATTTTAATTTTATGAGGTTTTTCAACATTAATATGAGTTCCCCTAGCCTGAATATTGTCCCCAAGTGGCTAGAAATTTTGATCAGTGTAAACCGAGTTATGGCTGTTTTTCTCTGCCTTTGAGAAAATGTCAGCCCAGATGAGCTGATCTGAAAGCTCTCCGGTTATGACGTGAAAACCGGAGAGGTTACCTCCCTTTCCTCTGCTTTGCCCTCCCATAGCATTCAGAGAAAATGTATTCAGTTTATGTCTGCACAGGCTTTACAAACAGACTTTATGATATGGATTCGACAGCAAAGCGACAAACAGTGAGTAACAGTGTTCATTAATGCCTGATCTGTGATCAGTGATTTCTGATGTGTAGCTAATCATTCAAATTCACAGAGACCTTCTTTCTAGATCGTCGGACACCGTCTTGATGCCCTAAGTGTAATGCATCAGTGAATCAAGCCAGTGACTAAAACGATCGTTTCTGTAAGTAGCATGAAACAAATCCCTTATTAAGTGATTCAACTACAGAGAGTGATCAGAACTCTCAGATAAAAATAAGCTTGCGCTAACACCACAGCGCTATTTTAATAACTTGGTACAATAAAACTTCCTCTAGCTCTTCATTATTCATGAGTGCCCAGCAGTCAGCCTCTCTCTCTCATGCATGCAGTCAGTGCAGTGCCTTGCTAAACCACGCCCCCTCCGCAACATATTCTCACACTCATTTCAAATGCAAAGATGTCAGCCAATCACAACAGTGGGCGTTTTCACTGAAGTCTTACAGCAGATACGCCCCTTGAAACAGGGCATTCAGCCAGAGGGGTAATAACAGGATAGAAATAATGCGTTTTATTTCTAAATTATGACATTTTTTTTATGTAAAAATCATACTAACAATATAAGTACACCTCAGGAAACATTATAAAATAATAGAAAAATGCCATGCCATGGGACCTTTAAAGGTGCACCATGTAGGATTTTTGCAGTAAATTATCCAAAAACCACTAGGCCAGTCTTGTATATTTTGTTCAGTTGAGTACTTACAATATCCCAAATGTTTCCAACTATTTGTAAATCGTGAGAAAATTGCTATTTAAACCAAGGAACCGGGGCGGGTGTGAGGGAGTCACCAATTGCGTCATATCTGCGTTACCCTCGGTTTCCGGTTTAATTAGGCAGAAACGCTTTAACTGTTACTCTTACTGCAGTGTGAACAAATGTCACAGCAGCCGCCGAGCAAACGCACAGAGTAACGCCACAACATAATTTTCAACACACTCAGAATAAATAACCAAAAAAACTGATATATTTAATTAATATTTAAAGTTTAAATATTATTAAAATTTAAAGTTTAAATATATTTAAAGTTTAAAAATTCCAGTCGCGAAAACGCGACTGGAAATAACGTTGCCAGTAG
The DNA here is from genome assembly GCA_023029165.1 of Gobiocypris rarus. Taxonomy (NCBI): domain Eukaryota; kingdom Metazoa; phylum Chordata; class Actinopteri; order Cypriniformes; family Gobionidae; genus Gobiocypris; species Gobiocypris rarus. The sequence goes on along the minus strand of CM040912.1, from coordinate 40,099,925 downwards.
GCTAACGAACACATCTTCCACACACACCTGTTTTAAAGATACACTGCACACTCTTATTTTAGCATAAGGCTTACGTTATACTGTTGCGCCGTCCATCAAATAAACCCATGTCTTTAAATGAGCTGTGTTTACGCTGATTGAATTGACGTGGATGATCAATGAGTAACAGGGCAGGGGCCAATCAGTTTTCAGCTACGCCACTGCATACATCATAAATGTTTCTGACCCTGCGTTCACAACCAAGCGGCAACATCCCCCAGTTTCTCTTGAAGCCAACACGAAAGTGACTTAAACTGCAATTAATTGACTGGTCGCTAGGGACATGCTCCAAAAGGGAGCAGAATCTAATTGAGCTCCATGTTAAAATGCCCACATTTATAGCCACTTTGAGTGATAGGCGGATAACTGTTTGTCTGCTGACTAGTCATCACGTCACCTCAGCTCTGCCCACGTCCAGCCTCTTTGCCCATTGTCAGTAATCCAGGAGTGACGCGCGATGACGCGCTGCCAAGATGGCAACGCCCAGCTCGACTCTACTTTACCCTTAAGAACTGCTCTTGAGAATCCTATGGGTGACATCACAGACACAACGTTCATATTTTTTACAGTCTATGGTCACGATGCGAAAATACTACTCAAATTACAATTTGAAAAATACTTTATATATCGAAAACCTTCATGTCACCTGCAGTATAGGTAATGACAACAATTTTCGGTCTCCCAGTGGTTTACAATATGCATGCTTTAGAATTAGGAGATTAATTTACAACACAGCAATAGAAAACATAATGCCTTATCTCCAAAATATGTTGTGAAATTAGACAAGCTCAATGCTGTTTCAACTTTATAGGAATATATGCTAAGGATACACATTTTTTTTCATTTTGTCACCTCACATACCACCAGTTTGGGAATCACTGATATAGAACATACTTTTTAATGTTAGCAAAGTAATTTTTGAAACCAAATTTATTAACTACTATATAATACACAATTCCGCCCACAGCTAGGTCAGATATGCCTATGTCTTGATAATACACTATATTGCCAAAAGTATTGGGATACCCCTCCAAATCATTGAATTCAGGTGTTAGGGGTTAACAGTTTAGACACAGAGACCAGTAGTGAAGAATGAAGACAAAGAGTCAGGAGTGCAATTAATTAAAGAAAACATTTACTGAAGAATAGTTTGCAGTTTCATCAGCAGAAGCCAGCTTCAAGTCTCACAAGTATGGAGGACCAAATTACTCAAAATTAAATAATTAAATAAATAATGAATTCAATTAAACAACAATTAAATGTACCAGTTTATTCTGAAATAATTAAATAATTTATTTATTAATTTAATAATTAAATAATTTATTTGATTAAATATTAATTAAATAATTAAATAAATAAATGTATCTATTTATTTTGTAAAATTACATGAAATTATTTAATATATTTCACAATTACCACACTCTTCCAAATAGATACAAATCTATTTTTTTATTATTTAATGTTCTTTTTCAAAAATATGTTTTTCATAATAATATGCTGCATTTACTGAATGATGCCTATTTTGAGGAAGCATGAATTTCCAAAGCAACATTTTTCCAAAGATTTTTTCATAATAATGGAGGACATTTCACAAATGCCAATCAACAGGCAGTTGCCGGGGCTTGGCGCTGATTGGATAATCCTTTCAGATTGATTACTTTTTCCTGTCTGGATCTGGCAAGTTGCAAGGAAATAGGGAATTGATTGTAAATTAATATGGCGGTAGGAATTGATCAAGATAAAAACACACTTACTTAAACACAGCCACATTTCTCATCATTTACAGGTTTTTAGAAAATTTAATAGAGTCAAAATACATTTTCAGTCACAAATAAGAAATGAGAAGCACCCTTGGTGTTCCGTGATGTCACCACAGCACACACAGATCGATCTGTCATGTCTGTCGACTCTTTAACTTCAAACCAATCAGCGCCAAGCACCGCTCACTATCTGTTGATTGGCATTTGTGAAATGTCCTCTATTATTATGAAAAAAATCTTTGGGAAAATCGTGCTTTGGAAATGCATGATTCGTCAAATAAACCCCATTCAGTAAATGCAGAATATTATTATGAAAACGGCTTTTGAAAAAGCACATTTAATAATGAAAAAATGATTTTTAAACATAACAATAGTGTGTGTGGAAGAGGTGATTGTGAAATATATTAAATAATTTCATGTAATTTTACAAAATAAATAGATACATTTATTTATTTAATTAATATTTAATTAAATTAATTATTAAATTATTAAATTTATTATTTATGTAATTATTTAATTATTTCATAATAAACTGGTACATTTAATTGTTGTTTTATTGAATTCATTATTTATTTAATTATTTCATTTTGAGTAATTTGGTCCTCCATACATAAGGAGTTCATAGGCTGCGCTCCCCCTTTACCAGTCTCATCGTACCGTACATACAATTGTCCAAACAGTTATACTGTTTTCAAGGTCTAACCACGTCATTACTTCAAGGTGGATGATTCTGATTGGCTCAGAGAAAATGTCAGGGTAATGTCAGGGTAAATTTCCACACATTGTCAGTTAATCAGATGTACGTGTCCATACACGTCACCTGTTGACTCTTTCACCCGAACAAGGCGCCAATTTGTCCAGAAAAACAAATCCACCCTGTAACACAGGATATCGCGCACATACACAGATACACAGTCTCTTCAAGGTTGGAGCTGATTAAGCTCCAATCCAAAATGTTCCCAAAACATACTGATAGCATGTGCTTTCTCTTAGTGAGAGGTACAGACAATAGTACAGGCAATATTAATCTTGATTCTGTAGTGTTTTAGTAAAAGGAAATATAAAATGAATATAATATAATAAAGAGAATCAGACTGCTTCTAAAAACATTTGTCACTACTAAATATTCCACGATCAACTGTTTGTGGTATTATAACAAAGTGGAAGCAATTGGGAACAACAGCAACTCATCCACAAAGTGGTAGGCCATGTAAAATCACAGAGCATGGTCAGCATATGCTGAGGCACAGTGTGCAGAAATTTCCAACTTTCTGCAGAGTCAGTAGCTACGGACTGCTAAACTTTGTGTTTCTTTCAGATTAGCTCAAGAACAGTGTGTAGAGAGCTTCATGGAATGGGTTTCCATGGCAGCAGCTGCATCCAAGCCTTACATCACCAAGTGCAATGCAAAGCGTCGGATGCAGTGGTGTAAGCACGCCGCCACTGGACTCTAGAGCAGTGGAGACGTGTTCTCTGGAGTGACAAATCACGCTTCTCTGTCTGGCAATCCGATGGATGAGTCTGGGTTTGGCAGTTCCCAGGAGCGTGGATGAGCGAGTTTGGTGTGGAAGAACTTGACTGGCCTGCAGAGTCTTAGTCCTTAGCTCAACCTGATAGAACACCTTTGGGATGAATTAGAGCAGAGACTGAGAGCCAGGCCTTCTTGTCCAACATCAGTGCCTGACCTCACAAACGTGTTTCAAGAAGAATGGAAAAAATTCCCATAAACACACTCCTAAACCCTGTGGAAATCCTTTCCAGAAGAGTTGAAGCTGTAACTCCATTAAAAATGGGATGTCATTATTAATTTGCATGTAAAGGCAGGCGTCCCATATCTTTTAGCAACAGTCTCAAATTATTGAATCCACCTACGGCTGTTGGACATGGGTAGCACTACTTTTTGTTTTTAATTTTCATCAGTGATCTGATACCAATATAATATTGTAGTGTTTGTTCATTTTAAAGTTGCAATGTCAGTATTGAGAAATTCATCTGCATAAAATGGATTATTGAAAAGAATAAAAATGCAGGTTGTTGATTAAATGGAGGCATATCTAAATGCGAGCTTGCAGGAGGAGGGGAAGGAGGAGGAGGAAGCGTTTTTGCAAACGAAATTATAAGAAAAATTTGACATTTGTAATTTAATAGAAAATCTGTTCAGATATACTTATAATCAGTCATTTGTTAATGAATCAGACATTATGGGTTGCAGTGTTGCACTGTTTTCAGTGTTGCCTAGAGCGAGGACAATGCAACAAAGAGATGCTGAATAGTAGTGCAGAAAACACAGGCATGCACTAAAGATGTAATTAATTAAAACCCTCTCACCAGATTTAATCTAATAAAACTGCTTCAAGGATTCTTGGGATGACAAATAGCTCAAAATAGAACAAATAACACTCACTCAATCCTGTAAGTATATCCAAATAAGCAGAACCAAAAGCATCTAAACAAAACTGTTATTTTTAAGGGATGAGTAAGTGATCAGCTGAGACAGATGGCCATTTACACCGTATTAATGTCTCTTGTGACCACTTATGATCGGATTTTGTTGAGGGAAAGGATTCTGATTTTGTCACAGCATACACATTACTTACATCATCAGTGCTTTTTGAACAAGCAAATCAAGTTTACTTATCATTTTTTTGTATCCTCAGAAAGGCACGGAATGAAATACTCATTGTTAAATCAGTCAAGCACCTGCATTACCTGATACACAACAGTCTTTGCCTAATGCCTGGCTCACACTACAGGAGTTTTAAAATCCTATCCGATTGTAAAATCTGGTTGCAGCACACACTTCAGGAGAATCTTTGCAGATTTTCTTCCCTCAAATCTTAAACATGCTCACACTACAAGATTTGAAATCCGCGAAGCATCACACACTACAAAATGTTATTAAGATTATCGTGCCAGAGGAAGCGCATCACGTGATCTACGCAACAGATTGGAATAGGGGAAAATGGATACTGTAAACCGAAAACTTGCTCTATCAATAATGATCGTTTGTTGTGAAAAAAAAAACAAAAGTGGAAAAATAAACGAGTGTGGATGAGAAAATGTGTGGGGAGACGGGATCAACATGGACTGTCAGTTCTTCAGCGAGAAATGGAGGTAAAATGTACCTTATATTAGTATCATAGTGTGCTAGAATGTTTACCGTTATAATATTGCCTGCCTAGTTCAAAAGCGATAGTGTCACCTTTTACAGTGTAGATTTGTGCTGTAATATGAAAATACAATTGATGCTAGTATAGTATGTATTATGAAATGTGCCTACTTATAAGAAACAAGGGTTTGCAGCTTTCTCTCTCTCTCACACACACACACACACACAGCGCGCGCGCACATACATACACACACGCACATACATACACACACGCACAAACAATCCCCTCTCTATCTATCTATATAATTATTGTTATCCGTGTTGTCGGTTTCGCGGTCGCCATTTCGAAATGTCCGTCACTTCCGTCTAGTCGTAGACTTCTTGTTTCCTATTGGCTATTGTGACAGTTCTGACGTTATTACAATCTTGCTCATCCCGATAAATATCAAACATGTTTGATATGATCGGGGAGAGCCCGATTTATGTGAGAGCAGATCGGGAGGGGCAAGATTTTATCTGTGAATGTCTCACATTACCAGATAATCAGCGCCGAACATCGGAACCGATCGAGGTCGTGGACAAGATTTTTTCTCCGAATCTCGGGAGGGGGAAATAGGGTATAAATCGGTCTAAAACTCCTGTAGTGTGAGCCAGGCTTAAGGGGTAAATTTCACCCTTAACAACAGACAAATAATTAATGCACAATTTTCTAAAGAGATCTGAGCTTTTTTTGTATGTTACTCTAGACTCTAGACTAAGGAACAAGGTCTCCTTCCACTGTATGAATTTCAATAAGGCAGACATCAGGTTTAGATTTCCTGTATCTGGTTTACCTCCTGCATCTTTTACCTCATTTGCCTTTTTTATTTGCCAGTAAATGTAAACATGCTGGACATGTTTGTCTAAATATGTATGTCTAAAAATATAAGATACACAACTACTAGACTTGCCATTAAGCAGATTTTTAAAGCAGCTTACAGTAAACTAATTGCTGGAACAGTAACTTGTAGTTCAATATTCTTCAGTCTTTTTCATAAACCTGAATAAGGGCCATATTTATTTAAAGCTTGCGTCAATGCAAACTTTCAGGATTTACTAATGACACGCAGTGAAGAATTGGTAAATCTGGCCCTAAATTGGCGAACATTTAAAATCAAAATGTTTAAGTTAAGAAATTAAAAGTTTAAGTGAGCAGTTTAAGTTTAAGTGAAAAGTTCTATTTTGTACTTAAAAAAACTTTAATTGCAATTAACTTGAAAAATCTGAGTAAACTACTTAAAATTATCGTGTAATCTCAGTTTAAATTAACCCCCCCAAAAAACCCACATAACAGAAACTCTTCTAAATTATCATAACATTAATCTTGCAAAAAAAAAACATTGTAACACTTTATTTTAGACAAAGCATCCTGGGAAATAGAAATCCCAGGCCAGTTTTAGTTAAATTTAGGTTTGTCTAAATTAAAAGAAACAAGTTAATAAAAACTCAAAACAATTAATCAATTCAGATAGCTTAAAATGTGTCAGTCTTTTAGTGAACTCAACAGAAAAGGAAAGTTCTATACTCATAAAAGTTCATTTGATTAAATAAATTTGTTTAAGTTTACCCTACTCAAACCGAAAAATTATTTTGAGAATTGTGTTTATAGTAAACAAAAAGAACCACATCTTTTTTGTTGCAGCACTCTTAAAAATAAACCAGATCCCCTGCTTTTAAACAAAAAAGCTTAATTCTAGGTTCATGAAGTTTTTTTATCAACATTTTTTAAATAAAAAAATGAGCAAATGAGCAAAAAGCTAAAAAAAAATAAAAATGCTTTTTTGACATCTAGATTGGATTCAGATGATCAAAACATATATGCAGTACATCGAGTCCATCAACACACCCCTAATGCTCGCACAGTAATATAGCTCATCCTGCGTCTACATTTCATTAAGTAACATTACGCTGCATTCACACAGGGCTTCGGCGTTAACGCTTGACAAGTGACTAGTGACAACAGCCAATCACACGTCTACTCTAGGGTCGCATGAACGCAATTGGCTAGCGCCTGCTCTAGGGTATTTGCATACGGCGATCTGATTGGATGACGCCTGCGTTGACACTTGAAAAGTTGAGAAATCTTCAACTTCTGCCGCTTGCAACGCGAGTGAAGGGTAGCGACAAAGCCCACAATTCAGTTCGGCAATGGATGATGTCACCCATTCAAAGTAAATTAGAAGCGTTAATGCCTATGCCCCGTGTAGCCGAAAGATTAGGCAGTTTTGATTTATATGCTGTTTAATGTTGATGATTGCGTTATTTTACAATTACATTACATATGATATTGCTTGTTTCTGCATTTCCCTTGCACATGTTTTGAACAGGAGAATCAGTACTCTTTTAGAAGATGTGACATAGCACCCCTACCGTATGACAGTGAAAACATAGAAAGCCGGAAAGGAGGGGAATCATTTTCTCACAAAAGGCAGAAATTTCCTTCAATGGCAGGGAAATAGCTGAAAGTTATTTATTGAAGAATCAATGGCAATAAAGAACCTTTACCAAATGATAACCTACTGTCTGAATGTTGTCTGAAATTGTCGGCTTAGAATGCAGTGCATCTGATGACAAGCTGTCTGTTGCCTGAATTATGTGCAGAAAGGTAATATATGTATGCAACCAAAGTGGGGCCGCTTGGGACAGCCCTGTATATGGTGATGAATAGCTTTCATATCTTGATGTGGCCCTATTAGTGGATACCATCTTTAAATGCAAAATTTACGAAAATGTGTATTGGGCAAATGTATCCTAACAAAAAGGTACATTTTTATTATTTATAATATTAATATGAACTGCATAGTTGGTAATTATTCATAATTATTGTTTAATTTACTTTTTAGTACAGATCATGTTCTACTGATTAGTGTTTGGTTTAAAGGTTTCATTCTCTCTGCATCTAATATTTCACTACACAAAACATTTTATCCTAACTGAAAGAGAACCCACATTTAATTTAGTCTGGGTCATTTTAACTTTTGTTTTGTTCATGGCTTTTTGAGGATGAGGGAATATCACGCAACCTGACCATGTTGGCATTTACCTAAATTGGCTACTGTGATTAGATGCACAGCCTTTGGCTTTGACATGAACAACAAAAGCTAAGTGAAGCATTTTCTCTTCCCTTTTAAAACTTGATACATGTATTTATTTTGCTGTCCTACACTCTTAAGAAATATGGTTCCAGAACAGTACCAAATTAGGGTTCAGCTTGTAACAATAGTAGAACTTGTTTGTTGCTAAATAGAACCCTTTTTATAAGGTTCCATAAAGAACCATGCTTTGAAAATGTAATGATAGTTTATTTTCATTAATATTAGTAAATTAGTAAATCAAATTATTAATGATAGTATTATTAATATTATTCTTATACATTATTTTTTTTATTATTATTGTTTTTTTAGTCCTCTATCTGCCTGCTCTTATAATATATTATGGCCTCTATTTGGGTTTTACAAAATAACAATTGACATTGAACATGATATAGATGTAATGAAGACCAAGTTCCAGTGAAATATCTTCACAATCCTCTATGATGTATTTCTGTCCTTCATTATGTGTATATTCTGAGTGGCAGTTTCTCTCTGCAGATGATGAGATTATGGTACGTGACAGCATCTGAAATACACAATTGGGTTTAGAGTTACAGTTTTTCTGTGGTTAGATTGTGTAAAAACAATTGTTTATGAAGGCCAAAACGAGCACAAATGAACAGTATCTAACAATATGGATCATAAATTCAATATATCTGTTACTTACTTTGTGGAGAAGAGAAGATGAGTATCCTTAACTGAACAGAGCTGCTCACACTTACATGTTCTGTTAAGCTAAAAAGAGAAAAATACATGATTGGTAGGAAACCAGTTACAATTTTTAAAGTTATAATTTATAGACATTTTAAGAAAGAAATCATTTACCTGTCGAGAGTGTCTTGACAGTCTGTGTAGTTGTATAGCGAGCTCCAGAAAATCAGTAATGAGGTGGCATTGACAGTTAAAGATTTGAAAAAAAGGTGGGAATAATGAACTCTAAACTCTAGCATAAAGAACCATTTCAGCATATAAAGGGTTCTTCAAGACGATTCAGTTCTAAATAGAACTGTTAATATGTGTAAAGATAAAGAACACATATTTTACAGTTAGTTAAATCGATAAAGTGAACACGATTTTACAGTTAGTTAAATCTAGCACATTTTCCATGCTATCTCCAATCAAAACAGAGGTCCGACCCATTTTTAAGTGTCAGGCTGGCTTACTGATTTACGTAAACTTGAGGTAGTCCTTTACAAGCATGCTTAGACTTAAACCCTATGTTTAACTGTGGTAGACCCATCATACCTCTGCCCTCAATGAGCATCAATGAGGGATGATTGGACAATCTGTTAAAGCAATGTTTGAGAATATTAAATTAAAAATGATGGTTCTTGAAAAGTGTCTGTCCTTTATGATATAAGGTTTGTTGTTGTTGTTGTTGTTGTCATCATTTCAGAGCTTGACAGCTTCAGTCCTAGTTCATTTTCATAATGAAAAGGTGACCAGGATATTCAGTCAGGGTAGGCAAAACATGAGTGAGTAATGACAGAACTATTGGAGAATGAATTCACTATCCCTTTATGTTTGTGTGAGGAATACAATGCCTTAGTCAAACGTCATATAACACAAAAGTTGGTATTTTGCGGTAAAGTTGCATCTGTGTGGAAAATTGGAGAGTGGACAACCGTTCAACCTTGTTCCACAGGCGGTTCACATGGGACCAAAGCAATGCTTCTAGAAACTTAGCAGACGCTAAACAAGCTTACCTTCACTAATCGACCCCATAGCCGAATAATCTATGTAATTACTCAGGATGACTATAGCAACGGAAAAGCGCTTTAGGGTGAATGCCATTAGACCATATGTTGACCCGACACGTATTCAAGACACAAGTAAACAGAAGTAGCCTAAATAAAGTATAAAAGTAAATAAAAAGTAGCTAACATATACAGAAGAGAAGTTAAAGTGCAAAACTTAATCACAGGGCAAGTGGTTTTCAGATAGAAAAAAATAGCGTTATTATTACACAGTGTGCGATCTGATTAAGATACCTGAATCCTACATATAAATCCTGGACGCTTAAGTTAAAGAGCGACTGTCTCACGGGTTAAGAGAAAATTTAGACTGTCATTAGTATTTGTTTGTATTATCAGGTCTACTCACCCAAAATGTGTCTTAGACGCGTCGGTGCAAATCTGTGGCTGTTCCTTTAAATTACTCCAAGAGCAAAGAAATGTTAGTTTGCTCGGCACTCCAGGATTGCCTGTGAATCGAGCCTGCACGAGTCTTCCGTTATCCACCAACTGTACCAAAGTTTTTTGTTGATAATCAGCCCACCACGCTGAGATAGTCCTTGAAACTACATTAAACGCGATCTTCCTCGTTTAAGAAGTTCCTCTCGTCTGCCAGCTAAGACAATCCATCTGTCCCAACCCCCATCCATTACTGTATCCCCGTCTGTCAGGCAGCGCTCTGTGCGTGCACGCGCGGCGCGCTCTCTTCAGGGAGAGTGTAACTTTATCCTGTCAGATGCAACGTCTTAATTATACCATACTACATTTCAGTGCTTTTGTTGCAACACTGCAGCAATAAAAGTGACAGTTGTGTTAGAACAATCATTTGCTAATATTTAATCAATAATGAAATCTGTGTAAATACTTATAAAAATAAAGGTTCTTTATATTGACACGGTTCCGTGAAGATCATTTAACATCCATGGAACCTTTCCAGTCCACAAAAGGTTCTTTACAGTGAAAAAGGTTTTTTTAGATTTTTAAAATGTTCCTCACAGTTGTTTTTTTAACCGTTCACTGAAAGATTCTTTGGGGAACCAGAGATGGTTCTTCTGGGGCATCGCTGCTTTTTCAGAGTATATGTCTGTATCTGCATGCAGATATGAATATAAATGAGTAGCTGACTAAAATTTTAATTTTTTTTATTTGTGAATCAGTATAGTTAAGTGCAGGCTATGTGTCTTGTCATAAAGCTTTTCCTAAATTTGTAATCACATTTGACCTTCACTAATTCATTTGAAATTGACCTGTTATGTATATACTATATGTATATAGCCTAAATCTTTTTTTTATTTTTTGTTCAAATATTCTGTTTTCTATCAATTCATTCTAAAGTCATGTAAGTTGGTAATAATGCTTTACATATTACTTTTTGCAATGATTTTTAAAATCAATAACCTGAATGTGAAATAAATGTGGGATCTGTTGCTTTGCTATGACACTGAAGAACTGACATCCCCAAGGTTTTACGTGTCACTGTACACCCAAACTATGCAACCACCATCTGTTTCGCTCACATACAATATCCAAAGCCAAACAAAAGCCCCATTCATCTCTGAGCCCTTGCTCTGCCAGCTGATACTGAATAATGAACCTCAAGGGGAATCTGGGGATCACAAGGCTCACAGTTTTCATCGTCTGAAATCGGACTGAGCCTGGTCACTTCTTTTCAGTCATTTGTAGCCTATACGAATAATGCTTAGCACAGCCATGGCCAACATTTTGAGTATGTAGGCCTATTTACAAGCTTAAAGAGAAAAAGATGAAAAAAAGATGAGGAAAACTGAAAAGCCTTGTTCTGTCAATAAAGGGGCCAGTTAGAGGATAAATGTTGGCCATCACAGACCTGTTTTGTGAACGGGCAGTTCCCACCTGGATGCATGTCACCTATGTTAAGGATGTGTCCAAACACATTGGTGGCCCTATGAACTACATGTTGGGCAGCGAAACAGCTGGAACCCTAACTCATTCCATCTAAAACTATACTGTCATTTTGTGATTATTGATGATGACAAGAGAAATGCATGCCTGTTTCCTATTCTCGCATATCTTGAACATATGGATCATATTTAATTTTCAGGAATGAAAACGAGACTTTGAGAGATAGATACCACCAAGTCTTATGTTATAAGCTTACAGTCCTATTATCACTTTATTTAAATGGATTCATGTATTTTTCAGAAAAGGTTTTTGGAAATGTATATCAATGCTGCATCAGATAAATGATTGACATCCAGGTAGGCTTACAACATCTCACATACCCTATTTATCATGTGTGGAAAAATGAAACCCACCTGAATAATATATGTTCACTTTAAAACTCTATAATTGCTTAAATCCAAACCCTTTATGTTAATTAAAAGACTAGATTAACGCTAAAAAAATGTTTTATAGAGATATATTTAGATGTAGATTAGAAGAACAGGCAAGGAAGGTGGGTGATAATCCACTAGGGGGCAGTTATCTAAATTATTTTAAAATATTGCTAGCAACTCTGTGATTTAACATGTGACTAGTAAATAGTGACATCTAGAGGGTGTTTTAAGTACTTTCATAATTTTCTCACATTATGGAACTAATACTGTATACTGTTCACCCAAAAATTAAAACCGACATCATTTACTCACTCTTATGTTGTTCCAAACCTGTATGAGTTTCGTTCTTCTATTGAAAACAAAAGAAGATATTTTGAAGAATTTTGGTAATCAAACAGTTGAATAAAAAATTGACTAGTATTTATTTCCCTACTGTCTTGTTCCCCAACATTCTTCAAAATATCTTCTTTTGTGTTCAACAGAAGAAAGAAACTCATACAGGTTTGGAACAACATTAATACGGTTATGTCCTTTAAAAGATCAATTGATTCTTTGATATTTTGTGGATCTTGAGCTCTATTCTCTTTGCCACACTAAAGTTACAGTGTTGGAAAGCTAAGTTACTGTATATAATATGTAGTAGTGAAGGGGAATTCTGAAATCCCCTGCCACTTCAATATACCTGTAAATAGCCTAATTCAATTCATAATCAGAGCCTTAATTAATATTTATCCTCCTATTTCTAATGATTAATTCCAGTTGATTTTACTCAATAGAACCATTGATTGTTTGTTCTTCTTATATGTTTTCTAAAGTTTGTATTTGGTCTTTGAGTGGCGTCTGGCCTAGGGCTGTGTGATGTGTCACTAAACACTTTATAGTTGTGTGTTTGGATTTTGGAGGTATCACACACCTCTAACATGCTGGAACAGTGTTTGCAGTAACAGTGTAGTAACAGTGTTTGCTCACTTAGCCCAGCTTCCAGAGATTAAATATGGATTTGTCTTTCATTTTTATTATATTTTATTCATTTTATATTTCCTTTTACTGAAACACTAAAGAATGAAGATGAATATTGCAGTACTATTGTCTGTACCTCTGACTGAGAGAAAGCACATGCTATCAGCATGTTTTGGTGAAGTGCTTTGTTGATATGTAGTTAAGACTCTTCAACCTTGGGAGAGCTGTGATGCTGGGGAGCTTTTGTGTGTGTGTGCGTTGCATGATCTGTGCAGGCTCGATATTGAAAATGGACATTTTCCGCACACAAGAGCAGACGTGAAGACGCCTTTCTGCAACCTCAGAGGTCAACAATGATCTAAATCTAGTCATGGGGCGACAACTCGTCTACCTAGTTTAGTGATATGCTCTGCTATCTATCCTTGTGTGGAAATTTACCATGACTTGCAATAATGACGTGGCTAGACCTTGAAAACAGTATAACTGTTGGGACAATTGTATGTACGATACAACAAGACTGGTAGAGGGGAGCGTGGCCTACGAACTGCTTATGAGACTTGAAGCTGGCTTCTGCTGATGAAACTGCAAACTATTCTTCAGTAAAAAAAAATATTTAATTAATTGCACTCCTGACTCTTGGTCTTCATTCTTCAATACTGGTCTCTGGGTCTGAACTGTTAACCCCTAACAGTAGATGAAATTGTTCAAGTTCTTAATTAGGTAAAGGGATTTACCTAATTAAGATATTGTAATTTGAGTAAATTCATTTAGTAGTAAATACCTGTGATGTTATTTGTAAAAGTTATATATTAAAAGTTAAAATATCTAAATTCTAACCATTTTTGTTTATCACTGGGATCAGTGACAGATTCTGAGTACAAGTGATTAAATATTAGTAAAAACAAAAGCACACATACAACCTGATTAGTGTCATTTTTTTTAATCTCCTTTATCATAATCATCATCATTTTCAAATGTTTTGAGAGTACAAAATCAATACACAGTTCTGATTTTTCATAAAAGGAAATCAGTTTTAACTGCTTCAATATGAGGTACTAGTCAGACTCCTCACTTCTTGTAATATACAAGGATGGAGTATTTTTCACAAATGATCTTGTCCATTCTACCCTTTCTGAGTCACTATTAGTGTTTTGCATTTAAGGCAGAGAAACATGCATAATTTCAACAAATCCCCTTTACTACATGTCAAAATACACCACATCTAAAACCCAGCTAGTACAAATATCATTGTTAAAAAAAAAAAAGAAGAAAGAAAAGTAAGGTTATCTAAACTTGCCCTATAAGTAGTCAAGACAGCAATACTAGTATATACAGTCAATGAGGTCCGCTTTGGTGTCATTTGTGATCATACCCTCAAAGCATGCAGAAAACATAATTTGCTTCCAAACATGCAGTACAGTGCTTTAAATGATACCGCACAACCCCATTGGACTTTGTAACCCAATATGACGCACCCCTCTGAGATCAAATGTAATGGAAACTATTAGGTAGAAGAGGGCAGGCCAGGAAGGGCAAGGGGAGGGCAAATGGGGAGGGCTAGATTCATTCACCAGGGCCTCCACATGGAAGGATCGGTCCCTGGAAAGAAAGGGGGAAGGGCCGATTGTTCGGGAGACTGAGGGGAAGGAGACCTGGGGGGAGAGGGCAGTTCTCGGGGTCTCTCTCTAATCAGTGGGACTCTGGGTGAATGGGTGGGGCTGGAGGGTGGGGAAGGAGTTGGAGGGGATGGAGGGGTGTGCAGGTGGAGAGAGTGAGGCTGTAAGGAAGGCAGGTTTAAAGGGGAATGGGTCGGGGACAGAGGAAGTGGGCTTGGGGTGCCAACAGAACCTGTGCTACCAGTGTCAGTGCTTATATGGGGAAGAGATTTCAGCAAGTGGTTTAGCAGACGTGCACCCAGAGTCTTGTCCATCCCAGGGCAGCTCAGGAGCAGGTTGTGCACCTCATGCATGCACTGAATATACCCACTACTGTATCTTTGTCGAGACTCAAACCCAGTGCCTGGACTGTGATTTCCACCTAAAAATCAAAGCAATATTATACATACAGAATAAAGTGAGTGATTTTACATCATGTAATCATAATTTTAAAAAAGGACAAAAGACTGCACACAATTTCCTTTGAGATAAAAATCTTGCCTATTCAGAGCCAATAAAAACACAACGTATAAAAAGACAAGCGTATACCGAAAAAAAGAGAAAAGACACATTATTTTCTGCCCTCAAATCAACAGTATTTACATATAGATTATGCACCTTATCTTATCTTTTACCATACTTCTAAAACAAAATGTTAAAATTTTTCTTATAGTACAAGTTGTACACTTCAATAATAGATTTGATTTATTTTTAATGTAAACACGGGGGAAAGAAAAGTAGGCTACAATGGTTTTAGCACAGAAAGTCTAACCTGGTCTTTGAAGGTTCTCCATGTGCTGAACTGTTATCTCAAGAACATCAGCCTTCTCCAATTTAGATTGCTGTGGGAAAAGTGCCATATTTATTTTTATTTATAATGTATACATTAATAAAAAAAAATAGGTGCAAAAAGATTTCAAATTGTTTATTTGGGTCACTTACATCCAAATTGTAGGCATCCACCATTATACCCTTTAGTTGCTCAAGGCTTGAATTTATTCTCTCTCTGCGCCTTTTCTCTATCAAGGGTTTCCGCAGCTAAAATGATAAACAAGCCAGTTTAGGGTGTATGAAATATTCATTAGACCCCCTCAAGGAATTAATTCACTGCAGATCTGACAATACAAGACTCACAATATGCACGCCAGTTCTGTAAGGTGCATGTCTGAAGTGTGCAATATTCTCTGGACATACCAAATGAGTTCATTACATTCGTTTTTTAACTTGAACTAGCTACTATTAAGTCTTAACTAAAGTTACTCTCATGACAGTGTAATAGTTATTTAAGAATCTATATTTAATCACTGTCAAACTCTTACATCAGTACTTTATCAACAAACAAATCAGAGCAAAACATTTTCAACAGACTGCATGAGAAAAGTATAATATATAGATTTGAAAAAATCTAAATGTTTTATTAAACAGACCATTTAGTAACTGCTGCTGCTTTTTCTGACATTTAGGCCTAGGTCTTATACTGTTTTCCTTAGAAATATTCACTATAGGCCTAACATTAACAGAGGTCACTAAGTCAAACAGCAGCCTGGAACATGTGCATATAGCCAACTTTTTAGTTGCTCTGTAAGATTTACTAAAAACGCCCTCATTTCACGTTCGGTTATTTAAACGTTTTCTACTTGTATCCCCCACTGAACAAATGGATATATGTTTTGCCATAGTTTCGTACTTCCCGAAACAACACAAAATGATGACAGTGTCATACCTTTCGCTCTTCTTTTGCGTTGAAATTCTTCTCCGGGCCGTTGCCGATATTGGAGGCCGTCATTATTCTGTACGTCTAGAAACTAGGATAGTTAATAAATGTTTTCACTTTCCCACGACTATTTCTGAAAGTTTGCGGTGGCGTAGGCTTGCTAAAACTAGCAACTAAACAAGCTCACTTAACCTCTTTTAACATGTACTCAAACTCCCCCTCAAACCTCCACCCACCGAAATTACCATGACAATACGTGGGTGCTTTTAGCTGCACAATTTCCCACAGTCTCGGGTTTGGCCTATTAAATAGAACGAATCCCACGTTCCACGCATAGTGCTGGTGCACTGAGATGAGTTCAAACGTTTGATTCAACAAGTGACTCACTTTCAGAAATAGTTACACGGATTTGACTCAACTAAAAAGTTTCTCTCATTTTTTCAGGGGTATTTAACACTAAAAGTGAAAACTGATTTTAGCACAATAAGGATGCACCTGCGGATGCATACAGGACAGGAGTTTATTATACTATTTAACCTGGCCGCATAGAGCACATACGCAAGGACATTAAATAAATTACGTTGCATTTAAAAACATATTCTTCACTACTAATTCTAGATGCAATGTTATTCATATATAAGCAAAAATAAAAATGGGGTAGACTATCTACCCCAACAAAGAGAGGATGGTAGGTTGGAGGAGGGTAACGCGCAACAATAGCAAATAAATCTTAGTTTTTAAGTGTTTTCACAGTGGGAGAACTACTATTATCTCCTAGTTTCTCACCCCTTCCTCCACAACGCGCGACCCATCCCCTCTGCCCCCTTCACCATTGTTCTATTCACCTACGGAACGGGCACACTCCGCTGAAGCACGCCAAGATCTTTTTCTGCTGTTGTCCGGCCATAATGACCCACAGTCAACGGAATAATAGACAGGGTGCCAAATCCCTAATGGCCATCTTAAACTCTTCAGCAGCCCAGAAAAACACAGCCTCCACAGAAAGACTGATTCGATTAAATAGGAAAATTGGTTGTGCTTAATCGACAGTTCGCTGTCACTATAACCGCGTGTACAAGTAAAATAAATTTATCACGTTTAGCTATAGTAAGGTTTTAACAATGTTTGTTTGCTTGCGAACGGAAATACTTCCAGTTTATTCAAACAATCAGTTTATTCAAAAAGTCAAACTTGCAATATATTGTGGGCTGTAAACTAATACTGTGCAAGTATAGGCTAAATGTATAGCGTGCTGTTATTCCTAAATAATTGCTTTCGTGTCTATATAAGCTTTTATCTCCTATTTGGGGAAATTGATCTACAATAGCATTTATCAACAAACAAACAAAAACGTGTTTATGAATAGCCTATAATATAGGGCCTATAATATGCGAGGAGCAATGATCGTTTTTCGACAGACCTTCAAATCTGTTCCATGCAACAGTTGATACAGTAGGCTAAATGTTTGATTTAGGCTACCACCAGGGGGTGCTCAATGTAAAACAATGGCGTTAGAGTGCAAAATATGTATTAGCAGATTAGCTGATAACGAGAATTTTTGCATTCACAAAGTAGGCCTATATATGGTATATAAGTTTGTCAGTCACCCATGCGACACTTTGGGGTATTTACATGTCTCTTTATCAAGATTATATTTATTTTGCTATCAAGATTATCCTGAAAATCGGACCCAACCACTCTATAGGATCTAGTTGTACCCATTTTTATACAGTCTATGGTTGTACCGCACAGCATTTTCACCCCTTGTCCCCCAGGGCAGTTTGAAGGAATTTGGAGGCCCCAAGCAATATGGACATGGAGGCCCCCCCAATATTTCCTAGATAGGCCCCACTTTATATTAGGTGGCCTTAACTACTATGTACTTACATAAAAAAATAAGTACAATGTACTTACTGTGTTCATATTGTGTTGCAAAACACCTTTGCTGATATTGAGGTGGGGTACGGGTAGGGTTAGGGACAGGTGTGGTGGGTCAGTTAAAGGGTAGGGTTAGGTGTAAGGGGAGTGTCAACTGTGTAATTACAAATGTAACTACAGAAATTAATTACAGATGTAATTACATGCAGGTATTTTTAAAAATGTAAGTACAATGTAAAAACATGTATGTACACAATAAGTGCAATGTATCAAATTATTAATTAAAATGTTAGTACATAGTAGTTAAGGACACCGAATATAAAGTGGGTCCATTATGGTTATTATAAAGTTGCAACCTTGTTAAATTGTTAATAAACAGTACCAGTAAAACATGTGGGTTGTCCTGATACTGTACTTTAAAATGTAGCAGTGTAAAAATTGCCACACAGAATAAAGTAACTGTTAAAGATCCATTGGTAACTTATAAAAAATAATATCATATTTGTATAAACTGTCACTACCGTATAACCCGACACTAGCACATTAAGATAAGCTGAAAAAAATAATTTTCCTCTGCTTGGTAAAATAATGTTTATAATAATAGTTAGTGCTATGCCACTTTCATCAAAACCTATTACAAAATAGCAATGTCATGTCATCAAATACGATAAACAGTGATTCTGGAACAGATCTGCATCTTCCTTATCCCGTTAAAAAACATGTTACAGTATGTAACCATTTTCTGTCCATTTAAAAAAAAAAAAAGTTCCACTGTTCGTTACAAGCAGCATTTGCCGCAGGTGGCTATAAACATAATTTTGCTAGCCTACCTGCTGCAAAATTACATCATTTTTGTTAAAGACAAGTAGAGCTATTTTATCCTATGTAATTTATCACTTACCACTATCTTGTTTTTTTGTTTGTTTGTTTTTTCTGGCTTTTTGAAGCATAATTCCGCTTCATTATGACTGCCAAGGTTTTGTATTTTGCCGGCAGCAGAGATCACGTGGTTGGCTGGCTGTTGTCAGCGACTACTGAGAGGGGCCCCTTTGAGGGGGATCCCGATAACAGTGTCATTGCACTTTACTGCATTGGCTATCAAAGGGGCGCTCACACAGTTTGCATTTTATTCTTAACCTGTCGTTGTCTTTGGGGCCCCAGGCCAGCTCGGGGCCCCAAGCAATTGCTTGGTTTTGCTGCCTTGTCGCGACGGGCCCACACGGCGCATATTGATAAAATGTCCCGCATTTTAATCAGTAAGCTTGTAATAATGTTTTTAATTCCAGTGGTACTGGTGGATTTCCGCAGGAGATGTTTGCGTCATTGCCTCACATCTGTACACATCAATAAGAAGTCCTGGCTAGTAGGCTATATCGCGATGTTGGAGTGCGTGATATAATTAAACTTATCAATTTGATAGCGGATCCAGAAAGGTTGAAACCTCAATCAGTGGCAGTGACATCTGGAGATTCGCCCATTGTAAAATGCAAAAGACTTCGGACTTTCGGAATGGCTACAGAAAAAAGAGAGACTTCAACCGAGTCAAAACAAGGATAAAAAGGGCTTTTGAAAGGTGGCGTGAACTCTGTGCTTTGAAGGGGTTCAAAACGGATGCAGAGACAGTTTTTTTCTGCTGAAGAGGTCAGACATTTCAATGGTTATTATGTAACAGTTAGCCTGACTTGGTCATACTCAATTCTAGTCAGAATATGAGTCCGATACCGCTCCATTGCAAGTATATGTCTCTGCAGGTTAGTAATAGGAGTTACCTCATCAGTGGGTGTGGCCATAAACAGAGGGACGGTTTCAACTGTGTTACCTGATTTGCCCACGTCACAGTGTGGATAGGGTTTAGGGGTGGGGTGGGGTCGGGTCGGGTGAAGGAGATCATTTTCATTGCGTGATTTATAAACACCCATTAGTTTGAAAACACCCACTAATTTAGAAACACCCACTCTTGTTCTGCAGAGACCTCATACTCCTCCATTGGGCTGTGATTATGGGGCGTGTTTCAACCTAACCAGGAAAGACCTAAATTGGATAGACCTACAACCAATCAGAGCAACGGAGCGACGCGTAACATTAGTTGTCAAATGTCAACAGAACTCAACTGCACTGTTGCCAAGTCCGTGTTTTTCCCGCGGGTTGTTCTCCATGTCCGCGGGGTGAATCGACCCCAATTATGTGATACATAGACCCAGGAATGCAAATTTTAGCAGGCAACCTTGCCAAAATAACGTATTTTGCCAACCAAACGCACTTTTTTTCTGGAGAACCCCCCCGGAAAGCTATTGTTTTGGGCTATAGTTTTGAGTAGCAATTGCGCGACATTGCAAAAAAACATGGCAACACTGTCTGCACGCACGCAGGATTAAGTAACGTTAGAAGAAAAAGATGAGTGTAAACGATCTTTGCCAGTGTCCTAAAAAAAAAATTTAAGGTTACACAGAGTAGGCCTACTTAACAACACGATCATCATTTCTGAGAGAAATAGAGAAGGTGAATGCATATACGAACAAGTTCTCAGTTTAGGATAAGAGCAAATTCAACCCAAGCGCCTTTGATGACGTCGATGAGTACGTTACTGTTAATCATCTGTCCATCATCGTCGAAAGCCCGCCCCGACAATATCATTGGACCGAACAGTTTCTGATCGGCATAATAACTCCTCCATGGATCGGGTCCAGACCGAATTGCCCGAGCAAAAAAAAATTGTGGGCGGGGCTAAATTTGGCTGGCATCCAGGCTATGTAACAGTAGCACACTTCGCTTAATTCATACAATAAAAGTTACTGAGTTTTCTTTGTTGTGCTTTGTTTATGCTTTGCGATGCTTTTCCCACGTAGGCCTAGTTGGTCAGCACAAAAGTGGATGTTTGCTGCTTACTTGTTCAGATGACATTCTTATGTGGTCATACGTTCAAACGGTAGAATATGTGATTCTGAATGACATTTGATGAAATTTCAAAGAAGTAACACTTTATTGTAGGCTAAAGCTCAGATACCCAAGGATAGTAATAGGAGTTACTAGATCAGTGGGCGACGCCATAAACAGAGGGATGTTTTTCACTTCGGTAGCTGATTTGCCCACGTCACAGCGTGGGTAGGGTTTAGGGGTGGGGTCGGGTGAAGGGGCTCATTTTCATTGCATGGTTTATAAACAGCCATTTGTTTAAAAACACCCACACACTTAGAAACACCCACATTTGTTCTGCAGAGACCTCAAACCACGTCTACTGTTAACATGGGGTATTCGGTTAATGGATCTACAGACTTATCAACTTTAACATCAGAAGACGTTTAAGAATTGTCTTCTCAACATTACCATACTGTGTCTTTAGTGTTTTCTAAACACAAATAACAACAGATGTAGATTAAGTTGAAGTAGCAGTAGGCTACTTAAAGGAAACATGAATTGCAAAGTAATTTACATTTTTTTTAACAAGTTGTATTATGGTTTGCATATATAATTGTATAATGGATCTATTATATTCATATAAAACATGTTGGCTTATTTTACTCTGCTGATTTTTATTTATTTATAGATATATCTTGTTTATATAACCATCTCTGCTGTCTTTATATCCCTTTCCCTAACATAAAGCAGCTATTCCACTATTCTATTCATTAAGGTACCTAAGTGTCTCATGAACGTTACATTTTCAACAGATTTATTTAAAAAAACACAAAAAACTAAAACAAAACAAAAAACCTAACTTTGACTCTGCTCTGTATGACTGGTGAACACATTTTTCCTCTATCCTATTGTTTTTTTTCCATATGAATGAAGCCAATAAGTCTTGATAAAATTAAACCTTGAAGAACAACTCCTGTACTTTTAATATTGTGATTGCATGGCTTGTATGGAATTATACAAGGTGTGTGACTGTCAATGAATGTCCAGGAATGTTCATGGAGAACTTTCAATCCTGGATTTTTGTATTGGTATTTTGTATTGGCTGAATTATAAGATCACATTGTTTCAAATTATGTTTTATTTGTTCCAAATGATGAAAATAACAAAATAACAACTCTGTATGTAAAAATGCATCTTCTCAGAATCATTTAAATGAAGTTAATTTTATATTTGCTTACATATTAATATTCCTTATTGCACATTATGCTCAGTTAGAAGCATGAACTTGAATGTAATGAATTTGTCTTGCATTGTAGAAAACAATTTCTATTTCTTTTTATTCAGTAAATTCTCTGAGTTCACATTTTACATACTACACACAGATCTATCGCCAAACCACTTGTCTTACTGGTAGCAGAAACATGATTAGCTGTCCAAGATTCAAAGACAAACTCTTTGATGAACACAGCATTTTTCCACAACTCTTCCACAAGCCTTCATCAGCGTCGCCCTGGAAACGGATCCGCCACACCTGCACCCGCTCATCGCGGGCTGAGCGGTCACACCTGTGGAGGATCAGGAGCCCGCTTTATAAGCGGGACAGACGAGCAGAGAGGTGAGAGATGTCTCCACAAGACTCGGCTAACCTTATCCTCTGCTATTCCCCACAGAGAGCAGCATGTGACCGCCAGCCCCTTCACCACTGGAGAGCACGGACCCACCCTGCACCACTGCGCACGAGGACGGAAGGAGAGACGCCGAGCACCGAGCACCCACCGCCTGCCTTGCACAACGCTTGCACATCACCACAACTGTCAATAAAATCCACCCTTCGGGGAACTCACCTGCACTCCCGTGTCGTGTACTTCTTCACCCGTCACACACTGAAGAAGATACCGACACTTCCTGCGTGGAGTTCACCACTTCGGTTCACCCGAAACCGGCTGGTTTGTTTTGGTTGTGGGACTTCCGGGGTTTTTTTTTCTGTTACTGGTGGATCACGTTCCCTCTCTGTTTCCACAGGTGGCGCTCCTCCCCCAACATGGACGAGCTTCTGAAACACCTCACCGAGGTGAGCATCCGCCAGCAGCAAATAATGGAGCACATGGCCTCCCGACAAGAAACCGGCGGAGCTCGCCGCGCTCCGCACTGCTGCTGCCCAGCGAACTCCGCTACCTGATCCCCGGGCTCAGGCCACCCAGCTAATCCCACGGATGACGGTACACGACGATGTCGGATTGTATCTGCAGATGTTTGAAGCCATCGCGGCCCGGGAGGCGTGGCCCGGAGAGGAGTGGGGACGAATTGTGGGTCCGCTCCTGACAGGAGAGGCGCAGCGTGCCTATTTCGCCCTAACCCCCGACCAAAGTGCTTCTTATGAAGAATTGAAAAAGGAGATTTTGGGTCGGGCGGGCTTATCGCCGCTTAGGGCCGCGCAGCAGTTTCACGAGTGGGCTTATGACACACGACGGCCCGCCCGGGCGCAAGCAGCAAGTCTGTTCCGCCTAGCCCAGCATTGGCTGTTGGCCGGGGATCCCACCGCCCACCAGGTAGCGGAGCGCGTCGTGGTCGACCGTCTCCTTCAAGCTCTCCCGCGTCCGCTTCGTCAAGCAGCGTGGATGCGGAACCCGGCGAACATTGACGAGCTGGCGGAGGCCATTGAGCCTCGGCTCCCAAGATGAACCCATGCCCACCGAAGAACCTCGTTCCCCGGGACGAGCTTGGCTGGCGGGCTGTGTGGTCCAGGCCGAGAACGCGCTGCGGGCGGAAGTCACGATCAACGGCCGCCCATACCTCGCTCTCTTGGGAAGCGCGGTCAGCCTGGTGAAGACCAGCGTCCTACCTCCGTGGCCTGAGACGAAGACGAGGCTGCCCATCACCTGTGTTCATGGCGACACGAGGGAAGTACCGGCCAGACGCGTCACCATTGCCGCCCCGCTCAGATCCTGGCCGGTGGAAGTGGGGATCGTCAAGAAGCTGCCGGTGCCTGTACTCCTCGGGAGAGACTGGCCAGGGTTTGACCGCCTGCTCGCCGCTACCACCCAGCCCGCCAGCCCGTGTTGCTGGCCTCGGACATCCCCAGGGATGGTGAGTCAACCCCCCGTGATTCTAACCTTTTCTTTGATCTTTACCAGCAGGTCTCGGGGGCTGGGGCCTTCGCCAAGGAGCAACACGAGGATGACCGCCTTAAACACTGCTGGGCCCAGGTGAGGGTGGTGGATGGGAAGGAGCTCCAGCCTGGACCCCACCCCACTCCCCACTTTGTGATACAGAATGGTCTGCTCTACTGTGTCGCCCAGCGGAGGGGGGAGGAGAAGCGACTGTTGGTCGTGCCCCACTCAAAGACGGAGGCCCAGTTAGAGATACCCCACACACATCCAATGGCAGGCCACCTGGGGCCCCAGAAAACCATCCAGAGCCTCCGAGACCGGTTTCACTGGCCAGGCCTGGAGGCCGAAGTCAAGCGGTTTTGCCAGTCCTGCCCGACCTCCCAGCGGACGTCGCCCCAGCTTCCTCCCCCCAGTCCGCTGATTCCGCTGCCCATCATCGAGGTGCCCTTCGAGCGGATAGGGATGGATCTGGTAGGGCCACTACCGAAGTCCGCCCGGGGCCATGAACACATCCTGGTCATCGTGGATTATGCTACCCGCTACCCAGAAGCCGTCCCCCTCCGTAAGGCCACTGCAAAAGCCATCGCCCAGGAACTGTTCCTGCTGGGTAGCCGGGTGGGTCTCCCCCACCAGATACTGACTGACCAGGGCTCATGTCCAGGGTAATGGCCGAAATGTGTAAGCTCCTGAAGGTCCAACAAATCCGGACAACTGTCTACCATCCCCAGACCGATGGCCTAGTCGAGCGGTTCAATCAACGCTCAAGTGGATGCTGCGCCGAGTGGCGGCCGAAGACCCCCGCGGATGGGATCTGATGCTGACTTACGTGCTCTTCGGGATCCGAGAGGTACCCCAGGCGTCCACCGGCTTTACCCCGTTCGAGCTCCTCTTTGGCCGGCAACCTCGCGGCCTACTGGACGTCGCCCGAGAGGCCTGGGAACAGCAACCGGCCGCCCACCGAACCACATCGAGCACGTAAGGCAGATGCGAGAGCGGATCGACCGGGTCATGCCTATCGTCAGGGAACACCTCACCAAGGCTCAGCAGGCCCAACAGCGATACTACAACCGGGCGGCCCAACCACGGGAGTTCCGAAGAGGAGACCATGTCCTCGTTCTGGTCCCCACCGCCGCCTGTAAGTTCTTGGCCACGTGGCAGGGCCCTTTTACCGTTACAGAGAAGGTCGGCCCGGTCACCTACCGCGTGCGCCAGCAGGACCATCTGTATCATGTGGACCAGCTGTATCATGTGAATCTCCTGAAGCGCTGGGTGGGGACAGGACCCCAACTCTCCGCCCTCACCGCTGTCCCGCCCGTGGTGGTCGACATGGACCCTCAGCTCACCGCCACCCAGAAGGCTGAGCTGCAGCACCTGATCAGTCAGTTTTCTGCGGTGTTCTCACCCCGTCCCGGGCGGACACAAGTTCTGGAACATGACGTCCGTACTCCACCGGGGGTTATTGTACGACAGCGGCCCTACCGGGTTCCGGAGGCTCGGCGACACGCCATCGAGGACGAGGTGCAGGAGATGTTGAAGTTGGGGGTCATCGAACCATCACGCAGCCCGTGGGCCAGCCCCATCGTCATGGTCCCCAAGCCCGACGGCACCTTCCGCTTCTGCAACGACTTCCGCCGGCTGAATGAGGTCTCCGAGTTTGACGGCTACCCCATGCCCCGTGTAGACGAGCTCCTAGATCGTCTGGGGAGGGCCCGGTACATCTCCACCCTCGACCTGACAAAGGGGTACTGGCAAGTCCTGCTGACCGAGAACGCCAAGTCAAAGACCGCCTTCTCCACCCCTAGTGGCCACTGGCAGTACCGGGTCCTTCCCTTCGGCCTGCACGGGGCCCCAGCCACGTTCCAACGGCTTATGGACATACTCCTCCGGCCGCATCAGGCGTATGCGGCCGAGTATTTGGACGACGTCGTCATCCACTCGGAGACCTGGGAGGACCATCTGGACCGGTTGCGGAAGGTGCTGTCAGAGCTCCGCCGGGCTGGCCTAACCGCCAACCCCCGGAAATGCCACCTGGCCCTCGCGGAAGCAAAGTACCTGGGCTACCAGGTGGGTCGCGGCCTAATCCGGCCCCAGGAGAAGAAGGTGACTGCAATCCGCTCCGCACCGCGGCCCACCTCCAAGATGCAGGTACGGGCCTTTTTGGGGTTGGCGGGGTATTACCGGTGCTTCATCCCTAACTTCTCCTCCTTAGCCTCTCCCCTGACAGACCTGACCAGGAAGGGGCAACCGGAGAAAGTCCCGTGGAGCACCGAAGCGGAGACAGCGTTCCAGCGGATCAAGATGGCCCTAACGGCGGAGCCCGTACTCCGCGCTCCTGATTTCAACCGCCCCTTCCTGTTGCAGACGGACGCATCCGACACCGGGTTGGGAGCCGTCTTGTCCCAGGTCACAGACGGCGAGGAACACCCAGTGATCTACATCAGCCGGAAGCTGACCCCCGCCAAACAACGGTACGCGACCGTCGAGAAGGAGGCGTTGGCCGTCAAGTGGGCAGTCCTGGAGCTCTGCTATTAGCTCCTCGGACGACACTTCACCCTGGTTACCGATCACGCGCCCTTACAGTGGATGGTCCGGGCGAAGGATACGAACGCCAGGGTGACTCGGTGGTTCCTCGTGCTCCAGGACTTCCGTCACAATATATATAGGTCACATGGATGACATAATTTCTATTTCAAGGTGACAATTAAGTGTTTAACAAATAAAATAAACCAAACTGCGAAGTATGTGTTGTATACTATAATGTATTATTGTAGCCTGGATGCCAGCCGAATTTAGCCCGGGCCATTCGGTCTGGAATTAGCCTGGCGTGGCCATACTCAATTATAGTCAGAATATGAGTCTGGTACCGCTCCATTGAGCTTTGATTATGGGGCGTGTTTCAACCGAGCTAGGAAAGAATTTCACCAAACAAACAAGGTTTGTTTGGTGAGGTCACTAGGGTGAACTTATTGGGAGACTTTCCCCAGTCATCTCAATTGCAAAAAGTACCCCAGTCACCCTGAGTTCACATGCTGTTGCTTGTACAATGAAATGGGCTTCTTTAATGACAAGTTATTTATTTTATTTCTCTTTGATATCTCATGAAGAAAATCACATGGATGGATTATAATTAATAATTAAAACTGCGAAAAGAAAATATGAATCACTTTTATTAACGTATTTAGTATACACAAGAAGACTTGTTCTCAGAACAAGCTATATGTGCACCAGGTCAAAGGATGTGGTAGAAAGGGGGTGTGAAAATGGGCAGGAAAAAGGGTTTTGGTAGTACTATTTTACAAAAAAAAAACATAAACTATTTTACAATATCAACATACTAATATCAAAACTTTCTAAGCAATTAAGGTAAATTAAACACATATGTCCATATATTATTTTTGTTGTTGTTGTTGAAAAAATACACATGCAAAATTATTAGTTTTTTCATTTGAAATACAACTACAAAAACACCACTGCTGAACTACTACCTTACAACCTTACAGGCTAAGAATTATTTACAAAATGTAGAAACATTACACATATGTAAATGTGGATATAATGCTCTAATCTAACTAATGTTCACTGTAAATAATTATCCTAAATTGTCAATCATGTTTGATTTTAAATAACACATTAGGGACTTTCCAGTGAGAGTTCTTTGAAAACAATATTAGTGGGTCCACCTAAGCAATTCAGTTTACTTTCTCAGAAATTCATGTGAGGAAAAAAACAAGCTCTGAAAGGAGGCTAGACTTTACAGAACACTTAATTTTGCACACACTGTGTGCATGCCGTCAGCAGCTCACCCAGAAGGGTGAAATACTTGTGGCTTCCTTTTTTTCTTCATTCTTCGTTCTTCGAGTCATGCGATTGATCTCTTATCTACATGTTCCTTCCTTTTCAAGCAGAAAGCTATATGAGAACGCCCATGCAATCATGTTAAGCACAAGGCCTACATGAATGTCCATTTTTATCTTCAGAGTTGAGTTGAGTTGGTGCTTACGTTGTGAGCGGGGCACGTGAGCGGTTGTTTCCGTCTGAGCTGTGACTGTTCATTTGCCATATTTTGCGTACAGCCCCAACATCCAACTTTCTTTGAAACGTCTCTGTTGTAAAGTAGTATGCCAGAGGGTCCAGCATTGCATTCATACAAGCTACCATGAGGCTGTACTGGTAGGCCGTTAACAGTGAGGACGGCCTGGTCTGGGGAAGCTTATAAGCATAAAGCAGCACAAGCATAACGTGATACGGCAGAAAACAGAACAGAAAGATCGCCAAGTTAGTTATTATCATCCTTTTAATCCTTCTGTTGTCTATTAGGTCACTGGTCTGGACAGCCGTGCTTTTGCTTATAGCCCGGACGAGCCCCCATGAGCTGAGAATCATAACGCTTAGTGGGATCCCAAATCCAACAATTAGCGTGGAAATGAGAGGAGCTGTTTGAGTGGCATAGCTAGGAAAATTTCCAAAACATGTGTTGTTGTTGGATTTTGGTATGTTTATTAAATAGATCGGTAAGCTTGTTCCAATAGTAAGGATCCAGATTCCCAGACACACGTGCCATGCTTTGTTGCGGCCCTCACGGATGCGAGAAGACAACGGGAAGCAGACTGCTACGCAACGGTCAAAGCTAATGCACGTTAGGAGGAAGATGCTGCCATACATGTTACTTAGCATTATGAGACCTGTGACATCACAGATTTTCTGGTTCAGAACCTCCCAACTCCAGTGGTAATAGATCCGCACTGGAAGGGTACAAACCAGAAGAATATCAGCAAAGGCTAGATTAATCATGTACACGGTGGTGTGCGACCGTGATTTACAGTTGCGTAAAAAAATGACAAATGCGGTGAGGTTGAGGATCAGTCCAAATATGAAGACCACTGAATACACAATAACAAAAAACACATTCTGCTGGTCTTGTGCTGAATTCGGACTTGTATGTATTGTACTTGTATTTGACATTGCTGATCTGAGGATTCCCCTCCTTGACTAGCCTGTAATGACAGAGAAATAAAGGGTTGCGTAATGAAATGTTGCAACTATAACATGCATATCAACAGAGGTGGACAGTAGTGAAGTACTTTACTGCAGGTAGGCCTACATTTTTCAAGTAGGATATCGGTACTTTATTAGCGTTTTTATTTGGAAAACTTTTACTTTTAGGCTACTACACTCCAAAACATGATGTTATACTTATTACTTTTAATGAATAATATATTTTTTAGTACATTCAAAATTTTGTACTTTCTTGTGCTCAACTAAAACGTTTAATTACTTTTACATGAGTAAAAGTAAGAAAGTTCTAGATTTCTAATGAGTATTACATGAAAATCAATGTGAAATGTAGTACAGTAAAAAGTACAGCATCATGCTTTGAAAGTTTCCCAAAGAAAAACACTGATAAAGTACAGAGTGACACTTGACTTACTGTAGCCTCTGCTTATCAATCTCAAAATAAATTTCCACCAAGAAAGGGGAAACATCTTGCTTTTTATGTATGCAGAAGTTCTTCAAACTGCTGCAAGCATTTCAGTAGCTTGCATCAGTAGGAAAATTAAACAAAGGGGTCTGAGAGTAAAACTTCCCTCCTACTCAAAGTGTTTAGAAACCAGTGTAGGTTTAACATGTGTATTTTTAAAGGTCAAGAGACATGAACAGTCTCATAAAGAGTACAATGTGCTGCCAGAATTTTGCTCAAGGGTCACGTGAGATAAAGATAAAACTCGAAACAATGCTGTTTTAATGGACATCCCTTATTTTTACCGTGGAACAGAAGATGGGTTAACAAAATATCAAAGCTGTCAAGTTCAGTTGCTATTTGGCTTGGTTTATTTAAATATATTATAAATTTTAAATATATTTCTATCTACTACTTGCACACTGAATTAATTAAAAAAATAAATGTAAACTAACATGTCTTATTATATATATATGCATTTATGTATTTACAGACAACCATGCGGTAGAGAAATCAAATACCATTAATACTAGAATATCTTTCAATTTTATCATTTATATTTCAGATGTCAGGGCAGGAAAATCTAATTTAGACAGGCACATTTATGTTTTATTGAACACATTTGATGTGAATAAATGGTTCCTTAAAACAGGCATTACACAAAACTTAAAGCTGTCAAAGATTCCTTATTTGAAAAATAAAAACATGGGAAAACGATTATGTGGCTGTTAATTACACTCACCGTTTTTGTTATGCAGACGAGAGTTTCTTCTGTTGGTGCTGATGCTGGTGAACCAAGACGGTTTTTAAGTTGCAGTCTCATCTCTCCTCGCCTCTTCACTTCAGGAAATGCACGTGCATGTGCGTGCTTTGTCATTTCTGTCTTTTAAAAGTCTTTTAATGACTTTCTTATGCTACATAAAACTACTACATAAAAACACTCCTCTTCCAAAAAACACATTGAATTCCTCAGTAATAAGTCAAATAGTATCACAAAAGAGGGGGAAATGCAATAAATGAGCAAAATGTTAAGTTTTATTTAAAAAAAACTGTGTTTAACAACTCCTTAGTAATATGTCACATAGATTATCAGAAAAAAAGAGAGAATTAGCCAAAACCTGAACGTTTATTAAACGTTTTATTTAGAATAAAATGTGTTAAACATTTAGATAAGAACGGTCTGCCAGACATGAATGTTCATAAGAACCACCCAATCCTTCCTCCACTTGACTATCCTTTAAAAGATTTCTAAATCTAAATATTTTACAACATAAAATAAGAAAACACATACAACAAATTTACATGTATACAACAAATGCAAACAATGTTTTAATAGAGAAGATATTAACCAGTGAGTAAGTTTTACAGGTCCTTTGTTCCACATCTGTTAATGGTCACCGATTAGTACTGAGGGCAAGTGACTAGTAATAAATCTGTTATCTGGTCTCTTGTTTTTTATGCCACCTCATGCCACCTAAAGGAATATCAGATCATTTTATAAGGCACCATGCTGAAACCATAAATAAATCTTAGATATTGCAAGACCATCAGTAAAAAAATCAGTAAATAAATAATGGACTGACGTTTAGAAATCAAGTAATCTTTGTATGGAGTACATACCTCTTTGTGATTGCATGTACCACAGATGCAGCCAAAGAGGCCGTTGAGCACCTGAAATCCACAGAGCAGCAGTTCTAAACATGCAGCCACC
Source organism: Gobiocypris rarus (assembly GCA_023029165.1). NCBI lineage: Eukaryota > Metazoa > Chordata > Actinopteri > Cypriniformes > Gobionidae > Gobiocypris > Gobiocypris rarus. The sequence goes on along the minus strand of CM040912.1, from coordinate 40,068,496 downwards.
AGCAGGGCGGCAAACAGGCCAATGTTAAACTCCACAACATTTTCTGGCTCTTTGCAAGTGTCCCAAATGTCAGGGTCTCCCAAGTAGTTTTCAGTGCTGTAAAATTAAATAAATAAATATGAATAATGATAACAAAAAACAAAGCAAAAAAAAACATAGAAGCAGTAAAGCTCCACAAACTATTTTTTTTAATGTACATTATGTTAACTTACTAATTTAGTTGTAATTTAAAAAACAAGTCTCTATGAGCTCTAGAATTGTTTTCTCTAGATGAGAGGATGTTTTGAGTTCCGAAAATGGGATGGACCATTCATTTTCACACCTGTTCTTGAATGGTCTGCTCCATTGACCATCTACATCCAAGCAAACTGGTCCATTAATCAACGCTATCACAGCTATAACACCACTGTACAGTGCACCAACCACACCAATCGCAGCAAAGATAATGGACAGGAACATCTATAATGGACAAAGAGAACACAACCAACGTAGGTCAGTTAAAGCTTCATTAAATGGAAAATGTAAGCATATTTGATCATAATGAATGTTGGTAATCAGACAGCCTTTGACTTCCATAGTAGAAAGAAAAATATTATGGACCGTCAACTGTCTGATTATCAATATTCTTATTTTGTGTTCAACAGAAGAAAGAAACTCATACAGGGTTGGAACAAAATGAGGGTGAGTAGATGACAGAAGATGAAAGAATTTTAATTTTGGGTGAACTATCCCTTTATGTATTTTGTTTATGTTGAAAAGATAGTTCACATAAAAAAGAGAATTCTTCATGCACTCACTCTCATGTCATTCTAAACCTGTATGACGTTCCTTTTTATGAAACACAAAAGATATTTAGAATTATTCAACTGTTTTTTTATCCATAAAATTAAAGTATTTCATTGTATGGACCAAAAAAGAAAGAAAATAAATCTGTGTTGTTTCACAGGAGGAAAATCATAGTACAAGTTTGGGATGACAAGTAAATGATGACAAAATGTTAAATTTTTGGTGAACTGTCCCTTTAAAATGATACATATTCCTTTTTTAGATAAAGCTGACTGCTGTCCTGCTTAAAGGCGCACTATGTAGGATTTTTGCAGTAAAATATCCAAAAACCACCAGGCCAGTGTTTCCAAATGTTTCCAACTATTTGTAAATCGTGAGAAAATTGCTATTTTAACCAAGGAACCAGGACGTGTGAGGGAGTCGCCTGTCAATTGCATCATATCTGCGTTGCCCTTGGTGTCCGGTTTTATTTAGCAGAAACTGCAGTGTGCAACAAGTGTCACAGCAGCCGCTGAGCGAACGCACAGAGTAACATCATAACATAATTTTAAACTGACTTAAAATGTATCTAATATGCTAAACAGAGCTGTGTTCCCTCATACTCATGACCGGAAAAAGGGGAAATGGCGCTGGCGACTGTGTCCTGTCACAATAAAAGTCCCGCTGCTCACGAGCCGTATGTTGCGTAACAATTGCTCCAGGCCTTGCTCAGCTCCCTCAACACTTGCCCCTTCTCTGTTTCATACTACAGTAACGTTAATAACCGAATCCATGAACATGATTTCTGCCCGAGTTCGTGATTTTCTTCGAATTCTGCCGATTATTTTCCACCGTCTGTGAGGTGAAGACCACATGTCCTAAGATTCTGCATTCAAACTTGCCGTCATCAAATTACGCCTTTGTTTTGAATAGGTGACCTCTAGCAGACGGCAAAGTTACATAGTGCAGCTTTAAGCACTAATTCAATTAAAGTCAAGAGTTTATAGTCCTAGAGAAATAAATCAAATCTGTGATCCTCAGAACTCACCCCACAGCGGTTCGAACAACAGCCTTGTCTCCCAGTGCTGTGGATGTGAATCGCAGGAATCAATACCTAAAAGAGAAAAACAGTAGCCATATCCACATAGAAATGATGTTAAAGAAAAGATATAGCCTACAGTGTTTTCTATAAACCAGGATGGATGCTTTCAGGTAAATAGTGTCAAGAACTTGGTCAGACAACACCAACAGAAATGTTAAGGGAAAACTCGATAACAATAGAATTTCCTCACCAAGATACCTCCTCCAACAACGCCTCCCATTAATTTGATCTCATCCGTAAGACGGTAGAGCCCCTCTGCTTCCTGCTTGGAATAAATGGTTTGCAAATCAGGGAAAAACAGAAAAATGTTGCAGATGATGGACAGCAGTGCTAGCGGATAGAGGGTGATGCCAATAAATTTGGCGCACTTTCCTGTGCACATGATGTAAATATTCTGTTTGGTTAAGGCTCAGAAATATTAAACAGACTTTAAGCATAGAAGCCTTTATTCTCAAGTGCTAAACTGATGAGAGGACCTATTATAAATACTCTATGTGACTAGACTAACACACCTATCTGACGTCAAGTATTGATGTCACATCTTTATCATAGCTGCCATAAAAATGTCTGTACTTTGAATAGCTAATGTCATTCTTTCAAAAAAAATTGTTAAATGTAGAAACATACTGAATGATGGTATTAGACAGACAAACTGACAAAGGAGACATTGATCTCACATAAGGCTTTTATTGTTCATATTCTAACCAATCCATATAATTAATAGGTAACACTTTACAATAAGTTTTCATTTTGTTAACATGAACTAATAATTAAGAATGAATTATTCTACAGCATTTATTAATCTTAGTTTACAATTTTTTTTCAATTTTTTTTCAATTGCCTAAGCACAATTTTGAAAACAGGGCCCAGTTTGTCAAAACACTACACACTATTAACACAACCCAACACCAAAGTAGCACAACGCTTCAGATCATTTGCAAAATAGAATACTTTTGTCAAAACTATATACACAACTTTATGAAAACTATATTTTGTCACCATAAGAAACACATTTCATATGACTTCAATCTTTTTGAAGCAGTTAGACACTGTTCTCAAACTTAAACACTTTAAATTAAAATGTCTACTTTTCTAATGATATAATTAGAAAAAGGTTGCCCGAATCGCATCTGATAAATTTGGTCCCTGTTATCTTTGGCCACATCCTACTCCAGGTCTACCTTTTCCTACCCCCTCTTCCCCTCTTCATCCACAGGCTCCCCCTCTCATCCCCCCTCATCCCCTCTCATCCCCTCATCCCCTTTCACCCGCTCTCTTCCCCTCTTCATTCCACAGGCTCCCCTCTCATCCCCTCATCCCCTCTCATCCCCTCATCCCCTTTCACCCGCTCTCTTCCCCTCTTCATCCACAGGCTCCCCTCTCATCCCCTCTCATCCCCCTCATCCCCTTTCTTCCCCTCTTCATCCACAGGCTCCCCCTCTCATCCTCACTCTTCCTCTTACTGCGACGTTGCCTTCCATTTTTGTTGAAGACAGGTGAACTTACCTGTTGCCTTTTTTATAGTGCTTAAACCTGATTGGTGTGTCTAGAATTAAGCACCAGTGTGTGCGCACACCTAATGGCTGTGTTTAACAAATTGGTTCACTGTGTGTTCATTTGAAAGCCTTTGCTTTGAAATTGCAAGGAAATTACATCATAATACATTTCTGTGTCAAATGCATGCAAGTGTGTTTAGTGTTTTGCAAATCACTGTGTGTAATGTTTTGCAAAAAGTGTGAAGCTAACATTGTGCTTAGTTGTGCAAATCTAGGCCGGTGTTTTGCTCCTTGAGTGTAAGGTTTTGCTAATTGTTGGAAAGATTTAATTTTAGTGTGTAAGCAATTGAAAAAAAAAAAACTGTACAATTTACTAATAAATTATTTAAATCAAATGTTGTATTGGTCACACTCTATATTAGGTGGTCTTTAACTACACTGTAAAAAAATCCAACTTATGTTTTGTATGACAAATTTAGCTTTTAAAGTTTATTCAACTGTTTAACATGAAATAAGTTGAGATAACTCAAACAAATAGTTGAGAAAACTCAAAAATGGTCTGCAGCTGGTTGCCTTAAACTTTTAAGTTTTCTCAACTTTTTTTTATTTTTTACATAAAAAAACATTACAATGTCCTTGGGTTCATGTTGTATTGCAAAACTTTGCTGCTATACTGAGGTGGAATATGGAGCAAGATTTTGGACAGGATTGGTGGTATGGGTAGGTTTAAGCGTGGGTTAAGATAAGTGAAGGTTCAACAGTGTAATTATACTGTAAAAGTTGCTGCCTTCAATTTGCAAGTACAATTAACTTAGATGTATTAGTCAGTTTAACTTACATTACATGGCTTAAACAAATGTAATGTTGTATAACTTATCAAAAAAACTTATTTTGATGAGTTAAAGCAATGTAAAAACATATGTTGTCATGACTTACTGATCATATAATTTTTTTTTTTTTAGTGATGTAATTAAATGCAGGTATTTTTTTTAAATATAAGTACAATGTAAAAACATGTATGCACACAATAAGTGCATTGTATCAAATGTTTGTACATAAAGGCCCTGTTTCACAGACAGGGCTTGGACTAAGCAAGGATTAGTGCTTAGTTCAGTTAGGGCATTTAATTCACTTTTATAAACATGCCTTAGAAAAAAAAACCCATTACTGGTGTGCTTCTTGAGACAAAACACAGTCAGTGCAAGTTGCTTTCAGTTAAAACAGCTCAAACATGCATTTTAGTCTGTGAAACCAGCGGGGAAAAAACAATCTAATACAAAGTGGGACTGTTGTATTTGTTAATAGTAATCTTAACATTAATTAATACACTGTAAACTAACATGAACAAACAATGAACAGCTGGATTTTATTAACATTAAAAAAGATTAATAAATACTGTAACATCGCTCATCATGTTAGTTAAATTAACTAATGTTAACAAATGAAACCATTGCTTTACCAAGTAATATAATAGGTTCAATGCTTGAAATATTATCTATTATCATATGACATTTATAATATCCTGGCATCTATCTTGGATCATTTGATCAATGAATGTTATCTGCTGTTGGAGGTGTGGGCCGGTGTGTATGTGTGGCTCTTTACTGAACTCTGAACCTGTCAGTGCACTTATACAGATCCTACATGCCCTCCAATCAGGAATCTGAACAGTTGTTGTATGTAATGATACGTCATGATACGAGTATACGTCAAGCCTTTTGCGAAATGGATCAAGGTACAGATACGTGAACATTTCTATTATTAGAACATTTTGTATTATTATAACTGCTAATCTTTTTTTTTAAAAGATCAACAAATATTCAATTTAAAGAAATGATGTCCAAATTATTTTCTCAGTATGTTCACAATCACCAGTACCTCATCACAAGCTTATAATAAAATGTGTTGTGTGACTTTACTGAATGCATTCTTTGGTTAACCACTTGAGAAACGTTTGATCTTAAAACTTTATCTGATCTTAAGTCACCGCTTCCTACAACAATCAATTTGCATACATTATTTTTGCTAATACGCTACTTAAATAGGATTTTTTTCTGAAGCAGATGTTTTCAGGTCCTAAAATTATTGGGGCTGAAGATGAGAAAAACAACACATAGTAAGATGCTACAATTCATATTCATACTGACACAGAATAATCATAAAGCATATAAATGGCAGTTTAATGCAATTAATTAACATTGGGTCATATAAAAAGACATGTAAATGTTTTTAATTGATCATTACATTAATCATTACATTTTATTGATCATTAATTGGGTTACAAAAAATCTTCAAAATATCTTCATTTTCAGGTGAACTATCCCTTTAACTGAATTAATTACATTTCACACCCACAGTATAGTACTGCAACTCACTTATTGTCATGTATGTCATTAATGCACTTATGAACGTTTATACATCATGCAGTTAAGCATGTGAAAATACCTTTTTTGAACTAAAAATGAAAAGCCAGTAGCCTAATCTGAAATACATTTGAGAAATATGTGAACAGAATGGTACGAGTCAACACCCAGTTTCTATTTTAAGAAACTGGGTGCTGGGTGTCTACCCTGTGTCACACTGGTGATTTGAATGTCAATGCTGTGATTACTTGTGAACTCTAAATAATGGCCCGTGTCCAGGAATTATTACATCTGCTATCTGTAGCACCTTCTGTCGGTTGGACTCTTGTATCTGAGGGTTCTCGCTCAGGTCCTTCCAGGTGTCTTCATCATGGCAACGCTCAAACAAGTCTCCAGCAACAAGGACTGTACCCTCTGATGTTCCCTTTACCAGGACACTGACATCTCTGCCCATGTGGCCAGGTGTTGGAATGACGGATACCTTGTGGATAAAGTGGATTACTAAATAAGTATCAACTAGTTTAGGCCCTATATGACATATCAATAACTTACAAAATCATCAATAGGGTATGGTTGTCCCTCAGCCAGCTGGTTTGGCAGATACCGATCCCCCACGCTAATGTCACATCCCACAATTATTTTGGCATCTGGAAACAACCCCAAGTTTCCCACGTGGTCAGAGTGGCCGTGGGTTCCGACTACTATAGCAACACTATCTGGCGTCATACCCTTCTCCTTAAGTTTTTCGACTAGAAAGTCTCGGTCCCAAGGACCCCCGGTGTCTACTAGAATAGTTTGTGGTCCGGTGATTAAAGAAATTGTACCGTCAGCTTTAAAAGAGCCGCCTGGTTCAGCTGTGCAGTAGCCCTCTTTCAATACGGAGACGCAATACGGATGGCCTAAAATGTTGGAGTTGATACCAGATTCACTTTTTCTTATTGAGCGACGCATGTCCACTTGAGCCTGAGTAATCAGAATTCTCTGAATTCAAAAGAAACCAAAAAATGACTACAGTTGAAATGTCTTCTTATTCTTTGGGTTTTAACAGCAGCTTGCATCCTTGCATCCATTACTGCCATCTTCTGGTTATTTCCCCATTCTTTAGTCATCATATTCCGTTTTAGTCAAAAAGCAAATGAAATATTTAATTCCTTGTTCACTCCTACTGCAGTCCGTTAAACTCTTTACCCCATGTCCTGTTAGTCATATTATTTATTTTTTATTATTAAGTTTCAGGAAAAGGTAATTTTCACAATCGCTTTTTTATTTTCTACGGAAAGTCACTGAGGACAAAACAGCAAGGGCTCTTTTGATATTGGCCTTATGGAACAATCGCGCCACCTTTTGCTGGTAGAATGACAAGACACATTTTATGAACACAATAATAACAATGAATAAAAATAATAATTAAATTACGTGATATTTTGTGTGATCTTTAAATTCAATCGCAATTAAATTCGCAGGAAAATAAGCTACTAGAAATGTTCCCATAAGCAAAGGGGAAGTAGTACAGTAACGCACTAACGTTACGTCACGTGACCTGATTTGACGTTTTGCATCATGGCGACATCAGAAGCTGTTGCAGAAATATCATTCATGGATCCTTTTAAAGATGTTCTGGTTAATTATTTAATGCCAGAAAGATGTTATGACGAGTTCTTTTTACAGTTCAATCTTCTGCACGGTACGTTCGTGTTTTATTAGTTTATTTGCGTCTTTATAGATAAATGGAAGATATTTCAAAGAGTATTTCCTGGTAACGTTATACTTTACGATTCAATGACAAAGAGAGCATTTTTCTCCTGTAAAATATCAGAACATCTCCCAACATTGGTATTAAATTCATTATTTTGTGATTGATCATAACTTTAAGGCAGACATAATTACTTAAAATCAGTATTTAGTAATACTTTATCATACAAAAATGAATTTTGCCGTGATTTTGCGGTTCTCTGAGCTGTAAATGTGTATTATTATTCATTTGTATTAAACCTCGTCAGCTCCACCACCTCGATAGTGTTGAAAGAGGCGGAACTATACATGTCAGTTTCTTACTGGAGCTAATGTTAGTGACTTCGGTAGTAATCGGAGGTTTCCGTAAAATGCTGTCACAACTTAGGACTGTTTTGGTTTTGATTTTCTCAGTTTTATGTATATTAAATGTCAACTGCATTAAGATTTTTACACACACACACACACACACACACACACACACACACACACACAAAATCTGTATTAAATGTGGGTTAGGTTAGGGTACAACTGTTTGGCTTGTATTAAAAATATGTGTCAACTTTTACATGCAATTCATATTGAAGTCTGACTTTTAAAGTTATGTGATTCTCTACAGTGGATTGTCTGAAGATTGTAATCAGCAAAGGCCTAGGCATTGGGATCATCCTTGGTTCTGTACTGGGTAAGCACACATCTTCTCCGTCTTTATAACACATAAAAACCCAGACAATTTCCTCTAACACTGATGTTTTTGTGCATGTTCCTTCACAGTAAAGCTACCTCAGATTCTAAAGCTGATTGGTGCTAAAAGTGCTGAGGGACTAAGCTTTAACTCTGTACTACTAGAGCTGTTTGCTATCACAGGCACCATGGCCTACAGCATTGCCAACAGTTTCCCTTTCAGGTACGAAACAGTGATGCTTTTTCATAATTAAGTCTAATTTACAATTTTGGTAAACATTTTTCCATACACACACCATGCATTTATAAATGACAACTGGCTACTAGAAACAAAGAAAAAACATTTGCCTGTGAATATTTTTGACAGTTCCTGGGGTGAGGCACTTTTTCTCATGTTTCAAACTGTGACCATTGGTTTCCTTATACAGCACTATGGAGGAAACACCATCAAAGGTCCGATAATTCCACATGTCTTTCCATTTCAAAAATAATAAATACATTTTGTGCTGCATTTTTTAAAGTCATTGTTAATGCTGTGCCTTTTGATTGATTTTGATTTGATTTGATTGCTGTGATTACTTGCAGGTTTGGGGTTTATGGTAGTCTACTTTGGACTGTTGGCAGTCCTCCTCTCTCCCATAACCCCCATGTCTGTTGTCACTACCATGCAAGCCTCTAATATGCCAGCCATCATCTTTGGACGGGTAAGCTAGACCAAAGGAACCAACTCAGTTTAACAGCTGATTCAGCAGAAATGTATTTATCTGATTTTCTGTGTCTTTAGTTAATTCAGGCTGGTACCAACTACACAAATGGCCACACTGGGCAGCTGTCTGCTATATCAGTGTTTCTGCTGTTTGCTGGCTCTCTAGCACGCATATTCACTACAGTGCAGGTAAAACCACTGTAATGAGCGATCGTGCAATATTTAAGCGAATAAAAGTCTCTTATGGTCATCAAGACAACATGTACTGGATCAAAATACAGTAAATATGGACCCCTGCTAAATATTTTTGTGTTAACCATGATACATTTAGGATTATTTGAGTTGGAAGTTTAAAAGTACAGCTTTTGTTTTTTGATTTTTTTTGAATAACGTGTAAAAAAAACCCGTTATGGATGATTTAATTCATCCTTGCTGAAGAAAGTATGTTTTTCAAAACAAAATTTTTTTACTGACCTGAAACTTTTAAATGGTAGTGTACCTTATTTATGATCCTCATTGTTTGAAATAGGTTCATTGATAAGTGATGATTTTAACATTCTCTTTGTCTCTGTACAGGAAACAGGAGATTCGCTCATGGCTGTCACCTACATCATCTCTTCTTGCTGTAATGGTGTGATCACAGCACAGGTTCTCTACTACTGGAACAGCAGTCCTGCCCTCAAGAAGAAGACTGAGTAGATCCGAACCAAATTCAGTGACAACTCAAGTCAACTAAGTGTACTGGACAGCCGATTGGGGATCAGAGGTATCCTAATCAAAATGACGGTTCTTGTAAAATTGAACTCTGTCCCTTGATCAGTTGTTAAGTGCATTTATTGTTATCATATCAGCCCATACTGGAAAGACAGGTATGAATATACTGTATAAATGCACACATTCATGTATTCCAGGTCCCTGAATTGAATGAAAAAGCCAGTATGGTGAGGGGTCCTTCTATAATTGTAGGAGTTACTTTTTATGTTAGTGCGTTATTTAATTAGGCAATTTCTGGACCATTTTCTTAGCTCAGGGAAGGTGATAGTGTCCATAGTATTCTTGCATTCAATCATAAATGTACAAACCTGTACTAAATCCTCATGTATAATTACTGCCATACTCTTAGTGTATTGTCTTGTTAGTCACATTAACCTGGCTCACTCCAAAATCCATGTAGCCATTTTGAATTCAACAACAAATCTGTGAAAAACATCTACCAAGAAATGAATTCCAGAATTGTAAAAGTGACCAAATTGTACCAAATAAATAAATAAAATTCATATATGGAAATATGTCATCATATGCTAAAGGCAGCCCTAGTAGAACCTCAAAGGGAGAGTATTATCCCCGTAGGCGATCGTTTTTAAAAAATGTGTAGACAAATCCAAACATATCCAAACAAGTCTTCCAGAACCTAGAAATGCTCATGTTGCTTTACACCCCACAATTAAATTTTGTTTGCCGTTTGACAAAATAAATGCTTTTCTTTAGGTAATACATGGAGGTTATTAAATCAGTTACTGTTGTATTTCTTGCAATGGTTATGCAATAGTACACATACTGACGGGTGTCATCACGACTGAAGGGGACTGGGTAAAATAAGAAACATTTATTACAAAGCACTTTTTTGTTTGTTCACGATGAATCAAATGCAAGGTCTACAGGTAAAAGAGGAAGAAAAAAAATATTTGAATGATCAACATTGTTTATTTGCACACACTACACATGACCCACGTGTGAATTAATTTTCCTTTTTTGCTTGTGAATATCTATTGTTCTTCGTTGTTGGTTTATTGCAGGAATGGCATTTTACAAATGATTGGGATTACAGTTTTTCCATATCTAAAGTTGCAATGTACTTTTGACCATTGAGTAAAACATTTCCATCAGATAATTTATATTGTTTATTGCTCACTTATCACAAAGCATGTATTTTAGCATTCAAGGCTTCAAAAAATAAATTCTTATTCTTATTTTACGTGAGTTTTTGCATTTGATGGACTGTGATACATATTTGTACCACCAGAGAGAGGCAAAGAGTTGGTAAAAATACAATCGCTGTCAGTTTTCTCTAATGGTAGGTACCCTTTACCACACTAACTATGTTATTAATGACTTGCGTCAGTCCTTTAGTCTTCATTCCTCATCACTTTTTATAGAGAAGCACAGAAAAGTGTACTGACAGTACTGGTTCTGCATTCAGTGGCTACTTTATTAAGTCCACTTCCAGGAGTCTGAAATCCTAATAAAATAAATGTTTTAATAGACTACACTGAGTTGGATTTCTTGGCTTAATGTGTCGGCGAATGAAGCCTGTCCAGTTGGATGTAATTTGTCCTGATGATGAAATGGTACTCTTAAAAAGCAAAAAGACAAAAGCAGAGTTCTGAAACTGAAAAAAAAAAATTGATGTTGAAATTTTCTTTGAACTTTTATAAATATTTACCAAAAAAAGAAGACAAGAAACACATTACATGAATAAAATGTGAAATGTTGAGGTAGAATAACTGAAGTATTTCCTTAAAATAAAAAGTACTCTAATAATCTTTGTTATATTACAACTTTGAATAATCATGTTTACAGTGTGGTTGAACAATAGTAATCATGCACTCAGACAGGACATCTGGATGCATATGGCAGAAAGGTAGCTACATGCATCTGATGAGAGTGTATATCTAAATATCAAAATCTGTTTAAGCAGCAAGAGCTAATTATTTCTTTGATATAATCTCAAATCACAGAGTTATATTTAACCACCTTATTCATGCACAGACATATCTCAAATTTTGCAATTACAAATCTTAGTCTGCATCTAATGTAGTCAAAATACAGACAACTTATTTACAACCATGCATTGAATGTCAAATGACACCTTTGATTATGTCTCGGTAATTCAACTGATAACTGGTCCAACACAAAAAAGTGTACTTTTATTTTACCTTGATAAAAACTGACACTTAAATTGAACAAAAATGTATGTGCAATGTTTAAGAGAAAAATAATTAACCAATATTTACAGGACGTTAGACATTATTTTAAATGAAGCAAAGGATCCATCTAACCTCCAAACCGCTTATCCTCTGTAGGAATGAAATATCTCCAAATCCAATATCACAAAAACAATCCCAAATAATAACAGAGATATTTTACAAGTCATTGGAGTATTTTTTTTTCTTCTATAAATTGCTCCATATCTTTGCAGCATTGAAATTAAACCACATATTTGAAACATGAATACTTGTCATTTGACCATATATTAGAGTTTGTTTGATTATTTGTCTGTTTATACAGAGATGTCATATATGTAAGTATAAAACTGAAGCATAATAGGTTCCTCTGTAAGGCCCTTTAAAGGCATCTTCATAGTCAGCATGTTTTCTTTGGTTGTGCTCACTTGCTCATGGTTAATTAACTGCTTATAATTTAGACTGCACATTCTACTTAAATTTACTGTCAACTCAACAACAGCATTCTGTTTGCTTTCATGTAGGTATTGTTGTTCCCGTAGACTACAAAAAAGCAGAAAGTATCCAACTTGATGGTTCTCAACTCCACCTCCAACTGCAACTGGCTATTCTTGCCGATCAGCAAGGTTAAGCATTTCATGTCAAACACACCTAATGAGAATGCTCATCACAGACCATTTCTCATTAAATACATTTATTAGAGAATAGATTTGGTTTTATTTAATCCATTTTTAATTAATTAATCCATTTTTTTATTCAGAAAGGATGCATTGAATTGATTAATTGATTTTCCGTAAAAATAAGATCCTTTCTAAAGGATCATGTGACTGAAGACTGGAGTATTGATGCTGAATTTTCTTTCCTCTTCATGAGAATAATTGTAATAATATTTTACAATATTACTGTAATTAAATACATGCAGCCTTGGTGAGCATAAGAGAAAAATATATACTTTTGAGCACTAGTGTATATAACTTATGTAAATGATTTCCAAATGGAATTAATAGAGGGTTATTTTGACTCTTTGAGAGTGGTCAGGGTTTTTTTTCTTGACAGTTTAATGAATGTATTAATCTAATCCATAATGTTGGATTACACATTCTGTTGTTTTTTCTAAGATCTGTTGGGAAGGTCTTAAAGTATGGCCCACGTTCTTATCTCACCTCACTTGAGGAGGAGACTGTTTCCCATATCTGTATCTAATCAGTGTTACGTACCACCACCTCCTCACCTATGACAAATACCTTATCCAGCCTATAACGGCATATTTTATGTCAGACCGGTTTGTCAGAGACTCTCTCAAGATATTTAGCTCAGCTTCTAGTCAAAATGTAGGCAAGTGTAGTAATATCACATATACGCCTGTTAACATTACATGCATAAAATCCCAGGTGATGACATTATCTTTTTTTGGACATAGTAATCCTGAGTATCTTGTTTCACTCTGCCTCTGTTTCACCCCACCTCGCTTTCCTTCGATTTGCTGCAAGACCAGTCTTGCCCAGGGTGTGGTGCGCTCATTAGTGTTAGCTGTCAATCACTCTTTCATTGCTGTGCAAATGCTTCCTCTATTAACCACATTAACCTGACAGAAATGTACACGTGCTCTGTCAAAGCATGCCGCAGCTGCTGAGAAAGGTGGGCTTTTACTTGTGGGGTCTCTATTATAGAATATTTTCCATTTTATCAATGCATTTTCTTTAAACTAGCCCCTTTAAATAATAATAATAGAAATTACTACATTGAAGTACTAAGTCAATACACTAAATGTACCAAATTCAACTTCCTCTTCAGCTTTTTAAAATTCATTATGACCAAAAAAAATGTGGTTGGAAATTGTGGTTATCATCCAAAACAATTCATTCTAACGCATTGCAAATTATGAGGTAAGATCAGCAACTACTGCTTTGGCCTCATGCCAGTCTATTGATGTAGATATGTTTTGTTGACAGGCGGGAATCCATGTTTTTTTGTTGTTGTTTTTTTATAAATAAAATGGAAAAAGTTATGAGGTACACACCTCCCACTTAGAATAGCATCTAAATCTTGATAATAATAAAAAAAGACGGCTCAAGATAGGATGTTGATAGGGCAGAAACATCCCGCCTATGGTTTTTAGATTTGTCGCTATACCTTGTTTTTAGTTTTTATATACGTTTTGGAGCACAAACATGAGCTCTTGTAAATAATACACAAACATATGTTTCTATTTAAACAGGTTTCATATTATTAGCCTATAAAATTACATTTGGCGAGTGGCAGACACAACATTGACTGTTATCGGATGAGTCTGTCCACCCCCCTGTTATTGCGTGACAGGCAAAGCTTGTCTAGGCTGACTCACATACATGCGTGTATGCAGCCCTGGTGGCATTTCAACCAACCGTAGCAGCTGTTAAAAAAATAAAAATAAAAAAAGGGAAGAAAAATTTACGCCCACTCACTCACCTGTGCATACACAACATCTGAGGTATGACTGACAAGCCATCGCACAAGCAAGATATTAAGTATGTTTTGATGTAGGCCTGTGAACAGATTGAAAATTAAATACATGGTCTGCTTAAAGAAATGAAAAATGAAATGACTCAAAAATGAAAAATATGCCATTATTTACTCACCCAGCTTTTTCTGTAAAACAAAAATGAAAAGAAGTATAATACTGGATGATGGAAATTCTACTTAAGAGAGAACAACATGAGAATAAACAAAACACGCTGAACAACATAAATTCACACACATATCAGCAATGAAAGAATTCCAAAGCTTCGGAGCATTATGAATCAGCGTATCGAATCATGATTCGATACGCTGATTCATAAAGCTCCGAAACTTCGTGAAGCTGTGTTTTGAAATCGTCCCATCACTATTTAAGTTGTTATTTAGAAATGACATTACTGTCAATGGAAGCCTTCAATCGGATTACAACAAAAATATCTTAATTTGTGTTCCGAAGATGAATTCCGAAGATGTTCCATAAGGTCTTATGGGTCTGGAATGGCATGAGGGTGAGTAAGTAATGACAGAATTTTCATTTTTGGGTGAACTAACCCTTTAATATGGAGTTGGCCCACCCTTTGCAGCTATAACAGCTTCAACTCCTATGGGAAGGCTATCCACAAGGTTTAGCAGCGTGTTTATGATAATTTTTGACCTTTCTTCAGAAGAGCATTTGTGAGGTCAGGCACTGATGTTGGGCTGGCTTGCAATCTCCACTCTAATTCATCCCTAAGGTGTTCTGTCGGGCTGAGGCCAGGACTCTGTGCAGGCCTCCACACCAAACCTTGCTTTGTTCACTGGTGCGCAGTCATCTTGGAACAGGAAGGGGCCATCCCCAAACTGTACCCACAAGTTGGGAGCATGAAATTGTCCAAAATGTCTTGATATGCTGAAGCATTAGGATTTCCTTTCACTGGAACAAAGGGGCCAACCCCAATCCCTGAAAAACAACCCCATACCATACTACCCCCTCCACCAAACTTTACACTTGGCACAATGCAGTCAGGCAAGTACCATTCTCCTGGCAACCGTCAAACCCAGACTCGTCCATCAGATTGCCAGACAGAAAAGCGTTATTCGCCACTCCAGAGAACACGTCTCCATTGTCCATTGGCAGCCTATCACGAAACAAGGTTTGAACTGAGCTCTGCGGTCATGGATTGGAACACCTGAATTCAATGATTTGGAGGGCTGTCCCAATACTTTTAGCAATATAGTTTTTTTCTTCAGTGGATTGTAATGTTTTTATTATTAATGTTATTATTGTTGTTGTTGACGAAATACTACAAAAATATCTTTCCAAGAAATTTCTGTAGGCAAAAAAATTATAATAATTATTATTATTATTATAAGAGACCTAGGAGCTTTATACATCTTCTTACAGTGGATGCCAGTGGAAATGGCTAAGTCTTTCCCTCACATCCTCACTTTCTGCCGCTGCTCTGAATTAAGCTCAATGGGCTTACATTGTATTTCCTTGTATACACAGCCTTCTTGGAAATTAAATACAATTGAATATATATATATTTGAATAGTCAATTTGTAAATTCATAGCTAAAATCCACTCACAAAATCTCGGTTTTTATTTCACCTGTTTGGCAGTGAAGCCTGTGCATGTGTGCGTGCAGGAGGGGAGTGGCTCCCTCGGAATGCATGTAAATAATACGCACCCCCCAGTTTCCAGAGCAACCATTAATCTCGTTTCCGGGTTTATGACGAACTAGAAACAGGCTGTCCACATTTTAAAAGAATGTAAAAAAAATGTATACGAATTAAGAAAAGAGACTAGCCTACCAAAGATATCATGATTATTCAGTCAATTCCTTGACATCAAATTTTGGCCTTAATCTGCAAACTGGCAACCCAAAATGTACCATGGTGACAGTTTGTTAAAGCCTCAATGGTCGTTGCTAAGTGATTATATGTTTCTCACCAGAAAATCCAACACCCCCATCCTTGTCGACACCCACATTCGCCCTCTTAACCCCCAGCATAGTCAGAACAAGTCGCCTGACGATAAGCGCAGCTCTTTTGCAACCGAAGTGGACTTGATTTTCTCCCTTTAAACACTTTTAAAAATTGGTAATGGTTAATGGTTTACTTGCATCTAACTTGGGAAAACGCCTGAACTGTTATGAAGGTTAATGAAAGTAAGCGCTCTTCCCAGCCCCCCTCCCTTCGCCCTCCGATTAGCCGCGGCGAGCTTTTACATTTTCATGAGAATGACATTAGGAGGTGAGGGGGTTAAACCCGAGAAGAAAACGGGGAGAAACGACGGCAACGCTAATTTTCCGCACAGCGGGAAGCGAGAAAAGAGAACAAAGTGGTCCAAGGGAGCCTCTCCGGATTCAGTGGCTTACTACGTACACCTGCGAGCTCAAAAGCAACGGACAATGTGCCTCCGAAACGGCCAATTACGACCGGGACAACAACCAGTTTTCAATCTGGAGAGAGGGTTATGCTGAGGTGGACAGTGAATTTGGGGGGCAAAGTAGATGATTTCGCCCTTAAATCGTTCCATTAATTTATGTATTCGTCTCTAACTTTGAGAGAAACGTATTATTAAAATGGATATAATTTAAAGCTGCACTGTTTTGTCCTAATTAAAAAGTTGAAATGTTTAAATACAAAAAAAATCTTTAATTAAAATGAAATAAATGGCTTCTAATGTTTAACACACAAGTTTGATAAATGTTTAAATAAAACCATTTGCAGTCACGTGATTAATACCTGCCTGATCATGTGGGTTTTTTTTGCCCCCAAAAACGCTGATGTTGTGTAGCTAAATGAACAGTCAAAATGCGAAAATTTTCCGCTTTTAGTTGAAAACGGTCATGTAGGCTAAACGACCCCTTAGTGGCCACCATGCTGACATTACAAAAACTCATTTTATTCTTGGTAGTCAGAAACTTTCACTTAACTTTTCACATTAAATTGATTATGGTTGACTGCAAATAGCATTGTCCACCAACAATGGTCCGCAAATGGTCCAAGATGATTATAGACTGTCAGTGTGCACCAAATTCCATTTGCATGTGACTTGTAAATCAAAAACATTTAGAGTCAAATATTTATTTCAAAACAAGAAAACTTGAGACTAGATGTTGCATTTTAATTTTTTATTCTGTAAAAACAGCCCTTATAAGAGCCACAAAAACCAAGAAATATACACTGTACAAGAAGGTATTTACAAGCTAAATTAAAACCATAAAAAAACAAAACAAAAACAGCAAGCTGCGAACTTACTTCAATGGCAACGTAAACTTGTTTCATTGTGCTTAAATCACCATTTAACCAAAATATTAGTAACTAACTGACCAAGCTTTGTGGCGGCAATGAGCCAGACCGACAAAGTTATATTCTTTGACTTCCACCTACACAACTTTGAGCGCAAAACAAACCTCAAGACCTTGACATAACTTTGCATTTTGTTGACAAAGGATCAAGGTCACTGAAAAAAATGAAAAGAAAAAAAACAACAACAGTGCCCAACAGAAAATTTCAGTCATGTCTACTGAACTCACTGTTCAACCATAATGTAATGGCAGAAGCAGACTTAATGCTTAGTGGTAGAATGAGAAAGACCAGATGAGGTAGATAACCTTCTAGTCTAACGAAGTGCATCGACTGACAGCAAAGATCAGTGCATTTGAATTTGACCCATAAGTGGGAAATGCTGGAATGCTAGGCAAGACAAACTCAACATTTAGCAATCTGTAAATATGGCAAAAAAATGTCCATTTACAGGAGTGCAATTTCATTGTAGAGACTACAAACAGAAGAAAAAAAAAAAAGTTAATTCAAACGTATGTGCACACTGGTATGGGACACATGCATTTTCAGCGATTATTAAAGTAGGAAAACAAAGCTAATGACTGAATGACTTTCCATTACAAATTGGGTAACCATTTCAAATATTTCTAATTAGATAAGGCAATGTCACAGTTGATCTATACTGTCGTTTTCCATGATATTTATTTGACGAAAACCCTGAGATTGTCCAAAACACTTTACGATATCAATACCCAAATTTAAAGACACTTAATGGTCAACTTGACAGATCAAGTAGTTATTCCATGTACTGAGCCAGTTTGGGCATAAAAGTGGGATACAGGGTTCACAAAACAAAAACTCATTTACACTCTTTAAGGTCACATGTTAGGTCTATCACTGGGCCATTGCGATTATTATTGGCTGACCCGTTTTCTACCCCAATTAGATTTTAAATCATGATTGCCCACTGCTGCATGAACAACGCATGTTCTAAACATTGCACAGAGCACAAAAGAATACCGTTTTAAAAAACACACAAAAAAAAACACTTATCCATTCAGGAACAAAGAGGGTACCATTGTTAAAATATCTGGAATTGAGAAGGGGGACCGCTGACTTAAAGGGTTAGTTCACCCAAAAATTCAATTTGTCACCCTCATGTTGATCTAAACCCATAATACTTTTATTCATCTTCAGAACACAAATGAAGATCTAACCCTAAATTTGTCTTTCTGGGGGTTAAAAGTGGTAGTTGTGTAGGCTGTAAAGTTCTCAGATTTCATCAGAAAGATCTTCACTTGTCAAAGATGAATGGAAGTCTTAGGGTTTGGAACAACATGAGGGTGACAAATTCATTCATTTTTGGGTGAACTAACCCTTTACTTGTCCTTAACGTCATGAGTTAGGAAGTTAAATGTGCCCGGTCAGAGTGATGGCTGCAAAGACAGTAGGCAAACAGGAGACTGAAACAGCTAAGTTTGTTAGACAGTTTCAACAGACAACTTTAGATCATTCAAAGCAAGGAGGTAGTAAACAATCAGAAGTGTTCAGTAATCCATACAGTCCTATGTGTGACACTACGGTCCCAAAAAGGGTCCAACTAATAGGAGTTCAGGGAGCATTCCCCAAACTTCAGATATGAGTGAGGGGAACAGTTCCACTTATATAGTGCTGTTGGACACCAGAGTAAGCCCTCTGGTTTGAGCTATCGTTGGTATCCCCACCTGGAATGTACATGCTAATCATGTCCCTCAGGTCCCCTTGGAAAGAGCCGCGGTGGTGGTGGTGGTTTGGTACTCCAGTAGGTGAATGGGATAGGGGTTCTGGTTTAACCATAGACATCACTGGACAGGGCTGCTGAGGGCTGCCACTATACGACATTTGGCTGTGGGCACAAAGTGGGGAAAAAAGGACAAAAATAAGCCATTAAATGCAATGTAAATTAAATGTAGTCGACGAAAGATCAGGGCATCAAACACATGAAAAACCCCAAAATTCTGTACATTTTCATTTGTTCCAAGTAATGCTGAAAAGCAAATAACAGGTCTATAAAAGGTTAAGCCAGCTTAGTTGTAGTAAATCTGAGAAATCTATAGGCAAATACTGAATAAATATGGGCAATAAGAAAATCTATAGGCAAATTATTAATAAATGTGCAGTTATGAGAAAAAGAAAAATAGTCAAATGCAGAATATACATGGTTATGAGCAAATAAAGTGGCAAGTTCAGCACAGAAACCTCAAGAAATGCCAACTTTACTACATAAACTAAGTCAAGTTACTTTTAAATAGTAGAATTTATATTTTTTAAATATTTTTTTGGTTTGATGAAATTTTTTTAAGAGACCAATATGAATTGTTCACAAATGTTTGAGTTTTTAGTTGGGCACAGTGAAAACTGAATGGGTTAACTTTGTGCAGGCGCCCCACAGAACGAGTTTAGTTCCCCAATTTGTTAAGCTTCCCTATAGTACGAAGTAACGTTACACACGCTATCCCTTGATCAAACAAACCTGTAAGAGCTGGCGCTGTTCATGTACGTCTGTGTCGGCGGGTACTGAAGAGCTGACAGGTCGTAGCGGTGTAGTTGCTGCGGGTATCCGAGTGCCTCGCCCTGCATGCCCATATAACCACCGGTGTGACCCCAGCCATAGCCGTCCATTCTCGGGCTGCCACCTTGTCCCTGTGCCACGGCTGATGCCAATAGGTTGCCGTGTGCTAAGGGATATTTACCGATTGGGTTTTCCTTCTTCATGAGAGCTTTGGTCTTACGTCTAGGTTTGTATTTGTAATCAGGGTATTCCTTCATGTGTACAGCCCGCAACCGTTTGGCCTCATCGATGAACGGCCGCTTCTCCGCATCCGTTAAAAGTTTCCATTCCGCTCCGAGGCGTTTGCTGATCTCAGAGTTGTGCATTTTTGGGTTCTCCTGTGCCATCTTCCTCCGCTGACCCCGAGACCACACCATAAACGCATTCATGGGGCGCTTCACTTTGTCCATAGGGTCCCCGCCGGGTGGACAAGAAGGTTTTGTTCCGTGGTGCGCAATTCCAACTACGCTGACCGGAGACATGCCTGGGCTGTTCTGGTGGGGGTGAGGTTGACCCGCGGTCTTCAGTTCATGCTCCATCATGCTATACATCATGCCACTAAGTTACACACTTTGAGTTTCAATCGCTCAATGCGTAAAGCAGCCAATTAAAAGTGTCCAAGCGAGCCTAATCAAGTCAAACAAAGCCGGCGCAGGTGAAGTCTCTTTACAGCCGGGATTGTCTGTCCAAAAAAGCAATGAGAGAACGATGATTCAAAACATTTACAGCAAGTGTTTAAACAAAATAAAGTGAAACGAAAAGCTTCTCAATCACTGCTGTTTGTCTCTCTAACTCGGTTGAACTCAATCCACAAGCCACTTGTTGAGCAGCAATAGTTTGCAGATGCAGTCCACGTTGAACCAATTGTATAATTGTATTCTACGTCTGTCCAATCAGCGCTCAACGCAACCCGTGGCTCATTTGCATAACAATTACAGGGGTGTGGTATTTTACGTGGAAGATCACTTGTTAAAGAGGTAAACGGCACGCAAAGAGCAAACTAGAGGCTCATTTTATTGATCAGAGAATACTAATTACCATTACTATTATTTATGAAATATTTTTAGTAGGCCTGGATATTGTCATTGCATTTTATACACTTTTTTAATTCCCCTAAAAAAATAAGCACAAATGTTGTGTAATTTTGGACCTAATTTCTTTGAATCACTTTCAATGACTTAATTAGTTTCACTTTGCACATTTACAGTTTCTGTTTCTTCTATTGTTAGTTCGTTGCCCTGTCATCGTGGGGTCATGTGAAAAAGAGGTAATTTTCTGTGAAAACGATCAGTTTGTTCAAGTCTTGTGCGTTTCTTGAGGTGTGTTTTCATCTAATTTGTGTGAAATTGGATTCTTTACAGTATACACAATATATGCCGTAAATCCTCTAATATAGGCCCGGGCCTTTATTTTACTCAAGCGCATCTCATGTCAGGCCTTTATTGGAAGGAGGCCAGAATTAGAGGCAGGCCTCAATTTCTATTTGAGCAAATCAAACTACCAGTAGAATGAATAAAAATGAGATTTTGCGTCTATTTCAACCTATAAAATACTAGGTTCATTTATTGAAAACATACAGTTACCATAACATTATGGTATGCATACAGAACATTAACAACAAATACCGGTAATTCAGGCTAAATTCCAGTGTAGAAATATGGTAACAAAAACATAGCAAACATAGGCTACTGGAAGTGCATTGTAAACACTTAAGAGATAATTAGGTTATTGATTCATAACAAAGGCAACAGACACCTTACTGCTCCAAAGTTTAACCGTTCCTGTCTCGTTTGGTTTGAAGTAAAAAAACAATCCTCTAATTCTGTTTAATCCTCCTCCTCCTCTTCATCTCTCCCTGTAAACTCCTCATCACTCGCGCCAGCCTCTACAACAAGTTAATTATTGTACTACAGCTCCTCTTCGTCCTCCTCATGTTCCGCTGCGTGTCTGTTCTCATCCTCGCGCAGGCGGGCTGCAGTCTGAAGTCTCACGTGCGAGTCAAGAGTGAGGTGATTGACATGACCAGGCTACCATAGCAAACATCTACCGGTATCACAAGCATAATGTTGAGGCCTGCCCAGAAAAACGTTGGTTCTAATAATAGCCCCGGCCGGTATTAGAGACCGGCCTTTATTTACCTTCGGTGACAGCGAGACCGGCCAATGTTGGAGACCCGGCCGCTAATGGAATACAGGCCAATATTAGAGGATTTACGGTGAGTTGGTGTTTTTTTTAAAGTACAGCAATGTGCCATTACTCTCTTTTGATGACAATTTATTGCATGTGAATGTCAGAAACTTCTATAGGTGTGGGATTTTCAGTGTTTGTAATTACTTGAGAAAAGGTGTGGGTGCAACGCTTTATGTTGTTGCAAAGCTCTCTCTCTCTCTCTCTCTCTCTCTCTCTCTCTCTCTCTCTCTCTCTCTCTCTCTCTCTCTCTCTCTCTCTCTCTCTCTCTCTCTTTTTTTTTTTTTTTTTGTAGACACAGGTGTGAGTGCCTGTGAGTTTGCAGGTGCTTTGTGAACCATGTGAGCAGCTTCTGTTCGTGATTGACAGTTACGCCTTTATGCCAATCAAACCACAAATTGTGGGGCTTCATTCTTAGAACCATGACCAGAAAACGTTTTTTGGACAAACAGTAAACCCCTTTAAGGGGAGTGCCTTTCTTTGGCCCGATTTGGTTGTGACAGCACCAAGGCAGAGAATTCTTTTTTATTTTTTAGAAATGTTAAGTGTAGCCCCTACAAACACACGGAGATGGCTCAAAGACCTGATGTTTGCATACACATGTGCTCCACATGCCTCTCTTTGACTATTGTATTGCTTTTTAAAACCAGTGTTTTCATGGGTTTGAATATGTATGTCCGAAACAAGTTACAACACAGTTGTTTTTCCAAAGCGCGCACAAAAGATAACCACCCATTCAGCTGCATGGGCTCTAAGCTGCTCAAACACGGCTACCTGAATGAACCTGTAAAAGAGAATCAACATGAGTTCTCTGACTGAACTAAATAAATACTGCGTCTAGACTGTTTTCCCTTATTTGTTCTTGCTTTTAGTGTGTGTGCACACTTTTTTCCCCTAGAATTGCAGATCCAAATGGTCAAATAATCTTTAGCATTGTAATAAAGAATTAATTTCAATTACTGTAAGTCTTAGGCTACATCACCAAAGCTGAGCATTTATGGATACTATGCTAAAATGTAACTTTAGTAGAGTTCTGTTAAATATTTATTAGCCTATATATCTTATAAGAAACAAATTATATTAATCATTACTTCTTAAATCTCTTTTAAACAAACAATGTGGTTTATTGATCATCAGAATATCTAAGAAAGTTTAGTAATTTCAAGAAACAACATTTTTTTCATGATTGAGTATTTTGATGATATCTTGACCACTGAGAAGCTTTATGTTTAAAAGGACAGTAAATGTGGCCTATTTTTGTATCATTTACAAAAATCCTAAAAGTTAACACACACACACACACACACACACACACACACACACACACACACACACACACACACACACACACACACACACACACACACACACAACCTATAAAAGCAGTGTATGTTACACACATCATATATCTTTTATTTTGAAATACCATTTATAATCTAATTAAATTTTAAGATGGGTCTTTAAAAAAATATTTGGCATTCAAAATATACTTTTAAGTTAGAGTGTATTAGTTTATTAATACCTTTTTTTGAGTTGTTGTTGTTTTAATATGTTGCATGTAATTCATTTGGGACACATATGACATTTTGATTTGAAATAGGAAAAATTAAGTGGCCCAAAAATGAAGAGACTGAGTTCACAATAAATTACAATGGCCCGAAGAAAGGAGGACGGATGAGGAAAAGCTTGAGGAGAAGGGAGAATGGCAAAGATAAAGAAGAAAAGAGAGACTGAGAGGGGAAGAGGGCAACTTGGAGAGAGTGCAGTTTGTCCCTGAGTCCTCCCTGACAGACCGAGTGAATGGGGCCTCTATTCTCTCCCTTCTTATGTAAATGGAGGCTTCAGACTCCTAGCCATCCGTCACTGCACAGAAAGACCCTGGCAGGCCCTTTACGAGCCTCCTGCTCGCATAATCCCTGAGCCCACAATCATGCGCCCAGCAGGGGAGAGTGGGGAAGTAGGGGAGTTACCATGCAGACAGTGAAAGTTTTTCGGAGGGCCACCTACACTGAGCACACATAATCAAAACATTTCTCATAAGGTGTATAGCCCTGAACGAGATGGAGGGGAGAGGTTGTTATGCCTCCAATGGAGGGCTGTGATAGGAGGAAGAATGTTGGAAAAGAAGACTGTGGGTATAAAAGGGCAGGAAAGAGAGGGGATTGGTACAATTGATTGAATGAAGGGGACGTGGGACAGGGGTACATGATGCGGGAATTAACATAGTGTTTGTGTGATGGACAGGTGAATGAGGGCCAGCGCATTATGTCAGGGGATGTTGGTGAAGCGATCTCGCTGAAGTGATCAAAAGTTGCAGCCGTGGAATTGTAATGACACAGGCCTTCAGAGAGTTCGGATAACTATTGGCACATATGTGTGAATAGAACATTTCCTAATACATCCCCATGTGCTGGAATGACAAGTCCGATGTGATTGGTATGCATCCTGAGTTTGTGGCACAATTGAAAGCTCCTTTCTCTGCTGTGGATACAGATGGTGTACATATCTGCCCTCCTGTGGACGCAATCGGAACTTGCCATTAAAGGAGCTTTTATAGCTATCTCTTGACTCTTGGTTCAAAAGGTGCGCTTCTTAGGGATTTTTTACAGTAAAATGGGCACCAGATTAAGCATAATGATATTTAGTGCTTAAATATCTCATTAGGGCTTTGAGGTTTCACAGACAGGGTTTAGATTTAGACAGGATATATGCCTTAGTTTAGTTATGATATTTAAGTAGCTTTTATAAACATGCCTTAGAACAAACATTACTGGTGTGCATCTTGAGACAAAACAATGGCACTGACATATTTTATGCAAGTTGCTTTCAGTTAAAACATCCTTTTCTTGTGACTAAGGGATAGTTCACCCAAAAATGAAATTCTGTCATCATTCACTCAAGTTGTTCAAAACCTGCATGATTTTCTTTCTTCTGTTAAACCCAAAAGAAGATATTTTGAAGAATGTTGGTAACAGTAGACGGTAGCCATTGACTTCCATAGTATTTTTTTCCTACTATAGCCATCAACTGACAAAATTTTAATTTTGGGGTGAACTGTCCCTTTAAGTCAGGGTAAGTGGGCTTTTTGAATGAGCAAAATATTAGTTTTGCCCAAATGGGAATAGTTACATCTAATAAGATTTAATAGAACATGTATCATTGATCGCAGTGCAAATAATTGTTAATTTTTAAAAGTTAATTCCATCACTATAGTTGTAAAATATACATATTGTGACCAGTAGATTTAGCAGTTTTTAACATATGTATCTCCTCGAAACAACACTACAGCAAAAAAAGAAAGAAAAGAATGATGGCATAGTTTAAGCATTTGCATTTATTTGAATTTAAGTAATCATATTTTTACATGTATTTATTCAAATTCTTTAGAATCAACAAGTCAATGTTAATTGTGAAAACAAATCATTTAGCTAAAGCATAATATTGATTTACATAAGTTGGATGTATTGATATTAAACATGAACCTAGTTGTGTATTTAAAACATATTTAGTTTAGTACTATTACATACAGTCGTGCTCAAAATTGTAGGCACCCCTGGTAAATATGATCAAATATGGCTGTAGAAAAATAAATCTGCATTGTTTATCCTTTTGATCTTATATTTAAAAAATCTAACCTTTCATTGAAGATGGGGGGCAAATCACATTATGAAATAAATGCTTTTCTCCAAAACACGTTGGCCACAATTGTTGGCACCCTTTTATTAAATACTTTTTGCAACCTCTTTTTCCCAAGATAACAGCTTTGAGTCCTCTCCTCTAATGCCTGATGAGTTTGGAGAAACCTGATAAGAGATCAGACACCATTCATCCATACTGAATCTCTCCAGATCCTTCAGATTCACAGATCCATGTTGGTGCTTCTTCTCTTCAGTTCAGCCTCTCATTCTCTATAGGGTTCAGGTCAGGGGACTGGGATGGCCATGACAGAAGCTTCATTTTGTGTTCAGTGACACATTTGTGTGTTGATTTTGATGTTTGTTTTGGATCTTTGTCCTGATAGAAGAGCCAACCACGGCCTAATATAAGATTTCTAGCAGAGGCCTTCAGGTTTCGATTTTTTATCTGTTGGTATTTGCTAGAATCCATTATACCATGTGTCTGAACAAGATGTCCAGGACCTCCAGCAAAAAAATAGGCCCTCAACGTTAAAGTTCCAGCTGTATTTTTAGCCGTGGGCAAAAATACAGAGTTCCAGTTGTGTCTGACCACTGAATATGCTGGAGTTTGTTTCTGGATGAGCGAGGAGGATTTTTCTTGAATCCCTCCCAAACAACATGTGGTGATGTAGGGGTTTGTTTGATTTTTTTTTTTAGGCTTTCTGACCCCAAGACTCAACTAATCTCTGTGATTCTCCATCTGTGATCCTTGGAGAGTCTTTGTCCACTCAAACTCTCCTCCTCGCTGTGCATTAAGGACAACATAGACACATGTCCTCTTCCAGGCAGATTCATAACATCTTTAATTGATTGGATCTTCTTAATTATTTCCCTGATGGTGGAAATGGGGGTTTTCAATGCTTTAGCTATTACAGCCACTTTCTATTTTGTGAAGCTCAACAATCTTTTTCTGCACATCAGAACTATATTCTGTGGTTTTACTCATTGTGATGAATGATTAAGGGAATTTGGCCTTTGTGCTTCCTTATATTTATACTTCTGTGAAACAAGACGTCATAGCTGGACAATTCCATGTTCCTCGTCACCCTGGTGTGCTAAAAAATGTAAATATTAATGGGAATATACAGATATTTTACTCATAACATTTTTAAGGGATGCCAACAATTCTGGCCAACATGTTTTGGAGAAAAGCATTTATTACATAATGTGATTTACCCCCCTTTTTCAATAATTTTACTTCAATGAGGTTAGATTTTTGATTTTTTTAAATAAAAGATCAAAAGGATAAACAATGCAGATGTATTTCTTACAGCCATATTTGATCATATTTATCAGGGGTGCCAACAATTTTGAGCACGACTGTATATCTAATTTGTTTCATTACTGACAACTACGCATCAATATCACATTGTTCATTAGTTTTTGTTCAAGGGGAAGTTCTCCCAAAAATGTAAATTCTGTCATTAATTACTCACACTCTTGTTTTTCCAAACCCTCAAGACTGTCGTTCATCTACGAAACAACACAAATGAAGATCTTTTTGATGAAATCAGTTTTCTGTCCCTCCATTGACAGTCTACGCAACACTAAAAAGTTAGAGATCGTAAAACTAATCCATATGAATTGAGTGGTTTAGTCCAAATTTACTGAATTTAGGCTTTTATACACATATAAAGCTCAAGCATGTTCGCTTGACGCATGAGAACCAATGAGGTTCGTTCTCGTTACGCAGCAAGTTTGAGCTTTTGTGTGAATCAATGAAGTTCGGTTGAGCTTCTGTTTGTTTACTGACCAATGTTTATGTGAATACATTTAAGACTTAATCTATTCATCATATAAAGTGATTGTGTCCCTTCAAAAAAAGGACTAAACTGTTCAATTTTGATGGATTAGTTTCACAATCTATTACGTTTTTGAAGTGTCAAAGTGGTAGTTGCATACTGTCAGAGACAGAAAGCACTCATTTAATAATAAAAAAATTGTCTTACAATTTTGAAACATGACGGTAATGACTTAGTTTTAGAGAGTTCACCCAAAAATTATTTCAAACAGATATGAGGTCACGTTTTAAATGTAATTTTTCTTAAAAAGACTAAATATTTGAATGCATCAAATGTTCCAGAAAACATGATACATTTATCTATTAAACACTTCAAAAGATTGCAATATCATGTTACAGGAGTCATCATTTCCGGCTTAATGACGTGCTCAGCTGTTACAGTACATTCAGCATCTATCAAACCCTACAAGTGATAAAACCAGAAAACAAACTGATAGCAAAAAGGTTTGCTGCATTAAAGAAAAAAAACAAGCTTTAACAGGACAAAAACATGGATGTATTACATTCAATGTTTTCACATTTTTATTTTAACAGATTTAGTTGATTTATTGTATAATAAATAGACAACGAACGAGTAAGAGGCAACTTAGCATGTTAAAAATGGGAAATACCTTTATTTCAGACCATTAAAATAAATACTATACAGAGTCCAATGTAGAAAAGATTTAATACATGGCTTCTGTCTCAAAAAGGTTAATAATTATCACATTTGTAATAAATTTGTTTAAAAAAATAGCCCTGACCACCCCAAATGTAAACCCCACATCCAAACCCACCCAACAAAAGACAGGCATTTTTTTGAACAATACGAAGACATAATGATCTCTATATACTCTACTACTGCAGTTTGGTCCTTTACATATTTAGACCCCTCCAACACAGTTTGGTGAGGTAGGTTATAAGGAGCAACACTCCTCAATAGGACTTTGATGCAGAGAAAATTTGAGGCAATACAATGGTGGGTTATTAACCAGTCATACCAACCATTCCAAATTCATTTCTAATGCCTTCAGCCACTCATCCCGCCAGAGTAAAGCCTATTTACAAAAACCGAAAAAGCTACAGCCACGCACAGGACAACACAAAAGATGTAACAGAAGAACTGGACAGCTTGAGAATCACTTGACCACATTTCAATTCTAGAATCAGATTTGTTTCCACAGACCAACTTCCCTTTGGACTGAAGCATCTTAAAATCCACCATATCTTCTCTCCGATGCTTCAGAAAAAAAGGAAAAAAAGAGGGCAGTGACTTGCAATTTGGAATAAAAGTCCAAATTCTCCATATAAAACATTAATCCTCATAGTTTACATCCTTTGCCTTGTGCCACAAAAAAAAAAAACTTCAAATTTAAAGTCACATCTCAAATATGGCTAAACCAACACTAAATCAAGAAAAGCAGGGCATGTCTTCAATCCATTATGCCAGTCAGTGCATTAACATTTACACCACACATGCAAATAAGCCCTGCAACACCTCCTTGATCACTAGATGGCACCATTTAAAATGGGCAAGATTAAATGAGCCTTATGAATATTGAGTATTCATTCTGAGTAACTGAGTATTCAATGATGTGGACAACATACTGGATTTATGAAATCATACCCTCAGAAAAATCAACAGTACTTGATTTGTGAGGGATTTGCATGAAAAGGGATGTGGGTTGGAATGAGACTAAAGAGGGGAGAAGAAAAAGAAAAAGTAGGGAAGGAGGAAAGAATGAGGCAGGGGTCTTAGATCAGATCAGCAACGTTCATGGGCATTTCCTCCACAGTAGTATTGTAGAAGGTTTCAATGTCTCGGAGTGTGCGCTTGTCATCTTCGGTGATCATGTTGATAGCGACACCCTTTCTGCCGAAACGGCCACCACGTCCAATTCTACACAAATCAAGTAACGTTACTACACAAAAGGAACAAATGCACAAATCAGAAAACCATAGAAAAAGCTTTTATAGACTCACCTGTGAATATAGTTCTCTCGGTTGGTTGGAAGGTCATAGTTGATAACCAGGGAAACCTGCTGCACATCAATGCCTCTTGCCTGAAAGTAAATGAGAACAGTCAGGAATGGTAAAGAATTAAACAAAACGCAACTCCCAAGTTAATTACAAGCAATAGTGTGTTTGAAAAACGTAATTGTCAACTGCTTTATAGTCGTGTTGAGGGATTTGGCGACCCAGGCACTGTGGAGAGCAGTTAGAATGATCTCCCAAAGAACTTGATTCCCATCACAACACAGATTGCTGGTGGAAGAGGGATCCTTGGTGTGATCTCAGAACTGTGGAAGGGGGAAGATGAAAGGCTGCTTACCAGCAGGTCAGTAGTAATGAGGACTCGGCTAGAGCCAGAACGGAACTCTTTCATGATGACATCCCTCTCCTTCTGCTCCATGTCGCCATGCTATTAAGTCAGAGCAAAAAGTCCATAAACCATTTGGGAAAACTATACAGACATCACAACCCATTACCGGCACTCACCAGCGCAGAAACGGTGAAGTCCCTCGCATGCATTTTTTCAGTCAGCCAGTCCACCTTCCGGCGAGTGTTGATGAAGATTACAGCCTGAGTGATGGTCAGGGTTTCATAAAGATCACACAGTGTGTCCAACTTCCACTCCTGAAAGACAGAAAACAGCTTAGCAATTGGAGAAAAAAAAACCCTGCTCTTCCAAAAGGTGGTGCTGTTTTCAGACTCAAGTCAAGATCATGTTCCCAGAGTCCTACAGGCTCAAAATGCACTGCCAAGCAAAACGCTTAGCAGACATTGAGCACTGCAGAGAGTCTGGGATCAGTTGACACGCATGGGGATCATCACAAAACAGCTTTACAAACTCAGTAACACTGTAAACCTGAACTGCAAATTAACAGCTTTAAATAAACATTCCTCACTCACCTCCTTCTCAACATTGATGTAGAACTGCCGGATACCCTCAAGGGTGAGCTCTTCTTTCTTAACTAGGATACGAATAGGATCTCTCATGAACTTTGTAGTGACCTCCAGCACCTCCTGAGGCATGGTGGCAGACAAAAGAATCACCTGGGAAAAAGAAACCATGCATAAGATTTACAGCTTAACAAAATGAGTAAATCACCAAGCACAACCACAAGATACCTATACCTATAACCGATACCTATAACGTCAGGAAAGAGTAACAAATTTAGTAATTGTGATCAAATCTACAGAAATCAGATAAACTGATTATGGGGGGGAAATTACGGCGTGGTTTTACAAACAGGGCTTAGATTAAGCCAGGATAAGGCTTCAGGTTAATTAGGATATTTAAGTATTTTATAAATTACTGGTGTGCATCTTAAGAAAAAGTGGCATTGACTAAGATGTCAGTGAAAGTTACTTTCAGTTAAGACAGCTCAAACATTAATTGTAGCCTAGGACTAGACTTAAACCTAGTCTGTGAAACCAGGGGTTAATGCTACACCAAATTTCATCTTTTGTAGTTAAGATGAACTGGATTTAAAAACATGATTAAGGTATGAAGTGTTAGCTGCTTAATAGTCATGAAGAGGGACCTAAGAGCCCAATCATAGTGGAGAGCAGTTACATTTCTCTACCAAAGTTTATGATTCCCAAAACAGCACAGAAAGCTGGTAGGAGAGGGAACTTTGGTGTGGGCACCAAGAATACTGTAAACTGATAGGCATTGGCTTACCTGAGTATCTGTGGCCAACTTCTGAAAGATCTCATAGATTTGGTCCTTGAAACCACGGCTCAACATTTCATCTGCCTCATCCAACGCAAACATCTTTATATATTTAGGCGCTATAACAGGAAAACAAAGTCACTAGGCATGCAGAATACTAATCTGTGAACCTTTGGAGGAATTTGAGAAAAATGCTAGAACAAGCCTCAAACAAATGCCCATAATCTGTACTTACAGAGATACCTTCGGTTAAGCATGTCAAACACACGGCCAGGGGTCCCAACCACTATGTGGGGCACATCAGCCTGAAGCTTCTGAACGTCATTACGGACATTGGTGCCACCAATGCAGGCATGGCAGGTTGCCCCCATGTAGTCTCCAAGAGCCAGGACAACCTTCTGAATCTGAGGAAGACAGACATTTTAGCAATAAACTCTGAAAAAACACCTATGCTAATGAAACAAAATGGTTGGTGAATCATGACTAGGTATCTGTGCCCATAGCATGAAACAGTCTATGTCTCACTGTGTTGAGCTGACTGGGATGAATACGGCCTTAACTTCCTCTGCCCCTAACAGATATAGGACTTTGTATCACTGACAGACACAGCCTTGCCCAGATGATAGGGGACATGCTTAAACTTAAGATCACTTTCCACACTTTTCATTTGGTGACAAAACAAAGACAGAACCTGTGTGCTATAGCAAACCTGAACGAGTAATGCTTTTCACCTGTTGGGCCAGCTCTCTAGTAGGAGCCAGCACCATAGCTTGGGTAGCCTTCAGCTCCACATCAACCTGCTGCAGAATGGAGATTGCAAACGTGGCTGTCTTTCCTGTGCCAGACTGAGCTTGTGCAATGACATCATAACCTACAGACAGAAAATGGCAGAATATTAACCAATGGCCATTCAATCACACAGAGTTTAAAAGTGACTGCATTGTTAATAGTACTAAGGAAAGCACTTGTGCCCATACCATGAAACAGTCTATGTCTCACTGTGTTGAGTTGACTGGGATGAATATAGGCTTTATTTAATCTGCCCTTATCAGATATAGGTCTAAGTGTCACTGGCAGACACAGCCTTGCCCAGTTGATAAGGGCGTAAATAAACTGATTTTATAATTCAATAATTAAAAAGAATTAAGCTGCTTGATGGACAGAGGGGGGGGAAAAGAAATTCTACATACCCTTGATACAAGGGAGAATTGCCCTCTGCTGAATGGCAGAAGGTTTCTCAAAACCATAAGCATAGATTCCTCTGAGAAGAGCCTCTCGCAGATTCATATCATCAAAACTATCAACAATCTCCTTCCAGTTGCTCTGTCAAAAAAAAAAAAGAAAGTTGCTTACAGTTTTTACTCAAATGAATTGTCTCTTATCAATATAATTTGAAAAAAATTAAATGGCTCTTTAAAAGACACCAACCTCAATGATACCATCTGGCTCCATCCCTTCAGGGCCATTGTCTCTGGGTCTGAAATGAGGCAGTAATTAGTACAGCTTTGATGTAGAATTCATCTCACAATTATGATCTAATACTTCAGTCACTCAGACCCCTATAAAGTTGGGGTTTATCTACACAAACATCACATCCATGTATTCATCTATCGTTACGTGTTTAAAAGTACAACATTAAAATGAGAGGGGTCAAGTAAAACGAAAACTTACTCAGACTCATGATGACTTGTGGAACAAAAACAAAGAAACAAAAAAAAGTTAGTCAGAATGACAGCCTCAGTCACTATTCTCTTGCATTGGATCATTTCCCATAAATTAAAAGTGAACGATTAACGTTACCAATGCTGTCACTCTGCCTAATATTTCATTTTGCTTCCACGGAAGTCACGCCGGATAGGATTACAATTTATATTTATAAAACAGCGATATTTAACATGTAAGGAACTGACATCGCAAGTCGAGAAAATGTCCAAGAGGCAGCCATTTTCAGGCAGCGCCATTAACAACGTGGCTCCGGTAATTCGTCGGAAACATCGATCATTGCAATGTACTCTTGTAAGAGCGGTCTAAAATTACCGCAAGTCTATTTAGCATCATACCAATCCACGTAGACTTTTATTTCTAGACCAACATTATACAAGTAATTGTTTCACCAACGACATTGTTTCTCTTTTTCTTGTAAAATGTTTAAATAATAAACATAATCTGTATCATTTACGTACATTTTAATAAGAGAGGCCTATGTGAGAATAGGCCTTGGGCCTACACCGCAAGATCGCTCCATTGTCTAGCCCAGGAAAGGCCATGTGCCCTACATATTCTCATTTGAAGGCCTACATCTGCGAACAAAACACAGATTTACTCTTAAATGGCATTTGATACGGGGATATCACGTAAAGTATATAACAATAAACGTTAAATAATGTATGTAATCGGTTTAAAACGAGGATAAGGGAGCGACCATGTGCCGCATGGACGCGCCGGGCACACGAGGAACTGAACAAGCGCGTGAGACACGTTGCGTCACAAAAACCGGCATTCTAACGGAACGTCGAACATACATTACAAAAACCATTTAAAATGGCTTTCCAATAAACATTAACGGTATAATCTAAAGTAAAACGAGTGGTACTTTCACTATCTGGCGAAAAAACTCGCTTTTCTGAATAATTCTCGAGGCGGGAACAGGGAGAGAACGAACGTGACAAACCGGTTGATAATGCTAGCTTTTTAAACGCTGATCAAAGACAAATATTATATGTTTTCAAACAAATCATGTGAAATCAGTAATACTGAACAAATATTTCCCGTAAACCGATCAATTACATAGACAGACACAAAAAATCTTCGAACACGTTTCCTTACCTATCTTCATGTTCAGACGACATTATTACAAAGGACTGTAGACTGGCGGAAACGCGCAAATACTTAAAGCGTGTCGACGACCAAAGTCCATTGATTGGACAGCTTCCCGTTCAGTCAAATTATAGCCCCTCCCATCGTGACGTCCAATTGGTCAAGAAACGATTGGTACCTCCCTGTTATAAGTGCCTGTTTAAATACGTCACGAAAAAAAAAATCCTAGCTTGAAATGTTGAAAGGAAAAAAAAAAAACTATGTTATGTAAACCACAATTTTGTCTTTGTGATGTTTGGTTTTCCAGGAGCTACATTTTTAAACGATAAATAACCAATTCTCTATTAGTAAAATACCATTTATAAATATAAAAAGATCTGCTCACTTCCAGAAAATACAGTCAAAGCTAACCCTTCCCTGATTACCCAAGAGCTGTTTTCCTGTACATAAATGTTGCAAGTCAGTCGTTTATGATTCACAGCTATTGCTACTAATGGGTCGTTCAATAGGTCATATAAATATGCTTTAAGATAAAACTTACTGGGATTATTTCCAGTTTGAATATGGGTGCACACAGCAACAACATGATGAGAATACCTCACTGACTCATCTTTCTTGATACAGTAACCCCCATAATAAATCCCAGTCATTTCAAAATATCACATTATTATTTGCAATGTGACTAAAAGAATAACAATTGAAGTGTTCTGATGATTACCCAGATCGTTATTTTCATTAGACGATTTATTAAAAACAGAACTGCAGACAGGATTCATCACTTGCATCAGGACACAGTTTCTCTCATCTTTAAGCACAGAACAAATACAAAACCAAAACCAGAATGTTCCATTTAGACAGTACGTCACAAGGTCAAGACAGGCTGTCAACCGTTGATTACCTCAGATCTCTCAGTCAAGATGTCGGGCTCCAGTATGAAACCAAATGAAAATGTCATACAAAATAAAAAATAAACGTGAGTGAGGATGAAATATCCTCATTGTGAAGTCTCTCAGGGTTTTTGGACAAATGTATCTTTTTCCCCACTGGTTGTGCAGTCTGTACACAAATATCACAGTGAGAGCTTGCAATGACACAGTTCTTTGTACATAAGTCTCCTCAGCTTGGGCATGTCCTGCTGACGGAAGCTGAAGGGCTGACCCAATGCAAGACACTTGCAGTACTAAAGAGGAGTTGGAAACAATAAAGAGAGAAATAAATGGTAAATCTTGTGTGTAGAATTGAGGAAAAGACATCTCAAGCAGCATATATTCTGACATTTCTCTGTGCCTTTGCGGAATACAGATTGTCACATTATGGATGAAGCAGGTTAAAAACTTCAACCCACCAAGGTCTAGATTTTACTAGAGATAAACAGTTATAAAATGTACCGTATTGTGTTAGGTAATCTAAATCTTATCAACCACTCATAAAACCCCAGATCATGGCCAGTTTTATGAAGATGGTGTATGTATATACCTGCAAGACAAATGCACCACAGTCACTGTCATTATTCTGTCTGCCAACATTCTGGAACATAAAGAGAGGCTTTATTAACTGTCATTCAAACATTTAATCAGCATTAGGTAACATTAAAAAAAAAAAAAAGTCAAGTTGAACATCATTGAGACATCACAACAAGTATCTCACCACTCACCATTTTAAAAAAGCCTTTCCACCCTGTGAGAAAGTCTCTTTTGTCTTTTATCATGGCTTCAGCCTGCAGGTATTTAAAAATATGCTGTGGAGGGGAAAAATGGTCACTTTATTTAGTTTCAAACATAAACACAAAGGTTAAGATTTTATGATATTGTTCTAGACTTTCCACATAGGTTCAAATAAATTTTTTGTGGAGAAGATTCTACTATAGTGACTCTACTATAGTACATAAAACACTATATTTTTATGAGGCATATACCTTGGGGCATCGGCGATTAAGAGTTCGCTGTGAATCGAAGTATGTGATGGAGCGCCGTTTAATATCAACTGAGACCAATGACCAGTGCACTTCTAAATGAATGGGAATCAACAAAAGATCCTTCTGGAAGATGTCCACCTGAAACATGTTTGAACTTGTGTTAATAAAAGCAAGAACAAGAAAAGTTCTGCTGATTTGCTTTAAGGATTAGCACTGAAGAATGGACCCACAAAATTATCATCATCAGATAGTACATGTGTCTTATTATATACATTTACCCCAAGTTTGGGGTTAGTAAGATTTGTTAAGAAATTAATACTTTTACGCAACAATGATGCACTACATTGATCAAAGTTACAGTAAAGCTATTTTTAATGATTTCAAATAAATTATGTTCTTTTGAACTTTCTACTTTTTAAAGAATCCTGAGAAAAACTATCACAGTTTGCATAAAAATATTAAGCAGCACAACTGTTGAGAATGATAAAAATGTTTCTTGAGCACCAAATCAGCATATTAGAATGATTTCTGAAGGATCAAGGGACACCGAAGACTGGACTGGAAGACTAGATGCTGAAAACTTTGCCACCACAGGAATATCACATTTTAAAATATATTAAAATAGCAAACAGTTATTTTAAACTGTAATATTACACAATATTATTGTTTTTATTTAAAGCTGCTGTCCGTAGCTTTTTTTGTGTTCAAGAGTTACAAAAATTATATAATGAGAATACACATCTTGAATCCATTTTCCAATCCGTGTTTTTGTCTTACCCTAAATCATTATGGTAGACTTATAATAAGTGTTTAAATTGTGACTATTTCAGCCCGGTCTGGTAGGCACTGTTGCGGAGGAGCACAGTCCCTGCGTGACTCGCCATAGACATAAACAGAGAGAAGTAGCTCCGGCTGCAATGTTCTTCCACAAGACGCATGCAGCTCTGTTTATTAACCGCTAGTGCGCAAAAAGTTACGAACTGCAGCTTTAATCAAATCAAATAAGCCTTGTTGAACATAAGAGACTTCTTTCAAGAACTGAGATCTACAGTTCTCTTACATTCTTTGTCCACCGTTTCACTCCATCATAACCTTTGGTCCTCAACTTGTCATAAAAGAAACTGTTGAAGAAGTGCACCTAAAAGTAAATGAGATGCCATTAAATACAACAAAATCCACTGAACAAAAGAGAATACAAATGAACTATTTGGCAGAACAGAAGAATTACATATTCACCTTTTCAGGCACTGAATCCATCACAAGGTCTCCATACATGTTCATGACCTTAAGAAATCAGATGAAAAAAAACAATGTGTGCATTAAGCAGGACTGAGAAAAACGAAATAATTAAATGGATCATGTATAACTCAAAACTGACCTGGTCATTGAGCCAATTCTGTCCATAGAGGGTGCTAAGATCATCCATTGTGAGAACATGACGCTTGTAATTCACCCGGAACCCTTTCACCATGGCAGTCCCTGGTGACCTCTGGTAGGACTGAATTATGTGTTGCACCACAACTTTCCTGTGGGCACATGGTAAAGAAAAAACATTTTAGCTTTACTTATAAATATCCATGTGATACACAATAGATGCACAAAGAACTAAAAGAAAAAGAGTGCATTTGAGGTTGAGCATGTGTGAGACCTGTGAGTCTGAGAGAAGTCCTCATTGAAGATGCCCTGCAGTTCCTCCACAATATCATCGGAATTTACAGGAATGAGACTTCCATACTTTCGGAGGTATTCGTCAAGAAGACCTGAGAAATAAATAAATGCATGATTGCGGTTTAGAACATTTTACGCATTTCAACACTAAAATCTGTGAGGAGTATTACATCCACTTTAGCCTGCAATCTTGGCATAAAACCTAGGATATGACATAGGGTATACGTTTCTGCAGCTTCTAGACAACAGGAGATATACCTTGGACATAAGCCCTGTGCTCCTCTGTTAGGACCATCTCCATCTTTTGAGTGGTGGGCTTCACGGGTATAGAAAGATATTCCCGAACTCCAGTCACTACTGAATGTGACTGAGAATCCCCATGATAACCATTGAAACCAAAAAATATATTTTCTGTGGAGAGAGAACAAACATTAACATAATGCAGTTTTGGCTATAATTCTATTTACTCTAAATCAGGGTTTATCAATATTTTAGATGCCACTGATGCAAAATATGATAGAGAGAGACACCTATGCTAAAAATTTAAAAGGCAGCCATTTGTTTTAATGTATATTATTAGATTTAGTATTATTTTGAATTTAATGTATACTTTACCAAATGCGTTTCATTTTATATATATATTTTTGTTTTCTATAAAACATTTCGACAGACCCCCTAGCACTTCCTTCAGTTTAAAAAACACTGATCTAAATGACAATGAGAAAAGGAAGTCTCACCTTTCTCTCCACCACTTGATGTCTCCAAGCCTATCTGCGATGAGCCCAAGGTTTCACATCCCTGTTCACGTCTCTTGCTGGCATAAAGGCTATACTGGCGCCACCTCCTTGCCCGTCGATACCCTAAGGTGCCGACCCACTGTGCTCGCTGTCTCCACATTTTCCAATTCTGCACAAGCCGGTTGCGTAACCTCGCACTAGACCGTAGTCTTCGCCAGCGCTTCAGTCTTTGTTGTCTAAGTCCATGAAGTCGAATCTGGAAGGGATTCTCGGGAAAGTCTCTAGCTTGAAATTTGACCTCCCCTTCATGTGAGGACATCTGCTGCCTAAATTTATTAGCGAGCATGACTTGTGGTTGTGATTCAAATGGCATTCGCCAGTCAACCATTTCATCTTTCTCTTCCCAGGGAGCACACTCAGAATCAATCTCTTCCTCATCCTGTTCTTCTGTTTCTTCCATATCTTCTTCATTCTCATCAAAACCAACCTCTTCATCAACTTCTACCGGTTCTATGTATTCTCCAGTCCAGATTCGCTCCTTG
The DNA here is from genome assembly GCA_023029165.1 of Gobiocypris rarus. NCBI lineage: Eukaryota > Metazoa > Chordata > Actinopteri > Cypriniformes > Gobionidae > Gobiocypris > Gobiocypris rarus. The sequence goes on along the minus strand of CM040912.1, from coordinate 40,029,325 downwards.
TGACCTAGTTTGAGGTGAATGGGGCTGGTGGCATTGGGAGGGGAGTTTGGATCCATTAGACCACCTACCATGCCCCCAACACTGCTGGCCTCCTGGCTCACAGTCAAGGAGAGTTCCCCTTGCCAGCGGTTCTGGGCCAGGCTTCCACCACCGTCTCTCATAGTCCACTGGCAACCTGCTACCTGCGCCAGCTTGCAGTCTACAAGAGTGAAAATGTGAATTTGGGTATATTCAGTACCCTGTTTCGGATGCAGGATGATAATTCACATAATACAGATGTTACTTTTAAGTGACTGATAACTGGTCATGTATATTATATAGGGATTGGCAAAGTTTACATTTTAGATATCAAGTATTTTTTATTTTTACATACTGTTCTCATTTACTCTTATTTTAAAGGATCAATTACAGAGGAGCAGAACACTTGAGACAGAAAGCAAGTATTAGAATACTTTCTCACAATTTAACCATCTGTGCACGTTTAACAAAACGTGATTCATTAAATTTGCAGATCTTTTTAAATGCACAATGGCAAAAATCTACTATAAACAACAAAATGAGCGGACAACATATATTATACAGATTCATATATAGCATGCCCAATCAAAGGCTTTTAATATACATGTCATATCTAGAGAACTATACATATTTTATGTGTTTTGCAACGAGGTTATAAGCCGAATAATTCACGGTTGCTTTGGTAGTTTTCGCTCTCTGGCATGTGCAAATTCGCTAATTAGCTGACTAGCTAACAGCTACCTACTGCACAGTCTCTTGAACTACATCCACATTTCACTCACCTTTTACGTGTAGTTTTACACCAGTGTAAGTTAAAAACACACGCGGCAGTTTTGCCTTTATTTTCTACGAATTTGCAAAGAAACCAAATTGTGCATTACGAGGATATCCACCTCAATCAATGAATACAGTCGCGTTCTTTGCACGAAATTACGAACAGCTGCTGCGCGCAACTGATGACATCATTAGGCTCGTGTAATGGCGTTACAGATACTGGCAAAATAAATCATAAACGTGATACTCATCTCTGTCTGCATTTTATTGTGACATATTTTATTGTGACATATTGAAAAAATCCACATAACACCCAGTTCACTTGTAATAAAAAACATTTATCTAAGAGATCCAGGATTGACTTCTGGCTTATTTCAGTTAGTGTGGAAGGAACCAAAATAGAACCATCAATATTTTCTGATCATAATAGCCTACGGTTACTTTAGTTTTATGTATAAGGAATTATTAATTATATATATATATATATACCCAAAAGTGTATTATTTAATTTCCAATATATTGGAAATTAAATAATACACTTTTGGGTGATTAAATCTCCAGAGAAAAAGCCAAAATAAATTATAAATGAAATTTTTTACAAACGCAAAAAAAAAAGAAGATAAAATATAAGAAAAAAAATAAAAATAAACAACATTTCAGATCCGTAATATGGCCATCAAAAGGGGAAAACAATTATCTAAGGAAAAAAGAATGAGACAAGATAGAATCCTCAAGGAAATAATTTCTATTTATTAAAAGAATGAGCAATCACAAGCTGATATTAATATTTTCATTGAATTGGACAATATCTATCAAAATTTGGCACAGGGAGCTTTTATTCGTTCCAGACGGAAATGGATAGGTCATGGTGAAAAGAATATAAAATATTTTCAATTTAGAATTTAATGCTAGTGTTAACAGTATATACAAAATAAAATTAATAAACAGATTTCTGAAGACACTCTAAAGATTTCCAATTTTGTGGGAGAATTTTATAAAAAATTATACTCTGAACACAACATCAGAGCTCAAATTCTTCTCTTATAAAAATGTGGCACAAGGTTTTCTTTTTCTCTTTCTCAATCTTCAATATCTTTGATATGAATGTTATCCTTAAATTTCTTCTTCCGATACCTGATGTTAAACATTTTATTGTTTCATGATGTTATGGAATTCTTCAAAGCATTATATGTGAAACATTTGTATCTTATGAAATGTTAAATGTACTCGTAATGTATTACTAATACTCATATGAAGACACTTGCAACATGTTAACACTGGATTCAATCGCGTGATGAAGGAAGCATTTGCAAAATAAATTAGTTTAAAATAGGAGAAGCTAGCTGCTTAAACACCCTTCTTCCAGACTAATACTAATTTTGTTTTTCTGAATCAAGTATCTAATATTTACTAAGATATTTAATTGGATTCAAAAAGTTAAACTTTAGGTTTCAGATATCAGTTTCCAGTTTTCCAATATAAGTTACTATGGTTAAGTACATGCTGTATATTTCTAGGTCTGAGTCATAATATGACGGGAAGGAAGAACTGCACTGGACAAAATGATGAGTCCTTTGAATTGCAGCTTATGATTGCAGCAGTTGACTCAACCAATTCACAGTAAATGGGATTTCCCCAAACTCAGCTGTTAAATATCTGTTATAACGTATTGACGTGGTTCATTATTATATACATTTTGTTTTGGTTTATTGACAAATTAAATTATTGCTCTTTGACAAATAATTTGGTTGATGACAATGATTGCATAAATTTAGTGCTTAATAAGCAGATTTCTGCAGTGAATTTATACAACCCAGTGGGTCATAATAAAACACACAAAAAAAGGAAACATGTATACAGCACTTTTCTATTGGTTAAGTTAACAAGGTAAACCTATGATATTTCAATATTTACAAAATGTACAGTATAGTAAATACAGAAACAGGAATTGAGTTTTTCATAAAACTTCTTTTTACCCTAAAGGGTGATTTTTATAGGTTGACTAAGGGTAATCTAATACAGGATTTCATGTGATCAGTTGCATATGTGTGCGTGTGTGAATCTTTGTGACAGGAAGAAAGTTCATAAATATCTTGTCAAACTGGAAAGACAGGATCAGAGAGTCATGACTGAAAGGGGCACTGGGGAAATAGTTTCTGTTTTCAAAGTGCTTCGATGCAGGACTCCAAACTTGAAGTTCCTTCAAACTGAGTGTACGAATACAATAACTGACAAGTTTCCTGTCACACCCATTTATTTTCATTTGTCATTAAACATTTGTCATTGTTGTTGTTCATGCCCTTTATTTCAACGTCACATTAAAAAAAAAAATTTTATGTATGCCTATAGCAAGAAAATAAGCACACATTTCCTGGACAGCTAAATACATGGCTGCTTTGGAATATTGCTTGTATCCACAATCTAAAAATAGCACCACATTTAAAATAGTGAACAGTAAAATGTAACTGGAACACCATGATGTTGTCAACTACATAATATTCAAAACAAAATATCAGTTGCAGATACGAATAGACACAGTGTAAAGTTTTATTTATTATAAAGAGTATGAAATAATAAAATCATATTTTATAATTATGATGGGTATTACAAAAACGTATAGTTTTCAAGTACAGGGGATGTATGGTCGTTTTTTGTTTATTTTTTTTTAGCTTTCTGAAATCATGCAGCATGATTAAAACGGACCAAGGCTTAGGGTCAAATATCAAAATCTACATGATTGTCAAATTTGGGGATAAAAACAACAGTCACTATTAGAGTGACGTAATAGAGGGCATACATCCAGCAGGTGATGAGGGGGAAGAGGGCGGAGGAGGAGGCGGAGTGAAGGAGAACTCAGACTGTATAGGCTTCGAAATCACACAGAGCCGTCAGACGCAGTCTATAAAACACTTGTCCTTATTTTAAAAACTTATAAACAAGTTTAAATTATAAACATGTTTGAAACTCTGTGGAAATGAACGACTTATAATGGACATATTATACCTGGAGTTCATTTGACGCAAGCTGAAGAAGTGATTCGATTGTGGACAAAAAACGTCGATACTTTATCTGTAAGTATACTCTTTTGTTTGTTTAGTAGCATCCTTATTCTGCAAAGAAGAGTGTATTATATCTTGAAATAAGTAATATATTTCACGAGAGTCTAAACAAAGGGGCTGGGTTGGTCAAAACTAAGGATTTACCATATTTCTTTTTTTTTTTAAAGAGCGTCATTTCCGCTTTGGTGTTATGCAAAACACTCACCTGGGCACAGGTATCTAAGTCGTCATTATTATTATCTTCTGTCATTGCTGATTTATTGTGAAACTATGAGTATTATTGTTTGTACGTTTGCGTTACAGCTACATATAACAATTTATTTCTCTCTCTCTCTCTCTCTCTCTCTCTCTCTCTCTCTCTCTCTCTCTCTCTCTCTCTCTCTCTCTCTCTCTCTCTCTCTCTCTCTCTCTAGACTGTAGCTGACATTCAGTGTTTATTACTGCTGTCATTTGTTTTGCTATTTGATGTTTGTTAAAAAATTCAAACAATTCCCAACGCTCTTTTTGAATATTGAGTGGCCAGGCAACCTTAAACACTACAACAAATCTCTAAAATAACTGTTATAATAATCAGTAGGCCTACTACTACTCTTTTAATTGGGAAATTAGTAATGTGTAGTAATGACCCATATATTTATTTGTGACTAACTCAACTTTATTTGTCATTAGTCATCTGCATATGTTTGACACATTTCTGTCCTTTGTGAAGTCACACCTTTTGACAAAACATGCCAAACAAACAGAAGCGGTCATTTGTTTCAATGCACTGGGTGTGCACTCCATCATATCTCTTTGTAAATGACCACTTTTTTGAAGTGTGAAGACTTTCCAAATCAAGACTTTCAAGGTTTGAAAAATATTTAATTACAAAAATGCTGTAGAATCTGTCTGATCTATCCTTTCACACCCAGTTTCACATGTATGAAATGTGAGCGGAAACAACCAAGCATGGCTTTATCTAACAAGTTTAAAGGAAAACAGGCCTTAAAGTTGCAACCTGTTAAAAGTGCCGTGTGTAGTATTTATGAGGATCTATTGACAGAAATGCAATATAATGTACATAACTATGTATTCAGTGGTGTATAAAGACCTTACATATTGAACCGTTATGTTTTTATTACATTAGAACAGTCATTCCCAAACTGTGGTCCGCAGACTACTGGTGGTCTGTGAGGGTACTGCAGGTGGTCCGTGGAAAGGCCAAATAAAATAAAATATTTTTTTTACCTTCATTTTACCAGGAAATTCCCATAAAAAATAAAAAGTAAAAAGAATATGTAGGCCTATATTGATATAACATTTGTATTAAATTGTCAAGTTATTGTGTGATTACTAAAATAGGCTAGAGGCGCTCGGCCGTGACGTTCAAGTATAAATCGGTGGATAGCAACAGGTTCTCTGAAGAGAAAAGAGACAAGAGGCAGAAGTTACAAAAAATGAAGATATTGACAGTGAGTCGGATGCATTTATGAGCCAGATTCATCATTTAAAAAAATGAAGAAAAGGAGGGTGAAGAGAAAATACTGCGAAAGCTATTTAGCATTAGGTTTCAGCTACACCGGCCCCGAAGACGGCGCTTGAGTAAATAAATAAATTAAATATGTGGCAGCCGTTGTGTGCAGTAAACTTTCTTTTAACAATGACTAGTTACAGTTTTAGTGCTAGTAAGCCTATTTAGAGGTGCGGATTAATTCAGGTAGGACTGTGTGTAGACATATTTTATTATGTGTGTAATGAAAAAATTTTGCGGACCACCTCATAACACACATAATAAAATATGTCTACACACAGTCCTACAGAGCCATTTCTATCTACATACACCGCGGGTCCCCTTACAATGAATTCGCCATTTTGTGCCGTCATGTTTCTACAGTAGCCCTAAACGGACAAACTTCTCTACAGAGCGCTAGTCACTCTCTGCACTCTCTGACGATGACATTTTTGTCCTGTGATGGCCCTCGTGGCTTCTCTATGTGCTTTAAAAGTGAGGGGTGAGTGGTGGGTTATTGCAATTCACAACCTCACTGCTAGTTGCCGCTTAAATTCACACACTGCACCTTTAACTGACAATGATTTCCATGATAATCTTTTACCATCATCTGAAGATCATTTTTCTCTTGTCATTCGGGGTGTGGATTTTGGGTGTAGTTTTCAAATCTTATTTTGACACTCTCAGGTTACCTGCTCAGACAAGCCCCCATAGTTTTAGAGCAGTCTCTTCAAGCATACTGGCTGATTATTCACTAAGGTCATGTGTCTCAGTTAGTCTATGTTGTCATAGTTCTGTAAACACAAGTGTGCAGAGAGTTTCTAGTTGTCTCTTTGTACGTATGATGATAAGCGTAGGAGGTTCACATACATGTGAAGGCAACGGCAGTGCTTGGCAAAATATTTTGGAGGTTTGATTCTGTTCTGCAGAATCTGCACATAACTTTAAAACAATGCTTTGCATTACTTGTGCATACAGTATGAAGGTGTTAGAGGGGAATTTCCTTGCCAATACAAACAAGTTAGAATACTTAGTATTCAATGGAGGTATTCAAAGTATAATTGCTTTATGAGTTTAATTGCATTGAACAGGTAAATCATTCTCTTTTACACACACATGCCTGAAGTGGTTGGCCACATACTTTCTCCTCATTGGCATCTACTGAAAAAAAGTGGTTTGTTTGGTTTATAAACTTCTCTGCTTTCTTGATTTTAGTATCAGATTGTTTTGTCCCGTCTGTTGCTATGGTTGTATCACTGTCATTCATTGCAGTTTCTGATAAAGTTGAATATCCAGAAACTTTGCAGCATGAAAAACAAAACTATTATTCTAATTGTATATGGGTTATAAACAGAAAGCGAGCAAAGAGTGCTCCATTTATAATTGTTAAAGCTTGGTGTTTTGCGCTGAATTGAGCGGATTCTTTCTAACTTTAACACTTCTGATTGGCCATTGCGTTCACATGATATATGTTTGTGATTGGCTACAATGATCAAGACTTCAAAAACACATGGAAAAATGGAAACCTTTGACGCTTTACACAGAGCACTTAAACAGATACACACAAGAGCTTTCTAAAGCACCTGTCTATCAGCGGGTACTATGATAAACTTTTTTTTTTAACTATGCATGTGCAAAAAAGTTTCTTAATCTTAATGTCAACATTTACTAATAGATTATTCAAATCAGAAGTTTTATCTGTTAATTTTATTTAATGGACCTGAGCTCACATGAACTAACAATGCAGCAGTTATATTTTTATTAAATAATGTTAACAAATATTACTAAATATTGTAACAAATGCATTGCTTATTGTTCATTAAAGTTAGACAATGCATTAACTTATGTTATATAAGAGGAGCAGGACCTTAAAGTGTTACCAAAAATAGTTTTAAATGTATGTATTTTTCTAATTTATTTAGTTGGTAATCCATACAGTTGATCTACAGTTGAAAATTACCAGCTAAACTGGCAAATTTAAAAAAATGAGTTATGTGCACCATGCCTATAAATCTAACCTGAATAAAGTAAAAAAGGATTAGAGACTTTAAGAAGACTTTCTCAATACAGCTTTCTCTTGTTTTTTTGGCTCTCTGGAAATTCCTAATAGGCATCCATAGCAACCCAGTGAAGTCTCTAATTCTAACAGCCATGCGGTGTCGGTTTAGAAGAGATATTTGAATACAAAAAGTGCTAGCCAGAAAAAAAATAATGATATGTATTAAGAATGTCTTTCAATCTAGTCATGCTTTCTGATTTTTTGAGGTTGGTTGTACATCCCTTTTTTTGATCTAATATCATTGCTCTGTTTGACTCTCAGAGTTGCTGTGGGACAGTCTAATAATGATGGATCATGACACTCAGTGGCTGTACTACCTCCTCGCTGACGTGCAGCTAGAGAGATTCTACCTAAGAATGCGAGATGGACTCAATGTGACCCGAATTGAACACCTGAACTATGTTAAAGAAGCCGATCTTGAACACATTGGCATTAGTAAACCAGGTTTGTCTTGTGAAGCAGTTTTTGAAGAATCATGATATTTGATTGTTTTTGTGTGCTTAAAGCCCTTTCAGTCCTATATATATTTTTTCTTCTCACAACATTAAGCACAAAGCCAAATCTTCAAACTACATTCACAGAACCCCTGACTCGTCTGGCAAAATCAAACAATCGGCTCAAAACCATTTAACCTGTACTCAAAATCAAACAAAGCTTTCAGATCATATACACATCATTCAATGTATAGAACACTAGAGATCATTCATTAGACACTACATACAAAATGGACAACACAGCATTCAGAGCATGTAGTTACAGGAAAAAAATATTGTACATTTTAACAATAACAAATTTATAACAATTGTCAGTCATTGCATGTTAACGATGACAACTGTGATGTAGTTGTGTGCATCCAACACGTTTTCTTCTAAGAGTGTTAACATGGTTTGTTTTTGTGTGTATGTTTGTTAGTTCTTTGTTTTGAGTTATTTCCTTAGTTTTGTATTTATTGCAAATGTAAAAAAAAAATGTGTCAACAGGACAGCGACGATTATGGGAAGCCGTCAAACGTTTCAAAACCAACAAACCACGGTTGTTGATGAAGGTATGGTATTTCACATCTTTACAAACCCTCTCTGTTTATTCATTCATTTAGCTTACCTGTGATCTTCACTGACTGTTTTCTGCTAGCCCTTCAATGGTCGCATCCCAGAGGGAAGTGAGCAGTATAATGGTGTTGGATCAGGCCAGGGGCCAGACACAGGCCGCATGCTCGGCTCTCTTATCCAGGACAGTGAACTGATATTTGGGGACAGGCTGGGGTCAGGATCATTTGGGGTAGTTAGGAAAGCAGAATGGCACACACCGACTGGAAGAGTGGTGAGTACTTTATACCAAATACGAGTATCTATGTTCTCTCTTTGTCTATCAAGAAGCTTAAACACATAGGGATAAATGTCACCCTAACTGTCCTGTTTCCCTCTTTTTAAGTTGCCTGTAGCAGTGAAAACCTTGAGGAGTGGATCATCCAGACAGGAAGACATGGTGACTGATTTCCTCCAGGAAGTTACAGTCATGCAGTCTCTAGACCACCCCAACATTGTACACCTCTATGGTGTTGTCCTTACTCATCCTCTTAAAATGGTAAACATAACTTTTTGTCTAAAATCGAATTCTTTATTAATATTAGATTCCTTGTATTCATATGCATAGCCTATAAATGACTTATTCCCTTTTTATGTTTTATTGTAATTTTAAGATATATCAGTCCTGCTGATATTCGGAGTAAAACTTGATTGTAAGTGTGATATTAGGTTTTATATAATTTTAATATTACATTTAATATTGAGTAATTACAGTTTAGATACAATATTGCCATTTATTGCTACTTTCAAATTAAAGATGAATTCCTCAATGAATCATTGTGTTTGAGCAAATCTGTTTAATGAATGATTCAGAGACTCTTGTAAAGACCTAAATGAATTGTGTTTCTAAATGATTCAGTAAATCACGCATAAAGAGAATTACTTTTTGCCACATACTGGCACAACAATGTAACTTGCAGAAAGTAAAAAACAAAATATAATTTTATATTAGTCATAGTTTTATCTTGGTGCATACATAATTTGTGGTCATTTGTATTTTACTTTTACATCGTTTTTTTATTTTACATTATTGTAATCCCTCTTAGATAGTGGAGTAAAATATTAGTATCAATGTGTTATTGTTTAAAGATGTACACTACACAAACTTTTGGGGTCTGTAAGGTCTTTAATTTAAAAAAACAATCTAGTTAACAAGGATGCATTAAATTGATCAAAAGTGAGAGTAGACATTTATTATGTTACAAAAGCATTCTATTTCAAATAAATGCGGTTCTTTTGAACTTAATATTCATCAAAAAATGTGGAAAAATGTTAAGCATTGATAATCATAAGTGCTGGTGATGCTAAGAAGGCTGACCTAAATACACCTTTTCTTTTTTATCAGGTAACAGAGCTGGCTCCTCTTGGTTCTTTATATGACACTCTGCGTCTACGACAGGGAGAATATCCTCTTTCACGACTATGGCTCTTCAGCACACAGATTGCTGCAGGTATGGAGTACCTAGAGTCCAGACGCTTCATCCACAGAGACCTTGCTGCCCGGAATGTGTTCTTGGCTGCTAGAGAGCAAGTGAAGATCGGAGACTTTGGACTAATGAGAGGCTTGAATCAGAACAAAGACCACTATATCATGACGGCACACAAACGCATTCCCTTTGCATGGTGAGAAGCTGAATTTAAGCAACAAAAAAGTTTCACTATATCCCACTTAGGTCAAGGGTAGTAATTCCAGCCTCCTTTCTATAGGTGTGCTCCTGAGAGTTTGCGTGTGGGTTCTTTCTCTCATGCTTCAGATGTCTGGATGTTTGGCGTCACATTGTGGGAATTGTTCACTTACTCTGAGGAGCCCTGGTTGGGACTGTCTGGCAGACAGGTATATAGTTGGTTTGATGCAGTTAAACTGTAAAAAAAAAAATTGTGTTCTGTTTATGAAGTACAGCAGTTTATCATTGATTACTAATTGATGTGTTTTGTGTTATATGTAGATTTTGTATCGTGTAGAGCGGGAAGGTGAGCGGTTGGAGAGACCTCCAGACTGTCCACAGGAGTTGTACTCTGTAATGCGTAAATGTTGGGCCTGCAGTCCTGCTGACCGACCGACCTTCTCACAGCTTACCACCATGGTAGCAGATGTAGGTGTTAAACCTCTGCATCTCATTAAAAAAGTACTGTATGTAAGTTTTTGACTGTACTAAAGCAGAAACACAGATAAATCAACTGACCAACTTACAGTGTGTGAGTCTCCTCGGCCTTCCTTTGTCAGTTGCGCTTGTGTCTTCAAACTGGCAACCCATTTGAGCGTTGAGTCTGAGGAGGAGGGGCGGTGCAAACAAAATTTTGAATTTGGACGGTTTTGGCACTTCGTTGATTTTATACTCTAATTAATTAATGTATTTTCTCTCATTTCTCTTTTTAATGTTTTTTCAGGCACAGCCAATGGAGATTCGTGCAGTTAAAGATCTCATAGATCCCAGAAAACTCTGTCTACAGGCAAATGATCTAGTGACTGTAATAGACCATGGGTAAGAGAACCCATGTCAAACAATATTTTAATTGTTTTTATTTAATTTTAATTGAAAAGTATTTTTTCTTTCTTTTATTTACTCCTTTCTTTTTGTTTATTTTTAAAATGTACTTTAAGAATTTTCTATATTGTCTATTTCCTTTACCTTATGCTCTTTGACAGTATTGTTAACAGTCATGCTAATAAATCTTAGTTGACTCTGATAAAGGTTGTGGGTAATTATTAACCCGTCTCCCCTCCCTTTGACTTAGAAGCATTCCATTCATAGTTCAACGCTTAATTTCAATCAACATGAGACAGACTCTCATGCCAACCACCCTTGGACCGTACAAAAATTTGACCCGCAAAGGGGTGACAACAAATTCATCCTCATAACTTAATAATTACAGCAAAACTAGGTACCAATGACTTTATACAGTTTTAGATATACATGACATTTCATACTATTAATTAGCATGTACAATATGCACTAAAAGATAGATTTCACAATAAATTGAGAGATCTGCAAATAAAGAAAAGAGATGTTAAAGCAAATCAGGACTTGTTAGTAAAGGAAAGGTGCGGTGGATTATTCATCTAAATGTATTTGTAAATTTAGAGAGACTAAAAAGGGCTTTGTGGTAGTCCTCAGTCTTAGATGCTATAAAACTAACTGCACTTTGAATTCTGTATTTTCTATCATCTTCTGTTTCCTCATAGGCTGGAAATGTCTGAGTGGAAGGGGCAAAACCAGAGAACTCTAAGTGTTGGCTTGTTCCCCCCTATGTTAGCTGCCCCTGCTCTCACAGCAGCTTCTCCTGTGTCTGTTCTGACTCGCAGCTGGGGCACCCCAGAACGAACAGACGAGTGAGTAACATTTTAAGTGATATTGTAAACTATAAGGGTTGAATTCACTAAACAGCTAAATGTCACTCTAATGGGACTGTTTATTTGACTTTTGCCTTTCTACGTGACCTTTTCAGCCCCAGACGTTGGAGGATTCCAATAGCAAAAGAGAAGGCAGGCTCAAATCTGAAGAAAATGTCAGGTTAGAACTCAAATTATACTGTAACAAATGTCACACACTATCATTTGAATATTGTTCAAGGCCTGAACTTACTACAAAATAAACTATTGTCTTGTACACATACACTAGCATTGAAAAGTTATGGGTGGGCAAGATGAATTCCTGTATTCCTAAAGGATTCATTAAATTGATGAAAAATTTTAGATCCAAAAATATTAAGCGGAACATCAGGTTTTCAACATTGCTAATAAAAAGAAATGTTTCTTGAGCACCAAATCAGCATATTAGAATGATTTCTGAAGAATGTGACACTGAAGTAATGATGCCAAAAAATTCAGCTTTGCCATCACAGGAATAAATTACATTAAAAGTATATTCAAATAGTAATAGCAATACGACTATTTTTTACTTTATTTTTAAAATGAAATAAATGCAGCCGTGCTGATCCCAAGAGATAAAATCATTGAAAATACTTACCAACCCTTAAATTTTGAATGATAGTATATCTAATCCCATTCTATGTCTTACTCTCAATCCTCAGGCCTATCAATAAGCCTGGAGTCCATCCTTGGTGTTTCACAGGACAAAGTTAATGGTGCTGGTGGGAATGTAGCTCAAAGACCCGACCCACGCAGAGCCATGCAGAGTAATTTGATGAAAGACCCCCGCAGGTTTAGTGATGCTGTTGTCATCCCACCTCCACGCCCACCACCCCCCAGCATCAAATGCATCAGCCCACCTACCACCAGCTTTAAAACCCAGATGATGATGCAAGATCGGAGAATAGTAAACCCAGCTAGCTGGACCCCTCAAACTCATCCACAGCTACAGACACAGTTCCAATTCCATCCACAGCAGCAGTGTTTAGGAACTAACAACCTTGTCAGGATGGCACATCTGGCAAAGTCAAGCCCTCAGTTAGATGATGGCCTTGAGAAAGAGAAGGAGAGAGATAAGGAGCAAGAGAAGGGAAGGGAGAGATATCCACCGCAAGTTGACAAGGAAGCAGTCATAGCGCAAGTATGCAGATTTCTTCATGTTCAACAATTTTGCTTTGTTTTATAAATGTGGTTTCAGTACTAATATAATTTTTAAATAAAGAACTGACAAGTATATTTATTTTATATAAAGACAGTAAGGTCTAAACAACCCCCTAATATCCCCTTACCTCAATGTTTTGTTGATTTAAGCCCATGTTATCTCGACAGAATACTAGTTCCACCCCCATTCTCCACCTCCAAACTCAAGGTGTTCTTTGCCCTTCATCATGTTGGTTCTGCCACCACTCATTTAGATGTATCCATATCCACTAGGATGATAACTCTGCCTGTTTGGTAAAGTTTGCTACCAGGCGCTTCCTAGCCTGGCCATCAATCCCAAGCATAACAAGGGTCCTTCAAAGCAACTGCCTTTTGAAACCCCTGCAACCAACCTCCACCAGCAGGTTCCAATCTTTCTATCCTTTCTGTTGGAACTCGAGGATTAATGCCTCATCTTTCTTAAAATTACGCTCATGTGCTTCTTCTCAGGGTATTGTCAGCTCGATAAGTAACACCTGTTTACCTGATAAGACCTGATAAGTAACACCTGGTACCAGAACACAATATCAGGTCTGAGGCTAATATGGATTATTTCTTCTGGGAATATGCATCTCCCAGTTGTTTGCCGTGGCCAGGACTCCTTACTCCTCATCTCTGTTGTTGCACAAAATTTCCTGCTGGTGACAAGTGTGTTAACCTTTCTGAAGTAGCACTGCAGGAGCTTCTGGAAGTGCTCTGGGACATGGTTGGACTTCAGTGTTAACTTTTGGGGTATTGTTCCATAGGCCGGTCAAGCCACAGAACTGTTAGGATACCAGGATTCCTCTTTGCATCTTCAATGATTTTAGAAATTACACTGTATGCTAGATCTACACCTGCCTTCTGCACCTTTCACACTGGTATACCGTTTGGTCCTGGGGCTGATCTTCCTCTTGCTTTCTTAAGGAAGTTGTTAATTTCCTGCCAAGTTTGTTCCTTTAGTCCAAAAGGAATAACTGGTTCCACTAGTTTGATGCATTTCTCCATCTTCTCCAAGCCGTCACTATAAAGTTGACTGAAATGTTACCCAATTGTTGCTTCCAACTCTCCTGATCTTTTGCCACCCAGAAGTTTTAACAGAAACTTGAATGGATTTCTGATAAAGCTCTTCCTTTCCTTAATCTGTCGCCTCCTGTCTCTAAGGTGGCTCTCTGCTCGACATAAGATCTTAATGGCACTAAGATTTCTCCCCACATCTCCTGCAATCGCTGCTTCCAGCACCTGACACATCATAATCAAACATATCCTAGTCCTTCTTTGCTGCTGAGGTAGGCCAGTTCACTGGCTCTTTCCTGGCATCTCCTACACTAGTGTTCTGCACTGCTTGTGCATACAGAGTGTCTTCACTCTCTCTCTGGTGTCTTACCCCCCTCAGATACTTTGATGATGCCGTTGCTGCCACCCACTTCATCACGTGCGTTTTGCCTCCTCCCCAGCCTCACCTCTATCTCACTAGGTTGTCTTGTGCATTGCACACTAATGGTTGTGAGCACTTCATCTTTGTCTGGTGTATCTGCAGACACCTCTCGTTTTTGCATTTCTTCTCACATCGGCAGACCCAGAATACATTGCTTGGCTCTTCCCGAAAGTAAACATTTACCCTTTAAATTCTTGCATCCTGGAACAATACAAGTCGATACCATTGTAACTAAAAGTTTGCTAAAAAGTATTTCCTACTAAAGCAAGATGGTATTTGACTCTGGTAAGTTTATCCATAGTAGACTGGTGGGAAGAGGCCTTGGATGGCAACATGCCCAACAGTGTTGGGAAAGTTACTTTTAAAAGTAATGTGTTACAATATTGTGTTACTCCCTAAAACGTAACCAATTCCGTTACTTAGTTACTTTTTATGGGAAGTAATGCATTACATTACTTTTGCTATACTTTTTGTCACCTGGGCTGGGCTTGCTTGTTTGTTTTTTCATTAAAAGTTATATTTTTGGCAAAGTAAAGGCCCTTAAAGTACCTTAAGCCGGTGATACATCAAGCCGATGATCTAGTTTTTGAGCGTTGGCTGACTTAGTTTTTTAGGTATGTTTCACATGGTTTGTATACCCACAGTCTTAGATTTACTTTCCATTTTTGAACAACGAAAATATCTACTTAAATTGACTGTTATCTCTTTTACATGCAGGCACAGAACGTGCGTTCTAGTTGACAGTCGCCTGTTGTCCTTTTGGTGTGTTCAGGTGCTTCTTTTTTTTCCTGACACGAGGCGACGACACAGTTGGCTTCCATCAGCGCTAGTTCTTTGGCGCCGGTTTGGTGTGTCCCTACCTTTATACACCAAAGCCTCAGGCTGAAGAAAATGCAAATACTCGCCTGTAGGGTAGAGGGCCCTGCCATTTTGGATGGCAGAAGAATAGGACGCAGGAGAAGAAAGTTCAACACTCTTCAGCAGTAATAACAAAAACCAAAACACAAATGTGATTGCTTATTAGTACGGTTTAATTGCATCATCAAAGATCAGCAGACATTGGTTAATAAAGTGAGATTAAATACATAAAATATATGTATTGTTATTTATCATTTAATTACTGCGGGTTTGCGTAATATTGATTTTACAATTCACTGTTTTTATTCATTTTGAGAAACACTCAATCTGTTATTGTGCAAGGGAGATGAGTAAATGCATGCTCACATTTAATCTAGAAATACAATAACCATCATGTTTACACAGCGCACACAACGCCTCTGCACTTCCGATTTCTCTCAACATGGGACAGGAGTGGTGTCAGTCAATCTGGGAAATGGGAAAACAAAGTAATTTGCATTGCTTATATGAAAAAATAGCTCCAATATTTTGTACATTTATAATGTGTTACTAGTTTGACAAGTTACCAGAAAAAGTAAACTTGCATTACCCCAACACTATTATGAGTCCTTATTTGACAAAAGGGAAGACAACAGCTTTTCCCCCTGTTTTCTCTAGCTAGGCAGCACAGATAATAGGCAGCCAAGTTTTATTGAAAGCCCATTTTGACAGTGGTGAAGTACCCCGTAATCACAGAATCAGCATATTAGATTGGTTTCTGAAGGATCCTGTGACACTGAAGACTGGAGTAATGACTGCTAAAAAAAACCTTTTTTTAATTATTTTTTTATAACACAATTCTCTTGTCATCATCAGGTTCAGGAGGCGGTACATGGAGTGACCATTGAGGAGGTTCATAGAGCTCTACATCGCAATGACTGGAATCCTGCACGGGCTGAACAGCAGCTTAAGGTAATAGAGAATGAACTCTTGTTCAATGATTTCAAACATTGCATACATTACTTTGATTCTCAATGTCATTCTTTTGCTTTTCCTTACATCATTAGACAGACCAGCTGTATCATATGAATCAGTGCTCTCGTGAGGATTGTCAAAAAATTCTTGCCCGCTACAACTGGGACCTGCATGTGGCAAGCCGTTACATCTTACGACAGATTAAAGAGCGAGAAAGAACTGCACAGGATAGACGAGGAGACAGAGTTTAACGCAAGACGGTGTTATCAGTTAAGATTGTTCCTAATTTTTGGGGATTTAAAGTTTTTTTTTTGTGATATCCCTGAATTGCCAAGAGGTCACACAAAAACCCTGTTTTCCTACCCTGAACAAGTTTCCATTCACCTCCAATGTGAAACATTTAGTGACTGTATTATTTGCTTGATGGATAAATTGGTTATTTTACATCTGTTTGGAAAGACAGCATAATCGTTCGTATTAAATGCAGAATTTTTTAAACAGATGTCATTCCAGTTGCCATTGTGACTGCTTATAGTTAATTTACATTTTTTTTGTATTCAAATAGTTTTGTTAATTTTTTAATGTGTAAAATAACTGTGTAAATGTATGGAATGTTAGGAATATTTGTATATGTTTAATAAAGTAAAACTTTTTTATTGCTGATTTTCATACAATTATTAGAAAAAATATAAAAGTTCATTATTTTCCGTAATGTAATGATAAAATTACAATTTCATATATTTTAGATTCATTGCACACCAACTGAAATATTTCAGGTCTTTTATTGTTTTAATACTGATGATTTTGGCATACAGCTCATGAAAACCCAAAATTCCTATCAAAAAATTAGCATATCATGAAAAGGTTCTCTAAACGAGCTATTAACCTAATAATCTGAATCAACTAATTAACTCTAAACACCAGCAAAAGATTCCTGAGGCTTTTAAAAACTCCCAGCCTGGTTCATTACTCAAAACCGCAATCATGGGTAAGACTGCCGACCTGACAGCTGTCCAGAAGGCCATCATTGTCACCCTCAAGCGAGAGGGTAAGACACAGAAAGACATTTCTGAACGAATAGGCTGTTCCCAGAGTGCTGTATCAAGGCACCTCAGTGGGAAGTCTGTGGGAAGGAAAAAGTGTGGCAAAAAACACTGCACAACGAGAAGAGGTGACCGGACCCTGAGGAAGATTGTGGAGAAGGACCGATTCCAGACCTTGGGGGACCTGCGGAAGCAGTGGACTGAGTCTGGAGTAGAAACATCCAGAGCCACCGTGCACAGGCGTGAGCAGGAAATGGGCTACAGGTGCCGCATTCCCAGGTCAAGCCACTTTTGAAGCAGAAACAGCAGCAGAAGCGCCTGACCTGGGCTACAGAGAAGCAGCACTGGACTGTTGCTCAAATTTTGCATGTAATTCGGAAATCAAGGTGCCAGAGTCTGGAGGAAGACTGGGGAGAAGGAAATGCCAAAATGCATGAAGTCCAGTGTCAAGTACCCACAGTCAGTGATGGTCTGGGGTGCCATGTCAGCTGCTGGTGTTGGTCCACTGTGTTTTATCAAGGGCAGGGTCAATGGAGCTAGCTATCAGGAGATTTTGGAGCACTTCATGCTTCCATCTGCTGAAAAGCTTTATGGAGATGAAGATTTTGTTTTTCAGCACGACCTGGCACCTGCTCACAGTGCCAAAACCACTGGTAAATGGTTTACTGGACCATGATATTACTGTGCTCAATTGGCCTGCCAACTCTCCTGACCTGAACCCCATAGAGAATCTGTGGGATATTGTGAAGAGAAAGTTGAGAGACGCAAGACCCAACACTCTGGATGAGCTTAAGGCCGCTATCGAAGCATCCTGGGCCTCCATAACACCTCAGCAGTGCCACAGGCTGATTGCCTCCATGCCACGCCGCATTGAAGCAGTCATTTCTGCAAAAGGATTCCCGACCAAGTATTGAGTGCATAATTGAACATAATTATTTGAAGGTTGACTTTTTTGTATTAAAAACACTTTTCTTTTATTGGTCGGATGAAATATGCAACATTTTTTAAGATAGGAATTTTGGGTTTTCATGAGCTGTATGCCAAAATCATCAGTATTAAAACAATAAAAGACCTGAAATATTTCAGTTGGTGTGCAATGAATCTAAAATGTATGAAATTTTAATTGTATCATTACATTATGGAAAATAATGAACTTTTATCACAATATGCAAATTTTTTGAGAAGGACCTGTAGTGACAATAAAACAAGACCTCAAATGGTGCAAGAATATTCATTAACAAATAAATGTCATATTAACTTGCATCAATACTTTAATGGGAAGTGTAATGTTGAGGCTGAAAAGAGTTGCTGTACCCAAAACAACCACAATATGTCACCGTATCACAAATGTTTGAGAGAATAGTCTTTTAAAGAGGAATGGAACTATATTCTACTGTTAATATTTGTTCTGTAGGTATTTAAAGCGGTTTTGAATAGAACTTTTGAACGTTAATGTAAATTAAATAATAATATATAAATCAAGCCACTGGAATTTTGGCATTTTGGTACAATAACAGGAAAGTGAATAAATGGGGATTAAAATATAAGTACAAGTATTATCAGTCCCAGTTTATATTATGAATAGGCGGTTTACAATACCGCCTATTCATAATCTGTGCAAAATTTGTCAGATCATGGATATGTTCCTGGAGAATTTGCAATTTTGTCTGATAATTATTTAACCTTGAACATCAAAAAATATGATTTCAGTAAAGGTTATAATTCAAGTTAACTGGTTAGACAAGAACAAGCATATCTTGACTTCCCATCGCACCTTTTTGACTTCCTATATGAAGTCATTGGCTGTCGAACATGATTGTGCTGGGTCTTGATTGCATTAGGTGTATTTAACCTTTAATTTTGGTGGGCATAACATTTTTATTTTTTCCCCGTTTTCAAATTCACAGAATATTTATAATATATGAAATAAAATAAAAAGATTCCTTGGCTAACTTCTTGGTTGACTGTTAGTAGGCTACTTGAAGTACCAACAGTCAGCCAATTCATTTTAATTTTAGAAAATGAACCATCTAGAAAACATTAATGTTGAAGTACCTACTTCATACAGTAGGCCTAACTAAATGATTCAACTGTGTTTTCGTTAACAGCAAGTATTTCGAAGCAGTAAAGATAACGACTAAACTTTGGTTAAATTATTAAGATATTAAGATTAACAATATATTCAAATAACACTTCCTAATTAAAATGCCTTGCTAGTAAAAAGCCATAGATTTTAAGCTGACCTGTGGCTTTTTAACAGTAGTAGATATTATTAGTCAACAAAAAGATATCAGGAAATATATACACGCTTCACAACTTATTAAAAAAATAACACTGACAGCATTACTGTCGCTCCAGGCAAGATGATGCATGGAAAACCTTTTTAATAGGCTATAATAATTGTATGTAGGGTGAATGCAGGTAATGGGCCATCAGATAAAGTAGGCTGTTTAAGTTTGATTGTGCTGTGGTCAATGGGTTTGCACTTTCAGAGCATAACAATGGTCTATAATTAAGAGACACTATGAATTTAAAAGGTACAATTGTTTTGGTTGTTGAATATGAGATTTATGGGTGTGGCCACGCCTTAAAGGAATAATCCCAACCCTCTGGCGTAAGATTTTAATTTCTAACTTATAAGGTTGCTCACTTAATGTACACAAATATTATTGTGACAGTTCTGGTTTTGTGTTACAACAGTTAACAGACTAAAAGGCAAAGATTATTTAAAAATATATATTCTTGTGTTTAAATATTGCTGGCCCACTTTGTCTGAATGTGTTAGATAAAGTGGACCAGGGATTCATGTAAAGTGGATGACCTTTAACCTTCAGAAATTATACTGAAATTCTTTGAATAAATTGACATATACTTGTTATTTTATAGTTTTATTAGACAATAGAAATGGGTGTGCCATAAGGAAATTCAAGTCAGAGATGGAAGAAAAGAAACAAAGAGCAGAAAGGAAGAATTGAAATAAGTTCTGTGGAGTGAAGAAAGGATGAGAGGAGCACAATTTAAAATATGGACTCCATTGTTCACTTAAATTATTTAGAGAAAACAGACAGGAAAAAAGTTTTATTATGGTTACCATTCCTCTTATTATTTTGATGCACCTGTTGTAGTCACATTTTAATATGTTGTAGAGTTCATTTTCATCAATATTTTGATTTCTGAATATTGAGATATTTCACTCATAGCCTAGGCTATTGGCACTGGGGTTTGAAAAATGTGTTTTTGAATGTTTGTTTAATAATATATGTTAATACGTTGTGTGTTTTTTATTTAGAAATAAGATACTTTTCAATAAATCAGAAATGGCTCACTTAGACCAGCTGGCCCATTTTACCTGCATAATCTCAAAATGTTTATTGATATTTACCTTGCAAATAACAAAAAATATCAACTGTATTCAAGTTGAAATATTATAGCTCGACCGTAAAGTTAACAAAGGTAGGCTACTAAAGAAATGAAATGAAAAAAACAACAACAAAAAAAAACATCTAAATTGTAAAGTGATGTGAAGTCCAAGTATAGTAACCCATACTCAGAATTTTCCCTCTGCATTTAACCCATCAAAGTTACTGGACACACATTAGGAGCAGTGATTAGTGAACACACACACGCACACACACAGAGGCGCTGGGGACCAATTAGGTGCCTTGCCCAGGGATACCTCAGTAATTTCCTGTTAACAAAAAAGTGTCCCACTTTATTGCATGCACCCTATAAAATATTTAATGTGTTTTAGAATCAAATTCTGCTAATAATCTGAGATATATTCATGCTTAATATTTCTTGCAGAAATCTACTTTGTGTTAGTTGAAGTTGTTACCTGTGTCGGCTAGTGTGCAGTAGATACACTCATGTTTACGATTTCTATATAGCGCTTATTCCGCCTGCAATGAAAAGACCATAAACATTACAGATAACAATACAGTTTAAAGTATCAATTAATGTACATACATATATCTTAAAAACGATTCATGTGCGACAAGTCAATGATGCTCTCTGTCGGTAGGGAATAATAAGATGGCCGCTTCTGGCTTGAACACTTCTGGTGGCTTCACCGGCTGACAGCAGTTTAGAACGCACTGAGCGATCCAGTCATTCTACAGATCCGTGGTTCAAACACAACATTCTAAAGATGGCTGCGTGCTTGTTTCGACAAAAGAAACTTTCAATTTCAAGAAACACAATCAACTGAGATTATATTTAGTAAATGTGGTTAATTGCACAACAGTAGCCTACAACTGAAACTACCAAGTTATGGAAAACATATTTCTTCATGTGCCACTATAAAGTGCATGTGATTTCACACTATAGTGTCGAAATTCACGAAAGAGGAAGGCAAGTGGACAGGTGAGTCCATTTACATACATGTGGGTTTCTACATTCCAAAAAAAGTTTCCTGCCTGCTCTGCAGTGTTCTCTATGACAACATCGGTATGCTGTCATAAATGCTATCGCACTCTCCCTCATCCATATGACTATTTCTGCTATTAGGGTGGAGAGAAAAAAGCAGATCTCTGAAGAGCACACTTTCTCAAATGGAAAGCAGAACCATTAAATCGTCAGCAGACATAAAATGTGGATTGGGATCAAGTCCTTATTAATCCTTACAATCTTGAAAGAGTTGACACATGGCTCCTCAGGGTGTGGCAGAAAGTGAATTTGTACATTTAGGGTTGATTCAATTTATTGGTACTCAAGAAACATTTGTTTTATTATTATTGTTGTGCTGATTAACTTTTTTTTTTTTTGTGGAAACCATGCACGCTGCATTTCCCCGGCAGGATTCTTTGAAGAAAAGAAAGTTCAAAAGAACAGCTTTTATTTGAAGGAATTATTTTGCAACATTATACAGTACATGTCTTTACAGTCACTTTAATGCACCCTTTAAAAAACAAAACAAAAAACAAAAAAGTTACATCAATACATAGCTTCTGGGAAGTTATACAAACACAATCTCCTCTAATGCACTAAAGCAAATATCTAGATAATATTTGTACTATTAAGCATATATTATTTTCAATGCAAAATATTAACCAATCAAGAAAGTGGGGTGTGTACATTTATGGCTTAAAGGTTCAGTGTGTAGTATTTATAAGGATCTTTTGACATACATGCAATATAATGTACATAACTGTATTCAGTGGTGTATAAAGACCTTACATAATGTACCGTTATGTTTTTATTACATTCGAATGAGCCATTTCTATCTACACCGCGGGTCCCCTTATAGTGAAATCGCCATTTTGTGCCATCATGTTTCTACAGTAGCCCTAAATGGACAAACTTCTCCACAGAGCGCTAGTCACTCTCTGCTCTCTCTGACGATGACATTTTTGTCCTGTGACGGCCCCCGTAGCTTCTCTATGTGCTTTGAAAGTGAGGGGTGAGTGGTGGGTTATTGCAATTCACAACCTCACTGCTAGTTGCCGCTTAAATTCACACACTGCACCACCCTCATACTGAGCTTTTCAGTCAGTGGGCAAGGGATTGGCTGGAAATAAAGGCTATTACCAACAACAACAACAACAACAACAACAACTAACATTATAAGTGACCCCCAAGGAAATTAATTTTAAAAAAGCATTTTATGATGCCTTTAATAATTTTAAAAATAATAGTCCACCTTTGTCAAAGAACATGATGTCCTATGAGGAAGAAGAAAGAGAATGAAGAGAGATTAGTCCAAACAAAACAGTACTATAATACAATCCCTGACAAAAGTCTTGTCGCTTGTTTACAAATTGACCTGAAGTGCCGCTGAAAAATATTTTTTTACAAGAAATGGCTCATTTTAATCCCAACAGCTTCTGTAATAATTTTTCAGTGCAAAATGAAACAGTCAAAAAATATTCTAATATTCACAGCTTGGTAAAGCCCATTGAGTCAATTTTTGCAAAGACATAAGTGTTGTCGCCTTGTCATATGAGCTTCACCTGTGACTAATAATGGATCAATTAGATCTCATGTGTGTATAAAAAGAACCCCAGTACACTAGACCAGTGGTTTTCAAACCTGTCCTGGAGGACCACCAGCCCTGCACATTTTGTATGTCTCCTATATCAGACACACCCATTTCAGGTCTTGCAGTCTCTAGCAATGAGCTGATGAGTTGAAGCAGGTGTGATAGATGAGGGAGATGGACCACATTTAATAAACACAAAATGGATTAAGGCATGCTTCTCCTCCCATACATTTTGCATCTAAAAGGGAAACTCCAACAAATACATATGCAATATGTTTTTCATCACAAATTTTTCACTGCATGTCAATTCCTGAAATCCTAGACTTAATACTTACAATAAGGAAGCAAGCACCCATAAGTACTGTCTTCATTTTAACATCCATGTCCAGAGGGAATTGGATACAAAAGTTGGTGGCATCAGTTAAGCATTTCTTTATGAAACCACTTTGTTGCTTTATGATTCGACCAATTGTCTTCTCACCAGTCATGCATACTACCTAAAAACAGACCTTCTTAGTTGTGCAAAACATGCATTGCTATGCAAAATGCAAAACACCTTAACAGGCTTCAGTCTAAAAAAAATGTATTCTAGCACTAACATTGCCTGAAATAAAAGTTACCTCAAAGTTTGTCACCACAGCATTTGAGTGGAAGGAAAGGCCCTTGGATTTTCAGTAGTACCTCATTGTTGGGGCCCAGGATAGAGAATCTAGGTAAAAAGAAGGGCCACTCCTGTTTCACATAGCCTATGGTAACTCCAAGAGGAGCCTGTAACTCAATCTGAGGGTGTGAAATTCACATCAATGAATAGATAAGAAAGGAAAGTATGTGAATGAATAAGTAGGCAACATAGAAAGTTATTTATGGCTCCTAAAGTTATAGGCGGTTCAAGGAATATTTTTAAATATTATTGTCAAATCCATTTCCAGTCTAACTCATTTAGGTGAGCATTTAAAATACTTAACCGGCTAAGTAACTGTATAGGAGCGACTGAGAAAAAAAAAAAATCAGATTCTACAGTACAGAATAATAAATATTGAAATGCCTATAAGAAGCATGTAAACACAGCTAAAAATAGAACGCCGTCCATCTCATGCTAAATTAGTTTAAGCCCTCGTGCCACTGTCCCATAAAAAGAATGAGCTCAAATCTCCGCACAGCTGCTTGCCAGTTCCACTTGGCAAGCATGTCCTTTAAAACCTAACAACTAAATCATATCATATCCCAGTTTACACCAGGATCAGCTATGATGGATAAACAACTTCAAATAACCGGGAGTTATGATGCATAGGTTCGTGAGACTTTCCATCTCTCATCATATTTTATGTACTAAAACATTCCTTCACAAAGCAGTTACTCTTGTTGAAAGCTAAACTATACGAACATCTTTATTAAGCAATTCTGTAAATCATCACCAGAAAAATTTTTGTTTCACTGATTCGGTTTAATGTTAATTTTAGGTGCCAATGGCAACGTCATCAATCTATTGTTGTTGTCTGAAGCCCTGTATGTTGGAGTTCCTTTCAACATCTCTATTAAGACATTGTATTAAGACGTTACATAGCCCTTGATAAGACTGATAATGTCTATTCAACCTCTTGTAGGAAGCAGCGCATTGGTTTGTAGAGCCGTATAACCTCTTGGCCATTGTTGTCTTTAATTTGCATTTGAAAATCTGAACCACAGATATTGCGTATAAAGCAGTCACTTTTTTCTTTGGCGTGGTAGATCTCTTGCCCGATGCTGTTCTTGATCTCATACTGGTTGTTGGTCTCAAAACCAGTGAGCACTGTAGACAAGTATGATCAAAGTTTGTCAGATTAAAAACATGGCACAGGTAAAAGTATACATTCTAACAGAAAATATAAATGTGTGAACAAAACAAAACTTTGGCTGTGCTTGATTATGATTAAACAAGAAACATGAACAAGAAAGGGCTAGAAGAAGACTCACTCTCTATATATGATATTTTTTGGTGAATAAGGATCTGGTTGATCTGAAAACAAACAAAAAAGCAACAACAACACAAGAAATCAGACTAAGAAGACAAATGTATTAAAAAGAGAGAGAAAGAGAGAAAGAGAGAAAGAGCGAGAGCGAGAGAGGCCCACCTGAGTTAAGTACTCGAGACCGGGTGGTACTCCAAAAGGTATAACCAGTGGTGGAGCTGCAGGCGCTAGAGAGGTTTATGAGGAGGATAGACATACATCATCATTAGCCTTGCGTTGTTTTTACAGCATTAATAAACATGTTACATTATATCACACCCCTATACACATTTATTCTGGTTACCTGCATATGGTTGAACCTGGTCAGGTGGTGGATTGCTTGGAACAGACAGATTCATGACTGGCTGAACTGGAACTGGTTGATTCACTGGCTGAAGCTCTACAGGAGGAGCCAGCGTAAGAACATGAGGCATGAGATTTGGAAGATTGTTTTGAGCTGGAGAGCCTAGTTTGAGACAATAATATATTTTTTGTGTGCCACTATTTATATTGATGTGCTTCTGTGTTCTTGATCATTGAATGAACAGACAATAAAGAGACAACAATGTAAAGTTGAAAATATTAACTTTTATTGTATATGGAAAATAGAGCCTTTTTTTTGCTAAACATTTGCACATCTCTATATTATGTAACACTCAGATATACATTTATTCTATGTTTACCTGCATATAGTTGAACCTGGTGAGGTGTTGGATTACTTGGACCAGATGGATTCATAACCAGCTGAACTTGAGCTGGTTGATTCACTGCAGGTTGAGGAGCTGGTCCAGGTACTCCATAACCCCCTTTGGGATAGGCAGATATGTACTGTCCTGGCTGAGGAATTGGGTTTGGAAGGTAGTTTTGGACTGGATAGCCTAGTTTAAACAATATTTGATAAAGGAAGAAAAAACATTGAACTTTTTATTTGTAATAATCTATTTAATTTCCTTATGACTTTTAAATAAATAACATTTGAACATATAAATATAACACTGTAAACCCTAACATTCAAAATAATGAATTGGTTTGAATAGAGCCAACTCAAATTAAACAAATTAGTTTCATCAAATTAACTCTTTTTTTTGAGTTCCCAATACTGACACATTTTAAGTAATCGGAATTGTTTCATTGTTTTGAGTTTTAGAAACTTGTTTCTTTTAATTTAGACAAACTTAAATTTAACTAAAATTGGGCTGGGATTTCTATTTGCCAGCATGCTTTGCCATGACACTCAAAAGGGAGAGTAAATACTAAAATTATGTACAACCCCAAATCAGAAAAAGTTGGGACAGTATGGAAAACGCAAATAAAAAAAGAGAGTAGTGATTTCTAAATTTACTTTGACTTGTATTTCATTGCAGACAATATGAACACAAAATATTTCATGTTTTGTCTGGTCAACTTCATGTCATTTGTAAATATGCATCCTTTCCTGTCATACAGACCTGCAACACATTTAAAAAAAAGTTTGAAAGACAGGAGCAATTTAGGGCTAGTAATGAGGTAAAATGGTTAAATAATGATGTGATTTGAAACAGGTGATGTCAACAGGTGATTGTAATTATACAAAAGCAGCATCCAAGAAAGGTCTAATCCTTTAGGAGCAAAGATGGGCCGAGGATCGCCAGTTTGCCAACAAATACGTGAAAAATTATTGAAATGTTTAAAAACAATGTTCCTCAAAGAAAGATAGGAAGAGATTTGGATATTTCACATTCAACAGTTCATAACATAATTAAAAGATTCAAGGAATCTCGAGGAATTTCAGAGCGTAAAGGACAAGGGCGCAAGCCTTAGCTGAACAACTATGATCTCCGATCCCTCAGGCGGCACTGAATCAAGAATCGTCATTCATCTATAAGCGATATCACCACATGGGCTCAGGACTACTTTGGCAAACCTTTGTCAAATTCCACAATACGTAGTTACATCCACAAATGCCAGTTAAAACTGTACTGTGCCAAAAGGAAGGCCTATGTTAACAGTGTCCAGAAGCACTGTCGACTTCTCTGGGCTCGGAGGCATCTGGGATGGACCATCACACAGTGGAAATGCGTACTGTGGTCAGATGAATCAGTATTTCAGGTATTTTTGGGGAGGAATGGACGTTGTGTGCTCTGAACCAAAGAAAAAAAGGATCATCCAGACTGTTACCAGCAACAAGTCCAAAAGCCAGGGTCTGTCATGGTATGGGGTTGTGTCAGTGCCCTTGGCAAAGGTAACTTGCACTTCTGTGAAGGCACCATTAATGCTGAA
Organism: Gobiocypris rarus; assembly: GCA_023029165.1. Lineage (NCBI taxonomy): Eukaryota > Metazoa > Chordata > Actinopteri > Cypriniformes > Gobionidae > Gobiocypris > Gobiocypris rarus. Next base: position 40,001,775 of record CM040912.1, on the reverse strand, counting down.
AAGTACAAAGAGATTTTGGAGCATAATATGCTGCCTTCAAGAAGACATCTTTTCCATGGACGTCCATGCATATTTCAACAAGAAAATGCAAAACCACATTTTGCACACATTACAAAGTCCTGGCTGTGGAGGAAGAGGGTACGGGTACTTGACTGGCCTGCCTGCAGTCCCGACCTGTCTCCAATAAAGAATGTGTGGCGCATTTTGAAGCGCAAAATGCGACAATGAAGACCCCGTACTGTTGCCCACCTTAAGACTTGTTTGTAGGAAGAATGGGACAAAATTACACCTGAAACACTTCATCACTTGGTGTCTTCAGTCCCTAAACGTCTTTTAAGTATTGTGAAAAGGAATCGCAACATTACAAAGTGGTAAATGCTTTACTGTCCCAACTTTTTTTTTAAATGTGTTGCAGGTCTGTATGACAGGAAAGGATGCATATTTACGAATGACATGAAGTTGACCAGACAAAACATGAAATATTTTTTTTTCATATTGTCTTCAATGAAATACAAGTCAAAGTAAATTTAGAAATCACTTCTTTTTTTTATATTTGCGGTTTCCATACTCTCCCAACTTTTTCTGATTTGGGTTTGTATTATATAATTTTATTTGTGCACGATTAACGTTAAGATTTAGTAGTGTTTAATGTTTTATGCAAGTTTAGAAGAGTGTCTGTTATGTTATGTTTTAAGTTTTGTTTTGTTTTGTTTTTTAGCTGGGGGAAGGTTACCATCATGGTGACGAGTGGAGCATGAGCTTAGATTGAGAACAAATGTACAGCAAGTTAAAAGATTTATATTACTCATTCAACAAGTGCTATGCTAATGCTTTCAAAGGATTGTGTTACCAATTAGCAAGGTTGCATTTATTGAATGAACCAAAGCTATAAGTTTCCACTAGTAAAAAAACTTGAGATTACATGATAATTTTAAATTGTGTATGAATAAGCATTGAAAATGTCTGAGTACAAAATACATATCTTCAAGTTCTGCTTACTTAAACTCAAAATGTCTTAATTTTGTAACTGATTACCTCAATTTGTTTTGAGTTTTGCCAACTTATTCAGGTTTACAGTGTACTGTAAATAGCTTATTCTATGTTTACCTGCATATAGTTGAACCTGGTGAGGTGCCGGATTACTTAGACCAGAAGGAATCATGACCGGCTGAAATGGAGCAGGTTGATTCACTGGCTGGAGCGTTACAGGAGGAGCCGGTGCAGATCCTTCAGGCTGAGCCATGGGATTTGGAAGGTAGTATTGGACTGGATAGCCTAGTTTAAGAGAGTGAAAACCTTCAATGTTTTAATAATCTAGTTAGTATAATATAGCATTTCTTTAGTTTGTTCCCTTTGTTTTAGTTTAACATTTGAAGATTTAAATATTATGTAACACTCAGATACACATTTATTCTATGTTTACCTCCATAAAGCTTAAGGCGCTGCATTAATTGGATCAGACGGATTCATGACTGTCTGAACTGGAGGTGGTCGGTTCTCTAAATCTGCGGCTGAGGAAGCCAGTTCAATTCCTTCTAGTTGAGGCATTGGATTTGTAAAGTGGATTTGGGGTGGATAGCCTAGTGCAAAAAAAAGACACTAGTAATTTTTTTCTTCTTGTTTTAGCTGATTTTTTAATTCAGATATACAATACAATCTTATTTTACCTCCAGACGGTTGAACCTGATGAAGTGCTGGATTACTTGTATCGGACGATTTCAAGGCTGGCTGAATTGGAGGTGGTGGATTGTCTGCCTGGAGCTCTGCAGCAGGACCTTCAGGCTAAGGCATGGGATTTGGAAGGTCGTTTTGGGGTGGACAACCTAGTTTAAGACAAAAATTCAACAGAGAGTGAAAGTTTATTTTTAGGTTTTAGCTACTATTTTTTACTTTTTTGCATGCATGTTCAGGATCACACAAACCAGACAGAAAAGTTGAAAACAATAACTTGGAAAGTTCTGATTTTGTTTGGCTCATTTACAACAGATTTTAATTTTTGAACACAAAAGAAGATATTTAGAAGAATGTTTGTAACAAAGCAGAGAGAGCAACCACTGACTATACCATAGTATTTTTCCCCCTGCGATGGTAGTTAATGGTTGCTCTATCTTCTTAGTTACAAACATTCTTCAAAATATCTTCTTTTGTGTTCAGCAGAAGAAAAAAACTCATCGGTTTGGAACAACTTTAGGGTGAGTAAATGATGACAATTTTCATTTTGGGTGAACTATCCCTTTAATTCCCTTCCCAATTTTAAATACATGAAAATATAAATGACATAACTCTCAAATAAACATTCACCTCCATGCGGTGGAACCTGATGAGGTGCTGGATTACTTGGATCCGACGGATTCAAGTCTGACTGAACTGGAGGTGGTTGATTGTCTGGATGAAGTTTTGTGGCTGGAGTAGCTGGTGCAGGACCTTCAGGCTGAGGCATAGGATTTGGTGGACAATCTAGATTAGAATGACATGACATCTTCTGGGTCTCAGATCCCAGACATCCATCATTACACACCAAAACTGAATCCAACGTGTGAAAGGGATTCGAGAGCTACAATGGGGTAAGATATTCAGTGAATTAATAAATCGGTTTATTCATCAAACAAAGCTGTCATATGGCCTACTTTTAGGCTCAAGGCTTTTTATAATCGATGTTGAACTTGATGGTTAGAAGGTGATATAACTATTCAGCGACACATACAGAGAAGAAAAAAGAAAGCAGAAGCCACTCACGGTTGGCAGCCAAAATACAAACACATAAAATGTTGTATTCCAAAGAATGTAGCAAAACATGTTATTGTGCATTTCATTCCATGCCACCATTTGTTTAGACTGAAAAAAAAAAAAAATTAAAAAGGCAATTCACTACAAGACCAACCACATAACAATGGTCACCTGCAAGAGAAAACATCAGCACAGTAAAACTGTGACTGATGATTAAAAAAAGACATTATTAGTATTATTATGGTAAAACTTTACAATAAGGTTTATTAGTTAACATAAACTATAACAATAACATTAACTAAGATTAATAAATTCTGAAGTATTGTTCAATCTCAGCATTTACTAATACTAATACATACGATCAAAAGTTGTACCTGTTAACATAAGGAAAGGCTAATAAATGCAGTAAAAACATATTGATCATTGTTAGTTTACGATAGTTAATGCATTAGTTAATATAAACAAGACCTTATTGTAAAGTGTTACCATTCTTATTTAAAACGACTAAAACTTCATTACCTGGTTCTGACATTTTGAAGAAAAGTCTGTTTGACTGTACCGTCACCTTTTTTTTTTAGAGAAGCAGCACGACCTCTATGGTGATGGAGGAAATATAAAATAAATACATTCTTACACAAAATTGTGTCCAAATGAAGAACAACTATGAAGAACAAATGATCACTTACCAATTAAAACTCTGAACAAAGTCTTAGGATGCTCCAAAAACAAGCCCTCTTGTAGAGAAGTTTTTTGAATGATTGTTAGGATGAAGGGATTAATGATATTTCGAGATTTCCTTCAGTTGAGCGAATGCAGATTGTGTTAGCGTTATCCTTTACATGCACTTGTGGTTTCTATTTTATATTATCCCCTCCTTTTCTTACATATTCAAATGAACAACCTGAGAAAGGTGCAAGATTTTTTTATCCTATTACCCTCATTCCTCACGCTACTAGTCTTAGCAGATAAAATATGATATGAGATATATCTTACATAACATACATGCAAAACACCCCAAAATGAACAACTGCCATCTAAAAGTGTTATTAAAAACTTAAATGAATAGATGGACAGATGGATAGAAGTCGGATATGGTCTCAAGATGACTGCAAATTATTTAGACAAAACACGCATTATAATAAGTTAGTTATACCAAGCTGTAAACTATTTTGATAGGTAGATATTGTGTGATGGAGCATCAGATATATTTGTGGACTATGGGGGACGTTGAGATCCTCTGATGTAGGTAAACCGGTTGTACAAAAACAAGAGCATCTAGTTGACATAAAAAAATGTACTGGGTTGTCGCACTGTCTATCCTGTAAATACTAGTATTTGTGTGTGTGTGTGTGTGCGTGTGTGTGTTTAGAGGTAAACCATAAGTAACGTATTTTAGGTAATGCTTTCCTCATTTTGTTTAAAAAGATTGACACAAAGAAAAACAATAATCTAAGGTAGGTATTATAAAATTGGGCTCACATCTGAAGTCCTTTATTAAGATATTAGGGGCTCTGCACACTTTAGTTTCTAGAGAATGTTTGTTTAAAAAAATAAAAATGGAAAAATGCTGTTGAATTACAAACAGATAATCTGTAAAACAGTAATTTCACTCTAAATTGCCTTATCCGAGTAAATATCTGAATGAATATTTATACTATGTAAGTAATGGGAGTATAATATTGTGAAATTATTGCAGTTAAGTCCTCTAAAAAATGAATATTTCTTAATATAACATTAAACTAAATACACTCAAACGCATATCATATAAAACGCAATTATTAAATAAAATAATTAAACCAAAATAAAATTGATTTAACTTAAATCTCTAGGAGTTAACCATTAGCTAGCAATAACACATGCATGAGCTAAAGTGTAGACATCACTGAATTGGCAACTACAGAGTTACCACCTTTAAATAAAGCATAATGCAGGATAACATCATATTCTGGTCCGTTCTTGAACTAAACAGGTTTTACAGGTCCTTCTCAAAAAATTGCATATTGTGATTAAGTTCATTATTTTCCATAATGTAATGATAAAAATTTAACTTTCATATATTTTAGATTCATTGCACACCAACTGAAATATTTCAGGTCTTTTATTGTTTTAATACTGATGATTTTGGCATACAGCTCATGAAAACCCAAAATTCCTATCTCAAACAAATTAGCATATCATGAAAAGGTTCTCTAAACGAGCTATTAACCTAATCATCTGAATCAACTAATTAACTCTAAACACCTGCAAAAGATTCCTGAGGCTTTTAAAAACTCCCAGCCTGGTTCATTACTCAAAACCGCAATCATGGGTAAGACTGCCGACCTGACTGCCGTCAGAAGGCCATCATTGACACCCTCAAGCGAGAGGGTAAGACACAGAAAGACATTTCTGAACGAATAGGCTGTTCCCAGAGTGCTGTATCAAGGCACCTCAGTGGGAAGTCAGTGGGAAGGAAAAAGTGTGGCAAAAACGCTGCACAACGAGAAGAGGTGACCGGACCCTGAGGAAGATTGTGGAGAAGGACCGATTCAGACCTTGGGGACCTGCGGAAGCAGTGGACTGAGTCTGGAGTTGAAACATCCAGAGCCACCGTGCACAGCCGTGAGCAGGAAGCGGGCTACAGGTGCCGCATTCCCAGGTCAAGCCACTTTTGAACAAGAAACAGCGGCAGAAGCACCTGACCTGGGCTACAGAGAAGCAGCACTGGACTGTCGCTCAAATTTCGCATGTCATTCAGAAATCAAGGTGCCAGAGTCTGGAGGAAGACTGGGGAGAAGGAAATGCCAAAATGCCTGAAGTCCAGTGTCAAGTACCCACAGTCAGTGATGGTCTGGGGTGCCATGTCAGCTGCTGGTGTTGGTCCACTGTGTTTTATCAAGGGCAGGGTCAATGAAGCTAGCTATCAGGAAATTTTGGAGCACTTCATGCTTCCATCTGCTGAAAAGCTTTATGTAGATGAAGATTTTGTTTTTCAGCATGACCTGGCACCTGCTCACAGTGCCAAAACCACTGGTAAATGGTTTACGGACCATGGTATTACTGTGCTCAATTGGCCTGCCAACTCTCCTGACCTGAACCCCATAGAGAATCTGTGGGATATTGTGAAGAGAAAGTTGAGAGACGCAAGACCCAACACTCTGGATGAGCTTAAGGCCGCTATCGAAGCATCCTGGGCCTCCATAACACCTCAGCAGTGAACACAGGCTGATTGCCTCCATGCCACGCCGCATTGAAGCAGTCATTTCTGCAAAAGGATTCCCAACCAAGTATTGAGTGCATAACTGAACATAATTATTTGAAGGTTGAATTTTTGTATTAAAAAACACTTTTCTTTTATTGGTCGGATGAAATATGCTAATTTTTTGAGATAGGAATTTTGGGTTTTCAGGAGCTGTATGCCAAAATCATCTGCATTAAAACAATAAAAGACCTGAAATATTTCAGTTGGTGTGCAATGAATCTAAAATATGACATTTTTATTTTATCATTACATTATAGAAAATAATGAACTTATCACAATATGCTAATTTTTTGAGAAGGACCTGTACTCTGCAATACAACAGAAACCCTTTATATCCATCAGAATACATTAAACACTAACAGTTCTCCCTCATATTCAATTAAAAATCATTATATTTCAACATTTATTCTCAGTTTAGTTCAACTATAGCAAGTGCAATGAAATATTCGAGTGACATTCACTCGTTTCATTTAGTAATTTTTTTTTACAGATTATCTTTTAAATTCGATGGTACTTTTTGTTTTTTTAACAGACATTCTCTGGAATCTGCTGCCAGAATTTTTTACAGATCTATAAACTGTGTTTACTTTTTATTACTGTTAAAATACACTTCATGGTGTATGTTTATAACCACATCAAAATCCTCAGTGTTAAATGAACACTTGTCAGTGTACACACTACAGGGTGTTAAAGTAACACTAAAGCGGTGTTGAAGTTAATGAGATTATGAAGTGATTAATTAAAAGACCATTTGTTATAAACACTGTGGCGAGGTGGACAAGTGAGACGTGGGAGGAGCGAGAGGAGACCGGTGCGTGAGAGACGTGGGAGGAGCGAGAGGAGACCGGTGCGTTTTATATGGCAAAGCTACTGTAAAATTACAGTCGTTTTTTTTACAGTGAATATGCATGTTTTTGAACTTTTCCTAGATGCAGTCGTAATATAAAAATCACACAAATCACCAACATAATTGTATATGTTTATTATGTATAATAACACACTAACATTGCATATTATAGAAATGAATACAAACACAGACAAAAAGACACATATGTATGTATGTATGCATGCATGTATGTGTGTATGTATACATGTATATATATATATAGATTATAAATGGGTAGACCAGGGAGTTTCGTAACTCTCAGTTTAACCAAGTAATAATTTGCAACTGTGGTGGTAAATTTGATTAAAGAAAATGTGTACAAAATTTAAACTGAGGTCTTACTCTTATGGTTAAAATGCACCATGTGTGTGTTACTTACTTTAGGGAACAACTTTGATATTTTCCTACATTATACATTAAAGTTTAAGGAACATGCTGACCAAAACACAGATGTTTTAACATTCCTCAGTCTGCATATGCACAAGAATCTCTTGTCACAATGTGAACATTTGTACGGTTTCACTCCAGTGTGAGTTAACTGGTGTGGTTTATGTTTGGAACATGTAAAAAACGCCTCTATATAGCAAACCAGGACAAAAGGCCTTGCCATATGGTATATAAAACTAAATTTTTAGAATAATTTCCTGAATTTATTTCATGCAACTAATTTATTATTAGATTAATTATATAAGACCATCCTATGATTTTGGAGTGAGTCAATGGGTAACTAGTTTTTTCTAAGAGGCCCCTTGTAGGACACTTTCTTCACACACTGAAAAAAACCTACTAGTCAATACATATAGGCTTTCTACCCGTTTTAAGCAACATACACACAGAAAACCATGCAACTACTTGCTTTTTTCCCGCTTAAGTCAGTAACTTGCTTGGGCTGCCCCCTTCATCAATTATTTGGCTGTAGGAACATTTGTGTACATTTAAAATGCTTTGCATTTAGCACAATACAATTGAATTTCCTTCTTAAAGACAGAAAAATATAATGTATGAGAAGTAAAAAAACAAAAAAAATGCATATGGCTTATTTATAATAAAAAACATACAAATGTTAGCTGCTTGTACTGTAACAGTAATTTGTAATTATTCTAGGCAATAACTGTTTTAAAGGCACCAGTGAATAGTTACTCAATGTACCTCGGCTGTTAATGTAAATATTGAACCCTATAAAACCACTGCAGGGGCAGCTGTCTATAAGGTTTGGTTACCAAAGAAAACACAGGAAATAAAGAACGTCCTGACTCAGAGGCCATACCTTGACTGCAGGAATTTAATCATTTTAACTATAAGTCCTTAGATGTTTGCAAAGCAATGCAAGTTTGAAAATATGTTACTTTAGAAGTGACTCATCAGGAGCTCTAAGAGAACACAGTATTGCGCTGGTTTGTGTCTCCCACTTTTTCAAAGAACATGAAATCCTACGAAAAGAAAAAGAGCAAAAAAAAAAAAAAAGAGTCAGAACAGATATCTAGTAGGGAAGAATATGTTCGAGTCTATGTGATTTCTGGTTTAATAAAATAGTTTGAAATTGATCGTAGTTGCATAATGGTAAACGATCTGTGGTCTCATGCATAATGGTCTCAAAAGGCATTACTGAGCACTTCAGACTATCATTCAATGTGTGCTTTATTAAATGTGTTGTTAGTTTAATACTCACAATAAGGAAGCAGGTGCCCAAAAGTACAGCTTTCATCTTAACATCCATGTCCAGAGGAAACTGAATGCCAAAGTTGTCGGTGTCAGTGAAGACTTCCTTTAACAGGCCGCTCCACTGCTTACTGATTCGACCAATAGACTTCCCAGCACCGTCTTTCCCGCCTTTGAGCTAAAGAAAGAAATCAGACATTATGGTGAGAACCCAAAAGGATCTTGCTTGGTGTCATAATAGCGCCTGCCTTTGAATTTAAAATTTCAATCCAATTCTAAATAGCTACCTCGAAGTTCACATCACCACAGCAGTTACATGCCAAGCAGGGCCCCTCGAGCTTCATCACAGTCTCCTTGTTGGGCCCCTGGATGGAGAATTTTGGATAACAGGGATGCCAATCCTGCTTCACATACCCTATGGTGGTTCCCGGGGGGGCCTGTACCTCCATCTGAAGTTGACATAGATTTATATGCATAACAAATTATAAATGTATAGCAATGCCCAAACTGATTTAAACGAACAGCTATGCATGCATAAATACACTACAGTTTAAAAGGTTGGGGACGGTAAGGTTTTTTAAAAATGTTTTTGAAAGTCATGCTCACCAAGGCAGCATTTATTTGATTGAAAATAATGTAAATATTAATACAATGTAAAATAACTTTTCTATTTTAAAATATAATTTAATCCTGTGTCACATGATCAATAAGAAATCATTCTTATATGCTGATTTGGTGCTCAACAAACATTTCTTATTATTATCAGTTGACTGAAGACTGTCAGACTCCTTTTTTAGGTCCATACTGACTCTATGCCATTTATAACTCATAAGTCACACACATGTTCATGTCAGTAGTAGATCACACAACATGTCCTTTAGATTTAATCTTTGTCTCTGTCATTTCCTGTAGCCTTTCTCTACTACATTTCTACTAAATAAAAGTATTGTCAAGCATCAATATGTGTAGTATAAATGCAATCTGAATGTATTAAATCCGTCGCCATGTTAGCATTACCATATGAGTTATAGTGTGTTGCGTCATTGCCCTGCCATTCACGACTGCTCTCTCATGGTCTATGGATCGTATAGTGTCCACTAGGTGTGAATTTAAGAATCAAGGCAGAATTTTTTGCCTACTTTATGAATACTGTGAATTCAGACACACTACTCGCATGCTGCTTTTTACCTACTGTAGATCAGGAATGCAGTAACAGTTTATACTTATTTAACTCGGCTTCCAGAGAATAAAGACAGTATTTACTTGTCATATTTTGTAAAAACAGAAGTGTCTGTTTAAACTAATTATTTTATTCTGCAGTTCTCATAACTGTATGAGAAAAGTAAGGACAACTGTGTCTAAGGTCATGAAGGTCAAAAGCGCACTACATGCATCTAACTGACACACATGCGTACTTATATATGTATCTTATTTTCAAGATTTACAGCACAATTTGTTAGTATATGTTAATCTATGACAGTGATCATGTGCAGAGGTTTGTGTCAGTGCACTGTGTGGATGTAGTTTTCGTGTTCTGTTCCAGTGAAACCCTGACCAAAAAAAGCCTTGAAGGGAAAAGATATTGCACGTTTAATCCTTTTGTGCTTGCAGGGGTTGTTTATCATTTTATTATTTTTAGACGCATGTGACCAACGCAAGTTCGCGAGCTACGCAGAGGACTTCTACCCGGCAGTCAAAGCGGCATTACATCGTGAAAGTGTGGACTAAGAGGAAGACCATGAGGGTTTAGAGTGCCATTTGAGACATGGCCGAAGTGGTTTACGAACAGGTAATTGAATCTTTGATTCAGCCGATTCATTCAAAATGCTAAATCGTTCAGTAACACGGTTGCTGTGAGATGCGTTACGGTTCTGCTGTGATCTTTGTTTGGAAATATTTTCGCTGCTGAAATACAACAAAAACAATCAATATTGCATCTAAAATGTAAGTGACTCGATGTTAATTAATTGTTTATGGAACTGTCATATGAAATCAGTGTCATTTTCAGTCGTGATGGTATTCAGGAAAACAGCACACTTGGTTGTGATGTTGTTTAACTGGATCATTTGTTATTATATAAAAAAAAAATAAAATAAAAAACACATTTTGAATGTTTACAGCAGTTTCTCTGTGTGAGGCACTCATTTGTTTCGATTTCTCCTCGAGAAGCTGCACGAGCGTCAACAGTGCAAGCTTGTCACTGTCAGTTCATTATATATTATATAATTATCCACTATCAATCGCCACTTACACTAAATTAATGCAGAATCATTCTTGCATTTTGGTGATTCGATAGTTATTTTTTATTATTGCAGTTTTAATCGGCTTGTCAGGTCGGGCAAGTAAAATTCTCTTTCACTTGCCCCTTCAAAAAATCCACTTGTCCCAGACAAGCGTTAATGTCGAGCCCTGGAGTCTGACACAAACTAGAAGAAATTGAATAAAGAAGTTGAATAAAGTTTTTTTTTTTTTTTGCACAAAAACACTTGTCACTTCATAAAATTAAGGTTGAACCACTGTAGTCACATGGACTATTTTAATGATCTCTTTACTACCTATCTGGGCCTTGAAAGTGCTAATTAAATTGCTGGAGTCAGAGTACTCCGATTTCATCAAAAATATCTTAATTTGTGTTCCGAAGATAAACAAAGGTCTTACGGGTTTGGAACGACATGAGGGAGAGTCATTAATGACAGAACTTTCATTTTTGGGTGAACAAACCCTTTAAGTTCGTTTGAGGTTGAAAGTGGCTCACCTGATTGAAATTCAACTTTAGCTGCTGGCTTTATGTGGCTTAAACTAATTCCCTTACAATATTATTGACAAATTTATCCAAAAATACTGTTCCATAGGACACACTTTATGCAACCTAGGGTTCACCTTGGATTAGCTTGTGTTGCAAATGACTTGTCTGTTATACCTCTTGTAGACAGCAGGGGCACCAACAGGAGACACAACGGAAAGGTCGGATGAGTCGTATGACCTCTCGGTCAGCGTTGTCTTTGATCTTCATGTCAAAGCTGCGCAGGGCACCACAGCAGTTGCGTGTGCAGCAGTCATTTTTTTCTTTGGCAGAGTAGATCTTTTGACCGAGGCTGTTCTTGATCTCATACTGGTTGTTGGTCTCAAAGCCAATGATTGCTATAGAATATAACATATGCAGAGAATATAATATAAATAAAGTAAAAATATGCAGAGAGGTTGAAAAATGTTTCCAATTAAACTACAAGTCTCTGGTTTAAACAAAGTGTAGCAAAAAAGCAACAAATGAATGGAAGGGTTAAAAAAAGAAACAGGCAGCATGTGCTTTAATGCACATACTGTACTGAAATATAGTAAACAGCTTTAACTTTACATACATACATAAAACAATTTTTGTTTTTAAACCTTACCTTCTAATAACTCCACTTTCTGATGAATAAGGATCTGGTCAATCTGAAATGCAAAGAACTTACTATTAACAAGATATACAGAAACACTAACGGGAAAAACATGCCAGAAAGATGTCGATGTACCTTTTATACAAACAAAACGTTTTTTTAATGCTCCTTCTATAAAATGATGAATGGTCATCATGTTTGTTTTATGTAGCTATAAATGTTTGAAGGTGCTGTGTTATTTCTATCATTCTATCATAATATAATAGTATTATATTTTGTACATGCAACTTAGCAAATTTTTTTGTAAATAAAATAATAGTAATCATACATTTCTACATTTACTGTCAACTACAAACATTGGTTTCGCCATGTTTTCACAATGACAGGCCTTCCAACTTAAACTCTTGGCTCAAAGAAAAAAATACCAAGTTTCCTGATTATAATTATGACTACAATCATACTCATAACTACAATCTTTTCGACATGACTTTAACGGCCTACCTGAGTGAGGTACTCCAGACCAGGTGGTACTCCAGCAGGCACTGACACTGGTGCAGCTACAGGTGCTTGAGAAAGTTGATGGAGGCACATCACCATTAGTCAGCTTGCATAATCAAACAATTGCTATGCATTTTCTTTCTAGTATTACAGTTTATTAGACTGTGTAGAATGTGTTAATACAGAACTTTAAATAGCTTTTTAATAATTTCACAAAGTACTAAAGATATATTATTTTATAGTAGTATATACTATATAATGGTATATACTAATATATTATGTATATACTATGTATATACACCGATCAGGCATAACATTACATGTGGAACATAACTAATATTATGTTGGTCCCCCTTTGGCTGCCAAAACAGCCCTGACTCATCAAGGCAAGGCCCTGAAGGTGTGCTGTGGTATCTGGCACCAAGATGTTAGCAGCAGATGCTTTAAGTCCTGAAGTGTGGGAGATGGGGCCTACATGGATTGGATTTGTTTGTTTAGCACATCCTACAGATGTTCGATTGGATTGAGATCTGGGTAATTTGGAGGCCAAGTCAACACCTTAAACTTGTTGTTGTGCTCCTCAAACCATTCCTGAACCATTTTTGCTTTGTGGCAGGATGCATTATCCTGCTGAAAGAGACCACAGCCACCAGGGAATATTGTTTCTATGAAAGGGTTTACATGGTCTGCAACAAAGCTTAGGTTGGTGGTACGTGTCAAAGTAACATCCACATGGATGGCAGGACCCAAGGTTTCCCAGCAGAACATTGGTCAAAGCAGCACACTGCCTCCGCCGGCTTGCCTTTTTCCCCTTAGTGCATCCTGCTGCCATGGTGACACACATGCACCCGGCCATCCACCTTCTTCCATTGCTCTGTGGTCAAATTCTGATGCTCAAATGCCCACTGTTAGCGCTTTCGGTAGTGGACAGGGATCAGCATGGGTACCCTGACGGGACTGATGCTATGCAGCCCCATACGCAACAAACTGTGATGCACTGTGTATTCAGAACCAGCATTAAAAGGTACACTATGCAAGATATGACGCGATTGACAGGTGACTCGCTCAAACGCTATGCTCACATGTCCCAGTTCATTGGTAAAAATTGCTTTTCTCACAATTTACAAATAGTTGGAAACATTTGGGACATTGTAAGAACTCAACAGAACAAAATATAGAACACTGGCCTGGAGGTTTTTGTGTATGACTGCAAAAATCCTACATAGTGAACCTTTAACTTCTTGTTCTTGGGCAATTGGAGTAGCTCATCGGTCTGATCGGACCACACTTGCCAGCACTCCCCACGTGCATCAATGAGCTTTGGCCACTCATTCCTTGAACTTTCTTGGACCACTTTTGATTGATACTGACCACTGCAGACTGGGAACACCCCACAGGAGCTGCAGTCGTCTAGCCATCACAATTTGGCTCTTGTCAAACTCACTCAAATCCTTACGATTTCCCATTTTTCCTGCTTCTAATACATCAACTTGGAGGACAAAATGTTCACATGCTGCCTAATATAGCTCACCCACTAAAAGGTGCAGTGATGAAAAGATAATCAGTGTTATTAACGTCACATAAATGTTATAATGTCATAATGCTATGCCTGATTGGTGTATAATAGGATAACACACATTTACCTTATACCTACCACCATTTTTAAAGTATTTGTAAATTGAGTAGAAATTAGACATGTTTACCTCCATACTGCTGGCCCTGGTGAGATGCTGGGCTAACTGGACCAGGCTGATACATGACTGGCTGATCTGGAACTGGCTGGTAGCCTACTTGAAACCCTGCAGGTGGGGCCACATGTCCAGGATCTCCATAACCTCCCATGGGATAGGGGGGCATGGAGTGTCCGCCTGGCTGGGGCATGGGATATGGAGGCTGTTGTGGAGATGGGTAGCCTGGTATAACACAATTTCAAAAGCAAAGAGAGAAAACCATAATGTTAATTTATTGCTTATTTAGCTTTGTTCTATAATATTAATCAATGATGTAAAACATAAATATGCAGGGAACAAAGTATAAATCATAAGATACAGTATATGGTCTTCACATTTTGTTTAGTTGTTTGTTTGAATAACACACTGGGTACATGCTAGTCCACTACATTTGTACCGTGTTACGAGTGCCTATGAGAGACTCTGAGTGACATGATGTCAAGACCAAGTATGGTAACCCAGAGGAATTTGTGCTCTGCATTTAACCCATCCAAGGTAGTGCATACAGTGAGTAGTGAGCACACACCTGGAGCAGTTATGTTATATCAATTAATGGAGATGTTTTTGTGCAGATTATGAAATGCTGTAGTTGAGGACATGGAATGTATTCTTCCATGTATTCTGGATTGTGAAATGACTGGAACAACTGACCGATTTATTCTCTTTCAATCAATAAATACATAGACACAGAATTATGTATGTATGCTAGGGAATTGTTGTATGATCAGATTTCATTTTTTTGCAGCCCTCCCATGTTCTGTGGAATGGTTCGATTTTAGACTGCAGAGTACATGTGAGGCATTCCAATGGAAAAACAAAAAAATAGCCACCAATAACCGAAAGGGTCATAAATAATTCATTGTAACAATATTGACTATTTGCTGTCATTATCTATAAGAACATCATGAACAATGTATGTAATTGTGGAATAGAGAAGATGGTAAATATTTAATTACATCAGATCTTTTACAACAACAACCAATGTTTTTTCAGAAATATAAAGTAGATGAAAATGAGGCATTAACTCCACAATTAGGACAAATATGTAGTTTCTGGACTTAATTTTTTTAAGATATATAATTAATAAAAATTCATTAACTCAAATTGCAACCCTTAAAACTATCATAAATAATCAAGGGAGACCCATGGCAAAGCATCTAACACACAAAGCACCTTTTCTGATGTTATTATAATTATTAAAGGTGGAATTTCTAATTTCTGAGTTAGTAATACAGGTTGCAAGCTCACATTATATAATATTATTGTTTGAGAATCAGTTATAACATACTTTTGAAAAGCAGCATGAAAGATCCCCATCAGAAAATGTAACAATGTTGAGCCAAATAGAGGATAATTATTCACCTACACATCTACACAAACGCTCAAAAGTTTTCCTTTTTTTTGTTGAGAAATTAATAATTTTATTTAGAAAGTGACAGTAAAGACTTTTGCATTGTTAAAAAAAAATGCGTGTATGAATATCTATTTTTTTTAAAAAGTATCTCAGGAGTGAACACTGCAGGTGTAGCTTAAAATTTGACACGTCTAATCCTCTCATTGAACAAATGCAGAACTGCCATTTTCATAAGAATAAGCTCAGCTTTTAAAATTTATGAATCTTTCAACAGCCTTTTTTGGGACAAAAGGGGGTAGGTGAATTTGAATGGAATGAATCTTTCATTACAAAGGTCTCTCATCCAGGTGCTGTTGAGGCACCTCCCCTAGCATACTGAGACAATTTGAAAGGTGCAGGCTTTGTGATAGATTTCTGACTTCTAAAACCACAGATCTGCTATTCTCTACATTATGGGGCCAATGACAGAACCTTTTAAAGACTCAGAATTAAGGATGTAACTAGTGTACCGCCACAATCATACAGGTATAAATCACAAACTATTATATTTCCTACCTAGACACTGAGACAGAAAAAAAAAAAAATCTAGACTGACAGCCATGAGGCAAAGAAACAA
This sequence comes from Gobiocypris rarus, assembly GCA_023029165.1. NCBI lineage: Eukaryota > Metazoa > Chordata > Actinopteri > Cypriniformes > Gobionidae > Gobiocypris > Gobiocypris rarus. The sequence continues at coordinate 39,985,684 of CM040912.1, read as the reverse complement.
CAGTGCCTTTCATTGCCAGCAGTGAGAAGACCGTGCCAAGCATCAACATGACTGAGGTCCTCAAACAGGCTTGCTGACATTTCGCTTAAGGGGAGAAAGTTACGTTTATTTAAAGTTAATCTAAATTACTTTAATATGCAGTTTACCAATTCCTGACCTCACAGAGGGGAATCGTCGAATTAAGGGATTTTTGAACCAGAAGTTGTTTGTTATTCCACAAATATGGTGCACATCATTCATGACACATTGCTTGCAAGTTATGAAGCTTACTGATGAATGGCCGTGGCACTTCCGGGGTCGTCTGGCAGACCAGCTGAGCTCACATTGAATCTAAGCCCTCAATCGTTGCTAATTTGATTCTCAAGACCTGCCACATGGAATTGCAACCCACTTCCATCATGTTATCTTACCGTTCATGATCACGTGTCTGTGGCTCAAAGCATTATGTTAAGTGCTGGGAAAAACTTGCAAGCCATTTATCATTTTGACTAGCTCAATAAAATGTCTTCAGAGATCCACTATTCCAATAAAATTAAAAGAGAATCGTAAGAATATCTGCATACACTCTTAAAAATAAATGTTCTTGTATTGGCGTCAATGGTTCCATTAAGAAGATAGCTCTTCTATGGCACTTCTACAACTCTCTCCCACCTTACTCATCAAATCAGATTTCCTGCATAGTATTACCACATAATTCTTGACCATCCTTAGTAAAAGCATTGACATTCATGTTTTGTGACTGCATTTTTTGAACACTCCCTTCTGGTCATTCCTGTTTTCAGTGCTGCATAAACAAACATCACTTGGCTTGAGAAATTCAACAAGACAATGGATTAAGCAACCCCTCTTGCAACAGAAAGACCCACTTTCTTAACACTGACTAATAGTGCAAGTCTGCTTGGTGAAGCTAGCTGGAATTCCCCAGCTTGTTAAGAACACAGTTGCTCCAAAGAACGACTCCTAATGGGGTTAAAGAATCACTTGACTGCCGATTTAGCAGCAACATGCAGTCTGGTGTGGATGAGACTTGGAATATTTGATAGTAAGACAGAACAATCATCCACTCTGAGCTTTGATTTGCACTAGAGACCTGGTCACAGATTTACATTTTTCAGAAGAAAAAAAAAAAAACTAAAGCTTAAGCCACATACATTTAATGGTTTAAGATCACATACATCCCCAACACCGGCCTGCCTAGCCTGTGGAAACTTATAAATGTGGAACACAGCCACTTTTGTAGGGCCACACTTCCTGCATTCCTTTCCCAATGACCTCTAGAGAATTTTTTTTTAACCTACATTTCAACACCTTCATTGAAACAGTACAAATCGCACTTGAGATAATTTTTTTTAAAGAGACAGTGTGGATAGTTTTCAACACAATGATTGTAAACTTCATGAATGAGTTGCTGCATGTTTGTACTGTAGGGCAGCTATTGCAAAACTCACTAGTTGTTGAATTCCTTACACGCTGCATTTCCTGAACTACAAATCCACAAACATGCTATTGCATTTCAAGGTAAATACAAATAGATTATCATTACCTGGTCCAGACATGTCGAAGACAGATCTGTGATTTTCAGAGCCGACGCCTGTATAACAGCAGCACCACGATCACTAACGTTATGTGGGCGAAGAAAATGTAGGGAAGTTGTGTTGTGCACAATCGCTAGAAACAAGCAGAACAGGTTTAAAACAACAGAAGCTCAACTTGAAATGAAAAGACCCAAGTTTAAATGGTCAGGCAGCATTTTAAAGGAAACGAAGAAATACGCAAACCCACCCGGATCTTAAAGGAAACCCGTGACCATTTAACGCTAGTTTAGGCTGCTGTATTGTGTTCAGGTTTTTTCCTTCTCTTGGTGAGAAACACACTGAAGCAATAATACCATGACGTCAGGTTAAGTGGGTGTGGCGACGGTTATATATTAGATTGTGTTTATCTTATGGGGTCAAGTGCACTGTTTTCTCACAAAGACATCAGTAAATATGGCCAAGCATTCGCGAAAAAAAGAAACATTTAAAAAGAAAAGAATCCCTTAAAACCCCTTACCCCACATGTCTCGATAAAAGAGACTATTTAATCATGACTCATTAAGATTATTTTCTTTTATATGTATAGACTATTATATAACACTGTAACGTATAAAAATACTGCAAAATGGTAGCTTATTAAAACGCACTCTGTATAGACGAGGCTTAAAAAGTAAAAAAGAAAAGAAAGTATATCCACCATAAAAACTCACTTACATCTCAGCTCTAGAGAGGCAGGCTTGATACTCCACAAACAAGCCTCAGTGAACAAAATATCCACAGAGTAATTGTTGTTGTCAGATATATGAAAAGACGAATGTTTTAAATAATTTCCTTCACTTTCGCTTTAAACTTTTGCTAAAAAAAGACTATTTTGTATCGTTGAAACACAACGCCCAAATATGAAGCATTCGTTTTCTCTATGAATCAATCTCCTCCCCTTTTATGACGCATTAGATTAGAAACCTGAGAAAGCCACAAGACTTCAATTAAGCGAGACTTTAAAAGAAAAAAGAGGATATTTCTGCGATTATTGCAGTGTTCAATAAACGACAAAGAAATCGGAAGAATATATTTTATCTATAGCTTCCCTACATATACAGGTCATTCTCAAAAAATTGACATATTGTGATAAAAGTTCATTATTTTCCATAATGTAATGATAAAAATTAAAGTTTCATATATTTTAGATTCATTGCACACCAACTGAAATATTTCAAGTCTTTTATTGTTTTAATACTGATGATTTTGGCATACAGCTCATGAGAACCCAAAATTCCTATCTCAAAAAATTGCATATCATGAAAAGGTTCTCTAAACGAGCTATTAACCTAATCATCTGAATCAACTAATTAACTCTAAACACCTGCAAAAGATTCCTGAGGCTTTTAAAAACTTCCAGCCTGGATCATTACTCAAAACCGCAATCATGGGTAAGACTGCCGACCTGACTGCTGTCCAGAAGGCCATCATTGACACCCTCAAGCGAGAGGGTAAGACACAGAAAGAAATTTCTGAACGAATAGGCTGTTCCCAGAGTGCTGTATCAAGGCACCTCAGTGGGAAGTATGTGGGAAAGAAAAAGTGTGGCAAAAAACGCTGCACAACGAGAAGAGGTGACCGGACCCTGAGGAAGATTGTGGAGAAGGACCGATTCCAGACCTTGGGGGACCTGCGGAAGCAGTGGACTGAGTCTGGAGTAGAAACATCCAGAGCCACCGTATGCAGGAAATGAGCTTAAGGCCGCTATCGAAGCATCCTGGGCCTCCATAACACCTCAGCAGTGCCACAGGCTGATTGCCGCCACGCCGCATTGAAGCAGTCATTTCTGCAAAAGGATTTCTGACAAAGTATTGAGTGCATAATTGAACATAATTATTTGAAGGTTGACTTTTTTTGTATTAAAAACACTTTTTTTTTTATTGGTCGGATGAAATATGCTAATTTTTTGAGATAGGAATTTTGGGTTTTCATGAGCTGTATGCCAAAATCATCAGTATTAAAACAATAAAAGACCTGAAATATTTCAGTGGGTGTGCAATGAATCTAAAATATATGAAAGTTTAATTTTTATCATTATATTATGGAAAATAATGAACTTTTATCACAATATGCTAATTTTTTTAGAAGGACCTGTAGCTTGTAGTTACTATTTATTTCCTGACAAACGTGTGAAAACCACTAACACCCAAATACCAGAAATAAATATCAGCAACAGCTCCAGTCTGCTGTGTAATCACATGATCTTAAAAGGTGTTTTGAGTAAAAGTTTTTCATAACTCGATGAAAAATATAATTAACTAAACAGCACAATGTATCCTAAAAGACGTAGGCCTAGTATGGTCAAAATGTAGTCAATTCTTTGATTCTGTTTGCAAGTGGTAAAAACTTGAGGTTTTAGTCACAAATATGTACTTTAACACGTCGTTTATTCCCCCAGAGAATTCCCCGTTTAATAACAGGAGGCGCAACTGAGTAGTTTAATATCTTATCAATTCAGCCAATGATCTGTTTTTAATAATTTCTCCCGTTTGCATTTATAAAAATAAAGGACTGTGAATTTGTATATGTAATGTGAATATGTTAATGTATATTTAACATATAAATGTATATATGTGTGAAAAGTAGCTTATACCCAGTCACATTTCACTGTAAAATAATAAAAATAAATCAAGTATATTTTGCCAAAAAATCACAAAGTCTGTTTTCAGTTAGGAAAAAATATTTATTTTTTCTTGTTGACGGAATAATTCAAGACATTTAAGCACATTGCAAAGATAAGTTTGTTACAAGAATATTTTTGTTATAGTACCACCTTGTGGAAATCCCTACTATACACATTAATGCCAACTGAAATTACTTTTTTCCCCCAGTTGAAATTTTACTATTGATAATAAAAGCATGCAGATTTGTGTGCAAATTGCATTAAAAAAATATATTTTTTGTAAACATTTATTAAAGCTTTCAAATGGTGGAAAACCAAAGATGGAAATGAATAAGCATGTGAACATTTTATTCAGAAAGAGCCTTCTAAGTAAAAATGGAATCAGAGGATTTTTTTTATTTTAGCCTTTACAGTTCCTGAATTATAAGTGAATTTTAAACATGCTGAAAATATGCTGCTTCAACCCCTAATGAAATTACAATGCAGATGAAAACAATTTTTCAAAACAAGAAATTCACCACAAAATAAAAAACACAGAAACATTGTCTTTCCATTACAACAATGCAGTTAAACAGCTCTAAATCTTCAATCTTGCTGTTCTGAATTTAAAAGACTGCATTTCTACAGAGATTTACAATTTATTTTCAATCTGTTATGCCCTGTCATGTCTGTGGTTTAAATGTAATGTTTGGTATAATGTTCTGCATTTTGTTTTGCCACTTCACCAGTAATATAACTAGTAGACTGTCACTATAAGAAAAAAAAGAGCATACACATTTGACTTGCTTAACATCCATAAGAGAGAGTAGGCTGTAAACCAATAGACAAATTAATTAATTGCAAATGTAGTGAGCAGTACTGTAGAAAAACTGACCCATACCTTGGATGAAATCAGAGTAGTGCAATTTGCACTCTGCATAATACTCGAGATCTTATTGAACGCCCAATGAAGTGCTGAAAATGAACCACCCATTCTATCATATGAAACGTGTTGGAAAATGCCACTGCATCCTCAATAATTGTTATATACAATGAAAGTACACAACCTAAAATAACATACATAGTAAAAATGTTGTTGATTCTGCAAATAATTTTCATAAAACGGCTTATATTGGTGCTGGCACTGGACTCTGTAGCATTTTATTGTTCTAAATTTGGAACTCTAGGTACTTATAGGGGAGAAATGAGAAGGCGGGATTGTCAAAAATGAACACACACACATGTTACTCTAATTAGAGTAATCAGTGGCAACAATTTGTTCTCAGTCTCTGTTGACAGACATCTTGGCGGATTGCAGTGGCCCTGTTTAGTAAAGGTAGTTTATTTTCACCATGGGTTGTCTGTCAACAGCTAGTCTATGTCTGGTGGCCCCAGTTGACCGAAATAGCAATAATTAGGATAGGGAGGGAAAAGAGGAAAGGAGAAAACGTGTCAGACTGCTGGTAGGCCATCCACAGAGGCCTCTCCTCCTTTTTTTCTACTTGCTTATGTGTGTGTGTTTCCTCTGTTAATACTACGACCATCCCTAATGAGACAGAGAGAGGCCGTTCTGGTGTACGTGGATGAGAATCCAGTGTTTTGAAACTGTGAAATTGGGCGAGACAAGATTATCTGATACCTGAACTGGCCACACACAGTCTCCAAATGACTGAACTACAAAATTTGTATGAATGTCAACTATAGCTAAAATGCACAGGGTTGCATGTTGTCTCATAAATTACTAGAGATGCATAATATCGGAACCATAACCTTTATTAGCGGATATTAGAGATTCACTGCATATGTCAGTTTCTCACATTTTGACATTTGTATTACATTTGCTGTCATTTAACAATTAAATAAATTCTGAAATTGCACATTTTAACATGACTAATAACACATTCTTTAAAAACACAAATAAATTAATAACAATTAAATATAGACCTAATCTTTGGCAAATCTCAGAACAAATATACACTTTGCCTAAATTCACTTGTAGCATATAATTCATTTTCATTTTGAACGTTTTATTTTAAATTTATTTAGAGAATATATTGTAGAATTGATCAGTTCTTGACTCAATTTTGATTATGCCAAAAAGCTTCAATGGAGAAATGTGTTCAATGAGTGAATCATGCTTTCATGGTTATTTTGATATTTATTGAAATTGATTTTTTATAATAATAAATATTTTTTATAATGATATTTTTTAAATATAATTGAATTAAAATAAAAATAAAACTGAATTAATTAATTAAAACTAAATCCATAAAATTATGCCATGATTGGAACCTATAAAAGGTTATATAAAGTGCCTGACAGAACCTTTTACAGTTCTATATAGAACATTTTCTTTGTCGATCAGAATTTTAAAATCAGTGCAGAAATCACATTTACTTACAGAATTGTTTAATTAGGAGTTAGGTACACAATATAGCTGAATTAAAGCGTTACACCTTTCAGGGCAATATGTAGATGAAACCCATGTAAATGATTAGCCCAAACATGTCACTATGAAATACTGACTTATAAGTCTCTTATAATATTCTGTGGGTGCCCTTGAAGTAGATATTGTCTTGTCAACTTGTTAACCTGAGTTTGAACTAGAACATTTTAACAACAACCAAAATGATGCTTTTATCATGTTCTAATCTTTTTGGAGGGTGGGTGAAGTCATGCTCGACACACACTCCCTTTATCCATAATCTCCTGGTCATCCTATATAAACCCACCCCAGCTTCAGGTCTACAAATACCCAAAACACACATGCCCCTGACAAAGAGGACGGCAAGGCAACATACACATACAAGACAGGACAGAGCAGGATTGTCAAACAACCCCTGAAGACACTCCTAAAGGACAGACTAACTCAAGGTAAATATCAGAAACACAATATACTTTTCTTAAATTCTGAGTTTTGTCCTAATAATTGTGCTGCATTTTACCATTTTTTTAATAACACGTGGCCAGTGAGAGCAAACTGAAACTCTGTGGACTAGTTTGAAACCATTTCTAATCAGCTAATTGTGTGCAAATTTGTTTAAGCAAATATATTAAACACTCTTTTTCTCAATATTATATTTGGTGTGATGTTGTACCATCAGATGATGTGCTCCAGGTGTTTGCTACTTATTCTGGTTGTCTACTTCTTGATGGACGAGCTTTATGCTTTCCTGATACCAGTCAGACTGCGAATGAAAAGAGTAAATATCACATTAATTATACGCTTCATTTACTCTCTTCTCAACAGAATATACATTTAAATACAGTTTTGATGTGTTTTTAATACAGCATTGAAATATATCAGATATATTAAAATATATCTAATTCCCCGCAGAGCAATCACAGGTCGGATCAGGAGATGTCACCACACATCTATGAGCTCTCTGATCTGGCAGACTTGTTCCCAGGAAACGAAGGGGAAATGACTCGGGACTGGGATCCCAATCCGGCCAAGTCTCCAGCCTTCTTTTCCCCTTTGGAACATATCAATGTGCAACCGGCAAACAGCAACCGCCGCAAAAACAAGGATAAGAGGTCAGTGGGAATATTTACGCAGATATTTTAAGTATTTATTCAATTACAATTTATGAAAAAAAAATGAATTATTAAATATTACATTTGGAAATCATTGTTATATTTATATACATATTATTTGATCTATTTTACAATTTGTAAAGTCATTTCCAAACTCTTAGTTCTCCGTGGCAGCTAATCTTTGATATTTTCAAGCCTAAATTCACACCTTTCCTACATTTTTACCCCCAATAGGAGGAGGATCACTGTTCCTCTGGACCCCATTGGCAGCTCCCACTTGTCTACTTGGAACAGAAAGGTATTTTCAAAGAAAAAACCTTGGTGGCTTGGCTACATACATTTGAAGGCTGCATTTCCTATCATTGTTAAAATATATATTCCCCCTTAGGAGGAACCTGGAGATTTCAAGGAGTATGACGCAAAGTGATCAAGCTGAGAGATTACATATACCGTTAAAAACGACAATTTATTATGTAGTTTTGGTCCTTTTTACTCTTTTGTTTTTTTTATTAAGTCATTGCATCTCAGGTTTATGAACTGTGACTTATTTATTTGTATTTATGTTTTGCAAATATCTTATCAGCTCCCTCTAGTGGGGTGCAAACTGACAGACGCTGTACTGGTGTTGCTGCAAAATAAAACATACCTGATAAACTGAGTCTTGTCTAGTATTCTTTCAACTTGTTAAGATGCATCATGTCTTTGTGAATTAAAATAAGAGCTAGATTAGGAAAATAAGACATTCAAAGCCCAATAAAGAAAAGTTTTATTTCTTCAGGTAGTTAAAGAAAACGATATCAGATGCAAAAAATATACCTTTTGCTTTGCTTTTCTCTTCACTTTCACATATTTACACTTCTCAAGATCTGTGATATTTACAGGCTGAAACATGAAACAAGAGAGGTCTGGCTTATAGGGATTCTCCCTTCCCCCTTGCTTCAGAAATAAACAAAAAAAGAAAATTCCAAACAATAGTCTCCAAACTAATTCAAATGAAAGAGCTTGTAGCATAGATGAGCAATCTTCACCAGTTCTCAGAGTTTAAAACCCCCAAACAAATGCTGAAAACAATTACAACCACTCCATTCGAGGACAGCTTCAGCAAAGCTCCTAAATCTAGCCTTCACATCTTATTAAACTGAAATCTTCCAAAAATCTATTTAACACATTGAGAAAAAAATAGAACACTATGTTGTGCAAGTAATTAAAGACTGAACAGTTTTGATATTCTTTGACAAAGTACATGGGTTAACATACTGTACATTACCAGTAGAGTTAGAAGAAATGGATGTTTGATATATCACTAATTGCAACTGAAAGGATTTCCTGCTTAAATGACTCATATAGCTCTTTATATTTGATCATCTAATATATACGTTAGCACTCTGGTCAAGTTCATTTGGGTGTGACATAAATATCAATTAAAAGGGTGTAATTCAAACAGTTTTTTGTGATCACCTACAGGAAAAGTCATTCAGACTAACACAATACATCTATTATCCTTCAAAAAGAGAAAGAAAAACAAAAAAAAGTCATTTATCCAAATAAAAACTGGACAATTCACTAAGAAATAATGCATTTTCTAATAGCAGTGGTGTCAATCTCTCATTGCATCTTTGGCAAATTTATGACAGTATTTTCCTGTAATTTGTATATATATTTTTTCATTTAAATTGTAGTATCAATACAACGAATATAGTACGCATTTGTGAAAACTGTAGGGTGGAAATGGTGTCTAAATTTTCCCACAAAGGAAAATAGTGCCAATTACCAAATATGCAAGCCAATCCTTTCAAACAAATGTCAATTTGATGTGACAAAGAAAAGTATAAAAATAGTTACAAACAAGCCGTCACATTTGAGCCAAACAGAATTCACACTACTCATGGTCAATTACCAACTCAGAAGGTAAGAGATCGAGTCAAACATTATTTCTCAGTGAACTCCATCTGTAATTGAGACCTTTGACTGCAAAACGTAAGGAGTAACTAGTTGCCAAAACTAGAACTGCAAAGAAAAAAGGATTGAAACTGAAAATTGTGTTAGATACAAAAACTGGAGAACCGGGAACATTCAGAGCTTGGAGGGAATGATCACCCTCATCTAAGTGTCTTTTTTATGACTTGACCGCCGAGAGTCTCTGCATTTGTGGCAGTTAAATATGTCGGGCACGTTAGACTTCTTAATTTTGGCGCAAGAGAGGTGCACCCACACGCTGCACTGATTACATTCAATCATGGGCCGTCCTGCAAAGGGTTTACCGCAGTAACAGGTGATCAAGTCCCACGAATCATCCCCTGTAAGGAAAAGATATATAAAATAAATAAAAAAATAAATATAAAAAAGAAAAGAAAAAAATAATTCCTACGCATCCAAAAAAAAAAAAAAATCATACATTCACAATTTATCTAAATCTACCTCGGTCCCTAATAAACTCACCTGACTCCACCATTATGTCTTCATCCGCTATCCAAGTCTCGCCTTCACTGGAGCTCATATCCGCCTCTCTGGTGGCCTCCTCCTTCTCCTCTTTCACCTGTGCCTGTAGTCTGTGCTCAGTCATTGCTCCCCGGTCCGAATGCTCCTCTCCATGACCGAGACCGTTCTCAGAGTCTGACTCGCTGTGGGCCGAGCTCTTAAGCTTCTTAAGGGCTTTGGACTGTTTGGGGTTTTTACTGCGCTTGATCCTTGCACGTTTCTCACCACCGCTGCTACTGCTACTGCCAGCGCCTGAACCAAGAGAAAGACGCTTCAGCTTCTTGTCCTTTTTGCGCTCAGCTTTGCTGGCCACTTGGCCCTCATAGAAAGAGTCTTTTAAACACATTTTGTCCATCAGGGCACTGTCAGATGAGAGCCTCCGCATACTCTTGTTGCTCTTATTGGCACGAGCCTTACGAACGAAGGTGTGGATGGTGTGCAAGTCCGATGTGCCGTGACTCCAGCTGGGAGCCATGTTAGAACTGGCTCCACCTAAAACACTGCCTTCTCCTGAACCACCAGAGTTATTTGGAGAACTGGAGGATGCTGCCGACCATGGCCTTTCCTGCCGACAGAAACAGGCACACAAATCTCAATCTGGATGGATCGGATGATATTTGGTAAAAGTTCAAGAGGACATTCAAAGGAAAACGTACATTGACAGCACAGGTTAAACCAGGGGTGTCCAATCCTGATCCTGGAGGGCCAATGTCCTGCAGAGTTTAGGAACAGGAGAAGGACAGGACACCCCTGGGTTACACTCAGTATATATGCAGATTATCAACGTTATTTTAAGCAGGTTATGATGGTTACATTTCATAAAGAAAATCAGCACACATTTTTTTCACTTCTCTATCAAGTGAAAACAATTCTCTATTAATGAGTTTTCCACTAGATTGTCCAATTTAGTTATCGTTATCTGAAAAATCAAGTATTGGTTGACCTCTACAAAATCAAGGGTCCAGATGCACCAACTACACACAAGTTACAACTAGGTCTAGTTTTGATAAAGGGGCACTAAGTTACAACTCACCAACAACTAAATATTTTTGCGTTGCACTATTAAACTTATTTAAAACGTAACACTAAGTAAAAGCTAAATGTTTACAGAAGCCTCAGATCTGTAGTAACGGTTGGAATTAAATAACAGGTTTAATGAACTGCACCAAAAAGTTATTGTTTTACCTAAGAGACTTATGAATGGCTGGTGCAACCCTACCAAGCACAATAATCACAGGCTCTATGCCCTGAAATGGGTGTCAACATTTTGCAGCACCGGGAGGTCTCCAGGAACAGGGACTTTGCAAGAGATTTTAATACATAAAACCACACATACATGTGAAACAATGCTCCATTCTTACCTCCTTTGGAGAAGGGATGTAACCTGCATATGCAAGAACAAAACTGCAAAACTTGTTGAAGTCCTCCACTGTCCTCTTTCTTCTCTCTGATGGCTGGACATGAACATCAATTATTAGCATTGGGACAAGCACTGCCATCTGTAGGGTGAACATTTTATTTCCTTGTTTGACTTACCAGAGTCTCTGCTTTGCACTTCAATAATGAATCTATGTAGAAAATAGAAGGGAAATAACATTAATTCGTGGCTAAACAACAGGTTTGACCGAGAGATCGGTGCACTTGGAGTAGATCCGTGCCGTTCTCAGTCGTACAAACCTGGTAAAAGTGCGTTATCGACAGAAAGCTAACTTGCTAAGTTAGCTGCGCTATTCCCCGCGACACCCTGTTGATTGAGGCGTAAAATCCAAGTGCGCAAGGCACCATTTTACATCCAAACATCCACACGGTTTGAGGGACTTAAACCGTGGAGAAAGCCAGACTGATTTAGCGACATACACATTAAGCTAAACCGGTGATAAAGGTAAAAGGACGCAGCAGCATGTGGCTTAAGCCTAATTCTCGACGTCGAAACGAGCCAAGGCAATTTCACTTGTTTGGAATCTCTTATGAAACAATATATGGTTGATTAGGAAGTATTTACAACAACCAAATCAATAAGAAGAACAGGCACCATCGACAATACATTTACCACGGCAAAACAAAGCGTTACAGTCAGGCAGCGAAATGCTACCACGCTAAGCACAGTACGATGCCCTGTATTAAAAAGGCCACATTTGTGTCTTAAATGGTATATAATATCAGATAAAACACCGGACCGTGTAGTAAACAAAACTGTTCTACTGTCTCCGGGATAAAAAGGATCAACAGCAGCAACTACTTGAAAACAGAGCTGGTTTACTTGGCAAAGACAAAATGCGCAACAATGCGTAACTGCGGTTTTGTAAACGTGCACATTAAATGATTTGAACAGAAAGAAGTTGTTGAACATCAGGAATGATTTTTAAATTATGTACGAGTTACTGCTTAACGAATGGCTACAATCAACTCGAGTAATTTCACTCCATTGCACAAGATAGCAACTTGGCCAATCCCTGTGTATGAACCAGCAAGTCCGCGCAAGTAAAATGTCCACTACTACATAACAACGATCAAAAATTACAAAGCGGCGGGTAATGAATCTGGTTTACTAGAAAAATCATTCTTCTAAACTAAAGAGTATGTTAAATTACTGCAGTATTAAAGCTGCTAACATGCTAGCTGACTCTGCTAAAACTGATCGTTGGTGGGTGTTGCCTATCACAACATGGTTAAAGTTTAAATATTTAAAATCAAAGTCAAGGTTTTTCCTTACCTTGGTGCTCGGACATTATTTCAAGCATTGTCGCCTAATAAGCTCGATCCTCTTCAGTTGGATGACACCAAGCAGCGTCAATCTTCGCCCGGCTTGGGCGCAGCAAGCCCCGGCAGACCAGCTATGGTGTAGTTAGCTAGGCATCAGAATGACTTAAACGACGATTTTACTTCGTTTACAAACGGATCCAATGGAATATCGTTGGATCTTGCGCCCCTGGAAGGATTAATTAACTTAATTTTGGTCAGCAAGGAGCGTTGAAAAAATAATCCAGCTGGCAGTTCAATTACCTAACGGAGCACCAAGTGAAAAAGAACCAATAATAAAACCAAGGATCCAGCATGTTTTTTTTGCAAACGAACGTTAGTAATATAAACTCTACCCTATCCTTTTTGACGAAAGGGGAAAACGACCAAAGTTCTCCAAAAAATTACGTCTGCGTGCCGCCTCCGGCGCGCCTCACCAAAGTCGACGATGTCAACTGACTCAAGAAACCCCTTGCGGTGAAATTGTCGTTGCGATGTATAATTTGTCTTCCAAGTGCTAATGGGGAATGTAGTTTAACCAATGAGATTTGCCGACAGATTGCACTAAATGCAATGACGAATAAACAACAATACCCATGGTTCGTTGCGCCAGTCGTTGGTCTGCTATGTTCATGGGAAATTGAGTCTATCTGTTTTCAAATCTTTTGGTTTGTGTTTGCATTGTGCACATGATTAAATAAATAGTGATAGATTGATAGACGTTCATGCTTCTATGCAGATTTTTGGACATTTCAAACAATATGTAACCGTAAGATCAGTAGTTAGACAGGCTTTACTTTCCTGTTCATGTCGGTTGACAGTGACGTTTTACCATTGACCTTAAATCCAGTGGAATGGCTAAGAAGCTGAATTTTATGCAATAACCAATTTACAATTGAAGGGGGCGCTAGGGGGCTCAGAAAGCAATGGTTTCAAAGGATAAGCTTCTTCTGTTGTTTAAATGGCGGTTGCACAGGAGACGCTGGTAAATAAAATGATTTAAATCTAGGAAATAGATAGCGTGTCCGCGGGCATATTGGCAAAAAAAAAAAAAAACTTAATACGGTTATATCAAAGTTCCATAACGTCTTAAATATATTAAATATCATAAAAAGTATCCAATGCTATACTATGTCGAGCCCTTAAATGTAATGATGGAAAGAGTGATAATTCTAATAATAAACAAATATTTATTGGAAAGCTAAATATTACCTCGACTCGTGTTTGCTGTATAGTGTTTATTTGTATCTACTATAAAATAGAACCAAACGGCCATTTCTGATGTTCCGAGCCACCGAGCGCCATCTGTAGGGATTAACAATTATTACAACTAAAAAAATGCATAAACCGCCCTATTGATTTTAGTTCACTGACCAAACCCCTTAACAACGAAATCAGCAGCTACTGCTTTCCACGGCAGTTTCCACCTTGAATGCATCACACAGTACTGTAACGTTACTGCTTTGACAGGGCTCTTGATCACACAAGCAGTAAGAACACGCGAAGGCACGTATAATTGTTGAAGAAGATAATGTCCGAGAAGGACCTTAAACCATCGCAGGACCTGACTGTTGTGGTGAGTAATTGATTTTCACCGAGGTACAATGCTGGGTCGTGCACTTACAGTCGCCTAGTATTTAGTCGCGCTCACTTAATTCCCTAGCCATTAGTGAATTAAGTTAGTGTGTAATAACGAGAAGTGTTAAGTGCTGTGATTTGCCTGACTTCATCAATCTTTGGGTTTTGAACTCGTACTGAAATACCACTCTTAGGAGTCCCTAAAGCGAATGTTTTCTTTCTTCATCGATCTATTGTTAAATTAAATTAGAATGTAGATGTTCAGGAGGGTTATAAAACGAGGGCTTTCTTTATTTCAGTGTTAGGTATCGTGTGTGATTACACGATGATGTTGAGAGGTTTCCCTTGTTACTATGGTTTCGGTTCTACGCGTGGGCGGAGAGCATGCCCTTAAACTGCTGTTTTTACTCCTGTGTGGGAAGCCCACGCAAAACCCACACGATTCTAGATATTTCATTTATGCTAGTTGTTCATTCACAATTTTTGTAAAACTCTTCAGGTTTCATCTAAATACTTGTTTCGTTTTTACTTTAATATTTGTGTCTTTTATTCAATTAAGGTACAGACATTGCTGCAACAGATGCAGGACAAGTTCCAGACCATGTCAGACCAGATTATTGGGAGAAATATCCTTCTGCATATTATAATTGCTATATTTTCAGTTAACCTCATTAATGCTTGATTATGAGATGATAGTTTTTTTTCAAAAACTATTTTATCTTAATTCTAATACTTGATGAGATGAGTACACGAATCGATGACCTGGAGAAGAACATCTCTGATCTCATGACTCAGGCAGGTGTGGAGGAGTTAGAGGAGGAGATAAAAGTCACGGAGACCTCTGGAACCGCTTGAAGGCAATGACCAACACCATCTTAGTAAGTATCGGCGGTGCAACTTTGAAGATGCCTTTTTGAATTTAAAGAACACTTACATTCCATGAATTGCAGAAATACATTTGGATTCATCTACTCTTGATACAGTATAAGAAAATCACATTCACAGTCATCTTTTTTAAACAAAGTTACTTGTAGATTTAAGTTTGTAGTTTGTTTTTGTTTATGTTTAGTAGCTTTTCTCTTTCAGACCGCCAAGGAACACAGTGAGGACCTTCTACTGCAGTATCACAATTTTTAAACGAAATGTGAATTCATCCTTTTTTAAGTAATTAATTAAAAATGGTGCTTGCCTATGTGTATTACATATTATATTACATATTGTAAGGTTAATTAAATTACTGGCCAGAAGATTAAGATATTAAAACCTTCTTTTGTATTTATTCGTTGTAACGATAAGGGGGAAATCATGTGGTTCCTGCATGTTTTGCT
The DNA here is from genome assembly GCA_023029165.1 of Gobiocypris rarus. Classification (NCBI taxonomy): domain Eukaryota; kingdom Metazoa; phylum Chordata; class Actinopteri; order Cypriniformes; family Gobionidae; genus Gobiocypris; species Gobiocypris rarus. The sequence continues at coordinate 39,969,848 of CM040912.1, read as the reverse complement.
GATTAATAAAAAAACCATGAAATAACTTGATTTCAGTTTACTTTCCTGTTAAAACAGAAAATAGGCAGGGGTGTATTGAAGGATTCATCTCATTTTACATAACCAATGGTGTGTAATTTGAATAGGCCTAATGCAATGCAGTGTAAATGTTTTTATAGATTTGCATGTCATAGACAAAGTATTTAATCAGAATACATGGCTACTTTTAAATGACCTTACATGAAAAGTTTATGCAGCCAGATGGTGTGTGGTTATGACAACTACCAGCAGGGGTTAACTGCACCAAACCAAAGTCCCTTAGTTTTTGGCCAATCCTTCACTAGTGACTATAGGATGATGTCAAATGAAGGCGACAGATCAGTCAAACCCCTGTAGATGTGGTATTAGAGAAGGTGAATTTAACTGTACTATAACTCTGGATCTGGCATCAACATTTAGAGGGAATTAGGCAAATTAAATTGGTAAAACAATGCCCAGTTTGAAACTAAGCATGAATCAAAGGAAGAATGGAATGTTGAAACATAAATCATTTCTAAAACAGAAACGTTCATTGATTAAAATTGAATTTATTACTTGCTGTTTACAAACATGAAGCTGGCCTATCATCCTACATGATTATTCTACATCAGACATTGTGTTGAAACCTGCTGACAAGAAAGAACACGTAAGCAAGCTGTCCTAAAACTGACAGGTAGCCTAGTAAATTGTTAGTTCTCCTGGGATGTTCATATTTTATGAGTTGGGAATTCAGGTGCGTTCGTCGGAGCAAGATGGTGCTGTAGCCTATACCTTCTCTTAATTAACTACAGAATACAGAGAGGTAAACTCTACTTCTAGAAAATATGTGCCTCAGGTGTGTTTTGCCTTTTTAATATTTTTATTTATTTATGAAGACACTGTACATGTTATACATGTTATATTGTTAATTACAATGCTATTATATTTTTGTAGAGGCATCAGCTTATTTTGTTGTAAATAAAAAAGCCTGAACGCACCCCCAACTAGTAAACTCGGGGCTTAATGCTTCTCTCTCGTATTTTTGTCTTTGAGGCGGCGTTCATGTGCGTTCAACTCGTACATCCGATCTTTCCGACATGACTTGAATGCACCTTTAGCATGCTAGTTAATAGCTGGCTAATGCTAACCCTTATAGTGTCACTGGCTAATAATTACCGATAACTCACTGACATTGACTCCCCACTGCTCAGCCGCACAACAGCCACACGTTTATCAGCATATTTACATAAATTACGCAGGCAAAAGCCTCATACAACAAGTTATTCATAATTCAACATTTATTGACGGCCACATTGCAAACACGAGTCGATAAAAGCTGTAATGTTAGTTAGGCTATTTAACCGCACAGCTGCATGCACCGTTAGCTATTACTCCTGGTTCATATTCCTGCGACAAACTCACGACCCTAACAGCAAAATATTACTGAGGTATGTAAGCAATTATAGATAAGGTGTGCTATGCGCAAAAATATTGGATAACTGTTTTTTGTTCAATAAAAATAAAAGTTTGGAGAACGTTTTTAAACCTTCAAATTAAAATATTAGTCTAGAAGTAGGCCTATTTGTTGTACACATGCGGCATGCCATTTAGTTCTCAACCAAAAAGGTTAACCTGAATAGGAACTAGGCCTATATAGTTATACGCGGCAGCATCTGAGATGTCCAGGGCTGCCAACTTTTGAGTTCAGCTTGGAATTAGCCTATTAAGCCTAAAAAAGTGATTTGTGAATGATTGTCAAAACATTTGGCTAACTGAACAGAATTTCATTAGCTTTCGATGAAATTTTATTTATCCTATAGAAAACAATGGTAGAAAACACTGTGTTTTGAAGGCCTCATAGCCTATATGACTAGCAGAAACAATTATTACGAAAGGTTAGATGCATTTGAGAAAGTCTTATGGCCCAGTTTTTGTAATGTCAGGGGATTTGCCTCAAACACATCGACTGCGAAGAAAAGAAAGAAAAAAACACTCATGAGGAAAAATAATGATGTCACATCAAAGCTTTCTCACCTTTGGAAAGAAGCAGATTGGCCTTGGAAAATTTTATATCTTGCCTCTGATAAAGGGTTGACCATCAATTGGCAGGCTTCCACAATTAGAGAGAAAGGCGAGAGAAGAAAGACTTAATCGTGTGAAAGAGGAGTAGTGAATCTTGCCAGAAATGTAAGTTGCTTGTTATTGCGAAATAACAGATAAAAGAATGGTAACAGGATATAAGAATGGTCCTGGCCAGAGACAAACTCAGATGTTCTGCAGGCATCTCAGCTTTGTTGCTTTGTACAATAAAGTCTTATTTAGGCTTCTGAAACTCTGCCTCTTGAGTTTTTTTTGCAAGGAAGAGATGACTTTTCTCCTCAATAATTTACTGACGACATGTTTTTATTAGGGCTGGGTATTGAGACACATTTCACAATTCGGGCTGATTTTTATGCATAAGTCAGTGATTCGATTCCGATCTAAATTCTATATTGATTAATTTGTATATATCAGGTACAGTACATAGCAGGTCTCACTTAAGTTCTCATTCAGTTCAGTGTCCTTTTTTGGTGGTGGTTCTTGGCCTGTACTCAGTGGAAAAATATGACATTGTTCTAATGTAATTGCACTGGCCTACTGTTACTGTAAGCCAAGGTAAATTTTAATGAAATCTAAATATTACTGAAATGTAATATTTACATTGACAGGGCTTAGATTAAGCCAGGATTATGCTTTAGTTTAATTGGGACAGACAATGTGTGCAGAAATTACACATTTCACTATTAATCAAATAAGAAGTTGAGAGCTTCAGGTTTGGAGTACTATCCACGTAGAAATGTTTTAAATGTTCAACTTGAAATAAATTGAACATCTTTTCTGAGAATAAGTTACGTTTGTGGTTTGTCAATTTATTACTGTAATAGAGGATATAGGGTTTAATATAGGGTACAATGTTCATTATTAGCTAGAGGTCATTTACATTTGTCCATTTGTTTTATGAATTTTTGAGACTTTATTGTTTTTTAATCTAATTTATCTGGCTATACTGTCAGATCAACAATACAGCATGGCTGGCTGAGATGGCATGTCTTCGCAAATTAAAGTTATCAGTAATTTCCACTTGGTGGAGCTATTTTGTTATTTTTTCAACATTCTACTGTTACATCGCTTTGAAATCTTGTTGAAGATGTATATTTTCAGTGTCATTATTGTTGGAATTGACCTGACAGAATCAATTAGCTGTCAATAAATTTTCATATCAAAACCTAAGTGGCAAGATTCTGTCTAAATCGTTCCTTTAATAGGAGGTAGTCCTAAATGTTTTTCTTTCTTCCAGAAAATGAGTGAGGTAAATCCATGTGGTATTTTGTGTCTTGCTGATACTAATTGCCAAGGTATTGTGATGTTTATGCATCTTTGTGATAGTATATTTGCGTTTGTGCAGCAATGTTTTTTTAAGAGTTGGAAATTAGATTCCCATCTTTGAAAGTCTCAACACACTCGATAGAGTAATGTTATACCTCAGCTGGGAGTTCACTTTCCCTCTGGAGTCTGGATTGTAACATGAAGTGGACCATTTTCTCTCTCTCTCTCTCTCTCTCTCTCTCTCTCTCTCTCTCTCTCTCTCTCTCTCTCTCTCTCTCTCTCTCTCTCTCTCTCTCTCTCTCTCTCTCTCTCTCGCGCTGAGCAAGGTTTTGCTCTTCATCGTGTGCATTTATCACAACAAAAACTCTTAAGACAAAACTCTTAAGCCTTTTGGAATTTGCACAGGCTTTCTTTCGGTACACTTTCCTTTAGATTTGAAGGGAATCTCTTTTGCACCATGCATTTTGGACACATATTTGGTTATATAAGATCTGTTTACTCAAATACCTGAAAGGGGAGATAAAACAGCCAGATGGACAATAAGACTAGCAGGAAATGTTATGTTTTGATGAAGTTTATAATGACAATAAATGAAAACAACTATTCAAATATTCAGTCTCTGTTTGAGACAGATCCTCTGCCATCCCATCTCCATACAACTGCACAGCAAGAGTTTCTGTTGCCATGGTGATGCCTTTGGTTTCTTATGACCACTGCACTTAAATACATTAAACTGAGCCCAATCAATTGTCCACAAGTACAAGTAAGCCATTTTCAGCAATACCTATTTTGGATCCTGTACTGTTCCATCTATAAATTAGAAAATTCTAAATTGTTAATGTAACAAGATGGATTACATAGTAGCCTTTGTGACTCTTAAAACTGGTGGATTTAAAATCACACCATTGCTTGGATATTGCAATAATCCTTTGACTGTGTCCATGTAGCCATTTTGTTTTTGCAGAGGTCTAAAGTGTTCTTTCAACATGTTCAAAGGGTTTCGAGGAAGGTTTATTGTTGTGGGCTGACAACTGCTTAAATGACAGGTAGAGCAGGTGTTGAACAAATGAATTTTAATTACAGAATTTTTTTTTACAGTAAACTTGGATAGAAAAAAAAAAAGATTGACTAAAAAGTAAATCATTTTCACACAATCTAAACAAGATCACTTATCGTAACATATTCTTATCATATTGTAGCTTTCTAGATTTTCCAGCAGTGAAAAAATAGCTAACAAATTCACATCCAACAATTATTTTTTTTGTTCATTTTTTGAAAAAAAAGAAGAAAAAAAAAGAAAAGAAAAATACCATTCAAAACAAAGTGACAAAGCAGAGGAAATCAAACAAACACTTATAGCCTGTTTAATATCTAAAGTACCGTTATTTGCATCTGTTACGACTGTATTTAATTGTATTTGATTTTCCTTCCGGCAATTTCTTCTTTGCTATCTTATCTACTCATGCTTTTGCAATTTAACTAACTGCTGTTATAAACTGCGGTTCTATTTTCCCTTCTGTGGCAGGATGTTTCTTCTCTTCTGATCACTTTTACATCTCAAGTCGTCTTTGTGATCCATTAGAAGTGTCATGGGAAGCATAGAATAACAGGGGAGTGGTGGAGCATTTTCCTCTTTGGGATGGCACTCTATCATGGCTAGAATTGAACTGAGCCAATACAGTGATATTACTTTTGGTAGTATTTTATATTTTATGTAACAGATTAAACATTAGTTCAGGCATATTCTCATGTCATTCATGAGTTATCTTTAAAAGAATACCTCTTTCCTGAGAGTATAGGCCAGGGATGTTCTAATGCACAAGACTGCATTTGATGAGGGTCAGAGGTAATCAGGAGTGTGGCCAAAGCCGTTCTGTTTCAGAAGATGTGAAGAGCCTTTTATCAGAGGTGCATGTGATGTGATCCATGTTGTAGTCTGCATGACAAGACTACTTTTGTGCACAAGCAATTTAGTATTTTATACCCTACTGTTCAGAGCAAGACAAGCTTGCAGATTAAATTTCCAAAAGATCTGAGGAATAGAGGGAGGAACTAACATTATGAAATGGACTTTCACCGGGGTGCTGGACATACAAAGACATTACCAGGAATCGAGTGACGATGCAAGTCATCCATCTGTGTGAATATGATCGTCTCCAGTTCAACACCATGGGAGAGGTTTTGTTTTGGGCTTGTCTTTTCTTTGAGATCTGCTGTAAAATCAAAGCAGCGGGCTATTGCACTTGGTTTTCTTATAGTTGCAATGCATACAGAATGAATAACTATGGGTTTAAAGACTTTGTTGTTGTTTTTGGCTTAGAATGTAACCAATGGCCGGACTCCCTGTTGTCAAGAATTAATTAGGTACCCATGTGATCAGCTATATTGAGTCTTTTAGCCTGTCTGGGTCTAGATAATTTTCCATCCTTTTTCTTTTTTTGCGGAATGACAGATTTTCTGAATTAATTTATGCCTATATGTTCTGGACATTGCCGTTTATTTTACTTAAAATTTTTTTTTTTTGCATTAAGTTTAGCTATGTTTTTAAATCGCAAGCACAAACAAGTAAGCAATTTAAAGCATGCACAACCTTATTTGCATCTATTATGAATTAATTAATTGATTAATCAATTACAATGTCTTTACAGACATCTTGTTTGACCTGAAGGGTTGATTTTTCTTTTATTCCTTAACAATTTTAATTATAAATGAATTTCTCCTTTGTGGTAGAATGCTTCTAGGGGCAGAAAATATATTCTGCAATGAGACATTTCCAGTGCTGATCAATCTACAGATTCGTTTAGCTTACTGCAGTCTGCTTTGATCAATAGCCTCTCCTGAGGCACTCAGGCAAAAATATCAGATTTGTTTTCATGAAAGAGATTAAAGCACCCTTCATCGTTTGAGTGATTCAGTTTACACCTTCACAAACAGATACACACATAAAATACAGTAACCCAACAGCTATACTTGCAATTTATGCTGAGGACAGCATGTTCACCAAACGAAATTAGCTGTTTTATAATCCCAATTTTTTGTCTTTAATAATGAACATTCTGTCAGGTCAGATGGGCTATATCTCATTAACTGAGACATTTTGAGTAAAATATACAATTACAAATCTAAAATCATTTATTGGACACTATTACAAAATTAAATTGTATCAATTCACAGAAAATCACTTTTTTTTATTTTCTTTTTTTTACAATGTAATAACTCTGCATGGGGAAAAACAGCATGACTAACATGAATCAAACTCCAAAACCGTAGGGTCCAAAAAGCAGCTTAAAGGGATAGTTCATCCCAAAGTGAAAATGTACTAATCATTTACTCACCCTCTGAGTCTCATGAGTGTTCTACAGAAGAAAGACTTGGGCAGGTTTGGAATAATAGGGTGTAACATAATTTTCGATTTTTGGGTGAACTATGTCTTTTAAGCTGATTGTTTTTCACCAGGGACATCAGCATTTCTAGCCTAATATTTTCAAGGAAGATTGCTCTAAATTATGCAAATATAGACTACTTGCTAAAAAACTAATATCATTTATATTTATATTTAGGAAGGTTGTGTCATCAGTCTCAAAAGCACACTTTGACTCATATTGACTCATATTCATCATCATATGAGGACCAAGACACAATGCTATAATTTTAAAGTGAAGAAGAAAACGATGCTGTTTAGTCAGCTACATTCCTTACGGTAGTTTCCCGCTGCTGCGCGCGGATTCTCTTCTGTTCCTTACGGTAAGTGCGTGTGGCTTGTGTTGGTTTTGCGATTGTCACAACTGTAGCACGCGAGAGCAGTGCGCACTACATTCAAGACGGCAAACAACAGATTGTCTGGGAGAAAAGGTAAAATTGAAAATCATTTCTTGGTCTCGTGCAATTTTAATTATTTTACATTTAAACTCAAGCATTAAAAATCGCAGTTTTTATTTATTTATTAATTTTTTCAAAGGGAGCAGAAGTGTTGTTAGGACGATTTTCTTTTTGAAGGCAGGGAGTGTGCAGTCACATTCTCTATGTTTGGTCCGATTGCTAAAACCGTGAAAACTTCTTACTTGCCATTTTAAAGTGTTTCTTTGCTTTAATTCTAGAATAAATAGAACAACTGACTGGCATTATAAAGTTAGCGAATAAATCAACTTTCTTCCACACTCGGCGTGCTCCGTCCCGTGCCTGTCATAATGCATAATGATACTGTCTTTGGACAGTGTGTCTGTGTCAGGGGCGAAGATTTTGCATTTGTGTAATACATGAAATAGTTATATATGAATAGTAAAGGTGTAAGTATAGCCAGGCTACATTAATATTTATAGTAGCCTACATTGTACCAGGCAGTTGCCACTCCCCCTTCGAGATACGTCAAATCTTTACTAAATTCGCCATGTGATACATATGTACATACCTTTGAAACCTATTTTTTTACTATCTCTTCTTATATATACAATTCAAATCCTCCAACCTTCACAGTGCAGTTCACTTAATTTTCCTTTAGTTTGATGTATTTTTTCAGACATGCTATACTATCACATTTCAACACTAACTACTTTTAATCTTTAAGTGTTTGGGGTTGACAGTTACTGAGATGGACAGCAATGTTATTTTAAAATCCTTGTATCTTATATATCTTTACCTTAGTCAGCTGTTGATGGAGAAGTTCTCATCATTCATTGTACTAAAATTGAAATCCAGTCTTGCTGTTACACTTGTATATGACAACAGAAATCAGTGTTAGCAGTCTTATCTATTTTTCATTAGCACAGAATGACATTAAAAGCACTCAATGCATCATTGGTTAGGGAGAGTGTTTCGGAGGGTAAGCATAACAGTTGGTCACAAGGTCTTATTTAGCTTGCAGTGGTTTGGAATAATTGTGTAGTTATGTTTAAATGGACAGGGGTGTGTGTGTGTGTGTGTGTGTGTGTGTGTGTGTGTGTGTGTATATATATATATATATATATATATATATATATATATATAGTCTTGATCAAAAGTTTAAATATTACTTGCAGAATCTGTGAAAATGTGAATAATTTTAACAAAATTATAGGGATCATACAAAATGTTATTTTTTTATTTAGTACTGTCATGAATAAGATATTTTAAATAAAATATGTAGTCCACAAAACAAAACAAAAAAGCTGAATTATAAAAATTACCCTGTTTAAATGGACCCTTGATTCTTAATACTGTGTGTTGTTACCTGAATGATCCATGGCTGTTTTTTTTTGTTTTGGGATGGTTGTTCATAAGTCCCTTGTTTGTCCTGAGCAGTTAGAGAACATATATATGAAACACAATGCGTTAAGAGCAGGTTTTTTTTCTTATTTTGTTTACATATCACATTTTTTTCATTTAGTACTGCTCTTCGGAAGAAACAGAATATACTTACATGTTTCCCAGAAGACAAATTAAGTAAAATTTTCCTTCAAATTCAAAACGTTTTCAGTCCTCAGTCTGAATCTCAAAATTATACAGTTCAAATATGCAAAAGATGCTGGAAACTGAAGAATTAGCAGGACCTGAAGAATTATTCTGAAGAACGTTGGGCAGTTTAACTGCTCAGGACAAACAAGGGACTCAAGAACAACCATCACAAAACAAAACAAAAATACTGTGGATCATCCAGGTAACGACACACAGTATTAAAGGAACACGCTACTTTTTGGGACTTTAGCTTATTCACTGTATCCCTGAGAGTAAAATAAGTCCATCCATACCATTCTCATCCCTGTGCGTGCCATAACTCTGTCTGACGCACACACCACTAGCCTAGCTTAGCACAAAGACTGGAGGGAAACGGCACCATCTAGCCTAATACTCAATAAGTGACAAAATATCACCAACATTTTCCTATTTACATGTTGTGAAGTGTGTAGTTACATCGTGTACTAAAACCGACGGAAAATGAAAAGCGATTTTCTAGACCGATATGGCTAGGAACTATACTCTCATTCCTACTTAATAATCCAGGAACTTTGCTGCCGTACCATGGATGCAGCATGACGCAATGATATTATGCAGCTCCTGAAAATAGTCCCCAGCACGCTCCCTGTGAAAGCAGGTGTTCAAGTTGGTTATGTTGACGAAAGTTAGCCTATTTTTAGTCACTGCGTAAAATCATTGCACCGCTGCCCCAATGGTGCGGCAGCAAAGTTCCTGGATTGAATACGGTGAATAAAATAAAGTCCCAAAAAGTCGGCATGTTCCTTTAAGAATCAAGGGTAAACGTTTGACTTTTGAACAGTCTTGTGGACTATATGTAAACGTTTTATGTAAAATATCTTATTCAGGACAGTACTAAATAAAATATAACATACATTTTGTTTGATCCTCTTACTTTGTTAAAATTATTCATGTTTTCACAGATTCTGAAAGGGGTGTGTAAACCTAAGCAAGACTGTATATATGCTCTCACGCTCTGTTTCTTACATTGTAAGTATAATATACATGTTTCTGATCATAGTGATAAAACAACCTTACCTAAGAACCTGAAGGCATGGACAAAATAGAAATAGCTTATTAGATTTCCTTTTCAGTACCTTTAGCAGTTTTACTGTCTTTTCTAACTGAAAATGTCACATAATGCGATGGCCCTCACCATATAGAATGGAAATAGGAAACACTCTTAATTAGGTCAGTCCCCTGTGTTCTGTCTGACTTCTTTAACCTGCTTCACATTAATTAATAATTTTCTCTGTTCTTCAGATCTCTGTAGATGCATGGGGGAATGTGTATCTAAGTATTTACGCTAAAGACGCTGGACCATATGTTCAGAGAGTGGGATTTTGAATTCTGCGTCCATCTCATTTAACTAGAAGTAAGTTGTTTACATCTGTGTTTGTCCCAAAATTTGATATAATATTTGTAAAATAACAGCATGTATATATTCAGGAAAATAATTTGACTGCATAATGTTTTAAGTTTATAAACCTTTACCATTAATGTTCTTCTAAATAAGATGCAATGTGTAACATGAGACACACAAAAACATTTAGGTGGGGCCTCAAGCTTGAATTGCTCTGATGGAAAATTCCTTTTTATGGAATGTGCATGTGCAGGTCAGGGGCCTGATTCATTGTGGTAATTGTTTTAGTTCATTAATTTCATTATAATTAATTGCAGTGTCAACACATTAAATAGCAGACAGCCATAATTTTGGTCACATCACGGGTCAATAAAATCAGGAACCTATAGACAGTATTGGATGAAATGCTTCCTAAAGCCTCTCAGACACTGTGTCCTTTTGCTGTAGAAAAGCACTTATGTGAGTCACTGAGGAAGATGCATGCTGTGCTTCATGAAGTGAAACATTAACAGCTCTGATTGAGGTAATGGCTATGTGCTTAGTCAAATGACCAATCATCAGTAACCCAAGGCCAGAAAAGGGCCAGAAGGAAACTTTGTTCCCATCACCAGGTGATTTCAATTGTAAATTTGTAGGTATAAGGTTAGGAGTGTGAGGGCTGCGTATTTCTATTAAAGTAGACCGAGCACATTTCCGTTCCATTTATAGTTCTATATGCTAAAAGCCTGTCATTTGATTTCAAGGTTGCTGCTGAAGGAAGCATGCAGCAGGTTTTCGGGGGCAATGAAACAACATGTATCCGAAGCTGCAAATAAAAAGCCCTTTTTAGCTTCCTATTGCTTTCAAAATCAGATTAAAGTTTAAAGTCTTATCTTCTTTACAACCAACCACCCAACCCACCAAGCCATGGCACTCAGCTGAATCTGGCTGATTAACACTCCCATCTTTTCAAAAACCCTCGTCTGTCGCAATCCATAAATTACTCTCACAGTCACAGCTTTGTTCAATGCTTGTACTTAAAGACATCATATGATACTACATGACCTTTCTTATAATACTATTTCGTAAGAAGACATACTGGCATTACAAGTATAAACAAAAACAGAAAAGCACCCAAGCTTTTCCAACACGTCTTGTTTATTGAACGTGTTCTAAAAATGTTGTTAGGGGTGGGCGATCTTCACAAAGTTTCATATCGCGATCTTATAACAATCACAATCCATGATCTGTATCTCGATCTTCCCAATTTTGAGATGTACTATTGAGAATATCAATACTGGAACAAGCCTATGGACTCTACAGTATTTGCACAATTTAAAACACAGTATTGCATTAAACAGTCAGTTTGTTAAAATAGTCAGTAAACCGTGAGTTAAACTTTAAAACACTGTCTTCACTGTATGAATTAAAAATACATGGATTCTTATTAAAACTACTAGTTATTCAGTCAAGAGCAGTGAGTGATTTTGTCTTTGTGTTTTGTTTAACATTAATGACATGACAACAGCATTAGGCTTTAAGGCCAATGCATGGATCTAATATAATGACACTGTTTATTCACTTAAGACATAACTGACTGTCTTTATGTAAATAATCACCAAGATGGACATTTTGACATATTTCTGTTTAGGCATGCGCCTGAACCCCAAATATAATTTGCTCGTCCGTGTTCTGCTCGGTGCGACAGCGCGCTCAGAAAGCGCATGGGGATCAGTCTCTTTCAGTCTCTTTCGGAGTTTAATGCGCTTTTTATAATTCTTTTTAAAATAAATTATGTCCCACAGTAGACTGCATTTTACGACAGTCACGTTACATGATTTGACTGATTTGGATGTTTAGTTAAGGCTTTTAAGGAGGGGCGAAAGCACACTGCTTTTAAGGAAAGGAACAGAATGATCATTTTGATTATCACGTCGTTTTCATTTTAGTTGGAAGCCAAAATCGAAACCAAAACTAAAATTGTATTCATCGCACAGCCCTACTGCTGTTGAATTGTTAAGCATTTCTCTCAATATCGGCTGATTGACTGTCTATTACATATATTTCGAAGGACATTCATTTGACTTAATACATTTACCTTCAGGTCAATAAAAAATGTATCTTTCTATAAAAGCCAATTGACCCTCCACACATATTCTCCAGTCCAGTGTATATGACGGTAAGATTCCTTTGGCATGGAAAGCTCTATGCCACTTAACCATGTGAAATTAGATTCAAAGCAGTCCTTTGTGAAACAAAGTGCAAAATGGCTGTAGCCTTTAAACATAAACCAAATTGATTTTTCCCCACACATGGCCATGGAAAGAACATCCTCAACCCTTTCACTGTCCGACACAGATGACTGCACAACAGCAAAGAGGGTTTTTCATCCTCCAGCCTAATTAGCTTTGGGGGAACCTCTTTAACCAGAGCATTTAAATATTTATCTGTACTAATTTCTTTTTAGAACCATAGGCGTTCTATATGTGCAGGTTTGGGGAAATGCTGAGCATTTTTCTACAGCGGCATGTACATTTAAAATGTGTATACCTTTTCCCAAAAGGACTTCAGTCAGTTAGGAATGATTGCAAATGTTATTATGTATTTTACTGAACTCTGTGACAGTAAACACATTTACAGAGATAAGAGTCAATTTGGCTAAACTGTTCACACAGAATCATTTTAAGATTATGAATGCATGATGATTAGTTGCTTGTTGGCTGTGTGCATATAGGACAGTGCTTTAGAAATGCGAGTACTTGAATGGGCATTTACCTAGTTCTGGCCCTGGAGACTTTAGACTTTATACGTGTTGAATGCGGGATGATTTGCTTTGAAGTCACCACTGAAAAATTGTTAAACAGACTATGATTTGATACTGATTTGATGCTGTAAAATGTTGATTGAGAAGCAGGCTTGTAATTTAATGGTTGTACAGTTGCTTTTGTTAACTTGGTGTTCATATTCAGAGAGAGTAAGCAAACGGCGAAGTTTGTTATTGCTCTGAGCCATCAGGGAGGAAGAGTGTGGGAGACAAATTTATTGTGGGCGAATCAAATTATTGCTGCGATAACTGAAAAAATCCGGTTTGGTCAGCGTTTTTGCCAATATCATGAGACGTTACTCAATGTTCTTATATTTTCATCACATGGGTCATTAATCTCATATCATAGCTTTTGTATTTATTACATATTTGATGTTTTTTGAATGTTGTTATCCCACAATAATATCCACCACTTACCTGACTTGCTGGCAGCATTGTTGATTACAATAGGAACAATCTAATTAGGTCATTCCACATTGTACTGCTCGCTTGTATTGTAGATCTAACATTGGTCAGAAAATGCTATAAAGAAAACTTTATTTAATATTACATTGTAAAGTGAAGTACTTCATTTTTTTTGCATTTGAAATGTACTCAAATCAATATAAATATTAAAAGGATCAATAAAACCAGTGTTATTTTAGTATCATTGAAATACAATTGTGTGTATATATATATAGATAGATACTATTTCATGAATATGTTTGTTCATATTTTAGTGCTGTCAAAATTTGAGTGTTCAAAAGTGTTTGATCAATTTCTGTATATGTCCTACCTGTTAGACATACCTGGAAATCTTAAAGCACTGTTTAAAAGGTTACATGGGTCAAAAACAACGAAAACAATAACTTTTTTTGTAAATTTTAGCTGGGCAGGTAAAAATCTGAATCATACCACCTGAAAAAAAACCCTAGGTTTATGTGAAGATTGTTTTATGGTTACTTAAATAAAATTTTATATTTTTAAAGCCTATTAAATGTTAAAATCGATAACTTTCAATTATACTGTAATGTTGAATTACTATTATTAAAAGCCAAAAATGGGGGTGGGGGGTCTATGTAGTAGAGACATCAGTATTGGTTTCAGTGATACTGGCCTTTATTTATAGCGCTTAGTTAAAAGATTCCATTAAACAAATATTTCAAATATACTGTCTTTTATGTGTTTCTACAACTATTTTGGAAAATAAATGTGAAAGTATTACAGCATAAAATATATTAACTTTTTTAATCGATTGACAGCACTATAGAAGCTGTCTGGATGCAGCAAAGTGGCCTTTGCAAAGCAGTTTGTCCTTCATGTCAGTACGTCATAAATAGAAGGCATCAGTTTACTGTCGAGGATTTGTTGTGTCGCATCGCACTGCTCGCGTCCGGTGTAGGCACATATTTTTATTTTCATTTGATTTTTAGTTAAAATTGGATTTGGATACTCATTTGAACTAACATGTAGAATCAAAGTATTCACAACATGATTTGTTTTATTTTGTAGTATGAAATATAAACTTATGAGAACTGAACAAATTCCGTTCAGTTCTCATAAGTTTTACAACAATGTAAAGTTGTCTTCCTTTTGCCCTTTGCTTTAGTGTTCTGGTGGAAAAATCGGAAGTGTTCATTGTTTATTCTAGCTGATGAATCACCTTAGTTTGGAATATGATCATTATGTCAGCTCTGTTTTACTTCACCGGAACTGTACTGCTTGTTCACATTATTTTCACAGAGGTGACTCGTGGACTTTCCAAGCTTTCCTTCACATGCCAGCTGCCAGGAGGCACAATTCACAGAATTACTATCCAGGGCTGCCCCTGGCAAATGGTTTTTCTAGTCGACTAGTATTTGTTAATTTATGCTTGTAACGAGGTTCGTTGTTGTGGGAAGGAAGGAGGCGGGAACCTGCGAACGTTCAAAAGACTTACATACAATAAATAAACAAAAGGAAAGTAAATCGCGGACAGCCCCTCACGGACGACTGCCCGCACACACACAACAAAACATAAACAAAACTCAACGTAAAGTCCAGGACTGGTCCTCTCTCGTCCTTTCCTGAACTCGCCCGTCCTTTTATGTCTCCGAGCTCCCTCATGAGAGGACTTCGAGACCGGTGTGTCTCGCCACACAGTCAAGCAATCACGCACCGGTCTCCACTCGCTCCTCCCATGTCGCTCGTTCGCCCACCTCGCCACAATGCTGTTAGTCGACTAATTGCAAATGTATAATAATTTAATTACTTAAACCTATACTTGCAAAAGTAATGATTATGAACGTGTCGGAAAAAATTGCCAGGAGACATTTTAATTATTTACTAATAAACTAGTGTTTTATACTACAAAGTTGACGATGCTGACTCTTATCTCTCCACAGTATAATTGATGCGCCTTTTTTTAGAGAGAAAAGCACCTTTCATACAGATTAAAATGTTGCTACTACTTACATGTTTCAAATGATAAGCCATATTTGAGGTCGATGGATGATGGGCGAACGTTTGGATTCCTGCCAGACATACTGTAGATACCACAAGTATCTGCAGCTAACAATCTGTTCCCCAATCTGTCCTAACTTCACCACTTCCTTTTTCGGTGACTAACCGACTAATACAATTTTGGTCGACTAAGCCTCTTCTCGTCGACTATTAGGGGGCAGCCCTAATACCATGTGATATTTCTGTATCTAAAATTACAGAAATGCTTAAATACAATTTAGGTGATAAATAAATACATGGCAGTGCCAGTTTTATTTTGAGCTCTGACTGTGATTTGTGCTTCATTAATACAGAATAAAGAAAATGCCGTCAGCTTAAAACAGTTAATTTCAAGGTTTGCTATTAACTGTGCTTAAACTTTTATACTGGAAGTGTTTCTTGTAGACATAATGCAGCTGCTTTCAGAGGCAGTTCTGAAGAAGGCATCATGTGAAGCTCTTCAAATCAGTATGACAGGCTTGACAGTTTAAAGCATCAGACTTTCAGATTCTCTCTAAAAGTGTTGGTTCTTCTCACAGCTAATGACTCTATGCTGAAGGCATTGTATCATAATAATGTAATAAAACTGCTTTTCTTGACGACTTAAATAAACCTACATAATATAGTGTAGTAAAGCACTGACCAACACATTGATTAGATATTTAACACAACTTCATCTCCATCTCATAATTTTCTGTGAGCTCTAGATGCAACTTTATCATTTTAAGGAACCTGCGCACTCCAAATTTGTGCTTGGTGTGAAATGTTTAATCTGTCAGATCCCAATTCATGTAATATGCATGACTATAAATCCCACCCAGATCTGCACTGACCTTTCTTTTCTGCTGAGTGTGAGAGTGTGTTGTCATGGCGAAAGCTTGACTGATGTGTAAACATGAGATCAAGATGTTCATCTCGGGAAGGTTCTCCACATTCAAACCTTGCTATTTTCGCAAACCTCTTCATAATTTGCATGGATGCAATGTTTTCTTAAGCTGCAGGATGCAGTTAATGACTAGATTACTGCCAAACTGTTTGTTTAGGGTCAAGAGGACTCTGTCACAAGAAGGTTACCGAGCAACAGGCAAATAGCTACATGTTTTGTCATTGCTGGGTAGTATGTGCATGTAAAATCTATTTGAATTAATTCTGCGAAATTAGTTATTTTTGGCCTGTTGAAGTTACACTGCTCAAAAAATTAAAGGAACACTTTTTAATCAGAGAATAGCAAGTCAGTTAAACTCTGGTCAGTTATGTAACTGAGGGGGTTGTTAATCAGTTTCAGCTGCTTTGGTGTTAATGAAACTAACAACAGGTGCACTAGATTGGCAACAATGAGAAGACCCCCCAAAAAGGAATGGTTTTTAGAGGTGGAGGCCACTGACATTTTTTCCCCAACTCATCTTTTCTGACTGTTTTTCACCAGTTTTACATTTGGCTAGGGTCAGTGTCACTACTGGTAGCATGAGGCGATACCTGGACCCTACAGAGGTTGCACAGGCAGTCCCACTCCTCCAGGATGGGACATCAATACGTGCCATTGTTAGAAGGTTTGCTGTGTCTCCCAGTACAGTCTCAAGATCATGTAGGAGATTCCAGGAGACAGACAGTTACTCTAGGAGAGCTGGACAGGGCTGTAGAAGGTCCCTAGCCCATCAGCAGGACTGGTATCTGCTCCTTTGTGCAAGGAGGAACAGGATGAGTACTGCCAGAGCCCTACAAAATGACCTCCAGCAGGCCACTGGTGTGAATGTCTCTGACCAAACAATCAGAAACAGACTTCATGAGGGTGGCGTGAGGGCCTGACGTCCTCTAGTGGGCCCTGTGCTCACTGCCTGGCACCTTGGAGCTTGATTGGCATTTGCCATTGAACACCAGAATTGGCAATGGCAGGTCTGCCACTGGTGCCCTGTGCTTTTCACAGATGAGAGCAGGTTCCCCCTGAGCACAACAATGTGACGAGAATATGCAAGCAATTCCTGGAGGATGAAGGAATTGATAACATTGAATGGCCACCATGGTCACCTGACCTAAATCCAAAAGAACACCTCTGGGACATTGTGTTCCGTTGTCTCATTAGGAGCGTGCCGTGACGTTGTCAGGCATGCATACAAGAATGTGGGGGCCATACAAACTACTGAGAACCATTTTGAGTTACTGCAATGAAATTTCAGCAAAATTGACTAGCCTGCTGCATAATTTTTTCACTTTGATTTTCAGGGTGTCTTTGAATTCAGTCCTCTGTAGGTTGATCATTTTCATTTCCATCAAACGATGTGGAATCCTTTCGTTCATAACACATTACCTAGTCCATATTAGTATAGATATCCAGCATGATATTTTTCCCCATTGAGATCTGATGTGTTTTCAAAGTGTTCTTTTAATTTTTTTCAAATGTAGTATAAATACACCAAATCGAAACTCAAAGATAAACCACTTTATATGTGAAATGTTAAATTTTAATGGTATACTTACATCAAATTTTTGGTATATTTCAAATAATTAATGCTATTATGTCTATGATATGAACACATTTGTTTACTCTTCCTTTAAGTTTGATCATTTACTCTTCTTCATGATGTTTCAAATCCATTGGTCTAATGACTTAATGTGATTTTTCCCAGATTTTCCCCCAAGAGTAGCCAAAAGTCAGGGCAAGCCCTCAGATTTTGGGGAGTCGTAATTGACACATTTCTCTGTATATGGCAAAGTGTATGATGGGCAAAAGTTTTTTTTTTTTTTTGGCAGGTTTTTTTTATACAGATGGAGTCTCAAGTATTCCAGAGAGGCTAGTAATGAAAGTGGGTAAATGCTTCTTGCTAATGGTAGTACGTTTCTGCAATACAAAGGCTAGTTCACACTGTTGGAAGTGCAACAGACACTTGCCAAAACTACAAACTTCTGGGATCAATGCATTTATACGGGTTGCCGTTTGTTGGTGTTTTGCATAGAATGTTCAATCGCCGTTTAGCGAGTCATGTTTGAACAGTCTGGAATGATTTTTCATGTGACATAATAAGACTTAAAGGCACAATATGTCCACATTATCCAAGCTGTTTCCAAGAATTTTTAAATCCAAAGATATAAACAATTTTAACCATGGACTGAGATGGACCGTGTGCATGTGTCGCCTATCAGTGACGTCATACATTTCCGAGGATAAGGCAGGTATAATTATTCTTTCCTGAAAGAAACTCTAATGCACACCTGCAGTTATTTGTATAGAAAATACAGAAAAACAGTAATATTGTGAAATATATATATATTTTTTACATTTTTATAATAACTTTTTATTTTTTTATTTCCTGTGATGGCATTGGAGTCCTTACTCCAGTCTTCGGTTGTAACGAATCCACTGAAGAGGCAAGTTGATGAAACCCAAGTGCAGTTTATTTACAGGTGTGTGAACAGATACAAACAAAGCGATGACCTTGACTAGAAACAGACTTGACTTGAAACAGACTTGACTGGACAACAAACACTCACCAACAGTGGTTACAGCAAATAATACTCGACAAGGACACATGGCAGAACCAGGAAGTGCATGACAAAACATGACAGTGAACATGATAAACTAAAAACATGAAACGTGAACCAACACCTAAACACCCTGTGACAGATCCCCCTCTATGGCGGCCCCTGACGCCCAAACATAACTTCAACACACAAAGTCTTGGGGCGGACTTGGGGAGGATGGTGGGCCAGGCCGTGCCAAGGCACCGGACATGGACCCTGGCGTGGCTGGGGCGGGCCTGGGGCGTGGCGGCCATGGCGGATCAGGAGCCGTGGCGGCCATGGCGGATCAGGAGCCGTGGCGGCCATGGCGGATCAGGAGCCGTGGCGGCCATGGCGGATCAGGAGCCGTGGCGGCCATGGCGGATCAGGAGCCGTGGCGGCCATGGCGGATCAGGAGCCGTGGCGGCCATGGCGGATCAGGAGCCGTGGGCGGCCATGGCGGATCAGGAGCCGTGGGCGGCCATGGCGGATCAGGAGCCGTGGGCGGCCATGGCGGATCAGGAGCCGTGGGCGGCCATGGCGGATCAGGAGCCGTGGCGGCCATGGCGGTAACTCTAGTTCAGGGGGCCATGGCGGTAACTCTAGTTCAGGGGGCCATGGCGGTAACTCTAGTTCAGGGGGCCATGGCGGTAACTCTAGTTCAGGGGGCCATGGCGGTAACTCTAGTTCAGGGGGCCATGGCGGTAACTCTAGTTCAGGGGCCATGGCGGTAACTCTAGTTCAGGGGCCATGGCGGTAACTCTAGTTCAGGGGCCATGGCGGTAACTCTAGTTCAGGGGCCATGGCGGTAACTCTAGTTCAGGGGCCATGGCGGTAACTCTAGTTCAGGGGCCATGGCGGTAACTCTAGTTCAAGGGGCCATGGCGGTAACTCTAGTTCAAGGGGCCATGGCGGTAACTCTAGTTCAAGGGGCCATGGCGGTAACTCTAGTTCAGGGGCCATGGCGGTAACTCTAGTTCAGGGGCCATGGCGGTAACTCTAGTTCAGGGGACATGGCGGTAAGGCCTTCGTGGCCTCAATGTACCTTGCCCCCAAAAATTTTCTTGGGCAGGACGAAGGGGTCTTGGGCTGGAGCATGGGCGTGGGCTGGGCCGGGCGGCCTCGTGGGCTGGGCCGGAGCCTGGATGTGGGCTGAAGCCGGGGACGGCCTCGTGGGCTGGAGCCTGGATGGCCTGGGACGTGGGCTGGAGCCTGGGCGGCCTGGACGTGGGCTGGAGCCTGGGCGGCCTGGGCGTGGGCTAGCCTGGGCGGCCTGGGCGTGGGCTGGAGCCTGGGGCCTGGGCGTGGGCTGGAGCCTGGGCGGCCTGGGCGTGGGCTGGAGCCTGGGCGGCCTGGGCGTGGGCTGGAGCCTGGGCGGCCTGGGCGTGGGCTGGAGCCTGGGCGGCCTGGGCGTGGGCTGGAGCCTGGGCGGCCTGGGCGTGGGCTGGAGCCTGGGCGGCCTGGGCGTGGGCTGGAGCCTGGATGGCCTGGGCGTGGGCTGGAGCCTGGATGGCCTGGGCGTGGGCTGGAGCCTGGATGGCCTGGGCGTGGGCTGGAGCCTGGATGGCCTGGGCGTGGGCTGGAGCCTGGATGGCCTGGGCGTGGGCTGGAGCCTGGATGGCCTGGGCGTGGGCTGGAGCCTGGATGGCCTGGGCGTGGGCTGGAGCCTGGATGGCCTGGACGTGGGCTGGAGCCTGGATGGCCTGGACGTGAGCTGGAGCCTGGATGGCCTGGACGGGGCTGGAGCCTGGATGGCCTGGACGGGGCTGGAGCCTGGGCGGCCTCGTGGGCTGGAGCCTGGGCGGCCTCGTGGGCTGGAGCCTGGATGGCCTGGACGTGGGCTGGAGCCTGGATGGCCTGGACGGGGCTGGAGCCTGGATGGCCTGGACGGGCTGGAGCCTGGATGGCCTGGACGTGGGCTGGAGCCTGGATGGCCTGGACGGGCTGGAGCCTGGATGGCCTGGACGGGCTGGAGCCTGGATGGCCTGGACGTGGGCTGGAGCCTGATGGCCTGGACGTGGGCTGGAGCCTGGATGGCCTGGGCGTGGTCTGGAGCCTGGATGGCCTGGGTGGGCTGGAGCCTGACGGCCTGGACGTGGGCTGGAGCCTGGACGGCCTGGACGTGGGCTGGAGCCTGGACGGCCTGGACGTGGGCTGGCCTGGGACTGTGGGGCTCCTCGTCCACCATTCCCACAGTGAAAGCAGAGCCAGCTAACATAAGGGCATGGTCGATGTATTCCTCCAGGGACCAATGGATCTTACCCCCAGGAAGCTGGGAGCGTAAGGGCTCATTTAGTCCAAATCTAAAAATGTCCTTCAGCGCCACATCATTAAAATCGACCTGATAGCACAGTTCACAAAAGTCCCCACATAGTCCTCGATTGGATGATGGCCTTGACGAAGGTGCAGCAGAGCAACTGCTGGGTTCATGCTGATGGTCGAGTATTCTGTAACGAATCCACTGAAGAGGCAAGTTGATGAAACCCAAGTGCAGTTTATTTACAGGTGTGTGAACAGATACAAACAAACGATGACCTTGACTAGAAACAGACTTGACTTGAAACAGACTTGACTGGACAACAAACACTCACCAACAGTGGTTACAGCAAATAATACTCGACAAGGACACATGGCAGAACCAGGAAGTGCATGACAAAACATGACAGTGAACATGATAAACTAAAAACATGAAACGTGAACCAACACCTAAACACCCTGTGACATCGGTGTCACATGATCCTTCAGGAATCACGCTGCTCAAGAAACATTTCTTATTTTTGTCAATGCTGAAATCAGAAAATAAGGAAAGCATGATACATTTTTTTAGCATTTATTTAAAATATAAATCTTTTGTAACATTATACATGTCTTTACTTCACTTTTGAGCAATTGTGTACTTTCTAAATACATATTTTTTTAAAAAACAAAACAAATGATGTGAATGATGGTTTTATGCTGTATGATTATTGAGAAAATGCATGGGAAATAAATTTATGAAAAGAATGGTTGAGCTTGCTGTGGTTTTGGTGTGAGACCTTTGTTCTCAGTTAATGTGAGAAATGTAAAGATGTTCACCCTCATCTTTAGGGAGAGGTTGTTGCACCAAATCACCAGGTCAATCAGCTTCATCCTCCAGGCTGACTGTCAGCAAAATAGACAATTAAATTGTTGTCAGTTGTCAGGTTACAGAGTTTAAATGTGTTGGCAAACTGCTGTGATTAAGTAACATGTTGTAAGCGCACGGCTAATGGAGAATTAAAATGTTTGCCCTCTGTGCGCTTCATAAAACCCTCTTTGAACGTTAAGACAATGACATAGAGGAAATGAGATGCTCAACATTTCAATAGAGGGCACATCATTAATAACAGCCAGCCTCAAATAGCTGATTAATGATTAGAGAGGCATGATCCCTGAATATATTTATAATCATATGAAAGGCATAAAGTTCATACCATTTGTGTTACTAGGCAACTGAAGCAACTTAATGTTTGCTCTAAAGATAATGATATGAGATTGAAGAACAATTGGATGAGCTGTCATGGATGGCAGACTGTGAATAAAAACGGATGGAGCAGACAGTTTATGTTTTGCATTCATAATCATGCTGTATTGTATAGCCTGGAGGATTTTTGAGTTTCCCTCGGTCCAAATGTCAAAATAATAACAGCTGTGAAATGAGCAGGTGGTGAGATAGGTGTAATTTCTGGTTTTCCTGCGCAGCTGCACTGTATTGTATACAGATTGATTCAGTATAGGGTACTGATAGAAAGGATGAATTTATCAAATAAATATGGTTTGTCGCTCATTGTCACATAACTTTTTGTGTAATAAGATGCATGATGATAGCTAGAAAAACTATATTATATTAATCTGCATAATGTCTAGCTCAGAGTTCATTTGTGACAGTATTTTGGTGGATTGATTTAGCTTTGTCTCTCCATACTGGCGTGATGAATCGAATCTTCAAGCTAAAGGAACTGGATGAAATTTTTGAATGCTACCGATCCACAATCTGATTTCTGAATTATTATGCAGCCTGAATCATAATCATAATCAGAGGAGAACTGACCCCCGACTGAGCCTGTTTTTTCCCCCCTCCATTCTGTCACCTGATGATGTTTGGGTTTCTTGCCACTGTCGTCTCTGGTTTGCTTATTTGGGGACACTTGTTTGCTTGTTTCTTTTGGTCCGGACCCCAAAATTTTTTGTCTTGGTCCGCTTAGCGGTCATATTGACATTTTAACACCGAACCTAAAGATACTGAACCTAAAGGCATAGGGATATGTTCAAAACCTGATTGGTTCTCAACCTGAAAAACCTGTATATTTTGTGACGGAACTTACCAAACAACCAAACCAGTGCTGTGTGCTGGGCTAAATGCGCCTGTTTTATGTGCGTAGCTACATATATTGGTATACTGACCAGCTGAGAATTCGTGAAGAGCTTATAAAATGTGTAAGGGTGTCAAAACAGCAGCAGGAATCAAATCCGTCACACACGCAAATGAAGATTTGCTGTGAGTTGACGCAGTTCTTGCAGAGAAAAAAACAGGTATGCTTGAGCACTCTGTCCTTTTTTAGGGCCGCATCTTGTGACATCTCTATAATATCTCTCTGTTCTCCTCTGATAATGTCCCGTTTTGAGTTTGCTTACATGTCTTTGGCCTGTGTTACGCTCATATTTCATTTGTACCGCACCAGAGTTGGTATGGAAGTGTATCGAGACCCATCTTTTCATCGTGTCATCTGCTTGTTTGGTGCACACCAGGGTTCAGATGGCAGCATTGACACTCAAATGAACCGCACTAAGGGTGCTTTCACACTAGCACTTTTGGTGCGCACCTGGGTTCAATTGACGTCAGAGTTTGGTTCGTTTCGATGATGTGAACGGTGTCTTCGTTTAGTTAACCCATGAATTGCCACCACATTTTTGCCGGACTCGGCACGGTTCGCGGGTGCGCACCCGAGTCCGCTTAAAAATGTGGGCGGCAGTGGTTCATGTAGGTTGGCTACAAACCAGAAGGTTGGTGGTTCCATCCCCGGTTCCACCTGACCAAGTGTCGAGGTCTCCATGAGCAAGACACCTAACCCCAGCTGCTCCCGACGATCTGGATGGCGCATGGCTGACACCGCCGTCGGTGTATGAATGAACGAGTTAATGAATGGGTGGATGTGAGGCAATATAAAGCTCTTTGGTGGACATGGGTCTGTTGAAAGCGCTTTATTTTACCATTTAAAAAGGTGGTCTGGGGTTCGGTTCATGTGAACTCCGGTACAATTCGCTGCTGATGTGAACGTAATCGTACTAAATCGTGTAAGTGAACCGCTATTAATGACGTTTGATTTGATAAAAATGTGTGTTTGTGTGTTTCACTCATTTTCCTGACGAGCGTGACTTACATACTGCAAGCAGAAAGTTGTAGATCTAATTTCTGCTTGTCTTCAGCATTCTTTAGAGCATTTGCAGTACATTCACGGCAGATAGACACAAGTGCCATTACGTGAAGCTTTGGTAACAAAACCAACGGTTCAAAAACAAAAATATAAAAGTGAAGTGAGCAACGCTATGCACTTTGCCACCTTCTCGCTTGCAGTCATTACCAAGCAAAGGCGTAAACAGCTGCTGCTTTGAAGATGCAAACGCACCCCGGTTGGGACCCAAATAATATAATATGAACACAGTCCAGTGGGGGAAGGGGGGGGGGTAATATTCATGCCAAGTAATATTCAACAATATTATTGATTTGACTGCACTCACACTATTGGATAAGACGACAGCATGACTGTTTTTCTGCAGAACTGCTTTAAAGATTACATTAACTAATTTAATAATTAATGATCTTTACAACAGAACTTAACTAACTTTTACTATACATACTATTATCGTATCATAATGCAACTTTGCTATTACTATAGACCTACACTGAAAATACTGATTCAGTCACATCCACATTCTTTCCAGCTTACACTGGGACATGAATATTTAATATGGTTGCATTTATGTGCAGTTGTGCACTGAACTTGATTTGATATTTCAGGGTTATGAGTGTTGCTTGACTTTTTGTCTCTTTGTTCTATTGTTAAGTATTAGCATACTGTCCTGGAACATTGCATAGCTGTAATTCTATGTGAAAGACCATAACAGACTTATACTTGAGCGGTTTAAGTGGAAGTATAAATGTTCTCATTGAGTTAAAGCCAAAAGCCTGTTCAACTTTCATGATGTCATTGGATTTTAAAGGGTTTATATCTCTTTAGAGACTGTTAATAGCATTTAATACAATGTTTAGATTTCAGCATTTAGATTTTTTATTTATAAAAAAAAGCCATTTAGTACTAACAGCTGTTGTTTAAATGCCTCAATAAAGTAAATTTGTGGTCCATTTTGGCATGTGCCTGCAGTTTTTCTCTCTCTTTTTTTATTAGCTGCCTTACTCAGTTGTCTAATGGGAAGGAGTTGAGTAATGGAATAGAACATCACTCTAACCCTACAGAGTCTTTGGGGCTGCTCTCCTTCAGCAACATCAGTTAATCTTTTAGCAGTAAGCTGCGTGTAGTGTCTCACAATAAGCTAAGCACTCAGCCTTAGTTTGTGCTTTCTTTCCTCATTATATTGAGGGCTAAAGAGCTAGGATCAACATGAGCCAGCTGCTGTCATGAATCAAGCTCTATTCATTAACACCAAGCTAATCAATTAGATTGGGTTGTTCAATAAAGAGTCTGACTCTGCACAAGGTATCAGAGAAACGTGTCCTGTTCCTTTCTGTGCAGAAGAAAGTTGCTGTCTTTGAACCTCTTTGAAAGTGTTTTCCATCCCCCGAGGCATGTCAGGTCATTTCGAGTCTAAATTTTCCTCACGGAAGCATAATAAGATATACATAATAACATTTCCTGTTACTGATGAGACATTATGTGTTGTTTTTCCCACCTAAAAATTGAATTCATTACTGTAAAGCTGTTCACAGTTCATTGACGGTGAACATTTATGCAGTCATGTCACAAGGTAATCGCTGGCTCTTTTTGTGTTTGCTTCTAAAAACAACCCAATATTTATGGCCATTGTTTGAATATTAAAAATTTTTTTGTGATAAAATTGTGTTAAATTGAGTTTCATTCATGACACATTAAATTGACACAGTAAAGACATTTATTTATCATTTTCTCTATTGCAAATACATGCTGTTCTTTTGAATTTTCTATTCATCAAAGAATCCTGAAAAAAATTCTCACACTTTTCTCAAAAAAATTAAGCAGCACAACTGTTTTTAACATTGATAATAATAATAAATGTTTCTTAAAGCACCAAATTATCAACATTATCAACATATCATAAGGATTTCTGAATGATCAAAAACATTTGCTTTGCCATCACAGGAATAAATTATATATATTAAATATATTAAAACAGCTAATTATTATATATTATAATAATATTTCACAATGTTGCAGTGTATTTTTGAATAAATTGATGCAGCCTTGGTGAGCATAGGAAAATATTTGCATTTTTTTTTCCAAAACAAAACTCTTACCAACCCCAAACTTTTGAATAGAAGTGTATATAACAAGCATGCAAGAGACAGGGAATATTATATGTAGATGTTTGTGAATGAAGGGCATTGGAAGGGAAATCTGTGGAGTTCTACACACATGCATGCATTCTAAATGGTCCTGGTTATAACCTTGATGTCGCTTTCTTTACAATCTTTAATTTTTTTAAAGTATATCCCTATTCAGCTGATACAGTTCTACTGCTGTCTTGTTTAATTTAACCTGTGTAAAACCTTACTGATAGCTATGATTATTTGTAGACACAGTTGTGAAACAGAATGCAGACATGCTATTGTTAAATTTTCACAAACTCTGCATATAACTGGTTGTGATTTTCTTTTCTTCACCATAACTGGAATGCTTGTCACAAACAGTTCTGAGAAAGTGCCCCTGCTGATGTGTTATCGTTTTTTTAGTCCCTCTGACAGATCATTGAAGTGCCTGCTTTTCTCTGCTGCCATGGCCTCCACACCGCCACCCCTTATGAAGAAGCACAGTCAGACTGATCTTGTGAGTCGCCTCAAGTCCCGCAAGGTTCTGGGTGTCGGCGGGGAGGATGATGATGGTGAGGTGCACAGGTCAAAGGTAATGTCACACCTGCCCTCATCAGTCTTTTTCATAATTGACCTCAATAGTGGTTATTCATGCAAGAAAGCTTTTTTTTTTTAAATTACTATTGATATGCAATCTGTGGGTAGGTTCCCTGATTTAAATAATAATAAAAAATTGTTTATGTTGTCTAATTTTAATGCCTTTTATGGGTTTTCAAATTATTAGTGCAACTTGGGTGTGTGTGTGTGTGTGTTTGTGTAATTAATAATATATTCCTTCAACAGCAACCACAATCAAAAGCATTTAATGAATTTATTAATTTTATTCATAATAATAATATATTATTATTATTATTATTATGACTAATTCATATAATATTCTATTCAAATATTAGTTTATTATTATTTAAATAATATATAAATTACATATGATAAAAATATTCTTTTTGGGTTGTTGGATTATAGCTGACTTTGTTTTTCTGATCATGGAATAGAAAAGTGGCTGTTTATCATTCATATATTTCTGTTTAAAGGAATATTCACTACCGTTCAAAAGTTTTTAATCTGTAAGATTTCAAATGTTTTTATAAGAAGTCTCGTTAACACTTTGGAATAATAATCATTAGTTAACCACAGTGGGTACGGAAAGTATTCAGACCCCCTTATATTTTTCACTCTTTGGTATATTGCAGCCATTTGCTAAAATCATTTACGTTCATTTTTTCTCATTAAAATGATGTAAAATAACCAGATGTTTTTTTCTGTTTTGAATGAGACATGTCCTCCTGGCTACTGTTATTTCCAAAAAGCTTGTAGCTCTGGTGGTGGCCTTGCTATATTATACTGCAGTCTTTTGGATATTCCCTCTGGCCCTCCCTGAGCTTACTTCATTTGAATGTTTGGGGTTTAATTTCAATGTTTAAATTTCTTTGTGTTTACATGTTTGTGTTGATTTTTAATTTAATTCTTAATTTGTAATTGCTCTAACTGCTTTATTTATTTATTTTTCCTCCCTTTGTAGCCTTTTGAGAATTTCTTTATAAAGTAAAGTTCTTCATTATTATTATTAATGTACACACAGCACCCCATATTGACAGAAAAAAACACAGAATTGTTGACATTTTTGCAGATGTATTAAAAAAGAAAAACTGAAATATCACATGGTCCTAAGTATTCAGACCCTTTGCTGTGACACTCATATATTTAACTCAGGTGCTGTCCATTTCTTCTGATCATCCTTGAGATGGTTCTACACCTTCATTTGAGTCCAGCTGTGTTTGATTATACTGATTGGACTTAATTAGGAAATCCACACACCTGTCTATATAAGACCTTACAGCTCACAGTGCATGCCAGAGCAAATGAGAATCATGAGGTCAAAGGAACTGCCTGAAGAGCTCAGAGACAGAATTGTGGCAAGGCACAGATCTGGCCAAGGTTATAAAAAATGTCTGCCACAGCTTCCTAAGAGCACAGTGGCCTCCATAATCCTTAAATGGAAGACGTTTGGGACAACCAGAACCCTTCTTAGAGCTGACCGTCCGGCCAAACTGAGCTATCGGGGGAGAAGAGCCTTGGTGAGACAGGTAACTTGTTGCATCTTTCCCAAAAAGACTCATGGCTGAATTAGATCAAAAGGGTGCTTCTACTAAATACTGTGCAAAGGGTCTGTGACCATATGATATTCCAGTTTTTCTTTTTTAATAAATCTGCAAAAATGTCAACAATTCTGTTTTTCTGTCTATATGGGGTGCTGTGTGTACATTAATGAGAAAAAAAAAATGGCAAGCAATATAACAAAGAGTGAAAAATGTAAGGGGGTCTGAATACTCTACATTAACTAATAATGAACTGTGCTTCTAAAGCATTTATTTATCTTTGTTAATGTTAATTTCAACATTTACTAATACATTATTAAAATCTTGTTAGCATTGGTTAATGCACTGTGAACTAACATGAACAAACCATGAACAGCTGTATTTTTATTAACTAACGTTAAGAAAGATTTACAAATACAGTAACACGCTGCTCACGGTTAGTTCATGTTAGTTAATACATTAACTAATGACCATTATTCTAAAGTGTTACCAAGTCTCTTATGCTCACCAAGGCTGCATTTATTTTATTAAAAGTACTGTAATATTGTGAAATATTATTAAAATGTGATACAAAACTGAATTTTCAGCATCACTACTCCAGTCTTCAGTGTCACATGATCCTTCAGAAATCATTCTAATATGCTTATTTGCTGCTCAATAAACATTTATTATTATTATCAATGTTGAAAACACTTTTCAGATTCTTTGATGAATAGAAAGTTAAAAAGAACAGTATTTATCTGAAATTGAAAGCTTTTGCAACATTGTACTACCGAGTTTTGGATTAAAACTGTTAAAATTTTTACATTTAAAATAAATTCTGTTCTTTTGAACTTTCTATTCCTCATAGAATCCTGATATTCAAATAGAAAATTGTTATTCTAACATTTTAATAATATTTCACAATATTACTGGTTTTATTTTTTTGTATTTGGAATAGCAGCCTTGGTGAGTGTAAGAGACTTCTAAAAACATTAATAATCTTACAGATCAAAAACTTTTGAACGTCAGCGTATAATGATAGAATATATCGCACACAGGGTCCTCTTGCTTAATGGGAGGTAGGAATACATCTACACAAACCACAAATGTGTTGTGCATTAGAAACACACCTGCAATGAGGAAGATGGCTGACTAGATGAGTTGTGGCACAGTGGAATGGCATCTCAGCTCTAGGACAGTAATTGTCCTCACACACTCATCCTGAAGAACAGTGTGCAGTCATGTTGCACCACTATGAATTAGGGATGTGTGCAACGATTCATTTAATTAGCGTTTAAAGTGAAATTTTGCAACCGACTAGTCAAATTTTAAGCATATCTTCTTCCTTAGGATGATGACATAACTGTTCAGGTATCAAGTAAGTTTCATTCATAATGTTTCTCCTTCAATCCAATATACATTTTTATAGCGTATTCTGGAAGTATAACAAGCCTATAAGAAAGCTTAATGCTTATATACTAGTTTGATATGACAGAAGAAAACAGAAAAGTATTGTGTAGGCTTTCAAAATACTTTCTCATCTCGCTCATCTTCCGAATGGACATTTCCCTGAAAGTGCCGCCATTCGTGAGCACCACAGATATAACCAACGCATGCAAAATCTAAGGTAAAATTAAAGGATTTTTTCCCCCTTCAGAAATACTAATAATTAATTTTAAAATGTACATTAACATGACCAAACTGTAAACTTAGCTATTGAAAAAACATAAAGCAAAATAAAAATAAAAATAAACAACTTGTATTTTTAAGTTGACTAGCAGCGGTATCATTAATTGACCAGTTGACTAGTCACACACATCCCGACTATGAATAGCCCACAATGAGAGCTTAATGGCATGACTACCCATCTCACGCTCAGCACTATTAAAACTCATGGGGCTTTGAGGTAGTCCACATGAAACATGGGCAGCACTCAGACACAGCTGCCCTTTCTGCCCCTGCAATGTACATCAAACCTTGGGTAGGGTCACAGAGAAAGATCTAAGAGAACATCCATTAAGGGGCAGTCGCCCATCACCCTCTCTTTCAACAGAGATGGCTCAGCTAGCACCATAATGGCTGGAGATGTATGCATGAATCCAGCTCCATGTGAGCTTTCAAGAGATCCTATATTAATAAATTAACAGTTTCACCAGTCAAAGTAGATCTTTTGGGTGAAAAATATGTTTGACAACTTAAAAAATTCATTTGTGGTACAAAATGATTTTGCTCTTCCATTACTATTTGAAGACTTGCACACTCATGATATTGATCTTTCTGTTTATCATAGAACCTAATGGGAGGCATGATGTATTCGAAGTACTCTGTTTAATTTCTCCATTAGTTTGTCACTCAAACAAGCAGTTTCTGTGATCCTGTGGTCAGATGAACATACTGCGTTGAAGGAGTGCAATGGATTACAGCACTCATGGGTCAGATCATATTACGTTTTTTGACTCATGGATCGGATCATCAGGGAGAGGAATTCAGGGTATTTTCCGATCACTCGTGTTTTGATTTACACAGTTTATCGGCATTGCCACACTAAACTCTGTTCTCTGAACCAAATTCTCAATGGCCTAAACCAATTTGTAGAATAAAAGTTTAGACACCATTTGCAAATCTCATGCACTCTTTTTGCCAAACTAAACCTTCTCACTCACTAAAACACATTTTGCACCATGATGCACAAAATGGTAAACACAAGTGGCAAAAGTTAAACGCAGCTGATACACAGTTGTCATCGTTTACACACAACGGCTCACAATTGTGTCTAATTATGTGATCAAACCAACTGTACAAAATATGAGCCAGTTCAGATTGCACAGGTGATCAGAGTGCGCCAACAATGAATGGAGAGGGAGAGGAGGAAGAGGATGTGTAAGTGGTGGTGAATGAGGAGGAAGAGGACGAGGAAGAGCAAGGTGTGAAAACAAGACTGTATCTGGCACACCAGAGGGTTTTTCCCTTTGCCTGGCTATATAAGTTACTTTTTTTTCTTTAACTACATGCTCTGGATGCTAAACCCATTTTTTAATGTAGTATCTAATAAATAACTTAAAAATAAAAAAATAAATAAAAAATATCAGGAATACATTAAAAATACACTAGATGCGCTAAAGAAGGGACGAAGGGAAAAAAAAAAAAAAAAAAAAAAAAAAAAAAAAAGAAATATAAGCTTTGTTTGATTTTGAGTACAGGTGAAATGGTTTTGAGCCTATTGTTTAATTTTGCCAAGGTTTCAAGACCTTGTTTTTTTTAATAACAAAAAACATGAATACGACTTGATTTTTACTTTTTACATTCAGGGGTAGAAAATGCATTTAACGGCTTGATTATTCAATCCCTAATGCGGGTGGAAATGAAATGCCCCTTTCCACTGATTGGTCAACCAAACATCAAACCGTGCCATCATCAGTTGTTCATCTAATTTGCGCAACAAAATAATCGTCATCCGCTGCTACAGTTGTATGATTCTTAAAGTGTTTATTGCAACTACATTTTTTCATCTCATTCTCATCAAACAGCTGGACTAACACTTGAACGGTTTAAAATCACTTGAATGTTTAAATTGGCAAGGCTTAAAATGTGCAAATGATAAACATTTAATCTATGATGGCTAAACTTTTAATCCACAAGTCAGATGCGTGCCAAACTGCGTGGCCAGATCTGGATCAATACGACCCGTTACACCCCTACTGTTGTATCATCTGCCATTACTGGTCTTATGAGAAAACAGAGTACTCCCTGTTCCCAGCAGATGTCAAGATGTGTTAATCCCCATAGAAACAACAGGAGCAAGGTGTCGATTGAGTGGTGGTCTCCATTGAACATGACATGCTCTTGTTTCTCTGTGTTTCACTATATCTCCACGAGAACTTTTCTCCTGAGAGTAGTCAATGACCTGCCATACTAGCTACTGCGGTTTTCTTGGTAAATACAGCAGCATTTGTTCATATACAGTTCTGGCAATGTCATTTGAATAAATTGCAGTAAATATTAAATATATTAGAATAAGCAAAACCTATAAAATGGAACCTGTGTCTGTGATGTCTGTGATATTAGTTTTACTCTAAGCCATTACAATTTTATGTGCTCCTGAGAGGCTAAAACAATCGCTGCGCCATACAAACGCACACCATGTACTAGGACAGATGGATGTTTCTTTTTTTCCTTAAAGGGGCCTACCTCAACAAGAAACATGCATTAGGAATTAGAAAAAGAAAGTACTATTATATGCAGTCCACATGTTTGCACTGATCAGGACCACGTTCTGTAGCCCACAGCAGTCACTTTCCATCACTCCCATTCACCTTCCATCACTTTCTTGCTTCCCGCTGTAAAATGACATTTAGCCAAGAGTTCAGTTTCCCATCAGAAACAGATCGGGTTTTCATCAACACTAAATTACCCATGCTGCAGAGGCTTTTAGTGGAGCATGGCAGAGAGGGACATGGATAGATCCCTATCTTTTAGTGTGTGAGAAGAAAGAGAGAGCCTGCATGTTTAATGGCCATTAGGGTGTGTTGTGCTTTTTAGGCCTGAAAGCCACATACATCATTTTGAGATGGAAATGGAAAGGAGCGAGGTAAAATCATTGGGCTAATTTCTTATAGAGCACATCAAAGTAAGGCAAATGCCTGTTTATGTGTTTCAAAGACATTGCTACTGTAAAATTTGCCTGCTAATTTCCTACTGCACATTTGACCCTTCGCTAAGCCCACATCCATGGTTAGTATTCATGGATCTGACAAGCTTTCACTGCTGTTGATATAACATCTAGTTAAATATACAATTATATACACTATTTACCAAAAAGGTTCTCAGTATGCTTTGGGGTTTCATCATCTGGCATATGCTGCTAACTATCCAGATACACAGTACTAATGTTAGATGAGCTCAAGTTTGTTAAAAAAATATGGCAGATGGTAACAGTTTAGGGGTAGGATTAATGTTTTAATGCCAGTTAATGTTTTTAAGACAAGGCTTAGCGAAAGGTCCATTGCTCTTCTTATCTTAACCACCTGTTTCCTTTTGCCCACAAAATGTTCACTACTGTTGGGAAGTAATTCTTTTTTATATTATATTAGTGTACTTTTATTAAGTAAGGAAGCATTGAACTGATCAAAAGTGACAGTAAAGTAACATTTTATGCTGTTACCCTGATATGTTTGTAAAGCGCTTAAAGTAGTACATATGAAAGCGCTTTACATTCATTCATTCATTCATTCATTCATTCATTCATTCATTCATTCATTCATTCATTCATTCATTCATTCAATTCATATTTTAAATGCTGTTTTTATAAACTTTTTATTCAAAGAATCCTGAAAAAAGTATCACGTTTTCCACAAGCATATTAAGAGCTGTTTTCAACATTGATAATAATAAAAATGTTTCTTGAGCACCAAATCAAAATATTAAAATGATTTCTGAAGGAGTATTGATGCTCAAAAGCCAGCATTGCCATCAGAGTAAATTACATTTTAAAATATATTAAAATAGAAAACTGTTATTTTAAATAATAATCCTATTTCACAAAATTGCTGTTTTTACTGTACTTATCAAGTAAATGCAGCTTTGGTGAGAATAATTTTGAGTTGGTTCCTCTAGAGCTTTATATAGAACTCTTAAACAGAGCATTCTTCTGCGAAATCCCCCGTCACTTACAGAATGATGAGAGTTGGGCTACCCAAACAAAGCATAATATTGTACCATCTTTCACATCCTTATCTGTATTTGTCTGATTCTGTCTGAAGGAGCTGTGCTCCCCTGTGGCCCACAGCCTCGATTACGAACACAAAGCCATCATTGTGAAACCACCTAGCCTGCTGTCAAAATACACCTATTAAATCAAAACAAAACTCAAACTTTCCTATCAGTCCCTCCAAATGCTACACCAAAGTTTCCATTTTCACAAAATAAAACCACGTCCCTCTGCATGGACCATGGCAGGCTTGTGCTATAAGCAAATCTGATAATCCCCTTTTCTGAGTCGGGCCTGTTTTGCTAAATTGGACATTTTCCTTCCATGGGCCTGTATTTTAGTGCGCCACCTTGCTCTGCTTATAGAAAGATTGTAAAATCTTTATGAGTAGTATGTGAATGTGTCGTATTAATTATTACATTTATAAAAATAAGTTAGATAATTGACTAAATGTTGCATGCTGATGATAATTTCTCATTTTGCAGATCAGCCAGATGTTGGGTAATGAGATAAAGTTTGCTGTACGTGAGCCCATTGGTCTCCGGTAAGACTCTGACACCCTACTAATTGAATCGCTCCAACATTCATTGCAGGTTGTTTTTGTTTTGTTTAGATTGTGGCTCAGTTGTGTCTTATAAGAGGCAAGTTGGTTTGATGTGTAATTTCCTTCATTCTCTCATTGCAGGATTTGGCTCCTCATCTCTGCAGTGATGTTCACATCGACATCCTTAATGGTAAGCAGTTACCTCAAAATAGTTCATGCTCCAAAATCAAGTAATGCTCATTATGTTTTGTTAATTATTTACACAACAAAAGTTTTTTTTTTTTTTAAAGAAATTAATACTTCTGTTCAGCAAAGATGCATTACATTGATTAGAAGTGACAGTTAATACATTTATAATGTTACAAACTAATTGTACCGGCCCCAAACTTTTGAACTTAATATTAATTGACATGAATTGATAATTGACATTTCTCATTTCGCTGCCATCTTAAGTTTTTTTTTTGCGTCTTTAATGCCTCTCATTACAGTCATTATGTGACCATCTTCTCTGTGTTGTAGGCCCTGGCTTTCCCAACCAGCTCTACGAGATAATATTTGAGCTAACCACCACCAGGATCTCCATCAGACTCTTCGGCGGAGCCCTTCTATGTATGTTCAGTTTTTTTTTTTTTCATTTGAACTATACACATATGAAAAATGCTTCTCAGTATTTTACTTTGATAGTCAAGAACAACCTCTTTTCTTAGTCTTCTATTAACACTTTTCCAATTTTTAAGAACGATCTGAAAGGTCCCCAAACTCCATCAAAAACTGTATATTTATACCTTAAAATATAAGTTATCTTTTCCATTGACATATTTGTTACCATTTCTTTTAGCCAACCTCTTATATTGGTGCACAAATACTTTGCCAATTTAAAGAATTTACTTGAAGAATACATATATTTAGAAATATATACTCCCTCTTTTTTAACGTGATCTCCTTGGGATATAAATTAAATAAAAAAGTAAAGGTGACAATGGAAAGTAAACATCAAGGATCTTCTCTATTATTTCTTTCACACCTTTCCAAAAATGATTGAATTCTTCGCAATCTCATATGCAACAATATAGTGTTCCTTTAAAGGAACATACTGACTTTTGGGGACTTTATCTTATTCATTGTATCCCCCAGAGTTAGATAAGTCCATCCATACCATTCTCATTTCAATGCATGCCGTAACTCTGTCAGACACGTAATAATCCAGGAACTTTGCTGCCGTACCATGGATGCAGCAGGCGCAATGATATTACACAGCACCTGAAAATAGTCCCCAGCACGCTCTCTGTGAAAGCAGGTTGTCACATTGGTTATGTTGACGGAAGTTAGCCTATTTTCAGGCACTGCGTAATATCATTGCACCGCTGCCCCCATGGTACGGTTCCTTGATTATTACGCAGGAATGAGAGTATAGTCCCTAGCCATATCGGTCTAGAAAATCAATACTTTTATTTTTCCGTCGATCTTAGTACACTATGTAACTATACATGTAAATAGGAAAATGTGGGCATTATTTCGTCACTTATTGAGCAGTAGGTTAGATGGGACCGTTTTCCTCCAGTCTTTGTGCTAAGCTAGGCTAGTGGTGTGTGCATCAGACAGAGTTATGGCATGCACTGAGATGAGAATGGTATGAATGGACTTATCTAACTCTGATACGGTGAATAAGCTAAAGTCCCCAAAAGTCGGCATGCTCCTTTAAACTCACTGCATCTTAAGCAAGTGTCAGGGACATTTTTATTATATTTATGTAATACAACTTGCAAGTTATATAGATCTGCATGTATGTTAAGGTTTAATGGGATAAGGTGAAAGACTATAACTACAAAGCCTGTTCTAACTTACACATTTGTTACATGGCTGCAAGAATGCGGGCACCCTTTCCATATAGTGAATTTGTCAATTTCATACATGTAAATATCTGACTATAAAGTCTATAATGAGGAGAAATTAATTGTAAAAAAATCTTTGACAAATTTGACAGATCTATAAGTTCCACAAGGACCAAAAAAGTATGCCGTCTGTAAAATCACTGCGGATTTCATGAATTTTCTTTAAAATATGTATTGGACTTTGTAAAACGGGCCACCTCCATGTTAATACCCATAATTTTGGAAAGGGATATTAAAATGTGCATTTCTCCACATATTATTGGAAATGTAGTGTATATGTGCACTTCTTTACACTTGAGCTTTTTCCTCTCTCAATTTATGCAAGGCAAATGCATAATGTAAACACATTTGTGTAAGTCTGTCTCCCACTCACAGGAAATATTCATGACTAGATTAGTATTTCAAGAGGTATGAATATTTTACGCTTTGGTTTTAAAAAATGGATGAGTCCATACAATTTCATTTAGCCACATATAGGGCAGGGCTTTCAGAGTGCTGGGTAGTGCTGCTGTACTAGAACTAGTAATGACCCCCTGCTGGTCCCAGGACGCTTCACAACAACAGCACATGCCAGGCACACCCCGTGCTTGAGCTTACAGTCAGCCGTAGGAGGTCCTGTATTATAAAAGATTGCAGGGGTGGCTTATGGGTGTGTGAAAGAGACTGTTTTGTGGAAATAAAATCCCTTCCCTCCCTATGCTCTTATTTCATTATGAACAGCAGCCTATTTGTCTTTTCTCAATAATAGCATAACACAGCCCCTAATTCAGCATAAATAAGTTTCCCTCCCCAATTTGTTTAGATTTCAGCCCTAACCAGTGGGTGATATAGAATATTATGCTACTGTGATTAGATACATTATCTATCTCCGAATGCTCAGGAGTAGGGTGCTGCAGCAGAGCTCTGGAGGCTTTGCTGTATGTACACATGATATTAGTATGCAAATATCAGAAGGGCTGCATTTTGCACCCCTCACTGAGCTCCAGTGTGACACCTGGTTTAGCTCACAAACAATTCATACCCCTGTGGCGCTGCAAGGTGTGAGTGCTCTTCTGTCAGATCAATGGCCAGTTCAGTGGTGGGAATTACTCAAGCAAGGCTGGAAAAATAGTGCTGGCAGATGGCACTTGGCAGGGTTGAAGAAACTGCTACCCTCCTTGTTATCCATATCCGCAGTGTGGGAGGAGATCAGAAGGACTCTCTGCGCTTTTCCCTGAACAGAATCAGAACCCACGGCAACATTGGTCCTCTGATCTTGGGCCAGATTTCAAGCTTTTTAATTCCGAGCCTAAGTGCTTGGGTTTTTTGAGGAGATTCCGCATTAAATTGAATTAGTGAGCCCCCTTTATTGTTTCTACCAGACTTAGGATGATGTGTTTCCTCTTCCCAACAGGTATCTCATTAATCCTGTGGAATGGCTTGTACACAGCTGAAAAGGTCATCATTCAGTGGACGTTACTTACGGAAGCGTGTTACTTCGGGGTACAATTTCTAGGTGAGAGAGGGTTTGTTTTCTGAGAACAGTGGGCAGACAGTACTAAGGGACGTGAGAATGGAAACTGACATTTAATCTTTGTTCTACCCATAATTAAGGGACATTTAGGCTGGAGGAAAATTTATTTAGGCCACTTTAGAATGGTTAGCAGGGCTCAACAATATGTTTTTTTTTTATTTATTTTTTACATGGTATATTCTATTTAATATATATATATATATATATATATATATATATATATATATATATATATATATATATATATATATATATATATATATATATATTTTATGTGCCAGAAAAAATATTTCTTAATATTTACTTAATATATTATGTTATTTATTTGTCTTTATATTATATTTGCTAGCAAGGACTTTCATTAGCATTAATAATATTAAATTATACAGCAATAATGTGGCTGCATGATAGCTGAAAATTGTTTAAATACTTGCAAGAAAAACAATGCAAACCATTACAGTTTGGTGTACAATTGTAACCCATTCTCCAGATGCTTCCAAGCTTATCAGAAGTTGATAACTGGCTTGAAACACTCTTACGTTGGCCCTGGACCATTAGGCCATTCTTATTGTTGAGCCCTGGTTAGCAGAGAAGGTCTGGAATACTGTTAGTTCTCGAGGCTGTACTGCCCTCTTATGGCAACCAACTTTTTTCAAATTCAAATCCAAGCATATAGGTTTCAAACTAACCAATAAACTCTTCACTTTGTGCTAAATGTAAAGTTGAGGAAAGAGACTTCACTTACTGTATTTAAGTCACAAAATATCAATAGGCCTTCAGTCATGCTTGTTTTGGTCATTTTTTGACCTGAAGCTGTAATTAGGTCAGACTTTCCTTGATTTCATGACTTCCCTGTAGATGACAAGCTAACACTTTTGTAAGTTTGTTGCCAGGAAAACAAGTTATTCTGGAGTAGTATTAAGATTGCTCTTTTTTTAAAAGGCCAAATTACAAAAGAACTGATTCCAATGTTTGTGACATACAGGTGCTGGTCATATAATTAGAATATTATAGAAAAGTTGATTTATTTATCTAATTCCATTCAAAACGTGAACTTTTATATTATATACATTCATTATGTCATGTCACAGATATGGGAAAACGGTGCGAGGAACAAAGGGTATTTATTTACAAAATAAACAAACACAAAACAAAAACCCACGAGGGGGAAATAATCAAACATAAAATAACAGAAAACCAACTTGAAACATAATTACCAGGAAAACAGAGAACGGAAGAAGTAACATTGAACAACGTACCAGCACAGGACAGAAAACGGAAGGAGATTAAATAGGAGACAAACAAGGCAGGTAACGAGGACAACAGGTGAGGCAAATAATTCACTAATTAGATGACAAGGAGGATGGGTAAAGACTGCAGACATGAGCACATGGACCAAAATAACAAAAACACCACCTGTGTTCAAAGAGACAGGACAGACATGTGACAGATTACACACAGACTGATATATTTCAAAGGTTTATTTATTTTAATTTTGATGATTATAACCGAAAACTAAGGAAAATCCCAAATTCAGTGTCTCAGAAAATTAAAATATTGTGAAAAGGTTCAATATTGAAGACACCTGGTGCCACACTCAAATCAGCTAATTAACCCAAAACACCTGCAAAGGCCTTTAAATGGTCTCTCAGTCTAGTTCTGTAGGCTACACAATCATGGGGAAGACTGCTGACTTGACAGTTGTCCAAAAGACGACCATTGACACCTTGCACAAGGAGGGCAAGACACAAAAGGTCATTGCAAAAGAGGCTGGCTGTTCAAGCAATAGGGATAACCACACCCTGGAGAGGATTGTGAAACAAAACCCATTCAAAAATGTGGGGGAGAATCACAAAGAGTGGACTGCAGCTGGAGTCAGGGCTTCAAGAACCACTACGCACAGACGTATGCAAGACATGGGTTTCAGCTGTCGCATTTCTTGTGTCAAGCCAATCTTGAACAACCGACAGCGTCAGAAGCATCTCGCCTGGGCTAAAGACAAAAAGGACAAAATGTGGTCCAAAGTTATGTTTTCTGATGTAAATGTTGCATTTCCTTTGGAAATCAGGGTTCCAGAGTCTGGAGGGAGAGAGGAGAGGCACACAATCCATGTTGCTTGAGGTCCAGTGTAAAGTTTCCACAGTCTGATTGTTTGGGGTGCCCTGTCATCTGCTGGTTTTGGTCCACTGTGTTTTCTGAGGTCCAAGGTCAACACAGCTTTATACTAGGAAGTTTTAGAGCACTTCATGCTTCCAGCTGCTGACCAACTTTATGGAGATGCAGATTCATTTTCCAACATAACTTGGCACCTGCACACAGTGCCAGTACCTGGTTTAAGGACCATGGTATCCCTGTTCTTAATTGCCCAGCAAACTCGCCTGACCTTAACCCCATAGAAAATCTATGGGGTATTATGAAGAGGAAGATGCAATATGCCAGACCCAACAATGCAGAAGAGCTGAAGGCCACTATCAGAGCAACCTGGGCTCTCAGAACACCTGAGCAGTGCCACAGACTGATCGACTCCATGCCACGCCGCATTGCTGCAGTAATTCAGGCAAAAGGAGCCCCAACTAAGTACTGAGTGCTGTACATGCTCATACTTTACATGGTCATACTTTTCGGTTGGCCAAGATTTCAAAAAATAATTTCTTTGTATTGGTCTTAAGTAATATTCTAGTTTACTCAGATACTGAATTTGGGATTTTCCTTTGTTGTCATTTATAATCATCAAAATTAAAAGAAATAAACATTTGAAATATATCAGTCTGTGCTTAATGAATGTATATAAAATACAAGTTTCACGTTTTGAATGGAATTAGGGAAATAAATCAACGTTTTGATGATATTCTAATTATATGACCAGCACCTGTATGTGGTACATACATCTACTGGTAAATTTTTTTTGACTGATTGATTCCATCCTACCCTTTATGGCTTTGTTTTACCAATGCTAAAGTATGAATTTTCATAAAAGTGCAGTGTATCATTGCCTCAGTTCATATATTTACAAGTTAAATAGGTTTGTGAAGTATTCTGCATGGCACCCTTTTGTCTTATGCTAGATGTCTATATAAGACTACTTCTTTGTCTGACTTTGCAAATTAGTCTTTGTACAATTTTTTTTCCAGTGACGTCCATCACCCTCGTGGAGATGGGCACATTGTGCAACGGTGAAATCGTTCTTTTTGTTAGTGAAGCCTTCTTCCTCTTCATCACCTTGAGTTACTATCATTACCTTGGCCGGCGCTCCAAAAAGATGTGAGGGAGGCCAGTTACCATGTGTTCACCAATCTGACAAAATCTTGTGTTAGATGGGTGTGTGTGCACCAGAGAATGCTTTGAATACATTAGCACTACTGCCTGGACCAAATGAATTTACACTTGACTGAAAATCAACCTCTGTTTGTGGGCAATTTCCATTTTATGTAAGCACAGAATCTGGGTATTTACTCTCATTAGATCCAGAGTGCCTCAGTTCATGACTTGTGTTACATTAAGTTCACTAAAGTAGCTGTAATTATCTGACAGCTTACATGTTTGTAAAAGCTTTTTCTGAGAGTGAATATTGTGGAGGGTAGATTTATGGCACACCCATATGTCAGGGAATTTAGTCTCCCAAATTGTTTTGGAATGGTGCCTAGAATTCCGGTCATGTTATGTAAGAGTTTAATGAAATTCCTGTGTGTGGTGTGTTATTCTACGCTAAAAACCACAGCAACCACCAATAATGTAAGACAAAGGGTATAAGAAGGAATAGCATACATACACTCTAAAAAATGCTAGGTAAAAACCAACCATTGAAAAACCATTGAAAATGGACTAACCCAGTGATTGGGTTGTTTTAACCCAGCGATTGGGTTGTCTTAAGCAAACATTTAACCCAACCGCAGGGTTAAAACAACCCAATTGTTGGGTTAGTCCATTTTCAACACAACTTGGGTTGGTTTTTACCCAGCATTTTTTAGAGTGTACAAAGTTACAATAGGCCTACATTAAAATCTGAACGGCTGAAGAACTAGAATTATTACATTTACACATATTTACTAACATTTCTAATTAATTTATTTCCATAATTGCATAATTTAAAATTCCAATGGGAAGACTTTGCAAATACATTTCTTTTGAATTTAGACTCCCAACAGTACATTTTGTGATATGGTAAATTAATGGATGTAGTATTAAATGGTATTTAAAGTGTATATTTCAGAAAATACCATTTTAACTTTGTAGTTGTACATTTATTACTGTCTTTGACACTATTTGTGTCTTAAAACAAAGAAATTCTACCCCTGTAGGCATAATTATTTTGCTACTTATGCTTTACATATATAATGGGCATATACAAAACAGGTACTAAAGTAAAAAGTGTAATTTATTTATGTAGGACAACTCCTCTTTTATTACAGATTAAGAGATTACAGAGAATGTCACTTTTTTTTCTTATGTTCGGACTTTTTTACAAATTTTACTATATGTATTAAAGGGACAGTTCACCCCAAAATTTAAGTGCACTGTATATACTCTCGTTTTGTTTCCAACACATAAGATTGTCTATCATCTGTGGAGCAAAAAAAGGAGTACCGTAAAAATAGTCCATATGATTTGTGTACTGTATTCCAAGTCTGAATTCATATGATGTTCCTGTGTCTCGTCATCAACAGCAAACTTCAGAGAATTTACTCTTTGTGTGAAATCTTCTTTTAAAAACTACCATTATGCACAACAATAGTACGTTAGAACTGTATTTAGTAAGATATACTTTATGCCTTTAGTGATTCTTGCATGAAGTCAACAATGCAGATCAGCAGTAGCTTTAAAATGTAGCACTTTATATATATATAAAATGTCAGTAAAAGATATAGTCAGTGAATTAAACTTTTGTTCAACTTCCACATAAAGTGTTTATTTAAAAAAAAACAGCATGTTGAACTTCATATAATCACTATAATGTAGCCATAACTGAAAATGTTGCAGCTCTTTTACCATACCGCCAACATCTGGGCCAACATCAGTAAAATTGAATTGCGATAGTTAATAGTATAAATGATTATTCTATAATTAGATATAGCAGGTGTCATTCCTAATAGTATGCTTCCAACACCGAACTGTCATTTGAGATGTGAACAGTCACGTTGCCCTTCCATATAGATCTCAGATGCTGCTTCCAAATAAAACACAAATGGCTTTGTTCCAAAGGGAAATCAAAGGATTGTATAAATAAATGCTTAGGAGAAAGAAAGTTAGATAGATGTCTGTTAAGAGATGGTCTGATTAAAAGGTTAGTTCACCCAAAAATGAAAATTCTGTCATTAATTACTCACCCTCATGTCAATCCAAACCTGTAAGACCTTTGTTCATCTTCGAAACACTTCTGAAAAAATATGAGATATTTTTGATGAAATCGAGAGCTCTCTGAACCACCCATATGCAGTTATGTCATTGCAACTTTCAAGGCCCAGAAAGGTAGTAAAGACATT
The DNA here is from genome assembly GCA_023029165.1 of Gobiocypris rarus. Taxonomy (NCBI): domain Eukaryota; kingdom Metazoa; phylum Chordata; class Actinopteri; order Cypriniformes; family Gobionidae; genus Gobiocypris; species Gobiocypris rarus. Next base: position 39,926,102 of record CM040912.1, on the reverse strand, counting down.
GTTGAAATAGTCCATGTGACTACAGTGGTTTAACCTCAATTTTATGAAGCAACGAGAATACTTTTTGTCCGCAAACACCCCCTCCCAAAACGACTTTATTCAACAATTTCTTGTTGCCTGTGTCATTCTCCTACGCTGTTGATGTAGTAAATACAGTGCAGCATATTCTCGTGGCTTCATAAAATTAAGGTTGAACCACTGTAGTCACATGGACTAATTTAACGGTGTCTTTACTACCTTTCAGGACCTTGAAAGTTGCAGTGACATTACTGCATATATGGGTGGTTCAGAAACCTCTCGGATTTCATAAAAAATTTCTTAATTTCTGTTCCGAAGATGAACGAAGGTCTTACGGATTTGGAACAACATGAGGGTGAGTAATTAATGACAGAATTTTCATTTTTGGGTGAACTTACCCTTTAACATATTTAATAATTTTATATTAACTGCATTACTTCAGAACGAAACTGCTATTTGTTTATTTATACTGTGTATCTCTCTATTAATGAACTGTGTAATACTCTGTTTACTAGCAAGACAGTGGACCATGATTGTCAAGTCAAATGATTATACAGTAGACTCAGTATATTTTTAGGTCACTTTTTGCTCTGTAAATATTTAAATGATTCAGGAATGTGTAACACTTCTTAAACATCTGTAAATGTGCAACTTTTTTTGTATTTAGTTTTTATTTTGAACCAAGATGATTACCATGTGAGTTTTAGAACCTTTGCTTATATTTCTTATACACACGTTTGACGGTTATGTATCTACTTTTTGTACAGTGAATGTGCTTAATGAATAAATCTGTAAAGTTTTTCAAATGCAAAAAAGTATATTTGAATCCTTGTCTTTTTTCTACCACAGGAGCATTTCTTTTGTTACATAGCTAAAGTTGTTGAAAGCTGTGGCCAGAAGCAGTTTGTTTTAGTGAGGTCTATTATCACACACACATACACACACACACACATGTTGGGTTTTCATGTTTTATGGGCCATAGGCGTAATGCATTTTATACCGTACAAACCGTATTTTCTATCCCCCTACACTGCCCCTGCCCCTAAACCTACCCATCACAGGAGACATGCTGCATTTTACTTACTTACTCAAAAAACATCGCTTAGTGTGATTTATGACCTGTTTTCCTCATGGGGACCCAAAAATGTCCCCACAAGGACAAGGATTTCGGATATTGCCATCTTTGTGGGGACATTTTGTCCACACACACACACACACACACACACACACACACACACACACACACACACACACACACACACACACACACACACACACACACACACACACACACACACACACACACACACACACACACACACACATACACACACTCTCTCTCTCTCTCTCTCTCTAAAAGCATATTGAGGCTACTGAACTTTTTGCAGAGCATGTGGTACAGCTATAATGATTCATAGGCTATGAATCATGTTCACTGAATTAACTTGTGCCTTTATTGTATTCTGGGGCATCCAGTGACCTCATGCAGTCCAAAGCCAAGGGGAATTTCTTAAAAGAACTCTTCAGTATTTAGTGTTGTAATGACTTAGTGCAGGTTTGTTAGGTGAGTGTTGCTTCGGCTCACAGTTTGACTCAATAAATGTGGGCTTCCCCTTGTTGGTGCTTTCACTTTTATTTTATGTACATTCAGTTATTTATGCCTTTACATGCAACAAAATTGTATCCACATTTCAGCAGATGACATTCCTTCTTTCATTTTCTCATTGGTGCTGATTAGGAAGCAGATTGTCATTGGGTAGGTATTTTTGCAGCTTAAAGGTGCAGTAAGCGATTTTTGAAAAACGCTGTTGAAAAGTGTTTGGACTGAGCACCTAAACACACATGTAGCCAATCAGCAGCAAAGGCTGTATACAAAGACATTAGCCGAACGACTATAGAAAGAAAGAGAGATGGCAGAGAAAAATATAAAAGAGGAAAGGCCAGGGGAATATAACTTTAAAAACAAAGGTTACGAGCAGGCAAGAGGTAGGACCCTTGTTTAATATTGGAGAAGCTTTCAGCGCTGGAGAGACCTTAAGGAGCAAGAAGGCCTGAAAACTGACTTCACTTGTTTGTTCATTTGCATTATTATTATTATAAGCCTGGAACTTCTAAACCTCATGTAAACTAAAGGTGACTATCAGCTAGCATGTGCATTTTACGCCTGCGTTTAAGTAAATATCTGTCTATTTCAGATAGAAGCGTCTCGCTGCCTTATATGCAGTGACACTGCAGGCAGCGTTTGTGCATAAAGGCACCTTATGAAAGTGATTTCGGACAGACTTCTGAGGCAGCGTAACAGTTTAATGATTACAGCAAAGTATTATGAGCATGGGCCCATGAGCACTTGGGGCCAGAGTGAAATAATATTTTTTGCACTAAGTGCTTGTTTTGTTGGCAAAAAGACGCTCGCCACTTAACGTGCCTGAAAGTATCCCTTGACACATTCAACCCAAGTTCGAATCTGCCTTTTCCCATCACATATGAGATGTAAAACTTAAACATAAATGACTCTATCGCTATATTTTGAAAAATATATGTTCTAAAATCGAAACCATGATATGGCTTTTTGCCTTTATAAAACAGCAAAAGACAGTGATTTAATTAAGTAGCGCAGTCTATTTGTGCTGTGTGTTTTAAAGAGAAGTGCGCACTTTGCACGCAATCAGTTGGTGATCTGGTGTTTTTTCCAGAATAAAAGCTTGAGGGTTTATCTCTTGCAAGTGAAGAAATTAGGACAAAAGTATTGTAATTTCCCTGTACTGTAGTGTAAAATAAAATATACTTATGAATTATTAATTTTCATTTATACAGTATAACCTACATTTGTTTAACAATAGGCTATATGGATATTACTGTCATAGAAATAATTATATAAATCATTATTATACTATTATTATAATAATTGTTTGGCATCCTAAAAGACCAGTGTTAATGTAGTGTAGACTGAGACTCTTTATCACAACTAAAAAGATGTTTGAGCCCTCTCTAATGTCCAGGTGCAAGTCAATGCTTTTTCATTGATCAATTTGCACACATGGGTTGAAACTCTTCTGAGCTTTCAAAGTACACCAAATTGATGCATTTAACCTTCAAATGTGCAATGATACAAGGCTGCCGATAGGAGCAATGATATTACGCAGAGCCACAAAAAAGGCTAACTTCCGTCAACATAACCAACGTGACAACCTGCTCTACTTGGCCTACTTGGGACTATTTTCAGGCGCTAAGTAATGTCGTTGCGCCTGCTGCATCCATGGTACGGCAGCAAAGTTCCTGGATTATTACGCAGGAATGGGAGTATAGTTCATAGCCATATCGCTCTAGACAATTGCAACTTTTCATTTTCTGTCGGTCTTAGTACATGATGTAACTACAGAAGAGGCAAGTTTTAAATAGGAAAAATATTGAAAGTCTTTGGTCTTTTTTGAGCAAGATGCTAACGGTCTAATCAGATTCATTGATCTATGCTAAGCTATACTAAAAGTTATACCGGCAGATCCAGAGATCGGCTGAATGGATTTGAAAAGGGTTAAACTCTAACTTTAGGGGAGTTGGAAAATGAATTGTTCGTTTGAGTGTTCCTTTAAAGCGCTTTTTATACTTGTACTTGGTACTTGAAATAGTACAGTAGTTTGTGTAATTGTTTAACTAGCATTACAAAAACTACAAAAACTCTGAATGCGCAATGTAAATAATTAATAGCCTGATTCTTTCCATTAACCATGGTACAAATATTAAGGGGAACCAGCATGATGCTAAACTGCCAGTTGGCCTACAAAGTGACATCATATGCACTACTCTATAGCATGTACGTGAATGTGGTGGCAGAGGCATCAAGATAGGGGTGTGTGTTTGTTTTGGTTATTTGAAATATCAACAGCATTTACCAGATATTGCTTACTGTCCTGAAATTACTGCTTGTTTCTGGTTCAGGTTACTGCCGTTTCCCCCTGGTCAGTGGTTTCACTTTTCTTTTGCTTTAATGCCATCATTTATTTTGTATCCAAACCGTTACTCACATTTTGGCAGATGGCATTACTCAATTTGAATGTATCTTTTACTTTCAGTATTTGTTGTTGATGACAGCTTTGAGTGAGGCAGATTTATTATTTGTGCTGAATGTACAGCTTGCTTCTAGCTCAAGTAGTCTGTGGATTTTCCCTCGTTGCCCCCCCTCATGCGGGGTCTGTCCCCATTTCAACAAGTTTGTCCCCATTTCAGCAGCTTTCACGTTGACTTCAAGTGAGACACAGGTTTATAATTAGGTAGGTAACAGCTTTTGTATTTTTTTTCTCTTAAACTTCTGTTGAATAAAGACAAAGTTGTTATAAGCTTTTTTATGTCAATATACCATCATTTACTGATCCTAACAGGATGTGCTCAAGCAGCTTTAGTATAGTAGCATCTTTTATTTGGCTACTAAAACATTTAGAAATGCTGTCATATAAAGTATAGGCCTATATACTTTAAATGGGGTCTTAAAATATGTAGGCTATTCGCTTAAGATCAGCTGACTATTTTTAATGGCTCAAATAATAATAATTTTTTTTCTGTCAATTTTAGATATAACTTATGTATTTTAAAGGGATAGTTCACCAAAAAAAATACCATAATACCATAATTTACTCACCCTCAAGCCATATGACATTCTTCTTTCAGACAAATAGAATCAGAGTTATATTAAAAAATGTCCTGGCTAATCCAAGCTTCTGCCAGACCACCTTCCGTGTGACGTCAGATGTAGTGTAAGCATTTTGAACTGCGAGAGGTGTTACACTTTCTTCGTAAGTTGAATACTGAAGATGGTCTGGCTAGCCATTTTACTTTATAAAGTTTTAATATGGATATTTTTCTTGCACAATCCCATCAATTCACTTGGCCTTTATTAAAGGTGCAGTGTGTAGTATTTATGAGGATCTATTGACAGAAATGAAATATACATAACTATGTTTTCAGTGGCATATAAAGACCTTACATAATGAACGGTTATGTTTTTATTACATTAGAACGAGCCATTTCTATCTACATACACCGCGGGTTCCCTTACAGTGAAATCACCATTTTGCGTCGTCATGCTTCTACAGTAGCCCTAAATGGACAAACTTCTCTACAGAGCGCTGGTCACTCTCTGATCTCTCAGACGACGACATTTTTGTCCTGTGTCGGCCATCGTAGCTTCTCTATGTGCTTCGAAAGGAGTATGATGTCTCTGCGGAACAAGAGTGGGTGTTTCTAAATTAGTGGGTGTTTTCAAACTGAGGGGTGTTTATACATCAAGCAATGAAAATGATCCCCTTCACCCGACCCCACCCCTAAACCCTACCCACACTGTGACGTGGGCAAATCAGGTAACACAGTTGAAACCATCCATCTGTTTATGGCCACACCCACTGATGAGGTAACTCCTATTACTAACCTGCAGAGACATTTACTTGTTCGAAAGGGAGGGGTGAGCGTTGTGATTGCAATTAAAAAATCTCACCACTAGATATCGCTAAAATTCACACACTGCACCTTTAACCCCTCAGAACCATGTAGATTACTTTTATAATGCATGGATGCACTTTTTTGGGCTTCAAGTTTTGGACTGCCATTATAATGCTTGGATTAGCCAGGATTTTTTTGTCTGAAAGAAGAATGCCATACACCTAGGGTAGTTTGAGAGTGAGTAAATTATGGGACCATTTTCATTTATTCTATCACAAGACAATTGTGTGTATTTCTTAGCAGTTCACTGAGGCCCCAAGTGGAAAACGTCTCGCTGGTTGAGAAGGTCAATAACATCCACGTGGGGGAGACTGTGAGCAGTTTGTATTCTACAACTCCAGCCTGCTCACTCACTGTAGGCTCATTAACGCTGAAGGAGACGCGCAGCTGACATCTATTATATTTTTCTCATTTTCCCTTCCCGACACAATACGTGAGTATGCTTTCAGAACTGGACATTTAATGTAATAAACGTGTTTATACCTCATACTGAATTCTTTACATCTTAAACAACTGAAAATGGAAACAAATACGACTGAAATGAAAAGTTTAGATTGAAAGTGGTCATGAGTTAGTAGCCTAAATTATATTTATTTTTTAAATGTGTTAATAGTACATGGAGTTTTAATGTGTTGGTGTGTCATTTGTAATAGATTTCCTGTCAGTAGTTTGTGTAATAGCCTACTACAATAATAGTGAACGAGTTAACAATCGCCCGTTCAGTTGTTTTGTCCTATAACGTTAACTCTAATTCAGCTTTCTATTTGGGATTTATGCTAATTAATTTCTGTTCACACTTACAGTTAACTTCTATAAAACATTATGAGAAGTTGTTTTTTTTAATCGCACATATTGTCATGCTTTCGTTTTCAGTTTATGATAATCTGATCCGTCTTGGAAGAGCTGTTATCAGTCAAGAAAAAGTAGCATTGTATATTGCGTTGGTTCATAGTCCTCAAAATAATTAGCTTGTGTTATTTTTGTTCAGGGTTATTAAAAAGCCTGTTTTCCTTGCCTGCACAAAGTCTGTCTTTTTTCCACTTTAGTCTTTTTATGGAGCTCTCTTTGTGAGGATGTTTAATGCTCTGGTTATGAACTGTAATATGAGATCTGTAGTATGTAGGTCAGGTCGGTTTACAACTGTAAGTGTTTTGGCACCTCAGTTGAAATAGACTTTGTCTGTTTGGAGGCGAATAGTAATCTGATTGACATTAGGTGAACTAAGTGATGTTTGAGTCTATGTCTTTGCATACAAATTAGGTTCATGTATGTTTATGGGTGAATTAAGTTGAAGTAGCCAAACTCTTGCTTTACTGATTAATGTATACAGTAGCTCAAATTTGATTTATAGTCAATCGTACAAGCAAAGTGTGTGGATTCATTACATTTTCATTAGAATTAGCTGATTGCAACCATCTCCTAGACAACAATGAAAATGTATGGATCTCAAATTGGAGACGTATTGTTAATAATCTTGATAAAAAATACCCCAGTAATCTCACGTGTCGCCAATCAAAGTTTCATGAGACCAAATGATCTGGTCTATTATTGCCACATTGTTTTTTATTACTCTTTTGTCTTACTGCACTTTAAACAAATTATATGTTCAATAAGTTATGACAACATGTTTTTAAATTGCTTTAACTCATCAAAATAAGTACAACTTTTTAAAATAAGCTATACAAGGTTCAACTCATTTTTTTCAAGTCTGTTTAATGTAATTTAAGTTGAAATGACTTAAACATCCAAGTTGAGTGTACTTACATTTAAGGCAGCAACTTTTTTTTTAACAATGTATATTTAAAAATTGTCTCATTTGAGTCTACTTTCATTTCTCAGAATTTTAGAACAAGCATATGAGGCCGATGAGTTGATACAATAAAACAAAACAATTCTGAGCTTTGTGAGAGTAAACTCTAAACAATAACACTGTCTTTTAAATAAATGCTTCTAGTTTGCCAGCATTCCATTTAGGGTGTTGTTTCAGACTGAAACATCTGTACCTCCCTGTTGTTTAAATGTTCTTGCTTTATTAAACCATAGTCATCATTCATCATAAAACTTTTAATAACTTCTCTGGGCAATTTTAGTATTTTCTTGCGCAGTCTGCTTTAACATGCCTGGTGGCATCAAGTTGGTCTTTGTGTTCAGGTGGAAAGAGATTAACCGTCCTAATGAATGTACGCCTTGTTTCTGGCTGAAGCATCTGTGGAGAGACAAGGCTATTGGCCTCTGTGGGCTTCCCCTTTTTGGGGGTTTCACTTTTCTTTTTTCTTCTTGCTGTGAGGGTTGTGAGACTGTTTAGTCTCTCAAGAGGGGACTCTCTGCAGCCCTTTATGCCAGCCTGTATCATGGTTGCAGTAGCAACCTGTTTGGCATGTGCAAGTTCAAATGAGGTTTTCATGGAAATGACAGCCTGGAAGGCCTTCAGATAGTGGCTGAATTGTCAGGCTTCAAGTTGCTTAGTCACTTCCAGATATTCTCAGTCACATTATATAAAGCACATTTGCTCAATCAGCAGATATGTTTGTGCATTTGTTAATAGATTCCATAGCAGTTGTGCACAGTTTTCTTTGGATGTTAAAGTTGAGGATGTCATCGGTTTGGTGGTAACTTTAAGGCTACAGTGGGCTCCTGAGTGTGTGGAGTTTCTCCTTTTGTTCGGTTTGAAAAGCGTGGCTGAAAGCTGCCATTGTGGCGGTGGGAAATCAAAGCTGGTCCTATCTCTGTGAGTGTGGGGGAGGGTGGTTGGAGAGCGGGGTGTGAATTAGACTAGAGCCTCAGTGTACACTGGGTAGATGAGCTGAATGCTGATGAACTTCAGAATGAGGGCTGAGCCTGCCTCTTCGCAAAGGATACTTTCTCACAGTGGCTGTACTCATTTTGCAAGCATTGCATTGCTTTTTTTGCAATGAAAGAGATAAGATAAAACTCAACAAATAAACTGTTTCCTGTAAAGGGTTAGTTCACCCCAAAATGAAAATTCTGTCATTAATTACTCAACTTGATGTTGTTCCAAACCCGCAAGACTTTCCTTCATCTTTGGAAAATCTTTTTGATGAAATCTCAATGTTTATATGTGAATGAAAAGCCTAAATTAAAATTGTTCATCATATAAAGCTATCAAGTCTCTTCTGGAAAATTGGACTAAATCGCTCAATTCATATGGATTAGTTTTACAATCTCTTTATGAACTTTTTGAAGCATCAAACTGGTAGTTGCTTAGACTGTCAGTCGAGGGATAGAAAGCCCTCAGAGTTCATCAAAAAGATCTTCATTTGTGTTCTGAAGATGATCGACATGAGGGTGAGTAAAGGATGACAGAATTTTCATTTTTGGGTGAACTAACCCTTTAATATATGTGGTCAACTTTCACCCTGTGGTGGTGTGCTGGCCTGTTTTAGATGTTAGTGCATTGTGACACACTTTTTATCTGTCTGACTGAGGTTGGATAAGTCACGTGTGTTGCCACTCTTTTAAGTAGACATAATAGCTCTGTGACCTTCATATGTGGTATATCAGCTCATTGCTGACCTTGATCAGAAGCTCAACAGTGCTCTTATCAAGGTTGAATTTGTTTACAGCCTCGTTTGTTTATGTCTCATGTAAGACGTGGTACAGACATTAGGAATTTCACTTAAGGTAAACATCAGGCCTTGTTTCACTCTGCAGAACGAGGAGGAAGTGCAGGTAATTTGATTCCACAGACTTTGTCGCACGGGACATATCAGTGTCTGAAAAACAAAACATTACGATCTCTCCCATGGTGGAAAAATATGAGAGATTTTTAATTGAGCTGGTTGGCCTCAGCTCAGCAGCACAGTGATTCCTCTCTTCAAAACTAAATTGAAGCAAGCATGTTAAACAAATGTTCAAATATTCCAGGTTATCCCTCACAAGGTTAGTTCCTCATGAACTGAAAAAACTTTTAAAAAGGAAAATACTCTATGTACAGATATTGTCTTATGGAATATTTTAGCTTTTTGGTCCATTTTTCTTTTTTGATACAAAAAAGTATTTTTGTATCAAAAATACAGTAAAAACAGTTATATTGTGAAATATTATTAATTTAAAATAATTGTTTATTATGTTAACATATTTAATTATCTAATTTATTTCTGTGATGACAAAGCTGAATTTTCAGCATTATTACTCAAGTCTTCAGTCACATGATTCTTCAGAAATCCTTCTTATATGCTGATTTGCTGCTCAAGAATCATTTTCAATTATTATCTAAATTTATTTGATGAATATAAAGATAATTTTTAAAATTAAAACCAATTAATTATTTTATAATAACACTATAAAAGTATTTACTTTAAAACTAAATGAAAGTATTAAAAGTATTAAATAACTTGTATCTATAAAATACTCTGCTGCTTATATATTGATACTCCCAGTCAAAGGTGATTTACATCACTGTAAAACAACAAGGGCTGAAGTGGTTCTTGAAGTTTAGTATCTCTGAGTGGTGGGATGAAAGTCCATTCATTCATCTCCTCGATAAGAATGCTTTGTTTGTCTGTAAATGGCTCCAGCAATACTGTTTTCTCTATCTGTGGCCTGATCTGCTTTGTGTTGTTGCTCCAAATGTGCTTATCGTTACTCACAATTATATCGTCCTCTCTGAGGTCATTGGACCAGCCAAAGTGTGCCATGCAGCAAACCAACAGGCCCACAAATAGCACGAGAAGCCTGTATAATACTAACCTATTAATGATAGCCAGAATGTGGGTCGTTATCAAAAAAAGTGTGGCAATCCCATAACGCAGTCCAGAGGAGAGTATTGACCTATCCTGTGGATTTTAGTTTTGTGTGCTCCATAGATTGATCTGATGATGACAGCATACTGTGTCTGAAGGGGATGCAGTATTGAATATTTAAACTCTAGCAAATATATAGCTAACTGTGTGCATGATGAAAGAGTACATTTGTTTACAGATGCTATATTTGATTAGCTCACACTAATCCTGCAAAAAAGTTATTGTAATCCTCACAGCCATTTGTTTGTCTGTTATGTCCTTCTGCTATAAACTGGTCTTAAATTTACTTCTGTTTCCCTGTTTTGGGTATTTACAGGTCAGCAAAATGGGGAAAGGATGCATCGCTGCCACTAAGTACTTCCTGTTTTTCTTCAACTTAATATTCTTTGTAAGTATCACTTTCTAGTTTTTAAAGAGCAAGTAAAAGTTCAGTTAGTTGAATCATTTGAATTAATCAACTGCTTTGTGCTTTGTTATTAAAAACATGTTTAATCATATTAGCATGAGATGTAAAACTTTACTATTTATTAACATTATTAAATGCATTATGTATCATGAACTAACAATGAACAGTCATTTACAAGCATTAGGTTAATGATAATTTATAAATATAGCCTACCATTCTTCATTTGTTAGTTCCTAACACACTAATATGTAAAAAATTACATTACGGAAGATTAATAAATACTGTAAATTATTGTTCATTTTTAGTTCATAATACCTAATGGATTAACAAAAGTAATCAAATTGAACCTTATTACTAAGTGTTACTGCATTAAGCATGAGTGAACTGTTCTGGGCAGGTTTTTCCAAATGTTCTGAGGACTACTTTTCCCCAGCCTGTTTCTTTTTATAAATTATGCTTTTTAGCTCACTCATAGCTGATGTCCCAGTTTTCTTAACATTAGTTTGACACTGACAGCCACTGAACCAGTGATATCTTCACTGTATTATAAAAAAGTCATTACTGTTTAAGGTCTTCCAGTTCACGGAAGAAGCCAGATGTTTATTAGTTGTAGGTGCATCATAGCAGTCTTGCATCTCTCTGTTGCAGGAATGCACTCTAGTTAACATCCAGATGAAGTGTTTGCCATTTGTTACCCAGACCGTTTACTCTCTTCTTGCTCTCAGAGAGAGCCTGCTCTCCCTTGTCATCCTTGGGCTTTTTCCATGTAGGAAAAAAAAAAAGAAATCTCTGATCAAAAGTTTATTCTATTCAGGCCAGGGTGCTCAGTCTTAAAAAATTACAGGAAGAGCCAAATGATTAATTCAGCCCATTTGGAACACAACCAGTTCACTTAAATACATGTTCAAATGAGCCAAGCAAAATGTTTTAAGAAAGTCAAAAATATGACAAAATTATGAGAGGATTATTGGTGGTGTTGCTCGGTTGTGATTGGCAGTTTAAATCTTTTTATTATTATTTACAAGATGCTTATCAAAGTGACTTAAAAATTAGAAACATAACATGCCATTTATTATAAGAGGCAACAGTATTTGTTTTAAAAAGTACGTTTTAAAGTCCTCCTGAAGTTAATAGAATTCAACTTTGATCACCAAAATGAAATAATTTTAATTTATCTTTTCTTTATGTCTTAAAATAGCTTTAATGTATCTCTACACCCTTGAATATGTCCATGAATATTCAAATTAGTTCCGCCTCTCACTCTCACCACTGAGCTCAACTTTAATGAAGTAAATGATACATATATAGTCATATATGTTTGAAACGTAAACTGATTCAGAAGAAGTGAGGAAGTGAATTATACAGGCTCGTCTACAAGTCGATGTCTCAGAATGGTAATGCATTTTATGTATCATTCTCTATAATGCCGTACACATTATAGTAATTAATATGATTAGCCTTTTGCTTGAGTACATTATCAAACAGCTAATAATGTGATGCTAATGTTACACAAACTATGTTCCCATTCAACATCTCAGATTCAGACAGCTGCCTTCTAAAAAAATCAGTATTCTTAGAAACACTTTGAACATCATAGAAAGTCATGTAGTTCATCCTAACATCGTAATATACATCATATACATACTTCACCCGCAATATTGCTAAATGTACCTGATTTTTCAAATCAACAGAAAAATATACCGGGATACTCTGGATTCTCTTGAGACTCCTCTGCTTCGCAGAATAGTAATGATGTGCTAAAGCCCGCCCGCACATTGACACATCGTCTTTTTCTTTTTTCACAGCAGTTTTAAGGAGAAAATACTCAGCAATGGTGTTAACTTATGGTTTGTCTTAAAGCATATTAAAGACACCACATAGACATATAAACATACGGTAATTAAAAACTTGATTTTCACCACAGGGAGTATTTAAATATATGCTGATTAGATTGAAAAGAAATGAAATGCAGAAGAAAAAAAACCTGTAGTTTATATATATATATATATATATATATATATATATATATATATATATATATATATATATATATATATATATATATATATATATATATATATATATATATATATATATATATATATATATATTAAATACCCTAATGAAGATCTGTGTGCTGAAATGCATTGATTTGATTTTAATAAAATCTGTTTATAGTCCATTTACAAGTGTTGCTGGATTTATCTTTGTCCCGTCCCATTCCCATGCACACCTTATTTGTGGAGTTGCACCAGAGTAACTAAAGGATCTGTGCGCACAAAGGAATAAACCTTTGTTAAAATGCTTCTTTAAAACCAATTTTGACTATTTATAGCGCACCAGCATGTGCCCTGGTGTTAGAAATGAGGAGAGTAGATGAAGCGATTGTTGGCGAAGGCTGTGGTGCTGTTGAACTCCTGCAACATCCGCTGCGCTCCCCCTCCCCTCCAGCCACTGCCACGCAGAAGCACAGCCCAATCAGTCCCAGATGTGAGCTGAGAGGAAAAGAGAAAGAACCTGGAACCCCACAGTTAGAGATCAGGGAACAGTTCATAGCTTCCAACGGGCCAGGATTAGTGTGTTTGTTACATACTCTCACATACAAGCACACAACCTTCCTGTCTTGCAGGGAACACATTAATACTAGAGTTTCCATCTTTAGCTCTGTCCAAGAGATTTGGAGTGAACAAGTTGCAGCTTGTAAACTAAAAATGTGGGGCCCCTCGGTCCCCTCCTGTCCTGCACTATATGATTGATTATCTCATTCCTTTTTTCTTTCCTCTCTCTTTCTCTCCCCTCCTGTCTTTTCTTTTTTGTCTCTCTACAGATCTTCGGAGCTACGATTATGGGATTTGGACTGTGGATCCTCCTAGACAATCAGAGCCTCATTGCAGTGTTGCGTAAGTGTCTGCATAAAATGTGTGCAACGAAGAGAAAACCATAAAATGTCATGTAGTTGAAGAAGCAGGAAAATTATGCTCCTGATAACCTTAATCTACTCTCGCAGCCATTTAATCTTGAATGGTTTGAAATGCGTTCACATTCATCTAAAAGGCTATTTAATGCCCCATGGGAGAGTTCCTTTGCTGTTAGTTCGTTGTAATAAAATCCAGAGGAAGTGGTGAGAAGAGTTGGTCGTTGATCTTGTCTTTTTATGCTCTCATTAGTGAAGTTTTATCCCGTTGTACCTTTGAATGAAACCTTCTGGGCTTGTGCACCAGTGATTCAGACTCACTTTTACAGGGGCCATCTGTCTCTCATTTTGCTCTTTTTGATGATAACCATTAGTCTCATCTTAAAACACATGATTCAGGCTTTTGGACAGATTGTCCAGGATGGGCTCTGTATTTTTCATCACCCCTCCCCTGCACACTTCTGATCTATTTTCCATCCCAGAGGCCATTGCAGAGAGCTCTGGGTCACTGGGTCTAGGTCTTACAGACACTGCCAAGCGGGCTGGAGCTACATGTTCACAGCTGGCTCCGGATCAGCTATTGAGTTCATTGCTCTGTGCGAGAGCCAGGCAGGGCCTGTGTGTGACATAGCACGTCTGAGGCAGTCTGCAGGTGCTCCTCGCTGCCACACAGGGCTCTTTTTGCGGCTGCCTCATTAGCATGCATCACGTCAATGCTCAGATCAGGCCTGTCGTTGCATTAGTCATTGGAAAGAACAAATTAACACTGGTGAGCAAGTATATCCAAGGAGGGAAAAGAATGAGCCTCCAGAGGAGCCTCTGCCTCCAGTCTTAATCTACACTTCAGTTCAACAGTTTGTGGTTGATAAGATTTTTTCTTATGCCCACCAAGACTGCATTTATCTAATCAAAAACACAGTAAAACTGTGAAATATTATTTCGGTTTTAATATATAAAAAAAATTAAATTACGCTGGATTTTCAGCAGCCATTACTCTAGTGTCACATGATCCTTCAGAAATCATTCCAATATGATTTTTATGTCAACAAAATAACTGAAATACTGAAGTGGTCAATAACAAAGGGGTTTTTATTTTATCAACGAAAACGGCACATCATAAAGATCAATAAATGCTTGTAGTTAAAAAAAAATACTGCTGATGGAAATATATATTAATAGTACACTGGCAATGTTTTGAAAAGGAAAAATCTGGAAAGAATATGATTGTTTTCAAAAATCCTTAGTCTAGGAATTGATTTAGGATTGACTTAAGTGTAGTAAGCTGAAATGGAAAGTAATATTTACCTTAGATTTGCTCTCTTATAGACACCATTTTAGACCAAGTAAGATCGACTGAAATAAATGAATTTGACTTGACAAAATCTTATTTGAAATTTGGTAACACTTTATTTTACAGTGTCTATGTCAGTGGTTTTTAAACCTGTCCTGGAGGCACCCCAGCCCTGCACATTTTGGCTGAATCCGAAATCGCCCCCTGAACCCTCATTCACTATTCCTTAAGTTAGTCCACTATTACAGTTCACTTGAAGGAGTGAATGAAAACGAGGGTGAAGTCAGACAGCTGTTGAGTGTACATCAACTGCACACTCGTTATTCGGTGCAATGTGGGATTGAATGAGTGCACTCGAACATGTCCACTATGGTTTCGGACACCACTACAAAAGGGCACTATTTGAGGGTGTAGGGGCGATTTCGGATTCAGCCTTTGTGTGTCTCCCTCATTTCTCACACCTGATTCAACTCATCAGCTCATTAGTAGAGACTGCAAGAACTAAATTGGGTGTGTCTGATAAGGGAGATATACAAAATGTGCTGCGCTGGTCTATGTTACATGGTACATGTAGTTACTATAGAAATTACTACAAATTATGCCTAATTCCATGCAACTAACCTTAACCACACCTAACCTAATCTAATCCTATAGTAAGTACATGTAGTATATTATTATTATTATTACTCAGTACTTAAATGTATAATTACATTGTAACACAAACACCTTAAAATAAAGCGTAACCTGAATTTAATTTTAGTCTACAACAAAAGACTGTGTGAAAATGAACAATGCTCAAAGCACATTGCCAGCCCCCAAATTTACAAAATGATTACTCTAGTTGACTTGGGAAACGTTTTTCAAAAGTTGTCTTGTAAAATGTAGTGTGCCTGACCCAAGACTTGAACCCAGTCTGAGTGGCTGTGCTATAAAACGGTTTTTGTTTGATTGATTGTTCAGAGCAGAAAACTGATTTTAAGAAAGCCCAGGCTCACGCCATAGCATGATACCAGCAGCAGTGAATCTGTCAACCTTTCGTACTCTTCCTTTTCACGTCATAATTCATCTGACAGACACATTCCTGCAGTGCACAGTGGTCGCTGGCTGTTTGTTGGGACTCCCAGCCATGCATGCAAACAGTGAGCCCTTTTACCCATCGTAAAAGTTTTCTGAACGTCATTGTTTTTGTAATCCAGATGCCAGTGGCCTTCACTGGCTCACTGATCCCTAGAGGATTTTCCTGTTTCCGTTAGACACCATTAGGCACTTCAACAGCATGGGGTGGTTTGAGATTTACAGTAAGTTAGAAAGGCCCACACATTTGAAGCTGAAGTACAGGCACACATGTTTAATAATTTTATTTGTAATGTCAATGCCCATTCTTGCGGTTTGGGAATTGGATGGAATAATTGAAACCGAATCGTTGCATTCATTGCAACTGGTTTCCTCAGCCAAATGCTTTGAACTTAGTTTCTGCTGAGCACAGTGGTCGAACTTACAAAGGCATTTGGTTTGTTTAAGGAAAAAGCTTTCGTTCTTTATTCTTTTTATTATTTGTGGTATTGTTATGGCGACAGAGAATTTTGATAATATTTACCACATGGCACAAAAGAGCCGTCTCACTGTTTCCAATTTAAAACTCTCTGCCATTGTTTTTAAAAAACTGCTGTTTACCAATAGTTCTGAAAGTCAAACAATTCAGAACAACCAACTGCTGTTAATCTTATGAGAATTTCTTCAAAACGAACAGAATGCAAATGAGATAACTCACTCCACATTGTTCCTTGGGAGATTTGTTTTGCTTACGTAAGATTTGTTTGCTTACTTGCCACTAATTGCAATCCGCTGGTTAACAGTTTCCAGCTTCTAGGTTTCCCAGTATTCAGTTCTCTCTTAATAATTAATGATTAAATATCCTAAATTATGTAAGATGTAGGCCGTGCCTTCTCAACCGTGTGAAAAGATTAACTCATTCTATTATTTGTGCTTTGACGCATGCTGTAATCATCAGGCTTGAGCTGGTCATCTCATCTAAGTGTTTGGTTTCGTAATGATGATTACATCAGGTCACATGATAGGCCATTGTATCCTCTGCACCCACAGTCACACAGCGCTCTGCACCACACTGTGGTATTGTTTGTAAAGCTGTCTGTGGTAATGTTGTTTTTGCTGGGAGTCATTGAGGTATTTTGAGGCTGGATGATATGACAGAGGCTTCATAGTATGGCGTTCTGACAATACGCATGAATGCCTGACTGAAGGAGGACCAGAAGACAGTTGAAGAATGTGCTGCTTCTTTGAGGTAAAGCCACAGAATATCTCACCCAACGGTTCAACGGCGTACAGAGAGCATCGCACCGTATTAGAGGACGTCACGACTTAGTCAGGATTGCAAGGGAGACCTACCAAACCCATCTCGACATTACACAATGCATATTCATGAGAACAACCCGAGACTGTATTTACTGGCTTTGAGTATTTGACACCAAAGTTTGTGACGTGCAATCTAAACAGCAATAGTGCATTTTATTAGGAAGAACTGAAGTGGTTGCACTAAATGTACAGTGGGTACGGAAAGTATTCAGACCCCCTTACATTTTTCACTCTTTGTTATATTGCAGCCATTTGCTAAAATCATTTAAATTCATTTTTTCTCATTAATGTACACACAGCACCCCATATTGACAGAAAAACACAGAATTGTTGACATTTTTGCAGATTTATTAAAAAATAAAAAAATAAATATCACATGGTCCTAATCCTTTTTTCATGATTATTTGATGATTAGAATGTTCAAAAGAACAGCATTTTTATTTTAAATATATTTAAATTATGAAAAGTGACAGTAAAGATTTTACAGTCTTACAAAACAATATGTCAAGTATGTTTCTCTAAAAAAACTAAAAGTAAAGACCCCAGACTGCTTAATATGCAAAAATTAACATTAACCAAGTTTAATAAATGCCGTTTCTTATCCATTAACCAATGTTAATGTTTAGAAAGACTAAACAGCCCTTATTTTCTATACTTTGGTAACAGTCACTGCTCATCAACACAATTCTGAAAGAATTAGTTTGTAACTAGAATTGTGTTTGTGTTTCTCTATAACAGAGGATTCATCCATGGTCCTGAAAGTGGTCTCCTATATTCTGATTGGCGTGGGCTCATTCTCCATGGTTCTGGGATTTCTGGGCTGTCTGGGGGCCATATATGAGATCCGCTGTTTGCTCGGATTGGTAAGACACAAAAATGAACCAGCACTAAATGTTCAGCACTATGTTTACCATATATCCTTATTTAGTTTTTTGTTTTGTTTGTTAGTTTTTTTTTAATCATGTTTTTTTGTGAAAGCTCAAAGTGGAAATTTGCCATGCTGAGCAGTGTAATGTCACACGACCCGAGTGGACTGGACAAAACCAGCTGTTGTGTTTCTGTTGCACATATGTGCAGTGCATATGCGAGAATGACATGTGGTGGGGGTGCACATGTATCTGTGATGTCTGAATTCACTGTCTTTTTCTTTCTCTACAGTACTTCACCTGTCTATTGCTCATCCTCCTTGGTCAAGTGGCTGCTGCCATTCTCATCTACGTCCAGCGTGATTCGGTGAGTCAGTGAAAACAAGGTATGGCTCATGCAAAAATGAAAATGATCCGTCATCATTTACTCAACCTCATGTCATTCCAAACCTGTGACAATATTTCTTCTTTGGAATGCAAAAGAAAATATTTTGAAGAATGTTGGTAACCAAAAAGTTTTGGTTCCCATTGACTTTCATTGTATGGTCAGAAAATATAATGAAAAACAATAAGAACCAAAATAGTTGTTACCAACTTTCCTCAAAATATCTTCTTTTGTGTTCAATAGAAGAAAAAAAGTCATACAGGTTGTGAACGAGATAAGAGTGAGTAAATGATGACAGAATTTTAATTTTTGGGTGATCTCTTAAAGCCTGTCATCAAAATGTTTTTGAGTACACTTATGGCTTGCATGTGGTCTGCTGTTAAAACACTTTGTAATAGTTGAGGCCAAAACTCCATGTGTTCCATTTGCCAGCTACATTTCATTGTGAAGGTTTTGTTTAGTTTTCTGGAACAGCTGGAAAAGAGGTCAAGAGAATCAGTGGTTGAAAATGAAAAGATATCGCCCCCTATCGCACATACCAGAAAAGACACCTAGAGTCTTTGCAGGGCATTTGAGGATCGCTGTTGTTGAACAGACCATTACCATGGTGACCCATGAGAAAAAAAAAATCACACAGGATGAAGACGAGCAAAAAGTTGACCTCACACAAACACTTCACTCACACCTCCACCTAGGTCAGTGTCTTTCAAGTGTCTCTGAGGACACTATAGGAAGCATCTGAGCAGGATATGCAGTAAATCATACAGTATTTGGATTGTCCTTTTTTTTTTTTTGCTTATCTTTCATTTTGGACATAAATGCAAACCGGTTTGGAGGCTAGATGAGCGTACAGCATACAGAAATCTTCATGTGCTTTTCTCATGGGAAAAACAGGCTCTGTTCCATTTTAGTAGCTTAGTAACTTTTTCCTCAGTCAGCAAATTGACGCTCATGTCAGATACCTGGGGCTAGAAAAATAAATCAGTGACCCTTTTACTTTTTATTGCAGTTGAGGAAGACAAGCGAAGTTGTGTCCCAAGTCGTGGCTAACTACACTGGACAGAACAAAACCGCCGAGCAGGCCTGGGACTACCTCCAGAGAACAGTGAGTTGAGAATTGGTGAAACTCATGTGTAATTCAAGCTTGAGACGTGTTTTAAATATCATTTGAGTATTTTGCCATGAAAAACACTCTGTTTCTGTGGGAGGTTCAAGCTCTGGAATGTTGAAATGCTTGTTGGGTTTGACCAAGTTTCACCTTTCACAACATTATGACAGTGTACTGTTCATTTTCTTGTATGATGGAGATTTCAGTAGGTTAAATAATCCTGGTTTATCGTTGAGCCAATATTATAAATTGCTTCATGCCCTGTTGTTTCTTGTGTGTGTGTCTCAGATGCAGTGTTGTGGCTGGCTTGGAAGTGAGGACTGGGAGGAAAACCATTTGATAAAGAACAGTTCACTGAATTTGTACTCATGCTCCTGCCACAATGCCTCCCTCCATCAGTTTAATGTTGCAGATAGTGGCTTCTGTCAGGCCACATCTAATGACTTGCCTATCTATGAGACGGTATGGGAAATATCGATTATCCATTAGTCATTTTTGAGTGTTAAGTGAATCTCTCCATGTTGCTGTATTTTTTCCATGTCATTCTGGGATAGTCCACCCCAACAGGAAAATGTGGTTTCTCATACAGCAAAGCTGTATGACATTATTTCTTCTGTGGAATACAAAAGAGGATGTTTTGAAGAATGTTGGTAACCAGTTTTGCGGCCCCATTTACATTCTTCATAATATCTTTTATGTTCCACAGAAGAACAGAAATCTTATAGGTTTGGAACAACATAAGGGCAACTAATTGATGACAGAATGTTTGGGTGGACTATCCCTTTAAGCTTATTTGTAACAGTAGATAAATACTTTTGCTCAGGGCAAAGTTATTACACATGCCTAGGAGGATTACCGGCTAACCAATTGCATCCCAGATACTTGTTTCTTTCATAATTTTATGAATTTCGATGTGGATGATTTCAATAACAGGTCTAGTTCAGGTGAATGTTATGACCGAGTGTTTTTCTGTCTTCATCAGGGCTGCCTGGATAATGTGGGGAGCTGGCTCTTCACAAATTATGGCATTATTTTGGGAATCTGCCTTGGTGTGGCTGTCATCGAGGTATGTTGTTTTGTCCTCCGGCACAGGCGGCATAAACAATACTAAGAAACAGTGGGGTGTTTATCATCAAAGTTTTTTAAGCTACATTGTGCAATAAAATGTAACATGACAATTTTCTGTAGAACAGATTCTACATTTCCTTTTTGATCTCAGTGTAGTGACTTTTTTCCCTCCCCTACAGCTCCTTGGTATGATACTTTCTATGGGCCTTTGCAAGAGTGTACACCAAGAAGACTACACCAAAGTGCCAAAGTACTGAGGTGGAAACACAGATGTCCTTCCTTATTTACTTTGAACAACAGATCTCCCCCTTTTTCTACAAGTATATGCAGTGTTTCCAAAAGCTAAACTTTAGGGTTGTTTAGTCATGAGATTTCACTCTTTGTCAGTAACACTATCCCCTGTGATATATATAATCAAATATTTTTTGTCCTCGTTTGAATAGCCCATTGTATGACAGTCTTAAATGTAGAACATGAAAACTGGCCACATAAATTAATGAAATGCATATGAGATGCTCCTCAATTGTCTATTTATACAACAACACTCTTTAACACACAAGCTGGTCTACAACATATTTGCTTTGATATTTCTTCATTATAGTGACCCAAACTATGAGTTAACCGCCTGTTAAACTTCGGTTTATGCTTTATAGACGACGGGAAAAAACACAAAGGCCTGCTTTTGTTAAAACAAGGGACTTTTCTTTAGATATTTAGCTAGTTTTTGTTTTGTGGAATACATAGACTGACACAATCTCCACCCTGCCCTATTGGCATGACCCCAAAAAAAGAAAGTTGTGTGTTTTATAGTCTGTCAATTTGTGTTTGAACATCAGTGTTGTTTCAGGTTGCCTTTGTTTATATTTTTTAGTGTGTATATATTTTTAGCTTTCATTTGCATGTTGATTTCGACAAGTCTTGGGAGTCAAAATGTTCCCTTTTTTGTACAGATTATAGATTTTATGTCTTTTTCTACATGCTTAAATTGAGCATATTTGTATGAGCATATTTTTAAGGAAGTACAATATGAAGTTATTCCTTGATGTGAACCAAAATGAAGATTAGCCCCCAAAGTTGACTGCAGACTTTATTTTATTTTTTTTGCATTTAACCTAATTTAACTGATTTATTGTGGCACCGCTATGAATTCAATTGTATACTTGTTAAGACAAGTTTAAATGTAAAAATGCTAACAGTGTTTTATTTGTCATCTGTAATAGTTCTTTTCAATACATAAAACTTTGAGTTCTTAATAAAAGGTACAAACTTATTTGACTTTTAATGTTCCAAAAATATTTTTTAATACAAGGAATACAGTGTAATTATGAAATGATAAATGTATTGTAACTACATGTACCTTTCTTAAACTGAACGTGTTACAATAAATGACTCCTCACACCTATTTGTGCTGTTTTTATCCACTATGTACTTTTGCCAGATCTTCACTAGGTGGCAGTAGCACATCTGTTCTACCTAATAATGTGAACTGGGAAATGGTGGTGGTCAACTCTTCACACCCTTTCATTTAGAATGATTTTCATAATAGGCAAGTTAGTAAAAATATACCCAGTATTACTGGGTATATTATAAAAGTATCTGAATATTGCTTGTGTTTTTTGTTCACTTCTGCAGCAGATGGTGGTCTTCCTCAATGGTCACAGTGGTCTGGTGTTACTTCTGTGTTTATGTGAGGTGTTAAATGACATGACTCACCCTTCTTTCTCCCTCAATAATAGAGGGTTCGTTGCCACCTGCTCGCCCCTTCATATCCGGCCTGCCCGCCGAGGCCCATCCTGTTTTCAGAAGACCATGGCTTTTCAGTGTCTTGCCCTGGCGACACACACACGGATACTCACGATCAATTTCTCTTTTTTAGATACATATGTCAAATGCTCTCAATGTAAAATAATAATAATCCACATAAATGCAACATACTATGGATTTTCACGCTGAAAACCTTCTGTACAGCGCGTTCTTTTTTTTTTTTTTACCTGAGCATTTAGGGTCTCCATTGATTAATGGTAATGCAGCCCAAAGAGGATGTCGGTTTCCTCTCCCATCATTCCGGTAATGCTCTGTTCCAGGTCTCCAGAGCTACACTTGTAATTATAATGCTGAAGGGATCACATTGTAGCTGAGCTGTCTTTTGTCTGGAATATCGCTCTGATCATGTACGGCCAGTCTGCCAAACAACAACAGCTGCTGCTCTTTGCTGTAATAGCTTTCATAAACAGCAGAGTTATTTCATCATGTAGTTGTATACAGCTGTAGAATGCTGACGTTTTTATGAAGTAGTTTTGAAACTGCATTTTATAAACAATATTTACAGTCAAACATGGTTACTATGAGAAAGAGCAGCTGACAGGAAGCCACGGAGACATACACGAGACAGAGCTGTCATTCACACACACACACACACACACACACACACACACACACACACACACACACACACACACACACACACACACACACACACACACACACACACACACACACACACACACACACACACACACTTGTGACTGAGTCATACTCTGCTCACCCTCATTGAATTTAATCTAATTTCACTTCACAGAGATGGCTAATGAAGGGGAGGAAGTCCACTAATAATACGAGAACCAAAGGGAAGTTCAAAAAGTCAAATCAGCTCTGAATTACTACTAAATTGTAATTATGTATTTTAAAATGTATGTATGGAAATGGAACATGGGCAATAGTGTTTATTGCTCCAGACCCCCACCCCCCAGCCAAAAAACAAACAAATAAAAAAACAGTTAAAGGTAGGGTAGGTAATTTTTGGAGAGGCCGGCAATAGCGAGCTAGCTTTGAAAGCATAAGATCCCACCCTCCCTTCAGAACGTATCTAAAGCCACGAAGAGACTTTCAACCAGCATAACAAGAAATATTTTTGGAACAAATCGTCTACACTGCCTTTAAAGTCAGCATGAAAGAAGTTGTGATAGTCTTTTGTTCCTTATTGTGATGTATAAACAGATGTGAAACATAGCCTTACAAGCCACACCCACATCAAGATGTTGTTCCGTCTGGGAACTCACCATTGGCAGGGCTCAATCCGAGGGGCGGGATAAACGGTTGTCCTTCAAATTCCCTCTGCACGCAATAGGATAGCGCTACAACCAACCAGAGCAATGAAAAAGTTGAAGCAGAGCTAGTTAATAGATTCAACTTTTGCCGTATCCGGTCGGCAAAACTCAGAACACAGTTCCGTTCTTTGTTCTTTTCTCAAAGAAGAGCTTAACTCCAAGTCTTCCTGAGTCACGGCCAAAGCCAATTCGAAAGACCGCTGTTTGCCAGCTTCTTTGTTTTCAAGTAGCATGCGGAACCTCTGCTGTCATTATGTTAAGCCCGCCCACCAACACGATGTGATTGGCCTGACTAGAGTTTGGTTTTTCCGGCTCGCAAGCCAACGGAGAGTTGCTAGACGCCCTGGCTGCAAATTATATCGCTGCCGCTAGGGTGCAAACGGCTTATAGGACAAGAAAAAAATGTAGGGCAGGACGTGGTTTTGTCCATTGGGAATTGATTGGATCATTGGATGCTTGTGGTTCACTATTGCTGTGATCTCATGTGAGTGACAGGATGTCTTGCCCTCGTGACAGTTAACACGTCATCAGAGAAATGAAGAGATATTGCCAAAGGCTTTAGATGTACAAAGACATTGCACTCATATTGCTTATGAATGGGAGAAAGGGCAAATGCACAATCAGGTTAGAGTGCAACAGTCAGGTTACAGAAGTAAAAACTCCATTCATTTTCTCCATGGGGATTTTATCCATACAAACCTTTAAAGACAGGCCTAATGTGAGCTACGAGGTTGCTAATCTTCTGCTGAAGCATCAGCACATATATTTTAGCTTATTTAAAAAAAAAAAAATCATGTTTAACAGCCGGATTCCTGGTAAAAACAAATTACCCATGATGCTGTACAAAAATTACACCAATCAGACAAAATACACAAAATAGTTATTTAGCTCCACCCACTCCCAAGAAGCAATGCGAATGACAGAATTGAGTCAATCTTTCTACTTTCAAAATAATTAAATGTCCCCATGAAAGCCGTTAAGAAGGACACAGTCTTGTACCTTTGTCTTTTTTTCAGATTTTCAAAAAATCTAAGTATGTAGTGTTGTGATTGACCTTGTAGCTGATTGGCTGATTGGATCTAGCACTTCTAAAAAAGGGAACGGGCACTGATGCAGTTTAAATAGTGGAATAGGCCGCAGGAGAACAATCTTCTACAGGAACTACAGTTGTTTTCATGGAAGAACCAGGTGAGATGTGAGGGTGAACATGAACAGTTAGTGAAAAAGGCTGACCTGTGAACAGGTCTGGCTGAATCAAGGATCTGAAGGACCGCTCATGGCAGGTCTGGAACACTCATCTAGGTGGACATGTAATAAAGCTGGGCTGGCCCAAGGCCAGTGTATGGTTCCCCTCCTCCAGGCCAGATGGACCCTTTTCTCTTGTTAACCTCTTCAGGAATCTTGCCTTTAGCTGGACATATTACACAAGAGCAAAGAAACACTGCTGAGGCATCTAGACAAAGACTCTCTTTATATACTGTAGTCAGTGTAGAAGAAGCTAAGCAGACTCCTTGATCCATAAAGTGAACTTTATAATAGTTTAACAATACATAGGGCTTAAACATCATATAAAAGCAATATGTTGATGTTTTTTAAATTAAGCATGGAAAGGTGTCATGAAGTAACTTTGAAGCTGAAAATCAGATAAAGCTGACTTATAAAACCGTGTACTCCCAAATAACAAAAAATATGTTCTAAGAACTGTTTGCCAAAAAGTATTTAAAAAAAAATTATTATATTATATACCCTTAAAGTGTAATAAATATACCAAACATGTGCTTATTCCTTTGTTTATGTACTGTATACATGCAATACATTTCACACATGGCTCTTTTTTCTGGTTTATGCTATGTAACCCTGTTTTCATGGTATGTTTTTACTAACAGACACCATAGAGAAAACGTGTGGAAGTTTGAGGGAACTAAATGGTCTGTAGAAAGAGAATGTGATGTACCGTAGTTTCGAGGCATATTCATATTGCCAGAGCACAGCAAGTGTTCAAGCTTTGGTTTTCATTCTCAGCCAAAAGTTCCAATTTTTTAAAAACATTTTTACCTACCAGTTTGATAGTGAGTTACTTTGATAGTGCAGCTTCTATCAAAGAATGGAATATATGACTCGTGAGATAGGCCACCAACCACTTACAACCACCACCTCCACTGGAATAAGGATAATATCCTGTGTGGAAATAATTTGGTCCTAGTAAAACAGCATAACATATCCGGCAATGAGATCAGCACCAAAGATGCCCCGCCACTCCTTTGCACTCTGGATGAGGTCACTTATAGGCCATGACCCTTTTCCTGCATTTGGCAGCTGGAGACTTGCAGAATGCTGACTTGCACATATTGGGATAATTCTGCTGTATACTACTGTTTTCTACCTTCCACAAGAAACTGAGTAGCCTAATCACAATATCTGACAGGGTGGTACATAATTATTGATCATGAATATGATTGTAGATTTTCAGTTTACTTTTGTTGTGATATCTCTACAGTTCAGCAGATATTTGTGGTTTTATGAGGCCTGTAGAGATGATTACAGAAGGTCTCATGATTGCCAGTATGTTGGGCCCTTTTCCAGAGATTCCAAGATTCCAGGGAATTCTGTTGCCCAGTTAAAAGCCAGATGTTTGGGTTTCTGATTTCTTAGAGGAATGTCCTGGATCTTAACAGGCCAAAGACTTCCTGGAACTTCTTGGTCATTTATGGAGAAAAAGACACTGGTCCAGCATAACAGATTATAGACAAAGTTATCTTACATTATTTACATATTTAAAAATCTGAATAGATCTGTATTTATAATGCATTTCATTATAAGTGCTGTCTGGATTTTTAAAATTGTATTTAGAAAATGAATTAATATATCAGTGTAAGATAGCACCAACGTATATATAAGAAAATGATAACATAAATTAAACTTATGCATTAGGCTACTCAATACCCAGCTAACAGGGATGTTCTCAAAACGTTGGCTATATTCTGACAAGGCACTATTCCAGTAGCGTTAATAGAACATTCGTCTGACATTTTTAAATGTTAATTGTTTCAGAATGTTTAGTGATCATTTAAAAGTAACATCACTGCAAACATGCAAAATGATCAAATTAAATCTTAATGTTCGTATAACCAAAACGTTTTTAAAATATAAAAAAATTGGACGTTTAACATTTTAAAAACGTTTCGATAACCTATTAGGTTATGATCTTACTAATTAGGCTTTTTTTTCATAACAATGGGAATTTTATCAAAACATTTTTGTTAGCTGGGCGTTTATGGGCTAATTTAAATTACATTTTTTCAGTTTCTGGATTTAAATACGTCTTATTAAATGCCATAAAACTTAGAGCAACAACCAGTAGCAATTTGGTGTTTTCATGCGTTTACGATTTTCCATCTGTCAGCAATATCCTAAAAGGAATAGAAAAACAGAGACCAAAAGGCCACGGGACCAAAAAAGAATTAAAGATGAGAGTGAACATTGGTTAAGCTTTTGATCGCTGAAGGGGCTGAAAGCTTCAAAATACGGATGCCGTGTTTGCTTTGCTCGACAGGTAAAATACCTGGTTACTCCAAAGCGGCGTGATTGTAAAGAGAGGCGGTGTGTCTTTGAATTTTTAGACTGACATCGCTAACACAGCACTTTAGCTTTATTTAAAGCAATGATATAGACTGTTACAGTAGCACAAATTAATTTATCAAATATATTTTAAGCTAATTCAATGTCTGTTGGTTTTGATTTGATGATCTAATTACCCTTTTGAAAAAAAAAAACAACGGTATGCTGGTTAGGTATGTTTTGAAGCATGGCAGCTGACCTGGTTTATGTTGGCCCTGAGCTGGAGCTTTGACCAGCACTTGACCATCTTAAACCATCTCATGACCAGCTAAGCAACCAGCTCAAACTAGCTTCCATGCTTAAAAACATACCTGACCAGCATATGCTGTTTTTTTCAACAGGGTAGAATTTTGAACTGTTGACAATGCTCTGATATGCTATATCTGGCTGGTCAGTGAGGACATGAAGTGCACTAGGCTTGAGAAACAGGATGGGAAGTATAAAGGAATGGACTGAACTGAAGCTGTTTAAACAGCTGTACTGAATCAGCAAGTCCAACACCACAGCCCGCACACCTAGCTGAGATATACAGTTTAAATTAAAAGAACCTTTTCGACTCACGTTTTTCTGTCCAAGCTTGTGTTTTTGTCCAGATTGTCCACATTATCTCACAATAACCATGCCAAACGCAGTGTTCCGATAAAATGTCTTTCAAATATCTTACTTATATTCATATATTTGCCTAAGTAATTTTTTTATTTTTGTACGAATAGACTGTATTATATCACACAGACATCTTCACACAGTCTTTTTATATTAACAAAGTCATTCATTACAGCACAGCTATGACTGATAATCTAAAAAATAGTGATAATCTGAACTGGGTGGCAGCTGTGCAGTGCTGCTCAATTAGTTCAGGCAAAAGATTGCACATCCATTAAATAATATCCTGAACACTTGTGCAGTGAGGTACAGGAGTGTGAGGTTTACTGCCCGTACTCTGGACATACAGAATATATTAAGGAAAATACTGAATACATTGAGTACTGAATACTGAATAGATGCATTCCCAACAGTACAGGCCCTTTTTAAAAAAATAGCATATTGTGATAAAAGTTCATTATTTTCCATAGTGTAATGATAAAAATTAAACTTTCATATATTTTAGATTCATTGCACACCAACTGAAATATTTCAGGTCTTTTATTGTTTTAATACTGATGATTTTGGCATACAGCTCATGAAAACCCAAAATTCCTAGCTAAAAAAATTAGCATATAATGAAAAGGTTCTCTAAACGAGCTATTAACCTAATCATCTGAATCAACTAATTAACTCTAAACACCTGCAAAAGATTCCTGAGGCTTTTAAAAACTCCCAGCCTGGTTCATTACTCAAAACCGCAATCATGGGTAAGACTGCCGACCTGACTGCTGTCCAGAAGGCCATCATTGACACCCTCAAGCGAGAGGGTAAGACACATAAAGACATTTCTGAACGAATAGGCTGTTCCCAGAGTGCTGTATCAAGGCACCTCAGTGGGAAGTCAGTGGGAAGGAAAAAGTGTGGCGAAAAACGCTGCACAACGAGAAGAGGTGACCGGACCCTGAGGAAGATTGTGGAGAAGGACCGATTCCAGACCTTGGGGGACCTGCGGAAGCAGTGGACTGAGTCTGGGAGTAGAAACATCCAGAGCCACCGTGCACAGGCGTGTGCAGGAAATGGGCTACAGGTGCCGCATTCCCCAGGTCAAGCCACTTTTGAACCAGAAACAGCGGCAGAAGCGCCTGACCTGGGCTACAGTGAAGCAGCACTGGACTGTCGCTCAAATTTTGCATGTCATTCGGAAATCAAGGTGCCAGAGTCTGGAGGAAGACTGGGGAGAAGGAATTGCCAAAATGCCTGAAGTCCAGTGTCAAGTACCCACAGTCAGTGATGGTCTGGGGTGCCAAGCACTTCATGCTTCCATCTGCTGAAAAGCTTTATGGAGATGAAGATTTCGTTTTTCAGCACGACCTGGCACCTGCTCACAGTGCCAAAACCACTGGTAAATGGTTTACTGACCATGGTATTACTGTGCTCAATTGGCCTGCCAACTCTCCTGACCTGAACCCCATTGAGAATCTGTGGGATATTGTGAAGAAAAAGTTGAGAGACGCAAGACCCAACACTCTGGATGAGCTTAAGGCCGCTATCGAAGCATCCTGGGCCTCCATAACACCTCAGCAGTGCCACAGGCTGATTGCCTCCATGCCACGCCGCATTGAAGCAGTCATTTCTGCAAAAGGACCAAGTATTGAGTGCATAACTGAACATAATTATTTGAAGGTTGACTTTTTTGTATTAAAAAACACTTTTCTTTTATTGGTCGGATGAAATATGCTAATTTTTTGAGATAGGAATTTGGGGTTTTCATGAGCTGTATGCCAAAATCATCAGCATTAAAACAATAAAAGACCTGAAATATTTCAGTTGGTGTGCAATGAATCTAAAATATATGAAGTTTAATTTTTATCATTACATAATGGAAAATAATGAAATTTTATCACAATATGCTAATTTTTTTAGAAGGACCTGTATAATGAAATTGTCGTTTTTATGGGCTTGTGTAGAGGATGTTTTTGTATTATATTTTATGAGATGTATAGAGCTATGGATATCCAAGACTGCTGTCTTTTACAATCTATTTTGATCAAATCAATAGCGACTCATATGCAACACTGACTGCTATTTGTTGATTTTAAATGGACTGCTTCCAAATGACTCACGTTTTATTACTAAAGATCTTTAAAGGCTATTAGTTTAACCCATCTGGCATGACATCACTCCAAATCACTCCTCAAAAATGCATGAAAGGCGACTCAGTCTTGGCCTTTCTTTCATCTACTCTCTGTCAAGAATCTGATGTTCGACTTGATGAGGCTGAACCTCCTATGACAGTTGGGAGAAACACACAGTCCCAGAAGACTCAGGCTGTCACTCTATCTTTATGTAATGTGGAGATGAGTGTGTCAAGACAAGTCTTCACCTAAAATTTACTTGGACAGCGGTGAGCAGGCTCTGCACTGAAAGAAAAGACATATACGCCATTTGAGGCGTTTTTGCTTCCTTATAAATTGAAATGTTATATCTGCACTTTTATGTACTATGAGTTGATTTTTATTAAAATTAACTAAGATTTCAGGAATAAGATTTTTGCTACTTTTCAAATTACTTTTATTTATACATTTTATTATTTTACCCTTGACCCAGACCTAGACTTTCAGTGTCTTTCATATGATAATCTAACTTTGGTGATTTAAAGAGCATAAATTAAAATGAATGAATGAGTGAATTAATTAATTATTTAAAGGGGTCATGAACTGCATTGTTTTATGATGTTTCCTGGGGTGCACTTATAATGTTAGAATGCTTTTTACATCAACAATTGTCATAGTTTTTAAATAAAAGGCATTTTTCCTGACCTGATTTTAGCCTCTGCTCTGAACGCTCTGTTTTAAGGGGCGTGTCTGCTGTAAGAGTTCAGTGAAAGCTCCCACTGCTGTGATTGGCTAACATCTTTCCATTTGAAATAGTATTACTCCCTCTTTTAGCTTGTTATAAAGTGTTGCATTACATTCAGATCTATGGCATTATATTAAGATTGTGGCATGAAAGGTTGCAGTGATGATCATTGAAGCCGATCACACACATGTTAAGCGAATGAAAGCAGTGATCTCATCATTGCAACCCAGTTTCTGTACACTAACGAATGCTCTCATCTTCACTAAAAGTGCAAACCTGATATAGTAAAGAGATTCGTAACGTGAGTCACTGATAAACGCATCACTGATAAACTCTGTTTGATTGACAGCTCCAGCGCTTGCTGCTCAAATGATTCCGAAGGGAGCTTTCTTTATAGAATTTCATCACTGTTAAATAACAGATTATTTTCATCACACTATGAGAAACAACAACTTTATGTTTAGTCACTGGTCTGATTAATGCCTAATGCCACACTGCCCGATTTTTGCCACAATTTTGACTCGCTGACAGGTTTTGCAAAATCGCCGACAAATGCGGAGATTCTTCCTCTTGTACAGTCATGCAGTGTGAAACCCCCTCCGATCCATCGTGCAGTGTGAACGACTGAATATTACCCCAGAGGCCCAGACAGTCATGCAGCAAGAAAAGAGCAGTGATCCGACGAGTTTTAAAATCGTGCAGTCTGAACTCGGCATACTGACACACAGACAAATAACATCTGACTACATCATCACATTTCATATCAGGCATTCGAATGAACACAGTTACATGTTGCATTACTGTTGAACACTAGCCTGACTGACGTGGTCATACTCAATTCTAGTCAGAATATGACTCTGGTTGGTACCGCTCCATTGGGCTGTGATTGGAGCGTGTTTCAACCTAACCAGGAAAGACCTCAATTGGATAGACCTACAACCAATCAGAGCAACGGAGCGACGCGTAACGGTAGTTGTCAAATGTCAACAGAACTCAACTGCACTGTGTTGCCAAGTCCGTGTGTTGTTTTGTGGGCGGGGCTAAATTTGTCTGGTTGAACCCAGTCACTGCACAATATTTTGTAATCCTCAACGGCATGTTTCTTGTTTGGTAGCTCGAGCTGGTGGTTTAACACTTGGCCTATGTTACATCATATGCAAAAAATCGTTGGGCGGGGCTAAACAGACAAATGAAATAGGTGTTGATCTTCTTTTGCAGAGGCGGTGTTTCACCCAAGTATATGTCTCTGCAGGTTAGTAATAGGAGTTACCTCATCAGTGGGTGTGGCCATAAACAGATGGATGGCTTCAACTGTGTTACCTGATTTGCCCACGTCACAGTGTGGGTAGGGTTTAGGGTGGGGTCAGGTGAAGGGGATCATTTTCATTGTGTAATTTATAAACACCCATCAGTTTGAAAAAATTTAGAAACACCCACTCTTGTTCCGCAGAGACCTCATACTCGTTTCACCACACGATAATGTCAAGGTGTAGCCTGGATGCCAGCCGAATTGAGCCCCGCCCACAAATTTTTTTGATCGGGCAATTCAGTCTGGAATCGATCCATAGAGGAGTTATTATGCCCGAACAGAAACTGTTCGGTCCAAGGAAATTGTCAGGGCGGGCTTTAGACCCACATTTCCCTTATTATCGTTTTATCTAAGCCAGATTCCCACAACCTGAAAACTGCAGCTAGAAACGTAGACATAACAATGATCCGACAAAGCCTGACAAACACAAGGAGTATATAAAGGGAACAAATCAAGCAGGGAATCAGGGAACACAGGTGGGGCAAATGAAACCAATAATCAGATAACAAGGGGAAGGATCAGACAATAACAGGAGCACATGCTCAATAACAAAACACACGTGCACACAAGACAGGACAGGCATGTGACAGATATTCTTATATACTTTTATACATCAAAAGCTCAAGGGAAAGTTGATTTCTTAATTCATGACCCCTTTAAGGTAAAATTTTGACCCTAAAAAAGTGTATATATGGTTAGGCATGCGATTATTGAAAGAAAACAAAGAAAAACTACATAAATATGACTTTTATCTTTATACTTTTGAGTGTCATTTCCTGCCACGCTGTAGTTGTGTCTATGCATATATTGTGTGAATTTGTATTTAATTTTGTGCTTTTAGGATGCATAAAATGCTTGTTATGAAATTGCCCTTAGCAAGAAAAAGAATTCTGCCATTTTATTCCAAACATTTTCAAATTTCATTTGATTAGCAAAGAGCATCGCCACAGGAACTGTCCTCATATATCTGGACAGTTGACAGCTGACAATACCTCAGAAAGTATTTGGACATGACACATGGGAATTTAGCTTCACGTAACACTACTTTCACCTCCCTGTTTCATCTGGCTTACATAACTGAATGTCAGTAGTCACATCTCAAGAGTTGGCTTATTCCCTGTGGTCAGACTGAGAGGGAGAGGCAGAAAGAGATGAAGAAAGTATAAAACGATGCAGGGTTAAAGTTTACAGTGTGATTGTAGCCTGCCAAAACCTAATAGCTTGATGTATGCCCTACAGCGCTCAGACGCAATGCGGTACCTGTCTCCTCCAAGCACTGCACATGTTGTGTCTTTATAAATCGTGAAAATGGACTACCTCGACATGTGTAATAGATGCACCGCTCAAATCTATGATGTAGTATCAGTATCAGCTTACCAACAGACTTTACCTGTCTCTCCCTCAGGGTGGAGAAGGGAGCTCTACCTGACTGTATCCACAGCATGGGGATGTCAATTAATAATGTCAGTTAACATTTTCATTTCTGCTCCCCACCCTCAGTGCTTGACCTTTCCTGAGGCCCTTTACTCTGCTGCCTTTTTAATAGCTCCTGCCAGGAATGATATCAGAGCTGGAGGGTTAGAGCCGCAAATGCAATACAAAGGAGTAACAAAAGACAGGATAAAGAGAGTAGCTGATAACCAGGAGGTCTACAAAGAGGTAAATGTGACGCGCGCACGTGCACACGCACACACTGCTCTTACTGCTTCAATCTTTTGATGGACATTTTTGCAATTCTTTTGAAATTCCAACCAACAAATATCAGTCCTAAAACCATGAGTAATTGTTCCACAAAACTTTCCAGATTTGGCATCAGTATCGCTCATCATGGAGTAAAGCGCTTAAATTTGGATGTTGCTCATCTGTATTAAGGTCTATCGCAGATTATTGGAATTGTGAAAGATCATTTCTGACTCACTGAACCTGATGAATGCAGACTTACCTCATTTTCGCAAATGCTCTCTCTATGTTATCACTGAATAAAAATGCCTTTTATGAGTAAAAGCCCCAGAACAAGTGATAATGTAGAAGTTTAAAGCTGTCTAAAGCACTGAAGTTTGAGCCACATAACTTGTGCTGTGCCCTTCAGCCATATTAATTATTCTCAAATCAGCATTTGCAATTTCATATCCACATGGTGGACAGCACTATTAACATACATTTCATTAACTAAACTGTCTATGTTGACGTGTTGTTTGCAGAAGAATCAGCACGTCTTGTGATGACATCAGTAGCTGTAAATAACTTGACTTCTCTCACTGTGATCTGTCATTCTCCCCACAGGCGACAGGGAGAATTGTACATTATTTAATAGTGACCTCTGGCTGTAGTCACAGCAGCTCTGGAATTCATTTTTTTCCCCACTGAGTAAATAGTTTAAAATCAAGCCACTGGCAGCATGTTGATGATGTTCTCCGCCTGTATGCATTGTGTGACGGATTTATTAGTCACCTCTTTTGGAAATAACGAGCTATCATATGATAAAATGAAATGCTGGATATCATCATACAGCTTTATGCAAAAACACACCCATTACTCATTAAGAGAATAGGGACAACCCTTTTAGACCATGTGCCGGGCTTGCCGACCATTTTTCACGATTCACGATTCTTTATTGTCACTATAAGTACAGCAAATTTATAGCAATCCTTCCAGTGCCATCACATATACTTGGTGCAACTAAAACATTATATGCCATAAACAATATAACACAATACACACAAAACCAGTGCAGCTAGGCGAATGGTCAATATTGCACAGAAATATTGCACAGTAAGCAGTAAGAACTGCATGATATTGCACACAATAAAAGACTGGTAAGTGCAACACAATGTATCATAACATAAAGAAGCGGAATGTATACTAGATAAACATCCTGAGGTAAATGAGAGGTGCCGTTAACCTGTGCAAAAGTGGATTCGTACACGCCCTTAGTGCACTTGGGCTGTGCGCTTTAGAACATCCGCTTAGATCGTTAAAAAACGGTCCATAGAGTTCATGTCAGTTTGAGAGCATAAAACATAATTTTAAAAGTAGTCTCTGACCCCACTGAATCTTTTGCAGTTGAGATGTTGTTGTCTGGTTTTAGCTCTGTCCCTCCTGTGGTGAGGACGTCCTTTTTCACAACAAGCAGAGAGATGCCTGAGCCTATCCAGACTCCCTGTGGTTTATTGTTCTTGACCGGATGATTAAACCGTGATAGCTGGATCTTACTGATTTCTTTGAATCTAGGTGGTTTTTATGTTTGGTTCAGTTTAAAATGTGATGCTGTAGTCCTGTTGAAACTAGTAGCCTAGGCCTTAGCCTTAGTCCCATAACAACTGCCAACACATTACAGGCGAGACACTGCACAGAACTAGACCACTCAGCATCGGAAGCATAAGTCATGGTTTGTCAAGTGACTCACTGAGGCCCTGGAGGGACAAAACACTCTTTTTCAAAAGTCTACAACTGCTGCCATATATTGTGATTTTTTTTTTTACTCTGTAACTTTATTTCTGAATGGATTTATTAGAAAGACAGTATAGCGCCTTGCTAATATAAGACAGAGTGTGTTATCGATGTGGGCAGTCCATCTTGGTAGATTGAATCTTATTATTTTGGCCTACAAGTCAATCCAATCTATATGGACATAATGATCAAAGATGGGTCACATCACTGGGATCGTCCTGTTATGAATGACCTCCCACTTCCTTTCGTGCGACTGCCGCAACAGGACGTAAGCGTTCGTTGACAGAATTGGAGGAAACGCAGAATGAGTGAACTTGAGAGTGTGGGAGAATAGAAGGAAGACATTTGAAAAATATTTAAATCCCTGTTCTGGGATTTGGGGATTTGAGAGAGAGGTACTATTTGACCCACATTTCCCTTATTATCATTTTATCTAAGCCAAATTCCCATAACCTGAAAACTGCAGATAAAGCTGATAAAACTTTAATCATAAAATATATAGAGACTATATGCATTTTTAAAATACCAGAATATCAGTCAGTTTCGTATTGCATGACAATAAATGGCTGTGTGCTTTTATCCCCTAAATTTACATATTGCTTAATTTTCAGATGTTTATGATTTATTTTTACACAATGCACTTTTGTAATGAGCATTTTTGATGGCCTGCAGTGAATAATGAAATAGCAAATAGAACATACAGCACGTGGTCTTCAAAGAGATATCTGTTTGCTAACAGAGCTATGACTTATTAGACAACATTACTCAATAAAAATCATTGGTAACACTTTAGAATAATGGTCATTAGTTAACAACATTAGTTAACATGAACTAATAATGAACTGCACTTATAAAGCATTTATTTATCTTTGTTACCTAATGTTAATTTCAACATTTAATACATTAATAAAATCTTGTTAATATTAGATATGCACTGTGAACTAACATGAACACATCATGAACAGCTGTATTTTTATAAACTAACGTTAACTAAGATGAACAAATACAGTAACAAATGTACTGCTCATGGTTAGTTCATGTTAGTTAATACATTAACAAATGTTAACTAATGACCATTATTCTTAAGTGTTACCAAATCATTCCCAGTTTGCCGGAAAAATCTCAAATTGAATCACTGTTAGATGATAATGCAATTACCTGTTCATATAGAAGGGTTACATCCAACTGTACAAGCAAGAAATCCCTGTGTGACATTCTGTGATTAAGGATGAAAATATGATTTAAAAAAAAGAAAAGAAAAAGATTTATGTATTACACAATTGTGTTCACATTCCTTCAGAGAACATTTACTCATGCAATGTGATAAGCGTTGGTATGGTTAGGTTTTCAGTCTGGAGTGAGATGGTAAAAGTGAGCTTTTACTTTTGCTGTGAAGGGAATGAAAAGCTAACAGACTTAAAAAAAAAAAGTTCTAGCTCAAAAGGTTTTCTGTCTCTCAAACAGTGAAGTTTGGTGCTAGAGGTGCAAAGATCATGGGTTGAATTCCCAGGCAATTCAACTGAAAAAAAATGTGTACTTGAATGCTGATTTCTTTGAGTTGCATTGGTTAAATGCGTCTGCCAAAAGTGTGAATGTAAAGGCATGCCCAGCCCTCAGGGTCTTAGGTTATATCATAATATACAATAGTCTACAAAATAGTCTTTGATTTACCATTGTTGATAACTGAAAAACTGAAAATAGTTGGAGAGGTCACCTGCGACCTTTTGGGTGTACTTCTACTAAATCAATATAAAATGTTCCTACAGAATATCAGAATTTTCTGCGTGTGATAAAATGAAATTACATTTATAGAAATAATAAAGCTTAGTTAAGTACTGTGACCATTTGTCTATTATTTTAGGAATTGTCAAATCTTCAACATGCCCATGGAATGTTTTTTTTTTTTTTTGCACTCATGCCCTTGAGCACAAAATCCCTCTAAAATGTGTGTAGCATCACTGGCTGAATATAAGGCTGAAATTGTCTGTGACAGGAAAGAATAAAGTGAAGAGTGCAACAGAGCCTTGTACCTGTAGACTCTGTCTATAAATATAAACCTCAGGGCTCAAGCGGAGCATGTAATGATCTAGGTTGGGTCACCTTGCCTTGAAGCATTATTTATGCAGTTCTCTCAGGACCTCACAGAGCCCAGATCAGTCAGTTACAGTTCGTAAAGGTAGCTCTGAGCGCTCACTTGAACGTCACAGTCAATACCGAGCCTGACTGGTCAAGAGTAAAGCCACAGACTCATGTTTATTTTCATAAGAGAACACACACATTATTTGTCTTTACATCTCAGGGCTGGAAATTGGAAGTTTGCTAAGTCCCAAAAGGAGAAAGCCATGATGAGCCATCGCCAGTCTTAACCCCAGGCTTTGTCTTTGTAATGCTTAATTTGTGTTCTATAGTTCTAGGGGTGTGATTAAAAAAAAAAAGTTTATTAAATACAATTTGATTTACTTATATTGAAATATTACTATGGCAACACCGAGGCCATGGGTTCAGTTTTTAGGGAATGCATTAAATTATAAAATTCTTTGAAAGCAATAAGTTGCTTTGGATAAAAACTATGCATGCAAGCAAATAGTTTAAAAACATTATGGTTTGAATAAGAATTAACTTTATGTTGGTTATTAGATGTAATGATAACCAGTAATCACAATGCATTAATGCATATGTACTTAATAGATATTTTTAAGATTTAAACTGCTGCTGGGTGGAAGAATGTGCTAGTATCTTATGTTTTATATTTGGGGACTGCATGAGGAGCTGAGTAATAGAAAAGTACAATTGCAGAGCATGTTCATTGTTTATTAAGGAGAGACAGTTTGTTCTCTCATCTTTTCTGGACTTTATGATTTGCCGCACCAAATCTCACTTATTTGATGTTCATGTAATGTGACTCATCTGTCTACAGGTTGTTCATAAAAATAAAATCAACTGTAGGCTCATTTGTGATTCTTTACTCTGAGAAAAAGGCTATACTGCTGAGTTTTTCACAAATCATGCACAAAAATGCCTTCAGCAAAGCTTCCATATATATATATATATATATATATATATATATATATATATATATATATATATATATATATATATATATATATATATATATATATATATATATAAAACACCTGCTAAGGTGGTCTAGGATGTTAAGTCTAAACAGGAGATTGAATGACTTGATTTAGAGACCACATAAAACAGGATATAGCTGCACGGATTAAATCTCTGACACTGTCAGTGATTTCCAGCTGTGTCAAGTTATATATATCATATAGGATATAGTAGGTATAGCCCGTGATTTTGTCTGATTTACAGGACAATTCGTCACCATTATGTGGAATATGAAGAATTAATGACAGGAGGCGTGAAGGTCTAGTAGCCGCCCCTGAGCAGAATCACACAGCGAGCAGCAGTGAATTGTTGAGTGTAGTCAGTGCCGCTGAATGATTCAGTGCTCGAAAGGAATGAATAAACGGGGCACAAAGATTCACAGAGCAGTTGAATGAGTCCTAAGGACGTTTTCATCCTCTTGGATAGCGGAGTTTGCTTTAAGTTCGTCTGTACTTAAACGCGAGGATACCACAAATCACGGTAGGTTTTTTTTAAACCATCACTGGACGCTGGCAGCAGCAGATCACTGGAGACGCGTGTGTATTTCTGAGGATCTGAAAGTTTCTTAGCGGGTATGGCCATGTTTTTGCGATGACAGTCATACAGTTGCTAAATTGTGTTGCTTTTGGCTACCTTGCAGCGAGTTGCATCTGCTACATTTCACTATAATACTGTAAAAGAAAAAGAGAAGTTTGTTTGAAGAAACCAATTATTACTAACGACTTTTTATTGGATGTGAACATTTGTTTTACTGTAGGAGCTTATTATAAGTGACCATTTGACGTTGCCCTGAAGGTGTATGCATGTACATTGATTGGAGATGAATTACAGGAGGATTTAATTGAATCATAATTACTGCTATTTGTTTGCAGTGAACAAGGTGGGAGTGGCCACGTGAGGACCTTATAGTCATTTGCTATCTTGAAGATAGCACTCTATTTTGTTTGTTGGAAGGAAGGCTATGTTTGTGTCTGAAATGACTTGCAATAATAGCAGGAGTCAAGAGTTTTTACTTCTTCCTTGGTTAACTTGTATAATCTCTA
Source organism: Gobiocypris rarus (assembly GCA_023029165.1). Classification (NCBI taxonomy): domain Eukaryota; kingdom Metazoa; phylum Chordata; class Actinopteri; order Cypriniformes; family Gobionidae; genus Gobiocypris; species Gobiocypris rarus. The sequence continues at coordinate 39,886,332 of CM040912.1, read as the reverse complement.
TAATCTCATTTGGCAGCTGCCAAACACAACAAATGCTCTTTTTGATTATGTTTGAATTAAAGCCAGCCATGTTTCTCCTTTATTCCCGTTTCTTATTTTCAGTTAAAGGGTTAGTTCACCCAAAAAGAAAAATGTTGTCATTAATTACTCACCCTCATGTCGTTCCAAACCTGTAATACATTTGTTCATCTTCAGAACACAAATTAAGATATTTTTGATGAAATTCTAGAGCATCTTGACCCCTCCATATAAAGCAATTTAATTAACAAAGAAAGGTAGTAAAGACATTGTTAAAATTGTGACTACAGTGAATTTTATGAAGTGATGAGAATACAAAAAGCACACAAAATTAATGACTTTATTTAACGATTTCTTCTAGCCTGTGTCAAACTCTTACGCTGTTGACAGTGCAGTGATTCCTAGTTCTGGGGCAGAACGACTCGTGCACATGCATCGTGGTGTTCACGTGAACAGCGTCGGCCAATGGTAAGCCAGCGTTCTGGAAGCACTGCACTTTTTACACTGCGTCAACAGCATAAGAGAACATTAGTTAAAAACAGACGCACACAAGAAGATTTATCCATCAATCTGTTACGCGTTCGATGCAGCGAGTTGCGGTATTGAAATGGTGGCTAGCAAACAAAAACAATCTCTAGCGTTAATTTTTTATTATTGCTTGTCTTGAAAAAAAAGTGTAAAAAAGCCAGTGTGTGTGGAGTAAGTGGTGGTTTGTTGTTGTCTAATTGTGTCTTCAGGTTCTGTGCTCCTATTATTTTTGGCTGTAGAAATGTCGAAAAAAAACAGTACAGAACTGTGCCTCAAATCTGTAATTTCAAAACAGAATTCAACAGAGGTCCAATATAATCGCCATAATCTTTAATTGGCTGCCAGCAAACGTGTCAAACTAGTGATCAAAGACTACCGATTTTAGTCTACGATCATCAGAGGAACCGTTTAGGATTCACAAAATTTGTCTCAAGATGGACAAATCGTGGCCAAAATCGTACAGTGTGCACCCGACAAAGTACTTATGTTATTGACCAAATCATCATTTAAAACCCATTATAAAAGATGATGTCCCATTTCTGCTGAACACATCCTACACAGACACACATTATTCAGTACTCCTAATACCTCTGCAATATGTTGTCATTCATGACACTTATGTCACAAATCCCTGCTTCCAGAGATACAGTGGCCATTTAAACTTAAGATGTCAGGAAAATTCCCCTTTAAAGCAGCAAGAGCCGTCATCCCCTGATATCTATTGCTATTCATCCTCTGGCTTTAGTTAAGTCAGGGAAAGCCACTTAAAAGAAGCAGTCACACTGGGGAGGAGCTGATTGGCAGGTGAGGGGCTGATTTGGAGGCAGCGGGATTAGAGAAGTGTCTGAAAGAGAGGAGACGAGAAGCTCGGTCAGGACCTGATTCCCCTTCAGTGATTAAACCGATTAAATGCATTTACTGGGTGGAGAAAAAGAGAGGTGTGGAAGAGTTGCCAACACAAAGACTTTTCTCGCTGTGTATTTGCTGTTTTAGAGCATAAACCTGTTTCACATATCTCCATCAGAAACAATGGCTCTTGAAAAGGGGCTCAGACAGTTTAAGTCAATTATACAAGCTTTCAGTGTTGAAAGCTGTTGAGTTTAGTCAGGCTTCATGGCTGGCAGGGGGCGAAGAAGAGCAGACCAGCACAGCAGGCGCAGCCCTTGAGTGACAGTCTATCAGTATACCGGTGATGCTAGTACTGTACAGAATGTGCTGACTACTGTCAACTTCCTTTTTCTTGTTTACAAACATTCTTTTAATGCTAGTTTTCCTCTACGTCATATAATTATGGTTAAATGTCTGACAAAGAGCATAGCATTACTGAACTATATTGGTATAGGGCCTGTTATTTTTTATTCAAGATGATAAATAAAATATTGGGTAACTCATCAAATATTTATTAAGGGATTATTAAGCATGATGGGAAATATTGAGGAAGCATTTCTTACCACATAAAGCCAGCAGAATTGTACTTTTTTATGTACTAAATTTGTTAGCATTGCAATTTCCCACATTTTCCACATGGACTGGCTCTCTCTCAGTAACTCGTTGGTTTAAAGTTCTCTTATAAGCTTTTTTTCTGAACCACTGGACCCAAGTAAAAGTCTGTTATTTGATTAATGTTGTTTTAAGCCTGTGTGAAGTTAAGATTAGGTAGAATTAGAATCACCATTCATTTTCATTGTATCTGCATTATTATAATGACATCCCCTTTTGTGTTTCACAGAATAATGTTTTTCTAATCATCCAGGTTTGGAACAACATAAGGATGAGTAAATGACAGAATTTTCATTTTCGTTTGAAACATTCAAACTCAAATGCATGTACACTGCACTATAGGGTTAAGCAAAATTAAGAATTTAAGAATTGGAAGTGGAATTTAATGAATTACAATTCAACAAAAATTCAACAGGTTTTGTCATTCTGGCAAATTAAGTGTTCTTCCTCCTGGTCCATAAATTTGTTAATTATTATTTGAAAAATTAAGGACAAATTTCTATGGAAACAGAGTTATCTGATTGCCTGTATGGCCTATATAAAACAGTTTCAAACAAAACCTTGTCAAGCCATCATTCAAAGTCTTAATGAACCCTACACTGTTAGTTATATTTCAGTCGAAGAGCAATTCCGCATCCTGTTTCCTTCATCAATTGAAATTCAGGAATTTAATTGGAATTTAAAAGCATTCTCAACTGCACAAGCCTGCACCATGCAACATGTCAGAGCACATGCCCCTCCCACCAGGCCACGTCTCCAACAATAAAGAGTTCCTTTGTCCAGGACTCCACCTGTGAGCATTTGTGATGTTTCTTCCTGCCATGATCAATGGCGACCCAGGGGATCCCAGATTTCAGCTTGTAAAGGCTGGGCCTGTGTATTGAGGCCTCGTCTGGGCCCATTTGAAAAGCTTTTGAAGCTTCTGTATGTGGTTGAAAATGTGGATAAAGCTCACAGGTGTCTGTGTTCATTTCTACTTTCTGATGCAAGTCAGGGCCTTGCGCCATGCAGCGCAATCGCTAATTAGAAAGCAAAAGAGAGACAAAATATTATTTCACAATGAGGCAGTTCTGTCATTCCACGCTGCATGTATGTAGACTGGTGTCTTTGTGGGGAGTCACGGTGACATGTCCAGGGACACACAGAAGTCCCATCTGTTCCTGTTTTTCATCTGCAGTCAAAGCCTTGCTGCTTTCTCTAAAGGCTTAACAGAAGTGTTTGACTGCATTCAGGTGTTACTTGTGTTCCAGAGCTATGTGTATTCTGTAACATGTATTTGTATACATTTGTATGCTGTATAGCCTATATATATATATATATGACAAATTAAGTGTTCTTCCTCCCTGGTCCATACATTTATTAAAAAATAAAGTAGAATTATTTGAAAAATGAAGGACAAATTTCTATGAAAACAGATTTATCTGATTGCCTGTATGGCCTGTATAAAACAGTTTCAAACAAAACTTTGTCAAGCCATCATTCAAAGTCTTAATGAACCCTACACAGTTATATTTCAGTCGAAGAGCAATTCTGCATCCTCTTTGCTTCCTCAATTGAAATTCAGGAATTTAATTGGAATTTAAAAGCATTCTCAACTGCACAAGCCTGCACCATGCAACATGTCAGAGCACATGCCTTTCCCACCAGGCCACATCTCTAACAATAAAGAGTTCCTTCGTCCGGGAGTTTCAAGGCTCATCGGTGTATATATAAATATAAGTATATATATATATTGATCATGCATAACATTATGACAGGTGAATAACACTGATTATCTCTTCATCACGGCACCTGTTAGTGGGTGGGACATAATAGGCAGCAAGTGAACATTTTGTCCTCAAAGTTTATGTGTTAGAAGCAGGAAAAATAGGCATGCGTAAAGATTTGAGTGAGTTTGACAAGGGCCAAATGACTAGATGACTGGGTCTGAGCATCTCCAATACTGCTGCTCTTGTGGGGTGTTCCCGGTCTGCAGTGGTCAGTATCTATCAGAAGTGATCCAAGGAAAAAACAGTGGTGAAACAGTGATGGTCATGGGTGGACAAGGGTCATTGAAGCACGTGGAGAGCGAAGGCTGGCCAGTTTGTGGTCCGATCAAACAGACAAGCTACTGTTGCTCAAATTGCTCAAGACGTTAATGCTGGTTCTGATAGAAAGGTGTCAGAATACACAGTGCATCACAGTTTGTTGCATATGGGGCTGTATAGCCGCATTCCAGTCAGGGTGCCCTTGCTGACCCCTGTCCACCACCGAAAGTGGGCACGTGAGCATCAGAACTGGACCACAGAGCATTGAAAGAAGGTGGCCTGGTCTGATAAATCACGTTTTCTTTTACATCACAATGGATGGCTAGGTGTGTGTGAGTCGCTTACCAGGGGAACAAATGGCACCTAGATAAACAATGGGAAGAAGGCAAGCCAGTGGAGGCAGTATGTTCTGCTGGGAAACCTTGGGTCCTGTCATCCATGTGGATCTTACTTTATGTTCCCCAGATCTCAATCCAATCGAGCATCTGTGGGATGTGCTGAACAAGTCCGATTCATGAAGCCCCACCTTGCAACTTACAGGACTTAAAGGATCTGCTGCTAACATCTTGGTGCTAGACCCCTGAAGTTGTGCTGTGGTATCTTCCACAGCACAACTTCAGGGTCTAGTGAAGTCCATGCCTCGATGGGTCAGGGCTATATATATATACATATATATACAAACAACACATGTTGGGTTTCCATGTTTAATGGACTTTCCATAGACAATTATTTTTATACTGTACAAACACTATATTCTATCCCCTTATTAATGTGGCTATGCTAAAAGTCTTCATTAGTTAACTCTGATAACTCACATTCTGAAGTCATTTGTTATGATTGCAGACTTCCTTGACGATGTCTGCGGCATAATGAACAATGGCCTGGTGGTGCCAGAAAACCTTCTGTCAAAAACACTTTGATACGGCAGGATATTTAGCTTGTATTATCAGTAAGCAGTGTCCCTGCCTAATTGTTGTCTCTGACAGACCTTTTTCGGCATGCACAAAATTAATTTCCAAGTGAAATTAGTTTTGTACATCAATGTACATCTTCCAAAGCAGAAATAATAAACTTGGAATCACCATTATTAACACTTGTGAGCCCACAAACTGGTAAGCAAACTAAAGATGAAAAACAAATAGATGTTTTTTTTTATTTGTATTATTATTGACAAAAGGATCAGCATGTCGTATTTTGGATGCTGGTGACTATCATGCAGGTGTGCACCAGTGTGGTCATTTATACTGGTATTATTAACATGGATGGGAATGTGTTATACAGTTTGTGTGTGTGTGTGTGTGTGTGTGTGTGTGTGTACTTGTTTATATTACATTGTGGGGACCCCAAATGTCCCCACTATGTAATATAAACCTGAAATCACCTACGACCAGCCAGCGGTCCCCACAATGTAAATGGAGTAATAAACATACTTAATGATGTTTTTTTTTTTATGTAACAATGCAGCATGTCTCCTGTGATGGGTAGGTTTAGGGCTAGGGGCAGTGTAGGTGGATAGCGTGTACAGTTTGTACAGTATAAAATGCATTACGCCTATATGGAAAGTCCCCACAATTCACAAAAACCTAACGTGTGTGTGTGTGTGTGTGTGTGTGTGTGTGTGTCTGTGCGTGTGTGTTTAGTAAAATCTTGCTGATTACCAGGATTCTTTGATGAATAGAAAGTGTCTTGTATCAAGTCGCAGCAGAACAGGGAGTTTAATGAGTTTAATTATTTGACAACTTTAGTTTTTCCACTTTGACTGGGTTTTATCTGTTCTCTCTGGTTACCTTGACAACTATAAAAGAGACTCATGTTTGCTTTCAGATGATCTAGTTGTAGAAAAGTTTACGCTGTTGTTTAAATTAGTATTAAATCAGTAACTACTGATATACTACTGACGAAGACTAGACTATGCACAGCTTTTTCGCATGAATGTTAATGTACTCATACTGATAGCAGGTGCTGAAGGGTTAGTTCACCAAAAAAATTAAATTCTGTCATTACTCACTCTTATTATTATTTTTTATGTGTGTTAACAAAGCATTCACACCACTACATAACATTTTGGTTAATCCACTGAAGTCACATGGATTACTTTAATTATGTTTTTACTACCTTTCTGGGGCTTGAAAGTGGTAGTTGCATAGAGTGTCAGTGTCAGTGGAGCAACAGAAAGATTCCTTAGATTATATTTAAGATTTCATCAAAAATATCTTCATTTGTGTTCCAAAGAGGAACGAAAGTCTCACGGGTTTGGAACAACATTATAGTTTCATTTTTGGGTGAACTAACCCTCTTACTTATGTTGGCTAATGCAGATAATTAATTTCATATTATGGATAAATGGCAATATAAAAGATTTAGTAAAAAATCATGACCATTAACATTAATATTGTCTGAAAATTTTGCCTGAATCAGCAAAACAAATGAAAATATTTTTGGAAGGCTAAAATCATTGACTAAAAATGTAATTATCAAATCTTTATCTTTGGTTTTCAGCTAGCCTATATGAAAACTTCCATTTTTTAGTTTTTTTAGGTGTTTCAGAAAAAAAAATAATAATAATGGTGCATCCCTACCTCCCATTCTCACTGCTTCCCTTTATCAGCCATCAGTCAGTTTCACAAATCGACATCATCAGTCTCAAACCCCTGCACTGACTCGGTAATGGTCCTAGTCCCAAAAAATGGTCAATTTTTATGTAACCTGGTCATTTGAAAATGGCAGAACTCGGATGATCCCACAAGAATACTTCCACCGCAGAATATTTCAGTCTCTTTTTTGCACACACGTCTTTGTATCTGCACTTGTTTTTGTTTTTACACCATGTTCAAAAAATGCACAGACATCTTGTTTATCTCTCCAATGAAACAGAATCATCTTTACTTCCAATCTGGTAACCCTTGTGGACTGAAGTGATGTTATAATTAAAAACAGCATACCCGTGATCCATATGCTTGAAATAAAAGCAGAAAGAAGAGGATTAAGGGTGAGGAACTGCTTTCAACAATTCATTATGCTGCTTTACTGCTGTTCACTGTGTCCTACTGTGCTCTAATAGAAACTGAGCTTCATGTTGGTGAGGAGAAACTCTCTTTGTAGTGATTGTGAGGCCCAGATGGTTTGATTGAGAGGAACGTGTTCACCTTAGAAATTCAACTTGCTTGACCACATGCTATATTACACCAAACCTTAATGAATCCTGCAGAAATGGAAGTGGAGGTCCAATAACCTCCTTGTAATTTCAGTTTCTCTGTGATGATGATCATGGATTGTTATGGTACTGCAATTTTCAGTCTGGTAAACATGCTTTAATTTTGCATTCATGAAGTGGCATGAACTCTCTCTCACAGGTCATTTATTGGGTAGATGCCATTTGCTGTGAGACTGGAAGAAGTGAAGTCAGATCCACTGACTTTGACCAGTCCAATAATAGATCACATCGACTCCCTCTGGAAGTTTGAACGTCTAAGAAAGTGAAACACGGGGAAGAAATCTGACCATGCAGTAAATAAGTCTGAGAATCCGTGTCTGCGCCTTTTCCCTTTAGGTATTGCCTCTTTGCCTTTATAGGTGTCTCATGGTTGCTAGTTTGCTTTTTCATACTGCCATCACTCGAGTTGTAGTAAGTATAAGTAAAAATGAAAAGCCTGTGAATGACAAGATTTTCATCCTTTTTCTCCTTTTTATTGCTGTTTCCACAATCTTCTTCAAAGAAGAAGTGCACAGTACTGTGCGTGCCACCTACTGGACCCTTCTGTCTTTCTTGCGCATGCGTTGCTGTATGTGCACCATCCAAAGTATACTTTGGGGGAGTATGCTTTGGGCATCCTTAACAGTCCATCCTGAAGCTCCCGTACAGTCCCTTACATTCCTTTGTTGTCTATTGGTGAAGATAGCTTCAATAAAAGCTTTGGATTCACTCATCCCGTCTGTGGCAAATACTTGGACGTTATTGATTGCTATTTTATGAGAACAGTAACTGTAAGGGAATTATAAGTAATAGAAAATGGTAATGTGAATGTAAGAAGTCTCATTACTATGTTCAGAGAAGTGAATTATATTTTAACATTTAATTTATTTATTTGCACATAATATATTGTTATGCCTGTTCCGGGTTTGAGTTTGTTTAGAGTTAGGCTGGCCACACAAGCCTGATTTTGAACCAGATTTTGAGCCAGATTTGCATCCCCAAGCGATTGGGGGTGTGGGGGATGATCCGATTCTAGGCTTGTCGCAAACGACTTTTTGTCCAAAAAAACCTCAACTGCGCGTCATTACGATTATTTAACTGCTCCCAATCGAGTTGGAGCGTCCCCAATCTCAAATTTCTCAAAATTCTCAAAAGAATCATGATCGGGCTCTGACTAGATTCCAGCGATAACCAATGAGAGTGAGCAAGCTTCACCATATGTCATACAATGTCTCAATGGAATGGGAAGTTCAAGTGTAACATCTATAACGGCTGATTATATTAGATAACAATTAATTTCCAACTCACCTCTATAGTGTCTTATCACCCAAGACTTCACCCTTATTCACGGTTTCTCTTTCTGTTATTTGCTGCAAAACCAGCCAGCTGACGATGTCAGTGGTACTCCATATTTGTTGTTGTTTCTGAAATTATGTTTAATCACGCAAGTTTCTGTGAGATCACTGTGAGATTCTGTTTGCAGCAGAACATTTGCCAAGTTGTTTAAGTGAAATCCTGAACACAAAATTTGTAGAAATAATTGACAAAATAACATAAAAATTTTATTAAATCACAGCCTTTTGCTTTCAATGGCCATATTGGGACTTTTATTTAATTCATAATTATATTATATTAATTAGGTTATATTAATTGGATTCATTGTGCAGCTCTATTTTGGATATTTGGATGGGGGAATGTAACTGCACTGGGCCTGCCAGAAGTTGTTGGACATTTTTCTTCCTTTAAATCTCTGTATATTTTCATGAACTGATTTCTGATTGCCCTATAGGAAAGATCCTGGTGCTTTGTATGACTTGTCCATCCTTGGATGTTTTAAGTGTCTTTTTTCATAATAGCACACCACCCACACTGAACCACTGCACTATCCAATGACTTCATGCTGAAGGAATTGTTGAGCAGGTCATTGTTATTAAAAACATCCAAAAGACTGATGAAATTAATTGTCATGATAGCTACTTGTGATTTATTTGATCAAACATGCTGTTGAGTAGATTTAGTGAATGTAAGAGCATTGTAGTGGTGTTAGTCTAAGGAGATGAAGAAAAGAATTGTGTGTATTAAGTCCTCACAGGTTTGCTAAGTTATAAAATATTACCCAGATAAAATATACAAGATGTTACAATGTTTTAAAAATTATATCAGCCATACATTCCTTCATATGTTTGGTTTGAAGAACGAAATCAAGGTTTGAATCAAGGTATACCATTTCTAACACACAAAAATGATAATATAAAAAGAGAGAACTAGAATTCTACAGCATAGATGGACAAATGTTCCATGGCGTGGTTCTGTTTCTTGTCAGGAGTGTTTCTCAAACATTGTGCATGGGACTTCAGGTACTGTACAGCAGCCGAATAGCTTTGTGCTCAGTAAGTGGAAGGATATGGGTCATGATTGATTCCCTTTGGCCCTGCCATACTGGAAGGACTCCAGAGACCGATAGAGAAGCCAGGCTCCTCAGTGTTTTTGCCATGTTCTTTGAAGGTACTGCACATAATTGAGTCCTTGGGGTATAGAGCTTGGCCTTCAGTGCTCCCCTTTCATGCCTAAGGTTTTCTCTGATAGCTGTCATCTGAAACAGCAAGAAACTGAGCTTCTCAAAGCCTGATCTGCATTTGACCATTGCTCCGATTGGGTTGTAAGGGAATTTTGTTGTTGTTGTTATAAGCATGATGTAATTTCCAGTGCACACAATATCAATCTCTTGATGGGTAGGCTGCTAGATCTTCTATCTTTATCGGTGATTGGAGATAACATATTTACTTTTTGCACTTTTGCGCAATTTAGAGTGGCACAGGAAGAGTCTAGTGATCAAGGTGGAAAGCTGGAGATGCTGGCTAATCATAAACAGTGCTGTTACTGTTAAACAAAACTTCTGAAATATTATTGCAATAAAAAAACTTAAATAAAATAAAATGTAGATATTTGAAGAAAATACTTTAAATAAATACAAAACTTAAATAAATATTGCACTGGCAACTAGCTGCAATAAATCTAAATTTGAAGTACTAAAATGACTCAAATTAAAACTGAAATAAAATATTGAATATTCTATATAGAAATAAATTATTTCTTTAGAGAAATAAGTTACTGACAAAAGCATACAAAAAAAACTTAAACTATAATTAATACAAAAGACAAATTCTATAATACTATATACTGCTAACATAACTTTGATCTTGAGGGCATTAGCAGAATATGAGTTGCTTTCTTTTGCACAAGGATGATTCACCTCCCTTCTATCAGATTGATCTTTACTGTCTGAAAGTTCCATGCGGGCCATTAACAGTTTGCTCTATTTTGTCACAGTGTTCTAGGCCATAGCCTAGATCTGTCACATTGTGTGACAGGTCATATATTCCATAAGCAATGTAACAAGCGCCAATTAAAAAAAAAGAAAAGAAAAGAAAACATCAAACATACATACTCATACTTTGGAGTGTATGCTATTTTTTCCTGATAATAACACATCAGCACAATGCTCATCTCTTGAAGTTAACCTTCATCAACCAAACTATAATACACTAATTTCACAATTAGAGACATCACTGATCTCTTTTCTTCCGATATGGTAATATTAATTTATTATTCAATCAATAAAAATGGAACTGAATCAAAACAGTCACACTCACATTTAAAGGGCACCTATTATGCAAAATTTACTTTTATTATGTGTTTGAACATAAATGTGTGTTGGCAGTGTGTGTACACAACCACCCTATAATGGTAAAAATCCACCCACTCCTTTTTTTTATCCCCATAAATCATAAGCAGTGTCTCAGAACAAGCCGTTTCACACGTCGCACTGCAGAGGCCCCGCCCACACATGTTGATGGACACTGACATACTAGCACAGACCCCTCCCTCAGAGAGCTGAGTTGTTCACACAGTCGGTCATGTTTATCTCCTCGCCAGAGCATTAACAGCAGCATTCAAGTAAGAAATGTGTTCTTATTAAAGCTACTAAAGTTCAGTCAGTCAAGAGCAGTGAGTGAATTTCTGTTTATCTTCTGTTGTTTCATAGAGAACTAGTCTAGTTTAATAGACTACTCACAAATGTGCTGACATCCAGCTCTGTGTGCATGCGACAGGAGCATGTGTGTGTTTAAGTTGAGAGCGTTAAGGCTTTAAAATGCATGCAGATGATAATATTTCATGATGATGAAGAACTGCTATGTCACATGAATGTGTCTGCAATACAGATGATCATTAAAATAAACAGATATCATGTTTCAGTTTTCATTCCGTGTTCACTGCTGTGAATGAGCTGTGAACAAGATGTGTAGGCTCCGCCCTCTCAGGTGGGGAGCAGCAGCTCATTTGCATTAAAGGAGCCACGCACAGAACAGCTCATTTTTCTTCAACCCCAAAATTGCCATCTTCAAAATGGTATTTTAAATGATCTTTTAGGAATTTTGATCTGAAAATTCACAGGCACACTTTGGGGACACCTGAAACTTATATTACATCTTGTAAAAAGGGGCATAATAGGTGCCCTTTAATATACTACACTACTTTTTAGAATTGCTATTGTAGCCCTTATGGCAGCTGGAAACAAGACTTAGTAATGAGTGCTGGTTTGTTTATCACAATTGTGATGAGTTAGTCATCACACTGTGTTCCAGCCATGGTAAAGTTAATGTGCCGCTCTTTCTCAATCATCATTTCTCACAGTTTGTGAAGCATGGCAGGCTGTGGAGCCTGCAGAATTGAACGGTTCCTGGAGGATGTAAGCGCAACAGCTGGAAGGTTACTACAGGCAAAGATCAATGACTGTGGAGCAGAATTTAATGTTCAGGAAAAAGACAGCACATGTTCCTTTTTTTGAGTACATGTTATTAGATTGTTTTTTTACACGATATATAACTTAAGCTTGATTTGCCACCTCCCTGCTCTGGTTCTTCTGAACATTTAATTGCTACTCAATTTGATGTGATCTGGTTGACTCTGTGCACTGGCTCAGACAGTTTTCTGCAACATTTTATTGGTACTCCATTTTCCTCTCTGTTTGTTTCCATGGAAACAGATGAACATTTCAGTCCCTTAGCGCTGTGCCCTATACGAACTCCCCACCATGGCTAATCTGCTCTTGATGCTCTGTGCTCAGAGGGTACAGGTTGACAAAGAGTTTTCTACAGTGCATTAAGTACTCGGGACATAAGTGCCTTATTTTGTTTCAGTTCTGTGGCCTCCTAGCTGATAATCAATGTGTTAATGATATTCTGTTCTCTCAGAAGAATTGGTCATGTGAAGGATCCTTAGGCTTGAAGGTTAAACTGAATAAACTGGTTGTGAGGGCCTCTGGAGAAATTCTTCTTTCTGTGAGTGCAGGCATTGTTCATATTAGCCACCAATGGTCTCAAGGTCACTGGTCAGATTATAAGCATGAGGCCTCTGCTCTGTCTTAGTCGGATACCCTTGTTGTTGCAGAAGGGATCCAAGCAGACATCTAGTTGATCACACTTGAATCACTAAAAGGATGCATGAATACTAATAGCAAGATGGTTGCAAGATTTGAAGAGAGTTGAGAGTATAAAGTCTCAGTAATATTATTTGCTTAACATTTATTAGTAACATTTAAAATAATATGTTATATAAAATAATGACTATCTTCATTTTATGCACCTTTTTTCACAGTCTCAGAGAAGAAGTGTGAAGCAGATTTCTGAAAAGCATCACGCTTGCCATCAGTTGGAAGGAGAGACATTTACAGGTACATATGGTATGGTGATTTTTGATCATTTTTAAACATGCCATCAAAATCTGATGGCTCTTGTCACTAAGGTCAGCATGAAAATTAATATTCACTTGGTTCTTAATTTTAACCTCACATTTAAAACTGGGAATGCATCTTGTTTGTGTATCACAACCACTAATGCTACAACTAGGGTTGTCAAAAGTACCGGTACTTAGGTACCAAGTCGATACTGACATTTTAGCCTTTCTGCAGAACTGGTAGTATCATGTACCGGGTTAATCTGGTACCAACGTTCCTGTCTTTATTTATGAGAGTGAAATATACTTAAAATTGCACTTACTGTATGTATAGGCTACTACTTGACTTATACTGACGGAAAGGTATAAGCATATTTGGCCTATATTTGTACTCAATATTTTGATCGTACGCTGGGAAGATGAATCTGCATTTAAACTGGGTGATTAATGTAGTAGAAATTTGAAATTATTTTTGAATTTGGTGCCTTCTAGACTGAGAAAACACAGGAAATGTATTTTTGTCTCATGGGGATGAAAGACAACAATTCCCAGAACGCACTGCTTCACTGCCCTACTCTAGGCACGGCTAGTCGGCTACTGGATTACTGGATCACTTGCCCACAGCGTTTATTTTCAGAAAATCAGTTCAGTTAGAGACACTACAATTAAAAACTGAACGTGTCTGTTCGATATAATGCGAGTGAGCCGATTGAGCGTCACGGCACAAACGCAGCAGGATCGGATTACATTCATCACATGAACTGAGGTAATCGCGGCTGCTGCTGCATTCACAGCGCGTGATCAGTCTGGCACGTGTTCAGTTCATGTCTTTGGAAGCTTAACTGTCATAGGAAGTTCATTTTAAAAGTTAAAACACTCCCTTTGCTCTCCACCGCTCCGTTTACATGAATCCCCGCAGCTCCGCGAGCCGAGTGCTGAGTGTGATGTTGAAAACATGTGGAAATAGCGCCTCCTGCTGGCTGTAGTCTTCAGCCTCTGGACAAAAACTTTTTACAGAAATAAAATACATAATTCTCTCGTCTCAGGGTCATATGAGGGAGGAAAGTATGATAATTTGAATATACTCCTGGGTTTCTACTGATACAAAGCTTAATGCTAATCGCTGAAGTAACCCTTTAAAAGTATAATGAAGTATTCTAAGTATACTTCAAGGAAATAATCATAAAGAAAACAGATATTTTCCTAATTCTGAGTATCAGAATTTTTATGTAGGCTTGTCCACTATAGTTTACATAGGAATTTACTTAAAGTACTTTAATACTCTTTACTACTCTTCTTCTACTTTACTCTTTCCTCCATTGACTGAATTTTCTATCTATCCAGTCTATACAGTAGGGGGTGCTTTTACGCATCTTCTAGTACAGAATCTCTGGATCAAAACACAGGTGAAGAAGAAGCAGAAACAAGCGATAGAAGATTGCTTATGTAAAACAGTGCAATCATCAAACATTAAATCTATAATCAGCATATAAATCTGCCTAACTTTATTTAATGAAATGTTGACCCAGGAAGTGGTAACAACTGTGAAACTTTAGGGGTCAATCAACTCCATCTGTGTTTTGATCATCGTTCTGAATCCGATACAGACGTAGTCTTTGACAAAAAAAATGATTTTCTCAGCTTTTCATTTAAAATGTTGCTTTTTTAAATTAAACTTACCCACATTCAAGTGTTGGTAAAAAAAGGATATATGAAGCTAGAATGAAATGTTTTTAAAATGGAAAGGGTTCAAGTACAGTTAAAGGTATTTAATTATAGTATACTATAGTATATAAAAAAATGAATACCTAAATAAGAACATAATTAGTATAACTACTTAGAGGTGCTATAAGCGATGTCACACGTTTTTTAGGCCAAACATTTTTTGTCACATACAGCAAACATCTCCTCACTATCCGCTAGCTGCCTGTCTACTGAACACACTTTAAAAATGTGGTCTCTGTAGTCAGCACAAGCTTCACAAACGGCAACAAAAACAAACTTGTGCAGTTTGGCCAATGAAACATAAGCAGTGCTCCAGCCAATAACCGACAAGAATGATTTGGGATGGAGGTTTGGGGTTAGTGCGCGTGCACGTGAAGGGGGTGTGTAGAAGAGAGAAGGATAAAGAGACAACGTTCTGATGAACAACTTGCAACGAAAAGGGAAAAGGAGAAGGAATGCACAAAGTCCCGAATTTACATCGGAAAAGCCGTCGAAAGGTGGCGAGAACTCCGGCGGAGTTCATGACTGTTCATGACTGTTCCAGGAAGCATGGAGAGGAGGGGGAGGAGGAGGGAGGGTCTAGCTAGTTTTGTTTGACAACACTTCGAACGTCAACAAGAAGTTACTCCACCCAGGATCGCTTAGAGTACCTTTAATGTGCAAAAATAATCAATAAACAGCAATCTATTAGTATGATGTTATGTTCACTTCAAGATAACTTACAAGTGTACTTACCGTATAAAAATACTAAGCTAGTAATTTACTGAGAGTATACTTCAAAAGTGTACTTTGATAAATAAAAAAATCACTGACATGTTTGTTGAGTGCGTAAACGCAATGACGAATCAGATTCGTTTAAGTTTGTTAGAGTCCTCTCAATAGGATACAAAATTTTACTGGTATTGGTACCGACTTGTGAAATTTTGGTACCATGACAACCCTAGCTACAACTATTCATCTTTTAATAAAACCCTCATCATCCATCAGTTGTTATTTTAATCTTGGTTTCTCAGTGTTGCCCAATGTTATTTAGTACACTTTTCATCTCTCTTAACAATGTCTTGGAAAAATCAATAGTTTGTCTCTAATGCTTGCCAAGCTTTTCATATTGACAATATAATGGCAATTATCCTCCTATTTTTTTTAAAAAGTTGGCATGAAACTATTGCCATTGTCTTTTCTTCCCTATTATGACTTAATTTTGTGTGGAATTGAATAACATTTAAAAAAAGCTAAGAACTCTACAGTGTATATATTAAATGTATTTTAGGACCTAAAGGTTTTGCATGCATTTTTCCTAGTTACATACATTAAATGCAAAGAAGTGGAATTTGCTTTCAGCCTACAATCTTGAAAAAGAAAATTACAGCTAAGAGAGAACCACACTCTGGTCTTTTGTGACTAATTCTGAGCAATCTGAAAATATGTTTTCAAGGGAGACTGCCATGGTTTCTGCTATCAGAAACTTCAGACATTCCCACACTGAAAAAATGTCTTGTTCTCATGCTGAGTGTATTGTGGCTTCTTACTTAATTCAGCCTCTCTCAGAATGTACAAAAAGAGCGAGGGTAAATTTAATGTCTTGATTTGTATGCCATAAAATGGCCTTTTTCCTTTGTTAACAATTGTTTTGTCTAGCGCGTTCCTCTTCCGTCCTTTGCAAGTGCAATATGTGAAGGAATCTGAACTTTCTATTGGTATACTAAACTTTCTCAAAACAGAGGCTCGGTCTGAAGTGGTGTAACACTGTTCTGCATTGTTTCATTTATGTTATTGTTAGTATTTTGAGCCGATGGTGCAAGAGGGTTTCATGCTGGCTATTTTTTTTTTTTTCTAATGTTTTTTTAATCAATACTTCTCCCTCCAGCTTTGCTCTTTTTTCTCTCTGGCTTCCTGTCTGTCAAACCTTATCTCAACAGGGTGCTAACAGACATTCAATATAACTAATGCTATCCAACAAATTTCCATCAGGTTCAAAGTTTTCATTGCTGAAAAACATGTTTTTTTGTCGTTCCATACCAGAAAGAGTGTCATGGCAATCTGAAAGTTTATAATAATGTGAACATTTCATAAACCTAAAATTCCCTTGTTCTTAGGGGAACCAGACACTCACCCTATCTCATGTACATGTTTGTATCATTGTCAGCATGTCGTTGAAAGTACTAGATGTCTCCTGGCAGATGTCTTGCTCTCAGATTGGGACTGGTATCCTCCAGAGACAGAAGAACAGCACAGTTCAATGTCTATCAGTTAGAAGATAGCACTCAGTCATCTTCCAACACTAACAGCCTCCTTTCCTTTTAGAATAATTAGAGCTGGGAACATTATGGTAACACCCAGAGAATGTTAATGTTCATGCACTGTCCTTTTTGCATGGCTTTCAGACTTGTTATTCTCTCTGTTGTCATAGTGAGGATTTTTGGAAAAATTAGAAAGAATGAGAGTTTATTTTATAATGCACCTAAATTATAAGAAAACTATCATTTGTTGTTTGCGAACATATTTTAAGTAGATTTTTCCATATACTTTATTGACATGTTTTTCGGGCAGTAATCAAGTCTAGTCCTTGGCATTTCAATGGAGAACAACCATAAAGAGCCTAATTTAGGAATATAAATATTTGTTTGTGTGTGCTGGGGAAATTGCTCATTAACATAATATTTTTTGATTAACTGATATTAACTTTAGAAAAAACATCTCTAATGACCCTTTGCTTTTGATAAAATTATAATTCCCTCGTGTTTCTTGAATCCTATTAGTTAGACGATTCTCTGAAAGGTATTGATTCTGTCCAGATGAAATGATCTTTGTTTAGGCTTTATGTGCTATTCTTTGTCCTGACTTCACCATGTTTTGTCCTTCACAGCATCATGCTATTGACCTCTACTACGAGGACTGTCCAATACATAGAGCTCTAGTGTATTTTAGGGCCAGTGTTTTTATTTTCTTAAAATAAATCAACATTTTGTCAGTCTGACCTTATGTCTGAGTCAAAACACATCATTTGAAGGTCATAGCATTTTGTGTGAATCAGAGTAACAGCTCCTGAATACCAATGGGACTATGATAAATCATCTTGTACGCAAAACAGAAACAAAAAGTAATTTCTGATTAAACCCCACCTCTTTTTTTAAATTATTTAAATCATCTAATGCAAGTTCATGTCTCTAAACCAAGTCTTCTGCCTATTTTTTCCCCTGATAATCCATTATCCATTATTCCATTATTTAACACAGCTATACAGATTTGGAACGACTTGAGAACTAATTTCGTCGCAATATACGAAAAAAAAAAAAGATCTATCAATACTTCTTTTACATCACAACTTTAAAGAGGATATATTGCTTTTTTACATTTTCTAATTACTTTGGAGTTGCTGTTTGAGCATACAAAGATCTGTAAAGACAAAGCACAAAGTTCACTCCAAAGGGAGGTTTTCTACATCAGTAAGCACTTGAACTGAACTGAACTTTTCTGAACTCTGAAATGCCTCAGTTGTAGTGAGTTGAGTTTTCTTCTGGGAATGTACACTTCACACTACCCTTCATTTAAATAATTCCCACCCAAGGTATACGAGGCCAGGTTGAGTTGTGTTATTAGTATGAAGCTTTTACTTACGGTAAGGGATATGCATTTCCAAAACATGCTCGAAGTGGTTTACCAATCACAAAATACTGGTCCAGCCGACCAATCAGAAAGGAAGGGGTTCACAGAGACAGGAACTAAACAGAGCATTACAGACAGACTGGAAAGAGAGGTGCTGCAACAGTGTAAACAGTGTTTTTTAACGTTCAAGCACGAAAACCTATTCTAGTAGACCTCAAAATCAAAATCAAGGCATAACATGGCTTCTTTAAATAGCATAATAATACCAGTCTATATAGGTGATTAAATGCCTGAACTGGTAAAAAGAATCACTGTTTCGACTGTGTTTGTGGTATGTAGAACTCTGAAACATGCTAAGCTGATGTCTAAGGAGAAGCGGTGAGAATATGTGTGTAGCAACTAATCAACACATCGATCCTTAGCTTAAATGCATCGATTGCCTCCCGCAACTGGTTGTAAGCATCTCTCCTGGGTAGGCTGAGGTGCTGACATAATTAGACACACAGGCATCTGTCTTCAGAAATATAATTATCAGACACAGCATACTCTAGAATGCAGAGAGCCGTGGATGATTGAAAGTGTCGGTAATGGCTTGTGTTTACTGATGCATGCTATGAAGATAAATACCTATATTACAGTAATGCATTAGCATGATTTTATGTTGCATCGTTCACAAATGCTATCAAATGAAAAAGCAACCCTTTTCTTTTAAATTATTCCCTTTAAGTGTTACCCTTTTGCTTAAAACACAGTACTCCTTTGAGAAAAGAACATTCATTGACTGCCTAGTTCTGCACCAGAGAGCAGTTCATTAATACAGAGGTTATGATGTATATGCTGATGCCACATGAGATGGTATGTCAGACACAGCTGTTTCCCAAGGGCTTCAGTAGCTGTCTAAAGAGAAGCTGCAAATCCTATAAATTCACTTTATATGTCTGCTTAGCATTCAGCTCACCTCGCACAGCAGTCATTGACTCCTGCTCTTTAATATTGATCTTTCCTCCACCCTCTTCTACGTTTGTTTCTCTTTCCTATCAATTGAGAGCCATAAGAAGAAAATAATATATATTTTGTATGTATTTGATATCATGCCGAGCCATTCATTTGAGGTTATTTGGTGCAGTGACTAATCATCAAAGGTTAAAGCAAGAGTCGTTTGACCTGAGTATCAGGTGCTTGGAAATGAAGATCTGGAAGAAAAAATAATAATACAATCTTTACTAGGTCAGTCAGGAATGCAAGCCAAAAATATCATGGTTTCCTGAAGTGGACTATACAGAAAGTCCATACATCTATAACAATAGATCTTCTTTTGACCATGTATTATTAACAGTTAGACTTGCTATTTGGCTTATTAATGTTAGTGTCTGATTATTGTGTAGCAAAGCGTTCACAGTATTCACAGCGTCTTTCAGTATTGTCATTTCCATCGCCTTTTCATCAATGTGAACAATAAGAAAACTGTTGAGGGAGGTTTTCATTTTAAAGTCTAAAGAAGTTTGGAACCATTGATTAAAGGGTTCATTAATCAGGCTTATCTTTGACTCATCTCTCTCTTTGTATTTTTAAATGTAAAAGAGAGTTTTCAGTGCTGAAGTGTTTGAAGTTCAATATTCCACTGAAATCACCCCCATGCTGGCACAGCGATGAGAAAAGTTAAAAGCATGCTGTTTGGTTTATGTCACTCAGTAGAATGCAAATCTCTTAAGGTTGTATTTTGCAATGCAGTACAGATTGCTTATTTATTTATTTGGTTTTGTCATAGCATATTAGTCTAATAGTAGCCACCAGTGTAGTGCATGTCTGTAAGTTTGCCATTTTCTCAGCAAATACAAATGTCCATATAAACAGCAACAGCACTTAAAGAAATAGTGTACCCAAAAATGAAAAAAATTCTGTTAGCATTAGGGGCTTTCACACCGGGTAGTTCTAGGAACTAGCCACCAGGGTGGTTATCCGAGAACTAAAGGTGCCCCTAGGACAATTTTCCTGGTTGCATTCACACCGTCAGTAGGAACTCTGAAGTGACGTAAGCCATGCTTCTTGTTTAGACATTTATTTTAGCAGCGCGGCAGACCTTTAATTTGATGGCGTTGAGAACGCCAGAGCCTGAGCACACAGTCCTCGCATTCTCCATCTTCATCAGTTAAAGATGTGTTTAACAGTCCTTTCTAATACGTTATTAGACAGAACTGTTATGCAAAGAAAGTAGACAGTATTATATGAAAAAGTATTGTCCAATGATTGATGTCAAATGTCGCTAGCTGAGCTGAAATATATAATCATGTTTCGCTTGGTCCCCTCAAAGTTGTGTTGGATTTTCTCTTTAGTGTAAAAGTTCAGAGGTCCATCGATCACTTTTTTCCATGTTCATAGAGTTCATTTCTGTCCCCCCAAGAGGAGTTTTTTGAAATAATATCGTTCCTAGTTCATGTGATGCGAACACGCCAAAAAAACAGGAATAGTTCTAGAAACTAAGAAAAAGTTCCTCCTGTGCGAAAGCCACTATTTACTCAACCTTATGTTGTAAACATGTATGACAAAACATCATTGGACTTTCAGTGGATGGACAAAATTTTTTTTTGAGACTTTTCTGAATTTTTTACAGAAAGAAAGTCATAAGTCGCTCTTTTCCGTTACCCAGGAGCTAGGGACTTTGGGGTGTTTCGACCACAGGGACCAGGGTCTAAATGAAGTTCCGGGTAAAAATGTCCCACTCATTAAAGTCCTTGCACGCGAGGTAGTACTTTTTCAAATTTCAGGAAGTGAGGGTGGGACTGAACATGACGATTGGTTGAGTTCATGCAGCATTTTGATTGGTTGACTCCATGCATTTTATTTCAACCACCACTTTTAAAAGTATGTTGCAGTGCGTGCACTAAGAGTTGTTTGCTATTTGAATCAGCAGTTTAAAAAATGCGACCGATGGACCAACAACGAGGTTTAGGCTTTATTAAGCGTATATGTGGAGGACAAAATCCAGCTGGAACTAGAAAGTTGCGTCCTAAGTTGCGTCCTCACTCGACTAATTTGCCTAATCTTTACTTTAGACTGTGATGGAAACACAGACAGCAATAGGTCTGGGGGAAAAAGTTCCTGGGACAAATTGTTCTGAGTAATTTCGGTGTAAACGCAGCTATACAGATTTGGAACGACTTGAGAGTGAGTAAATGATGACAGAATTTTTGGGTGAACTATCCCTTTAAATAAATAATTAAATAAGAAAGTGTTGGCAGAACAGTTCATATTTATTTATTCTCACTGAAGCTTCTGGTAAACATTTACTCTATTGCATCTTAATTCAGGCAATAGTTTCTTTGTGGGCTATTTCTGTTCATATTTCGCTGAGCTTCAGATTGATTTGCTGCCAAAAGGGGCGTTGCAGTTTGTGACTGGGAATTGGAGAGAAATGTCAGAGGCAGGCATTCATTCTGACACCCTTCTTCCATTTTTAATCGGTGAGTGTGACAGACCTCTGACAAAAAGGCAGCGAGACTTCAGAAAAAGCAGTCAGTAGTCTAGGTGTGACAGCCTCTACCAAAATAGAGTTGTAACCGTTTTTAGTTAGAAAACATGATAGTCATTCAATCAGAAACATCTTTTCCCAATGCTATTTTTGTTAAGCAGTTTGTACTTTGCAACCAGAAGAAACCAACCAGATGGAAAGATCTTACAGCAGAGTTGGATCTCATAGGTCAACTGAGACAAACATGCACAGATGGTTTGAAGAGCAATGTCCTCACGTTGCACTCAAATAGCTTATAACGAGTGTTTACTCTCAATGTGAGGAGTGGATGAAGAAGATCCTCAATTCTGTCTGCCTCTGAGCTGTACCTCCCAGTTGGAGGGTGTCTCGTGATGGATGAGGGGAACGTGAATTCAATGTTTAGCCAGAGCTCTGTGAAAATACTTTATGTGTATTCTACGGTTCCTCCAGGCAGCTGTGACAGGTTGATTTATTCTGTAAGAGGCAGAGGCAGTGTGTGATTGGTTCTCTTCTGTAGCTGGATGTAGAAATCATAGCTCAATCCTGCTCCACTATCTCCTCGGTTATCGACTTTTATCTACTGCTCTAACAGTGCAGTGTTTTCTCCTCTACAGTTCAAGAGGTCCCTTCTGCATTCAAAATACAGATCAGATTTGTGGGTGCTTTTTGAGTTCAATGAGCAAACAACTTAAGACTGTGAAATGTCATGTGTAGATATGAGTTTTAACTCAAGAGGAAGACACATTACTTTTTTATTTGACAAATTGTAGAATCACTGGATTAAGAAGCACTTTAGTCCCTTTTTCATGAAGTGATTATGTAGTAATTAAGCAGTTGAATTTCATATTTTGAAAGTTCAGTGTATATGTACCATTATAATCTGATTCATGTTTGTTTACATGTGCATTACATCTATTCCTAACAAAACTTACATGTGCAGTGTGTCAGTCGGCACATTCAGAGAAAGACATTACAAAACTGTCACTGGAGCTCCAGTGTGCATAACTGTTTAGTTTTTTTTGCCTTGATGAAATCTAAAAATATATCAGAAAAGCTTTTAAGCAAATATGAAGCAAATATTCAGTCTCCACCACTGACCAGTTCATAAAACATAAGACATAAATAAACATATATAAACATCCGCATCATGGGCATGTGCACTTGGTATTTTTTCATCTGATTGAGAATGTAGTTGGATTCAGGGGTTTACATGCACCACCCCTTTCAATTGGATTGAAATGTCATTCGGATCGAGGCATCGAGTATGATAGGTATTTTCAATCTCACTGAGCCATCAATTAGATTATAAACAGATTATTAGATTGCATGTAAACATACCTTTGAATGAGTTGGAATGGCTCTGAATAATTTACTAAATGGGTTCATATATTTTCTGTGGAAGTCTCAGGACCAAAAGATGTCGATCCGAATGCAATAATAGGATAATAGGAGAATGAAATAATAGGATAAATGTCATCATAAGTATTTCCATACCTCCACGCACCTTGCTCGCGCAGAAATCACACGTCATCAGCACGTTATAAGGCTATGCAGAGTTGTAGGGTGTGTCTCAATACGCTCCCTAGATTCCTAGGTCATGAATCAGTATGTACACAAATTTGGGCACTGGTAAGGACAGTAAGGACCCTGGCTCACTACACATTGGGATGCTTATACCTAACAACATCTAATAATATGACTATATGACAGTGTCCTCACTGGACAACATCACTGTTGGTATTCATGAACAACAGCAGAACTGATATCTTTCTGACAATTCAAAATACTTTGCTTGCAACATACATGCAACCAGGGCTTGACATTAACTTTTTTGAACTCACCAACTGAACTAGGGAGTTGATTGAGACACACTCGTAGACACAAAGTGTCTCAATCAGCTCCCTAGTTCTGTAGTAAGTGCACTGATCAGGGTGTCGGCCATTTTAAGGGCTGTCTCAGTCACAGAATCCTTCCAGGGCACTGAAACATTCGCTCCCTAAAAAGTCCCACAATGCACCGTGAAAACTAGGGAGCATCGATGCTCATATGTTCCCTTAATTAAGTTATTAAACGTAATTTCGGGAGGAGTATGCCCATCTAATCTTCCAATTAATGCCAAGGCATAAAACCAGCAGCTTACCTCTTCTTGTTGTTAGTTCTTGCAGTATCCCTCCTCCTCCCCTGCTCCTCCTTTTTGTACAATTTTGCCTGTTATAGGGGGGCAATCGGACAGCAAGCCAAATTTGTTTAGATTATATGGCACACAAACTCATGAAATTAAGTTCTGAAACGTGAAACTTAAATCATGTGAGCCAGCTCACTATAACGACATGCAATGTTTTTATTTACCATTATTTTATTACATTTCAGCATAAACATTGCTAGACAGGTAATGAATATAATCTAGCTAACATTTATAATTTATTTACGGCTGAAATGTTGCATATATGTAACAATGTAACAAGAAAGGTATATTTACTTTAGTCATCAGTGTCCCAATTTGTAGTGAGCCAGCATCATTTACTTAATCCTTATCTTACATTCACTTAGTCCTTATAAGTGCTCAAATTTGTGAACACAATATAATGATTCACCAGCTTGGGAACTGATTGAGACATGCCCATAGTCACAGAGCGTTCTACCTGAAACTGTTCACATCCTCAAACTCGGAATCATGCATTTCTATGGCAATGCTATCAACACCGAAATTAATCTGCAGCAGTCAGGGGGTACAAGTCAGAGATCTTAAATTGTTTATGTTCATTATTATTATAATGTTATATGCTTTGAGACATGAGGTAATTAGTCTCTCACCTCGTAGCGCTTTGCAGATTCTGCTCTGGCGGGCGCATTTCATGTGTTTTGGAGGAGGCGTGGCTTTTGAGAGCGCTGTGATAGGAAGGGTGGGATCTTAATGCTAGCTTTTAATGCTAGCCTCACTGAAATTGCCTACCCTACCTTTAATTGCGCAACCTCACAGAATAAAAACTAAACGACTGGGTGAACAAATGGTGACTATTTTAAATTGTTGTATCAAATTAGTGATAGAATGTAGAATCTGTGACCATTTTAAACAAAGCCTGGAGCCCTTCAGAGGAGGTTTAATCAAAGCAGCACTGATGACCACAGTAAATTAATTACACAGAGAGTAAAGAGACAAAAAAAATAATTCAAGATCCATTAATTGATGAAATATAACTCTTTTGCCAATTATTGGAGTGTCTGGATTGTTGTGGTGAGGTTTAAAGACCGTAGAGAAAAAGGCAGCTGTGGCTCTGTGATAATGGCCTTGAGACTTGTGGGCTGAGCCTTCTAACCTTCTGAGGCGGGTGGTCTTAATCTAAGAAGACTGATACGGCCAACCACCCACCTTTCCGAGCACATACAAATAAAATTGCTCACCCGCCTGCAAGTTAACCGAGTTTAGCAGGGCTCTTCTGACACATATAACACCTGACTGACTCGCAAGTGTTGCACAGGAAATTACTTTGGAAAAAACAGGCTGGAGGGATTATTGAATTATGCCAGAACTGTTCCGTGAGAGGGGAGGTGGAATTATTTGCTGCCACGGCATCTACCGTCAGCTCCCGTGAAATCGCCCAGCTGTTCGGAGCTATTTTTACAGAGACCACAGCTGCAGAAGGCTAGCCGAGACACTGGCTGGTCATAGCTAGCAGAAAATATAAGAGTGTTATTATACGCACTACTGCTCCACCTGATCCCAAGTGCCAGTTTTTGAGGCAGTAGCACAATCAAAGCTACCTGTGGGAGGTGAGCTCAGGACCCAATGCACTAATGAAGAACTGTACCATCATTAACCTAAATTCCCCTAATGGCCTCTAATTATAGAGAGTGCATTGTCAGCGAGGGACACTTTAGCTTTGCACAGAGGGAGCACTTACCATCAACCTTATTGCTTTAAAAAGGAAAAAAAAGCATCAAACTATATTTTTTATCATCACACAGCTGAAAAGCAGGACGCTGAGTATAAATGGAGGGCAGGCTAAAAAACGGTCATTAATTTCAGGTAATTCGACCACTCATTATGTTGTATTAGCACCCTCTAATAGTGTTTTTGTACAGCGTGCACCCTCTATTGTCTCGTAGCGGAGCAAAGGGTTATTTGCATCATTAAAGAAGCGCAGGTGATGGAACACCATTTTGAAACACCTGGAGCATATCAGTAGAAAAGAGCAGAGAGTGCTTAGATGAATTCAGAGAAGGTTTGGGGAACACAGCTTGCGGTCTGGAGTGCTGAAAGGACATGTTTATTTAGCTGGCTGAGTATCGTTCCTGGTGTGAAGACGAACAAATGTGCTTCAGCAGTCCTGATGGTGTTTTTAAGCCATGCTGCCCATTTTCAGTACTCCTCCTCCATATTTCCTTTTCGCAAACAACTCATCGTGTACGTCGAGTCAGCATGTGACATGCATGACCAGTCGGTGTGAAATGTTTTTATTGAGAAAATGTAGTGAATTTCTGTTTTACATCCATCTTTGTGTTACATTTCCAGGAATATGATTACAGGAGCTGCCAGTCATTCTGTGAACTACATAATGCGGCATTATTCATCTGGAACGCCTGAACACAATATGTCAGTCAATGTGTGTTTTGTCAATGCCAATGTATTATTTAAGTGACAAATTCACGAAACGATCTCACTGAACGAGCTTAAAACACAAAAGTCCACCAGTCACTAACAACGTTGACTCATGGACTCATTTTTAAATGTAGCATGTGACTTTTGCGTCTTCTGTGCAGTAATGGCTTTCTTTGTTTCTCATGATGTTTTTTCAGGGGCAGGGAGAAGCTTCAGCAAGAGGCACAAATATGGAGGGGGACTGTCTAAGTTGCATCAAGTACCTCATGTTCATCTTCAACTTCTTCATTTTTGTGAGTGCTCTCTTTTACTTTCTCTTAAATGGCACAGGAACACTCAGTTACAGGCTGTTGTTTTAAGTACTCTAGGGTGAGAAGATCTAGACTTGACTGTGACATCATGCAAGTTGTATTTTTTTTCGTGACTGATGATTTGCTTTGGTTGGAAGTGTGTGAAGTATCTGTTTTAGAAAACAATGTCTGATGATATGCAGGTGCAGATTCTTGCTTTCCTAACAAAACACGTAATTCAAAAGAGTCTGAATGATCCAAGTTGCCACTTTGAACAAATAGTATGAAATACTGTATGAAAAAGTGCATTGATGATTGATCGTTTTGCTCATGAACCACATTACATTTCCTTTGTTTCTCAGAAGTGTTTTGTTATCAGCCCATGAATTTCCTTTACTGCCATACTAGTCCTGTGGGAAATTGTGCAGTTCCATAGAAAAGCTGAGCATTAGTCACTATTTGATAAGCTCAATATAGCTATATCATAAAATATTGTGTTTATATTGTTCGGGGATCTTTACTAAGCCCTTTTCTCCTCCTTTAGCTTGGAGGTGCATTCCTTCTAGGGGTGGGAATCTGGGTGCTGGTGGATCCGACAGGTTTCCGGGAGATTGTGGCAGCCAACCCTCTTCTGTTTACTGGAGTCTATGCAATTTTGATCATGGGCGGGATGCTGTTCCTACTGGGATTTCTTGGCTGCTGCGGAGCCATACGAGAAAATAGATGTCTCCTACTGTTTGTATGGGCTTTTCTTTCTTTCTAGATATAGGCTTATAATGTATTGGTATGGGTTAATATGCAATGTATATCGGTCAATAGTGGATATTTTATTGTTTAATGCTCATTTCCCACATTTGTACATTTTAGATTGCTGTCATGTATTTATCACTAAAATGTAATCTAAAAAAAATAAAACAAATGTATTAACACAATAATTTAGTATCACTAAGGGTCAGATTTGCTAACTGCTTGCTCCAGAGCAAATCCTCTTTTGCTATTAAAAACTACCGTTAGGATTTACTAAACACACCCAGTGAAAAATTTGCGCTGAAAAGGCGTTGGACATTTTTGCGGCTGACCCTATTGCATATGCATTTTTAGGAGGTTCCCTTTCATATGCTAAATTTATGGGAGGAGAGTATTAAAAGGAATCATTCAAGATGATTCACTAATATTTGCGCTAGTCAATTTAAAGGGGTCATGAACTGCATTGTTTTATGATGTTTCCTTGGGTGCACGTATACTGTTTTAAAATGCTTTTACATCAAAAATTGTCATAATTTATAAATAAAAGGCAATTTTCCTGACCTGATTTTAGCCTCTGCTCTGAACGCTCTGTTTTAAGGGGTGAGTCTGCTGTAAGAGTTCAGTGAAAGCTCCCACTGCTGTGATTGGCTAACATCTTTCCATTTGAAATAGTATTACTCCCTCTTTTAGCTTGTTATAAAGTGTTGCATTACATTCAGATCTATGGCATTATATTTTAGTGATCATTGTAGCCGATCACACACATGTTAAGCATAATGTAATGAAAGCAGGGATCTCATTATTGCAACTCAGCACTAATGAATGCTTTCATCTTCACTAACAGTTCAAACGTGATATATTTTAGAGATTCGTTGTATAAAACGTGAGTCACTGATAAACGCGTCACTGATAAACTTCTTCAATTTGTGTGTCATCAGTAGATCTCATGCTGAACTTTCCACTTCCATCTGCGTATTGCTCCCTTACGCTAATTTGCCCTGGTTAGTAAATCTGGCCCTAAATGTAATCTTTAGCAAATATCCAAACAAATGTTTTTATATTGAATATTATATTATTGCTGTGATGCCTAAATTTACTTGTAGCATTTTAAATGTTTATTTTTCTTTATTTTAAATTTGATTTAGACAAAATAATTTAAATTTTAATATTGGTGATAACATGAAAATTGGCTTGTCAGTATCAGCCAAAATTATATTAATGTTCTGTATCTCTATATACACTATATTGCCAAAAGTATTAGGACACCCCTCCAAATCATTGAATTCAGGTTTTTCAATGACTTCCATGGCCAAAGGTGTATAAAATCAAGCACCTAGGCATGCCGACTGCTTCTACAGACATTTGTGAAAGAATGGGTCGCTCTCGGGAGCTCAGTGAATTCAAGCGTGACCACGATAGGTTGCCAACTGTGCAATAAGTTAATTTGTGAAATTTCCTCATTACTAAATATTCCACGGTCAACTGATAGTGGCATTATAACAAAGGTGGAAGCAATTGGGAACAACAGCAACTCAGCCATGGAGTAGTAGACCTTGTAAAATCACAGAGCATGGTCAGCGCATGCTGAGGTGTACAGTGCACAGAAGTCATCAACTTTCTGCCGAATCAGTAGCTACAGACCTCCAAACTTTGTAGCCTTCAGATTAGCTCAAGAACCGTGCGTAGAGAGCTTCATGGAATGGGTTTCCATGGCCGAGCAGCAGCATCCAAGCCAAGTGCAATGCGAAGCGTCGGATGCAGTGGTGTAAAGCACGCCGCCACTGGACTCTAGAGCAGTGGAGATGTGTCTGGCAATCCGGGTCTGGGTTTGGCGGTTGCCAGGAGAATGGTACTTGTCTGACTGCATTGTGCCAAGTGTAAAGTTTGGTTGGGGTTGGCCCCTTAGTTCCAGTGAAAGGAACTCTTAATGCTTTACTATACCAATACATTTTGGACAATTTCATGCTCCCAACTTTGTGGGAACAGTTTGGTATGGCCCCTTCCTGTTCCAAAATGGAAGCAAGATCCATAAAAGACATGGATGAGTGAGTATGGTGTGGAGGAACTTGAATGGCCTGCACCCAATAGACCTCAACCCGATAGAACACCTTTGAGATGAATTAGAGCGTCCAACATCAGTGCCTGACCTCAAAAATGCGCTTCTAGAAGAATGGTCAAAAATTCCCATAAACACACTCCTAAACCTTGTGGAAAGAGTTGAAGCTGTTATAGCTGCAAAGGGTGGACCATCTCCATATTAAACAATGCGGATTAAGATTGGGATGTCATTAAAGTTAATTTGCATGTAAAGGCAGGTGTCACAACTTTTGTCAATTATAGTGTATGTATTTTCCTTTCAGTTTATTCAGACAAATTACACATTTTTAATATCGGCCATAACATGATAATAATATGGTTCATCAATCTATTTAGCATCGAAAAGCATATCTTTAGAGCTTTATACAATATATATTGTTTCAAAGCAGCATTATAGTGATAAACAGGAAAACAACACTTAATAATACATATTTGTTGCATATTTTGGCATCTAATCTACTGATTTGAATATCTCAGAATCCTGTTTTCTCCCACAGTTCTTCATGCTCATACTCGTCATATTCCTGGCAGAGCTGGCAGTGGCCATTCTGGCGTTCATATTCCGGGAGCATGTGAGTATTATTATAGCTGGATATCATCAAGCCACCTGTAATATACCTCTGCTCTCACTACACTTCTCTATCTGTGGATCAACAGCTCACCAGAGATTACTTCACCAAGGAGCTGAAAACACATTACCAAGGCACCAATAGCACTGATGTCTTCACCTCCACATGGAACGCCATTATGACCACAGTACAATAATACTGAATACCTCTGCCCAGGTCTACTAGTACACAATAATGGCATTCAGGATATTTAACTGACTATTGGTGTCTCCATAGTTTGATTGCTGTGGGGTGAACAGTGCTGAAGACTTTGATGATCAGAGCCTCTTCAGACGGCTGAACCCGAGCAGACTAGTGCCAGATTTCTGTTGCCAGAGGAACGATCTGATGATGAGCAAAGAGGAGTGTCTCAAAGGAATTATGCCAATCCGTAACAAGGTCAGCAATGAGGTTACAAATTAGTAAGTCAATACATGCATCAAGAAATTTACAGTTGATTAAAAGAAGGATGAAAACAAAATGTATTTTATTGGAGAAAAAAGGGTGTGGTATATAATCCTGTTTTGCATAATAGCTCCCAGAAATGAATTATTTGAATTTCAGTCATATATGACAATATATATGACATATAAAGTCATATTCTAGAAAATATAGATATGTTGATTCGGTCACACTTTAGATTAGGGTCAATTTCTCACTATTAAATAACTATTAACTAAGACGTATGCCTCAATAAACTCCTAATTACAGCCTATTAATAGTAAATAAGGTAGTTGTTAAATGTAGGTATTTGGTTGGATTAAGGATGTAGACCATGGTCATGCGGAATATGTGTTTATATGTGTTTTGTAAGTACTAATAAACCCCCAATATCCTAGTAAAATGCATGCTAATTAGCAACTATTTATATTGAGACTTGGACCCTAAACTGATTCTAACCATTTTAGAATGGCAACACTATGAGTGATGAATAATTGAGAAATTCAATATCCATTGAAGCAGCAACCTTTTGTTCTCTCATATTGAAACTCGTACTTCTTTGAAACAGGGCTGTTATTCAGCAGTGGTGGACTATTTTGAGACATACATCTATATGGCTGGAGCCCTTGCTATTGTGGTGCTGACTATTGAAGTAAGGTTATGATTTTAATTAATATTATTAAAGTCAAAGTATGATGTGATAAGTTTACACTTGGAATGTGAAGGCAAAATGTAATGCAAGAACTGCGAGTTGTGATCACCACCTAGTGGAGAGAGTAAGAGTAGCTTTGCCATGAAATGTCAGTCAATGTAGAATATTTTTAAACTGTATTTTCAGTGAACTCTACTCATTTTGTTTTTCTTTCTCTTTCATCAGCTCTTTGCCATGGTGTTTGCTATGTGTTTGTTTAAAGGGATCCAGTAATTGTCACAAACAGTAAGGACATTTTGAGGAGGAAGAACATGGCATGGCATGGACGACAATTTTTAAATAAGAAAAAGAAGAAAACACTTGTATATTTGCATCTCTATGTTGTTATGTTGGAATATCTGAGAATTGCCAAAAACGTTTCGTACTTCACAGCTGGGACTTTGAGGTACTTGTTTGTGAAAACAAAAATAAAAGTAATTAGTAAATTAAGGGTGGTATCAATGGAGGTACGCCTTGCACTGATATTTGGTGGACTGTTTATAGATGACAAAATACTGATTTCTACTAAGATGTTTTACCTCTTATCTACAGTAGACTGTTCATCACTGCTCCAGAGCCATGCTAAAAAAAACTACACCGTGTGAATGGATGTGTCTGTGAAACAGAAAAGATTGGTTTGTGTGTCCGCTTGTGTTTCTGTATAAAATCCGAGGTCAGCAGCTTCTATAAAATAATGTTTTGTGAGTTACAATCGTGTATATTTTATGTCATTTTAGCAAAACTGTGGTGTATTTGTGTTGTACCTATTGTAAGCGACATTGAATGATATTAAAAAAGAAGAAAAGAACATCTGGAGAGCCTGTTTGCATCGTGTTTCCCACCATGGGTGGAATCTGGCTTTTCCGATAGCTAACCTAACCATTCTAGATGAAAGCTTTCAGTCCATTCATTTTTTAGCACTGAATACTACATAAACCAAATATGGTTTCATGGAATATGTTTATAGACTGTGAATGTAATTGTATGATTCAAGTGCAACTCACATCTCCAAAGTGGTGCATAAATATTACATAAAAAATGAAAATATTATCCAGGAAGCTGAATTTTAAATAGGAAAATGGTTTACAGTTCAAAGAAAAAGAAACAAACTAACAAAAAAGCATTACAATCTGCTTTCCCTGCCTCCAGCTATAAAAGATAAATAGCCTGGGCAGTGCATTGCTTCTCAAGACTCTGTGACTGCAAGAGCAGCACACAAGCAGGTGAAAAAGCCTAAAATGCATGTTCTCTAAAATAACACAGAAATTGTTGGACAAATCACTGATTCTGGAATCAAATGAGATGTATGGAAGGAGGAATAGTCCTTGTTCCTTTGGACTTGACAGATATTTTTTCCCATGCTTGTCATTAGATTTGCTGCCACGCATTGTTAAATATGTTCCCGGTTTCAGACAATACGCAAGCCTAGTTCCAGACTATAATGCATGCTTGAACTGTTTTAACAGAAAACAACTTGCACAGATCTTTAAATATGTCAATGCCATTGTTTTGTCTCAAGATGCACACCAGTGTGTGTTTTTTCTAAGGCACATTTATGAAAAGCTACTTAAATGTCCTAATTGAATTTAGGCCTAATCTTGGCTTAATCTAAGCCCTGTCTGTGAAACTTGGCCATGACTTAATAAATAAGATGTCTGAAAACATTACTTTTTAACAGCATTTCAATTGTAAAAACTGACTTTGCTCAACATACTGTTAAATATTTAAAGGTAAACAATTTGTTTGTCAGCTACTTGCTAGTGGCTTTTAATGGTAGATAGGCGGTAGATTTTGCATGCCTGCAAATCACTCACCGTGGACACAACCAATACTGGATGATATTCTTATGATGCTTCTGAATTCTTTGGCATAACCAATGTAGGTCATGCAACACTACTAATGAGCTAAGCACAGTAGTCGAATCAGATCTATCAATCGGAATGGGAGAACTGGTCAAACACATTCTGCATATATAACAGATGTCCACAGACTTGTGGTCAGGGTCCACTCCATTATAACCATCATGGAGTCAGCTTTATGTCAAGGATTTCAGCAAGGTTAAAAGCCAACCCATTATGATTCAGTCTGGTGACAGATGCTATGTATGGGATGTCCCTATACCTTGCTCCTTTCCAAGCGTGCTTGCTACACATAAATGCTGCAACTTGTGAATTTTTAAATATTGTAAGGAAAACAGTGGGTTTATATAAAATGCTTTATTGCATATCAAAAATCACCCTGTAATGAGAAAAAAAGCAGATTTACACAGTAGTTTCAGACAAAAACTAAACGAAAAAATAAAATAAAATAAATAAACCAAGTAATCATAATAAATATTTAGGTAAGTACACCTATTAAGCCCACTTTCAACTTTGAAATAAAAACACATATATACAGTATACAGAACTGAATTACAATTTCAGTTTATACTTTAAAATAGCAGAAATAAACAAATCTATATTCTGACAATCCACTATCAAAACATCACTTACATCCAGCTTCCTGTCCAACAACTGTATTTCCTTCTCCACTTTGCGCATTTTTAAGGCTCTGTATGCCATTTCTTGCTTTCTGTTGAAGA
This sequence comes from Gobiocypris rarus, assembly GCA_023029165.1. Lineage (NCBI taxonomy): Eukaryota > Metazoa > Chordata > Actinopteri > Cypriniformes > Gobionidae > Gobiocypris > Gobiocypris rarus. The sequence continues at coordinate 39,852,454 of CM040912.1, read as the reverse complement.
TCTCCACTTGGAGATACTTTTTGTATAGGGTCTTAACATCTTCCACAGGTTCCTTTAAAAAGAAAAGTGAGCATTAAAATCTTCATGGATTTGATATCATTGAATAGTACTGTAATGCACTGCCACATACTCTTTATTAAATACTGTTTTAAGACTAATTTTGTAAATGGTATTTATTAAACATTTATTATTATTTATTTAATATTACGATAATTGATACCCCATTACAAATTCAAATAAACAGAGCTGCAAACTTACAGAGTCCAGCTCATCATCTGATAATATAGGTGGCGGAAGGAGGTTCATTCCATGTTCAGTCACTGAAATTAAATGATATGAATGATGTATATTTACTGGAGTGTGGCTTAAAGAGACAAAAAAAGAAAGTGGTCTGCATACCTTTGACATAACTGCTGCAGCCAGCCACATCTCCTGGATCAGAGCAGCAGCCGCCAACTATGTGCTCTATGATAGGACCCTCCACGTCGTTCTCAGGGGCCAGCTCCTCTTCATCTATGTACTCCTCTTTTGTTTGGACTGGAAGTAGTCCCATCGTCTTCAGGGCAGCCTTTCTCTTGTTAGCTAAATTATGTGCATCCTTGAAGTTATTCAATTCAAAAACACTTCAAAACAAATTGAGTTTTTCATATAGACCAGGGGTTTTCAAACTGGGCCCAGGCCACAAGGGGGTGCTAGGGGTCTGCAGAAAATGTCACAGGAAGAAAAGTGTAAAACATGTACACGATAAAGGTTTGGTCACAATTTCAATCTGCTTTCCAAAGACTGACCAAACATAATAAGATTTATCTTATTTTATAGATTTATACTGACGGCCATAGTTTTATTAACCTAGAAATGTTATAAACAAATCTGTGTTGTACTGCACATGCTTAAGAAATAGTTTGAATTTATTCTAGAGAGTTTCTCCTCACTCCTTGCAAGTCATTTGTGGGTTTAAGACCTTATCACTGTGGGAAAAAAAATTATTATATAATATAATATAATATTATATTGCAATATATGGTTACACTTCATTTTATGGTGATATAGTAGTTACATTGTACTTACTCAAATAAGTAGGCCTACTGAGTAATATTAATCAACTACATGTACTATAGAGTTTAGGGTTAGTTATTTATGCATAATTTACTGTTATTGCTATAGTAAGTACATGTAATAACGTGTAACTAAGTCACTTTAAAATAAACTGTTACCCAATATATAACTTTGACATGACTCAAATAGTGACTAAAAAAAAAGACGGGCCAACGATATTTCTTAATAGAACTTAGAAAAAACTAAAATATCCAGATAATTTGAGTACATTTTAAAAGCAAGTTGTTTTAACATTTTGTATTTATAATATGCTAACTATTTACACACACAGTATAGATGGGTCTTTAAATATTAACATATAGCTGCCTTTAGCCTATATTTTAGGAAGGGAGTCCCTAACAAAGGGGATTATCTTTTTTACGAGGCCCTTGGGCTGGAATCACAAAAACAGAAAAACCCACTACCTACCACTTTGAACGATGTTCTTGTATTTCGTCTTCACTTGCTGCCACGTTCTTCTGGGACCCATAGGGTTGGATCTGTAAATGAAATGTGGGCGTGACAAAGAGCAGAATTCGAGAGAAAGCACACTAGATATTAGATTCATACACTAGCTGTCAACATAGCTCCAGCGTCATGTATAATGCATAATGAACTTAGTGCTCTCCCAGACTAATTACATGTAAAATATACTTACGCATTTAATTTGATAGATATTTTTCGCCACGCATCCTGACGGACTTTTGCAGCCGCTATTGTATTCCCTTTGGTTTTTATTAAATGTTTAACTTCGTTATATCCTTCAATTAGAAGTTGCAATTCAGTAGGGCTGAAATATGCAGCACGCTGTTTAGACATGATGTTAGTTGGGTTAGGCGAACTTCTCAATCCTCACACGAACCCTCAGTTATTTTCATAAACAACAATCTTCTTGAAATTAAATCCGAGATATGTGTTGGAAGAACCGAAAAAAAAGCTCAATATCGAGCCAGCTCGATCCGGGATATGTAAACTAACCCGGGCTTTGTTAAACCACAGTCGAAGAACAGGACCCAGAGGATTGTTTCTTGCCTAAAATCACCAGACATATAGAAATGTTTGCCCTAATGTTCAAACTAATGCACAACAATAACGTTTAAAGTTATTTACGCCGTAAGAAAAAATGGTGGCTGCCTGAAACGATAAGCTGATTAGCTGTTGTGTATGGTTGTGTCTAAAAACGCGTGAGCTGGCTATCTAGACACATAAGGAACGTGGCATTAACAATCCCAAAATGCCGTCTAGGTAGGCGGCTCACTAGGTTTGTAGACGCAGCCTGTGGCTCACAGTCGTTCTTCCTCAACATCAGATGGCGCTACGCGACCCGAATCACAAGAAGTCTGTATGACACTACACGTGAAGAAGAGACGTATTTCTTCTTTCCTGTCAGCTGTCTCTTTAGCGTAAGGAATGTGTGTTGGGATAATAAACAAAATTCAGGGAAAAAATCACTTTCAGTCTTTACACCGTACTGGACCAACAAATGAGATTATGGTTGAGGCGTGCTGAGATTTAAGGCCCGTAAACTGGACACCGTGAAGGTTAGTTCATAAATTGTAGCGGCTAGCCTAACGTTACGTGCTATCGTTAGCGAGTGTGTTTTGGATTTACAACTCCAGACGGGGCATATTTTGAGTAAGACGCTGAAATATGGCCTGCTTTTATTAATAAATATAAATCATAAATAAATAAGAGGGACTGGTCATAAGAAATTGACTGAAATTTGAGGGATTAATCATATGGTCGATTCATTGATCTATCGTATAATAAATAAAATAGAATTAGACAAATCAGCCATAAAATAAGTTATTTGTAAGTAAATTGATCAATAATATGATAAAACACTATTCGAACGAGCGGTCATACATTGTCTTTAGATGCATCAGGTATATACTAAATTAGAACTAGAACAATCTATCACATTATTATATATACATAATTGATTATCATATACAATAAATTAATTGGAATTTGGATTAATCATGATACATTTATTGGAATTAAATGAATCAATCATATAACAAATGTCAATTAGAATGAACAATCATATATGATTGATCCATCTAATTACATTTAATGTAATAAATGAGAACAATCAATAATCTGATACATTAATTTCTGATTAGACGCAACAGTCATCTAGTAAATGAACTAGTAAAGCTCATGTGCTGTTATTATATGTTTTTGTGTATATGTTCATCAGTTGGCATTTGTGTCTTCTGTAGTGGTTTTGGTTCTGGACAGGCTCATCATGTGTGCAGCAGTGAAGTATGGTTCCCGGGGCCCTGCTCTCATTCCCCGCATGAAGACTAAACACCGGATCTACTACATTACCCTCTTCTCTGTGGTCCTGCTGGGGTTGATCGCTACAGGGATGTTCCAGTTCTGGCCTCACTCCATTGAGTCCTCTGCAGAATGGAGTCTGGACCGCCGTAGTGTGCATGACGCGCCTTTGGTCAGAATACCTGTGAGCAGTTCTATTCCTGAGAGGGGTGACCTAAGCTGTCGAATGCACACTTGCTTTGATGTGTATCGCTGTGGATATAATCCCAAGAATAAAATCAAGGTGATGCACAGACAAAAAAATTGTTGTATTATTGATTGACGTTTATTAGGTTGGATGTCATTCCAGTCAAAATGCATTGATCTATTAACCGTGTTTGTCCACAGGTGTACATCTATCCTCTTCAGAGATTTGTGGATGAGGTAGGGGTGCCCATCAGTAGTACTGGCCTGTCTCGAGAATACAACGACCTGTTGAGCGCCATCTCAGACAGTGATTTTTACACTGATGATGTGACTAGAGCATGCCTGTTCATACCCTCCATTGATGTGATGAATCAGAACTCTCTACGGATTCGTGAAACTGCTCAAGCACTGGCCATGTTGCCCAGGTAGATATAATATTTATTCTTCAATATCTACAAATAAAACCACTTCTGCTCTACAGGGACCTCAATAATTTTTTGTGATGCAATATATCGCCCAATATGTTTACATGATAATGAATGTCACCAACATTTTTTTACTCGATTGTGCTGTCATCTTGTATGTTTGAGGCGAAAGTGGTTCTCGGGCAGTTCCTTCATACACAGTGCAGTTATTGACAGGTGAAAAAAGGCGCCATTTGAGGCCTTATAGTGTATTCCTGACAACTACTGACAGTTTGGAAGAATAAGCCCAAATGGACTCGATTTCAAAGCCGCAAACCCCTGTTCCGGTGCACATATAAATGTCAATGCAGAATGACGAGTGTTAAAGACGTTTCACAAGGGAAAATGTTTATTTGCTATTTATTCAAATTTTTATTTTATTTAGGATAATATATTTTTTACCCTTAAATTCCATGATCTAAAGCAGTGTTTCCCAACCTTTTTTCATTCATGGCACCGTTTGAAAATTCTCTCAATTTTGTGGCACCCCTCGCATACGTTACGCTAGGGGTGTAACGGTACAGATTGCTCACAGTTCGGTTTGTATCACGGTATGGTTCGGTATTTGCTATGTTCAGGGAAAAAGGACTACTGTCAAATAAAAATAATGAAAATAATAAGAACAACTAATTGAAATACAAGCAGCAGCACAAATAACTACTATCGAGCAAAGATACAAAGAAAATAAACAATGCTTCCAGGTTTTTCAGGTAGGTCTAACATTAGTTTTCAGGTACAAAAATTTATCAAATGTAAAATAACATTGCATATTTGACTGTAATTTAAAGATTAATACTATTATACAAAAGCTATTCAGTCAAGAGCAGTGAGTGGTGTCCTTGTCTTTTGTTGACATTAAACAGACAGCAGTGAAGGCTACTGCCCCTTTAAGACCGATATATACGGATATGCGTTGTATTTCTTAAATGTATACAGTTCAGAGACTATGTCTGCAAGGATAGGCTACTCATCAAGATGGACATGTTGAGTTGAAATACTTTTTCTGTGAGTTTTTCGGTTCAAATGCTGTGATTTAAAAGATAACTCAATATTTGCGTGCTGTGAGACGTGTGCGCGCTATCGGATGAGTGCACAGAGACAAATCTTCTCACAGCGCGTGAGTTCTCATTCGCGTCTTCTGGCACTGCACCTGGGTGATGACGGCGAAAAAAGTTTTGCCCACCTTTTTCTTTTAATATCACCGTTGTAATGTATCACCAATGATCCAGCACGAGTATCCATAGACAGAAACATACATAAAGCGTTATTTTCAAGTTACAACCCATATGATATAGATGTGTCATCAGATGTGAGATGAACCGCGGTGCAAGTGCGTGCCGAACCATGCGAACCGAGAACTGTTTCACCGTAATACAGACGTTGATGTCAGACATTAGATATGTTATTTCAGACATTAGATTCATTCAAAATATATTAATTGTTTTATTCACATTTTATCATAAAAAATATATACATATATTATTGAAGGACTTTTACACGCCACCCTTGCTCTCGTCAGACGGCATCCCGGTTGGAAAACACTGATCTAAAGAATTAAAAGGTTGTCTTTTGAAAGTGTGTCGGTCTGCTTGCATTATTATGCTGTTATATTAGGATTATATATTCAGTGGCATACAAATAATTGTCTTAAAATGACCGTAATATTGTTTATCGCAATTATTTCTGGGACAATATATTGCAAAACAAAAAGTAGTAATCGTGACAGGCCTTCTCTTATGTTTTAGCTTTTAGGAACATCAGCTTTATTTTGAAGTCATAACTGAATGTTTCATGGTATATATTCAGCATGTTTATATGATACTTTTTCAGGTGGGACAAAGGCATGAACCACCTGCTGTTTAACATGCTTCCTGGAGGACCTCCCGACTACAATACAGCTCTGGATGTGCCCAGAGACAGGTGAGAGTTAGGAGTCATTAATTACAGGCACACACAATTATTTAAATTGACATGAAGTCTGAATGTTCTCAAATAATATGTACAACATCATTCAGAAGTTTGGGGTCAGTAAGAGTTTTAAAGTAATAAAAAGTGACAGGGAAGACTTTCATATTGTTAAAAAAATTTTTTTTTTAAGCATTAGGGCTGGTCCGAATTACATTTTTTGAGCTTCGAAGCTTTGGTAGTAATCCTTCGGAGGGAGGGGGCTGAACATATTTTTCTCTCTAATAAAGGCAGGAATCTTGAGATTCTCAGCGGCGCGCCTCACACGGGCAGGGCTTATAGCGTGAGGCGAACGAGAGTCGCAACACAGACCAGCAGCAGTAGTCAGATTTCATTAATCACCAAACAACGAGGAGCTAATAAGATGATCGTGGAAGATTTAGTTTCAAAATGTAAAATGAAATGTAAAAGACCCTATTTAAAGGAGTTTTGTCATTGTACTGTTTTGTTTTTCAGTAAGAATAATAGGCTAATGAACCCACTATTCAAGAAACCCGCCCCAAAATTGGCAATAATTCTAAACCTGGTGAAATGGCTAATCATTTTTTTCTATTATTTTATTTTCCACAATGTCAGACCGACGCAGCTTAACCCAAAATACATTCAAGCATTCAAGCTCATGCAGTTGTGCGCTCTAGTCTAGACATAATAATTATACATGATCACTTTAGTAGGCTAAGAAGAAGCAAATATATTTATTATTAAGTATAATGAAATTGGGTTCCTTCAATTGTCGGCTTGGCTATATAAGATAATTGTAAAAAAGTATTGTATTTTAGCAGATTTTGTAGTGTGAACATATTCAAAGGGAATGAGAACCGTTTTGCAGGGGGGTGCCAGGTGTGGAAAAAAAAGAATATTCAAATCCCAAAATTGAAAATCGAATACCAAACCATCTAACAAATATTCGAAATATTCGGTTCCAGTCCTTTTGCGTTAAGCATTCTGTTCATCAAAGGATCCACAAAAATATTAAGCAGCACATCTGTTTTCAACTTTGCTAATGAGTGTATAAATTAGTGGTGGGCATAGATTAATCTAGATTAATCTCATCCAAAATAAAAGTGTGTGTGTTCTATTATGTATTTATAAATACACACACATGCATGTATATATTTAAGACATATTTGCATGTACATACTGTATATATATATATTTATATAATTTATCTTATATATAAATAAAATTATTTTATATATAAATATAACATATTTTTCTTAAATATATACATGCATGTGTGTGTATTTATATATACATAATAATTATGCACAGTACACGCACATATATTATGTAAACACAAACTTTTATTTTGGATGAGATTAATCTAGATGAATCTATGCCCACCACTAGTATAAATAATAATAAATAATAATAAATGTTTCTTGAGAACCAAATCTGCATATGCATGGTAATGGCTGCTGAAAATTCTGCTTTGCCATCACAAGAATAAACCATATTTTAAAATATCCTAAAGTCCCCTATATCCCATATCCTAAAACTCATCTTTGATCACCAAAATGACATTTAAATGTCTTCATGCATTTTTGTCCTGTGAAAAAATGTCTTCATGCCTTAAGACAGCTTGAACATACATTACAATTATCTTACTCTACACCCTTGCTTCATTATATATACACAGATTCATGAATATTAATAATTTTCCCCACCTCCACCTGTCAGAAGTGAAAGAGTGAATTATACAGGCTTGTATTCAAGTCGATGTCTCCGAATGGTTATGCGTTTTATGTATCTTTCTACAATGTCGTACACATAACAGTACTTAATATGATTAGCCTTTTGCTTGACTAGTACGTAATCAAACAGCTAATAATGTGATGCTAATGTTACACAAATCACGTTCCCATTCAACATCTCAGATTCTGATAATTGCCTTCTAAAAATCTGTATACTTAGAACTTAGAAAGTCAGTGGAGAAAATTGTTCATATCAACAACAATACTGGAATAACCTGGCTTCTCTTGAGACTCCCCTGCTTCACAGCATATTAATGATGATATGCTAAAGCCTTGATATGCCTTATTCTGCATGACCTTATTCTACATGACCTTATTCTTCACCCCTTAATCCTACCTTAAATGCTACAAAACCTACCTTACTAACTATTAATAAGCAGTAAATTAGGAGTTTGAGGCAAAAGTTGTAGTTAATAGTGAATATGTGTTTCCCCATACTTCCCGATGTGTTACCAAAAAAATCTAACCGACCCCAAACTTTAGAACAAAAGTGTTGTGTCAGATAATCTCTATACTTGATTAGGTATTATGCATATTGTGAGGATATTATTCAAATCCTCATTAATTTATTTTTAACTTTTCGCGTCACCAGATTGCAAACTCACAGAACTATTTGGATAACTGTTTCTCATTCTGGTATTTTGGTATCATTCTGGTATGGTGAAACCTAATAAAGAATTGTTCTCTTACTTTTCATTATTCACATTATTTTCATTGTATTTTGTTTCAGAAGCAAGTGCTGTTGAATGTGTAGCTAATATGAAATGATTTATATTTCATCATTAAAATCAGCCCTGAAAACACTAAACATGAACACAAATTTGATACCAAGATATTTCGTATTTGTTGATTTTATAATTGGCAGCTGTAATTGTTCAAATTAATCTCAGTTAAATTGCAGTCTTTGATAAATTCCAGAGGTCTAAAATTGTCGCTGAATACAATGATTAACTTCTGATAGAGTTTGGATGTTATGTCTGCCAGTTGAGGGCAGTGTTGTCTCTATGATTGACCTTGTGGCACAGCAATGTCACCTGACTGAGAAGCAATAATTGCTCCCATATCCTCTTTTATATTTTTTGATTTTAAGATAGTTGCTCACAGAATTATGCAACAAAGCACTATTTTATCTCTTTAGGTTAGTGAGAGTGGATTGACACATGGATGTCCACAATGAACCTCAGCACTATCATATTGATGCCATGCTAATGAATCCATGTTGGATTTACCTATCATTTCGATGTTTCAACACTCATGATATTGAGAAATTGGAAAGCTTGCAATATATAATTAAAATAGACATCTGTCCCAACAAATCCATTCACACAGATCACAGAACTGTCCTTTTCAGATATAAACCCACACTGTCACCTTGACTTTTTAACAATTACATTTTCTAATATGTATTTGCATATATGTATGTGTCATCATCTTAGTGTGTTCCTTAGATCAGTAGATCAAAGATGCAGTGAGAGTGATCATAAAAGAAAAGAACACCGTACCGCCTAGAGCAGGCAGACAAACATAATCTTCTGGTATTTACTGCAACATAGGCCATGTTTCTCAGCCTATTACTTGGCCGATCTTTTGCTTTGGGTGGAAAAGGTGAGTTTTATGTACTAGAAAGCCCTGAAATGATGAACACTTATCTGGAGCTGTAGGGAATTTCCTGGGCTCATCCAGCTGTGCTCCATTTGGCGTGCAGCCTCATCAGAACCAGCTGCCGGTATGTGCATATGTGTGGGGTGAGATAAAAAGACAGTGTATGTTGCGTGGCCATATTTGCAGCTCTCCCTATACTCGCGCCGTTCCCTCAAACCGAGCGGTGTTTGAAGTTTTATTGACTCATCATATAACTTGGACGCGAAGGCAACTCTGTTAAATGCTTCGGAGTGGCATGTTCGCACATTTGTCATGTAAAACCAGATTAAGGACGTGTTTTATCTTCAGCGCCTTTTGCAGATGCTTGCGGCGACAGAGTTGTCATCTTCATTGCGTTTGTTTCACAGAGCCCTGCTGGCGGGGGGAGGCTTCTCCACATGGACATACAGGCAGGGTTATGATGTCAGCATCCCAGTGTATAGCCCCTTGTCTGCTGAGGTGGACCTTCCCGAGAGGCAACCAGGGTGAGATCCTGCTCATCGACATTGATTAGCTGGTTTAGATTTAATGATAGAAAATGGCATCAAATGTTATGCATTTGCTGCAGGCCCCGGCGGTACTTCATTCTGTCATCTCAGACGGCCATCCATCGGGAATACCGTGTGGAACTGGAGAGGTTGAAGGAGGAGAATGGGGAGGCCCTGCTCCTCCTAGACAAATGCAGTAACCTCTCGCAGGGTTTGGCCTCAGTCAGAAAACGCTGCTATAAAGGACAGGTCTACGACTACCCACAAATTTTACAGGTTGGTTTCTCTGAACATCTATTCATATTAAACAACATTCAATTAGGGCTGGGCGAGATCCCAAAAAAAATATATCTCGATATTTTCAAAATTTTGACGATATTCAATATATATCTCGATATGTTTGCAATTGCTTTTAAATTTAAAAAAATATTTTCTTTTGCCCCCATTAAAACAACAAAAACTATTTAGATGTTTACGTTTACTGGTAACGGTTGGGATGACCAAAATCTTAAATCATGATACGAGTAATTTAATATTTTTGAAATGTACTTTTATAATTACAATATAGATTTTTAATTTGATCTTTAAAAAAAAAAAAAACTTAAGTAAAACAAGTTAAACAGTGCTTTATTTTCACCTACAGTGGGTCTATTTAACAGCTGCAAGTCAAGAAATAACTGCTCAGTCTTAATTATATAAATTAACCATAGGCTACACTGATTCTTAATAAATATATTAAAGTTGTTTAGCCAAGCATGGGGTGGTTTTCTAATTTTCGTTGTTGTTTGATTAACATTAAATCACACAGAATATGAGGTCCGGCCCTTTAAGAGCTCCACAGACCAAATTCACACACACACACACACACACACACACACACATATATATGAATATATCAATTATATAGATCAGTGGTATGTTCACTAAAGACATACATTACTGTGTTTACCTGAATACTTGCCAGCACATGCATTTTTACATCTGTTTGACCAATGAAACCCAATAATCCATGAAGGAACTGAATCTCAATAGCATGTTGTCTGAAAGGCGTGTGCGCTTCCGGTCAGAGTCCGGCAGCGCGAGCACGTCACGCGCTGCGCTATTATTTTTCTCATGCGCGCATGTTTCTGTTGCTTTCTTTTTCATACGCTGGGCGTATATATTTAACTCTTCTGCTTCCGATGTTTAGTGAATGGTGGAAGCAGACCTCTGCGTTATCTGGTAATGTTATTTGGGAAAGTTTGCATGTTGAATTTGAAATATTCGATATTCACGATATTTTCAAATTTTACACCGTCGTCAAAATTATTGCGATAGTATCGCTAATATTCGATATATCGCCCAGCCCTACATTCAATTCACATGGAATTTGACAATTTTTATACTTGAGTATATTTTAAAAACCACCAATTACATTGCATACATTATCATCATCTGGTTCTGAGTTCAAATTTTATTATAAACTAATTATTAGTAAATTTTTTCAAAGACTGAAAGTGATAGATCATGTGTGTAAATAAAGCCCATCCTGCCTTTTGAGAGCTAATGTTCTTAGATTCTTTAAAGTGTTCAACCTAAAATTTTTATTCAATCATCATCCACTCACCTTCATCGTCATTCTAAACCCGTAAGACTTTTGTTAATCTTCAAAACACAACTGAACATATTTTTAATGAAATCGGAGAGCTTTCTGTTCCTCCATTGACAACCTACGCAACTACCACTTTCAAGCCCAGGAAAAAAAAGTAGAGACATCATTAAAGTAATCCATGTGATTCTAGTGGTTTAACCTCAATTTTATGAAGCGATTCTTATATCTTGTAATATATGTTGTCTTTGTGCCATTAAAGCTTCCTGCAAGTTTCATGAAAACGTCCTCCCCATCATAAACACTTCAACTAGCGCAATACTTTGATGAAAAGTTATACATCATTGCAACATAAGCATATATAATACACACACACACACACACACACACACACACACACACACACACACACACACACACACACATATATATATGAATATATAAATATTATATATATATATATATATATATATTTTTTTTTTGTATAAATTGTATTACTTTAAGGAATATATTAAAATAACAAAAAAATCTGTGTCATGACCCCTTTAAAGCTTCAACCCATCCAGGAGCGATCTTTACCACCGCAACACATTTCTCCATCAGTGTAAGCAATAGAAACAAACGTTGTTCCTGTCCACCACGCTCGTCTCCCGTCCAGCCCTGTCTAGACAGGAAGTATGCTTATCATCTGGGCTGGGTGCTGCAACACATCTGGGAGACGTTCCACAGTGAGGAGGAGCGGAGGCCAAATCCCTGTGAGAGCCATCACCCCCCCCTTTTCAGCACAAAGACCCTCTAGACTCTGATCCTAACACCTTTCATTACAACCCCTTCATTTACACCACACACCTAGATCACACTACTGTCTATGTTACAGCATCACTGAAGAGGTCTGGGAGTGTATCGTTATTAGGGATAACAAATGTATCCCCTGTGTGTTCCGTAGGAGTCGTCGTTCTGTGTGGTTCTGCGTGGGGCCCGGCTCGGACAGGCCACTCTCAGTGACGTGCTGCAGGCTGGATGTGTCCCTGTCATCATGGCTGATTCTTACATTCTGCCTTTCTCTGAAGTACTGGACTGGAAAAGGTAAACCTCAAAATCCCAGTGTTGTCATGCATAAAGTTAATATGGTCATTTAACAGACTTACTAATCACCTTATGAATAGTTAATGAAGAAAATCATGTTGAACACTTTATTATATCTTCTGAAAAAATATGTAATGCTTAACAGATCAGTAGTTCATGTACATCCAGATATGGAAATATGATAAGCACATGCACAGAAAACAAAAGACATGCCGCCATCATGAATCAGTGCAGGTTAAAAGTGCTGGTTAAATCCAAGATGATGGCATGTCTTTTGTTTGCTCTGTTTGTTGTGCATGTGCTTGTGTTTTTAATATTTAATATTATGTGCGTACTTGCAGGGCATCCGTTGTCATTCCAGAAGAAAAGTTGCCAGAGATGTACACTATTTTGAAGAGCATCCCTCACAGACAGGTGGAGGAGATGCAGAGACAGGTGAGAATGTGATTACAGCATTGTAGTCACAGAGAGAATGTGCATTCATTGCGGGGTTTGTTTGGTCATTTTCAGTTTTGAGCTGGACTTTGGGTCTGTCCAAGGACTGAAAATGAAAGTGAAGACACTTTTTGTACAATTCACTCTGTCATGTACTGCGAAAATTTAAGCAGAAGTACAAATGCACTTGGAGCTATTTGTGACAAAATGGTCCCTCAACCGCTGACAGTTACTAAACCATACCAAATGCTGTCAAAACTGATGGCTGAGTTCAATAGCAGCTGAGTCATTCTCAAGCAACTCTCTCAGGTTTAATACAGGGTGAAGGCAAGGTTAAAGGAGTCACAAACCTCTCTTCTCCACTACATTCTTTCTTCCTTTCAATGGAGTGCTAGCTCCACTATGAAAATAACTGTTAGACAGGTGGGTTAATGCCAAAAACAATATTCCTACAAGTGTGTGCTCTTGATTCTCTAAAGATGAAATTTCTCTTGCCATAGTAAATCATGATGAAAGCTAATTTTAAGTATTAGTGATGTATCTTTATCCAAACAAATTGTTAACCGCACACTTTCACTTTTAATTTTTTCCCTTCAGCTTTTTCAGCTGTACTCTTATATTAAAGAGGCTAAACCGCATGGAATACATGTAAAGAGATATTTTGGTTTCACTCTATTATACTGTAATTATGGTCTATATGTTGCCTTGTAGAATACACTAAGGTAGCCACAATTAATAATAATTGCATCCTGCTTCCATTGGCATTGACTTTTTGAAGCAAATTGAATATTTCTCAGTCTCAAGTTGAATATTTTGTGTGAGGTGAATGTTGAAGTTTAGTTCCACAGGTTTCTGGGTGGTGTTAGGGCTTAGTGTGCAGAAACACATCTTGTGCTGGAATTATGACATGGCATGAAGCCAGTGAGATATCAGCCCACACTTGAACACATCTTGATCCACTCCTTTCTTACTAGCCTATACCACCTCCAGACAGCAGATCGATTGTATGGCTGCCATTTGTACAAAAGAACCAGTTCTTGATGTATACCTTACTTGGATTTAAAAAAACTACTACTTTGTTCTTGATCTTGCCGGAAAACAACCCCCTTAAACTTTCCATGGTAGGACTGCATTTTATGCAGAAAAAATGCAGAATTATTGTAGACAGTTGTAAAGGAATAGGTGTTGTGCAGCTTCTCTGCATTTTGGCCAATAGAGGGAGCAGCCAACTACTGTACTTCATGGTGTGATCTCCAAGTTTTTCAGCCTCCAGTTTGTGTGCATGTTTTTTGCCTAATGGTCATTTAGCATTCTGAGTACATAAAAGGATGTCAATTGTTGTATTGGTTGTTATATAGGACACAATAATGCACTAAACTGCTGAATCTACAATGTGAAATTTACAGTTGGACCAGTATAGAAAACCACCAATAAAACACAGTACTTCAACACACTCAGTATCCAGACAATTGAATATTAAAATATGAGGAAAAAAACTGAGTTGAGGGAACAAAGAATAAAGGCATAGTTTCTATTTTGCCATTTCTTTGAATTTTTGGTCTACATAATTGTCTTCTGTGTATCAGAATAATTCATCGTGCTATTGTGTACATGATCGGAAGTGCCGCTGTATCAGTGTCCTTATTTGGACACATATATTTCATTTGAAGACAATATGAAATATGCGCGCTGTATGCACAGTGCTTGTTCATGTTTGGAGCAGGAGAGTATGTGACTATGTCCGTAAAAATTTTAAACATGCTTGCGTCCGGATATGAACTGTGATCCGGGTCATTTTGACCCAAGATTCATTTTCTTTTCCTTTGTAAAAATTGATTGTTTATCAGAGAGAGAACTGGGAAATTGTGTTCTCCCAATTTTTAAAAATCAAAATCAATCAGTCACAGTGCAGACTGCACACAGATATGAAGAGGTTAGATTTGATGAGAGCATGAGTTTATTCTCTTGAATCATATGGAGAAAATTGACGTAAAAGCGTACTACTCTCCAGCCATGCCACTCCAAATTAATGCGGATAATTCAATTTTCATAATGTTGGTTAAACTTTGCTTTTTAAACCGGAAGAATGAAATGGTTTAGAAAAAAAATAACCACTTTTCCATAATAATAAGCATAATGAGTGTTGAGAGTCTTGAGAAATAATTCAACGTAGTTACTGGCTTGTTAAAGATACTTTATGGCAATAATGTCAGTAATATTTAGAGAATACTTTTAGAGAACCATTAGAGAACCAGAATCATTAAGATGAACTGGAACCGGAATCATTCAATTCTTTATGATTCCCATCTCACAGTTATTCTAGCAAAAGTTAGGTTTTATATAGAACAGTGTCTGGTAAAAGCGTTGAGAAAGGATATGTTTCTTGTATGTTCAAAAGTGTATTGTATGAACAACCTTAAGTGTGTCAGAAGAGCAGCCAATTGGCTTTCCAAATTAACGCATATACATCACTTTTCGTGAAATTGGTTCAACTTTGCTTTTTAAACTGGAAAAATGAAATGGCTTTGAAAAAATAACCACTTTTCCTTTAATAATAAGCATAATGAGTGCTATGGCTTGAGACATAAATCAACTTAGTTACTGGCTGGTTAAAGATACTTTATGCCAATAATGTCAGTAGTATTATATAAAAATAAATAAATGAAATCTTGCAACAAAAAAAAAATTGTTTGTGTAATATAATTTAATATAGTTAAGGCCAATTTTTGGATTGCTTTTATGCCTTTAAAAGTCAGTGAAAAGTCGTTAAAAAGTTGTAATTTTATTTATTAAAATGATCTCATCATTTGGCAATATAATTGCTTTTCTTTTTTCTAAATATTTCTTTCTTAAAAGTACTAAAGGAATAGTTTATGGAACCATAAGAGAACCAGAATCATTAAGATGAACTGGAACCCGGAATCATTTACATTCTTTATGATTCCCATCTCACAGTTATTCTAGCAACAGTTGTTTTATATAGGACAGTTTCCAGTAAACGCGTAGAGAAAGGAATGTTTCTTGTATGTTCAAGAGTGTATTGTATGAACAACCTTAAGTGTGTCAGAAGAGCAGCCAATGTTTTCTTCTCTCACGAGACTTCGTCTCTTCCCTCCTCATAAAAATTCTTGCAAGCGTTCAAACGGGGCGGGTTCAGCACTTAGTGGGTGCGGTTTTCTCTCTGCCTTCTCCTGGTCGGAAAGGAAACTTTCATCACGAGCTGATTTATGGGCGGCTGTGCTCCCCTTGGGATCAGAAAGTCTTTTTGAATCCTCTTCCCCTCTCCATAAAAAGAAAAGCTGTTTTTGTGTAGTTGTATTTCTTTAAGGTTTAAGAGCCAGGCCCTTGGGGGCCGGTGGAAGGGGGATTGACAGCGCTCTTCTAATGTGCTGAACTGAGTTCTGGGTTGGGAAAATGACAACAAACACACCAACCAATGAAGCATCACTTGCAGCAAAAGAACCTCAAAAGCAAATAAGTAAATAAATAACCTTGCTGCAGTGATTTTAGTTCACTTAAGTGAAAGTAATTGGAATGGTCAGAGGGTTCCCTGTTTTAAATATGTTTTGCAAACCTCATCCATTCTTTTTAAAGTGACCCTATTATGCTACTTTAAAGGATTCTAAATTTGTTTTGGAGGTCTCCTACAACAGGTTTACATGCATCAAAGGTCAACAAAACAGTTTGTTTCTCATATTATACAGTACATTGCACATCACCACATACTGTAAAGACCATAACGATGACGTTGACTTTACCATATCAATACGAGCGCCAATGGTGAAACGTTGAAAGAACTAGTTATGCAACCTCCATCGCAAGGACTTGAGCAGGATGTTTCTCAGTAATACACTACTCAGTTTGAGGTACATTATGAAATATTGCAACTGTAATTCCTCAACATCAGCATTAAAGGGATAGTTCCCCCAGAAATGAAAATTAGCCAATGATTTACTCACCCTCAAGTCATCCTTGGTGTATATGACATTCTTCCTTTAGACGAATACAATACAACTTATATAAAAAAATGTCCTGGTTTTTCTAAGCTTTATGGTGGCAGTTAATGGCTGTTTCTGTTTTGAGGTCCATTAAAGCGCATATATCCATTATAAAAGTAATCCACACGGCTCTGGGGGGTTAAGAAAGGCACCTGAAGCAATGTGTTTGTCTAAGAAAAATATCCATATTTAAAACTTTACAAACTGTCTTTAACTTCTAACTTTAATGCTAACTGTCGTATGTGCGTACACTAGAGCCTAGCATTCCAGTGTATGACATAGGACGCAGGCGTAGCGTAAGTTCCGGTGACGAACACGGAAACGCAGAGGATAGAGCAAAACAACTTGGTTCTCGCAAGAACTAGAATAGTCACACTGGAGCGTTCTACGTCATACGCTGGAACGCTAGGCTCTAGTGTACGCACATAAGACAGTTAGCGGAAGTTAGATATCATGGGGAAATTTTCATTTTTGGGGGAACTATCCCTTTAACTAGTGTATGTCTGTCAACAAACCAATGTGTACATTTCTAAATATTGGAACTGTATCAATAATAGGGGTGTGATTAGTCACTGGTCTTGATTCAGTTTGATTACATTAGCATGATAACAATTAGATTCGATATCACGATGCTTTGCATCCTCAATTTTTTATATTACATGGCTACATTTTTGTCAATGAATACAAGCAGTCAGATATATGAACTCCCTTTTTTATTGTATCTGCTCCAAGATAAGTACACTTCCTGAATGTAGCAAATATCAAACACTAAACTATGAACACAGCAGACGACAGGACCATTTTGAACTAAGACACACTAGTAAATACTAAAAGCGCATGAAACTGTCAAGTAGTGCACTTGACTAGTGTACTCTACAATAGTGCTAACACACACTCGCCATTTAACGCTAGTGCAAGAAGCGTGTATGTGACAAATTTTGTCAGAGAAACGTCAGTAGGCTATAACGGCTATAATCAATAATGCTCTATTACTGCATCGATGCAGAATTGTCCAATCAATAACAGTGCATATGTTAGCCCAACACTAACATGAATGACCGATGCAACATAAATTGCTCCATCCTTTATCTTTACTCAAAGTAGTAAGAACGACAGACAATCTGCATTAATAGACAGTTTTAGGTAATAGCCCACTGCTTAGAACTATTTCAGTAAGACAGTAATAATGCGAGTTAGCCAGAAACTTAAACAATATAAAACACAAAACTACATATTTTGAGCACCTGGTAGAAAATACAGTGGGGCAAAAAAGTATTTAGTCAGCAACCAATTGTGCAAGTTCTCCCACTTAAAAAGATGAGAGAGGCCTGTAATTTTCATCATAGGTACACTTCAACTATGAGAGACAGAATGAGAAAAAATAATCCAGAAAATCACATTGTCTTATTTTTTAAAGAATTGATTTGCAAATTATGGTGGAAAATAAGTATTTGGTCATAACAAAAGTTCATCTCAATACTTTGTTAAATACCCTTTGTTGGCAATGACAGAGGTCAAACGTTTTCTGTAAGTCTCCACAAGGTTTTTACACACTGTTGCTGGTAGTTTGGCCCATTCCTCCATGCAGATCTCCTCTAGAGCAGTGATGTTTTGGGGCTGTCGCTGGGCAACACAGATTTTCAACTCCCTCCAAAGATTTTTTATGGGGTTGAGATCTGAGACTGGCAAGGCTACTCCAGGACCTTGAAATGCTTCTTAAGAAGCAACTCCTTCATTGCCCGGGCAGTGTGTTTGGTATCATTGTCATGCTGAAAGACCCAGCCACGTTTCATCTTCAATGCCCTTGCTGATTGAAGGAGGTTTTTACTCAAAATCTCACGATATATGGCCCCATTCATTCTTTCCTTTACACGGTTAAGTCGTCCTGGTCCCTTTGCAGAAAAACAGCCCCAAAGCATGATGTTTCCACCCCCATGCTTCACGGTAGGTATGGTGTTCTTTGGATGCAACTCAGCATTCTTTCTCCTCCAAACACGTTGCGTTTTTACCAAAAAGTTCTATTTTGGTTTAATCTGACCATATGACATTCTCCCAATCCTCTTCTGGATCATCCAACTGCTCTCTAGCAAACTTCAGATGGGCCAGGACATGTACTGGCTTAAGCAAGGGGACACGTCTGGCACTGCAGGATTTGAGTCCCTGGCGGTGTAGTGTGTTACTGATGGTAGCCTTTGTTACTTTGGTCCCAGGTCTCTGCAGGTCATTCACTAGGTTCTGGGATTTTTGCTCACTGTTCTTTTGATCATTTTGACCCCACGGGGTGAGATCCCGCATGGAGCCCCAAATTGAGGGAGATTATCAGTGGTCTTGTATGTCTTCCATTTTCTAATTATTGCTCCCACAGTTGATTTCTTCACACCAAGCTGCTTACCTATTGCAGAATCAGTCTTCCCAACCTGGTGCAGGTCTACAATTTTGTTTCTGGTGTCCTTTGACAGCTCTTTTGTCTTGGCCATTGTAGAGTTTGGAGTCTGACTGTTTGAGGTTGTGGACAGTTGTCTTTTATACTGATAATGAGTTAAAACAGGTGCCATTAATACAGGTAACGAGTGGAGGACAGAGGAGCCTCTTAAAGAAGAAGTTACAGGTCTGTGAGAGCCAGGAATCTTGCTTTTTTGTAGAATGTGATTTTCTGGATTTTTTTTTCTCATTCTGTCTCTCATAGTTGAAGTGTACCTATGATGAAAATTACAGGCCTCTCTCATCTTTTTAAGTGGGAGAACTTGCACAATTGGTGGCTGACTAAATACTTTTTTGCCCCACTGTATATACATCAATAATTATTCATACTTACAGGTTGTTATTCTGAGGAGCAAGCTGGTCCAATTAAACTGGGTACTGACATCTTTCAATAGCAAGCATTTTTGTGAATCCCGCTTTAAACTGCGAGATTTGAGAAGCAGTCATCAGTAAAATTATGTTTGAGGCCTTGTCAGTTGTTCAGGGGTAGACAACATACAACATAGCATTATGCAAATGTATTTTCTAGTGACATAACCATCATGAAATAGAAATGACACATATAGGAGGTTCAGAGTCAATTCTTTCTTTTGAAAGGCAATAACTTTATTTATCAGGCACTTTTGACTTAATAACATTGCAGAACATTTACATTCACAAACAGCTATGTTACACATTGCATGAAAGGGAATATTTTAAAAACCATAATGGGGCACTTTAAAAGAAAGACCATTAGAGCTCTCTGACGTTGTTCAGTAATTGGGCCAGGAAAGTGTAGGAAAGCCATTATTCTTTTTTCCAATAATCACCCTGGTCTCATTTGACTCTTTGTAGTTGGACCTAATCTGACACTGTTTGCGGTCAGGCCAGGTAATGAGGCTGCCCCCAGCATGCACTTGGTTGGCCCTATTAAAGAGAACAGGGTCAAACAGGACCAGGAAGGGTGGAGCTGGGTCACTGCGGCATGGCGCCTCCTAGCAGGAGATAGCACTTTTTTATGGGTAATTAACTCTTATGTGCTCCTCGCCCCTCACTGCTGGAGCCTTGGGTTTTTTAATGGATCAGCAGCGGAGGGCAAAGAGTGTGTGTTCTTGTATTGACAGATTATTTATAGATTATAATTTATTTTTAAAGAACAGGGTTTAATTTTTAAAGCTTTAAGTCGGGTTGAAATGATGGCATCTTCCAGACTTTTGTAGTAACTGGTAATAGTATAGGCTACTTTATTCTCTTATTGGGTTTTGGAAATTATTTCTTATTTTAATTTGGTAAGATTTAAAAAAATCTAAAGCCCCTTATTCTCACCAAGGCTGCATTTGTTTGATTAATACTAGTTAAAACAGTAATATTGTTAAATATTACAATTAAAAATATGAATGTTTTAAATGTATATTTATTCCATGTGATGGCAAAGCTGAATTTTCAGCTTCATTACTCCAGTCACATGATCCTTCAGAAATCATAATAATATGCTGATTTGGTGGTTAAGAAACATTTCGTTAACATCATCAATGTTGAGAACAGTTGTGCTGCCCAATGTTTTTGGGGAATCCTTGATTTAAAAAAAAAATCTCAGGATTCTTTCACTAGAAAGTGCAAAAGATTAGCATCTATTTGAAATATATTTTTTTGTAAATGTAAAATTCTTTACTGTCACTTTTGATCAGTTTAGTTAATTAAAAAAAAGGTATTTGTACAAGAATACTATAATTTTTCTGTATCACATTAGCATTATAGTAGCATGGCAAATGTGAATACATCGCAGTACGTCCCTGTGCCGGTGTGGAGTAAAATGACCTGACCTCTGCTCTTAAACTTTAGCTGCAGTCTCAGTGCCACTTGAGTGGAAAAGTTAAAAGACTGATAGTCTAAAGCGCTCATAACCACCTGGAATGGTCCCTGCAGTCATGTCACCAGTGTTTTAATGGGCTGTTTTGCCTTTGAAAGTGTGTAGGGGTCATAAAGGCACGAGCAGGATGGTGGGAGTAAAAGGATGTGAGAGGCCTTATCTTTTGCCTTTGGTTTGTATCTTTCACATGGTTTTGTGTGCATATATATTTCTGTTTATCAGTCGGTCTATGCTTTGCTGCTCTTCCCACAAATGTTTGAATGCCATGCCATTTATTGTTTCCTAGGCCCGCTGGTTCTGGGAAGCCTACTTCAGCTCCATGAAGGCTATTGGCATGTCGACTCTCCAAATCATTAATGATCGCATCTACCCATATGCAGCTCGTACCTACGAAGAGTGGAACAATCCTCCTGTAGTTGTAAGTAACATTTTTGGTCTTTTTTTTTAATATTCACAGTGGATTTTAAATGTTAAATTAGTTTATTCTGGCCACATGTTATTTAGAGCCGTTTCTTGGAGAATAATCCAAATTCTATAAGATTGAAGACTGTTCTGAGTAATTCAGAGTGATTTATTTTTTATTTATTCATTTATTTATTTGATTATTTATTTTTATCTAAAATAATGTATACCCAGGGCTTGACATTAACACCCGCCAAATGCAGGTAGATTTCAGATGTGGCGGGTAGGCAGCCACTCCCACTAGCCACTTTGGCGGGCTAAATATAATTTCAGCCTACAGCCAAATTTAATGCCAAGACCGTCGTATCACAAAATTACAATTCAATTACAATTCCTTATCGATTAACTTGCAGTTAGTGCTGAATGACACACAACAGAAGCACTCTCTCTTGCGCGCTCTCTCCCTGTCTCACGCGCGATCATTCTCCTTGCGCCTGAATAGTCAAATACATGCACACACTGATGTCAAAATGTCCATGGAGTATCTCGCATGAACATGGTCGGTCATGGCTTAAGTGTACGTAAACAGGTGGGTAATAACTGGATATGTGTCAGAATATTACGTCCATGCATTCAGCAGCCCAGTTAAATACCTTGTTAATCAAACAACTACAGATGTTAAATAAATGTGTATATAAATGAAATAAACCTACTGTATCTTAAAAATGTACTATTGTTTTTGTAATTTGCTAATTTGCTTCTTTAGCCTAACAAAAATAACTCATATTAAATTTCTCATATTAGCCTATGCTCTTATTGCCCACACGCTCATACAAGCTGAGCTGATATACAATGTAGTCTTGATTTAGTGGTCACTCTACATTTGAAAGTTTGAAAGGGTTTTAAATCTTAAAAAGTAAAATGACTCAAAATCAAGTATTTTAAGCATGCATTTATGGTTCAAATTCGTTTACAGGGCAAGCAATTTCAGGCTGAAATAAAGGCTGTTTTCGTTTACATTACAATGCCTAGTATGTCTATTTAATGGTCGCGTGTGTGGTGCGGGGCAGGCTGGGATGGCCCAAATAATTTCATGAAAGCGGGACCCACGGGTTGGAAAAAGCCGACCCGCATCACTAGCGCGTGCTCCTCCATATAATGACAGTGAATAGCAATCCAATCAGGCTAAAACATTACAAAAATGATACAAAAGTATCACGCAATGATACAGTGAGACGTGCGCCATATATACTAAGTGTTTAGGAGGCATACTATAAGGTTTTGCGAGAAAGAAACCGTATTATTCAGTCAAAATACTGAGCTCGGCCGTTAATCTGTGTACGTTCCTGTGAGTGCCAGCGAGCAGTCAGCACTGACTCAGCATTTCCTCACATAATGTTGTTATGACAACCGGTACGCAACATTCACTTCAGGAGATTTACCTTATTATTAGTATTATTGTATTATTTCTTATTATATACCTTATTGAGAGTTGCGTTTGTTTCTGTTGAGCCCGATTTCTCAAAATGGTACGTTTGTGTGTGCTTACCATGGGTACCATGACAACAGTGCGGCTGCTGGCGGCTCGCACACACTCAAAGGAACGCGAACAGAGAAACGAGCTCAGTATTTTGACTGAATAATACGGTTTCTTTCTTACAAAACCATATAGAATGCCCCCTGAACACTTTTACATATGTATGGCGCACGTCTCACTGTATCGTTGCGTGATACTTTTGTATAATTTTTTTTACATATGTTTTTGCCTGGTCTTTATTCACTGCCATTATGGAGGACCATGTGCAGGACTATTTTTAAAATATCTGCTTTTGAGGTCCAAAAAAGATAGAACGACATAGGGTGTTGGAACAACAGCAGGGTGAGTAAAATACAGCTTTATTTTCATTTCAGGGTGATCTATCCCTTTAAATGTTATTCTCTAAACTAAATGTAAAGCCTTAACTGTATGTTAGATCAAGATGTGAGAGAGTGTGCTTTTGCCCTTAAAAAAAGTGAGTGGGCCTACAGCTCTGTGTCATTTCACATGGCGTCACTCTAGTAGTGGCAGCAGACAGCTTTGTAAAGACAACATTGCACATTGGTGTGAGCTTCAGAATACTGCAGCGTCACATGAAGGGCGTCTGTTTGTCTGTCTGTACTCTTTTGAGCACAATTCCAGGCTTGTAACTTGCTGTGTGCCGAAAACTTCTCAGTTTGATTTTGTACGCAGTCAAAAATTAAACCAGAAATGAGAGAAGCATGGAGTTCATTAGGGGTTTTGTTCAATGTTGTTGTTGTTGTTGTTCAATAGTTCTCACCAGTTCTCATCGTCTCGCTACCATTCAGATCAGATGGAGGGATATAGACCCCCAGGAGGCTAATAGTCCCATCTCTGTATTTTCACCGCTAGCATTACGGGAAATATTAAATACTTTCTGAATGTTCAGTAAAAACATGCTGAGCAGAAGCGGAGCAGTACATAAATCGAGTGCATTTCTTGTTCTGCTTCCCTATATCCACCGGGACATAATTGAAAGCACATTTCTCCAGCTCTGCCTTAGGAGACGTCATCAGGACAGGCAGCTTTTTGTGCTTGACTTCTGAGGGAACTCGCATTCAGCCTCTGCTAACCAAAGAATGCTTTATGTTCCATCATACATTTATTATCTGTGAAGAATTCTTAACATCAATCGTTTTGGGGATGCCAGGTTGAATTTTTAAATGCTGAAATAACTGGAAAGGTTAATAGTGCTGAAAAAATAAGCTCCTACTTCATGTGTGATTTTGTAAATGTGCATCTTTCATGTGCCCCAGTAATGTATACATTTCTCATCCTATTTCTTCATTGCATTGAAAAAAGTACAGGCACTGTTCATCTGTTTGAGGGACGAAAAAATTAAGCAACGTGACCGCTGCCTGTTCTCGACAGTTCAAATCTCCAGGAAGCCGCTGCCACTTAGAATGCAGCTCTTATTTTAGCCCAGTCTCTGTGATGTTAGCAATCGCTGCCCATCAGCTTCAATGAGAATCTGGAGGTAAATGTTCTGCACACTGAGCCTTTGCAATTGAACAGGCGTCCATGCTTTCATCTGGGTTCCATTTTCGACTAATCCCAAAGCTGTACTAGTATGATCCCAGCTGCAAGACCCGCCAATCCCCTTCGGCCCACATGAAACGGCCTGCAATCCCTCACCGTCACTCGAGCCGCCTGTAACCTCCTCTTCACGTATGACAAAAGAATACTGTTGCCCAATAACAAGCTTTTCATGAGTAATTATACCTAACCCACACACTTTCATATCCGAGATGATAATAACGGCCTTGTCTTTAGGTGGTGAAATTCCTCTTCGTACCATGTATTTCAAAGTATAAATGAAGAGATTCAAATGGGACTTTTGGCATGGAATTTCAGATCTTGGAGAGTCTGGCTGGCTTTGGTTTGAGCAAATCTGCCTTTACAGAAACAAGCCAAAAGTTGAGAACCCGGTCATTTAAGGCTTGTTCCAAATAGCAGGTGAACACTGACTAACAGCAAGCAAATATTCTGGCATTGATTGTTGGAATAAAAAATTAGTCTTGTTTTCCTGCTTATTTACTTTAACAAATCACAAAGACTCAACATATGCCGAACCGCACTGGAGCCTGCCCAATTAGATCAGTGCGAGCTTATACGCACCACACCCCAGTGTTCTTCTTTATTCTTCTTACCACTTATATGTCACAGTGGTACTTTAATTATTTCCCCCTCTGCTTTTGGTGTCTATGTCAGGCACCTCAAAGAAATTTCCATTGGCATATAAAGTTTGTTTTTTATTAGCAGGATGGTTGACTGATATTGTATGAAGGACGGCTGTGTCCATGGTGACAGACCGTGGCGGACGCTGCGAGGGAGCTGGTTAACCACGACTCTCTATTTGCGGGCACCTTCAGCAGCTGCTGTATGGGAGGGTGAAATGGGCCCATGGCCTTGCTGTAGGCTATCAGTGCCATAGATTCTCTTCTTGCGGGTTGCATTTTGTGGGCCCTTTGAGTTTTTATTTTAATCAAATTCACGCTTTGATTAAAGGAAGTGTTATTAGTACTGGAGGAAAACTTGAGCAAAATTTTAAATGAAGGCTTCACACCAATAGTGAGAATTTTACATAGACTAATTTAAAGGTTTAAGGTTTTTTTTTTTGTTACAGTTTGGTAAAAATAAAAACATAATTGCATCTTTTTTAGCCAAATCCAGTCTAAATCACTTCAAACCAAGTCCAAAGCTGAATTTTTAAAAATAAAAATGTAATTAGTCTTACAATTCAAATTGAAGCCTTTTCTTTTTGCTGGAGGTACAGAAGCTTTTTGTTATTTGTCATTTTGGTTTTGTGTCTCTTCTCCACTGACAAAGTAGAAGAGACTACGAAACGACAAAGTAAGTCTGTGTACTTCGTCTACGTTCAGTCCTTATCCTTCAGGCCAATAAACAGCAGTCTTCATGACCGCATCAGAGGCCCTTTAAGCACTCGCAATATTTACTTTACAGCGTCACTTGATCTGGGTTCCAGTCCGTGCATCTTTGGGAGTTTACGGGCTGTTTTAAAGCGGGCCAGGAAGATGAGCCAAGCCCCACACTGGCAGGAGACAGCCACTGACGCCGATAGCGTCCCAGCACCCCTGCTTCACCCCGGTCCTGCCAGGACTCATCTGCACCCCTGCTGCACCAGAGTTCACTGGAGTGCAGTCATAAAATTCCACTCTCCACAAAACGGCTAAGGATAAATGGCAACAAAAGAGATTCAAATTAGATTTGGAATTGTGCTCATTAATAGGTGTATCACTTTACATTAAAACCTGAGCTTGCTTTGGTGGTGGTCTAATGGATTAACTGCCACAGTAAACAAGTTTTATACATACTTAATCTGTTAAAAAAGCGTAAGGAATTAAGCAGGAATTTATATAAAATAAAAATTTTGGACAAAATGCAGTTAGCACATTACGAGAGCAAGTTTAGATCTTATATCTAACTATTTTCAGCTCATGGCTTGAGTATGTCCATAAATAATTCAGAATATCATGAATTGGTGAGAAATATTTGGGGCTGACAAATGATCTCTGTAATAGAGATCTCTCTTTTGGAGCGGTGTAGATCTAGCTCATCAGTAATAGACTATTGTTGATGGACTCTTGATAAGATTAAACGTACTGAGTTGGTGTTGACTACACCTAATTGTAATGGCAATTGCTGTTCTTTAAATGCTTTACACTGGTATTAAGTTCTCAGTTTCTACTTGTTTTGTAGGAAGGGAAATATTAAGACCATTGATGTTTTGACCAAGCTTCAGAGGATACCATATGTTTGCATTTTATTTCAAGAAGAACACCAGGAAGTTTAACATTCTAATCAAATTCAGATACATAACAGTTAACAGGAAAAGGATGGATGGATGCCATGGAATGACAAAGAGCCTGAGGCGAGGAAGTATTTAATTTAGCTCTTAATATCTGACCAAAGTGTATTGGATCTTCACATTGTCGTCTTCTGCTCTCCGCCAGATTTCACTTAGGTCAGATAAGGAAAACATTCTCTCTGAATCCATCCACTTACTGAAATTTAGTCTACCAAAAGGAATGTAGCACCTATGCACACAAAGCCTTTAGTGGATTAAACTGCGATAGGAGTTTTACAGGACTGTCATGATAGAGATGTTTTATTGGGTAGCTTCAAGTCCTTGGTTATAGAGTAAAATTCTGGCTGAAAGTACTTAATCTTATTTTACTTTTTGCCAAAGACTGAAGGAAGTTTAGGCGAATGCTTATGGCACAATCAAAGGTCATGCCATGCTGCTCCAGCTGTTTGTTAACTCTGCTCTAAACTTTGTTGGTTATGTGCTCGACATTCCTTGCCACTTTTAATCACCTACCCACCACTGCTGGTTATTAGCATTCTCAGTAATCTTTAAATTTTATAGCCCATGCGTGTTTCCAAATAAAGCCATGTTTTGGCTGAGGCTGCTGATTATCTTACTGCACTTCAAGTCATTAAAAAAGTAATGGAAATGCTTGCATTTATTGTAAAGATAAGAAAAACGGTGCATTGAATTGAGTTTCCCACTGATTTATTTAAATTGGTTGTTTTTTCCCAACAGAAATGGTCAAGTGTGAACAGCCCACTTTTCCTTCCTCTCATTCCGCCACGCTCACCTGGGTTCACAGCTGTAGTGTTGACCTATGATCGAATTGAAAGCCTCTTTAGGGTCATCACTGAGATCTCCAAGGTGCCAAGCTTGGCCAAACTACTGGTGGTGTGGAACAATCAGAACAAGAGCCCCCCTGAAGGTTAGTGTCATGTTATTTGAACTAGGGATATCTATTATATCTGTAACATATTGTGGTGTTTCTGTCATTTACAATGTAATTTAATGTTAAATCCCTAAAAAATAGAGACATATTTCAATCTCTGTATTTATATTATAAAATTAAGACTTTTTTACTTTCTCTTTTTAGTTAATTTTTTTTTAATTAGTCACCTTTTCTTTGTGTTATGATTTGATGAATAGTATGTGCAATGGTGTTTGTATGTCTTCCAGGAGATTGTTATTCTCCTGCCAGGCTGTTGAAAATAAGTATTTGTTCTTAAGTGGCTTGCCTGGTTAAATAAAGCTTAAATAAATAAAAAAAAACATTGTGATAGCCTATATTGGCAGGTATTAGATATTTAATTGATCAAGTCCCCTATTTTTATTTTTAGATAAATTTTGTCATTATGGTAACACTCACTTAAGTTAATCTTTTAAACACTAAAAACATATTTAAGCAAATCTTTAGCAAATATAAAAAACTATTAATATCCCTCGTTCATAGTGTTTTGATGCCTACATTCAGCATTTAAAATGATTGATTTTAGTTTGTATTATTGATATTTCTTTTAGACAATATAGAACATAGAAACAGTATATAATTTTTAATATCAGACATTTATTTGTTATTGGCCGTAGCATGAAGAATTCTTGACACTGTAATAATTATTATTTCACTGAAGTTCACTGCCAGAACTTCAATATCAGTGCCATAACTAAAAGAGATAAGAGATAACTAAATCTACACTGTTGTACTGACAGCTTTAGTTATTAAATAATGGAAATGTGACACCAGTATGAAATGCTGTTGTGTGGCTCTCACAAAAGACATGAAACCCCTGATATGGAACAGATGAATGATAAGCTAGTGAGTTGCCAAATCATGTTCCTCTTGAGGTTGGAGAATTGAAAGCATGATGTGCCTTGGTCTGGGGCCAGACCTTTCTGGTTTATCTTCAGATATGGAATGAGAACCCAAGCCTTTGGTACATCCACTGGCATATGGCTGCACGTTAGAAGACTGCAGAAATTTGGCTTTTCTCATCGACTGTCTGTAAGCTGTTGATGTCTACGAGTCCTCTTACTCCAGACTAGACGAATTAAGTGTATTTTAATTCATTTTGATATATGGCCTGTTTTCACCAGACGTCCACCCTTAAACTTTATTGTCAAACCGAAAGGATCGTTTCAATAACAGTCTTCCTTTCCTACAGCTGTGGTCAAATTTATGGCCCATTAGACATGTCAAAATAAGCTGATATTAGTAGTTATTTATTGTGGCTCTGCCTCTAATAATACTGCTTAACAAGGCGATTAGGTATGCGTCCGTTTATGAAGTCCTTGAGGAATGGGGAATTAAATATATCCTCTCTATAGATTTGAGTAATGCCATTATAAAGGGAAATACTTTGAAGTAGACTAATGGTTCTGTGTTGCCTTTGATTAGAGGCGTCAGTGAAGCCGGGCTCAAGCTTTGTGACCCATTAGAATTAATAAGGTCTGTTCACGGGTCAACCTGGGGCTCAGGACCTGATGAGGATGGATTTCCTCCACACCCTTTTCCATCGCTGATTATGTTTGTTTATTTCGAGCAGCCTTAGCTGCCCAAATCTTGACTGTTTGTCATTTTAATGAGGTGCTGGGGAACTCTGACAAAAGGATCACGTCTAGGGAGTTACACAATTGACTTAATACACTCGGAGGGGAGGAGAACTTTTATATGATGTGTCGCAGGGGATATAATTTGCTGAAGCTCTTTTAAAATGTTCATATATAAAGTACAGGCCAAGTGAAATTTCAGGCAAGGAAGTGATTACTGGCCATTAAGAAAAAAACACGTTGTTTGGTGTAGTCGAGATTGCTGCTTGTTCTTATGGTGCAGCTTTATGATGTGTGAACATCTAAGTTTGTGCATTGTGCCGCTTTGGATTCCGCCAGTTAGGTTTAGTTGTTAAAATGTTTCTTGTCTTTGTAGTCCATCTTGTCTGTGTTTTTCTTTGTCTTAGTTGAAAACACTGTGCCAGGCTTGGATGTGGTGACAGTATCAGTTTACTTGCATGTGAAGATCTGGCTCTTCTTTCAGCCTTCGTCTGGGGCCAGGGAGGTTTTCCGGCAGTTAGGAAATACTTTTTTTTCCCCCCTTCTTAGTTTGTTTTGTGATGTTGTGGAAGTACACTGTAGGCTGAAATGCTTCGTCCTAACGGAGATGAGCTCATTCCAGATCTCCGGAGATTTCCAGGGTCTATACACTGGCTTTGGGGTAGCAGTATAATTGCAGACTCTCCTAGTCTTAGGGTTTCTGTATTTGAGTTCTAGTAGACTCTCTCTCGTCAGTTTTATTAGGTGACACCGTGCCCCATCTGTCTTCTGCATGCTCTGAACTCCTCCTAAGCCCTTACACAACTGAAAATAAAGAGTGTTTTCTCTTCTGCCCTAAGAAGAATGTAAGTGCGGTCAGATTCATATGTGCTTTTACTCAGTGATGTGTTTAGATTTATCCACCCACGCTCTCGTTTCCACAGTTTCTGCCATCTCTCATAGTTTGTCATCTTCTCTGAAACCAACAGTGTATTATTATTAGCTCACTGTTTTCTTTTTCTCCTTCTCTCTGTAACAGAGACGCTGTGGCCCAAAGTCGCAGTACCTCTTAAAGTGGTCCGCACCAAAGAAAACAAGCTCAGCAACCGCTTCTTCCCGTTCGATGAGATTGAGACAGAAGCTGTTCTGGCCATTGATGATGACATCATCATGTTGACCTCAGATGAGCTTCAGTTTGGATATGAGGTAGTGATAGCACAAAATCTCTGATTGCATACTTCTACTTGCTTCGAAAAACATGAACTACACTGAAGGTTCCTCTTAATGGCACATCCACTACCGCTTGAATGTTTATTTTTATTCATTTTTTTATTTAAAGAAATTAATACAGTAAGGATGTATTATGCATTTTTTCCAGCAAGGTTGCTAATTTTTTTAATGTTACAAAAAATGCTGCTGTTTTGAACTTTTTTCAGGTTTCTTTGATTAATAGAAAGTGTCACCGTTTCCACAAAAATTGTAAGGAAGAAATAAATACATTTCGCCATATATAATTAGAGTTTGTTTGGAGCATTTGATGTTTGCCTCGGAACTTAGTACATTTTAGTTTGGTTTATGTTGGAACAAAGCAAACCAACTACAGGTCCAAAAGAAGCCCTGAAATTGAGTAGACTGAAAGAAATGTTAGCACTCTTAGTTATGTGTTAAAGAAAGCCATTCCTACTAGCTTTATCCTTCTCTTTACAATGTAATATAGCCTCCATGTGACTTGAAGATCTTCACACTGGATGAGCACCTTTTATCTTGATAGTCAAATGGATTCTATTGACATAGCTGCTTTTTCAACCAAATTCACAGAATCTGGAGCAACTAAGGGTTAATTGTCGTCCCCACATGCACAATGATGATAGAGCAGAACTGTGATCCCACAACCTCTTTGGGTCACTCCTACTTAAAATTGAGATTACATGCATCGCAGTATCCTCTGTTGCCTAAATCTGTGCTCGGCATCTCAAAGCATTCCTTACAGTTGAAGTCTCTATTTTTTATAATTTAGCTTTTTATATGTGAAGGATGACAGGATAAGCAATGCTGTCCATGGCTACAGGCTTGCCTTCAACTCACCTGCAGGCATTTATACACTATTGAGCGAATGAAGTGTAATTTATGGATAATTGTATGAAATGGAAGACAGCTTTAGACATGGCTGCCTGGCTAAAACACTAGCTGCTTATGCCACTCGTGAATGACATTCAAGAATTTATACATCATATCCTGTAGGCCTGCCTGCCATTTTAGGGATTAACAAACCATTAGATTTAAACTTCATTGATTTAACCTTTGACATCCATATTTTAGCATCCTTTGAACCCAGTGTTATCTTAATGACTGTAATTGTTGAACAATTTACTGATCTTTTGTGGTCTTAGCATTTGTTAAGGCATATATTTTGTCTCAGATATACTGTGTGTCTGTGTGTAGGTATGGCGTGAGTTCCCAGACAGGCTGGTTGGATATCCTGGACGGCTCCACTTATGGGACCATGAGATGGGCAAGTGGAAATATGAATCTGAGTGGACCAATGAAGTGTCAATGGTCTTGACTGGAGCTGCGTTCTACCATAAGGTACAGCACAAATCCGTCATAGACTCCGTCACCTCCATCCAGGGTTGCTTTCTGCCAAAATCATTTTCTCAGCGTCTCCATCCTCCCTCAGTGGTGTCCTTCAGAGATCAAGAGAGGTTATCTCTTTGTAATTCAAAACCCTCAATGATGTTCAGCTTTCTCTTCTAGTATCCATTTCTTCACTCATCTCTACTCAGATTTTTCCATCAAAATGGTTGATTTTGTTTCCCGTCAAAATATGTTACGTTTATTTTTCCTTTCCAGTACTTCAACTATCTCTACACGTATAAAATGCCTGGAGACATCAAGAACTGGGTAGATGCTCATATGAACTGTGAGGATATTGCCATGAATTTCCTTGTCGCCAACATCACTGGCAAAGCCCCAATAAAGGTAACATAACCTCAGAGTTCAATATTGTTAATGCCTGTTGTTTTCGTTCTACTACAAAGGGGCTGTATCATGGATTTTTCATACTTTTTGGGAATAAGAGTGTACACAGTTTTTTTTGTTCACCCAGATTACTAATGGAAATGAATATCAAAAATCTTCACTGTATTTTCTTACATGTACTCCCATTCCAAAGTTAGGGGTTGGTAATGTGATTTTGAAAAGTTTTTTCTGCTTAACAGGGCTGCATTTATTTGATCAAAAACACAGTAAAACATTCATTTAGTGAATTATTATTTCAAGTTAAAACAAATAGTTTAAAACCACTATCATCAGCCATTATGATGCGCCCTTGCTGAAAAAAATGTATTAATTTCAGTGGATAAAAAATACTGAAAGCCAAACTTTGCTACATTGATTGTGAGTGCATTAACACATGTTAACATTGCAGATTATTAAAGCTTTCATTTAAAGAGTCAGACAAATTGACAAATAGGTTATTTGATCATGTTTTGGATGTAAAAAAACTTAAAAATGAATGTGGGCGTTCCCTTAAAGAATGCGGACATTCTGACAGTGTGCTCTGTCTCTGATCAGCCTTCGCCCTTCTCCTCCAGCCTCTACAGTCTGTAGTCTACAGTGACTTTGTCCAGGTGCTGTTCGGCCTGTAAAGCTCTGGCCTTAACCTCTGTTATCTAGGTGTCACTGTCTACCTCTCTCCTGCTCGCTCTGTTTTCCTAAGCTCACTGGGGCACATTCATTCTGCAGTCAGTTACGCCATGAACCTTCTCCCCTCTCTCCTCCACATCCCCACATCACCCACACCTCCTAGTGCCCCAACCCCAGGATCCCACTGTGGAGAGTGTCAGTCAAGTGTGTGTGTGTTGTTGGATGAGGAATGGGGCAGAGGGGTCGTACATCATTCGTCTAATGAGCGCGGCAGATACGGTCGTTTAGCTAGGCCACGGGCACGGACGGCTCTCTCATTACATCTGACTTATATGACCTGTCATCAAGTCTTCTCCTCCCACCCAGCTCCCAAACACACACACACGCACACACACGCACACACACACACACACATACACACGCATACTCTTCACAGAGGCCCATCATTGCAGCCCCAGCTCATTATTAAACAACCTTATCGATGTTGTGTCAGATTCTGTTGTTTTTAATATAAGGAGTGTGTCATGATTTCTCCGCATTAAACTGTGAGCTACAGACACATGTAGGTCAGATAATTTTGATCATTTTTATGCACTATGTAAAAAATGTAAGTCTCTGCTTCCTTTAATATAAGTGTCATAACTATATTAACTATATTAAAACATTCCAAACAATTTTCAGGCATTTCTTGACAGATTTATTCAAACATGCATTAAATAATGTATGACATCAGTAACAGGTTGAATGAAAAATCTATTGCATTTATATTATAGTCTATATATTTAACAATATATTTACAATTGTAGCTTTATACTTTTCAATATAAATGTTTTTCAAACATGATACATTTTTTGTTGATTAGGCAATTGCAGGACTACTTACTTGAAAATGTTCTCTCATGTATATTTAATTATTCCTTCTGATGGCTATTCATGTTTTTTACATGCTATAACTAGTGATAAAGAGGAAGAGATTATTGGTTGATGTGCGCTTCTTGTCACCATGTTAATGAACATCAAAACGGCATTTATTGTTTGTTCTTAAATAATAACATTTCAAAAAAGGCTTTTACAAAGAATGCCAAATGCCACCTTCTGACATCTAGCCCTTAATCAACTCATTTTATTTTAGATAAATGGCAAACAAAATGAGAAGAATAAATACCAAATTATTTGAAAATTATTAAATACCATTCCATCTGTATTATGTATTTTATACGACATACCAGACTAACTCTTAGTATTTATGCAAGGACCACCAAATTTCAAAATTGTTGGTAGCACTTCATTGACTTAAAGGGTTACTTCAGCGATTAGCATTAAGCTTTGTATCAGTAGAAACCCAGGAGTATATTCAAATTATCGTACTTTCCCCCCTCATATGACCCTGAGACGAGAGAATTACGTATTTTATTTCTGGAAAAATTCCTCCGATGACGCAAATATCGTCATTTTGCATCATCGGAGGAGTTTTTGTCCAGAGGCTGATGACTACAGCCAGCAGGAGGCGCTATTTCCACATGTTTTCAACATCACACTCATAGCACTCGGCTCGCGGAGCTGCGGAGATTCATGTAAACGGAGCGGTGGAGAGCAAAGGGAGTGTTTAAACGTTTAAAATGAACTTCCTATGACAGTTAAGCTTCCAAAGACATGAACTGAACACGTGCCAGACTGATCACGCGCTGTGAATGCAGCCGCGAATCCAGCGCTTACCTCAGTTCATGTGATGAATGTAATCCGATCCTGCTGCGTTTGTGCCGTGACGCTCAATCGGTTCACTCAAATTATATCGAACAGACACGTTCAGTTTTTAATTGTAGTGTCTCTAACTGAACTGATTTTCTGAAAATGAACGCGGTGGGCAAGTGAAACGCGGTGGGAAAGTAATCCAGTAGCCGACTAGCCATGCCTAGAGTAGGGCAGTGAAGCAGTGCGTTCTGGGAATTGTTGTCTTTCATCCCCATGAGACAAAAATACATTTTCTGTGTTTTCTCAGTCTAGAAGGCACCAAATTCAAAAATAATTTCACATTTCTACTACATTAATGACCCAGTTTAAACACAGATTCATCTTCCCAGCGCTGAAGTACCCCTTTAAAAACATATATTTGGTCTGTCGTGAGGCAATGATTTTTATCAGGACAACCTTTGAAGGATTTGTTTTTTAATTTATATATATATATATATATATATATATATATATATATATATATATATATATATATATGTATGTATATGTATGTATATACACACAAAAACAAAACTTGTGGCTTCCACATAACTAGTGTCACATTTGTTTTTGTTTTCTCTTTCCTCTAGGTCACTCCTCGGAAAAAATTCAAGTGCCCGGAGTGCACAGCGATTGACGGGTTGTCCCTGGACCAGACGCACATGGTGGAGAGGTACAGTATAACCAGGGGTTCCCTTTAGTTAGGCAGAGTGGGCTCTGGCAGCATTCTTGGCATCTGAAGCGCATTGTGGGTTTCACCAACAATTGGCTCATTGTAGCTCAGTAGAGGAGATACTTTCCTGTGCTCTGAGATCAAAACATTCAGATTCACTGGACCTTATGAAAAACTTTCCTTCTCAAAGAACTGTGACTTTCCTCTCTGTCAGAGGTTCACCACAAATCATTAATTCATTCTGAGTTGCAATTCAAGTATGAACCAAGCGAAGCACGCATCAGAAAGGCTTGAATTGATTTTCCTTGAAAATCACCACTGTTTCCTCATCCGCTGAAGCATAGTCTCGAGTCTTGATGATTGGTTTCATACTTCCAAGCTGTTTTTTCAGGAATTAAAGCAATAGTCTGGTGGACTCCGAAGCAGCCTGCGAGAGAGTGTTTGACCTTGAAGTGAATACGGAGTGGTTGCAGCCAATCAAGAGCTCTTGACTGCTGAACCTTTCGAGGGGCCGCACTTGTTTAGAGCCTCTGGTTATGCTTCTCTCACTCGCTATATGTCCTGGGAATGCCAGGCATTTTGAAAACATCTGATTCCCGTTGTTTTACTTCGTGCATGTATCTCATGATTCAGATGACTCTAGAACATAGACTCTAGGTTATTTTCTACCATGAATGTTTTTTCTCAACAGAGCCCTTTTTGGAAGGCAAATTTTGCTATATTATCCACGTTGCCCATTTTCCTCCACTCTCTCAGCCTCTTTTTTTTTCTTTCCTTTCCAGGTCTGAGTGCATAAACAAATTCGCCTCTGTGTTCGGCACCATGCCTCTGAAGGTTGTCGAGCACCGTGCCGATCCTGTACTCTATAAAGACGACTTCCCAGAGAAGCTCAAAAGTTTCCCCAACATTGGTAGTCTGTGACACTACAACAATGACTCTTTCCCACCACTTTCATTTCTCATACAGGCTCTGGGCACGCCAGGATTTCTTTCTCATTCTGTATCTGACCTAATAACTTTTGAGGAGTGCCGTTTCAATGGTGGTGTTATGGGAGCTGACGCACTGTATAACTTATTACCATGTTTTCACTCTTGAGAACAGTTGCTGAAACAGGACGACGCATCAAGGTGGTTGATGATTTCTGTGAGGACGGGTCTGTCTGTCAATCACAAACTGAAACCTTGCTTGTGGTTGATGGTATATCTGTGTGAGGAAAGTGAACACATAGAGAAGTACCACAGCCCGCTGGTAAACAGTGGAGGATATGTTAATGTAATTTTACATTTATAGTTCAATGTGTTTTTTATTTTTTATTTTAATGACATGCATTATGCTGAACAAATTGTTGCATAACTTTAACTGAATATCTGGGGTGTTGGGATGGGGCTATTAGTTTGTACATGGGATATTGTTTTGCACAGTCACTGATAGTGATTTTAATACTACAGTTTGAGTTATATCAGTTTGACATTTCATTTTATATTCCATTGCAGACTTTTTGAATGTTGCTGGAGAAAAAAAAAAGTATTTTATGTAAATGTTCTTTATTTAGTTAAACTTATGTTTGCCTAATTAAAGCATATTTTGTGTATTAATAGATATTAAAAGACACTATTGCAGAGTTTTATATACTGTACAGCTGATAACAACATGGTTGTATACCATGGTATTGCAAAGAATGCATTCATAATGTATTCTAGTCACATTTCTATTTGGTATCTTCATTTCTTCCTTTGAATTATTTTGTTTTTTACATTAAGATGTATTATGTAATAAACAGTGTGAAGAAAAAAAACTCAAATATTGTGGTGGATGTGCATTTTGATCATTTTGAATATGGTAGTACTTTTTTAGTTGTTAGGAATGCACCATTGCATCTTGCTGACTTTACAGTGTCTCACAATTTGAGTGCTGTGTTTTTAAGATTCAATTTTAAAACCTGTTATTAGATCCTTCATTTGGTTTCAACAGTTGTGCTCCACCTTGCTGACACAAGTTGTCATCCTTTTCTAACCTCAAACAAATCACAAAATTAAAGAATGTGGCCAGATTTGACACAGTTACTGGAATTTGATTGGTGTGAAATTCTGAAGTTTTCAAGTGTTCCTTATTGTGTTTTCATTCCTGTCACTTCCGAGTATTCGGGTTCTCATGCTCATCCCTAATTCGATGGTATGTTGACTTAGTGTAGATTTTGGATGAATTGTCTTCTTTTTTCCCCCAGCGGCCTCTGTTGTCTGGGCCCAGAAGCAGATGTCTGAGTGCTTTGAGTGATTTAGGTTCAGGAGCCTGCACGTCTGAGATAAATTCATTTCATCTCCATGGGGAGTGAACTTGTGAAGAGAAATCTATTCCTGTTCTGACTCTTTCTGCCTGAAGAAAATTAAAATCTGGTAAGGAAGTTTCAGCAACATGTTAAGTATTGGAAATGTCACAGAATGACCAATTACACCCAGAGAGCCAGATTGTCTGCAGCTTGTGAAGTGTCTTAGGAGTTTAGCTGTTCAGCAGTCACTATTACAAAATGTGTATGAGGAGGAGCATTTATCTCTTAGCTCAGCATCAAAGTCAAGTATTATTCAGACCTGTCCAAAATCCCACGGTTGCTGATCAAACTCTACCTGATTGGTCAAACCTTTGCTTTGCCGTTTATGAAATTGAATGTTATTAAAAATGTTCAATATCAGCAGTTAAATCAGGATTTCATGCCGCTTTTTTAGATTTATAAACTTCATGGATTGAATACAGCTAGTAATATATTGCACAGGAATATTTAGTATTAGTTTTTTTTTTATTCATTTGGATTTAGAGAAACACAAAAAATGAAATGAAACATCCATAGTAGAATACCCAGCACTTGTAATGTTAAACTTTTAAATGTAGGCTGTTTTTAACCCATTAAAGGAGAGCCTAGTAAAAGCAATCTCTGTAGCTAACAGGAACTTCATGTATTCAATATGTCTTTAATGTAAGATGGCTGTTATATCAGCTTCTGAGAACAGTGTGTCAGATGTCCTTGTGCAGACTCGCTCAAAATCAGTATTCGCAAAATATTTGTGATTTTTTTTTTTTTTTTTTTTTGAGAGGCTTTGGGCCAAGTTTAAACATTGTACAACTTGTTTGAGTTTTTTCCGATTTGAAACAATTTAGCAGCCCTCTGTACTTCACCGTCATGTTCTCAGAGTACCTGATAGTTGATTGAGTCTACACATATTTTATAGTGATATTCCACTTGAATCAGATGTTCTCAAAGCAATTCCAACAATTAGAAAAACAAATTGTAAGTGCAATAACTTACGGTTGCAAATCACACAATATATATAGACCGTAAACAAGCTTCAAAAGTAAATAATTATTCAAAATGATTCAAAAGCCATATGTTTCGCTTAAAGCCATCACAACTATTTTAGGTTCATTTACATACCAAAAACAGAAAAACCCAAAAGACCCACAAAACAACAAAAGCCAGAACCCTTAGTCACACATAAAATAATATATTTCTAAAAAGGATATTTTTTACAAAAGAACGGATCCAAGGGTATTTTATGCAAGAAAGGAATCCAAAGAAAACTGTACATGCAACCACACACAAAACAAAGCATTATATTATTCTAGTACTTGGATATGCCTACTTCAGTAGTATAAGTTTTGAGAGATGGGACAGAGACTTAAGCATCTCTGTAACTCGTAGGCATCTGCAAGGTACTGTCTGACAATTAACATTTCCTTCAAGAACAATCTGCTCTTGTACAATCGCTACAGAACCGTCTTGACCTTTTTACATGTTTAGTTATAATTTATCTTTGAGTATTAAAAGCAAATGTGATGACTTGTTCTGTTATGTGCAGATTAGCTCATTTAATTGTAAGTGTATGCCTGTGCTGATACTACAAAAACTAGTGTTGACCTGAGCTTCATCGACGCACGCCCCTCAAGGCTCCACGATAGTTAAAGATAGGCTAACACAGAGCCCAGGCTGCTCTGTTCTGTCACAGAATCCCTCTCTGCAGATGTCTCAGTGTTAATTAAAAAGACTGCCTGAGAGCATGGGTGTGCATGGCCTGAGGCCTGATGCTTTGGCCGGGGTTTCAGGCTGGGCCTTGTTCAGCATGGGGCTTTGAAAGAAGAGCCATGACAGCTGAAGGGAAGCATGTGCGAGGCATGTTTGTTTTGCATTTACCTGCACACAGCTGTGTGGATTGTCCTTTCCCAGAACACCGGAACACTATAGTCACTTCACCCTCTCAGTAACCTCTTAAAGGCCAAAGCAATCATGTCAGGACTGGGCTGGAGGACTGGAGGTTGAACGGCTACTCTGGTGGATAGGATGGGTCTGCTTTAGCACATTAACATTATCATTGATTTTTTTTCAACAGGTCCCTTGGTGCTGGGTCATGGGATGCTCAGTCGTGAGATGCAATGAAGACTTCTGCCAAAAAATTATTGAAGCATGGCTCGAACTTCATGAAGCTCCAACACTTTACATATCATATATCCAGGCCATGGAGCACAAGACTGAGCAGCAGGAAGGAGGTGACCTCTAGTTAACTATATGTAACGAGGTTCTTTTACAAAGTGATTTTAACATGATATTGTGTCTTAATGCATTATCCATTTATAGTTAGGGTTTTGTTTAAAAAACATGAAGTAATGAAAGCCTAGTTTCTGTCAGTCTGAAAAAGACCTCAATATGGAACACGATTCTATGTTGTGACCCAACCCCTTCAAACC
Organism: Gobiocypris rarus; assembly: GCA_023029165.1. Lineage (NCBI taxonomy): Eukaryota > Metazoa > Chordata > Actinopteri > Cypriniformes > Gobionidae > Gobiocypris > Gobiocypris rarus. The sequence goes on along the minus strand of CM040912.1, from coordinate 39,812,047 downwards.
AGATAGGTCACTGCTCTGGTATTATAATAAAAAAGTTGTGTGTGTATATACGTATCTCCAGGGATCCAGATAAGCTGCACAGCAGAATGAAGGAAAGGAAATGTGGTTCTCATTTACAAATTAGAAATGGCTTCTCAAAAGGGCAGAACGTATCAGATTCAGCTCCAGGTTTCAAACAGCTTTGTTTTACCTGATCTAAATCTGACTCAGGGAAAAGCAGAAAGCTCGTAGTACCTTGAAATGGTGCTCGATTTATATTTCTGTCACCTCTGTGCATGGCAGTGTCAGTGATTACATGCCAAAGTCCAGTATTGCTTCCACCCAATCAGAGCCATAGTGGATGATGCCTAGATTGGCAAGTTGATAGTTTAATTTGAGATGGTGCAATGAGGACTTCTGCCAAAAAAATAATGAAGCATGGCTCAAATTTCAGGCAGCCCCACACTACATATTTTATAGCCAGGACATGGAGAATGAGGGGAGAGTTGCCAAGGCACAAATGCTCACTAAACCGTTAAAAAGATGCAAGAATATTGTGATCTTTAAAACAGAAAGAAAGAAAAACGTTCTCAACCTATTTTTGTAGTTCTTAGTGAAGTTTGATATTGAATTTGACAGTTGGTATGATGGATCCAAAATTTGTATCTCAGAGCACGCTGCTGTTAAATCTTGCCAAACAGTGGCAAGTGTACTATACATAACTTAAATAGCAGACTTCTACAAGGACAAATTAATTACTATGAACAAATTAATAAATGTAGCAGTAGTGATTGTTCAAAGAGGGATTTTGCCAGGTTTTATAGAAGGAACTGATGATTTCTACTGTATATACATGTGGATAAAGGCGGCAATGGGAAAGTTTTTGTGGTGAGAAACTGTATTGTTTGTCCTTTGGAACTGTCTAGGGAGAAATTGAATATTTGGAAAAGGAGTCTGTGACAGAACAAGAATTGAACAGGTTTTGATTATGCTGAGATGAAACAAAACCAGATGCGTTTTGATAAATTTACGCATGTTTACAAATAGGACACTAGTGGCGGATAAGTGCAGGGCTTTTTTTTCTATTCGTTTTTATTTCTTTTCATTTAATTCTTGTATGCATTCAAATGTCAAGTTTCTATTTCTTTCTTGTTTTAAAGCCAGAACATTCTTAGTTTTATGATCTCTGATTTCCCCTAGTCTCTCTAGACTTCAAATCGAAATAAATCTCATGGTTTCTCAATGACTTTTTCTTGTCTTTGTCAATCCACGCACTTCTTGATCCCAGGTCACGCTTTGGTGTTCACATTTGCTGATCCTTCTCTTGTTTGTTGAGGGACTTCAGAGATAACGTCCTACAGTTGGGGGAGTCATGTAGCCCAAGAGATGGCTGCGCTGTGTTCTTTAGCTTTCATTCGCAGTGTGGCGATGCTGGAAGATTTCCTGTCAGGGTCCATGTTTAGATCGTACCCATTAATGCCAGTGCTCATGCCTGGACTCCCGAACAAGCTGCCCATGTGTGTCTGTCCCATGTGACCTCCAGGACTGGGTACACCCAAGAAGTCAGACACTCCGCTTGCAGCATGTGGATGAGGTGGCATGCAAGAAGTGACTGAGTCGCAGGGAACGACGCAGCCCGGCACCGGAGATGCCGCGCTGCTGCCGCCTATCCAAGAAGGATTCTGAATCTGCAACAAAGTCAAATGCAGATGGTTAAGGTATAGTGCATTTACATTCTGCAATCTCAGCATCAATAACATTAATGTAACTTATAGTCTTGAGAGCATTTATCAAGTCTGACTCTCTTGTTTTGAAATATTGCATTGGCGAAGGCCTAGAATCCTCAGTGGTACTCGATGTAGAGATTTATCAAGAGGTGTGGGGCATTCATCTGGTCCCGTACTGAGTGGGAGCTGCTTGCCTAGTGTGGAGGAGGAATGCCTGTCTCTGTACGCTCCTTCAACACCCAGAGTAACCTCCTCTGCTGAGCGGAGGGAGCACAGAGTGAATTGATAGGGCTGTATTCTGCTCTGAGCCTGGGGAGGTTGGGGTCTGAGGGAGGGCTGTGGAGGGAGATGAAAGCCCTCTCAGGGAGATGCCCCAGATGTGAGCAAAGTTGCATTCCACAGCTGCAGGCGCGCTCCCCAAAGAGCCACCCCTGCCCTCCGACCCGGCCACATATTCATAATAAATCCAGGAGATTCTTTGGCTCTCCTGTGAAGGCGTGTCGTCCTCGGCCACAGCCCTGGTCTGACCTGACCTCAACATAGTGTTTCCTTAGGTCTCGAAATTGTCAGTTGTCTGCCTTCCTACTGTTTTTCATTTGAAATTCATCACCAATATTAACTTTTTCATGTTTAAAAAAATTAAACTTAATATTCATAAAGGTCATTTTTTAAAATTACTATGACAGTCCATTCTAATAAGTTCTCACACATGTATTCTTAATACGACACTCTTACAGGGTTTCCCGCACTACATAAGTTGTGCTGAAACATCAGTACTAAATCTACAGTACAAAACAGGAAAGTGTGACCAGTTTAGTCCGTTTCCTGAATGAATGACTCGAGTCATTTGAGTCAAATTAGTGAATCAAACATAATTTACAACTGAATGACTTAAATCAGTGAAGATACTGGTTCTTCATATGACAATGTAATGTATAGTTAAAGATAAACATTTAAAGTTTTTCCAGTTCTAAAAAAGTAACCAAAAAGTCTTGTGTAAACACATCTTTTGTTAGAATGTTTTTAAAAAAATAATTTGGCAATTTAAATGTTTTAATTCCCATCCTTAATCAGAATTATTAATATGCATTACTGATATTTCCATTGACTTTCTGATATTACTGGAGACAGCACTATACCTGAGCATAGTTTTCAGGCCGAGTGAGAAGAGGCAGTTCATAGGCCGTGGAAAAATGTGTCCGGACCTGCTGCATCTGTCCGAAACGCTCTCTTTTCCGCCACTTGGCTCTGCGGTTTTGGAACCAAACCTGCAAGCAAGACATCAACCCTTAATCATGAGGATATCGCATTAGTAAGTGATTAAATGACCTCATGCTAACTGGCCACTTGTGGTGTTACATCATAGAGAGGAAATGTTTTCTTAGTGGAGATTTATTGACCAAGTAATAAACATCTATTATCTATTATTATCTATTAACTTTGTATTATTACACCATATGTGCACTGAACATTTTGTGTAACTCATTTGGTATCAAATATCCAGTTGCAGGTTTTTTTTTGGTGCCTAGAGAGTGTCACTTTAGTTGTAAGTCTAGAGCTCATGTAGGAAGCCTTTCAGCTGTATTATTTTTCAGCATCTTTTCCTGGAAACGTTTGGTGAGACCTGGCCATTGTTTGATGTTGTGGGAGCTGACAGATTGTGATGGCCTCCTCTGAGTTTCTTTTCTATCAGAGCCATCAGCAGCAGCAGGGGGCAGGGAGGGGAAAGCAGGAACCCACCGGGGCCAGAGGCCTCAAAGAACCGTGTCACTCTTCCTCCTGCACTACCACCACACGCTTGCCTTGATGGATTAGGAGATTGCTGCCCAGTTTAGAAAGGAAAAGGTGAATTGAAAAATGAAAATCATTGTCTCACCCATGTGCCATTCCAGACCTGCATGACTTATTTTTTGTGCTGAACACAGATTAATATATTTTGAACATTTTAAAATATCTTCTTTTGTGTTCCACAGAGATAATTATAATTTTGGGATAAATGATCCTTTTAACAAATATTCAGTACTGTATTTTATCTGGCAAGTCGTGCTCTTTCGCGCACTTTTTTTCCTCCCTCTTTGCTTTTCTATAGACGTATGCATTGTTTCCCTGAATAGATGGTTATTTAGAGATCTGGGAATTAGAGAACAAATTACACACAGTGATTTCTCATGGTTCACAGTCTGAAGCGCTGCCAAAATTCCATTCTTTTAATCCCTGCTCTTCTCTGTTTAGAAGTATCTGTTTATTGATTTGTGGAGTGGAAAGTTTTTTGTTTCGTTTTTTCAAACTGAGACTTTCTTTTGTCTTGCAATCTCGATTCGTCACGGAGTTTGAACTTGGATCTGGGGATGGCTCTTTGGTCAATCAGTTTGTGGTTATTGCATCCATTGCCAGCAAGATGTCAGCCTATCTCTCAGCGTAACTTGATAGCACCTTAGCTCTGTTTGCACTTAATGTGGTGGTGGACATCAATGTCCCTTGGCTCCACATCATATGTTTGTAGAGCTTAACTGCCTGGAGAAAAAAGAACATTTGTTTTGCACATATTTTTTCAAAGCATCCATTACTCTTTTGGGTCTCCGCTTGCATCCTTGTAATTTGCAATGATGCTAGGTTTTGATACTATCTGGGCATCTATGAATGCGAAGACGTGTGTATAAAATCCATTGTCTGCACAGAATTTTTATTCCTGTTTTTATATTTATCTTTTTCTCAGACTGTCTTCCCCTTCATAAATCTAAGCATGGAAGTTGGAGATCGAAAAGAAAGATGGAAGAAAGTTCAAAATGGAGTTTGTTTTCATTCTATGTTTAATTTCCTGACTCTTAAGCCCCTGGCTTTTCATATCTGACTCTCCAACCCAGTAGAGGCATCTAGACGGTTGGTGGAAAGATTCCCTTGCACCTCTCATACTGATGAGCCAATGCTGATTTGTGCTGTATTATGCTTACACCAAAAGTTCACCTTTATACTAGACTGACAGGGAGAGCTAGACCATAGATGGGGAATTATTTGGATCTTTATTTTGGTCAAAGTGGTTAGCGCAAACTTGGTTGGGCTTTTTGGTTTCTTTCAAATATTTTCAGTCATTCTTTCCCTTTAGTGGTTGCTGCCGAATAAGTTCAAGGCTGCCAACATTAACAAGTCAACTAATTTTGACCAGCACCTGTTAGAAACGTAGAAGATTTCTTTTTTTTAAATCTTTTGTATGTTGTCCATGCGTGCTAGTAACATAGTAATTGGTAAAGACGTTGACAGCTAAAGCAGTTTAGAAGCTTATTATGGAGCTTTATTTATGTTCCAGCACCAGGGGAGAAAGAACAGAAACACTGAACTAAACCCGGCAGAAAAAACAGCTTTGAAGTCCAGAGTAGCTTTGAGGATTGATGGTCTGCCTCTGCTGTCACTCAAGCTCACCTCTTCTACTTCAGAATCATTCTTTTTTTTTGTTTTTGGCCTCCAGAACTGTAATTATAGTAAGTGCTGGTTATAGCATTTTATTTATATTTTAAAGTAATTAAAGCATCAATATTTTAGGGATGCACGATATTGGCTTTTTATCGATATCAATATTTTTCACCTCATTTTGGCTCAATAGCCGAAACAATACCGATATACTTTATTTTTAAAATTCATTTTCTTGTAAACAACATCAAGCATGTCATGTGCAAGAACAATACATGAATTATTTTTAATTTCAGTTAGTATATATATAGAGCAGAAACTTTTTTTTATTCATTCTGGTTTCAGAGTTCTGATGTTTTATAATAAGAGTACATAAAAATTTCTCAAAATAACAATGATAAAATCAGTCAAATCAGTTTGTCAAATCTATTATTTCTTTAAAAGTTATTTCTTAAATTATTTTAACATTTTAATCAAATGATGATGAAAATAACTTTATTACATATTAATAAACTGTACATAAAATTATTAAATTTACAAGTGTTATGCTTTTGATTTATGACATAAATGCACAGGCGAGTTATTGCAGGTGCATATCACCACGTTATCATATCGGCAAGGCGTATCAGCATAATTTTTTCATATCTGATGTCGTTTCGATAATATTGTGCATCCCTGTGCATTTTGTTTGAAGTTGACCGTCTTTTTATTGGAGTTATTTACATTTGAATGTTTTTTTTGGGGATGTCAGTTTTTCTCCAGATCAATGTTTATTTACTTGACTTTTTCTTTTTTTTCTTTTTTTTATGCATTACCAACTAAATATTTTGGGGAATAAGTTGACTTTTAAGACCTTAACCTTTGCAGATGTATCCAGACATATTAATAATATTATCAGAAAAACCAAACAATCACAGCCAATTTGTGTAGACATTATACTACTGCTTTGTCGATTATGTCTGTTTGTACATAAGTACTGTTTCTTTATAGAATTATTATTATTATTATTATTATTATTATTATTATTATATGGGACTTTTTGCCTTCAATAAGATGGGAGAGTAAAGAAGCAACAGGAATTGATTGAGAAAAGAAAGGGTGGAGGGGTTGGTTCAGCAAATGATGTGACAGCACACATGCAACTACCTAAGCTTGCATTTTGCCAAACGAGTAATTGGTTTTTTAATGTTGCTGTAAAAAAAAATTATGGTTAGCATTAGGGTAAAAATAGTTAATTTTTTGTGCTGTCCCAAAGTAGACAGAAGTGAAACGGCTGCACTTGTAAGTTCCAAAAAGGTTAGACAGCGTTCATTGTCCCTGGAACTGAACCATTGTGGTTCTCTGGCTATAACTAAAGAATAATTGGAAACATCCAGTGTCGTGTGGATGGGTATAAGTCATAAGCATCCCTCACCATGTGAAGGAGCTTCAGGCCAGGTTCTCTCACCTACCCTTGAGAGCAGGGAGGGACACATTCTTTCCTGAGTGGGACATTAATGAAAGACAAACAGTGTAAATCCAGGGCTTCTAAGTAAAGCGCACATTCGGGGTCGGGTAAAGGGATCTCCCGGTCAGTCTGTTGGTGCAGGAATGCAGCAGTAGTGTTGGAGGGATTATATGCAAATGTAGGGGTGGGGGTGGGGTCACATAAAGGTTCTGGTTTTCCAGACCTAGGCTGAGTTTAATACAGCTGGGCTCAGAGGTTCAGGTAGAGGCTCGAGATGAAAGCAGACCCTGACATGTCTAATCTGAAAGACCCTTTTTTACTTTATGATCTCTTGTGACTGCCAACTTCAACAGCTTTTTCCTCTGTATTCTCTATTTACATTTAATAATCTTTGCACTGAGTGTGATCACTCTTTCTCCTGGTGTCACTGTTCTTTTAGCAACTTTGAAACAGAATAGTTGGTCTATGTTAGCTGGACTCCCATTCCTCATTTTTCAAAGCTCAAATAGACTAAAATGAGTAGAGAGAGACTTCATTGTTGATCTAGCCTCGTGGTAAAATGTTATTCTAAACATGTTATTGAATTTGGTGATGGATATGTGGAGTTCGAAGGGGCTCACACCTGAACACGAGCTTCTGTCAGGTCAGTCCTCAGTGCGAGTTGTTCCCGGGCGTAGACGTCGGGATAGTGTGTTTTCTGAAAGACTTTCTCCAGCTCCTCTAGCTGATAGCTTGTGAAGGTGGTACGGTTGCGTCTTTTCTTGCCCTTGTTGCTCTCTCCCTCTGCCTTGTCTAACGGAGAAGCCAACTCTGAGTTTGGCTGCTGGGGGCTCTTCACTCCTGACTCCTTTACGCTGAGGTAGCTGCCATCCATCCCTGCAGGATCACTGTTTTGGGGCAACTCAGAATCTGTCAGCCCTGTGCTGTCTTTACCTGTAGATAAAGAGACATTTGTGAAGGGTCATTATGTGCATTACTTGAACAACAATTCTTCTCCTATCGTCATTGTGTTCTTTATCCCTAGTCACTCCAGTGGGCAGTTACATTGGCTAAAGTGTTGGAATAACTTTGCAATAACTTACATTTATTTTCACACATTGTTGACATTTTTGTCCAGAGGACTTACTGTACATTTATTTTATAAAGGTAAATCCCTCTGAAGCAATTTGAGATTAAGGTCACAATTTATATATTTCATGTTAATTAAGCCAACAACAAAATTTTTTTAAATAATTAAGTAATGTGCGTGGTTATGTGTATTATATTTTATTTTGATATACAATTGTATGTAATTAATATATCTATGTGTGTGTGTATGTATGTATGCAAAAAATCTCTTCTATTAACTAAATATTTAGATTGGACCGTAACACACAGAGGGGAAAAGTCATTAAAACCTGGTATAATTACATTTTTGATCCCTAATTTTACGGTGATGTTTGGAAATTAACATCATACATTTGGGTACCATGATCTGACAATGAACAATTTTTACAACTTGTATTAATCTAGGTTAATTTTAATTAATATGCTGTTTATTATAAGCTAATGTTTGTTTATAATAATTTAATGTTAATTAATAATAAATATAATACTATCAAGCATCAGAAGTGTAGAAATTAGCCTACATTTATAAAGTATTGCTCATTGTAAGTTCATTATACCTGCTTTGCGTTAACTAATGTTAACAAATTATACAGTCCTGTGGTATCTTATCTAAGTGTTAGCTATAATGTTGGTCAATTTAATATAATATTGCATGCAATATAATATTGACCAAGGCAATGTAGTGTTGTCGTTCATAGGTAATATCTTGCTAATGTCTTGATTATTCTTTATTGGTTCTGTAGTGAGTGTGTGGAATGAGAGTATGTAGGTTCCGTGGCTTGGTGTCAGACTCTCAGCAGAAACGGCTGCCAGTCTCAGCTCATAAATCAGCTACTCATGTGAAACCGACACCGTGGCTGTAATTGCAGACTGATAGAAAATTACAGATTTCCCACTTGTGCACAATCTGAAGACTGCAGCCCTGCTTGAGTGCAGCCTCAAGCATACACACGGTCTGTGGCAAGGGTGCAAAATGGCGCTTGGCTCGTAATGAGGCCACACTAGCCTAGCGACAAGACTCTAGAGTGGTAATTTTCTGCGTCAAGCCACTGGAAACACACAGCAGCTCAGCTGTGAAACCCCAGTCAGCGTGCCGGTCATAAATTCAGTCAGATCAATGAACATGAGGATTCCAGTACATTAGGTCATTTCTCCAGCTCTCTCTCAGTGCTCATTACCTGTCTGTGCTTTGTGGAAAGGCTGTAGTACAAAGACTGGCTGGCTCACTCAAATCATAACGCTTACAAATTTGATTGCTGTATTGGCAGACTTTTGGCCGTTCCGCCCTGTTTCACTCACTTGGCTGCAAGGAGGAATAGGGTGTAAAGCTGGATTAGAGTTCCTTTGGGAATGTTCCTTCTTATGTGATCCAGTGGTGACCCTGAGCTTTATGTCTTACTTTAGCTCAGCACTCAGTGACAGAAAGTTATTTTAGGTGATGCAGTGTTGAGATGTGTTCATTTTCTAATGTGAGACTTGATTAAAGCCTTCTCGGGTTTGAGCTGAGGGGTAGATGGGTAAATGCTACTGGCACAGATGCTTTTCTCAGCAGAGTACACCTCCTCACAGAACCATGTTGGGTAGTGTACAGAGCCTGATTAAGGTATTGCAGTGCCCCTGGATACACTGCTGCTCATACAGTTAAAAAAAGTTAACGGCTTGTCACTGGTGCAGTACACTCAAAAGTACTCCTTTTGTATTTTATCCCCAACAGGGTGCATATTAGCTTATTAAGCGCATAGTCCACCCAAACATTAAAATTCTGGCATTACTTACTTAAGGTATTTTGAAATGACACAGGGTATAAAGTTGTTTTGGATCCCATTGACTTTCATTGCATGGTTAAATAAAATATTTTTCAAATAGCTTCTTTTGTATTCCAAGTAAGTCATACAGGTTTGAATAATGAATAATGACAGAAGTTCAACTTTTGAGTAAACCACTCATTTAGGAAAGAGTAGCCACACACATGTACCTTTCTGTAGGTACTGCCCCAATGACAAGCTAGAAGTAAAATTTTTGCACATTTTTTAAATGTATTATTATTATTATTTTTTATCTCCCACTATTTGAAACCATTTGTACGGCCCTGAATTGTACATGCCCCAAACATGTTGCCCCTAGGACACATGCCCAAATGTCCATGTGGTTATTCCGTCCCTAGTAATGTGTGCAACAAAACATGTTGGCACAACCAGCCTTTCATTCCTCCATCAAGTTCTACTCTTTCAATTGCCAAAGAACCATGTGAACTGTGATCAAGACAACGGTTTGTGGATTTGTGAATCTCGTCTGGTGTCAGTTATTTGAAAATTGACTCTGCCTAGGGAAAAACATTATCTTGACATATAACACTCCATAAAATGGAACCATCTTTTTATGACATTTAACATTTGGTTGAATCTCTCTTTCTTAAAGGGATAGTTCACAAAAAAGAAATTAGTCTCCCTCGTTTCATTCCAAACCTCTTCTATGAAAGACAAATTATATTTTGAAGAACATTGGGAATGGAACTGTTTTGGTGACTGTTGACTTCCATTGTATGGACAAAAACAAAACTAGGTATGTTTACATGTGCTAATTATCGTCAATGAATCAAATCCGATTTCAGATTCATGAAGCTCTGTTTGTAGGGATCCTAATCTTTGCAATTCGATTAACATTTTCATTTACGTGTGCATTTTATATTTTTGGAAAAAACTTGAGTGCATGTGCAGTGCCTCAGATACCGGTTTAGGAACTAGAGAAAGCCATTACTATAATGTCACAGAAGCTACCGTGAGTATAAATGTCGTTTTTGCCTTAATGACATACCTGAATGGAAAGTTGACACACGTGTCACAATTTTTTTAGCTTTAAAGCTTATTTTTAGCAAATATTTTGTAAATATTCAGTCCTCTCCACTGACCAGATTCTAAGACCTAAATAAACATTATGCACCTTGTATAAAATAATAAGTATGTAAACTAATTGTGAAAGAGGTTTGGTAAACATGTGTATCACAGCACAGATAATATTATTTCAGGTTTACACCATCCCCTTTGAATCTGATCAAATTTAATTTGGATCGAGCTTAATCGGATCGATTGGGATGTTTAAATGAAGACTTTTCAATCTGACAGCAATTCATCCATTTACTAATGGATTATTTGGATGCACGTAAACCTAGCTACTGAGATATTTCTCTTCATTTTGCACAGAAAAAAGAAATGTTTTGTTGTGACATTAGGGTGAGTAAATGACACAATTTTCATTTTATGTGCACTATCCCTTAACTCTTGTTGTTCAATTTAGATTTAGAGAGCAAAGTAGAGAATTTCAGCTTGATAAATACAGCATATCTGTCTTTACCTTTTGTAGGTATACGCCTTAGGGACTGCTCCTGTTCTTGACCGCATAGCAGGTTGTATATGCTTCCTTTTGGTACTCTCCCTATTTGCCTTTTCCAGGCACCATGGGCTCAACCATGACAGACATGGAGCCAGGCCTGGGGGTATAATGGTTCCCACATTGCCTCTTGCCCACGACTGACACATCTTGTTAAGCAAGTGGGAGCAGCGTATTTACTCAAACATAAATATTTTCAGCTTGTCCCTTCAGATGCCTCACGCCTTTTGCCCCCACACGGAAAAGCTGACAGCCTGTTTGAAATCAGGGCCTAGCGATCAAAGGCTCTTGTTTATACCCTGTGTCACTGATGGCTTTTGGCAGACCTAGAGTATTGTGACAGTCTCGTAGTCCACAAGGGTTCAACCCAGGCTCTCCGCTGCTCAAGGTGAACAGAGACTTGACTGCCTCGAGTAACATGACCTGCCTTCTGGACAAGAAATCTCACGGCAAAATGTTTCTGTCAGAATAGAAAATGTTTTGAACTAGAGCTCTGAGGGGGGTTCTGGTTGAAGATTGCAACAAAAAGGGCAGAACATGGTCATGCTGTTTGTGGTGCTGTTAGACACACTGAAGTTTCATGAGGTCATATATGGCTTTATGAAAAACATCTACACAGATGATACCAGAAAAGTCAACTACATTTCCACTGAATGGCATGACTGAACATTATTTTAGCAGAACTGAAGAAATAAAAGTTTTTGAATATTGGCCAAACTGACTTTTTGGCACTTCCTGCAAAAGCCTAAATTGACTGAACAAGGGATCTATTCACTGTCCATTTTTTTTACACTCTTTAGGCTACTTTTTTTAACTTCAATCATTACCCATTACTCTGTTTGCTGTTCTGTACATGGTAAAATGGTGATGGTGTATAACATTCTATATATAGTCCACTGCTGTTGATTACAGTTTTTACTGATTTATTCATGGCATATTTTAACTGTTTTGCTTGATGTTTTTGAATGTCTAACATACACTACCATTCAAATATGTGGCGTTGGTAGGATTTTAATGTTTGTTAAGAAGTCTCTGTTTAACAATGCTACATTTGTGATTAAAATGTATAACATCCTGAAATATTATTACAATTTTAAATAAAGGTTTGCTATTTTAATATATTCATAAAATGCAATTAATTCATGTGATGGCAAAGCTGAATTTTCAGCAGCATTACTCCATTCTTCAGTTTATCATGATACTTCAAATGGCGAAATCATTCCAATATGCTGATTTTGAGCACAAGAAACATTTTGTGCTCATGAAAATAGTCATGCTTTCCTAACATTTTTGTGGAAACTTTTTTTGATGTATATATAAAGCTGAAAAGAACAGCATTTGATTGAAATGGAAGCCTTTTATAACACCATGTCTTTGTCACATTGTGACTAAATTTGGTGTGTTTGCAGAATAAAAGTATTCTTTTTTTTTTTAAATCATCACAAACTTTTGAGCAGTATTTGCTTTAAATATTACGCATGTTATGTAGTATGTTTTTGCGAGCATTGGTAGTGTGTGGAATTTTATTTCTCTTCTGTTTATTAGTAGACATCCACATCCTTGGGTGAGCAAAGTTTTTCTATTTATTACATTTTCCATGAGAACATATAATGATATTTGTGTGTTTTCCAGTTAGTTATTTGTGCGTCAGCTTTTATAACACTGGTTCCAAGATAGCTCATCCATTTCTCCTTCCTTACAGAGCAAGGGATGTGTAAAGTCTTTTACTTTTCAGTGCAATAAGGTAAGAGAGTCATGGCATCAGTTGCCAGGGAAGGACAAGAAGTTCAGCTCTAGGTTAGGAGACGGTGAGGTTCAGGAAAAAGACTAATTGGCATTTTAACCCGAGTAGATTCACACCTGTATGCGTAACAGGAATGGGGCTTGTAAACCTACTTTACAGCATCTACTTTTACCTCTGACTCCAGAGTAAAATATCTTCAAATGTGTCGCCATTTGATACATCCTATAAATCAAGAGAAAAGGGCACCACTATATATTTTCATAAAATATGCATGAATGGCTCGCACAGTGGTTCCAGATCCACTTACGCTAAAAAGGTGCCTTGCCTTCGATGGGAGACGCCAATGGTTCCTGGCTTTGTAGGATGTTGGGGCTCGACCCTGTGAGTTAGCAAGGGTCAGATCTTTACAAGGGGCAGTCATTTAGTACCAGCTGAAAATGGGGGAACACATCAAAGTGTAATTTAACTAGCTGTAAAGCGGCAGGGCATCCTCTATGCTTTTTTACAGAATCTAATTGTGAGGGTCAGCAGCAGGCAAATAAAAGAAACACTATAAATTAGGCGACCTGGGGTATCTGTGAAGATTTAAAGGTGAAATATGACAAAGCCCCTGAAAATGTTTAAAAGTTAAAACGCATTAGATGTAGTTTGACCGGGTTTCATCGTTATTATGACTGAAAGCAAATGGTAAAGGAAATTGGGAAAGACTGTTTGCTCATCTAAGCTTTTATTTCTATCTGTAATTAGGTTTATTTTCTGTGCTTAAAATATGGATTGAATTGTAATAGGCAGCTTTGTGCTCTGAAGCCAGGCCAATAGTCTGAACTTCCCTTCCGCCATCTAATTATTTCAGGCTCTTACAGACAGACACGGCAAGGATTGATAGGTTGTGATATGAAGAGTGGCTCTGGCTGGTGGCATATGGAAACGGTGAAAGATTTTTTTTTTATTGGTGATTGTGAGCGTGACACCACAAGATATTAGTAAAGAAGGAGCCTCATTAGTAAACGTCTACACACGCAGCCATTTGCAAAACCAGAGCAAATCACATACTCAAAGGCAGATGTGACAACAGCAGCGTGATTCTAAACATAGCCCAACCAAACCACAGGGACCGTCTCCTCCTTTGACTTGCTTTACATTTTAGGGGTCACCTCTCGTTCTTGAAGTTGCCGACTTCTGAGGGACTCTATTCAAAAGACGTTACACAAGCACAAGATGACAGTTGTTTCAGAGGGAGAGTTGCGTCTCAGCTGGTGCAGAATGAAAAAAAAAGCCCGGTAGTGAGAATCTGATAGGTATCCGCAGAGAAGTCCAAACACACCGCTAGTCCTGAAGGACGATTTATCCCAGCAGGCTGCAGCAAAGAGCACATGCTGGGCAAGAAAACACAGCATTTCCTTTAAGCTGCTTCTCGCGATAAATCACTCGCTCGCTCGGCTCGTCCGGCTCCCTTTAAGTGTCGGGACAAAAAGTATTTGAACTGAAGACTGCTTAAACCTGAGGGTGTTTATCAAATGCAGTTTGAATCCATATGCTCTGTCAGAAAGAAAACGTGAAACTCTTTGTGCTGGTTTTACTAACACCCCTTGAATTTGGTAGCTGCCTTTCAAACAATTATGATTTTGGAGAGATCAGATTTGGTGGTTTTCTGAAAAATATAGGGGGTTAAAGTACTAAGTGCAGTATTTTGGTGATTTCTGCTGTGGCTTTTCTTTTGGAACGTCTTCTGGCACAAATATCTCTGTTTTCAGAGGGCATCACTCTGGTGCAAGGGTTACAGAATTAAATCAGTTTAAATATGTTGCAACCGCTTGCCTTGTACCGTTCTCTTTTTATTTTTTTTATTGTTCTGTTTTGTTTGTTTAGCAGATGACATTGCATTTCCCAAACCCTCAGTAAAGTTTGGAATCTCCTGGATGGCATTAGAAACCACAGTGGAGCGGTGCTGTAGTTAACAAGCACTATGGAATGCTGTAAAACCTAACTAATCTGTCTTGTAAGATGATAATGTCAAGAAAAAATACAGAAGAGACAAGCTAAAGTAGCATAAAAGCATAGTATTAGAAACTTTAGAAACCTTTTTTAATTTTGCTTAAAGGGTTAGCTCACCTAAAATTGGACTCACTCACTCTTACATCATTTTAAACTCATTCCTTACTGTATACTTTCTATGATATTATAAAAAATATCCATACAATGAATAATAGTGGAGTCCAGTGGTGTTTGTCACCACAACGTTCTTCAAAATATCTTACTTTGCAGTTCACAGAGTTCGGGAAAACACAAAGGTCAATGACAGAGTCTTCTTCTTTTTTTTACTATCCCTTCAATAAAGAAATAATTAATTTTATTTTCATATTATCTATACATTCCAAGTCAATGGTAAAGAATTAAAGCAACACATTTCCATATGCTCATCTCAGAAAATTGCTTTCACCTTTGATCAAATGCTCAGCTGTTCACTAGTTGAGGACCCATTAGAGGTAATCTATTGAGTTCGATTATGCGGTTTAAAAAGAGGCCTTGTCTTTGAAGCCTGCTGCCGGCTCGCCGCATTCAGGCAAGCACACTGAGGCTAATGTAAACTGTAAAGCCAAATTTTGAGCTAACTGGTAAAACGATCCCAAGTCCTTGTCACCTCTCCTTAGATCAACAGACTATGGGAATATGCCTTTTCCCCCTCAAATTGTGCAGTACTTCTGTTCCACTATGACTGTATCCATGGTTATGTTATCATTATTTCAATTTACAATGGTGTAGTAATACAGACATTATTACTAATGTAAATATATAATACATAGTGATAATTCATACAGTTGATATCATTAGTTAAATGTAGCCTATACTTCAGGTGTTGTGCAAATTAAGTGATGTTCTTTAGAAATTATAACATTTCAGTACAACAAATTTCTTTATAGCATGTATAGGAGTTTATGCATGCAATATCACAATTTTTTATTTACTTTGTATGATAAATTTAATTTTTAGAATATTTTTTTGTATCCCTACCTGCAGAATTTAATAGCGTTTTACAACCGGAAAAAGAACGCGTTCTGCTTGTGAACGCTCCTTACAGAAATACAGCTGAGCTACTTCTTTTTATATAATTATTCATCATATCAGATAAACGCTCAAAAAGAAACATTGTTTGCTATTTAGTGAGAGTGCATAAAAACGTTTTGCAAGCAATGAGAATATGAAAGCGTACGAACAAAACCTAGAAATATAAAGCCTCTTAAAGTCACTATTATTAAAATTGAACCTCCAGCTATTATTTTGCGCACGTTTAATGATTTTTGAGACGTTTTTGTGAATAATTAACTGAGAGCGCAAAAATCTACTGAACAAGGATCAGTAGGGCAGCAACTTTTTGTCTGATTTTGTAGCTCTCAAACACTGATTCTCAAAGACTTGAAATACTGCGTTCCCCCACCTGCTATAAAGAATATTTCGTATCTTTCTGTTGCTCTCAGCAGAGCCAGTAGAAATAAACTATGAGCAAGCTTGAGCTTAAATGATTCACACAACCACCAAAGTACACAATAATACTGAAAAAGAAGTGAAAAAGCAAACACAAGTTGTGATCTGTTGCAAGTTTTGCCTGTTGCACTATGTTGTCAATCAAGCACCATTAACTCTACTGTAAAACAGTAAATGATAATGTTGTAACCATGGATACTGTCTAGCCTATTCATTTCAAACATCAATAGTCTATAATGCTGAAAAGCTTAAATACCTTGTTCATCATGACCTGATCTACAGCAAGCACTTGCACTGTGAGTGCATTCTTTAATAGGTGCTTTTAATGTCGATACTACCAAAAGTTTAAGTTCTCAAGCCAATTGCAAAAGCTGTGATGGACACATTGTGTATTTTATGAAGTTATCATTCTGTAACATTTCATGAGCTCCCTTAGTCTTGATTAGTGACCTTGTCAGTGTATGTCTCTGCTAGATATTTTTGTTTTTTGTAAGGACTATTCTAGTGTTCATGTTAGTGAATGGAAGACAATGTTCTGGTAAAATTAGGATTTCACTGACAAGGTGCACGCAGGGCTCCCTTTTAAGGGTGTCGTTTTCTTTTCTTATTGCTGCTGACCACAAAGGAGGAATTAGACAAAAGCTTGTTTTGAAAACCACATACTCTTCAACATAAAATAGTCATGCCCAGGGGAAACGTGACGTTGAAGTGTTAGTCTGTGACAGCAGAATTATTATGTAAGCTCGATTCTGATAGGTATCCTGGTTGAAATAGGCATTTATTTATTAATTATTTCACTAACTTTAGGCATCACACCATAAAATGCAACTTTCTTTTTGGCCTGACTAATTTCTCTGGCAGGACGCTTTGTATGTTGCGCTTTTTGAGTTGCTGTAATGATGTCTATTTGAGAGCAGAATGAATCATTACATTTAAACAAGCTCTTGTAAATTAAATCAATTGTAAATTATGATTTACTATTTGGTAATCAAAATGATTTTCCAAATTAGACCACATTTTGTAATTTCATTGCCCTAATGAACGGTAGTTATCTGTATCGGCCAACCTCGCCAGAGTGAATTGTTATTTTTTGTGCTTTGAAGTAGCTTTTTCATAATGATATGAGTGACATACTGTCTTAAAAAAGGCTATGTTTATTGCAAATATAATATCACACAAACGGTCATAAACCCATTCATCTGTGTATATATGAATAAATGGATGAAATGTGTTTTCAATTTCAGTGTTCACTAACCTCTAGATCAATTACAGTGACACATTCATTATCCCTTATTAAAAAGATGGCGATGCTGTTATTTACAGAATGCCACCAAAGGCATGCATTCTGCAGCAACCCATTTACTAACAGTCATGAATAAAGCAGGAAATGAAGAATACCAACACTCCCTCACTTTTGATTCGGATTAGTAGGCTACTACCTCCTCTAAATAGACTGACATTATTTTAAGCGGACAAGCAAGTGTTTATTTTTTTATTCTGTTTTCTATTGGGGTGTTTTGAATATTTTTCATAACAGGGAGCTGTATTTCAAAGCCAGCTGCTGATGGCAAATCCATCACTTTACCACTTTCTACAAATTACAGGCAGTAATATTATATCTGTGTGAGCAGATCAATTAATTATTATGGAATGTGCTGGAGGATTAATTGGAACAAACATCATTATGTAGCAGGTCTTTTCTTAATGTACATATTTTGAAGTATCATAACACTTAAGATTTAATTAGGCCTTTATTAAAGTTACATCATTTTATATTAATAACGGCATATTGAAGGTAAGGTAGCCTAGTGTTTCCAAAACAGTTTTAATTTTAAAACTGTATAATCAACTCCTATGGTCTTTTTTTCTGTCAGAGAGTTTTAATTATAGTTTGGGAAATAGGACTTTTATTTGACAACATCTGCACAACAGACCATTATTAAATCAAATGTATCCTATGTATATATCTCGTTGCGTCATCCGTTTATTATAGCGCGTTCCCGAAGACATTTATTAGTTTGTAGGCTATTTTGTCGTTATGAAAGTGTCAATCCGATCACGATTCTAACTGTTTTATCTGTAATAGTGTTTTTATTAATGCCGTTGTTATTCTGTGTTATTATTATTCGATGTTGCAACTGACAATATCGGCATGTTTTCTTTTTTCACTCCGATCTTTTTAACAGCAAAAGATGAATCCGTATTGCATTCTTCATCCATATAAACTTGTCGTAGGCCATGTCTTGTGGTTTTCAGAGGACACCCGTTTCTTAATCCTAGGCCTATAACAGATTGAGCCTATTCGTTTTGCCCTTTCTTATTGCAGCCAGTGGTGTGTTTTTATATGCTATATCGAAAGATTATCGAAGTCTGTTATATTTAAGATACTACAAGCTTTGGTCATTTCGGGAAATAGGCTACCAAGTGATTGTAGAAGATTTCTGAAGATTAATTTTTACTTTACTCTTGAAAGTCGAATCGTGTTTTTTAAATGTTTGTTTATAATGTTATAATAGTTGGCAAAATATTTCCTCTTTCAAATAAGCCAAAAACAATGCAGTCTTAAACTAGGACTTATTTGGTGATTATAATCCTTTCCCCCCTATTATTTTAAACTCCAGACAGCTCATACTCCATTAATTGTCTATTTGATCGCACAGCACACCTGACATTTTTCTTACGTCGATACAATTCGTTTAATCTCAAACTCATTAGTGTCAGTTTAAATTATGTGCATTGTTACAATTTTTAACTAAAACAAACATTTGCAAAAGACTTTTATGGACACCTTGAAACATTTTTCCAACCTCATTATGGGCTACCGCTACCAACTCTTTGGCTTCCGTATCCGGAAATATTTTTAGCTATTTTAGACTTTATATTTTTAAAACCAGGTCGTTATTATTATTAATAAACATTTTCTTAAACCGTGCGCTATGATGTACTATGTCAGAGGACGGGAATCCTGAGAAAGGCTCTTGCTGTCTAATGTTGAACTTTTGTTTCTTAGCTTTCTTACAAGTCCTCAGGGCCGTTCCCATCCACGAACACTTTAGCTTCGGATTGCTAGAACGTGTTGAAATAAACATATTTTTGACAGCTACATTTGTAGAAGATTAAATGCCTTTACAGTTTATTTACAAGCTGCAACATGATTACCAATTTTAGTAACCAAACCCCTCATTTTATAGGCTATTGATTAAAGAAGTGTTTTAATTTAGTTGCCATTTAATTGTATTAGCTAGGCCTATTATTATTTTTTTATTTATATGCAAAGATCTCGCGTCAGTGCTAATTCCACATAAAAGCACATCACTTCATTTCCCGAGTGCACGAGTAGGTTATTCTTGTGTAGCCTATTATAGTTAAAATGTTGACCAAGTCTTGACTTAGTTAGCCCAGAGGGGTTTCATATTGCTATACAGATCCGAGCCTGCAATCACAGTCTGTAAGTGAGAGAAAATGTCAAAATCCTTAATGTGTCATCGACAACTTGTAAAAGCGTCTAGAATTAGTAGCGTTTGCCTTCCAAAATGTGTTAATTCAATTGTCTGCTTCAGATCCAGTATTAAGAATTGTAATTCAGATTATCGCATTAAATATAATTTGATTCAGTCTTCAAAGGTAAAATGTAATAACGGGGGAGGTTATGCCTCTTCCTAATTGTGTTACTGCTAGAGCTGAGCCAGTTATATTGGTAGTAGGCTAAGTTGTGAAGTCAATTGCATTTGCTTTGTAAATATTAGCCTACTTGATAGTCTTTACTCTGATGTGATTATCAATATGAATAACCGCCTCTCACGTAAAATAACCTGGTCTAATTGTAGCTTTTTATTGAAGGGCTTTGCAGATTATCCTGACTTAATAGAGTCATAAAAACATTAATGTCGTTACGTGCTCACTAGAATCTGGTATTACTCTTGCTGTGCATGTATTTGCCTCAAAACGAGAAAGTCGCTTCTCTATGCATAGGCTTACTACAAAATGCTTCATTTGAAACTCACCATAACACGCGATGAGCCCTCCGTTGTGTCCGCTGTCCTGCTGGAGTTTGCTGCTGTCTGGGGGAGTTTTGCAGGAGGACCTCTGCATGAAGAGGTGGTATTTGTTAAAGGTGCCTTCCCCAGCAGTGGCATCCAATGACTGGCATTCCTGCTGGAACGGGCTCCCAGATTTTTCCCCGTACGCCTGACCTTTGTTGGTCAGGAAAGCGGGGCTGTATTTGGTGTCACTAGCCTGGAATGTCCTGTAATGGTTCGCTTGGTGATCCCTACCTTGCGGTGCAGATGGGCTATAATATGAATCCATGGATGTCATTTCGCAGTATGAAACGCACGTCTCGGCGTTCATTCCTAAAAAAAAAGTTTCGGGAAGAAAAAGACGTCCAAGCGATTTTTTTCTTTCCTCCTTCCCTTTTTGGAGAGCAAAGCGAACAGATACTCTCACACTCTCTCCCTCTTCCTCGTACAAACGAATACACACTCACACACGCACGCATAGACTTGCGCGGCAGCTGGCTTTGGTTATAAAATGATTCAGATGTTTTCCAGAAACGGATAGCTAACCGAAAGCTAAAAAGCCCCCTTAAGGTTAGAGGAGTAACGAAAAATGTGTCTTCTGAAGATGCAGCCCAGATCTCCTCGGTATAGACCACTACGCACGTCAAGACCTCTCCTCGGTTATTATGTAGTAGATGAAATGAATGGGTGAGGTCAGACCTTTGCTAAGAAGAAAAAAATGTTTTGTTGGAAATATGTGGGGGGACTTAACACATGACATTAATGTCATTAGGATATGAAATATATAACTGATTGAATGTGAAGGGCAACACGGAGGGAGCAATTTAATGGTTGATTCGCAATGCTTTTTAACTAAAGACTTTATCCTGCCAACAAAGAAACGCGCGTGAGCTCTATAGACATTATATGTTTGCTGTGTTTAAGCCACGTCATATGTTTCACTGTTAGAATCTTGTGCTTTTCTTTTCTGTTAAATATATTTTCACATTTTGACGTTATCTTTTTAATCAAGTCTGATAATGCCTTTGCCACTCACGAGATTGACTTCATATGCCTTTTTTGTACATTTTAATATCTTAACGCAATTTGAGAGCAATATTAAACCCAAATAAAATATTTCATTTGTTGTCAGGAAGATGTTCTTGCAAATACTAGGCTATATCATATTTCGTGTAGCGTTGTTTGGTAGGCTATGTGGTCTGCCAGATCTTTTTATTTGATGTTTTAACAATAAGCATGAAATTATGTAGTTTCCAATAAAAAATGACGAATGTTTTGGCTTCCATTGGAATAACAATCCTTGCTGAAGCAACATGTCGTATTTGGTCGAGGTGGCAGAAACCCTGACGTTAGCTGATGACGAACAACTTTGGGCATGGGAAGTTTGTCATGTAAAACGATCCACTTTTTGTCATTTTTAAATTATGCAAATGAAACATTTATTAAGTGCGTACAAAATTTTGATTTCATAAGTTCATGTCACTTCATAAAAGTTCTCGTCTCTTTTTTCTTTCTTTCTTATTCTGCTGTCACTCTCGGGTAGGCCGTAATTATTGTAAATTTGCGGTGCTCACTCTTGTTTAATTGAAGTTGCCACCAAGCCAACATTTACAACAACGCCTGTGACCTTTGCAGGTTCTTTTTTCTTTCTTTCTTAAATTAGAATAAAATCCCTTTTTCTCTCCCGAAATCCACCGAAAAGAGCAATCCCAAGGCCTATTCATAGCCAGCATGTTTTGTTTGCTTGCTTGTTTTTGTTTTGTTTGAGTGAGTGAGAGGTCTATTAATATGCGACCACCAAAAATGTATATTTTGTATATTTATGTTCTCTATTCAAATTTATTTTCAAAACAAGCCATACAATTGCGACCCATCATTTTAATTTGGCTAAATAAGTCGAGTAGCTATAGCTTGACATCTAAATTATTGTCTTTAATGCTTTAATGTCTATCCGTCATCAAGCATGCAACTCAGTGATGCTGTAGTCGCATGTTAAGCGCGACTGCATTAAATTAGCATATAAAAAGCTGAGAGGAAGCTTGAGCAAAATAACAAACCTGTCTAAATTAGACTACACACATATTCATCAAAGGCGATATGCAGGGCCCTGTTTGATGCACAACTGATAGGCTACAGCAAAGTGAAACAGCTGTGAGTAATTCGATAGAAGTGCCTATTTCACAGCAATTTGTGTCCAAACATATTAAAAAAATGTGATTTAATTTCCCGACTGTGATTTGGAGTGTTTTGTGATGGCCTGATCTATTTTTCTGACGCCTTGATCATTTAAAATAGCAGGTTACACAAGTGTTTGTATTCAGTGATATTAGAAGGCAGCGCTTTTGCTGAAAACGCAAGTGAGGGGAAATAAAGAACATCATAAAACAGAGTCAGCTAAAGCTGCGTTCCTTATAAAATTCAATAGAGCATTTATTTCTGGTGCTGCATTGAAGTTCTTTCTTAGCCTACATCGAATATCGTCTAAAACTAGAAGTGACCATTCTGTCCACCGAAATATTTGACTTAATAAAGGAAATATGAGCTTAATTGGATTTCTGCAGTGCACCACGTGGGTTGGTTGGTTGCTATTGTAACAATACTGAGATGAGCATTTCTACTGCTAACTTCTATAACTACCTCTCATAATAAAACATTTCGACACATTATTTTTTATTATTGTAATGTTTTAAGTTTCACTGGTTTACGGTTAAGCTTTAACTGGTGTAATATAAACGAAATTAATTTATCACTTAAATTTAAACATTGATTAAAGTCGTTTTGATCAATGTAAATATTTTACTGTTCTCATAGCTTATTTTATAATATGTTCCCAAATATTCCAATTACGGATTTTTAAAACCCATTGTTGGCTTTTTCACTTGTCAGATTGTGTATAGTTTGAAGCATGTATACTCTCAGAGAAAAAAACTAATGTGTAAAAGTCGTACATTTAGGGGTAGGACAGTACCCTTAAAATTACATCTTTGTAACTTTTTTAACCTTAAAAGGTGCATATTAGTAGCAATACGTACCTTAAGGTACTACTTTGAACCTTTTAGGGGTAAAACAGGTACAAAGGTGTCATTTGAAGGGTACTCTTCCCAGTGTTGTAGCCCAAAAGGTACCGAATTAAAAAAAAAAAAATTTTCAGAGCACACTCTTCGTTCATTTCAGAGAAAAGTGCATTGATTAAATTCGTTTGAAACCCAAGGCTAAATGTAATTGAATTAGCTCAGGTTTAAAGTTTTGGGTCTCGATTTTCAGACTGCCCTCGTGAATGATAAACATAGAACCGGCTCCATTTTCATGTTGAACACACTTGGATTTTTATTTATTATTATTACTTTTGGCTATTATCTCTTGAGTTATTTATGGCTGTCAAATGTCTCAACACTACGCACGTGTCTGGATAATTTCATTAGCGCAGTCTATTTCTGGAATACCCTGATGTATGATTTGTTGCTAGTCTTACATTTAAACGCCATTCTTTTTAATATAGGCTTTGTATTACATTTTCATGTAGACTAATTTCATGTAGGACTACTTTAAATTGGTTCATTTTTATTAAAGGGTAAATAATATTTCATTCAAAATGTGAATCTTCGTTAATTTGCTTAAAATATTAATGTTTTAAATCTTTAAATCATTTCACTGCTTGTATAATCATACAAGATCATGCCAAACCATTGTCAAAATGAATTTATAAATGAATGAATGCAGTAACATAATAGAAAAAGTGTATTCATTTTCGTTTGGACTGCATTCGGTTTTATAGTCTGTAACTTAATATATAAGGACAAAACAGCGCCACTTGATGTTACTCGATATGCTTGATAATTTACCGAATTTAATATTCATCGTCCTGCGATCATAATAATTAACGCAAAGCAATATGTCGACTGCGACACAAGCAGACATACTGAAGCACTACAGGCCACCTTTTTTATTGTCCGCGCATCATGTTAACAATCATTTACACGCTGAATAAGGCAGAACAGATTTAGCCCTTTTTATACATTTTTTTTATCTAGTCACTCATGCCCTGCAGAAAAGGCACAGCTGCGCTGGTACAAACAAAACTGGCATCAGATGGAGAATAAAACAGTCGCTTCAAATGAGTGAAGCATCTCTCTGAACCTGCCTCCACATATGGCTCTTGGGCATGATGAACTAGAAATAGAAAGTCTAGGGAGGGTGCACTGGAATAATGTTGCGTTTGCGTCACATGATGGCTTTCAGGATGTGGTTGCCCCTGTGGACAGGTATTATAGCAGACATGATGTCACGTGTATTTTTACATCAGCTTGTGTTCCAGTGTCCTGACATTTATTGTGGTAGAGATCTGTGTCTCCTATCCTGCGTGTAGAGCACATGCCACAGCAGAACAAATGTGAACCAGCCCCATGCAGTCTGCTTCCAGCCCTCTCCCCATCTGATTGGAAATGAAGTGCAGTTATTCCACTGAAAAGGTGCCTGTAAATGTATACATCACTGTCTGCAAATGTCAGGGCAGATTATTCTAAGCAAACTCTGCCCTCACCTTTCACAAATCGTTCCACCCATTCAACTGATTGTTAATTATTTCAGAATTTGCAATTGAACAGCATTTAGGGATGATTAATATGGTGGCCGATGAGCTTATGCGAATGACTGATAAAACTGCTGCTTTTGTGTGTGTTTTTGTCATCTAATCTTGTTAGAAGTATCACAGTGAATTGTGGATAATTTTACGCTGCTTTCAATTTCTTACTCTTTTACAATTAGGTGAAAAATACTGTTTAAAAATTAATAGGTTTAACTAAACAATTATTTACATGTTACAGCTTCTCCTATGTGGCTCCTTTGTAATGATTAGCATTTAATTCAGAATTCTTGTCTTTTTCTAGGAGAGACAAGTTACTAAAATATTTATTTGCTTATTTGTAATGCATTTTACATGCAAGTTGGCTGCTGATTCTTTGCGAAAACATATTTAGACGATGCGAATATACATCTTAAATAACATTTCGAATCATTTTACATACACATCTTTCTTAGGCCATGTAGATATTTAGTGCTACACTCACAAGGTTTGTTTTGCTCTCATGCCCAGCTTCATTCTCTGTTATTGTTTTATGTATCATGCTCTATAAATGCAAATGCAAATGGCTACAGTGAAAGATAACACTCCTTTTAAAAAGTATCAGCTTTCTGGAAAGCTTAGGCCAAGCCACATATCCACCTGCCTTCAATAATTCAGTGCTTTGAGCATGGCATTTTAGTTACGCAAAATAAAGGTTTTGCAAGAATAGTATTTCAGTGGCATTTTATGGAAAATTATAAGTGTGTATTATGCATAAGCCATCAAAAGCTTAATTGATGGTGTTCATTTTGGTCATATATATTTTTAATGCATGTGAAAAGTTTGCTTTAATTGTTGTTTAAACAAAATACATTTTGTGTAAAACATTCATGGCAAACATTTGCTATTCTCTTTTCCCTTAATAAGTCGTGTTTTTCTTTTTCTATAGCTCTTTTAATTCATCATCTCCTCAGTAAGTCTTTAATGAACTGAATCTGTTTTTAAGTGTCAAATAATTTGTTCAGGAACAATAGAAATTCTTCAGCCTTAATCATGCATAATTAAAAAGACTGCTTGGTAGAAATGTTGTCAAATTTGCTGGATATATTAAAACTAGAAACTTCTTTGTTTGAGCCACACAAGCGACAAACCATATCCCTGTGGTTGCGCACAACCCCGTGAAAGCCTTTATCCTGGAATTTCACTCTGTTTTCTGTGGAATTCTTTGACAAATATCAAAGGATGAAGAAATCTGTTACTTTTTATCAGCCTTTGCAAATAGAGTGAAAATACATGTTTATTAGATTCATTTAATCGCAGCGAGGTCTGGCAGGAGCACAGAAATGTTAACACCATTTTTATTTTCATTAAGACGATATTATTCAAATCATTGCATCACAAAAAAATGTAATGACTCATTCTGCCAGATCCACTGTTTAAGTCACGGTCTATATAAATGTTGCGTTTTATCATGCAATTTGTGCAGCATGTGCTTTCGTAGGCTTGCAAAATATACTCAAATTCAGAGCCTAAAGTTTCAGTTTAAAGAATGTTTTAAGTAGGCCTGTAATCACAAATTGACTGTTTCCAGGATACCCTACAATGAAATTTGACAGTTTTACTGACAAAAAAACAAAAACAAAACAAACACAAGGTGGAAAAAAGTGTTTACTTAATCACAGTTAGGGTCAAGAATTTCATAATAAAAAGTCAACCTTGTGACATAAAGATAAAGAATGGATTCAGGCCATGTTATGAATCCTGTATTTATAGACAGTGCTCTGTGGAAAACCTTACCATATGTGTACTAGAACTTGCATATAAAGCATAACAGATTTGCCTCTTATTGTTTGTGGTTTTCACTGAGGTAAAATATAGTCTACTCTGTTGCCATGGGTTATTATATTATATGCTCTGCCCTCATCTGAATGTCTCTTTTACAACATGAGATTTCTGACAGATGTGCTCAAAAGCTGACAAATTTAATGCTTGTTGCACCTATTTTTATAATATTTATGCTTTCCTCATTTTGATATGAGAGGGGTCACTATGTCAGCAAATGACCTTTGAACGCGTTTTCAATGGGACTTATTTAAGTAAATTTGGGGGTCATCTATTTCTGTATTTTTCAAAACATATTTAAAAGTTATGGAAGCAGTTTCAAGTTGACCATTGATGAAAATACATTATCGGTCACAGGGGGCACTGGCCTGTGGCGAAGGCAGTGGTTGCTTCCATTTGAAGATGTTAATTTGGTGTGACAAGTGAGTCATAATTGATGGTTTTGTTCAGTAACAGCAGCCCACAATAACTCTCAGTGCAGATGCAGTAGAGACAGACAGCAGGAAAAACATGCAAGGAAATTATCTCTATTTATTTGGAAGAGTCACTTCGCGCTTTATTAATCAATTTGGCTGATAACATTAAAGCAGTTCCTCACTTTATTTTAGTACTTGTGAATCAATCTCAGTTGGAGTAATATGCCCAGGGCATAAGAAATAGGATGCCATTGTGCTTAAATTGCCCCTATATCCCTGCTTTCTTCCGACAGTTTTCAAATGCATCTCTACCAAAGTCCTTATTACCAGAGTCCTTAGTACAAAATGCAACTCTACCAAACATACCTCTGCCATCTAGTCCAAACATGCCTTAATTCCGGGGCAATAAACAACACTAACTGGCCATCAAACAAACTTGACATGCGTTTCAATGTTCAGATGAAGTGCAGACCCCGTTTTAGTTTTTCATCCGTGCATGTGCAAATGTGCAATACACGTCATGCATTCATTCAGAACATGACTAAAATTTGCTCTGATTACTTGTGCCCTCTCTGACAGCATACACTGCTGTGCGTTTGATTTGTAATTTATCCTAAATTCCAGTTAACACCAACAGTCCACACAGTAATGTGTTTGATTACGCACTTGGATGAAAGCTGCAATGTCAATGTGTGGTGCAGCCCTCATTGTCAAATTAAATTGGATATCAAACAGTACAATGCAAAAATGTGTAACTTATTTCACTTTTTCAAAGAGAGTCTTTATATGTCTGTTTTACCATGGCTGCTGCTAAATATAAAATGCTTTTTAAGTATAAATGTTTTATCAACCTTAACCATAATAGAATATTTTAAAGTTAAAAAAAAATCCAAACGAACCCGTTTATGTCCTGATGACTCTCACTGTTGCTGTTTACAGAAAACAACTCTTGTAACTCTGTTACAATTGGTGACAGCAGCTCTTTAGGTGAAGGAAGCTTGTGGAAACTAATAAATCATACAGAATGAGGTTTTTTTGAAAATGTAAAAATGCAGAAAGTTTTCTGTGATGGGTTTAGTCTAAGGGGAAAGAACATAAAGTTTTTACAGTAATAAAAAACATTATGTCTATAGAAAGTTCCAACAAAGATAACAAACCAGACATGATTGAGTTTGTATGTATACGTATGTACATTTATTTAGCAGGGATACATTCAATTGATCAAACGTGACAATAAAGATATTTATGAAGTTACTAAGTTCTATTTCTATTCAAGTATTTCTATTTCTATTCTATTCAATTTGAAGTATTACTTCAAAAAATGCTGTTCTGATAAATTTTCTGGATAATGTTTCTTGAGGATCAAATTAGCATATTATAATGATTTCTGAAGGATCATGTGACACTAAAGACTGTAATGGCTCCCAAGATTAAATTACATGTTCAAATATATTAAAAATACATTAAAAAAGGTTCTTTTAAATTGTAATACATGCAGCCTTGGTGAGCATAAGATATTTCAAAAACATTAAAATCTCTATCTAGCTTTTTGTACAGTAGTTGTTTTGGTCTCCACTAACTTGGACGAAAACAATGGAAACATTCTTCATAATATATTTTACATTCCAAGTCATACAGATTTGGAATGACATGAGGGCGAGTAAACATATGTATGAACTGTATTGTGTGGTATATGAACTGATCTGTCCCTGTTTGCATGTGATAACACCACACTGGTAGAGCAGTTCAACAACATTTAACACCTAGGGACTTTAACTATGATCAGGAACTGGATTACTCTGGAATCATTCGAAAGGCAATCTTTTTCCCATCAGAATTATTCCTATGTGTGAGGCGAGGAGAATGCTTGGGAGAGAGGAGTGGAATCACCTCTCCATGGTAACCAGATGGTGTTCTTCCACCACAGTCATGCTGTGGTCCTGCTCGTATGCAACATGACGCACAGACTTGGCTGTAGGCTTGTTTATTTCGTTGTGTGTGTTTTGTGGCGGTGTTTGTGCACTCTGAGACGCAATCCCACCATTGTTGAACCCAAGCCTGCTCAGGGTCTGGCTCCTGACCCCTGCACGGTCACGTGGGTATGGAGCTCTCCCATTTGCCCAGACATGAGAACATCTCCTGGGCGAGGATGAGCCATGTCTATTTGGAGCTCTGCTCCAGATTTTTATGTGTAGCTGAAATTGGTTTCACATGAGTTGGGGGCAGCCTGCATCAGCAGATTTTCTGATCAAATTAAACAGAGAAAGAGGGGGGAAAGGCAGCGGTTGTACTGATCTTTAATTAAATAAACAGGACATGAGGAAGGGAGGTGAGAGAGTCATCAGTGCTCGTTCTCACCACTGTCCTCATGGTCAAAGATACTTTAACCCCCAGCGGAAGATCAGGCCTTCAATACTCCATCCTAACCAGCTTCAGCCAGACTTTATAAAGTTGTGGTTAAGACCAAAGAGCCATCAGATGTGTGTACGATAAGTGTCATCTTTCATCTATGGAGAAAAATTCAGGAATTACATTTTTCCCTTTCAATTTTTAGACCCAGTGTTGGCTGTTTAGCATCATTCACTGGTGCACATGCTTGAGAATACAGAATCAAACAGTTGTGATTTTCTCATCCTTTAACCAAAAAAAACAGGCGTATTTTTGTGACACCTCACTGGATTCGGATCTGCTAATCACATTGGAGGTCTTGTGCTTGTGCCCGGGACCCCCTTAATCTGTAGATGAAAGTTTATTAAGATTTATAAAAATGCTTCCCATATGTGACTGATGCTGGAATCTGGTTTTGATCTTACAATTGCTCCTTTAGTGATATGATCAGTTGGGTGAATTATGGCACTTCATCAAATTCAGAGCACGCCCGACATGAGCCGTACGGCAGTTAAAAGAGAGGAAAAAAGCGCAAGAGAAATGAAGAGCGATGGAAACGAGAAAAAAAGATCACTAGAAATAAAGCGAGAGGGATTATTCTCATCATTCCGAATCGGGATAAGAGAAGCACTACAGTTTCTTCTGGAGTATTATTGATCAAAAGAGTATTTCGAAGAAATGGAATGAGAGTCCTCAATGCTGTGGAGAAAAATAGACACATTCCATGAGTCTGTGTCTGCAATTATTTGTCATTCAAACATGTTTGGTTCAAAACAGAGAATGTTATTGTATCAGTAGTTCTCTTTGGGAAATGCAGAGATGCACATTATAATCAAGGAACACCAATCATACCAAAAGTATCCAACAATTGACCACTGGTATGTAAATAACTGGCGTTTCTCATGCTTGGGCAGAATTATGAGTGCTGTGAGTGTCTTGCATTTTAATTTTTATCCCATGGCAGCCACTTCAGCATCATGGGTTAGATGACTTTTACCAGTATGTGAAAGCAGAAGAATGCAAAGCAAAATATTTAGCGACATACCTGTTTTGTTCATTTATATGCATTTTCATTATTTATGTATATCTTGATTTTAAGAGTACATGCTACAATTTCAATTCTGCTGCTTTTTTAAAGAAATAATAATAAAAAAGAAGTTTATATTAAGGTCTGTATGAGTGCATGACACCCCAGAAGGCTGTAGTAGAGGGAATCTCCAAACATTTCTCACAGATAATGCTGTGCAAATGGCTTGCAGACAGCAATTTTGGTAGCAATTTATTCTGAATAAATTACACAAATGTCCAGCAATTGTCTTCTTTTTTTCTCTTCCCTCATTCCTTTGGGAAAAGCCAGATGTGGGAGTGTTGGGTGCTGTGGTTGGTTCTATTATGTTTGAGCGTCTGATAATAAAACAACATTTGTGCTTCTGTAGACATTTATTATGGTAGCTATTTCTATTGTAAAAAGATTTCTTGCTTTTTTGACTAGCTAATGCTGTTCTGCATCGAATTATCTTTTAAGATATGACCAGATCAGAACCAGTGCTATCTGGTATGTGTGGATTTTTTTTTATAACAGTAGTCAAAGGCAAAGCCTTGGAAAACCACTGCAGCACCAGGATTAGAATTTTCTTTAAAAACAGATTCAATCCCAAGGACAGATAATTGGGTTCAATTTGAAAATGGAACACATGGATTTCTCAGCTCTATCTGTACATTATAGAAATCCTTCTGTTGTCTCTCCTCTAATCTTTTATGGTCGATTCATCTTTTTATCTGACTTTATTCCTCAAGATCTATATATACCTGTGATGGCTTTATATTTATTGTTAAGGCTTAAATGCATGAACGTTTCGCCAACCATTATTACATATTCGGGTCTTTAGCGACCCGGATCTATATCTAACATGGATGGCTCTCTACCTGTCACGATAATATAAAACTCTCCTGATATTAGAGTAACACTAATTCCCTCAGCCATTTCAAGTTTTGCCAACTATTCTTTTGTTTTCTGCCCGTAGTAACTTTGAGTGAAACGTCACTTCATCTTTGTGTATCAGACATCGCCACCTTGTGGAATAAAGGTAAATTGCACTTATACAGTCATTAGCCCTTGTTATATTGCTCCCCTTGTATATTGTGCAGCTGCCATTGTCACAATCCTATATCTATCTATCTATCTATCTATCTATCTATCTATCTATCTATCTATCTATCTATCTATCTATCTATCTATCTATCTATCTATCTATCTATCTATCTATCTATCTATCTATCTATCTATCTATCTATCTATCTATCTATCTATCTATCTATCTATCTATCTATCTATCTATCTATCTATCTATCTATCTATCTATCTATCTATCTATCTATCTATCTATCTATCTATCTATCTATCTATCTATCTATCTATCTATCTATCTATCTATCTATCTATCTATCTATCTATCTATCTATCTATCTATCTATCTATCTATCTATCTATCTATCTATCTATCTATCTATCTATCTATCTATCTATCTATCTATCTATCTATCTATCTATCTATCTATCTATCTATCTATCTATCTATCTATCTATCTATCTATCTATCTATCTATCTATCTATCTATCTATCTATCTATCTATCTATCTATCTATCTATCTATCTATCTATCTATCTATCTATCTATCTATCTATCTATCTATCTATCTATCTATCTATCTATCTATCTATCTATCTATCTATCTATCTATCTATCTATCTATCTATCTATCTATCTATCTATCTATCTATCTATCTATCTATCTATCTATCTATCTATCTATCTATCTATCTATCTATCTATCTATCTATCTATCTATCTATCTATCTATCTATAAATTCTGACATTCAGTTTCTGACATTCCAAACTGAATGTCAGAATGGGAAAGAAAGGTGATTTAAGCAATTTTGTGCATGGCATGGTTGTTGGTGCCAGACGGGCCGGTCTGAGTATTTCACAATCTGCTCAGTTACTGGGATTCACGCACAACCATTTCTAGGGTTTACAAAGAATGGTGTGAAAGGGAAAAACATCCAGTATGGACAGTCCTGTGGGCGAAAATGCCTTGTTGATGCTTATAAGTCAGTGGAGAATGGGCTGACTGATTCAAGCTGATAAAAGAGCAACTTTGACTGAAATAACCCCTCGTTTCAACCGAGATATGCAGCAAAGCATTTGTGAAGCCACAACGCGCACAACCTTGAGGCAGATGGGCTACACCAGCAGAAGACCCCACCGGGTACCACTCATCTCCACTACAAATAGGAAAAAGAGGCTACAATTTGCACGAGCTCACCAAAATTGGACAGTTGAAGACTGGAAAAATGTTGCCTGGTCTGATGAGTCTCGATTTCTGTTAAAACATTCAGATGGTAGACTCAGAATTTGGCGTAAACAGAATGAGAACATGGATCCATCATGCTTTGTTACCACTTTGCAGGCTGGTGGTGGTGGTGTAATGGTGTGGGGGATGTTTTCTTGGCACACTTTAGGCCCCGTAGTGCCAATTGGGCATTGTTTAAATGCCACGCCCTACCTGAGCATTGTTTCTGACCATGTCCATCCCTTTATGACCACCATGTACCCATCCTCTGATGGCTACTTCCAGCAGGATAATGCACCGTCACAAAGCTCGAATCATTTCAAATTGGTTTCTTGAACATGACTGAGTTTACTGTACTAAAATGGCCCCCACAGTCACCAGATCTCAACCCAATAGAGCATCTTTGGGATGTGGTGGAACGGGAGCTTTGTGCCCTGGATGTTCATCCCACAAATCTCCATCAACTGCAAGAAGCTATCCTATCAATATGGGCCAACATTTCTAAAGAATGCTTTCAGCACCTTGTTGAATCAATGCCACGTAGAATTAAGGCAGTTCTGAAGGCAAAAGGGGGTCAAACACAGTATTAGTATGGTGTTCCTAATAATCCTTTAGGTGAGTGTATATATACATTTTATTTTCATTTAGCCTATAATGATCCATTTGACTTACACCATGTTGACAATGACACTTTCATTCTTACTATTCAACTATAGTTTATGAGACATAATCTGTTATATTATAAATATACACACATATTTTTGTCTGTATTTATTTTGTTACAGGAGTTTCTTTTAGCTGAAGGATGCAGGGACTTTTTTAAATAAAGTTTTTAGCTCTTTATTTTTGAGAAATATACTTGTCATTGTGGTCGTATGAGGCTGCTACTTTCTGAAGTGTATTGTTGTTCTGCAGCATTTTGCCCATTCCCCCGTGTTTGAGAAAGAAAAACAAGCCCATAATGTTAAAATGACCCCAAATTTGGTTCAAATTGTGTGGAATCAGGTGAGTAAAAAGAAAACGCTATGAAGACACAGACTGTTTTTAGTCTGAAAAGATGGAATGCCAGTTTATTGGAAAATAAGTTTATTGGAATCAAGAACCTAAATGTTTAAGTAAACTTCATTTAGTCTCATGAAGTAGTAGTTTCCCCAGCTGAAGTAAAAATTGAGATAAACGGTGGTTCATTTACTATTATGTGGTGTTGTTTTTCCACTTGACCAAACCCGAATCAAACAAGAGAGAAAATATCATTAAGTGACTCATATTGAACAACATGAAATTCAGTGTTAATAAGGTTAATGTGCCCTTTTCAGAAATTATTTATAGGGTCCATATGTATTTTACATACTGACATGCTTTAATTATTGTCTATAAATAAGAAAAAATCCACAAAAACGATTAAATCTATATTTTGTAGATGCTTGTCATATTTTGATAATGGAGTCATTATACAATATACTGAACACAAAAATGATACCATTCCCTTGCTCTGACATGTCTTCACATCTGCTCCATAACGCAATATAAAACCTCATTGAAGAGGAGGAATTCTGGCACACAATTATATTACCCTGCTATTTCCATGACCACCAGAAGGACTTTCTTTTTCATTTGGAATGAATTTGTCTTTGGGTCTTTGGGCCCAAACGTCATTATAGAATTGCCTTTCAAGAATTCTGTGAACAACTAAACCGTGAACAACTTTGACTATGTTTTCAAAAAAATAAATAATAATATTTTAATTTACCACATTACAATTGCTAATAGAATTTGAAAGGTATCAAGCAAGAAATTTGTCCACTGAGCTGCCGATAATGGGTGTGTATAAACATTTTGCAAGTGCTTTTATTGTGGGCTGAAGTCAGGGAGGTCATAAATTTGTGACGCATCCCAGAGTAGAAATGGCACTGCTTTTGAGACCACATATTCAGGGCATTTCTGTCACAATTAGGGATTTATCCTCAAACTTTCCTACACAAGTTTATAGAACTTGATTTTTTCTGACCTGTTTTCTTGACTCCCTCATAGATTTGACGTGGAACATCCATGTGAAGTGGAGAATCACTTGGTCAAGCATCTGTAGCTCTCTTAACACAATCTTGCCTATTGAACATCTCTAAACCCTTAGAAGAACCCTGATCTTTTGGAAGAGTTCAACTAAACAAACATTGGCTTTGATTTGCTGTGTTTATAGTTGAAGGAGGACACGCTGTATAATATGCATTGAGCTTTGTTTGAATTCCCAAGCAAACAATGTCAGTGAATGAAGGGGGAAAGTGATGTCTCATTTTAAATCTCAATATCAGTTCAAGATCATTTTCTCTTTTTAATCTTTCAAATGGAAGTTTCATGAATTTGGCAAATGCCTGGTAATGTTGTAAAGTAAAGTAAAGTGAAGATAAATAATTAGTTTCTGCCAGTGTCAAACATGATTCCGTTGCAAGAAAAACAGGCTAGGTCTCTCCAGGCCTGGTTGAGGCAGCTTTCTTTTTCAGTGCATTTGGAAGGGATGAAAGCTCAGTGTGATCCCAAAGGTCATCTGGTGACCCTGTCTCTGTTTTTACAAGCGGAGGCCTGATCCTTATTTCTGCTCTTGGAAGTTGGTGAGCAGATCGGCTGCTGTTGTCTTAGTGAGGTGGGCCACACTCTCACAGTGAGGTGCCCGCTGTCATCACTGTGACCTTTGAACTCACTGATGGTCAGATCCAGGACTCCTGAGGCTGAAGGCAGTATTGTAGATGACCAAGGATTGAAATTCATATAGGGGTCAAAGATTAAGATCTGTGGGCATATTTGTATTTATTTACTTTTATTTTAGCTCTCTGTGATTTCTATTAGGGCAGAACAAGATATTACTCTTGGTCAATTTTTCTTATCTCACAGTTTGTTAATTTTCTCACCAATCTAATTTTTTCCGGCCATGGCAGAATTTTCAGCCGCCATTACTCCGTTATTCAGTGTCACATTTGGTGTTCAAAAGAACAGCATTCATTTGAAATATAAATCTTTAATAACATTATAAAAATCTGTTACTTTGATCCATTTAATGTGTTCTTTGCTAAACAAAATCATTAAAAATCTTACTGAGCTCATATTTTTGAATGGTGCCATATTTTAGCTCAAATATTCTCAAAATATTTTTATTTGTGGTCTCTGCTGAAATGAAAATCTGAGACTTTTTCGCTTAAAGTAAACCTGCGATCTCTCCTCATAATGCGCGAATCAGGTGAAGAGGTTTGAGTCTCCTGAGTGTGTTTATGCAAAATTTTACTTCATTCACCCCATGTAGAATTTTGGTCAAACTGTTAAGTCAGTCACAGTGCCTAAATGGATAACTTCCACCATACACACAAACAGACCTGTTTGAGACCAGTCACTCACCTGCCTTTTGGAAGTTAGACATAAACCAGATTACACTTTCTCTTCCTTTCTGTGCCCTTCTTATGCCTCTACTGCCACCAGGGCTGCAAGTGGAAATGTTATCATTGGGGTTTGTGTCTCCCCTTTGTCCTTGCCTTCCCCTCGGGCTCTTGACCATAATTGAATTAAACATTCGTTTAAGAGGATCACACAGGAAGAGACAGGCTGGTCACAGACAGGTCAGGGCAAAAGAATGCACCCAAACTGAACTGCCTCTGTGTCAAGGAATTCAGCTTCTTTTTGGAATTGCACAATATTTTAAATATAAATACGTTACTTGAATATATCCTTTTGTCTGGTAAATGATAATAGCCTCCATTGTAAGAAGAGAATGTTTTATTACATTAATGTATTTGGCAGATGAACATTTTTTCAATGTCTTTAACCCACACAAATTGATCCTGTATATTGTGGTATATCTTTAGAATCCATAGAATCAAACTACACTGTTGTAGTTTGCATCTATGATATGGTAATCAGTAAACCTGTTATGCCCAAATTGTTAGATATAACATACATATACATGTCGATTCAAGGTGTTAAGACATTTCTTGATAATGACTCGTTTCTGGTGAGGTTGGACAACATTACGAACAATTGTCAATTACAGTCATCCAAATTAAAAAAATAAGAAATGTAACTTTGCAGTGTAATTTTATTGTATTAATGTCAACTTTTACTTTCATTCAAATTATTACTGATGTAGTTTTATGATAGAAATATAATATTTAGAATTGTTCTATGCATTGTTTTTAGTTTTGAATCACAGGCGGCCCTGCTTCATTTCATAGTGGAAAAGATGCGGGGTCTGAAAGGGTTAAAGCAACAGAGAAGTCAGTAAGGTGTCCTTTTTTAAGCTCTTTCTGGCTGTGTTCTTGTGGGAGATATAGTTAAAATTGGTTTATTGAATCCGGACCATCTGATTTTAGTCTCTCTTTGAAATCTTTTACATAAATCTGAGTTCTGCCATGGAATTCTGGCTATGATAGTTAATTTCCAGTAATTTCCAGACTCTAGTCTCAAGCAGGTTTCCAACGACCTCATTAGTTTTGGAAAACAGCAATTTTCTAAGGGACCTTGGTTTTTTCCCTCTCATTTTAAGATTGCCCTGTTGTCTTGATTCATTAGTATCCTCATTACAATAGCATGTCTTCTATTATTGTATATTAGTCTACGGTCAACGTTGATCCTGGTAAAAATATATGTCTGATTACAGAAGAAAAGATTGATTTAAATGTCTTTGTTTTTGTCTAACGGCATGCTCAAAAGAATAAATATTTAAGGCTGATGATTTTTATTTATATATTTAAATTCTCTACCTTTTATATTTTTAATTATGGGGTTCAAAATGTAAAACCAATAAATTTGTTAAGTGAGTAATTCATCATAAGTCCACTTTATAAGATGATAAATTACAAAATCAGGAAAAAAAATGTTCTTTCTTGATCCTGGTGAATGTTGAGCTGAAATCATCTGCTCTTTTTGTGTAGTGGTGAGAAAGACGCCTGTCTGTCTTGCATCTGTAGTAACACTGAAGGCTTGTGGACTCTTTCTTTTGGTCCTGCTGTGGGATAATTACCATGACCAAAAGAACATTTATTTTGAAAAAGAGAAACAGTTGTTAAAAGCTCTCAATGACAATCTCAATTTACATGGATTTCCACATGAAAAAAATTCAAAAGTGATGCCACAGAAAAAGGCTTTTAGGATTTAGTGAGGAGTTGGATATGGAGATTTGGCCAAGTGGCATCAGACCGGGGTGTTTCAATACTGTGCTCTTACTTGTTCACCAGTTTAACAAGCGTTGGACCACATCACTGACTTTGCTGGGTTAATTTCAGTGGACCAAATGCAGTGATATTATTGGGTCTAGACTGAGGGAAAGACAAAAAAAAAACAGGTCTTCCCAGAGTGCGGACACAGTGAAATGTTGCTGCTCCATTTTAGGAGCTTCTGTTGGAAGCCCAACAAGCTGCAAATTTTATGGATATCTTTGCCTGTGTTTTAATGATAGAGTGGGTGTTTCTGACATAAAACACTGCTATTAAACTCTTCATGATGGTAGAAGCTGTTGGCCATGGTTAGTGGCAGTTTTTTATTCTTACAAGCAGTTAAAGTATACTTTTCGAAGCAATCGTTTTGTTTGTTGGGGTTTATAAACTGGCTGGAGTGAATTTAGTGTGTGACATCAAGGTTGTCTGGTGACTCAAAATGGACCACAACTCTTTCTGGTCAGCCACTGCAAATGGTGCTGACATCATTTTGCCATCATGTCATCACAGATTTTTTTTAAATAAGCAAAAGACTGTCTGGATACACTTTGGGTCTGTAAATTATCGCTTACAATTCCTCAGCAATTTTACAGTATATAGCATATTGAGCATATATGGCCCCAAAAAGTATCTTGACACAAGTCATACTTAAAAATGTATGATTTAAAATGACTTTTTGCTCATAAAACTTTAGAGGATCTTTAGTTAATGCATTCTGTCGAATTTCATACATTTTTAATGTTTTATTTAAAGTTATACTATACACTGTAAAGCATAACCAAAATTAAAACGTTGGGTAGCCTACATTTATAAACTGAATCTCCAAATGCCTTCAGATTCATTTCAAACACCTGTTGGTTTTCTAATTATGATATAGTCACTTAAAATAATATTAATAACTCTAAAGGTCAGTAACGATATCATTTAAAAATTGTTCAAAGAATAGCAGAGTCCTTACTATGTGTAAAACTAATGGCACAGAGGAATATCGTTGGCATCACTTTCGCAACAATATTTTCCAGCTGATGAATGATCAAAAACATTGATAGCCAATCAGAATCCAACAGCCTTTAAAGAGCTTGCACATTTTCAAGGACAACTACAAAATTCCAGCATGTGCATACCCTTATAAAAATAAATAAACTTCAAGTTCAAGTAAAATTTAAGTATATTTTAAGTGTACTTAATGTAGTAAGTATACTAATATCAATGTACTACTTGTAAGTGTACTATTTCAATGCTACTTGGGATTAAATTGGTCAACTTTTTAATATATAAATGTATACTTTTAATCAGTATTGGGGAAAGTTACTAAAGGTATATTGTTTTACTCCCATAAAAAGTAACTAATTGCATTACTTAGTTACTTTTAAAGAAAAGTAATGCATTACGTTACTTTTGCTTTACTTTTTTTTCACCTGGGCTGAGCTTGTTCTTTTTATAGCAAAAAAAAGTTCTATTTTTGAGCAAATGTAAAGGCCCTTTCACACCAAAATTGAAATAATGAAGCAGAAGGAAATGCAAATTCACTAATTCATTACAAACAAAACCTTTAGCTGTGCTGCCATCCTGAATGGCAGAAGAATAGGATGCAGGAGAAGAAAGTTTAACACTTACTTTTTTGAAAAAGCAACTGAGATATTTTGTTGTAAATTTAAAAGTACTGTAATGCATTACGTTATAGTTGCTTGAAAAAGTAATCTGATTACGTTACTCAAGTTATTTGTAATGAGTTACCCCAACACTTCTTTTATACTTTAAGTGTAACAATGAACTTTAAATACACAACGTTTACAATTACGTTTTTCTTTTGTACTGTAACTTTACTACAAGTGAACTTATAGGTATACTGATAGTTTACTAGTTAAATACTTAATACTAGTTAATACTTAATACATAGTTTATGAAAGTACACTTTAAAGTATAATCCGTAAAATAGTTTAGTAGTTTTACACTACTTGTAAGTTTTCTTTATGTGAACTTAACATCATACTTATAGTTTATTATTTATATATTATTTTTCACTTTAAGTTTACTACTATGCCCCCATTTGGGTATTAATTTTGAGATACCCTTGTAGCTTTGAAGTACATTTCATGCATTGAACTGCACAAAAATTTACATACTTAGAATTAGGAACATATCTGCTTTCTTTATAAATCAATATTTTCAAACATTGTAAGTTTATGGTATGGAAAAAAAGATTGTATAGGCTGCTCAATCAAAAGACTAAACACAACTACAAGCCAAGTATACTTCGAATACCTCATTAAACTTTTAAGTACATCTCGATCAAAAGATTGAGTACAAGTATTGGCCAAATATTACACTTTTCAGTCAATAAAATTCAAGTATACTGTAATTTTAAGTATGTTTCTAAGAAGTAAATAAAAAGTAGGCTGAAAGTATACTTTTTTTTAGTTTAAGTATAATAGCATACTTGCAAACTTCTTTTTTTGAAGGGTTTGTGCAAACAGGCCTTAGTACTAATAATTATTAGTGTTGATGTAAAACTTAATTGTTTCATTTTACAGCTTTTTCCATTTAAAGTTCAAAGCGAAGTTCATTAGTTATTGGCTTAGACAGACATAAGGCAAGAACAAAAGCATTTATAATATAGCTACAATAGATGTGGGATGGATCAAATTATTTGTATTTATTGTTTGTGTCATAAAAATATCTTCTCCTGTTTGATTCTGTCTAACAGATGCTGTCTCTGGCAGTGTATTACAAAATACAGTCTTATAAACAATGGTTCCAGGAAATTCAGTCTCTGCTCTGAATTTTAGACTGTGTGACATGCATCACCTGCACCTGAGTCAAGTTAACCCAGAATGTTTTGAAATGCTGTTGTTCGGAAGCTCGCCTGGACCACACTGTGCGGCTCATGCAGTTATTGTGGGCTCAGTTGCCAA
Organism: Gobiocypris rarus; assembly: GCA_023029165.1. Lineage (NCBI taxonomy): Eukaryota > Metazoa > Chordata > Actinopteri > Cypriniformes > Gobionidae > Gobiocypris > Gobiocypris rarus. The sequence goes on along the minus strand of CM040912.1, from coordinate 39,771,077 downwards.
AGTTTTACCAGAGCTGTCAGGCTTGCAATAGCGCCAGCTCCCATGGCAGAGGTCATCCAAAGCAGGAAACAAAGGGAGTCTGTCTGCCACTAACATACCAGAATGTCCTGGAAGGGACAGAAAGAAGCTCTTTCAAATAGGGTCCTAATCAGAGTCATGTTCCTTATTTAATTTAGGAGGACACTTGCATGGAAGAACTTGCCCTTTCTTCACAGCTCCATTCATTCACAGAGGACAGCAATAATGAACACTTGGTTCTACTACACCCATCTACCATAAAACTATATTCATCCCAGATGGTACATATTCTTCACATATTCTTCACATGGCACACATTTATTTTAAGTTGTTTTCATTCATTTCATTAATTGCATTATTTCATTTTTAATGTTTAAGAGTTCAGGGTAAGAGCGCAATCTTGAGTGTCAGGTGAGTGAGAGCTGCTTAATATAATTTGTATATTCATTTTTGTTTTCTAAAATTCTAAAATCATAAAGTGATAGTTCACTCTCAAACCCATATCTTTCTCTTTTCCCAAAAACACAAGGACAGAAATTTCAATAAATAAAAAGAAGAAAGTCAAAGCTTTGGATTGACGTGAGGGGACGTGAGGTTTTAGATTATTATGGTCTTCACATTAAGAAAAAAATGGTTCTGCACTCCAAAAAGAGTTTTTGACAGCGGTGCCATATAGAATAACCATTTTTGGTTCCCCAATTAACCTTCCAGTGCAAAGTTATTAAAAGAACCATTTTTTTTCAAAGTGTGGAAAACATTTAAATAAAGAACCTATTTGTGGAATGGACACACCAATCCACACCAGACACCAGGACACACCAATCCAATGTCAAAGAACAAGCGGCGGCGAAAGCTGATTCCATTGGCGCATCTCGGCCAAAAATCAAAAGGACTAAAGCACATAAACTAGCACGTGCGTTCTGCGCCTGCGTGTAAGTAGATCTGTCTATATCAGCAGGTATCAATAATCTATTTTAGTCATAAAACGGGAAACCAAAACTAGGATATACAAACTATAAACAAAGCAGTGCTTGCGTTTTGAATATCAGTCACGCTGATCACTTTCTTCAATCCAGTCGGATCATGTTATTGTGAAAGTATTAGTGCATTCGAATGCTCAGGTAGGATGACCTAAAATTATAACAGCCGTCTGTCTGTTCATCTGGATTCTTTGCTCACTTTCATCACATTCACTTTTATTCTTGTGCACTGACTCATTCGCTAAGCTGAACAGCCAATCAGAGCTCTCTATCACCAACAACCCTATGCATGCTGAATCGGCCCAAAAAAAACAGACTGCACCTGACAAGCGCCAATGGTGTGGAACACACAGAAAAAACTATGTTGACCAACGCTCAAAAACGTACCTACGACAGTCAACTGTCGGCTTGGTGTGTCCGGGCCTTTAAAGAGTGTGTTCACTGATAGATTCTGTGGGGACCCAAATATGGTTCTTGAATGGGACTGTTGTGAAAACCCCCTTTTAGAACCTTATTTTTAAGAGTGTAAATGATGGCAGAATTTACATTTTTGTATGAGCTATTCATTCTAATATGCAACAAACTTACTTTGTCCTTTCGCAGTGTGAACAGCTGGAGGGATCTTTTTCTTTTCTTTTCTCACTGATATGATAAAAATAGCCTTTGGCTGGTGCATCCTGCTGAAATAATGCAGGTAGTGAAGAGAGAGATCGCTCAACATAGCTAAAGTCATTTCGCTTAGGTGCAAGTGATTCCAATTATAGCTACAAGTGCTGTTTACTGGCTGAGGTCGAAGGGTCATTTGTGACCATGTCTGATCCTCAAAGTAGCAAAGAACACTGGAACAGGGCCCTTGGAGAAACCGCTTATATTGCGTTACAATTTGTATTTTCCAATATAAAAGAGATGTTCAACTGTAATTGCTTCATAGAGACATCTATTGTATCAAACCACATCCTCCAGAAAAAGAAAAGTTTCAGGGACTGAGATTCAGTTGACCTTTCACCCCTGCTTCCCAAAAGAACTCCAAAACCCACTTCCTCCTTGAAATACAACCAACATTCCCAAACAGCACTAGAACAATGTCAACCAATTAATCAGATTAATATGTGACCTCAGAGCACAAGAGGCAAGAAAAATCAATTTGTTTTAGCATGCAGAGAGTTCCGCCAGTGAGGCGGGAGAGGTGGGATAGCCAGAGAGAATAGAGGAAGCCGGGGTAAGAGTCTGCCGTGCCTGAAGGCTACGGGCCTTCCTGTCAACAACAGAATGTGATGTGGCAGTCGCAGAGGACCCGGGGCATTACAGCGGCAGAGTTTGAAGAACTCCCTCGAGCTTATCCTGTCCACTTAGCCGCCAATATAACAATTTCTGTATAGAGCTATTGTTTAGTGATGTGACATGTATGCGATGCGTTGATGATCTTTAGGGCATTTAAAAGATGATTTTTACGTTTAGAAATGTTCAAGCTTTGTTTTATGTAGAGTTATCTTGCTATTGTAAATGCAAAGGAGTTCAGCTGGAGCAGACAGATCAGGTCATTTTAGAATATGCAAGGTTATTTATTATTGAATCATCTTTTGAGGGGGGAAATGCAAAAGATAGTGGCAACTCACAATGTAACTGTCTTGCAGAGTGACTTAATATCAAATAATCTAGAAATTTAATTACTTATAGTTGTGAATTTACATCTCCAATGTTACTATATATAACGATATAACATCTTGTAATTGCTACTTTGTGTTTTTTCTCATTTGCAATAATATATCTCGCAATATGACTTTACATCTTGCAATTGAAGACTTGAGATGTAAGTCTGTCTGAAATGTTTCTTTTAAATGAGCATTTCGTTTTCTGTGTTTAGGTTCAGTAATTTGACTTAAATCGCAATGAAAAGGTTATATTGGTCAGTTATTGAAATGACTTATTTTCTGAAATGTCACCGATAAGAGTAAAATTACACATAAAAATGCTAATTTAAAAGAAAAATGTCTGACTTACTTAGAAGTTTTTGCATCTGAAGTCTTCAACTACAAATTTGTTTCTTATAATTACAACTTTCTTCGTTTTTTTATGTTACTACTTATGCCGCAATTACCTTTTTATTATCTTAAAGATTAAGAGAGCGTTTTTACTCTGACTTAGAAACAAGGTTCCATAATTTCTCTCTGTCTCAGGACAGGAAAATTAAGCAGAACAGCATGTGGTGCCCTAGCATACCACTTTGCCCTCTTCCTTTCCTCAGTAACTGTTGTAACAAGCCCCACTTCCTGCTTGGGAATCAGTGGCAGTGATTTGAAATAAAATTTTACTGCCAGTCAGAAAAACCAAGCCTTCGCCGTACACACACAGACACAACAGGCTATACTTTACGCGCTGCCTATTACTGTAATGAGCTATACATCTAGAAACACATGTTTTCACTGTACACCTTTATGATTTATTAAAACACTGACCAGTAGTTTAGAACTTTATATTGCCATAATGACTGCTTTTTGCCAGAAAACTTGTTATAGTATTTTTTTTATTTATTATTATTAATAGATTGGTCGTGTTTTACACCTAGATAAATGAAGTTGGGCTCCTCTTTGAATCTTCTCAAGATAACATGTTAATTCACCAATTAAACACATGGAGATTCCTTTAATGGCATAATTCAGACTTTGCACGTGAGTCTGTGTGAAATCAAAGCTGTCTACATTCGTTAGCTGGATGAAAGTTTAGTCAAATGTTAATTTAATATGTTGCACAAGTTAATTGGACTTGTAAGTATGAAACCCGATTACAGAAGACGCGCTCAGATGCGGGCCGTCTGTGTGTGTACAGCAGCAGAGTCATTAGTAGATTACGCCTGTGTTGGGGGTGCAGGGGCTGTGCTCGAGTGTAGCCGGTCATCCTGGCCATGTGCCCATTAAGACTTGTGACTTGCGCTCAAAGGTAACGATTGTGACTGGGAGACAAAGGCTCCACTCAGCACACTTACTTTTATTTTCTCCCTTACATCCATGCACTCTGCCCTTCAATTGCTAATTCAATAACCGCTAATCACACAATTAAAATCACATGCACCCAGCAAGTAAATAAGGCCTCTCGATGGGCCAGAAACCCGCAGACTGAAAACTGTTGTTTTCCTCTGAAACATTCTGCCGGTGGAATGTTAAGGGAATGGCTTCAAGTCATTGTTCTATGTATAGCACCAGTCGGTACAAAAACATCCCAATCGGTACAAAACTATTAAACTTAAAGACATAAGGTTTGCTTTAAATGCTCATTAAGCTACCAGAATGTCACACCAGCGCAGATAACCTTTAGTTTCCACATGCTTCTCAACGGCATTTCTGCAGTTATTTATTTATATATTTTTAAGTCCCTGTGTCTCTTAATTTACTATTTGTTCGCAAGTTTGGGGTCAGTAATTTATTTGAAAGACGTCTTATGTTTGCAAATGGTGCATTTATTTGATCAAAACTAAACTAAAAGCACTAACACTGTGACATATTATTACAACTTAAAAAAGTTTTCTATTTGAATCTATTATAAAATATAATTTATTCCTGTGATGGCAAAGCTGAATTTTCAGCAGCCAGTGTCACATGATCCTTTGAAATCATTGATACTTTGATTGATCTATTGATTTGGTGCTCAAGAAACTTTTCATATGATTATTATTAATGTTGAAAACAATTGTGATGTTGAATATTTTTGTAGAAACTGTGGTATTTTCTTCAGGATCCTTGAAGTATGAATATAGAGTTCAAAAGAACAGCACAAAATATAAATGTTTTGTCTTTACTGTCATTCTTTATGAGTATAATGTGTCCTTGCTGAATTTTTTATTTTTAAATTTTAGTTACACTTTATTTTAAGGTGTAGTTACATTGTACTTACTCAAAAAAGGAATTACGTATTAACTTCATGTACTTACTATAGAGTTACGGTTAGGCTTACAGTTAGTTACTTTGCATAACTTTGCTAATTATGCATAATGTACTGTTATTACTATAGTAAGTAGGGGAGAGCGGTGCACAACCTAACACTTTTTGACTTTCTTGGGGTAGAGAGTATTTATTTTTTCCCTTATTAATTTCACATATGTCTAGTACAATTATGTAATTTTGTTTCATTAATACCGTGTATACTTTTTCTTGATTTACCCTGAAAGAATAGAAGTGAAATGTGACAACATGCCCCATTTTTTAGTTTCACAACAAACACATTACTAAATACAGCTATACAGCATAGTTCAAAAAATAATAACGATGAATCATTTCTGAATATTGACTCTTATTCATTATTCACCCTTTTCTCATGGTTTCTCAAAATAATTAATAAAAGTATATATAATAGTGTAGTTCTAATAGGGGCTAATACATAACAGATATAAAATTACAATAATATCAGATTTGTCTTATTTTAAATAAACACAAAAAAACAGAGATGAAAAATAAACTTAAGAAATTTATTTTTTGCTATGGTTTAATAAATGTTCAGTGATATCTTCCAAAGATTTTTAATTTTAAATTTTTTCTCTAAATAATGTTGATATGGCATCTATTAAATACACAAAGTTCCGTCATCCTGGCATGTGTGGAAAGTGTTAAAACATGCGTGTTACAACTAACCCCGCGTTAGGTTGTGCCCCGCTCTCCCATGCACCTTAAAATAAAGTGTTACCATACTTTCTTTAAAAGAAAATAATCTTACTGACCCCAAACTTTTGAATGGTATGTATAACATACAGTATATAAACTTTAGTGCTAGTTCACAGATTTTTCAAATGCATAAGTATGACTGAGGCTTGCTAAAGGCTAGGACATAAAGCTCACAAAAAGCCATAAAATGCCTTAAAAACCACAGTTCTAGTGAGAGATTGCTGGGAGAAAAAGAGAGGAGGAAAGGGAAATGGGGCTTGGCATGTTGACTCAGGAGAAAATCCCCCAGGACCCCTCAATGGACAGCTATTGAAGTTTAATTGCTTGCCTGTCTTGCCTGTTTTGGAAGTTATCACAGGTTCAAGTGAAGTAAATAGCAGTTGCTACCTGGAGGTAGCAAAAAAAAAAAAGACAAAGGCTGAGCACAAGGTTAGCGACACCTGTCTGTAATGAGCATTCAGCCCAGTCCTTCACCATAACTTCAGCAATTACCAGGCAATGTCCTGATGTTTTTCAGGAAACATTGCACATGACAACAGCTCTGAAAATTTCCACAGTCAGCCCCATTTCCCATTCCCACAGAGAGTGTCTGAGCTTTGTAGCATTACCATTTGCATAATTCACTTTGATGGCAAGATATTAGCCCTCCATCTTTTCTCTCTTTTGTATCTGAAGATTACAAAGGGACTATTTCCAGCGCCACGCAGACTACCAGGAGGAGACTATCAAAGGAAGGGAGCAGGCTTTCAAGTTAGGACACTTCGATTGTGTTACAGATTGGTTCCAGGTGAGGCGGCTTTGGGAGGCTCAGCCAGAGGAAAATTGCCCTCCACGAAGTACCGGGTGAGAGGCAGAGGGGCTTCACGGTTGGGATGGCATTCCAGAATTCCAAAACTACTCACGTTTGGAGGGATTTGAAAGGATGAAGGCCGGGCCTCAAAAATCTTGTTGTGGTGATTGCCTACATATTAAAACTGAGGGGAGTTTTAAAAGCATGCTAAATAGCCTTTGATTGTCCCTGTGATACTGCTGAACAGATATTTTCCAGATCTGCTCCTTATTTTCGTTGCATGCTTTTTTCATGTGGTTCTCGATAGTGACAATTGTCGGTATAATCCTACAATCTGCTGAAAAACAACTGCATATATGGTAATAATGTTGCTACTTTTTTACTGAGAGAAAATGAGCTTCATAAGAGATCTTGATCATTTTTACTTCATTTAGAATGCAGTTCCTTTACTAATAAGAAAAGTGTGAAATAGGTGTGATTATTTATATAAATATTCTTTTCCAACAGAGTTAATCTTACAATAAAGGTATAATTTGTTAACTAGGGCCTATATTATTTAACATGAACTAATATGAAATATAGTTAATTTCAATGTTTATTAATACGTTACTAAAATCAAAAGTTGCATGTGTTATTATTATTTAATAAACCTGAACTATCATTAACTAATAATGAACAGTTTTATTAAAGGGGTCCTATTATGCCCTTTTACGAAGTCTTGATTTTGTTTTTGGGGTGTACAAGAAGCATTCTTTTTCACATATTTTACATTATTACAGCACCTCTCTCCCCAGTATGGCTCGAACACAACGTTTAGTTTCTGTTTCAATGAAGCCCCTCCTTCCGAAATGTGATTGGTCAGCTGGCCCAGTTGTGATTGGCACCGCCTAGTGGCTGTTCAGGAAACGTCACACCCCTTCTTCTGCTCTGGCGTCCAGAACGGGTTTTTTACAGGATATTTCAGAGTGGTACGTTTTTTTTTGTGTCATTTTCTTATAGATTATAGATACGGTGTTATCCACCATTTAAAGGGTTACTTCAGCGATTAGCATTAAGCTTTGTATCAGTAGAAACCCGGGAGTATATTCAAATTATCGTACTTTCCCCCCTCATATGACCCTGAGATGAGAGAATTATGTATTTTATTTCTGGAAAAATTCCTCCGATGACACAAATATCGTCATTTTGCATCATCGGAGGAGTTTTTGTCCAGTAGCTAAAGACTACAGCCAGCAGGAGGCGCTGTTTCCGCATGTTTTCAACATCGCACTCACAGCACTCGGCTCGGGAGCTGCGGAGATTCATGTAAACGGAGCGGTGGAGAGCAAAGGGAGTGTTTCAACTTTTCAAATGAATTCCTATGAAAGTTAAGCTTCCAAAGACATGATCTGAAAATGCGCCAGACTGATCACGCGCTGTGAATGCAGCCGCAGCCGCGAATCCCGCGATTACCTCAGCTCATGTGATGAATGTAATCCGACTTCTCCATTCAGCTTTGCTGACATTCAATCGACTCACTCATAATATATTGAACAGACACGTTCAGTTTTTAATTGTAGCATCTCTAACTGAACTGATTTTATGAAAATGAACACGGTGGGCAAGTAACCCATGTCATGCCTTTTGTTTGACTTTGGTTGACTTGTTTTGTATTAAAAACACTTTTCTTTTATTGGTCGAATGAAATATGCTAATTTTTTGAGATAGGAATTTGGGGTTTTCATGAGCTGTATGCCAAAATCATCAGTATTAAAACAATAAAAGACCTGAAATATTTCAGTTGGTGTGCAATGAATCTAAAATATATGAAATTTAAATTGTATCATTACATTATGGAAAATAATGAACTTTTATCACAATATGCTAATTTTTTTAGAAGGACCTGTAAAATGTATAATTTGTAACTATTAATAGAAAACACAGCTAGAAATAATAAGACATACTTACAAGTTGTGATCCATAAATAATTGTCCCGACAAAGTGGGAACTGCTCCATTTCAGGAGAAGCTTTTGTGCGTAGCCTGCATACTCTTATTTCTGGAAGCTGTTCTCCGTAAAATGTGCAGCGCACAGACAAACGTTGTGGATTCTGTTAAATAAAATTTCAGTGTCATTGTATAATTTGCACAGAGGATGATATGTCTAACTTTATGTAAACTGAATTTTACAGAAGAATATTTTGTAACATTTCATTAAAGCTATAATGCTTGCTTAGAGGCAGGTTGTTCTTGATCAGCTTTCAAAACCTAGTCTGGCTATAGTGAAATATGATCGATGGACATCACTTAACATTATTGCTTCTACTGTAATACACCAGCAGCGGTCATCTTCTTTCAATAGACTGGAGCCTCTCATGCCAGATTTCAGAGCCAAATTCGCCTGCTCAGTTAAACGCATCATAAACCAATTCTCACTGCAACAGTGCGGATCTCTAAATATCTAGAGCGCTGAATGTGTAGAGATGGGCTCCTGTGTCCGCTGCCGCCGCTCACCGCTCATCATGTCAGGCTGATCTAAAGCAGGCCGCCGGTGGGAGACATGTTGGAGTCCGCACTGTGCCAAACATAATTGAGCCTGCCAAGATCTTTCCTTTCATACACTTGATCTTCTAGCTCACTACACTGTATGTAAAATATACAGTATTATCAAGGAGTAAATTTATCTAAAAATCAAACAAATCTTTGAAACAGGTTCTTTTTACAATCTTTTTTTAAGAGCTAAGAAAGCACTTCTTTTTTTTGTTTATGTTAACTAATCTATATATACTCTCCTCAACTGTCCTCAAAAATGATTATACTCATTATCAAGTTAAAGCGGACAGTTGAGGTTAAATTTGCAAAAAGTGGGCCAGGAAAGATCCGGTCTTTAGGAGTTATTAACGTGGGAAAAAATGAAATCTTGTAATGGTTGGCTGATTCTCCACTGATTGAGTTTACACTAAGAGGAAAGATTGTTTCCACCTTCAGCGATGGATGAGGCACAGTGAAGTGGATCCGGCAGGACTTTAGCACACTGCCACGATCCCTCCGCCCTCTGCAGAGGCCACACAGAACAAATAAGCTGTTATTCCACTGTTGTTTGAAAGGCTTGAGGAGGGATTGGTCCTGTAATGAAAAGAAAATAGAGATGATGTTCCCATGACGGATATGGTATAGCGAATAGTGCCGGGCTGCACTACAGTGTTCAGTTCACACCTCTAATTCTTCGGAGTCCCCGACAACACTCGTCCAAACTCCCTCACCCCCTCAGCTGAAAACCTCATTGCCTGACTCACTTTCCCAACAACATGATCCGGCCCAGAGGCCCATGCCATCACTTCCTGTGCCTGATTTGTTTGGGAACTTTAATCCATGCCCCTGCCCAGCAATGCTTTGTTTGTCTTGCAGAACAACCAGCAAGCATGAGCTGGAAACCCAGAGGCCTCTGAAACTCTCAAGCAAGATATCCAGGGATAGAAGTTAATGTCTTCAAAATATAATTTCTGGTGACCTCTTTTAGAGATTTTATGTGAAGAAAATTAATTTCTGCTCTCATTTTTGAAGGCTCATTTTCTTTTAAAAACATTTGGGTGTTTCTTCAACATTGGGCAGTTTTAAATTCATTTGAATAATAGAAATACTTTTACTATTTAAATGTATATACTTTTCATTTATGTTCCAAACTTTCTAAACTATAAATATGAATTACGTGTTAAAATATTATAATCTAAACAGAGTGAAATCATTTACAGAAATAATATTTATTTTTATCAGTTATGAAGGCTCTAGCAAATATAGGCAATATTGTGGAAATTGGTGGAATATAGTAAAAATTTCATGACTATTGAAAAGAAAAGAAAAAGTATTTTCTAGTCTACATGCAGGGCTGAAATTGACAAAGTTAAAGAAATGCTCATTAATGGAAAAAAAATGCTACTGTGGGTATGTGGAGTTCATGTGGACACCCAAAAACATTTTAAAGGGACACTTGTACGTCTCATCTATCACATTTGTTCACAACAGGCCCATCATAAGGTTCCGCAAGGGTGTGTATTTGTGTATTTATGTGTCAGAGGTCACTTAACTTCAGTATGGCCTTAAGCTGATCCACATGTCAGGGGACTAGCTGCATTGAGAATCAAAACCAGAGTATGAGAGGAAGTTCTCTGTTTATGCTTTTCGTAGACCTTCTTTTTCACTTTCAAAGGAAAAAAGCTCTGCTGGCAAGCGGGTCATCCTGTGCATTCTCTACGCTGCACAGATTGCCGCTGGCCTGGCTGAACAGTGCCATATTTAAAACTCTCCTCCACTCTTTGGGGTCTGAACTCAGGGGCCCTCGAAAGACTTATCTTTCATCATGGTGTCTGAAAATGTAGTGATTAGACATTTACATGCAGATCATCCTTGATCCTCATCAGCATGTTGTAATTGGATTTAGTTCTCATTTGTGTACTCTGATGATTATGTCAATGACATCCATATGCATATAACCTATATTTTTAGAACAATTAGATATATAATATGCCTCAGAACCTCAAGCAATAGCTGAGACAAAACAATGAAGGCATGATGCCATTATGTACATATGGTGAGGATGTTTTGCAGAATTTTGATTGATGTGAGGAGCCTGTCAGAGTATGTAATGGTTGCTGGCATTTTTTTTCTCTGAGATGATCCACATTTTATCTCCTTTTTCCAACATGATCTGGGAGACTGCACTTATGTTTATTTGCTGATTGTTAGTTTTGTGTTGCCATGACAACAGCATGACTTCCTTATGTCGGCTTGGCGACGTTATTTTTTTTCTCTTTTTTTCTAGTGCAATAGCAAAAAATGTCTCACTCACTTATTTTATAATTTTAAAACATTTTGAATAACCATTTTTAGTATTTATCATGATAAATAATTTTAAAATACTTTGTTATTTATTGTACAGCTGATGTAGGTCACATTAATAAGGATAACCAAGTGATCTATTAAACGTTTCATATTCATTTCAACATTGTCATTTCATATTCGTCTGACTTTAATGTCACCAAAGTAACGTTATCCAGCGGGATATAAAAAATTAGGATTTGTCGAGGATTTTGAACATCAATTAGACAATTTTAAAAGCATAAACACATGATTTTGTCTTTATGAGTTTATAACTGTTAAAATTCCAGATTTTTTTTGCAAAATAAAATGTTCAGCAATGTAATTATTTTAAAGTATTTTTTATTTTTTTATAAACAAATCATGTCATGTAAAAAAGAAAGGACACCCTATTGAATTCTGGTTTTATGTATAAAGACATAATAAAAAAACTATCTGGTCCTTAAAATTAGGTAAATACAACAATATAACAACACATGCCATATTACACCATGTCATTATTTATTGAACAAAAACTTGTCCAAAGTGGACACCCTTTACACTGTTCAATTAATTAAATGCCTTTGATTAATTGACCATTAGCAAGCGTGACCAACTAAGCAGAAGTTTTGGCAGTTTGCTTGTTTGGAGTATTCAGGTATGTGTTAACACAATGCCAAGGAGGAAAGACATCAGCAATGATCCTAGAGAAGCAATTGTTGCTGCCATCAATCTGAGAGGGGTTATACTGCCATTTCCAAACAATTTGAAGTTCATTATTCTACGGTAAGGAAGATTATTCACAGGTTGAAAACATTCAAGACAGTTGCCAATCGTCCCAACAATTTCACTGCTGTAAAACGTAACACAGCATCTCAGCACAAACACCTTATACCAGCTGTCCATCACGCTGATTTTTTGATAGTTTTGCAGCCACAGAACCTGGGCACCTTGCAGTCTTGAGTCAACATGAACTCTTCTTTACACCAAAGTATTCGAGAGTCAAATGTGAGATTGTCTGTCCAACAGCTAAAGCTTTGCTGATATTATTGGGTCATGCAACAGGACAATGATCCCAGGCACACCAGCAAATCTACAACAGAATGGCTGAAAAAGACAAGAATCAAGGTGTTGCATTGGCCCAGTCAAAGTACAGACCTCAACTCGACCATGTTACGGCGGGAATTTAAGAAAGCTGTGCACAAACAAATGCCCACAAACCTCAATGAACTAAAGCAGTGTTGTAAAGAAGAGTGGGCCAAAATTCTTCCAGAACGATGCGAGAGACTGATACTGTCATACAGAAACGATTCCTTTAATTTATTGCTGCTTAAAGTGTCTCTACAAGCAATTTAATCATAGGGTGCAGTAGTTTATCACCCATGACTTTTCAATTTTGGCTTTATTTTTGTTGAATAAATAATGATACAGTGTAATATGTAATTTGTTGTTGTTCATCTGAGAGTGTATTTACCTCATTTTAAGACCTGCTTTTATGATGTTCTGATACGTAAAACCATAAAATTGTAAAAGGTGTCCTTTCTTTTTTTTACATGACCACACACACACACACACACACACACACACACACACACACACACACACACACACACACACACACACACACACACACAAAAATATTGGCAAAAGTTTTAGAATGGCAGCCTTTACATGTACATGAACTTTAATGACATCCCATTCTTAATCCGTAGGGTTTACTATTGAGTTGGTCCACCCTTTGCAGCTATAGCGGCTTCAACTCTTCTGGGAAAGCTTTCCACAAGGTTTAGGAGTGTGTTTATGGGAATTTTTGTACCATCTTCTAGAAGCGCATTTGTGAGGTCAGGCACTGATGTTGGCTCGCAGTCTCCGCTCTAATTCATCCCAAAGGTGTTCTATCGGGTTGAGGTCAGGACTCTGTGCAGGCCAGTCAAGTTCCTCCACACCAAACTCGCTCATCCATGTCTTTATGGACCTTGCTTTGTGCACTGGTGTGCAGTCCTGTTGGAACAGGAAGGGACCATCCCCAAACTGTTCCCAACAAATTTGGAGCATGAAATTGTCCAAAATGTCTTGGTATGCTGAAGGATTAAGCGCTTCTTTCACTGGAACTAAGGGGCCAAGCCCAACCCCTTAAAAACAACCCCACACTATAATACCCCCTCCACCAAACTTTACATTGAGCACAATGCAGTCAGGCAAGTACCGTTCTCCTGGGAACCACCTAACCCTGACTCGTCCATTTGATTGCCAGACAGAGAAGCGTGATTTGTCACTCCAGAGAACACGTCTCTCTATAGTCCAGTGGCGGCGTGCTTTACTCCACTGCATCCAACGCTTTGCATTGCACTTGGTGATGTAAGGCTTGGATGCAGCTGCTCGTCCATGGAAACCCATTCCATGAAGCTCTCTACGCACTGTTCTTGAGCTAATCTGAAAGCCACACAAAGTTTGGAGGTCTGTAGCTATTGACTCTGCAGAAAGTTGGTGACTCCTCAGCATGCGCTGACCCGCTCTATGATTTAATGTGGCCTACCACTTCGTGGCTGAGTTGCTGTTGTTCCCAGTTGCTTCCACTTTGTTATAATACCTCTAACAGCTGACCGTGGAATATTTAATAGTGAGGAAATTTCACGAATGGACTTATTGCACAGTTGGCAACCTATGGCAGTACCACGCTTGAATTCACTGAGCTCCTGAGAGCGACCCATTCTTTCACAAATGTCTGTAGAAGCAGTCTGCATGCCTAGGTGCTTGATTTTATACACACAACTTTGGCCATGGAAGTGATTGGAACCCCTGAATTTAATGATTTGGAGGGGTGTCCCAATACTTTTGGAAATATAGTGTATCTTAACTACTGGCAGAGAAAAATCTTTAAAGTTGAACTGTGAAATACATTGGGTCTACTTAAAAATGTTTAAATCTGCACAAAAACAAACTGAGGAAACCAAAGCTGTGGGATTTTTTTTTTTGCTGCAAAAGAACTGAGGTTTGAATTTCTCTGAAATTAGCTTGTTTTCCTTTACCTGTTGGGAACAGCAGGCCAATATGAATGCACAGTCACAAGCACAAATGAGTAACAAGACTCTAACCAAAGCCATAATAAAATCATTGAGAAAAAGACCTCTGATGTTATGCCATACGGTTTTCAAGCATGCACACAAACATGATCTCACAGTACATGCTCCAAACAGTCCTTATGTGACATCCATGTACAATGCTTTCTCTGGAGAGTCATCAGACCTATATTGTTCTTGCTCTGAAGTAAATCTTGATGCCTGCTGCACTGAGCGGTGTCATGTTCATTTCAACAGTATCAATCTGAAGCAATCTTGACAAGGCGTCTCTCAAGATCACCCATGTCGTGTCATACTCAGTGACCCCTGTGGCCTGTGGGGGTGTTCTGCACGTCTGGATCGCTCTGCTCTCTTACCGTGCTGTAACGCAGAGCTCTGTTTGAATCATCACACTCAATCGGCCAGTTGACCCTAGATCGTCTACAGAGCCCTTGGCATGTCAAGCCACATCCCCATTAGTAAGCCACAGTCTGCTGCCCTGCTTTGCCTGGGCTGGGTGGAGAAGGAGACAGGGTTCTTCTCGTCATTTCAACCTGAAACCTGCTGGGAGGATGAAGGGTTTATGTTTTGCCAGAAGTTCAGCAACAGGCCCGTTTGATTAAATTAAACATGCCTCATTACTGAACTTTCTCTGCAAGTGACAGACTCCAGAGACTCTTTAGTGACAGACACCACAGTGGGTATGACTTTTTCCTGAAGTCTGAGGAAAACATTCACATTTGCCAATGTGGACACTCTCTCGCCAAACACAAAAACATTTGGCATCTACATTTGGTGGCCTGTTCTTCAACAGATAATATATATTTACTTGTGAACCTTTAACCTTACATTTAGATTAAATTCTGTCAGCTGGACTTTAGTGTGCTTTTTTGACCCACTTAAGCAGGACTTAATATGTAATTTCATAATCACCACTATTCTCTTTAAAATATCAAAAAACATTTGTGGTAAACTAAAATACACTTGAATGTAATTTCTATTGAAACTTATAAGTTATGTATTTCAATATTTTTGCAATTACACATTTGTAATGATGAAGCTGTGATTTAGTACATTCAAAATATATAAACTACATTAAATGTGTTATTGCAAAACACTACAGTTCAAATTATAATCAAGTACTTTAAATGTGATTTATGTTAGTCAACACATCAAAATAAGTGTAATTCTTTAAAGCGTGACATAAACATTATTGCAAAGTGCACATTTAAAAGAGTACTTCAGTGTGTTAAGAAACATTCATGAATGTGTCTCCTTACTTTCACCTAAGTGGCCTTTGATTTAATTAATGGTGCACGATGTAAAACATTTTCAGTAAAATATCCAAAAACCACCAGGCCAGTGTTATATATTTTGTTCAGTTGCGTACTTACAATATCCCAAATGTTTCCAACTATTTGTAAATCGTAAGAGAATTGCTATTTTAACCAATGAACTGGGATGTGTGAGGGAGTAGCCTGTCAATTATGTCATATTTGCGTTACCTTCGGTTTACGGTTTTATTTAGCAGAAAAGCTTTACTCTCACTGCAATGTGCAACAAGTGTCACAGTAGCCGTAGGGCGAACTCACGTCATAACATCATTTTCAACACACTCAAATGTATCTAATATGATAAACAGAGCTGCGTTACCTCATACTCATGACCGGAAAAGCAGAAACGGCGTCAGTGACTGTGGCATAATAAAAGTCCCGCTACTTGTGAGGCATGTTTCGTCCATGTCATTAACAATCGCTGAAGCTACCTTGCTCAGCTCCCTCAACACTCTGTCCTGCTCTGCTCTGTTTCATACTACAGTAACATTAATATCCGCATCCATGAACATGATTTCTGCCCAAGTCCTGTCCTGATTCTTTTCCACCGGCTGTGAGGTGAAGACCACATGTCCCAAGATTCTACGCTCAAACATCAAATGCCTTTGTCATCAAATGCCTTTGTTTTGAATAGGCGAACTCTAGCGGACGGAAAAGTTACATAGTGCACCTTTAATATTATATTTGCAACTACAGTTTCCTAAAAATATTATTTGCACATCCAATTAAGCACACTTATTTTTCACATGTGTCAGAATGCAAGGATACTTATGAATGGCCATCAATGGAAAAATATATTTGCCTCATAGTCCTATAGTTAGAGCACTTAAGCAGTGGCTAGCTGGACCATACTAACCAACAAAATCTTGCTCCACTGTCATTGCAAAGTGGAATAATTTCTTGAGTCTAAACAATGTATTGAATCCATTCCTTCCAAGTTCTTCCCTTTCCCATTTTCTCCTAGATCCCGTTACAAAGATAGATTGGAATTTTGGCTGAATGCTCATCCTGACGTAATTGTGATTGGCTGATACCATCACATTCAGCAGGAAGGAGGAGACATCCCAACATGTTTCCAGTTTGTGTTGTTTGGATGAAATGTCCAATTCTGTTATCTCTTCATCAGTTCCTATTTTGCTTTTCCAATATGGATAGATTTCACCCTAGGTAACAGTGGGAGCTTAAAACCCTCCATAAAGCCTAAAGACAAACATGGACCTGTAGTGCAAGCGATTCTGCTCCAAGTTTGGGTTTAGATTTCCATCTAAACTGATTTTCATCTGAATTCAGAGTAAACATGGCGGACGCCATCTGTTTCTCTGTAGAGTGGAAAGAGTTTGATGAAATTCTTGAACGCTTTAAAGAAGTTCTTTGTTAACAACTTTTATTTTGACTTATCCTGTCCTCTCAAGCATAGATCCTTGTGTTTGCCATTTTTTCTAAACTCTTTGTGCAAATGGCCCTTAACATTTCAATCAAAAATTACTTCTCTATACTGTATATATTCCTTATATTTCCATCACTCACATTTTAAGGATGCTTTGAGGACATTTCGGTGAAGACTACTTAATTTTATATATTTCTTTCCTTTTGATTGATCAATTTATTTTTCCACAAAAGTATCATTAAAATCCAAGCTTTATTAATAGCCATTATTCATGGTCTTGCGTCTACATATTAAATGACAAGTTCATGATAGAAGCTAGCAGTTGAAGGACATTGTGATCTTGAGTGACAGCTGACTATGAAAGCCCAGCTCAAGTGATGTCACATGACTCTAGACATCTGGGAAGCTCCATGCTCAAGAAAGAGTGTCCCAGGAGTTCCCAGAATGCCCTCTGTGCTTTGGTCTGTTTTAGCAGACTGACGGGTGTGCTCAGGTTTCGTACTGGGAGATAAGATCAGGTTTGTGTGAACACTGTGCAGCAACAAGCGCTATTCAATGCTAACCCCCCAGAAGAGATGCAATATCGCACCACATCTGAGGGCCAAGTGCATTATAGTCCAAACTACAGCCAGTCACGCTACACAAAAATAGGATCCAAGGTCAAAGGTTTGAGTCTAAATATTTTCAATGAATCAGCCAGCGGTATAAACAAAACTGTGTGAATCGCTAACAGTATATTCACATCAGCGTGGTTTTCAGTTAATTTTCTTTGAAGTAGAATGGTACATGAATATGGTAGTGCATTTTACTTTTTATTGTTTATTAGAAAAATGAAGAAATGTAGCAAGCTAGTTTAAGTAGCTTATAGTGTAGTCTACTTTCTTGTTTAGTTTAGTTTAGTTTAGCTATATGACTCTGTAGATTAACTGGTAACTCAGCTATGTTTTTGAGTATAGTTTGAGTAAAAACAGTGTATGTTTGAAAATGTATCATGTCTGAACTGAATTATGGATGGGTGGCCCACTTTTAGGCTAAATGCTGAATATGTAAGTAATATGCAAATTAATTTAATTCATTGTGTCCATTTTGATGGGCAGCTGCTAAATGGTCCTGCTTGCAGTGATGAATCAAGAGTACTTTCTCTCACTCTCTCTAGGTCACGAGGAGATGGATGCGCTGCTGCTGTAACTTCACGGCCTCACAGAAGAAGTAGTCTGCTTTCTGTCAGTCTCAGTCCTGAGAGACTGCTTCAAAGGAAGAAGATCAGCTGCAGTAACTGAAAGATGGAAAGAGGGAGGAACGAGTAAAGAAGTGAGTGAGTGCGGCCTCTGCAGCTCTTTCCTTCGGAGGGGAGGAGTGGTAGAGAGGAGAGGGAGGTCACGAGTGAGGTGCACACACATGTGCACAAGCATTAGTGACTCACATCTCCAGCATGTATCAACTCCACAACTGTACAGTAGCTCACCAAACCAGCATTCATAATGTGTTGAACAGATACGACAGTTGGACTCCTACAATGTGTCAAGCAGTGAGTGGTGTTTTTATGACTCTTTTTACTGTATTTTTCAACAAATAAATGCAGCCTTGGTGAGCATGACATTTCTTTTGAAAACATTTATTTTGGAAATTGTGGTTTAGTTCACCCAAACACAAAAGGTTTGTCATCATTTTCTCACCCTCATATTATTCCAAACCTGACTTTTTTCTGACCCTTCATTGACAATCCATGCTTCAAAGTGGTTTAGTCCAAATTTTCTGAAGAGACTGGATTGCTTTTTATGATAAACAGATTGAATTTAGGCTTTTATTCACATAAACAGTAGCTCAACCGTACTTGCTTGTGAGTTGCGAGGTGGGGCGTCCATGGATCTGACTTGTTTGTTCAGCACATCCCACAGATGCTCGAATGGATTGAGATCTGGGGAATTTGGAGGCCAACTCAACACCTCAAACTCGTTGTTGTGCTCCTCAAACCATTCCTGAACCATTTTTGCTTTGTGGCAAGGCACATTATCCTGCTGAAAGAGACCACAGCCACCAGGGAATACCATTTCCATTAAAGGGTGCACATGGTCTGCAACAATGCTTAGGTTGGTGGTACGTGTCAAAGTAACATCCAAATGGATGGCAGGACCCAAGGTTTCCCAGCAGAACATTATACAAAGCATCACACAGCCTCAGCCTGCTTGCCTTCTTCCCATAGTGCATCCTGCTGCCATGTGTTCCCCAGGTAAGGCGACATCCACGCACCCAGCCATCCACGTGATGTAAAAGAAAACGTGATTCATCAGACCAGGCCACTTTCTTATATTGCTCCGTAGTCCAGTTCTAATGCTCACGTGCCCACTGTTGGCACTTTCAGCGGTGGACAGAGGTCAGCATGGGCACCCTGACTGGTCTGTGGCATACAAACTGCGATGTATTGTGTATTCTGACACCTTTCTATCAGAAGCATTTACTTTTTGAGCAATTTGAGCTACAGTAGCTTGTCTATTTGATTGGACCACACAGGCCAGCCTTCACTCCCCACGTGCATTAATGAGCCTTGGCCACCCATGACCCTGTCACCACTACTGTTTCTTCCTTGGACCACTTTTGATAAATACTGACCACTGCAGATCGGGAACACCCCACAAGAGCTGCAGTTTTGGAGATGCTCTGACCCAATCATCTAGCCATGAAAATTTGGCCGTTGTCAAACTTACGCATGACCATCTTTCCTGCTGTTAACACATCAACTTTGAGGAAAATGCTGTGATGCAGAGAAAATCAATGCTATTCACTTCACCTGTCAGTGGTCATAATGTTATGCCTAATCAGTGTGTATATATACACATTAGAAATTATTTTAGAATACAATATTCTCTGAAAATTCTTTTTATCTGACTATGTAGTGAGTGCCCTGCTATCTGGTTAATTTTACAGTACATGAGCTGTACATGTTTCATGCGACAAATCCTTAATGTACAGGTGGGCCCACGTGACCCTATAGTGAGAAAACAAGGCTTTCACCATGTGCTCGACAATGAAGTGTTCCATTCTTTAATGTCTCTCCACTTTTACTGCCAGTGGAAAGTATGCACTCAAGGGCCGCGGATGAAGAGTGCAGGGCACGTGGGGGACTGTGCTTGCAAAACCACCAACTCATCTGGCAAACTTTGAGTGTCTTAACAGCCTTATCGAGACGAGTGCTTTTAAAGCACTGTAGAACTTTCATTCAGGCCTGGAGTCCATGCTTAGTGCACATCAAACGTCCCAAATGGTTCTCCAAGTCTTCAACAACATTTTCCACAGTAACAAAGAAACCTAACCATCTCTAATAAAATAGGTGCTTCTATTCAGAGCGAAATGCCTTTGTTGTTCCATCCTCTCCCAGGCTGTTATCTCACCATGTGTGCACTACAAGGAAAGAAAGTGTCATTGAAGTTTACATGGCACATGTTGTGAATCATGCTGTAAGCAAAGACCTTTCACTAAATATCAAATGGCCCTGATTTAAATTGCAGTCAGCAGGCATGCAAACTTGTGACAAACAGGGCCACCAAGGAAAGAGAGCTGACCAGATTGTTGAGGTGTTGGAAGACCCCTGAGTAGTGTTGAAGAGCAGATCTGCATTCATTGCAGCTGGCGAGCAGACGTCTAGTCAAAACTCCAGCTAGCGCCTCTTTTCTCCCTCTCTCTCTCTCGTTTGCCGTTCTGTCTCTCTTTCTGGTCCCTCTTGGGAAAAAGAATATTTCTCTCTTTGATTTCAGTCTTGGCACCAAACACAGCTCCTTTCTCCCATATGGGTAAACATCCTCACACAGAAAGAGAAAGGAGGAGTAAATAAAGATCCAAAAAGAGCAGCACCAACAACAAAAAAGGTAGCTGACCATCATTTCCACCTGTGCATGGACGGATGTGCGTCTTGATAAATGTCCATGGCAATTATGAGCGGTCATGACCCCCACAGCTGGATGCAGTGACATCTGGACACACACAGACTCATAGACCTATTCTACAGAGGCACTGCCTATGCAGAGTTTGGATCGGCTATTGTTATGACTGGCCAGCGGTTGGTAAAAGATATGAATGAAAAATTATGTACACCACCTTCAAAAGATTGGGGTCAGTAACATTTAAAAAATATATATTTTTGAAAGAAGTCTCTTGTACACACCAAGGCATTTCTTGTTTTTTCTTGTTTTTTAAATAAAAAACAGTAAAAATGTTAAATATTATTACAATTTAAAATAACTATTTTAATTTATTTTAAAATGTAATTTATTCCTGTGATGGAAAAGCTTTAGAGTCATGATCCTTCAGAAATCATTCTAATATGCGGATTTTATGCTCAAGAAACCTTTTTTATTGTTATCACAGTTGAAAATGGTTGTGCTGATTTATATCTTGTGGAAACCATGTAAATTTTTTCAGGATTTTTTTATGAAGAGACCATTTTTTCTTAATAGAAGTAAGTCCAAATCTTACTGACCAGTCTTTCATTACCAGTCTTAGTGTTCATTTGGGTCTTGGGTTTAAATCCAACCTGTGTAATGTTGTTTTCCTCATTATTTCTGTTAACGCTTACCTTTCGCCATCAATAAAAGGTCAGATGATTATGTAACAGAGAAAACTACACATTAGACTTAAGCACCCCTAGAAATAAACTAGTGTCCTCCTAAATGCTAACAACATTTATTTAGCTATAATATGCATTTAAAATGTAAAGTTTATTTTATGAAATAGAATGAACATGTCTTTTCCCTAATACCACCTCCACCTGCAAATCATGGTCCGTGACTGACATAACTAAAGAATATTGGATATTTTTATGTTTCAAAATACAATATGCCAACAAAGCAGCAAAACCAAGCAATTTCCTAGTCTTCAAGAACTAATAGAGTATGTAGTGTGAATTGGTGGATTAAGAAGAAAGAACAAATCACATCAGATTAAAGAACAGAAACAGATAAACTGTAATGTGACGTACATAATTCTATACACAGTTGATTATAAATGCAGCACTTTGTTCTTAGCGTGTTTCTTCATGACTGTTCAGGGATCACGGTCCCTTTTTTCCGCTACTAAAAAATAAATGACATACGCATTTGTGTGCTCAATGTGAGAAGTCGCTTGTAATTTACTGCAATTTCCACAAAACAAAATAAAAACTATAGATAACCCATTAGAATATACTGTAGATGTGTAGTTGAAACCAGTCGAGCCGTGCTGCCAGTGATGCGCACAGATAAGGAGACAGGCCCAGATGGATGGCAGGTCAGTGGGGGTGAAGTGGACAGACTAAGAGGAAAGATGGAAAAGGAGAGTGAGACATGGTGGGACACTGAGAGAGAGAACGGATGAAGGGAGTCTAGAAGTCAGAGGGGCATCTGGAGAATTCCAGTGCTGGTCTGCAGTGCAGCGGGAGTGAGGCTTCAGCTGAAGTGTTTGTGGGGCCCCTGTGGTTTTTCAACCAATAAATCCACTGCATGTCTTTAATACGAGCAGAATGTGCAGGCAGAGAAGTGCTGAAGGATGTATGGCCATTACTCAGCGGCCCACATCTGAGAGAAGAGCTTGGCCCGGGATAGGCGCAGTCAACTCCCTCCTCTTCCTCAGTCTGCAAGCAGACGGTCAGCTCTGCCGAGGTGTGAAAAGAATGGATCTCCTGAAACTCAGGCCACTGACATATAGCCTAAATGACAGCCAGTGCTCACAGAGTGTTTTCTGAGTGGGGCTAAGAACGAGGGAGAGAGCATGTCTGTATTAGACTATGAGAAGCAGGATCTCTTGAATTAGTCTATTCAGATGGCTAGTTATTGGTTTCGATTTTGTTGTGTTCACGTAGCATCATACAACAGTTTAGTTGTCATAGACCATATGGACTCCATATTCAGCCTCTGTGGCCTCTGTGATATATGACAGAAAGAGTTTGCTACTAACACAGTATGCTATTAAAGAATTTCCATACCGGAAGCTGGCGTAGAAGTAGAGATTTTAGCGGAAATATACACACAGCGTGCATAGAATCAATTTTAGTGTCAACCACCATCTTTATGAGTAAGTCATTGAATCAATTACTCAGCCGATTTATCCAAAACACAGATTTACTTAAGAATGAAGCAAGTGACTCTTTATGACTGAGACATTGAGCATGTTTACATGCTCATTCTTAACCTGATTACGCTTAACAATTCGACAATGCATCATGTAAACGTGTTAACCCGTTTTCCTTTTTAACATCATGTAAACGTGTTGACTTGTTTTCCTTCTCCCTAACCGGAGTAAGGTCATAAACGGCTTAAGAATAAACCAATCGACACAGCTAGAGTTTTGTCCCCTTACCCTGATTTCTCCCGGCATGTAAACACATCAGCCTCTGTTCTTTTGGCTTATTGAACTGTGCGTGTGTGTTATTGCAAACTGACCTAAGAAATGTAAAAAATTTGTTCCCTTTCAGTCAGTCACGTTCAACGTCACATCGATACTGATGTTATGGGTTCTCACTTGGGACCCCAATCCCCTCCTGGTAGTTAGAAAACGGGCCAATGAAGACTGGCGAGTGAGATTTGCATGCCAAACCACTCCCCTGGATATACAGGTATATAAGCTGGCCGGCAACTCACCCATTAAGCTTTTTGCTTCGGGCCGAGTGGTTACAGCACTCTGCCATTTACCCTCGCTTGACAGGAGACGTTCTGCAGTTGGATAAAAGGCGCATTCAGCTGTGTTTCACCCCACAAGTGCACAGACAAGTGCAGCGATTCTACCCCTTCTACACAAAAAAGAGCAGTTTCTAAAGAGCAAAACATGGATGACGTTGCATCTTTTTCAAGATGGCATTGCACCCATGTGTTTCTGGATGCGATCACTTCCTGGCCCCTTTACACTACGTGTTTAGGCTGTCAATGATTGTCGATGGTTAATTTTCTCACTGTGGTACCAGGATCATCGTGATGTTGAGATTGAGACTCGAGTACCTTGAGGAGGAGTCCCCTCCATTATTCCCCATTCTGGTTTCTCTGCACTGCAGAGAGCCACTTCGGTTAATAAGAACAGGGATCTGAGGATTGTATTGGAAGCTCTGACACCAGGCCAGTCCCCACAGGCCTCCCAATCCTCACACACAGGTTGAGTCAGACCCAGAGTTGATGGCCATGCTTTCTAGGGCCACTACAAATGTCAGGCTTGAGTGGAACCCATCCTCCCTGCCCTGAACACTCGCAGTTGAACGACTGGTTTCTCTGTGTGGGCCGTGCTGCACAGCATCGTCGTGCCCTCGTACTTTTCTTCCCAGAGGTTCATGAAGAGGTCACAAAGTCGTGGAGGACACCTTTTACTGCCTGAAGCAACTTCACTGCTTCCTCCGCCCTCACTACCCTCGATGGTGGGGCAGACAAAGGGTACGCAGAGGTTCCTCAGGTGGAGCATGCAATTGTCGTGCATTTATGCCGGCAAAGTGCCGCCACCTGGCGGAATCGCCGACTCTCCCATCCAAGGTCTGTACATTTCTCTGCCATGCTTGCTGCCAAGGCTTACAGTGCCACTGGACAGGCTGCTCCACCTTGCATGCCATGGCCAATCTTGCAAGTCCATCAGGCCAAATAACTAAAAGAGCTGAATGAGGGTAGTTCTGAGCTGGGTTGATGCAGGAACTGCGCAAGGCAGCTGACAGTATCGACGTACATCTCTGTTTTCTCCTTCAGGGAAAAAGGGTTATGAGACTAACCAAGATGTTCTCATCTTATACAGGCGAATGAGACGTGGTTCAATCAAAATGCTGCATCTACATGAGAGGATAATATATGAGTCCGTAATTTTTTCCACTGGAATACTCTTTGGTTTTTAATGCTTTATTTAACATCTCAACCAACATAACATATAGAATACTCTGAGATAAACGATTACATTTTGACGTCACTACAGGAAAAATAACCTGCTTTCTTAATAAAGTCTTGTAAACAAGGTTTACTTTGGTTGGCGGGTTACTGGTTTGCACGTAAACCTGGATAACAGGCTATTTCAAGCTGACTTTTGGGAGTTATCAGCGTATGTGTTGGTTTGTGTTACAGGCCCCGTGCAGAGGGCCGTGCTGGCAGATTAGAAAACTCCTGTGAAAACAGGAAGAGAAATGAGGAGACAGGAGCGAATGCGTGTATGTCGCACATAATCCCCAGCAATTGTTTATTCAATGTTTTTTTCTACATTGTAAACCAATAAAACTTTTCCAATAAAATATATTTCCTTTTTTTTTCCTTAATGCACAAATGTCATTATTTTTTTCCTCTGTCAAAACAATGCACATTTCACATTTACCCTTTTTTTTCTACAAACATACTTTTGAGATTTTCACTTTGCTTCTTTAAATCTACTCAAACAATTCAAGAGGCATTTAATGCATAAACAATCATCACATGACTGGAAATGTAAGTCAAATGTTTGTAATCCAAACATGTTTAACATCTGAGTTACTGATTTTGATAATCACATTTGCTACCATGTTACTGTAACATAAATTTTCCTTTCTGCATTAGCAGGAGATATTTGTATAACATTTGTTTGCACTGAAATGTCCTTTTAAAACATTTAACTGGAGAATTGCATTGACATTTGTGTCACACATGAACTCTAATTAACCAAACACAAATATAATAGGGATAAACAAATAGTGAACATATAAACCTGGTAACTGGAACCTGTAAATTAAATACATTTCACAAGCACATGCAAGCTTTCACAAAATGGCGGATGGTCTACGACTTTAAATATATTCACACATCAGAACACTTACGCACAATACATTTGCAACATAAGCATACACATAGCAATTAAGTGACTTGTGCATATAGTTTTGTTGTAATGAAAGTGATACCTGGAAAACAGGAAGAGAAATGAGGAGACAGGAGCGAATGCGTGTATGTCGCACATAATCCCCAGCAATTGTGAGGGCGCTGCGCGCAATGCTCCTCTGCGCGAGTCCTCCGCTCACTTTCAAAATAAGAGTCCCGATCTCATTAAGCAAAAAAAATATGAGTTCTACTTGACAGTTTACATATAATATATAAACAAAATTGTAAAATAGTATATGGAACATAGACTTTTTCTTCCAAAATCACAATACCCAAAATGTGTACATACTTTAGGTGTCACATCCTCCTGACAAAATTAAACAGGCTCCAGTTACAGAAACTCACAATCCTTTTTATTTAACACATCACTTTTCAATATACTGGAATTGTAGATGTGAAAGGTCTAAATGTGTTTATATCAGTGAAAGGTGTAATCTGAAAGGGATGTGATGCATGATAAGGTGTTGCCCACACAGGTAAGTATGGTAGTGTATAAGCTGCTACACTGTTGAGTGTGGTTTGGGTTGTATTGAGGGTTGACCCAGTGACTCATATGTGAACATTCTCTTGGGTGGTCTTTCCTGCAGATCGTCTTAGTATAACCGGACCTTCTTCCTCAGGGTATTCTCTTGCATCACTCATCGAAGACTCTCGATTTCACAGTCTTCTTCACTCATTGGTGAGGATATGGAGCAGTGAACAGGTTCGTACACTGACTGATAACTGCTTTGGGTATCTCTCCTTGTAGCGACACGCCTTTGATCTTGCTCTCCACTTGCAGGTGCTGGTGGTGCCACATCTACCAGAGGATTCTCCTGACTTGGTTCTGAACTTGACAGGTAAGTATTCTCTCTTCTAGGTTCGCCCAACTTGAAGGGATCCTCAGCCAATACTCTCCAGTGTCATCCTCATCCGAATCAGCCTCTTCTCCTCCGTGGTAAGCAAGCTCCTTGATCTGTGTCTCTCTGTCCCTTTGTCCGTTTTGCTTCTGTTTCACAGGTTTCCCAGGATCCGATGGAGTTTCCACAGGTAAGTCATTTACCAACAACAGCAGGTTTCGATGTAGAGTGCGTGTTCCCTTCTTACCTCCGCTTCTCAGGGCTCACCCTATACACCGGGTTGTCAGCCACTTGCTCTTTGACCACATAGATGCTTTTCTCCCAGTATGGTCTGAGTTTCCTGGACCTCCACGCTCACTGAGATTTCTGACTAATACCCTGTCTCCGGGTCTTAGCACTACACCTTTAACTTTAAGGTCGTACTGGGCTTTACCTCGTGCACTTGCCTGCTTGCTGTTCTCACTGCTATTTGGTATGCCTCACCCATTCTCCTAGCCCACTGTTCAGCAAATCCTCTGGGCGTTTGCCCTCATCTTCATCAACTAGTCCGAATATCAAGTCAATAGGAAGGTGAGGATGTCGTCCAAACAGCAGGTAGAATGGGGAATATCCAGTTGACTCGTGACGGGTGCAATTGTAGGCGTGTACAATCTGGGGCAGGTGATCTTTCCACTTTGCTTTTTCTTTCTCAGCCATTGTTCGGAGCATCTGCAGGAGAGTCCGGTTAAATCTCTCAGCTGGGTTCCTTGAGGGTGGTATGGAGATGTTCTCGAGTGACGACTCCAGCCAGTTGTCGAAGATTTCGGAAAAGCTCATTCTCAAACTCTCTGCCCTGGTCATGATGTAGCCTTCCTGGGTAGCCAAAGCGAGGGATGAAGTCGTTGAACAACCGCTCAGCCGCTGTCCGTCCGGACTTGTTTCTCGTAGGGTAAGCTTGAGCGAATCGTGTGAAATGATCAATGACAACTAGTATGTACTCAAATCCTCCTGACTCTGCTCCAGGTGCAGATAATCGATGCAGACAAGTTCCAATGGCGAGCTGGAAGTTATACTCCCATGGGTGCTCGGACATGAGTCACTGGTTTTTTTGCTTTGATGCAAGGGCACCTTCTGGTGATGTATTCCTCTACTTCTCTCATATGCGGCCAGTAGAACCTCTCCTCATTAAGTGGATTACTCTTTCTTGGCCTACATGTCCCATCCTATCATGCAGTTGCTCCAGAGCAAGTTGTCTATACTTGGTTGGCAAGACCAGCTGTTTCCTTCCAGCCACACGCCTATACAGGCATCCATCTTCCAAAGACAGCTTGCTCCACTCTCGCAAGAGTTTCCTGGCTGGACCAATCACTCTTCTCCTACTGTCTTCATCCGCACCTCATTGATCTCTTTCATCTCCATTATCTTAGAGGTCACTGGATCATCCCTTTGAGCTTTAGCGAGTTCTGCTTATGGGTGGCAACAAGGGGGCAGAAGACGATTGGTTTATGTCTTCGTTGGTCATTCTGAGTGCTGCAACCCAAGCCACATCCTTTTTCCTAGCAGCATGAGTCCCGTCCCAGACCGCTCGTACCACCTCTGGTGACAGGTCCTCTGTGCACTCTTTGACATATTTCCCATGTCAAGAGGAAGGCGTGATAGCGTGTCTGCGTCAATGTTCGCTTTGCCAGGTCGATGCTTAATATCAAAGCGAAAATCTGACAGTTCTCCCACCCAACGATGGCCTCGCATTCAGTTTTGCAGTGCTCATAACATATGTCAAGGGATTATTGTCAGTGTAAATGGTAAAGTGAGGGGCGTAGAACAAATAGTCTCTAAACTTCTCGCATACCGCCCACTTTAACGCCAGAAACTCCAGCTTTCCACTATGCAGACGGTAGTTCTTTTCAGCTGGAGAAAGGGTCCTGGAGCCGTATGCAATGACCCGTAAACCTCCATCCTGGTGCTGGTAAAGGATAGCCCCGAGGCCCTTTTCTGATGCATCAGTGTGTAGCACGAATGGGAGGTTAAAGTCTGGGTAAGCCAAGACCGGGGGATTCACCAGCATATCAATAAGCAGGTTGAGTGTTTTCTGGTGTTCACTGGTCCATTCCACTGCTCGAGAGGGCATCTGGGGCCCCTTTCTTCCTTTGACTGTGCTGATTCGTTGTTGCCCCTGGCTGAGTCTGGAGTAATTCATAGATTGGTTTAGCCACACGTGAAAATCTTGTAAGAATGGGCGATAGTATCCAAGGAATCCAAGGAGTCTCCGCACCTCCCTACTGTCTGGGGTCTGTTGCTCTTGAGTGCCATCACTGCTTCAAGGTCGTGAGGATCTATTCTCACTCCTTTGGCCGACACTAGGCGACCCACATACCGGACTTCTTGGTGGAAGAGTTCACACTTCTCAGGCCTAAGTTTTACTCCATAGCGCCTAAGGGTCTGAAGAACTTTTCGGATTACTCCTACATGCTCCTCAAATGACCGAGCATAACACAACACATCATCAAGATATGGGGCACAGCACTCATCTCTAAGGTCATCCAGCATCTCCTCCATGCTGCGCTGGAACGCCGCAGGTGCATTGGACAGGCCAAAGGGAATCCTCACCCACTCATATAGCCCCACGGAGTGATAAAGGCGGTCATGTGTCTCGACCCCTCGGCTATGAAGCCCTGGTGGTAAGCTTTTCCCTGGTCGAGGATGCTAAACCAAGAATACCCTCCCAGGGTGTCAATCAGGTCTTGAATCCTCGGCAAGGGGTGCCTGTCTGGTACAGTCTTCCGATTGAGGAGCCGATAGTCCACACACACAAGCGCAGTGAGCCATCCTTCTTCCGAACACAGACTACTGGGGCAGAGTAAGGGGACTTAGATTTTACAATCCACCCTTTTGCCAGAAGGTCTTGGATATAGTCTTTGACCTCTTTGAACAGTGGCTTGGGTATTGAGGAATAGGCACGTTGTACTGGTATGTCATCTTTAAGATGGATGGACATTTGGAGACTCGGATGCAGCCAACATCATTTCCATCCCGGCAAAGGATGTAGACTCCTCGACAGCATTTGCCTCACCACTGCTTGCTGATCCCCTTCAGATGGTTGAGACTGACAGGTGGGTGCCACAAGGTTGGGCTTTCATCCATTGCTGCCACAGACGCACCATGAACCTTCCAACTGGCCGTTGTTTCCTTAGACCTATTCGCCTCCAACACCATTTCAACAGGATGGACGCATCTAGGATTGTGTTACGAGGCAGGGTAATGTCGCACGAGTGATTGCCGATAGGGACACCAACGAGGAGCCCTTTAATTCCAAAACTCCTTCACCAATATCCAACTGTTCCAGCTGAACATTGTCCTCATCTGGCTCAAACAGAGCTACTTTGCAAGACTGATCCATTTTTGGAGGTACCTTGCACTTCACCCATGCTACCTGACCTGCCGGTATCGAAACACTGTCTCGGTTTACCCTCAAACGCCCCACTGTCCGCTGTGCTCGGGAGTCTGTACAAAACTAACCAGGGTCTGGGCTTCTCACTTGATACTGCTATTGTACTGAGAGCAATGAAACTAAGGTTGGAACTAACCGCCTCTGGTTGGCCCTGAATTAGCTCTTCCACCACATTAAAACCGAGCAGTGGCCTCTCGATTGGCATGTGGCTTACCAGAAAAGGAACATTAATTGAGAGGTCGGGGTTGTCGCTTGTAAGTTGACGGTAATGACAGCCCACCCATCAAAGGGTATTAGATCTCCATTGATGGCATAAACTTCTAACTTTTCTGTCATTCCCATTAGTTCCACAAGAGGCCTTACTTCTATAGTGGGTAAGTATTTGTCTTTCCAGACTCGACGATCATGCTTACTTGAGCCCCGGTATCAAGTAAAGCGGTCACCGCAAGGCCATTGAGATTACACTGGGCCAGTGCTTTCTTCCTATCAATTTAACAATAGTTTCTTTTTTGTTGTGGGTGGCGATGGGCTGTCAATTTGCTGATACATTCCTGTGTCACTGTGGGTCTGGTTATTACAGCGAAGAGGTGCTCTTGTGGATTTATAGCTCACGAAATCAGATTTGACTGCCGAAATGGAGTCCTCAGAGTTTTGGGACATAGAAGACTCGGTCACTGATTGTCCCTTGGCAGTGGCCGTTTTCCGTTTCCCTGCGGTCTTTGCCTCCGGAGACATCCTTGAGCCCGGTGGCCCTCTTCGCCACAGAGAAAACAATGAGTGCAGTTCTGATGTCCGGTTTCGACACACTTGGGGCAACCCCGGAGTTTTGCTCCTCGCTGTGGAGGGTGACCTCTCACGAAACATTGACAGGTATGTTCAGGTTGTTGCCTTAGTGTTGACTGGCGCATGGAATCTACCACACCGCAAGTGCGCGATGCGAGCAGTGAGTTGAGATATTGGGTCGTTTTTAATTTTCTGACCAGACACCTCTTTTACTCCTCTGTCAGGTTCACTTTCAAGTTGGGCAGAACTTGCATTGCTTTGCTTGGGACGAGTTACTGGACCCAACCTTCTCACTCGCTGTTTTCATCATTAGTGATTTTCATCACATTTCTCACGATTGCTTCATCTGTGATACTGTGGTCAGCCAGCAGAGGTTTAAGCTCACTTCTGACATCTTTATACTTGTGTCCCAGGCCCTGATATACAGAATGAAGGAACACGCCTTGGATTGTGGCTGGGCTGTACCTCACATCTGTGTTAGACTGTTTAATAGCAAAGAGTATTTTCTGCTTAAGGCCTATTACCCTGTACAGGAACTGTTGAGGAGTTTCAGTCTCCATCTGTTTTGCACACATTAGTTCCTGGAATAACTCTGTGCTGCTTTTGTCCCCTAGGTGTGACTGAAGGAATCTCTTTAGCTCTTCCACGGTCATATCTTCCTTATTCATAATCATTTCTTTGAAATGACCTGGTTTGATTGCACGTAATATGCCCCTGACCAGTTCAGCTTCACTGAATTTCTCTTTGACTCCGTCGTCAATCTGTCGGCACACATTGGCGTATGTGATGTCAGATGCATAGTCACCAATCTGTCCCCTTGTATCTTAAATTCACGACGTTGCAGGCAGGAGAGGTCTCAGAACGAGACAAATTTTTCGGTGGTTCCTGTGAGGTACGTTCCACATTATTACTATTCAATGGTGTGTCACTGTTGTGTATCATGGGTGGGCTAGTGGTGGAGTACTGTGTATGTGGTGTAAGGTACTGAATGAGTTTCCTGCTCAGCTCTTCGAAATCTGAATATCTGTCAGTAGGACTGATGCTGGGATCTGTATCTAACCTCTAGCTTTCCCCAAGTCAGATGCAGTTTTAAGTGATTCTACATGTACAGTGTCTGTAGTGATCATGTGACCTGTAGAGGTGCATTTATATGAAGTAGGAACAGGGCATACATCAACAGCAACATCAACATCAACATTACTCTCAATCTCACCATGACGATGACAAGGTGCTGCAGCACCATGCTCTTGTACGACAGCCTCCACAGTCCCTTGTAAAACCAAAAGTTCAGTCATACCTCTGTCCTCTGATTCTAGCAGGTGAGTGCTGTACATGAAAGCATTGATGTATTCAAGACAGCCCTCTTGGTCTTCACCACAAGTTCGGAGAAGTCCTCTCTGGTATTGGACCGATGCTTTTGGCGACTTGGAACAGTTCAACAGCGGACAGGTTGAGTAGCCTTATCCTGATGTCCCAGACCAGGCTTTTGCGAACTCGATCAGCCATGATGACGCTTTCCACAGTCCCTCAAGCCACTCGCACAGTCACCAGCTTTCCGGACCCCTCTCCTCACTGACGTTCTTGTCTAATGGATCACTGCATCAGCCCACACTCTGTTGGTCCTCAGGATCAGTTTTATGGATCGACTTCCTGGCATCAGGAGCCGATCCCGGACGAGCCCCCACAAATCTGTTACAGGCCCCGTGCAGAGGGCCGTGCTGGCAGATTAGAAAACTCCTGTGAAAACAGGAAGAGAAATGAGGAGACAGGAGCGAATGCGTGTATGTCGACATAATCCCCAGCAATTGTTTATTCAATGTTTTTTCTACATTGTAAACCAATAAAACTTTTCCAATAAAATATATTTCCTTTTTTTTTCCTTAATGCACAAATGTCATTATTTTTTTCCTCTGTCAAAACAATGCACATTTCACATTTACCCTTTTTTTTTCTACAAACATACTTTTGAGATTTTCACTTTGCTTCTTTAAATCTACTCAAACAATTCAAGAGGCATTTAATGCATAAACAATCATCACATGACTGGAAATGTAAGTCAAATGTTTGTAATCCAAACATGTTTAACATCTGAGTTACTGATTTTGATAATCACATTTGCTACCATGTTACTGTAACATAAATTTTCCTTTCTGCATTAGCAGGAGATATTTGTATAACATTTGTTTGCACTGAAATGTCCTTTTAAAACATTTAACTGGAGAATTGCATTGACATTTGTGTCACACATGAACTCTAATTAACCAAACACAAATATAATAGGGATAAACAAATAGTGAACATATAAACCTGGTAACTGGAACCTGTAAATTAAATACATTTCACAAGCACATGCAAGCTTTCACAAAATGGCGGATGGTCTACGCACTTTAAATATATTCACACATCAGAACACTTACGTACAATACATTTGCAACATAAGCATACACATAGCAATTAAGTGACTTGTGCATATAGTTTTGTTGTAATGAAAGTGATACCTGCGAAAACAGGAAGAGAAATGAGGAGACAGGAGCGAATGCGTGTATGTCGCACATAATCCCCAGCAATTGTGAGGGCGCTGCGCGCAATGCTCCTCTGCGCGAGTCCTCCGTTCACTTTCAAAATAAGAGTCCCGATCTCATTAAGCAAAAAAAATATGAGTTCTACTTGACAGTTTACATATAATATATAAACAAAATTGTAAAATAGTATATGGAACATAGACTTTTTCTTCCAAAATCACAATACCCAAAATGTGTACATACTTTAGGGTGTCACATTTGCATGTAAACCTGTTCGTTGAATCATTTATTCAACCCATTCCTTCCAAACACTAATAATTGAGGAATGAAACACACTAATCCTGTGGAACTGTTTTCTATGGAGCAAAAAAACACTCAAAGTAGCCTAACTGGCAATACTGTGCTTAAAATGTAAGTTACTCAATATCAATTGAGTGTTTATTCAACTGTTATATTAAAAAAACTATCACTATTGCAATGCACTATTGGTCTAATATCAACATGGCTGTCATTACCTGAAGCCAATCACATATGCCGGAAGTTATTAATGTTTTCCGGGTCGTGACTCATGACCGACAGGTCGTGTTCTGCTTCTCGTCTTGTATTAGTCACTGTTAAGCACAAGTATCTTCCTCGACCCGTTTATTTGCTGGTAGCCTACCAGCTGGTGCTAGCAATGCATCTTAAATGCAAAGGCATTTGTTTAGGATAAAAGTGTATACCAAATGGAGTTTGTATTAGTATAAGCATAAATGTAATGCAGTCATTCTCAACCTTTTGACTACAACAAGGCCTGACTGTCCACAAAAATATTTAAAAACCCTTAATATCTTAAATTAGTTTTAATTTGTTTTGATTGTCCATAGGTTAAAATAACTAAAATTATTATGATTTACATTTAAATAATTCAATCGTCGAATTCCAGAAGTTTGTGGGTGAATTCATTTAAGAATTGTCTTCAGCAGATTTTAAAGCTTGTAGCCTATGATTAGTATGTATTTTTCGTTTACATTTATTTACTCTCCAAGACCATAGTCATTTTACCCTGTTGCTCATCTGTTTACGTTCTCCCAAAGTAAATGTCTTTTGAGAGATTAGCGCCATCTTCTGTTTCAGATTACACTTCCCGTTCTCTCAAGGTGTGCAACTTCACATCTGAGTATCTTCATGCACTGAACAACTGCTCACCGATGAATGGATACTGTAATAGGACTGGTACTACAAGAAGTCTGTCTTTGATATGATTAAGGGGATACCGGGTGAATGGGATAGGCATTGAAACCAGACGTTCTCATGCAGTTTATTAAAGGTTTCTTCTCTGTTTACATTCAGGTTGCTAAGGTAAAAACAGCTCTCACATGGCTGCATATTAGTTTGATAAACTCCAGTGATTATTGTATTCAAGCAAATCCGTGTTTGGCTTGTGCATTTGTTTTGTGTTCAGATTTGAGGCCAGTGTTTTCAAGGACACGCTGACATACAGTATCATCACAGGTGGACACAATTGTAGGCCTGTTAACAACACTGACAATCTTCAGTGCAATCAAAACAGAGAATAGGTTTATGATTCTATGAATAAACTCGCAATTTTCGAACTCGCTACGGTGTCTCTGTCATTGTCTGTCTCTCGTCTCCCATGTGAAGCATGAAGCAAACATTTTTGGACACAGTGCTGATTGCCATCATAACTCTCTGTGTCTGGGACGCTGCTCCTGGCTCAGGCTCAGAGTCAGCCTGTTTGTAGCTCCATATGTCAATATGCTGCCTGGAGATTTGTGGGCCATCATCAAGTCTTGCTTGCTAGGAGTGGCTTCAACGACTTTGGATTTCTCTTCGCTTTTTTTCATTCCAGCTTTCACTTTACTTTTTTTCTGGGCTCATCAACTGTGCAGAGAGACCAGTAATCATGTTCTTTCATGTGGTTGGGATCCTTTCACAATCCAAACGCTTACCATTTGTTTGTGTCTTTTGCTGCCATCTCTCCCACTCCTGACTACGACAGATTTAAATGCTCTCTGGGACCTCACACGCAAATGAAATAACATGGCGGCGATGGCAGCCATGGATGCAATTATCCTCCTCTTCAGTCTTCCAGTATGCAGATCTCTCCCGTCGGCTAGCATTAGTGAAAATGCGATAACAGAGTGAAAGAAGAATGGCCAATGAAGTTTATCCTTGGTTGTTTTGAGTCTATGCGCCACTCTGTTATCATTGTGGTCCACCAATTATTGTCTGATCTCAAATATTGTTTTTGTGAAAATTACAGTCATAATATGCATTTTACACAAATTCAATATAATTGAATTCAATATAACTTATATTTAATTAATTTAATTTTCATTTATTTTAAAATGTAATTTATTTTTATGATGCAAAGCTGAATTTTCAGCATCATAACTCAGTAATTCTTGTTGCTCAATAAACATTTCATATTTTCTTATTATCAAGTTTGAAAACAGTTGTGATGATATTTTTGAGGAAACCGTGAAAAAAAAAATCCTATCGGACACAAAAATTCTGACCAGTATGTGTTTACACTGTATATATATATACACTCACCTAAAGGATTATTAGAAACACCGTACTAATACTGTGTTTGACCCCCTTTCGCCCTCAGAACTGCCTTAATTCTATGTGGCATTGATTCAACAAGGTGCTGAAAGCATTCTTTAGAAATGTTGGCCTATATTGATAGGATAGCTTCTTGCAGTTGATGGAGATTTGTGGGATGCACATCCAGGACACGAAGCTCCCGTTCCACCACATCCCAAAGATGCTCTATTGGGTTGAGATCTGGTGACTGTGGGGGCCATTTTAGTACAGTGAACTCATTGTCATCTTCAAGAAACCAATTTGAAATTATTCGAGCTTTGTGACATGGTGCATTATCCTGCTGGAAGTAGCCATCAGAGGATGGGTACATGGTGGTCATAAAGGGATGGACATGGTCAGAAACAATGCTCAGGTAGGCCGTGGCATTTAAACGATGCCCAATTGGCCCTAAGGGGTCTAAAGTGTGCCAAGAAAACATCCCCCACACCATTACATCACCACCACCAGCAGCCTGCACAGTGGTAACAAGGCATGGATCCATATTCTCATTCTTTTTATGCCAAATTCTGACTCTACCATCTGAATGTCTCAACAGAAATCGAGACTCATCAGACCAGGCAACATTTTTCCAGTCTTCAACTGTCCAATTTTGGTGAGCTTGTGCAAATTGTAGCCTCTTTTCCTATTTGTAGTGGAGATGAGTGGTACCCGGTGGGGTCTTCTGCTGTTGTAGCCCATCCTCCTCAAGGTTGTGCGTGTTGTGGCTTCACAAATGCTTTGCTGCATACCTCAGTTGTAACGAGTGGTTATTTCAGTCAAAGTTGCTCTTCTATCAGCTTGAATCAGTCGGCCAATTCTCCTCTGACCTCTAGCATCAACAAGGCATTTTCGCCCACAGGACTGCCGCATACTGGATGTTTTTCCCTTTTCACACCATTCTTTGTAAACCCTAGAAATGGTTGTGTGTGAAAATTCCAGTAATTGAGCAGATTGTGAAATACTCAGACCGGCCCGTCTGGCAACAACAAACATGCCACACTCAAAATTCCTTAAATCACCTTTCTTTCCAATTCTGACATTCAGTTTGGAGTTCAGGAGATTGTCTTGACCAGGACCACACCCCTAAATGCATTGAAGCAACTGCCATGTGATTGGTTGATTAGATAATTGCATTAATGAGAAATTAAACAGGTGTTCCTAATAATACTTTAGGTGAGTATATATATATATATATATATATATATATATATACAGGTCCTTCTCAAACAAATTGCATATTGTGATAACATTTTCCATAATGTAATGATAAAAATTTAACTTTCATATATTTTAGATTCATTGCACACCAACCGAAATATTTCAGGTCTTTTATTGTTTTAATACTGATGATTTTGGGATACAGCTCATGAAAACCCAAAATTCCTATCTCAAAAAAAATTGCATATCATGAAAAGGTTCTCTAAACAAACTATTAACCTAATCATCTGAACCAACTAATTAACTCTAAACACCTGCAAAAGATTCCTGAGGCTTTTAAAAACTCCCAGCCTGGTTCATTACTCAAAACCGCAATCATGGGTAAGACTGCCGACCTGACTGCTGTCCAGAAGGCCATCATTGACACCCTCAAGCGAGAGGGTAAGACATAGAAAGACATTTCGGAACGAATAGGCTGTTCCCAGAGTGCTGTATCAAGGCACCTCAGTGGGAAGTCTGTGGGAAGGAAAAAGTGTGGTAAAAAACACTGCACAACGAGAAGAGGTGACCGGACCCTGAGGAAGATTGTGGAGAAGGAACGATTCCAGACCTTGGGGGACCTGCGGAAGCAGTGGACTGAGTCTGGAGTAGAAACATCCAGAGCCACCTTGCACAGGCGTGTGCAGGAAATGGGCTACAGGTGCCGCATTCCCCAGGTCAAGCCACTTTTAAACCAGAAACAGCGGCAGAAGCGCCTGACCTGGGCTACAGAGAAGCAGTACTGGACTGTTGCTCAAATTTTGCATGTCATTCGGAAATCAAGGTGCCAGAGTCTGGAGGAAGACTGGGGAGAAGGAAATGCCAAAATGCATGAAGTCCAGTGTCAAGTACCCACAGTCAGTGATGGTCTGGGGTGCCATGTCAGCTGCTGGTGTTGGTCCACTGTGTTTTATCAAGGGCAGGGTCAATGCAGCTAGCTGTCAGGAGATTTTGGAGCACTTCATGCTTCCATCTGCTGAAAAGCTTTATGGAAATGAAGATTTCGTTTTTCAGCACGACCTGCCACCTGCTCACAGTGCCAAAACCACTGGTAAATGGTTTACTGACCATGGTATTACTGTGCTTAATTGGCCTGCCAACTCTCCTGACCTGAACCCCATAGAGAATCTGTGGGATATTGTGAAGAGAAAGTTGAGAGACGCAAGACCCAACACTCTGGATGAGCTTAAGGCCGCTATCGAAGCATCCTGTGCCTCCATAACACCTCAGCAGTGCCACAGGCTGATTGCCTCCATGCCACGCCGCATTGAAGCAGTCATTTCTGCAAAAGGATTCCCGACCAAATATTGAGTGCAAGTATTGAAACTTTTTTTGTATTAAAAACACTTTGGTAACACTTTACAATAAGGGTGCACTAATACTCATTAATTCATGCTTAACAAATGCACAGATAATGATGAGTTAATGTGTTACTAATGGTGAACTAACCCATTTATTAATGATTACTGCATCAGCAACTAATGAAGATTCGACATGATTAATAGATTAAGTAATCATTACATAGTTATTAGTTAAATGTGTCATAATGTATTAATTCCTTAATAGCATATTTTATGAACTAATAATGTAAATGAATGTGTTAATTACCACAACGGGTCAAAGCCATGCATTTCAACTTCCAGTTGTCTGCTTTAATTAATCATTAGCTAATGATTTACAAATGTGTCATTATGTTATGACTTTAATTGTTGGGGCACATGACTATTAACTAATTGATTAAGTAATATGTAATTGTGATTATGAGTTTTGAATTAATTTTGAATTAGTTAATAGTCATGTGCCCCAACAAGTAAAGTCATACCATAATGATCATGTCGAATCTTCATTAGTTGCTGATGCAGTAATCATTAATAAATGGGTTAGTTCACCATTAGTAACACATTATCTCATCATTATCTGTGCATTAGTTAAGCATGAATTAATGCATATTAGTGCACCCTTATTGTAAAGTGTTACCAACACTTTTCTTTTATTGGTCGTATGAAATATGCTATTTTTTTTAGATAGGAATTTGGGGTTTTCATGAGCTGTATGCCAAAATCATCAGTATTAAAACAATAAAAGACCTGAAAAATTTCAGTTGGTGTGCAATGAATCTAAAAATATATGAAAGTTTAATTTGTATCATTACATTATGGAAAATAATGAACCTTTATCACAATATGCTAATTTTTTTAGAAGGACCTGTATATATTATATATTATTCATTATTTTAATACTATCCCCTGTCTTATTATTGGCTAAAGGCTTAAAATGCAACCTTCACTGTTTTACCATTTGCCACTTCTTTGTCTCTCTTAGAATCTGATCTCCTACTAAATTTCTAAAATGTGTCGACCCATTTATAAATATAAAAAATGATTTATATGTAAGTTCTGGTTTGTTGTCCTACATTATTTTTTACGTAAGCCCTCATAGAGACAGTTTTCTTCACCACTTACACTAACTTTTCCTAAATAACTAAAAATACATGCCTTGCTGCAGTGTGCCAAAATTGCAATCGAGTTTGTCTACAAATTTTATGTGTACGGTCTTACCATAAATAACGTGTTGATGTCAATAATGACAGTAGATCCCACACACAGCTCTGTATATCTCAAGCAAGCAGTCTTCTTCAGAGATGAGACCTTAAGAAATAGTGAGCCAAAACCAGACTATATTGAAGAATAACAAAAACATAAATTACTGAATTATTAAAGGGACCCAGAGCTGTTCAAATCCCCTGAAGGATCATCTTTAAGCTTTGAGCTCAATGGACAGTGATTTATCTAGCATTATCGACATCACATTGGTGGGATTTCTCTCAATGTCAATATGAGTCACCAAAGACAATATCTGTAATATCACTATAGAGAACTCTGTGTAAAAAATCAGTACAACCACTCTAATGAAAATTATGCAGGCACAGACAGAGCTGTTGAATGACCTGTGGGCCCCAGAAAGAAGTTCACCAGCTCTTCTGTAAAACACCACAGATCTTTATGGTGCCAAACTCGGTTTTGGGCCTGGCGAAAATGTGACCTGATATAGCTGAGTGACTCTTGATGCTGATCGGGGCTTTCAACTTATAAAACAAAGATGAGTCTTCTAAAAAATCAGACATCCACATAAAAAGATTCAGTTTAGGAGGCCTTACATGCGAGACACATGCATGTGTGCAGCCTTGCGTGTTTGTGGGTGGCTACATCACTCTCAGTTGTCATTTTTCTACAGACTCAGAAAAAAAAGTCTCCTTTCCCGTCAGTGCAAATAAATTTCTTAGCCCTCAGACGAAAGGGTTTTCTTACCACTCCACTTTGCGGCGAGACAATAGCACACTAAATGGTGGGGCAACTTAAGCTTGTGGCCATCAGATATACCGAATATAGGAAAGATAGTATCCCTGCAAATAAAGCAAGACATGATTTTCATAGAAGATTTCTAATATTTCAAGCCACTGAACTATATCATCTCAGAACACTGGTATCATAATAATACATGTTGTGTTATCCTCAGACACTAAAATGATAATAGTATATATTTATTATTAGTGTCTATGTGAAGGAGATTGCTTTGGTGGAAAGTGAGAGTGTACACCCTGTTTCACTTACACTCCAAATTGGTTATTTGTCACTGTAGCTTGTAGCCATCATTGAGAAATGTTTCCTATATGAGTTCTTGCCTGGTCTGCACATCTCTTTACAGCTCAAGTCTGGCCTCTAGTGGGGAAAACTTATACTGCAAATACTGCAGGTTGTATGAAGCAAGACATAACTTTTAAATTGGTTTTATTTTTTATTATTGTATTATTTTATACAGACGCATCCTGATGTCCAAGGGGAAGGAGTTGGGAGAAATATTCTGAATTATATCAATCCACAATCTGACTTTTGATGCAGCCTGGAATAATAAATCACACCATGTTTATTAATTTGACCAGAGGAGAACTGAGCATAGTTTCTACCAAGGTTTTTTTTTTCCCCTCCATTTCTGTCACCCGATGGAGTTTGGGTTCCTAGCAACTGTTGCTTCTGGCTTGCTTACAAAGGGGCACTAAATATTCAGCAATAATGACCAACACTATTGGATGAAACTTGAACTAAACTGAGCTCGATGGAACTGCTTTAGCTTAATTGAACTCAGCTATGAACTTTACTCAGTTACTGAACTAAAATGAATCAATATGAACTGACTTGAGTTGAATAATGACAATATTGTCTTTCTTTTTTAAAGCTGTTTTACAGCAGAATTGGATTCTGTTTGCACTACTGATCATCTTCCTATTAATCACTGTAAATCTGCTCTAAACAATCTTTGTATAAAGCGTTATATGAATGGTGACGACTTACAATTTGTATTTTCTAATATGATGATAGATTGACAGACAGACAGACAGACAGACAGACAGACAGACCGATAGATAGATAGATAGATAGATAGATAGATAGATAGATAGATAGATAGATAGATAGATAGATAGATAGATAGATAGATGAGAAAATATTTCAACAAATTAATTAACTTGTTTGTAAATCAGTGTTTGTTTCTAAATTATACCTTCCTTTGGCTACGAGTTCAGGCGCAGACACAGGCACCTATAAGGGTCCATCAGCGCTTCTGCATTGTTAAGACGAAACTCGCGGAGCTGCTGGAGTTGCCGGGGAGCGTCTGTTATACTTATAGAAAATAACATCTAAAACACTTAAATCCAACTGCGTTATACAAATATATCTTTCAAAACATTGAAAGTAAAGGTAAGACGCCACTATTATAAGAATGGTCTATGTTCTGCATCCACGAAAGCGATGACCAGCTCAAGCTAGCGGCTAACGCTCACAATCCGCTAAGTCAGAAAATCTAATAGCACGCGATTAAAGTTTAATTCTCTAACAGCACTTTTGTGTTCATATGTTTGCATCTATGTGTTACATGACGTCTGATTACTCAGTCA
Source organism: Gobiocypris rarus (assembly GCA_023029165.1). Taxonomy (NCBI): domain Eukaryota; kingdom Metazoa; phylum Chordata; class Actinopteri; order Cypriniformes; family Gobionidae; genus Gobiocypris; species Gobiocypris rarus. The sequence continues at coordinate 39,728,883 of CM040912.1, read as the reverse complement.
TTTTGTTGTGTGTTTATACGTGTAGCTAATAGAGCTGAAGGTGTGTGCTGTTAGCCAACAGTCTGACCATCCGGCCAAAAAGAAAGATTGGAGTCTTTTAGACCTAAAAGCGTTTTAGTATCACGCCGAATTATAATATAGGTGCTGCAAAAATATCGTTCTCCTTCTGCTTTATTGTGGATAAGTGGTAGTTTGTTTATATAAGAATTGATGGATTTGGAAAATTGGGGGTTCATCCCAGACAAGTGGGGGTTTCAGTGTTTTCAATTGGGATAGCGGATAGACCTTTGTTTGCTCTTTTGACCAAAAATGCAGACTTAATTTTTAACTTTTAAATGAGATGAGTCTATATTGTTTCTTTTTGACCTGTGTAATTATATAATTGAATATCTTGAGATAAAATATTATTACATTTCATGAATACGCTTCATTTTTTTATTTAATTCTTTGGCATCTGAAAAATGAGACAAATCATCATTGGCTTTATCTCTACAGATGCCATCAGTGACCACTGGCGACAATGCTGTTCACTCCTCCAGTCCGGATTTGGGCTCTGCGCCATCTGAAGCCCTCAAGCAAGTTCTTGGTGTAATTGACAAGAAGGTTCGCAACATGGAAAAGAAAAAGGTAACTTAATTTCAAGATGATAACTCAACTCTATTTATTTACTTAATACATAAACCTCATATAATTGTGCACAATTTATCAGTGCATGTAATTCTAAAGGAAAGTTTTGTCTTTGTAATAATTTTAATCAAAAAATGACTAATATTTGGGAAATCTTGCTAATACTTAACACCATTTTCTAATGCAGACATTAAGTGTAATTATGTCTTGGCAATAAAAGCAAATATTGATGTGTAATGGTTGACTTTCAGCATCCACGTATGTTCATTTGTAGTATGGGATAGTCATATTTTATAATCAAATCAGATTGCAATGGGTTAAATCATGTTCTCTCCTGTCCATTTTTCTCTCATTAAATATCCTATTTTATTAATACTGATGTAGCATCTTACATGTTACAACCCCAGGGGTGAAACATAAAGGTGAATAATCAAACAGGTTCTTGTTTTTATTGTAAGGTTAGAGGAAAGGTTTTCCAGCAGTTCAAACAATGAGCAAAAGTAACTTCAGGACTAGGCCAGGCTAAAATAAAGAACAAAAAGTAAACTACCTTAACCCAGAAACTAAATGTCCTATCAGAAACATAAGAAAATACAAGACCTTCACTGACTCCCTAACTAAACCAAAGCAAAAGAAAAGTATGTCAAATAAATGACACCTAGCCCATACAGCATTCATGGTTCAAAGGCAATTTATTTTCAGGTTACGTAAGAGGCCAAACACACCACTAAAAGAAATGACAATGAGGTAGAGAAAAGAAAACATTATCACAGAATACATTTCATATCTCTAACTGCATTTCTGACAATCATTTTTTTTGTTTTGGACTTTAAGACTAGCCTGGATGCCAGCCGAATTTAGCCCCGCCCATAAAATGTTTTGCTTCGGCAATTCGGTCTGGATCTGATTTATAGAGGAGTTATGCCTGAACAGAAACTGTTCGGTCCAATGAAATTGTCAGGGCGGGCTTTAAACGATGATGGACAGATGATTAACAGTAACGTAATCATCCATGTCATCAAAGGCGCCTGGGTTGAATTTGCTCTTATCCTAAATGGACAACATGTTCGTATGAATTCACCTTCACGATTTCTCTCAGAAATGATGATCGTGTTAGTAAGTACTCTGTGTATACTTAAATTCTTTTTTTACAACACTGGCAAAGATCGTTTACACTCATCTTTTTCTTCTAACATTACTTAGTCCTGCGTGCATGCAGACAGGGTTGCCAAGTTTTTGTGCAATGTCGCAAAAATTTTGCTACTCAAAACTATAGCCCAAAAATTCCCAATAGCTTTCCGGTGGGATCTTCGGAAAATAATGGCGTTTGGTTGGCAAAATGTTATTTTGGCAAGGTTGCCTGCTAAAATTTGCATTGCTGGGGCTATATATCACATAATTGGGGTCGCTCCAACCCGCGGACATGGAGAACATCCCGTGGGAAAAACACGGATTTGGCAACACAGTGCAGTTGAGTTCTGTTGACATTTGACATCTAACGTTACGCGTCGCTCCGTTGCTCTGATTGGTTGAGGGTCTATTTAATTGAGGTCTTTCCTGGTTCTGTTGAAACACGCCCCATAATCAAAGCCCAATGGAGTGGTACCTGACTCATATTCTGACTAGAATTGAGTATGACCACGTCAGGCTACTTTAAGACAGCATTGGGTGTCTGAAATTTTAGTCTAATAAAGTTTAATGAATGCAAATAAAAATTGTACATGATTGTGTCCTAATTTACTATGAAGTTCAACCAATAATATTATGTGAAAACTGCTTTGTGTGGTATATGCTGTGGTATTAATGATATAAAATATGGTACTGACGTTACAAAAAGATACTCATATCTGATCAGTTTTATGGAATTTGCATTTTAATCTGCATGTGCACATGTGCCCTTCCACTCCTTACCATTAATATTAGCAAACTCTTTGTTAAGAGCAAGCTGGATGATTACCAGACAAGGAAGAACAAAGGAGAACGCCTCAACCAGGATCAGCTGGTATGTGGCCTATATACAATGCTGGTTCTCTGTGCTCCAATATATCAGTAGTTGTTGTTTTATGTATTAAATGCATATGCTGCTTTGTTTTATATGTGTAGGAGGCTTTATCTAAAGCGCCGGAGGTGGCTCACAACTTGGATTTTGCCCGTGAGTTGCAGAAGAACTTCCTGGCTTTAAATGTGGAGGTAAGTGTGTTTTTGATTGAAGTTTGTCTCAGTGGCATCACTGTAACTCCCACCATCTAGCTGATGCAATGCAATATTTCTGTCCTCACAAAGCAAAAATTCTGCAGGACACAACAAAATCACCCTCGCCTTGACCTCAGCGCAGAGTTTCAGTTTGTTTCAACCAGTTGATATTAAATTTTTTTCGTTTGTTCTTTTGCAGATCCAGAAAACGGTGAAAAAGGCGACACGACGGGAGCAGTTGAAGAGGGAGGATGCAGAGCGCAAGAGACTGAAGGCAGTGCTGGAGGTGCAGTATCTGCTGGAGCAGCTGGGGGAGGAGAGCGTGAGGCAGGACCTGACTCAGTCCAGTGGGGACACCCCCTTGCTAACAGAGTCAGAGCTCTCGGGCCTGGACGAGTTCTACAAGCTGATTGGGCCTGAGCGGGACTCTAGCGTAAGGTGAGGACGGTTCATTCATGTTAGTAAATTCAGCATGTTGGGATGTATTTATCAAAATTACTTTTAATTCCAGGTTGGCCGAGCAGTTTGAGGAAGCATCCGTGCATTTGTGGGAGCTTTTGGAAGGAAGGGATAAAGCTGTGGCTGGAACCACATGTAAGTAACTCCTTCTGATGGTGTTTGCCATAATGAGTATCATTCTGGGGGTTATATATGATATTTTAAGTGTCATTATTTATTATAGAATAACATGTATATATTTATATTATACAACAAAGCTCTATTGGGAATGTTTATCTTTTCTAACACTTTCTCATATGAACAACTAGTTAGTAAAGGGTGGTTTGTAATTTAGGATTGTGGGACTTGCATCACATTAACAATCCTCACTTGAACTGCTGTCAACAGGATGACCGAGTCTGAGTTTCGTAAATGTTTTAAAAATAACCATTTTATGAGTCGTTTTTTTTTTTTTTTTTTTCACTTGTGTCGATGTTTGTTTCAAAATTGCATTTGTAATTGTCAGAATGGTCTTGAGCCATGTCAACTGTATAATCAAACTAATATTTGCTCTCCAGTGAGTCTGAATACCAATGGGGCCATCCCTTGCTTGGCCTCCCTGTGAATGGTGGCACTTGCCATGGCTTTTGAAAGCTTTGCTCTGTCTCGGGCCCATGAGGGTCAGCAGTGCTTCATGCTGAGTTGTGACCCACGTCAGCAGCTGGGCAGGCAGCCAGTGGTGTGCACAAAGCCTCTCTGCTGGAGGTTTCAATGATGGACAGGGCCTGCCTGCATGCATATTCCTACACAGAGGGTGGGAATCACAATAGTATCAGATTTTGCAAACTCAGCTTATGAGACATTGGTGTATTTGTTTGCTAATATTGTTTCTGAAACCTTCAATGAAGAAACATTTTTCAGTCCAAATGATTAGAGACTAAACCTTGCCCGCTTGCATTTTGTGTCTTTAACAGACAAAGCCCTTAAGGAAACCTTGGACAAGATGCTGTTAAGTGGGTACTTCGATCGTGCACCAACACATCAGAATGGCGTGTGTGAAGAGGAGACGGGGGCCGCAGCAGCGGCGGCGGCGGAGTCATCCGAGAGCGAGGACCGCCCCGCTGAGCCAGGTAGAAACAAAAGTCCTCAAATTTCATAGCAAAGAAATGCTTCCTCTCACAGCTGGCGGCTCATGTTGATGTTATTGTCTTTACACAGAGGGATCTGCTCAAGAATACACAGAAACTATTGAGGTTGAATCAACAGAGGTGCGAATTGATATTAACATATTTTTATGTATTTGAGTCAATCCTGATTTTATGGAAACATTTCCTTTTTTTCCTAATAGTTTGTAAACAGACAGTTCGTTCCAGAAACCACCTACTGCAGCAGTGACAAAGAACAAGGAACAGAGTGGAACACAAGTTCTCAGGTACGATGGACTTCATTTGTCATTAGCAACCTTTGGCCAAATGGTGTTTATTTCCTTTCTTTACACCACTTGACCATTGCTTTTCAGGCGGTTAGTGCTCTTCAGCAACCACAGCAGCCACCTGCAGCCATGAGCCCAGCTCTGGTCAGCTCAGAACCACACCCGCTGAACGCCGTCCTCCCTCCCCCTGCAACAGATCCCGTGGTCCGAAAGCAAGCAGTCCAAGATCTCATGGCTCAAATGCAGGGTACCTTCAACTTTATGCAGGTAAACTGCAGGATGTTTTATTCATCACACTTCAAATGTAGAAGTGGCCTTTTCTAACTTGTGTGTAACATGGACAGGACTCCATGCTAGAGTTTGAGGGACCGCCTTTAGATCCTGCAATTGTGTCGGCACAGCCCATGAAACCTGCTCAGATGGTCTGTCCACCAGGTTGGTACGCAAACTTTAAAGTAATAGCGGGCTCTAAAAGCAAAAACTTGTTAAACTCAGATGGGAGTTTTCCCCCCCTATAGATTTCAAATTAAATGGCAACTTTCAATGCATCACGTCAGGTTGGGCATCAACTGATGCCACTGATTTTTGTTTTGTGACCAAATGTTGGTGTTCAATGTCTGTTGTCATATTTGATTTGAGAGCTATGGCAAAGTCCAATGATTCATTGCATCTGTTATGGTATTTAATCATTGTAGTATTTAATTATATAATTGCATTTATTATTATTTGTTTTATTGTTTATAATAACCAAAAGATAATGATATTGTTATATATGTTAAGTAATATTGTTTACAATACAAAATAATTATAATGTGTAATTTTTGCAATACAATTATTTTTAATTGTTTTATTTTATGTCTTTTGTCTTTTTATTTTGTTTAGATTTTATTTATATAAAACTTGTAAATTTTAACCTTGTGCTAAGGGAAAAACAAAACTATCTAATAATAACAGGTCTCATTTTGGGGTGATCTTTGTCTTTTTTTTTTTTTTTCTGTAGATGTATGACTATTTCATGCCACTAATATCCTAAAATGTGACTCCTTCAATGTTTTCTGCCAAAACAGAATCCAGACTCCCCCAACACAATGCTCTTTCTGTGCAGTCTGAACACACACCAGTAAGTTATATTACCAAAAACATGCTTTCAAACATTCTTTCAGGCATTCCTGAAAACCTTTTCGTTTTGGTTTCCAGGTCCCGATGGTCTCGGCTCCAAAAGAAGCTTACTCCTCCACACCTCCTCTCTATCAGCCTCCTCATAACTCTGAGCCTCGACCGCAGACCGACTCCATTGACCCCCTGCAGGTAACGTTGTACACCAGTCTTTGCAGATGCTGTGTGTACACTATGGCTTAGATATGTGAGTGACGTAGGATATACATCCTAGGTCTCCATGCCCTTGTCGTCTGAGCAGCCCCCTACCCCTTCCTCTCAGCCCCAGGTGTTTCAGCCTGTCTCCAAACCCCTTCACAGCGGCATCAACGTTAACGCAGCTCCATTCCAGTCCATGCAAGCGGTAGGCCTCAATCTGTCTACCCCACCCTATCCAAATTCACTTCCAGTTTCTCTCCATTTTGCTTCTGTTCTGTTTGGCATGCTGTTAAGGAGCCGTTCACACAGAACGCATTTTTGCATTACATTGCACCGCTTTTCCATTGTCTTTCTATGTGAACAAGTGCTTTACGGATATGTTTGACCATTGTGTTCATGTCTCGCATCTCGAGTTAAAAGTTAAACTTTTTTTTTGTCTCGTTTTTGTAAATGAAAAAATGTATTCTGTGTGAATGGCCCTTGACAGGCTTCTTTTGTTTAAAAAAGATAGATTTCTATGAACTTCTGTATTTGAGTGTATCATGTTCAAGCCTGTTGTCCACCATCTGTGGAGGAGCCAAAACTTGCATGACTATAATATAAGTCAACAATTTATATTTAAAAAAAAATTCTTAAGAATGTGTTTTGTAAAGTGTCAACATATGCACCTTTTTTATATGGTTTTTGTGTAGATAAATGATGTATCCTGTTTATGTCTATCTCCTTTTAAATGTTTAATCATTTATTTACCACCTTTTTACTGGTTTTACTCTACTCAAGCCATTAAATCTGCCTTATCATCCAAATAATTAGATGCTATTTCTAGTTTTGGATATGCAAACATGTTCTCTCCATTATTAGGTGTTCAATATGAATGCTCCAGTTCCTCCAACCAGTGAGATGGACTCTCAGAAGATTTCTAGCCAATATCAAAGCAGTTATGGTCAAGGCTACAGCACACAGGCCAACCTTCCAGCTGAACAGCAGGAAATGCCCCAAGAAGCCCTGCAGTCAGGTAAGAGGTTTGTGGCTAAAGTTGTGCCATTTTACAGTTTCAGTAGTGTAAAATACTGTGTAACTTTTTTTTTTTGTATGTGTAAAGATTTAAAATATATTGTAAGAAATAAATCTTATGTCTTTTTTTTTTTTTTTTTAGTAGTTGGCCCATTCCATTCTCAAGACCAAGGTATTCCATCTGCTGGAGGACACCAGCCAGCACCTCAGCAGCCCTCGGGGCAGGGCACAGGGTTTGGGCGGCCAGGTCAGTCCTTTTACAGCAACAGAGCAATGCCACGAGCTTCACCTAGAAATCCTAGAGGGGCTTTGAATGGCTATCGTGGACCATCAAATGGATTTAGAGGTGAGACAAAACGGCTTTAATCTGTGCCAAGACATTCTAGTCTGACTCCAGTACAAAAACATACAATCATATTTTTTTAATCTATTTGTTCAGGTGGATACGATGGGTATCGTGCGCCATTCCCCAACACTCCTAACACCGGATATGGGCAAACTCAATTCAGCACTCCGCGAGATTACTCCAACAACACCTACCAACGGGTAACTACAAGAAAATGAACACCATGGAGTAGGGATGGGTGATATGGACTTAAAAATAACAGAAAAATCACAATATTTTCTGATGTTTATTGCGATGACGGTATAAATTTAGCACCATTCCCCATGTTTTTGGCTACAAGTGAGAGCTGCATATATTCTTAAGAGCCTAGATATTTATAGGCCTAATAGTTTTATTTTTTTATTTATTAAATTTTAGTATTAAAAATGTACTTTGCTGATTTAAAACATGATCAAAACACTATCTGGTTTAATTACACAATTTCAAATAAGCAGGCAAGTGATAAATATTGGTATCTGAATCAGCTAATAATTGTTTGTTAAAATTGTTTAAAAAAATCCTATCTGTGCATCCCAAGTATTTATTCATATTCTCATGGTAAAAAACAGTGGCAAAAATAGTGCAAACAGCAAAAGTAATAATCCCAACAAAAAATTGCAAATAACTATTTAATGATAGAACTGAAGTAAAACTTGGTAATCATGCAGGAATTAAAATGTATGAATGCATTTGTCATTTTAATAAAACTGAGAAGATAATACTATAAATTCTACTACTAATAAAAAAATAAACCGCACTAAGGATTTATGAGCTGCTGGGTTCATGAATAATCACGTTGTTAGCGTTCGCTTGAACTGATTTGCTGAAATCAACAGGTACAGTAGTAGGTGCGTGTCAGCCAATGAGATTGCTGTTTGCGCATTAGTTTCTGCTTGTAGATAAAAGTTGAATAATTCCAAATGAACCAAATGATTTTTTACAGGAAAATACAACAAAGAACATTGTTTACATGTAGCATGTCAATTCTAAGTGGTAAAACCTTGTTAAAACGCAGCGCAAGCCTTCGCTGACTGTGTTAGATTGTGGTACCGTACCAGAGCCAAAATTGTGGTATGGGGCCATGCCTAATACCGAAGTACCGATATTAAATCGATACCACAATCTGCATCAACATTTTCACATTCATTTCGGGACAGCTGATGGAAATCACTTGCCCACTTTTATTTGAACATGCAAGCGATTTTATAGCATTTCGTAATACATGGCATAGGAGCTCTTTGAAAGAGTTTTCTTTGCGCTCATACCAACAATGCACGCACAAGCCTGTAAAGAGCACACACATTCCAAATTAAGTTTCATTAAACAGTCAAATACACAATTATGTAAAAATGTCTGTCTTTAGTGAGTATTCACATAAACGCAGTCGGTTATGTCTTGCGCAAATGTAAATAGTGCGATAGTATGCGTGCAAATATTATGAGATCTAAACGTCATTGGTTGATACGAGCACTGGAGATTTTGAGATATTTAAACGATTCGATCTTATACATGTATGCGCTAATCAGTTTTGATCAGTGTGTTGAAGAAAATAAATGTCTAAATTAGATGATTTGAATGATGCACACTGTTGATCTCTTAAAGAACTGCTAAAAAGCTTTGGAACGTGCCGCATTATTCAATGTGTTGATTTAATTTCCCCTGAAACGGCTCCAGCTGTTAGCAGCTCCTCCCCTTTTTTGAAACGGCCAATAGCGTTTCGTTAATGCGTACCACAGTTTGACTAGAGAGCCTTTCTATTTGGTAAAGCCAGTTTCCTCTAACCGTTTATCTCAATATATCTTTGAAATGCAGCATTCTGTGCAGAATTCAAATGGGTCCGATATGCTTTGTTGTCTGCGCCGACTCGCACATATGATCAGTGCTGCGCTCTCCTGTCTCTAGCCTAACTTTAGACCAGAGGGGGGTGTGTGCGCATGCTGTTGCGGTGCGTGAAACTAATGTGAAACTAAAGTTAATTTGCCTCGACTGGAAGCATATTTACACTGAATCGTTTCCTATTGCATGTATAGTGTGATATGTGCTTTTCACTATGAGGAAAAGCTGCGATGTGTGATAACATTGTTTAATATTGCGATGACGATATGACTTGCGATAAATATTCAAATGTGAATGTTAGCGATACTGTTCCCATGTCTTAGTGCTTTAATAGGTTCTTTGCAAACATAGAACCTAACCATTGATTAGCCTATTCCCACTGAATAAAGAAATCAAATTGACATGCTTTTATTGAACAAATTGCACATAAATGAGGCATGGGCTTTTAAAACAAACATGGGGTCATATTGTGACCATTGCAGTGTGCGTAAAAGAGCGGTAATATTTCCTAGTGCCTTTCTGAAGATTCCGTTAATTTCTAAATCTTATCCCGCTCTGTTATGCATCTTATGTGTCCTGTTCACTTTTCAAAATAAGATTCAATAATTTAAAATATATATATATATATTTTTATTAGTGGTGGGCCGTTATCGGCGTTAACGTGCTGCGTTAACATGAGACTCTTATCGGGCGATTAAAAAAAATATTGCTATTCTCAAAATTGGGTTGGGAGCTGGGTCTATACTATGCAAGCCATGATGACTTTCACCGTGATATTTTAGCGCGGATGTATTCCTCTTCGAACCTGCGTGTATGCCCACTGTGAAATTACCACGTCAAGCGTGAATGCTGGCATCCAAACTCGAGTCCTGACGAGCGTGACTGACGTACTGTAAGCAGAGAGCTGTAAATCTCATTTCTGCTCGTTGTCAGCGTTCTTTAGAGCATTTGCAGTACATTCGCGGCAGATAGACGCAAGTGTCATTACATACTGAAGCTTTGGTAACAAAACCAACGGTTCAAAAACAAAAATATGAAAAGTTAGGTGAACAACGCTTTTGCCACCTTCTCGCTGCTCGCTTTTGTTGCCAAGCAACGGGGGTAAACAGCTGCTGCTCTGATCACGCAACCGCACCCCGGTTCAGACCCAAATAATATAATATGAACACGGTCCAGCAGGGGGGAGCAATCGAACTTGGGTTCGGTCAGGCAATATATATATATAATATACAAATTAAAACATATGAAATGAAAATAGTGTTTTAATGGCTCCAAGAAGTATAATAGGCAACAGAGAAATGTCATGTCGGAGTGGGATTGTGTGCGTCGTTTTACCGGCTCTGCTCCACTCACATGCTCTGGTAAGGTAGGCGGGTTTTGCGTTAATTTTTATGTCCTGTCACTTTACAGGCTCTTTTATTGTATATGACCGTGTAAACAGCTCAATGGCCCTTTTTTTTAAAAGGTTTAATGTAGGCCCTAGTCCTTGCAAGGAGTGTCAAAACTGTGATGTGCAGTCATATGCAGTCAAATAAATTCAATGGGGGAATTTTTTTTTCTTCTTGCCGCCCTATAGGTGGCAGCCTAGTAGCCGGCCCTGATTATAACTATACGAAATTAACGTTCAATTTCACCTGCTCCCCTGCTCGATGTGTGGTGGTATGGGAAAGTTTAAGGGTAGGGTTAGGTATCTGCCCTAAGTCAACCACTGTTCGGCATGGTTTACACAGTACCTGTGTTTGTAACGCGTAATTTTTCCTAAATCCAAAATAATTTCATATTGCTGAAGTGCTGTTTTCACCACAAGGTCTTCGAAAGCCACCACATTTTCCTCACTCTTCTCTCCTGACATGAACGTGTTCAGTTCATGTCTTTGGAAGCTTAACTTTCATAGGAAGTTCATTTTAAAAGTTAAAACACCGCTCCATTTACCGTTTACGCGAACCGAGCGCTGTGAGTGTGATGTTGAAAACATATGGAAACAGCGCCCTCTGCTCGTTGTAGTCTTCAGCCTCTGGCGAAAAACTCCTCTTATGACGCAAAATGGCGATGGTTGTACTATTCTTTGAAACAATAGAGGGCGACTCAGAGTAATTGTTTAAAAAAAACTTAAGGTAACAGCAGTGAGAAGTGACAGTGTTTACTTAAGTCAACTTTACCAAAACCACAATACAAAAGAATAGTGTAAAACCCAGTAAACCTTGATAATTACTTGTGACATTAGAACAAAATATATGGATAGGAGAACATGTATGCAGCTAAATTAGCGATCTCTTAAATATTTTCTGATTCCACTAAACATTTTCATTTAGTTTTGTTAACATTTTTATTAAACATTGATCTTAATTTTCATTAAAAGGGCTAATTTCTGCTTTTGTGGGCTCATTTTGTAAACATAAGCAACTCATTTAGATGTGCAAACAGGGTGCCGTGTGATGAGACGTCATGGTAAGCTAGATTCGCCTCAAACTCGGGCATCTTCAGATGCGGAACCACTTGCAAACTTACAAAATTTGCTGTGCACACCGCCAAGCAGAATGGGGCCTCGCACACTCAACGCGCGCTACCGGCCACTCCGCGACAACGTCATTTTTGCCTCGCACACCTTCGCGCTCGTGCGGACACGTCAAGTATAAACCAAGTTTAAGACTCTCTCGCTGTGTGAGAAACACGGTGTTCTTAGCAAAGAGAAGGCAAAATCATGATATCGGAGAGCAAAACTCTCAAGCGCTCGGTCCAATTGCTCAGCAAGTAAAAATATATCTGTGTACATGTTCCAGATTGTAGAGGTAGCTCTTGGTTTAGGAATAAACTCCTCCCCAGCTTCTGCCATAGTTGTTTTCGCATCATCAACTAGGCTTTATTGTTATTATTGCGGGAAGACTAAATCTTATTGTGGGGAGAATATTTACCGGTATATCACAAACGTTAAGATCTCGCCCATCCCTCCCATGGAGATTTAAGAAGTCCTATGTGTTTTTCTGTAATTGATTATGTATTGAAGTTCTGTGTGGTTTCTTTGCAGGATGGATATCAGCAAAGCTTCAAGCGAGGAGCTACCCAGGGACCTCGAGGTTGCTCTCGAGGTAATGCTCAAGCGATGCGATCCTAAAATCTTTGGGAAGACTTGTTTCTTTTTGGCCACTTTGAACATTCAGTTATTGAGAATGTTTTCCCTAGCCCATATTTTTACTCCTATCAGTGGTTTTGTTATTTTTTTGGCTTATTGATTCAAGTAAGCCCGCTTTGATAGTTTTAATATACTAATGTGTTTTACAGAGACACAGTGGAGAGCTGAAACTGTCAGTGTTGTGATTTTTCAGCCAGGTCGTGTTTAAAAAAATAGATATTCCTGTAAACTTGAAAGATTTTCATTAATTTATTTTTTTTATAAAATAAAATGCAAAAAGTTAACTGCCACTGTCGGTCCAATCCATAGGAGTGTTTTTGATATTTTTTGGCCTGTCCCCCTTCCCACACTTGGTTCTTGCCTGTGGCACTGAAGGCATTAATTGTTTGTTTTTGTTTTTTTCACCCCATTTCATTTGAAGTTTATTTTTCTGCTGTCCTGCCCTTTGTATGCTCATGTCACTCCTTGAGAGAATGTTTCAATAAAGATGTGTTGCATTACCTGCTTGTCTGCTGCTGCTTTCTTTTTGCTCTTCGTGCTGAGAAATCCTCTCACCTGTCCTGTGACCCTTTGTCTGCTAAAATGTCGGAGGTTGACTTTATTGGCAGGTGATTGGTCCGCTTATCGGTCCGTTTTCTACAACTCCGCTGTTTGCTTTCCTGCCCCTTGCGTCATTTATTATATCCTGCTTTTCAACAAGACTAAGTTTTAATTGGGTGTGAAGCGTTGATCTAACAAAAGGGCTCTCAGAATGCCTCCCATCTGGGAAATGATATATGGTATTTCTCCAAATCAATCCATAGCTGATGCACCGCTTTTCCTGCTTTAAGTAAAAGAAAAAAAGTTGTGTCATACCAAACCTGTATGTTTTCTTTATTCACTGGAACATAAACATGTTTAGTGCAATGTTTACACTACTGTTTTCTATACCATGAAAGTGATGGTGACTATGACAAAACAAATATAGGAGTGCTTTAAATATTAAGGCCTGGTTTCACAGAGAGGGTTTAGATTGAGCCAGGTTTAGACCTTAGTTCAATTAGGGGTTTTTAGTAGATTTTATAAATGTGCCTAAGAAAAAAACATTACTGGTGTGCATCTTAAGACAAAACAATGGCACTGACGTATTTTAAGACTTTCAGATAAAATGGCTCAAATATGCATTTTAGTCTGGGACTAGGTTTAAGCCCTGTCTGTGAAACCGGGGGTTAATCTAAAAATTGCATGGACTACTGTTTGTTTTGTTTTGTTTATTTTTAATCAGATTGTTTTGTTTTTTTGGATCTTGACTGTCACAATTCACTTTCATTGAATGGAAAAGAACACTTGGCATAATATCCTTTTATTGTTGGCATATTGGCACATACCCTGTCAACACAAGAAAAATATGGGTTTGGAATAGCATAAGGGTGAGTAAATAATGCAAAATGCTTATTTTGGGGGAACTGTCCCTTTAAATGGAGAATCCTGCTGAGAACATTTATGTTGCTACTGACATTTCTCTAACTGCTACTTAAGAAGATTTAGGTTTATTAAATTTTCAGAGCCTTTTATCTTTTACAATGGCATTTAATTTTTTTCTTGAAGTCTAGTTAAGAACAGCAAGACTTGTACACTGCACTACAGTCAAACTTGTCATGTGAGAGTATTTGAGGTCTGTAATGATTTCTGGAGCTGTTCGGATGGATCTCTTGTAGTTTATAGGATCTCGTTTGCATTTTGTATATAATGTGCATACTTTTTTGTGCTGCTTGGTGATTTAGGAACGTTTTTACCATCTCAAAAGCACGGAAAGTGCTCATTGAATTTGGCACTGAAATCATTGAATGCGACTAGACTATTTAACTCGGCATTGATTTTCTGATGTATTTGGGTTTCAGGACGTGGGGGATCATATCGGTCCAGCAGAGGAATGGGTCCCATGGCTGCCCAACAGACCAGCTAAACCCAGTCCTTTAGCCATTATCAGCCCTGTTCCACCCTTTTATCCCCTCCACCCGTGTGGACTATCAAACTCGAGCCGTGCCACTCCAGACCATGTAGTTAGATGACTGCATCTTAGCAAGTAAGGACACAACCAATGGTTTTGGGAAAATACAGTATCAATGAGACTATAGCACTCTTAGCACTGTAATTGCTCAGAGCTCTCAAAACTTTCAATCATATGCTATTGCACAACCTTTACACATTTGAGACAGAACACGTGCCTTTGATTATGGGTGTCTGGATTTTAATTGATCTTGGTGGAATAATGACTTGGTAGCTGGGAACAGCCACTAGATTTTGAATGTGATGTACACCGTATACCAAAGGCACTTAGTTTTTGGCCAAACGAACTGTTAAGTTGAATGTGAAGAATTTACTTGTACGTACTGTATTGTACCATGTTATTTTCTCTTTTTTTGGCTCAGCCAAATGGTTTACAGGAAATACATTGTACTGTATGTGGCTGAATGACTGCTTCATTGTATTTCTTCCTATTACTGTTGATTAGACTTAATGCTAACAAATAAATGATTTTTGAAGGACAAGTCAAAGTTATTTTTCACGCATTTTATATGAAGAAAAAGCAGATATACTATAATACATTTAAAATGCATTTAATATCTTAAACTCAGCCGATGTTTTGATTATTAGTGCTTAAGATGATTAAAAATGTTTTTTGATTGGTCAATAGTATGGACAGATGATGTGCATCCTAATCCTTTTCTGTGTAGTTATATCCAATGTTATGCCATAAACAAAAAACATTATTTAAACACATTTACAGAGCAAATAATATACAAGATTTAACATAATTCATCTAATTAATAATTTGTTAAAAGTTCCTCACTGGTACCTTCATTTTGTGACTGAGCCTAATTTGTACTGAACCTGCACTGTTCGTTTACATAAACTAAATATTTGTTTGTTGTTCATTAAAAAAAAAAGTTTTCTTTTTCAAATAGATTTTTATTGATGTCTGACTTAACTCTCAAAGTTCCCACTTAAAATTCAGAGTAGCCCTAATCAATTAAAAACTTCCAGTACAATTCAAGAATATTCTGATACCACACAACTAGGTTTTAAGTAGCTTTTCATGGCCAATAAAATTCCAGAAAACTAAATGTGCAAAACAAAAGCGTATACACACACACATCCGATCCACAGTGTTGGAAAATAAAATATCCACAACGTATGAAAAAGACATTTTCAATTATAATAAAAAAACATCAAACACGCTTATACCAAACAGCAAAGACTGCATTAAAAGTTATGAAACCAGACACTTTCTTACTATTTAAAACCGCAGCAAACATGAACGCAAATAATTATTGACTAGTACTGGACAGGAGGTACTGTTTGTTGAAGTCTCTGTGAGCCTGGTGCTAGGTAAGTTTCTCCACAAAACCAAATGACGGCTCTATGGCACATTGTTGTGGTCGAGGGGCATCTTTGGAGAATCTTGTGGTGGGCTGTTGTGTCCTGGAGGCAGTGGCTGGATTTCATGGGGTATATTTTGGTGTTCCTGTCCTAGATCCTGTTGATTCTGGGGTACATGTTGTTGTTGTTCTGGAGGGATACCTTGGTGTCCTGGGGGCAAAGGCTGGTGCTCAGGGGGCGCAGGAGGCTGGTCATGTCCTACTGACTCAGGAATAGCATTTCCTTCCACTGTTATGAGAGATTTAGAAATTGTTGTAACATTGCAAAGAAAGTTTAAAATAATGTGTTGCATCCAAATTAAATAAATGAAAAAAATGCCAGGAATGTTGCTATTAAAATAAAATAATTCCACTTAATTTTTTAGAAATACAAATATTTGCCAATGTTACTTTAACCCTCTGGTGCTTTTTAGAATTGTTTTTACTTAATTTTCAGAATGGTACAGAACTTTGCAAAGTTTGGGGCAATTGCTATGTGAACACACGCAAAATAATGATTTGGAAATGTTAAATGGCCCTGGAAAAAATATTCACACTTGTACTCCTCACAGGCAACAATTACAGCATTGGAAATGAATGGGAAGGGAATTTCGTCTAGTGGAAACTTTTGGTACTTCGCCCGAACAATCTTACTGAAAGCTCATTTTTTGAGATATCAGCCTCAAATTTGAAACACAACTTGTTTAGATTTCTGGCTTTGATTTTCTCACAGAGTAAAACATGTTTAAGAAAATATATATTTCATATACAAATTTTATTTGTTGTTTATTTATTTTCATTAACAAAATATATTAAGTTCACTTTAGGTCTATGCTCAAAATGTGAATAAATGGATTATAACTATTGCATAAATACAATTTACCATAATAAATACCATTATAATACCATAAAAAACATATGTAAATACCATACCATAATAAATACTATTAAAATCCCCTCAAATACAAAATATTTAACTAAAAAACATTATCGAACTAAAATATATTACATTGACTTTCATTGAAATAAAAAAAGGTAATTTTTGACCGCTACGTGAAGAGCACCAGAGGGTTAGGGTCACCTGGTTCAACTTCCTGGTCCGAAACCAAGTTTGCTTGCTCAACCCTCCCCTGGCCCCGCTGCACTGTGCTCACATTATATTATTTGGGTCTGAACTGCGATACATTTGCGTCATTAAAGCAGCAGCTGTTTAGCCCTGTTGCATGGTAACAATGACATAGAAGGCAGAAGCAAAATGCTTAGAGTTGCTCACCTCACTTTTATATTTTGTTCTTTAACCCTTTGAATATACTGCAAATTCTGTAAAGAACGCAGGAGTCCAGACGAATTTAGATATACATTCTCTGCTTGGAGTGCGTTAGTCACCCTTGTCAGGGAAGTGAGTGAGAACACACACAAACACAATTTTTTTTCCGAATCATACGCCATCAGTAGCGGTTCACGTTCATATCAGCAGTTAACCTCACTGAGGTTCACATGCAGACTCAGGTACGGTTTGCGGGGAAAAGCATTCACATCATCCAAACGAACCGAACTCTGACGTCAAACAAACTCAAAATTGGAAAGTCTGTTAACCCACTGCATAGAATTACCCAAATGTTTCTTTAACCTTCTCCAGAATAATGTAAAACTAGAAAAACATGTCAGGTGATATCACATTCAGGACCTAATGTAATAATAGTTACACAATTCAACCTTTATATGTATCTGGTTATATACTGTATGTAATTTACAAATTCAAGTATTACTTACAATGCATCTCAGGTGGAGAAGGTACCTTCTGTGTTTTCAACCGTTCCATATGCTCCACAGCCTGATAAAGACACACCGAATATGTTTTTATTCACTTGATATAATGATTTAATTAAATGAGATGGTACAAGACAAATCAGTTGAGTTACCTGCTGCAATTCTATTTTCTGAGAATTGAGTTGCTCCTGCTGTCGCTCTAGATCCTCTCTCTGCTTCTGAAGGTCAGCTGCTTTCTGGTTTAAGTCTTCCTCCTGCCTGACCAAATGCTCCTCAAACTCTCGCATCTCTTCGTCAGTATATGCCTGGTTCTGTTCTAGAGTCTGATGTCATCCAATAACCCAAGATAATAATTATTACTTGGAAAACTTGAAGGTTAAATGCCATTGTTTAAGACAAACACACACACACGGTCAAAATTATTGGCACCCTTGGTTAATATGATCAAAGAAGGCTATGAAAATAAATCTGCATTGTTTATCCTTTTGATCTTTTAATTTTAAAAATAAATAAATCACAATCATTGTTTCATAATGAGATTTTCCCTCCATTTTAGTTGTTTTACTTCTATGAAAGGTTAGATTTTTTCTTTAATAAAAGGTCAAAAGGATTAGAAATGCAGATTTATTTTCACAGGCTTCTTTGTTCATATTTAACAAGGATGCCTGTAATTCTGACCAGGACTATACTTTGATACTGAGACAAACTTAACACGATGAAAGTCTGTTAACAGAATGCATGAATGAGAGGATATTGATCAGTGGTCTAATAATGTATCTGTAGTGTGTCACACTCACTTCCCAGCTGTCTGGTTCAAGGAACTCTTTTTTCCTTGTGGCAACCAGGAACTCTTCTAAAGACACTAGTCTGTCTTTATTGGAGTCAACCTGTAAAGGCCAGATGATTACAGATTTAAACACTTTTGTCGATTTGTCAATTTTCCTTAAGTTGCCAGGTCATGCAAATAGAACTGGTCCATTATTTATAATCATCATTTAACCTCGTTCATGACGTGCTCTCTCATTCGCAGCCTCTCCTCCTCCATTTCAACCATGTCGTCCTCTTCATTAGTTGGATCATAGATCTTCTCCAGCTGAAAAAAAAAAGAATCCCAAAATAATTATATTGCTACTATATAATTGCAGAGCATGTTATAACTACAATATTGGCATGTTTGTTGGTGCTAGACGGGCTGGTCTGAGTATTACAGAAACTGCTGATCTATTGGGATTTTCATGGTCAAAAACTCTAGCGTTTACAGAGAATGGTCCGAAAAAGAGAAAGTATCCCGTGAGTGGCAGTTCTGTGGGGGAAAATGCCTTGCTGATGCCAGCAGTCAGAGGAGAATGGCCAGACTGGTTCTGAGCTGATAGAAAGGCAACAATAACTCAAATAACCACTTGTTACAACCAAGGTCTGCAAAAGAGCATCTCTGAACACACAACACATCAAACCTTGAAGTAGATGGGCTACAGCAGCAGAAGACCACACCAGGTGCCATTCCTGTTAGCTAATAACAGAAAATAGGCTACAATTCGCACTGGCTCACCAAAATTGGACAATAGAAGATAGGAAAAATATTGCCTAGTTTGAGGAGTCTCAAATTCTGTCGCAACATTCAGATGGTAGGGTCAGAATATGTCGTAAACATCATGAAAGCATGGATCCATCCTGCCTTGTATCAATGGTTCAGGCTGGTGTTGGGGGTGTAATGGTGGGGACATTTTCTTGGCACACTTTGGGCCCCGTGGCACCAATTAAGCATTGTTTAAACGCCACAGTCTACCCAAGTAATGTTGCTGATCATGTCCATCCCTTTATGGATCGTTTATCTTATGATGGCTACTTCCGGCAGGATTATGTGACTGGACACAAAATGAGTTCACTATACTCAAATGGCCTCCACAATCATGAGATTTCAATTGAAGAGCACCTTTGGAATGTGGTGGAACGGGAGATTCATATCATGGAAGTGCAGCATGATGAACTGCATGATGCTATCATGTCAAAATGGACCAAAATTTCTGAGGAATGTTTCGAGCAGCTTGTTGAACCTATGCCACAAGAATTAAGGCAGTTCTGAAGGCAAAAGGGGGTCCAATCCAGTAATAGCAAGGGGTACCTAATAAAATGGTGAGTGTTTAAATATAATCTTCTGTGGTGATGTATGCAATTGTTCACCTCCTTCGTGAATAGGGCTTCCAGCTCTTGTTCATCAAAGAATCCATCTCCATTTGTGTCTGCACAAGATTGCAAAAATGTTTTAATATTAAGTATGTCATTTCAGCATTCTCATATCCAGAATTTGGCTAAGCTATCAAGTATATTTTACCATGCAGATTGAAGAACGTTTTTGGGTCAAAATCTTCAGGGTCAAGGCCATCAGCCTCCTCCCACACTTCTTTTAGCTGATCCTTGCTACCCTATAGACCAAAACATCAGAGAAACTTGAGTATATCTTCAATAAAATCACAAACATCAACAGAAGTTCATACTTGCAGACTTACGGGGTGGTTGACTTTGGGGTGATCAGCATGTTTTTTCTTCATCTCCTCATAGTGCTCCTCCTCTTTCCTCCTGTCATCCTCATCAAGTGTCTTCAGGTGTTCTCGTCTCTCATGCTCTTTCATCATCTCGTACCTTTTAAATTCTTCATGCCGTTCCTTGTCGTAGTTCTCCAGATCTTTTGTAGCCTATATTGCAAGATCATGAATGTAACTTCATGTGTTCTGGTCTTCAGTTTTCATTTGAATATGAAAGGTCTTTTATTGCTGTTGATCAGTGACCAAATGAGAAGGGAAATGCATGCTGACCTTGGATTTACAACACAGTATTATATGATGTTCTTTTAAAGTGCATAGGGAAGATTCCAGATATTTTGGAGACTGTATTTGTAGGACACAGTTACCAACACATTCTTTTGTTGCTAAGCTTTTCTTTGAGAAAAGAACAAAGAATGGCACTGAAATCTTTCTTAAGAAGGTTAGATGTGTTCGGAGTTTTGCCGACCGGATACGGCGAAAGTTTAATCTATCAACTAGCTCCGCTTCACTTGCTCTGGTTGGTTGTAGCTCTATCCAATTGCGTGCAGAGGGAATTTGAAAGACCATTTATCCCGTCCTTCGGATTGAGCCCTGTCAATGGTGAGTTCCCAGACCCAACATCTTAGTGTGGGTCTGGCGTGTCAGGCTAACTTTTTGTACTTTTTGCCTATTTTATGCAACATGAATTGTATTTTAAATGCAAAATATATTATTGACTCAAAGGATTACAAGTACAAAAATGTTCAAAATAAAGGAACATTCAAGCATTCAAGGTAACAGAATCAAAGGTAACTGTAAGTAATGACATACCGATTTGATGAGTCTGTCCAGATCCTCAACCTCAAATGTGTGCGGGTTCATGTGGTTCAGATACTCAAACTGTTTGAGTAACGCCTGGTGATCTACCGCAATATCTGATAAACATGAGAAATAACTGTGTTCAGAAAATGTTCTGACCAATTTTAATCAAGACCCATTTACTTAAAAAAAAAAAAAATCACAATCTACAAGACGTCTTATTTTTAATCACAAAAAAAATCTCCCCCTCGTTCTTGCAGTTTAATTTCTTCTCTGATGACGGAGGTTTTTTTGCCGTGAGAGTGGAACAACCTGTCACTCACATGAAATCCCGAAGTAAAAACTTCATTTCCATTTCTCCATTAGGAACTTGATTTTGAACGATAATATAGAAACCTTGCAAAAAACAGACCTAATGCCATGGTATATGCTTCTGCTGAAGCATCAACCCACATTATTTCAGCTTATTTTTAACACTGGATTTCCTGGTGAAAACTACATTACCCATGATGCTGTACAGAAAATGACACCAATCAGTGAAAAAAGCAACAAACTCCAAAATAGCTCTTTAGTTCCGCACACTCCCATGAAGCACTGCGAATGACATAATCGAGTCATGCTCTCAAATCTCCCTATGCTCTCAAAACACTGAAATGTTTGTAGTGTGTATTCACAGGTCCTTCTCAAAAAATTTGCATATTGTGATAAAAGTTCATTATTTTCCATTATGTAATGATAAAAATTAAACTTTCATATATTTTAGATTCAATGCACACCAACTGAAATATTTCAGGTCTTTTATTGTTTTAATACTGATGATTTTGGCATACAGCTCATGAAAACCCAAAATTCCTATCTCAAAAAATTAGCATATTTCATACGACCAATAAAAGAAAAGTGTTTTTAATACAAAAAAAAGTCAACCTTCAAATAATTATGTTCAGTTATGCACTCAATACTTGGTCGGGAATCCTTTTGCAGAAATGACTGCTTCAATGCGCGTGGCATGGAGGCAATCAGCCTGTGGCACTGCTGAGGTGTTATGGAGGCCCAGGATGCTTCGATAGCGGCCTTAAGCTCATCCAGAGTGTTGAGTCATGCGTCTCTCAACTTTCTCTTCTCAATATCCCACAGATTCTCTATGGGGTTCAGGTCAGGAGAGTTGGCAGGCCAATTGAGCACAGTAATACCATGGTCAGTAAATCATTTACCAGTGGTTTTGGCACTGTGAGCAGGTGGCAGGTCGTGCTGAACCGTATCTCCATAAAGCTTTTCAGCAGATGGAAGCATGAAGTGCTCCAAAATCTCCTGATAGCTAGCTGCATTGACCCTGCCCTTGATAAAACACAGTGGACCAACACCAGCAGCTGACATGGCACCCCAGACCATCACTGACTGTGGGTACTTGACACTGGACTTCATGCATTTTGGCATTTCCTTCTCCCCAGTCTTCCTCCAGACTCTGGCACCTTGATTTCCGAATGACATGCAAAATTTCAGTCCAGTGCTGCTTCTCTGTAGCCCAGGTCAGGCGCTTCTGCCGCTGTTTCTGGTTCAAAAGTGGCTTGACCTGGGGAATGCGGCACCTGTAGCCCATTTCCTGCACACGCCTGTGCACGGTGGCTCTGGATGTTTCTACTCCAGACTCAGTCCACTGCTTCCGCAGGTCCCCCAAGGTCTGGAATCGGTCCTTCTCCACAATCTTCCTCAGGGTCCAGTCACCTCTTCTCGCAGCGTTTTTGCCACACTTTTCCTTCCCACAGACTTCCCACTGAGGTGCCTTGATACAGCACTCTGGGAACAGCATATTCGTTCAGAAATGTCTTTCTGTGTCTTACCCTCTCGCTTGAGGGTGTCAATGATGGCCTTCTGGACAGCAGTCAGGTCGGCAGTCTTACCCATGATTGCGGTTTTGAGTAATGAACCAGGCTGGGAGTTTTTAAAAGCCTCAGGAATCTTTTGCAGGTGTTTAGAGTTAATTAGTTGATTCAGATGATTAGGTTAATAGCTCGTTTAGAGAACCTTTTCATGATATGCTAATTTTTTTAGATTTTTTGAGAATTTTGGGTTTTCATGAGCTGTATGCCAAAATCATCAGTATTAAAACAATAAAAGACCTGAAATATTTCAGTTGGTGTGCAATGGATCTAAAATATATGAAAGTTTAATTTTTATCATTACATTATGGAAAATAATTAACTTTTATCACAATATGCTAATTTTTTGAGAAGGACCTGTATAATATATATATATACAATATAAAACTATATTGTTAATATAAAAATATATATAAAACTCTATTGTATTTATACATAATCAACATTTGTAAATTAATAGTTTTATATTTCTCCATTTCTCCTTTTTAATTCGATTATCCGGTTCGCAATGCTTCATGGGATTGTAGTTCTTTCCCTCGTCAAGACTGTAAAGTACAGTCTTGTACCTTTGTCTTTTTGTCCAATTTTTAAAAACAGTTTTGCCTCAAATCAAAGTTTGTAGTGTTGCGATTCACCTCGTAGCTGATGGGCTTGGTTTATGGATTATAACTCTTTAAGTAAGTTTATTTTAAAATCACTAGGGAAATATGTATGAAAAAAATATATATTTCCCGAACGAGCACCACTGAAAATATGGGGCAGGCACAGTTGCACTCTATAGCAAACCACAACAATCCTGCTAGCCAATCAATTCCAAATAGACAAAAATCAAGTCCTGCCATACATTTGTTGCTATTTTGTTGGCATTTTACTCGGATATACATCACAATAGGGAACTTTAACATGAAATTACACCGTATGTATGTGAAATGACCTCAAGCATTTATTCAATTATAATTATTATAATTTACAGCCATTCTTACCATTTCCTCCTTCGATGTCCTGCTTGGCTTTGATCAGGGTTCTCAGACGGCTGACCTCTTGCCTTTTAAGTTCATCCAGCTTGGTTCTCACATGGTGGCTGACAAAGTCAAGCTCTTTAGCCAACTTCCCTTGCTGAATCAGCAGGAATGAACAGATAAGCTCTTTGTGACCTTTGTATTATATAACACAAATAAAGCCATGCTGTTTCTTACCTTTATATCTTCCATATCTGTGTTGTGGAGCTTTTCTCTAAAATGTTGATCTTTTTCAAGGAAATCAATAACTTCTCTGAGATAGCGGTCATAGTGTAGTCCGGTGTCCTAGAAATATATATTATACATAAAAATATTATAAATACATAAAATATAATGTAAAATATAAAAGTGTGTATATTAATTGTGTTTTCAAAATTAAGAGCTTATTGCCCACACAAAAATACCCATGCATATTTACGCAATCTGACACTCTAAGGCTACTTATAAACATGCTGCCAAAGCTTGTTATATATTGGCTGATCAAATATTTCTTACCACACTCTGTGGAGGCTCTTTGATGGTTTCCTCTGGAAGCTTCACCTTAGTTTTATCTAAACTTATTGGCACTGCCTTGGCCCAGGACATCATACTAGCCAATATAAGGCAGCTGGTGAGGAGCCCCTTTAAACAGGACATCTGGAAAATTCAACAAACATATGGATTAGCAAAGATGACCGCTCTATCATATTAGATAATGGTTGTATCGCAAAGCATTGTGAGCCGACCACCATTTTTGGAAATGTGTTCATTTCTAAATTATTTTTAATTGAACGTTAAATAAAACAGCTGTACAGCTCACTAGGGTTGTAACACAGCCACTGATTGGCAGATCAGCTCTCCAATAAATCCGTTACTGAGGCTAAACAACATTAACAGGCAGTTAACGGGTCACTCTATTCAAGTGACATCCCAAATATTTTGCTATATTGCTATACAGAGATGTGGTTCGAAAGGGTTGTTGATCTCGATACAGAGGCTAATTTCATTAGCTTTCCTTTGACAGTGAAGTCTATGGCAGACGTTATAGCGAAAACTCGATGTCCATTTTATGAGTGAAAAGTTGAATTGTTGATGCTGTAGTTGGGCTAAGGTATCCGGAGCGATGCACAATTAAATAATGGAACTTACGGTGTCAGATCGGTTTATATCGAGCTATCTCGGGTGTTTTCTGCTTCCTTTCATTACCGCTGGCTTCCTGACTGTCCGCTATCTTGGACTGCTGATGATGACTTACAGCGAGCTAACAGTAACGTTACAGCAGCAGGAGGAGACAGAGAGCTCGTCCACGTAGATCAAGCGCGGTGCATGACTTACATTTTGTGCTTTAGTTATATTGTTTCTCATGACACAAACAGAATACTTCCTGAAGGGGGCGCATGGCGGCTCAGAAAGGCGAATCCTTAACTGAGTCGCAATCAAATCTCATGGAGTTTTTTAATTTATTTGTAACATTTGTACATTTAAAGTATTCTAGATTAAAACGTGTTAATTATACTGTTTGCTACACGTCAGTTTCAGAACATTTTATAAAATAAGTAACATATAGACAAATCCTTATTCATTCATCACAAATGTGTGTGATTGGTCCGATCTGACAAGCACTGGAAAATATAACAGATAAAATTGATCTAAAACCGTAAATGTTTGTTATCATGTCTTTGGTTTGGATAATAATAATAATGGCTGTATATAATATTTTTTGAACCGAATAAGCATAATAAGTATCTTAAATAAATAAAACACACACACATTGAAGAGTAGTACGCTCCGCCCATTTTAGAATCCTGTTGGACGCTCCAGTTTAATCCGCTAGTTCTATTTCTAGAGACTTTACAGCCATGCATACAGCAGTTGGTCTTTTCTTAAGAGCGCCACCAGCTGGTGGATATGAGAAGAGTGAGAAAAATATATAAAATGTATTTAATTTTTTTAATACATATTTTACATTTCATGTAACATAGGACGATAGCAAAAATATAAATAAATAAATAACAAGAGTGTAAAAATATGAACATATTACAACACATAATGTTGGGACACATTTTGAGAAACTCTGGTAAATGTATATTGAACCCAAAAAATAGAGAGGTAAGATCATGCACTGAATCGTGATTAATATTATTACAAGTAAAAATTTTGAAAGTTGTTGAAAATTATATGATCTCTGAATTATTATTATTATTTGCAGAAAGTACTTATAGGTTAATTTATTGGAAATATAAAATAA
Organism: Gobiocypris rarus; assembly: GCA_023029165.1. NCBI lineage: Eukaryota > Metazoa > Chordata > Actinopteri > Cypriniformes > Gobionidae > Gobiocypris > Gobiocypris rarus. The sequence goes on along the minus strand of CM040912.1, from coordinate 39,702,879 downwards.
ATAGGATGGATCATTTTCATAAAAATTTGAATATTTAAAAAAAACAATAAAATATATAGTAAATAAAAGGCCAATATGAGGCATTCAAGATCTATCTTAATCCATCCATCTCCATAATCCAAAGGAATTTTACACCAGATTAAAACGAGTAAAGAATAAATCAAAAATATCATAATCAACATACTAAACGACATAGTCTGAAACATGAACAAATAAAATAAAAAATAAACTAAACAAAACAAACACAAATACATAAATAAAACACAGCAGTGACTAACTTAAAAGTTAAACAACAATATAAAATGTTTGCAAATAGAATCATTTTACAGAAATGATCTTTGAGTCAACAGACGGAAGGTGATATTTTACATCACTTCCGCCACCATACTTCACTTCCTCTCGGCCTCGGCTCGGTCTTTCTTTTCCTCGGTCTCTAAACCGCCATCATGGGTCGTATGCACGCTCCTGGGTAAATGTTTATTTAACGCTAAAAACACGTTCTACGGACCACACTGCCAACCCGAAATACAGTTAACACTTTATAACATAGTCTGAGTCTGGAATATGTATTTCATTGGTGCTAGAAAGGAGTTTTTGAGAGGTCGGAATTTAGTCCCACGTTCTCTTCCTCTGAACGTGATGGCAGCACATGTAGTATGAGGCGCTGCAGGGTGGATAAATGAAAGATCTTTACATACTGATTAGTTAAAATTGACCGTTTGTTGGTGCGGTCTGGCTGTTCGAGTATCATGTTTAGTATCACAACCTACGTTTTGTTGTCAAATGTGTTTGGCGGTTCGTTAGGGCTTATAAATGTTGGTCTATTACATATAAGAGTGTAATGGACCAGCTCATTTAAAGTGTTTTATTTATTTTAGAAGCTCTTTACATTTGCTTATCTTTAGTTTATATTACATGCTGTCAGTTAACATGTTTACAGCTTAGCTTACTTTAGAAGTAAAATTTAGTTGTAATGTTTAATTATAGAAGACATTTTTAACTATTGAATGTTTTCTTTTTCAGCAAGGGTTTGTCCCAGTCGGCACTGCCCTATAGACGAAGTGTCCCCACAGTAAGTCCATTGATTCTGATTCCTGTTATCTGGAACAACAATGCCATTCTAAATGGTCAAGGCTCTTAAAATATCCCTTTCCTTTGTCTTTTAGTGGCTCAAATTGACATCTGATGATGTTAAAGAGCAAATCTTCAAACTGGCCAAGAAGGGTCTGACCCCCTCACAGATCGGTAAGTTCTGACTGATATCAAATTAATTGTTGTTTCACTTGGTTTTCTATAGCACATTTCATACAGAATGGTCATGCAAAGACAAGTTTGAAATAATACATTTAGAACCATAAAGGTAAACCTGTTAAAAATCAACTGGATAAATGTAATGCAGTGGAATTAGTCAAATGTTTAAAGCTGTGGTACATTTGACATTTGTAAGCTGATTTCCAATAGATGAGTGCTTTCATGTTCAGTTGTCGCTTTAGCCTTATTGTTTATGCCTCTTAATGGGCTTTTTTTCTTTTTATGTTTTCATATTTGTAAACTGGCTGTAGCAGCCCATATTTTGTCTGTCTGCACAATTTCATTTTCAAGGAGCTAACATCTCTTGCTCTTCTCCTTAGGTGTGATCCTGAGGGATTCCCATGGTGTTGCTCAGGTGCGTTTTGTCACTGGCAACAAGATCCTTAGGATCCTGAAGTCTAAAGGCCTGGCCCCTGATCTGCCTGAGGATCTCTACCATCTTATCAAGAAGGCTGTTGCTGTGAGGAAGCACTTGGAAAGGAACAGAAAGGTAATGAAACATTCACATCAGATCCCATACTTTTACAATTACTGTGAAGACATTTTAAGATCATTTTGGAGATTTCTTGAAAAATCCATTCAGTACACTTCAGTTTTCTCACCATTGTCACTTGTGTTTTTCAGGACAAGGATGCCAAGTTCCGCCTGATTCTGGTTGAGAGCAGAATCCACAGGCTTGCCCGCTACTACAAGACCAAGAGAGTACTTGCCCCCAACTGGAAGTAGTGAGTGTCTGAGTTGTTTATGATAATAATTAAAATATGCGTAGTGCACATTTCATTGTCCCATTCTTCCCATGTAAGAACTGAGATATTTCTTATGTGCTAGATAAACTTTGGAGGTAAATTAGCAGTTTGGCTCTGTTGTGCCACCACTGCCAGTCCCCTTCAAACAAAAAGCTGCTTTGTCTTTCAAAATGCATTTCCCCCCCCCTTCCTGAATATTTAACTGATTCATTTGTTTTCATTCGCAGCGAATCCTCCACAGCTTCTGCACTGGTGGCATAAATTGGCAGTTTTTTGGACAAATAAAGATATTTGAATCAATTAATGTGTTTGTGTTATTGCTGTCAGACTGATTTTCTTTACTCAAGTTGAGTGAAGAACTGTTGCGGTCCAAATTGAAGTTTGAGTAGAATTCAGCTGTCACATGCCTGTATTCGTTCCAATCTCATTCAGAATCCATTGTAACTGAATATTCACTTGTATCTGTGCGTAATGTAACTTCTAACAAAGTTCATTTATGGGTGATGCAGTTGTGAAGATTCAAAGTCAAGCTATTGAAATACATACTTTATCACTTTGCAGACATTAAAATTAGTGTTGTCAACATTGTGTAGTGCATGTTTTGTGTTAATAACAGGTTTTCTGTGCAATTTGGGAAATGTTCCAGGACTGGAAGTATGGAGAAATATTTGCATTTCCAAACTATTGCCCTATTCATTTTTTTTCTGAAATACAACATAAAGATTTCCTTAATGTATCATACAAGCTGATTTTTCATGGCTAAAGTCAAGTGACTGTTAAATATGACTGAATTGAAAGTGCACATTTTCATTGTGCAAAACTGTTTACCTTAAAGTGAGTCTTGAACTTCATTAAGTGTAATGTGTTCTGCTCAAATCAGCAACAGATAAAGGAAAACAATCTTCATTAAACTGTGTTGTGATCATGCTACGTCCACATTTACAGTATCAAACTGATGTGTCAGACGTTAATATATGCAGGTTATAAAACGTTTTAGGTTTCTTATGTTAAGCTCATGTTGTCACTTCAAAGAAACCAATGAAATTTGTGTTAAATATGATCTGTAAAATGAAGGAGGTTTGTAGATTTCAGACTGGAGAAGTATGGAATTTTGAAATGTGTAGGAAACCCTGGATTAAGGACATTGACAACAAATGGGCTTATCAAATTAAAAATGTTAATACGTGGCAAGTTTGGCCCTTGCTACAATAGAATAGCAAGAAAATAAAGTGCAGGCTATTCCAGAAAGCAGGTTGTGACATAGCTGGGTATGTTTAAGAGTGAGCAGAACCTAAACTTGCGGTTCAAAAAAACAGATGCAACTTTCAGGGTATGTAAGCAGCCATAGCAATATAACCTCCAGAGCAGGTTCTGTTCCAGGGTTAGTTTGATTCAGAGGTGTTCAGTGCTTGCAAATAGACGAGCTACTGTTGCTCAAATTGCTCAAGAAGTTAATGCTGGTTCTGATAGAAAGGTGTCAGAATACACATTGCATCGCAGTTTGTTGCGTATGGGGCTCCGTAGTCTCAGTCAGGGTGTCCATGCTGACCCCTGTCCCCCGCATAAAGCGCCAACAGTGGGCACGTGAGCATCAGAACTGGACCAATGGAAGAAGGTGGTCTGGCCTGATTAAATTAGATTAGGATTAGTAACTCTTCATGCAGAGAAAGACCACAGAGGAAGACTGATTTAGAACAGGCCTAGGCCCTTGAGATCCACTTCCCTGCACAGACCTTGAGTAGCTTGTTCAGGTGTGTTTGGTTAGGGTTAGAGCTGGAAAGTGCATCAAGGGCAAGAGTTGCCCACATATAACTTCTGTATATTTAAAAACTGCCTGAAAAATTGACAGCGTTATGAATCTCATTGTCCACTAGAGGTCAGTGTTCACTCACCATAAGAAAGTTGTGCAAGTGGTAGCCTACTAAAATTCTTCCATAAGTGTGATTGATGAGTATTATAGCTTCTGCATTACTAGATGCTGTAGAATAAAATATATTCTAATTATTATTATTATTTTTTTAATTTACATGAAGAGCAAATAGACATATTATTTTAGTCTACATAAAAAGGATGTTTTCATTCAGCCTTTTATAACTGGCCCATTTTATATGCATTAAACATTTACCTTTGTTTAATTAATGGAGTCTGTTTTTTATAAAAATAAAAAAAAGCATTTGCTGCCGTTCCATTCATCACTAGCAAAGCAGGTGTTTCTGTAAAGCTCTAAAAAGCTGTGATGGCCTATTATGAACAGCACCATTACTCATTTTCAGTTTGATTCATTTTTTTAAAGAGATGATAGAGGTCACATTACTGAGATGAGGTAGTATTTTTAATTGTGAAATGAAATAAAATACACTTTATGGACAGTGTGGTGTACCACGCTATGGTGTATCACCATAGATGACAACAGTGATCATTTAATTTGATTATATTTTGAATCAGCTTTTAATTGTTTTTATTAATTTACTTATTAATAAATATTGATAAGTAAGTTTAATTAATTTTTTTCACTTCAGTTTTAGTTTTTATTTATTTCCAGCTAATAATTTTTGTGTTTCATTTCAAATTTGTATTTAGTTTAAGTTGTAAAAATTTTTTTTTACTATTATATAATATTTTTATTTCAGCTTTATTTCAATTAACAAAATGTTATTAAAAGTTTTAGTAATTTCATGACATACTAAAACTGTTTAGAATGCGCATATATTTCAAATATTTTCATTATTCATCATTTAGTAGATTTAAAAACAAGACATGCATGCATTTTGAGATCAAAATGCATGTGCTAGCCTGCATGTCTCAGTTTATAGCCCAAGCAGGGTTTTCTTTTTTTTTTTTTTTCCAAATGTTTAAGAAAACCTCATTAACCAGAGGAAGACGTCTTGAGAGTCGTCAGTGCAGATCACTTTATTCTACATGCAGCGATTTAACTGCAGTTGCCTCTGTATGAACCTCTCCTAAGAGAGAAAAGTAACACTGAGTCACCTTGCAGCATTATGAGCTGCTGGCAGTGGTGAGGAAACCATCAGCAGTACAATACTGCAGAGATCCGCAGGACTGCACCCTATCCCTGAATGTGTGTGACTGCAAGGGATAAGACAGAAGACCTTTTAAGTGGTATTACAGAAAGCCCCTAATTCAAACAAGCTTATTAGTCGAACATGTGCTCTGCTCTGTTTTAGGCATATGGTGTTTTATTCAGGCAAACTAGGGGGTACAACATGGAACACGGTCAGGTCCCACGGCGCTGGTATGCTTCTGTAGGGTTACAGTTCTGTCAATCACATCTAATCCCAAATCAACATGAACCGTCAGTCAAAGCCAAGGGACTCGGCTGCATAAAACTGCTGACACAATATCAAAGTGCCCTCTGTAGATGTCATTTTTTTTGTTTAATTCTTACATGAACAAGAGTTTTAGTGGTCTTAGAATACAAATGTCAATGTCTTCTTTTGAAATAATCTGTTAGTTATGTATTTCAATAGTGGGTGAAATGCTTAGCTACATGCTTTATATTACTAAGATCAGTAAAAGAATAGAAATTATTTGTCAGAAAATAAACCCACAGGAGCTGCTTTTGTAGAAAATACCATAGTTGCAGCCACAAGCATCGTTTTCCATTGTGTATCATCAATGTCTCTTCTGTTGGATTTTAAGTCATCCTTAGGGGGGAAACGTTGCATCAAACCAACAAAAGGCTTGCCGACCAAAGCCCCAACTCCAACTCCAAAGGGATTCTGTGCTAAAATATTTATACAGCTCTGAAGTGTTTGATGTAGATACACAACTGGAGTCAAATGGCTGTTCTTGGCGAGAACAGAGTGTAAAAACAGAGTGTAAATCAGGGATACAAGGGAAATTCATGTGTTTTGTACAAAATGTCCATCAATCACTGCTTTTATCCCAGCCAATTCAAATGACATGTGACCATGAATATGCCAAGCAGGATATGTAACAGAATCAACATCCTTGTAGGTCCTGCAACAACATTTATTTTGTAGTTTTAATTTGATCGATTTTATTTGGATAGTATATAGTGCCTTGCGAAATTCGTTTGCAAACTTTTTTTTCCACATTTTGTTATTTTGGAAAGGTATGTTAAACTGTTTTAAATGACTTTTTTCACATCATGTCTACACTTTATACACCATAATGATTTGTGATAACTGTAAATTTATTAAAAAAAAAAAAAAAAAGTAGTTTGTTGCATAGTTTTTCACCCTCTTTCCTACAATTTCTCTTGTTCCTACACTTGGAGTGGAGTTAACCTGTAAATTCAATTCAATGGGTATGCTTTGGAAAGTCACACATCTCTCAATAAAATGTCTAACAGCTGGAAATGCATATCAGAGTGAAATCCAAGCTATGAGGTCAAAAGAAATACCTGTAGAGCTCAGAGACAGGATTGTGTCAAGACACTGCAGAAGTCTACCAAAAACAATTCTGCTGCATTAAAGCTTCACAGAAGCATGCAGCCTCCATAATCCTTAATGAATCAAATTCGGAACACACAGGACTCTTCAGCTGGCCTCCTAGAGAACCTGAGCAATTGATGGAGAAGGGCCTTGGTTAGAGTGGTGATCAAGAAACTAGCTGAGTTTCATGATCATATAAAATAAATTTACAGGGACAAACAGTACTGCAACATTCCACTGATGTGGGCTTCATGACTAGACTCAAGTCTCTCAGTGAAGACACATAAAGCCCCACTTGGAATCGGCAAAAAGAACAAACACCTTAAGTACTTTTTCAGACTGTGAGAAACAGGATTCTCTGAGTCTGGTCTGATGAACCTCAGTTCATGTATGGAAACCAGGCACTGCTCATTACCTGCACAATACCATCCCATCAGTAACATGTGGTGGTAGCAGCATTTTGTGGGGGTGATCTTCAGCGGCAGGGACTGGGCGACTTGTCAGGGTAGAAGGAAAGCACAATGCAGCAAAATATAGATATAGCTTTAATGGAAAACTAGTCTGGAGCCTTCATAACCTCAGACTGGGCAGAAAATTCACCTTCCAACAGGACAATGACCCTAAGCACACAGCCAAGACAATGCAAGAGTCTAATGGCCAATTCTGTAAATGTCCTTGATCGGCCCAGCAAGACCCTGGGCTTGAAGTCGAACATCTCTGGAGAAACCTAAAAATGGCTGTCCACCGACGGTCCCCTTACCAAATAAGTGAAATAAGAATACATGTTGTTAATGATTAGGGTATATAGAAATGAGCATGGGTGCGTGTTGATGCAGAGCTGCGTCATCTGAAGTCCTCGCAAGAGTTGGAGTCATCTTTTCACAGGTGTTTAGAAGCTTCAGAGGCTGGATCCAGACTGAAGCTGACGAACTCTTACCTCGGGATGGGAGAGAAACAGAAAAGGAAAATAATTAGCGTAGCTGCTGTTCAAGGAATTAAGCAAAGACAATCATGTGCAATGATATAGTACAAGGTTATGAGATGCATTATGTGAATGCTTGGTTAAAGAGATGCGTCTTTAATCTAGATTTAAACTGGGGGAGTGAGTCTGAGCCCCAAACATTATTAGGAAGACGCCAAATATGAAAACGTTAGTGGATTTAGATAACCTAGGTACTACCAGAAGCCCAGAGTTTAGTGATTTCAAAGAGCGTGATGAAAATCAGTTAAATACACAACATATACCGTTTAGGGCCTTATAGGTCAGTAGTAATACTTTATAATTGATACAGAACTTAATATGTGACCAGTGTAGGGATGTTAAAATTGATGTTATGTGATCATATTTTCTTGACCTGGTAAGAACTCTATAGCAGCTGCATTTTAAACTAATTGTAGCTTGTTTATTGAGGATGCAGGACAGCCAGCTAGTAATGCATTACAGTAATCTAGTCTAGAGGTCATGAATGCATGAACTAAAATTTCTGCATCAGAGACAGATAACATGTTCCAAAGTTTAGCAATGTTTCTGAGATGGAAGGCTGTTTTTGAAATAATGATTTTTAAAAGACAAGTTGCTGTCTAATATAACACCCAGGTTTTTAACTGTAGCAGATGAAGTAACAGTACATCCTTCTAAATGCTAATTATATTCTAAGAGATTCTGTGTACAGGTTTTTAATCCAATAATACCCCAGTCTTATCTGAATTTAATAGGAGAACATTACAGGTCATCCAATATTTTTTATCTTTAACTCACAGCTTGGGATAATTTCAAGATTTCATGGTCGTGTTGAAATATATAACTGAGTATCACTGGCATAACAGTGGAAACTAATTCCATGTTTTCTTATAATATTACCAAGTGGCAGCATCTATATTAAAAATAACAGAGGGCCTAACACAGATCCTTGCAGCACTCTATAATTTACCAACGTTATCTTAGATTTTTCCCTGTTTAAATAGACAAATTGGTAACATTTTGATAGATACAATCTAAACCACTTTAATGCCCTGAATACCAGTGTAATTTTGTAGACGATCTATGAGTAATTTATGATCTATGGTTTCAAATGCACTAAGATCAAGTAAAACTAGTAGATACTGCCTTGGTCAACAGCTAAGAGTGAGTCATTTGTAATTTTAGTGCATCCTGGTGCCATGTGTTCCCAAGGTAAGTAACGGACACGCACCCAGCCATCCATGTGATGTAAAAGAAAACGTGATTCATCAGACCAGACCACCTTCTTCCATTGCTCCATTGGTCCAGTTCTGATGCTCACGTGCCCACTGTTGGCACTTTATGCGGTGGACAGGGGTCAGCATGGGCACCCTGACTGAGACTACGCAGCCCCATACACAACAAACTGCGATGCAATGTGTATTCTGACACCTTTCTATCAGAGCCAGCATTAACTTCTTGACCAATTTGAGCAACAGTTGCTCGTCTATTTGATTGGATTTGATTCGCTCCCCACGTGCATAAATGAGCCTGGGCCATACATGACCCTGTCGCCGGTTCACCACTGTTCCTTGCAGGCCGGGAACACCCCACAGGAGCTGCAGTTTTGAAGATGCTCTGATCCAGTCATCTAGCCATCACAATTTAGCTCTTGTCAAACTTGCTCAAAATCCTTATGCTTGGGCATTTTTCCTTCTTCTAACACATCAACTGAAGAGATAATCAGTGATATTCACTTCATAATGTTATGCATATGCATATATATATATACATATATATATATATATATATATATATATATATATATATATATATATATATATATATATATATATATATATATATATATATATATATATATATATATATATATATATATATATATATATTCACTTCATATATATATATATATATATATATATATATATATATATATATATATATATATATATATATATATATATATATATAGTACTCATTTTAAGGATTTTCTAGGATCAGGATCTTTTTCATGACAACCTCATGTTCATCCATATGATGAGAAATTTATTTTTCTTTAACAGGCCAGAATGCAAATCTTATAGATTTAATGAATTTAAAATAGGAAATCCACTATGAAAGGTTACAGTAGTTTGCCACTAATACTGTCCTTGTCTTTGACAAGTACATTGACACAATGTGACATATGCAGCGTGACTTTGAGAGGTACCCCTTATACAAGGATGAAATTATGGATGCCATGAGGAGATAGGACAAGTCCGGTTTGGTGCAGTGTAAGCATTATTGTAATGTCATGGTTAAGATGGCTCATTCTCAGTTCAGCCAAAGGCAGTCATAAGTAGTAAAGCTAACAGATTGAAACCCTCAGCTGTGTCATTTTTATTCACTCCAGTACACAAACAAACAAGGAAAAACATCATGACCTTCCATACATTAACTGCTCCCAGTACTGAATGACCTTTGAATTACCTTTTTTTTTTTTACAATGATGTACACTCAAACGGTTATGAATATATGCTTGCTAGTGGTTGATCCCATGGCACAATAACCAATGATTTGTTGTGAAATTTTATTCTTATTATTCATTTTGTTTGCTTCCGCACTCACACATTTTACAGCATTTTACAGTATAAGGTCAACCATCAACTGTCAGCCAGATGACAGAATATGGCTATAAATAGCATAGACTATAGTGGAAAATAATCAGCTGTTGTTGCAGTTGGATTATTTCTTTTGTTGTGACTCTGCCCTGCCTTAGTAGTGAGAAGTTTGAGAGGGTGTGTTGCTGTGGTTATCATCAAGAATGTATGGGAGAGAGTATTTAGGTATGCGTTTTGTGTCAGATTTCTCATACTATGAGATGTATTGGCATATTTGCTTTCATCCTTGTCCAAGTATTAGCTCAAGCTCATGTGTCCATTTGCCAGCATATATTTTGGAGAGTTAATATAAAGTCAGATGACCAGTTATTTTAAGGTCTTTTATAGACAATGCATTACTTAGTATTTGTCCACTGAATAAAAAACTACAAACACTAGACTTTTGATAGGGTCATAGCTTTCATTATTTCATATTGTGTCAAATGTAATGGCTCATTTAAATCTCAGCAGTATCCCAAATTTACGCTAAATTTTTTTGTTTAACCTTTTTTAAAATTCTTTAATAACTTTTTGCATGTGTCCAACTAGGCCTACTACTCTACTTCTGGGGACACGCCATAGGCGTAATGGTTTTTAAACTGTACAAACCGTATTTTCTATCCCCCTACACTGCCCCTGCCCCTGCCCCTAAACCAACCCATCACAGGAGACATGCTGCATTTTACATTTTCATAAAAACTCATCCTGTGTGATTTATAAGCTTTTGTGCCCGTGGGGACCGGTGACACGAGTCCCCATGAGTCTGTGTGCAGTCAGGTTTAAGTCCCCACCAGGATAGAAAAACATGTACACACACACACACACACACACACACACACACACACACACACACACACACACACACACACACACACACACACACACACACACACACAGGTAATCAAAGTACGTGATATTTCCTTAGGCCTGCCATCTGGCGTTTCGGAGAATAATGCAACACGTCAGGAACAATAATTTGCGCGCGCAGGTAGATTGCCGCGAACAGTAAACAAACTATAAGCAATGTTGGGCTTATTTTGTTAGCAAGGAGACAGCATGAATTTCTCAGGATGTCTACAATTCAAGAAAAACATTTTTAATCAATATATGGTCGGATATTTTCGTCTGGGAATCACGTTGGATAACCTAGACAGGTTTAACCTGACTAAAATGATCACTTATTAAGGTTACCTTGTTGTCATTTAAATCATTAGCCACTGTTTGCCTACTTGTTACCTGCCAAAAAGCTCAAACCTCTGAAGACTGTTGTCATGAGCACACCACAACACAATTCCAACGCAATCTGGCTTTAAAGCAAATCTGACAAGTTGAACAATTATCCAACTGTTTCAGAATGCGCCTGTGATTTGAGGGAATGTTAATCCGTTCAGGTTACAAAGTGTAACTCCGAACTGTGTGAACATGCATGAAGTACCTTACAGCACTGGCTTTGCTGTAATAAAAGGTAGAATTTCGTGGGCGACAGCAGCATCAACATCCCGCCTAATTAATGATACCCTCGTTCTTTTCCGTCGGCTTATAACTGGGACAAAAGACTTTCTCCAAGTTTGGCCTGCCCCTTTAACAGCAGTGCAGCCCTAGTGGTGATTATCGGACTGTCCGATTCCCTGGAAACTCTGCGGCGCAGCTCTCACTTTAAACCGGGATCATGGCGGCTCCGCTCGGGCGGGACACACTACCTGATCACTGGTCCTATGGAGTGTGCAGGGATGGCAGGGTTTTTTTCATCAAGTAAGCAGCCTATTAGTGGTTTAATCACAGTCGTTGTATTGTAATGCGGTTCTGGCAAATCTGCACATTTTCCGATGGGTCTCGTAACAGGTGTTTCTGTTTTCCAGCGACAAAACTCGCGGCACTACTTGGCTCCATCCCCGCACTGGTGAACCTGTCAACTCGGGACACATGATACGATCAGGTACAGTAATAAACTATGCTTTCTAGTCTAAACATTGCACACCCTTAGTCGGATACCGCAAGTAAGTGTGTTTAAAGTATACAGTGGAAACACGTCTCTGCATAATTGATGGTGGGCTACTTTCTGTTTCATTAAAAACTTAATGGAGTTTTGTACAAATATTTCTCTCCCCTCAGATTTACCGCGGGGATGGGAAGAGGGCTTCACCGAGGAAGGCGCCAGCTACTTTATAAAGTAAGCGATAGTACATTTCTGTTTTTGTCCTTGTGAGACCGTGAGGATGCGAGTGCAACTGCAAAGCCCTCCCCAACGAGCGCTCACTCACTCCCGCCTCTTGCAGTGATCACTGTCCGCTGTCTGCTCGAGCCTTCACGAGTCAAGAAAAGACAGACAAGTGAATCCAGTCGGAGGCTTGAGTGAGTGTTTGAACGTTTACTGCCGGATTGCTCTTGGGTGTGGATTGGGGCAATGAAATCAGACAACTGATTTACATCTATCAGTCTGTTTATCCATTGGTTTGTCCAGTTATCACAGTTTGTGATCAATCTGATTATCATTTATTCATTTATCGCATCCATCCATCCATCCATCTGCCTGTCTATCTGTTCTTTCATCTAATCAGTCAATCCCTCCATTTGTCAACATCCTTCTCCACCATGTTCAGTAGATGAGGATTCTCATGGCCAGCTAGTGAGCAGCAGAAGTGAGATGAAGTGGACTGTGGCAGGGAGAGAAGTTCAGCTAAGGGAGCTGCCTGGAACAATTAGCTGAAGACCATGCTTCTCAAACATGTCCTGGGGACCCCCCACCATTGCACATTTTGGATGTCTCCCTAATCAGACATACCCAAGTAAAGTCTTGCAGTCTGTACTAATGAAATGATGTGTTGAATCAGGTGTGTTAGATGAGGGAGACATACAAAATTTGCAGCGTCGGGGGGTCCTCAGGACAGGTTTGGGAAGTATTCCTAAGCATTGGAGAATTGGAGTATTGCTGTAGGGGCTGTGGTTAGTGCTAATTTATAGTAAGTTGCCTTTGCCTATATCGCCTGAAATATGACAGGATGTGTGGCCTTGGAATAGCCTGTCAATGACAAATATATTTTTTACATAGATATTGATGTTGTGTATACATATATACAGTGTGTGTGTATATATGTATATACAGTGTGTGTGTGTGTATATATATATATATATATATATATATATATGTGTATATATGTGTATATATATATATATGTATATATGTGTGTATATATATATATATATATATATATATATATATGTATATATGTATATATATATATATATATATATATATATATATATATATATATATATATATATATATATATATATATATATATATATATATATATATATATATATATATATATATATATATATATGTTTTTGACATCTGCCATCCATCTCTTCTGTTGTGATTAATTTTTAAAGAAAGTTGTTGTAGTTGCTATTGTGAATTGGTAGCATGAATAGTACAGAAGTGAAAGCAAATATGTAAGATATTCTATTTGCAATAAGATGTACTTAATTCCCTAGATAATGTTTCCCAGGATAATTCTATACAAATGTATTAAATACTTTTGTATTAATGAGGCAGCTCATGCTCTGAAAGATGATTTCCCTTGGAACCAGTAGATGCTATTTTCATCTGAAATGGACTATATTAATGTTGGAATATCAGGAATGTTTCAGTATTATATTCCATTCTATTATTACTTTAACATGTTTTTTAAACCTAGAATTATTGCTTATTGGTTGTATCAGCACTGCCTGTTTGTATTATAGCGTTACCTGTCTAGTTGTCTTGGATGACATTACATTACAAGTGATGATGGCAAAGAGATCTGATTGTGTTTGATCTAAGCTACATGATGACAAAGAGAAGATTTGATTTTGATTCTTAAACTCTCACTGTTTACAGTCACACATGTATCCCTTTACCTCTCTCTGTGCCCACTTAATGGTGAAAATACAGGGCATTACCCAGCAGGACTGGATGGGTTTTCCCATTAATATTCTCCTCATGTATGGTAATGTGCAGGACCTTAACCCTGCCCATTTAGCGGATGTTTTACTCTGTCTGTACGTGTGTACGTGCGTGTGCCCATATGCCCGTGGAATGACAGAGATATATGGCGAGATCACACAGCCAATTCATGGTGGCTTGGCTTTCCAAAGTCACTTTACCCATTCGGTTCCACTAATGTGGAATCCGCAACCAGACCTCCATCATCATATACAAAGTATCTAGTTATTCATAGTAATTCAACGTCCTTTACTATAGGACCTGTTCCATGTGACGAATAAAACATGTTTTTTTTGGCTGACAGATAATTAGTTTGTTTAAACTTCATGTTTAATTGAATTGAGAAATCAACCCAACAGCTGGCAGTAAACAACCAATGTGATTGCACTTTATACCGCACATTAAAAAACCAATTGGGGCAGCAGAAGCAAATGAGAGGCAATGTGAAGCTACTATAAGATTTTCCTCATCACTGAGTGATGTCTATCTTTGCTACCTTCTACACAGTTGCCATGCAATGATTTGCTGCAGCGTTGCAGTGAAAAGGATGTTTACTTGTGGCTTATTTTCAGTATTAGCTTTGGAAAGTCCTTGAATTCATTCACCAGAGTAAATATAAAGTGCACGATCCAACAGTGACCGATCTATTGCATCTTGTGGTAACTTGGTTTCTTTATTGAAATTGGATGATTGTGATATGACCTCCATCTGTATCATTCAGTTGTTTTATTCAAGTCTCATATGCATTGTACACAGATGCCAAAAATACCAGGCAGTCTGAGAAATCTACAAATGGGAATAACATGATAATAACCCTGTTATCGCGATGTGCCACCAACGTAGCCCATGCAATCCAGAATGCATTAGTGTCTTGCACTCTTCTTTGCATATAAATAGCACCACTTTCCCATAAAGCTGTTTATTTGTTAGTTCAATGCTCCACTGGTGTCTGACCAGAAAAATGCATCTCGACAAAGCCACTATAGTGAGGGGGGTGTTTTAAAGGTCAAAGAAAATGATTTTAGAAATGTGTTATTGCTGACAGTTTTATTGTGGGCCATGTGAAGGGACTCATTGTGCTGCGTCTGGGCACAGTCAAATACTGAACAGTGCAGCTCAGAGGCCTTCGAGAGCTGAAATGTCAAGACTGTAAAGTAATGAACTTATTTGTGGGCTAAATGACATTAGAGTTCCTGTTTTGATCTTGCTGGACATTGTCTTTGTGTCATTTTGTGTGAACAGGCTAGAAAACGGAGCTGATTGTTATTTTAGGTGAAGAATGCGAGAATAGAAAAGGCTGCATACTTTGTTGCTTATTTCTGCCTTTTTAGGTATGGTGAGTGCCTTCCACTGTTTTAATCTGCCCATTTTGTGGTTTAATTTGCATTGTTTACTGTCTGTGGTTATTTGACTCACTTATCCCAAAGAATTTATCATGCACCATTTGTTTCAAGACTGGCAGTCATAAGTGGCTGTGTGCTTTCCCTCACTTCAAACTTTATGAGAAAAATATATTTTTTCTTCATCCTCTTGTAGTTTTATAAATCAACATTAATTGCCGTAGACTGAAAATAGTGTACAGTACTGGATGTTGTTGAATGTGCAGCAGTAGGGAGAGAGTGATGCTTAGACAGTCCTTGAGACAAAGCACGCTTGCCTTACATTAGACACTCTCAGAGACCATAATTTCTGCTGATGTGATTATTATTTTTGTAGTTCATGGGGGATCTACAAAATCATGTAGTTCATTTGGGATCTGTATCCGGCAT
This sequence comes from Gobiocypris rarus, assembly GCA_023029165.1. Lineage (NCBI taxonomy): Eukaryota > Metazoa > Chordata > Actinopteri > Cypriniformes > Gobionidae > Gobiocypris > Gobiocypris rarus. The sequence goes on along the minus strand of CM040912.1, from coordinate 39,687,047 downwards.
GCTGGATTATTATCCAAATTATATTTGATATACTGCAGGCTTGAATTATGCCAAAGTCCCATAAAATGTATAGCTAATGGATTTACTGTATGTCTGTATCCATCCAGCATTCATCTAATTAAGTGATGTGAATGGGGAAAAGGGCTCGCAGATGTTCCCACTCATTTTGAGACGTCGCTGGCACTGCTGACAGGGAGGCACATGTTCTCCATCATTTTATGCAGGAGACTGAAGGTGGATCTTCAGTTGACCCTTAAAGAGGTCGTTCTGTAAAAACTGGTGCCTTCTCCAGTTTGATATATATATATATATATTTTTTTTTAACTATCATAGGTTTGTTTTTAAACATTTAAAACATTCTGTTAGTGTTAGGCCATTATTGTTATTATTATTATGTTGGAATATAATTATTGACAATCCAATTAGTATTATTTAAACTACAATCCATATACACTAATTTTAGTTTTTACATTTTCAGCAAGGACACATTCAGTTGGTCAAAAGTGACAGTTTTAAGTCAGGTCACCTTTATTTATATTTATATAGATTGTTTCAAAATAGCTTCACAGTGGTAAAAGGAAATAATGCATCAGAATTGGATTCGGAGCCGCTCTGGAGAAAACATCATCCAGCTCAGTTCAATTATCATATAGTGTCAATGCGGACAGATCAGTATTATAGTTAAATATTTAGTGTTAAGACATTTACATTTCTGAAGGATCATCACGCTCAGTATATTTTGAACAGCGATTTCTAATTACCTTAATCCGGCTAAAGTCATACTTGAAGTAAACACAAATCGAATTAAGACATTTGGAGTATTCCTATTTTAGTCGCATTATTGAAGTGCATTATCGACATGTTGTGTTAATCACATTATTAACATCATGTAGGAGTTTTCGCTACATTTTGCGACAGGACACACACGCACACGGCAGTGGTCAGCCATTTGAGGGAAAACAAGAGAGCTTGTCTTGGCTTCAAACAACTCTCTCCCAAAGTCCTTACTTTGTAATGTCATCTAGTACCTCCGAGTTTGTCGCGGTGGTAGAGGAGGCCCGTTGCTGGAGAATTTGTATCCACCGTCGTAATGACGACTAATTAATTAATTAACTGCACGTGAAGTTTTCGTAAAATGTAAAATTGCATATGGTACCATAGCGAAGACAAACTATATGTTGATACGTGAAATTCTGGAAGGGGACGTCGGACTGCGTAGCATGGGGACATAATGATATGTACCATTAATCGATCTATGTTCTATAACGTAAAATGGGAACACAAATGGAATATTCTAAAAGCAACTCATGTAAACACCTTAATTAGAATATTGTCTTATTCAGATTAAGGTCAATAATTAGACTACTGCTGTGCTGTCCATGTAAATGATTTGACGGAAGACTGGAGTAATGGCTACTGAAAATTCAGCCTTGCCATCATAGGAAAAAAAAACTGAGCAATTTCAATAGGGACCTCGCACCATTGGTGCTCAGGCTCTAAATATATATATATTTTTTAAAATAGTTAATAGTTATAATCAGGGCTTGACATTGACATTAACTGCGGCTGGATTTCAGCAGTGGCGTGTAATGTAGTCACTCCTTCTAGCCACTTTGGTGGGTTGAATTGTATATAGATTGTTTGTAATCTTTTAAAAAAGGCATCTGAAATAATAAACTAAGTGCAATGTAGTGTTGTATATATAAATATAAATACAACATAGCAGCAGCTGCGCTTTCTCGCTCTCTCCTCTGTCCGACAGTGAGATGACACACAAACCCGCCTCCCCTCACTCACTGGTTTCATTTGCTCCAGATGACTATTGTTGGTGTTACAGGGCTTGAATTTCGCACAAAATTTAATGTCATGCCCTGGTTATAATATCTCTGTTTTTACTATATATTGAATCAAATTAAATGTTTACATATTGTGTTGAGAGAATTTAAAAATGGCAGTTTTTTATTTTCATAATATATTTTGTTTTCATCACAATATGCATATAAATTTAGCACATGTGCATGTATGAGGGACACATGGCACCTGCATCATAGGATGACCTACCTATATGACTTTATTAGGAGGTTGTGACTCAGGATTTCTGAAAGGTCCTCGAAGGTTAGCACAGCGTGAGGAATGCCTATTGAACTCAGTGGACATCAGAAGGGTTTGGCTGAGTCATAAAGAGTCGAGGTGATTCATCTCTGTAGCCTGCATTGACGTCTCAGCCTCAGTGAAAGGCAGGTGGTCTCAGCAGGCTTCCGCTCCAGCCTGGACGATCAGACGTGTGAGGAATAGTACTTTTGCGGAGATGTCCTTTCCACTGTACATCTGTCTCGCTTCAGCAGCTTTTCAGTAGGGTCAAGAGTCAGTGTTGTTTATCAGAGTGACAATCTGTCCTTCCTCTTACCAAGGGTTCATACTGGCAGGTTCACACAGAAGAGATTTTTCCTAGGAGAGTCAGGGTTTCCCTGAGTTTGAAAGCTTCTTGTGCCAGTTGGTTAGTTCAGTGTTTCTCTTGCTACACTTTTGCAAGTTTATTTGAAGTAGAATTTGATTTTCACAAATGTTTTCACAAATGAGTGCTTTGTCTCCGGTTTATTTATTTTTTAGAAAGGCATATATTTGATTCCACGAAAAGCAACGTACTTAAAACAAATTTCACTTCTGTTACTGGTTTCAGAATTCACATCAAATTAAATATGGCATCTACCCTGATGGTAAGGTCCATGCTCTGTTTGAGGAAGCCCCCCCCTCCAGACCCCCTTCTTTCACTTCACTGCTCATCCAACAGCCTGAGCTCAGGCCAAGTATGCATGTCGCTGCCGTGACAACAGCCGCTGCTTGTGCAGCAGGTTTTTTGGAAATAAGAGGAGTCAACACAATGGCGGGACTGTTGAGTGTGAGCGGCCGTAGTAAAATCAAACTCATTTACATGAGCCCCGATGGAGGAAGAAAATATCCTCCTCTTGAGAATATACACTACCATTCAAAACTTTGGGGTCAATACGATTTTTTATTTTTGTTTAATGAGTTGATCAAAAGTGACAGAAATATTTTGTAACGTTACAAATGACTTAACTATTTCAAATAAATGCTGTTCTTTTGAACATTTTATTCATCAAAAAAATCCTAAAAGGTATTTTGTCACAAAAATATTAAGCAAGCGCAACTGTTTTCAACTTTTATAATACAGTTTCTCCATTGTTTGGCTCATTTCTTGAAACAGAAATTACATTCTCAAAATTGTAAAATAATTTGGCATTACAGTTCAGCACAACACTATGGCTCACTTGCAAAAGCTAATATCTCTCCCAAAACTGTTCACTCATGCTTCAAAACTAAATTCCTTTCCCATATAAAGAGTCAGTGCCACGAAAATGGCAAATATCCTTCTCAATTGCATTGGCTCATTTCTTGAAACAGACCGGATATTCTCAACACTCTTGGTGCTTTTGCCAAAAAAACTTGGATGGTTCGGCACAACACCATGGTTCACCTGCAAAAGCTCATACCTCTCCCAAAAAAGTTCACTCATGTGTCAAAACTAAATTCAGTCAGTCAGTCAAATTCAAAACAGTCAGTGCCCCCAAAATGCTTCGTCCCTTTGGCATTGTGTAAGCACTGCAAGTCAAAATGTTTAGATGGTTTGTCACTTTGGCAGAGGACCATTGAAATATCCCTCATGTCCACCTTTCAGTCTTTGCCCAGTCCTTCATTGACAATGGTTACTGTACTGTTTTTTTTTTGTCTAGCTAACAGAATTCAATTGTGTATAAAACAGAAAAGAAATAGGATTTTAGAGTAAGAGTAGCCTCCAAGCCTCCAAAGACACAAACAAAAAACCCCAATAAAAAACACAGCCTACAGCGCTGTAAATAAAGCTGGAGTTTTTTTCAAAAATTTATAAAATTATATATAATCTGGGTTTGATTTTTTTCAGAGATATTGTTAGAGTAAAGTATATGAATAAATTGACCCAACAGTACACTCAAGACCATACTGCATATTGATGAAAATATTTATTTCTCTCCACATTGTAAAATCATTCGATTCACTCATTCATTTTCAAAACTCTCTGTCCAGCCTCTCTCAATGTCAACTCATAAATAAATGTATGATAAATTTGATCCCCGTCTTCTTTGGCCACATCCTACTCCAGGTCTTCCTCTCTACCTCTCTTATCTCCCCTTCCCCTCTTTTCCCCTATCTACCCCTCTCAAGCTCTTTACATACATGTTTGGCAGCATTCACAGTCATGGACAGCACCTGTCAGGTAACTAAACATAATGTTTAATTGGTCATCTGAGATGTGTAAAAGGGTGTGGAAAGTATTCAGACCCCCTTAAATTTTTCACTCTTTGTTATATTGCAGCCATTTGCTAAAATCATTTAAGTTCATGAATCATTTTTTTCTCATTAATGTATACACAGCACCCCATACACAGAATTGTTCACATTTTTGCAGATTTATTAAAAAAGAAAAACTGAAATATCACATGGTCCTAAGTATTCAGAAACTTTGCTCAGTATTTAGTAGAAGTACCCTTTTGATCTAATACAGCCATGAGTCTTTTTGGGAAAGATGCAACAAGTTTTTCACACCTGGATTTGGGGATCCTCTGCCATTCCTCCTTGCAGATCCTCTCCAGTTCTGTCAGATTGGATGGTAAACGTTGGTGGACAGCCATTTTCAGGTCTCTCCAGAGATGCTCAATTGGGTTTAAGTCAGGGCTCTGGCTGGGCCATTCAAGAACAGTCAGAGTTGTTGTGAAGCCACTCTTTCATTATTTTAGCTGTGTGCTTAGGGTCATTGTTCGGCCCAGTCTGAGGTCTTGAGCACTCTGGAGAAGGTTTTTGTCCAGGATATCCCTGTACTTGGCCACATTCATCTTTCCCTCGATTGCAACCAGTCGTCCTGTCCCTGCAGCTGAAAAACACCCCCACAGCATGATGCTGCCACCACCATGCTTCACTGCTGGGACTGTATTGGACAGGTGATGAGCAGTGCCTGGTTTTCTCCACACATACCACTTAGAATTAAGACCAAAAAGTTCTATCTTGATCTCATCAGACCAGAAAATCTTATTTCTCATCATTTTGGAGTCCTTCAGGTGTTTTTTTTAGCAAACTCCATGCAGGCTTTCATGTGTCTTGCACTGAGGAGAGGCTTCCGTTGGGCCACTCTGCCATAAAGCCCCAACTGGTTGACTTTCTACAACTTTCTCCCATCTCCCGACTGCATTCTGGAGCTCAGCCACATTGATCTTTGGGTTCTTCTTTACCTCTCTCACCAAGGCTCTTCTCCCCCGATAGCTCAGTTTGGCCGGACGGCCAGCTCTAGGAAGGGTCCTGGTCATCCCAAACAAACGTCTTCCATTTAAGGATTATTGAGGCAACTGTGCTCTTAGGAACCTTAAGTGCAGCAGACTTTTTTTTATAACCTTGGCCAGATCTGTGCCTTACCACAATTCTGTCTCTGAGCTCTTCAGGCAGTTCCTTTGACCTCATGATTCTCATTTGCTCTGGCATGCACTGTGAGCTGTAAGGTCTTATATAGACAGGTGTGTGGATTTCCTAATCAAGTCCAATCAGTATAACCAAACACAGCTGGACTCAAATGAAGGTGTAGAACCATCTCAAGGATGATCAGAAGAAATGGACAGCACCTGCATTAAATACAGTGTCACAGCAAAGGGTCTGAATACTTAGGACCATGTGATATTTCAGTTTTTTTAAATCTGCAAAAATGTCTAGAATTGAGTTTTTCTGTCAATATGGGGTGCTGTGTGTACATTTAATGAAAAAAAAGGAACTTAAGTGATTTTAGCAAATGGCTACAATATAACAAAGAGTGAAAAATTTAAAGGGGTCTGAATACTTTCCGTACCCACTGTGTGTGTGTATACTGTATATATATATATATATATATAGGTATTATGTTATTGACTAATTTTGAAAATTGAACAGACTATTGTGCATGTGATGACTTATACAATGAAATGACACTGACACGTTTTGGAGCGAACAATTAGACTGAGATCTAAACTGATCTAAACTGAGAATCAACAATCAGTTTAGATCAACACGATCTATTCACTTGGAAATTGTGCTAAATGTAGGCTACCTGTACTTAATAATTTGCAAAGATCACTGAGACATTGGGACATGTACTTAGACTTTTGCGATTTGATGAAATTAATGAGAAATTCAATTTTGTTGTAAACAATTGCCAAGTGGTTTGGAGGTTTGTCCATGTTGTTTTGAGAATGTAATTTCAGTTTCAAGAAATGAGCCAAACCAATGGAGAAAAACTCTAATAATAAGAAATGTTACTTGAGCACTAAATCTGCATCCGGATCATGTGACATTGAAGATTACAGTAATGGCTGCGGAAAATTCAGCTTTTAATACTTTTTTTTGTATATATATATATATACTAAATATGTATGTACAGCATTGGTGAACATGACGTTTCTTTAACAACATTACATTTTAGATGGTTGTATATATTTACACTTGAGTGAATGCCTGTTAGAGCTTCTAATTATTTGGGAATTTGTTTACGAATGTGTGAAAACCACCCAGTGGATTGGAAAACGAATTGGATTGGGAAACTTTGTTTGCTTTGTGAAATTTTTCCTCTGCAAAAAGCCAACAGATACACAGAAAAGTCATTCTGTACTGAATTTGTGCAATTCTATATCTCCCCAAAGGCACTTAGACACAATGGTGTCCTATTGGGACAATATCCTTTTTGTCATTTGGGTTTACATCCCACTAGAGCTGCAGTGGAAGTGTTGTATTTCCATGAGACTGTAGCCCTAAATTGACCGCCTACAGAGAATCAGATTCCCAAACACCAGCTCTCCGGCACTCCCACAGCTCAAACTCTTGGGAAAAAATTTAGAATTTCAGTTTCTGGTATTTTTTTACCTCAATCGCACTTTCTCTTTAGATCCACTCACAGTGTTTTGATCCCACCCCCCACTATTGGTTCAGTCTCCTGCTGTTCTTAGGACAGGATACAATGAGTTAATTAACCATGATGCGTTTCAGTAGAGTGGAGGCAAAACACTTTAAATGTTGATTAAAGAGGATGGATTTCCCTATAGGCACCATCTACCAGCAATATCAGCAGAGCAGCATTTGTGCCAAACCAGCAACCCCCCTCCACGCATCACTGTTCCTGTGTAGATGTGTTTTTAAGTAGTCCCATACCTTTATTTCGGAGGCAAAGCTCACTCATCCTTCAAATGACCTTTTGACTTTTGACTTTCTGATAGTGTAGAGTAATGGTACATTACCTGCTGTCACATCGGTTTGAAATATAGTGAAATATACTGAGTGCTTTGAGGTGAACTGTCATGTTTTGTATATTAATTACAACCTTTACTATAGACATATGTGCTCATTTTAACCTAGAGACCTTTTAGGACGGCTCAGACTTTCCTGTGTTTTTTCAGTTAACGCCATTAGACTTGATACATTGAGGATTGATAGTTTTGGAAGGGGTAAAATCCGAATATAGTGTCTACACGAACTCTAAATAAAGTGATCGGTTTGATAAATGCATTTAAATGTCAAGCTTAAAATCAGATTTAATGCACAGACTGCTCGAATATACAAAGTTTAACGCTGTTGGTGCATATTAACCATTATCCTGCCATCACGAGCACAGTGAAGCTTTGTGCCATGCTGCTTATATTCATCAACTACAAAAAAAACAAAAAAACATAGACTGTATAAAACTATTGACGTAGTGTCCATGATATCACCCGTAGGTTTCTGAAGAGTTTTTTTGAAGCCCAGAATGGGCTGACGTGGGTGGAGCTGAGGGGACGTGATGGCTAACAGACAGCAGACAAACGGCAATCCACCTGTCACTCAAGTTGCCACGCCCTTAATTATGCAGAACTTGAAGGCTTAATATAATTAAACGGATGAGTTATAAAAAAAAAAATTACGGGCAAAATTAGCTATACAGTATAGTTCAAAACCAGTTTTTGAATCAGGCTGTAAAAATGTTTTTCGGCTGTAATTTTTTTTTGCTGTAAAGTTGGGCATTTTAACATCCAGTCAATGAATTGCAGTTTAAGTCAAAACAAAATAAGCAAGGAGTCTGTGGATGAGAGTCCAAGCAAGGACTGCTGGGACGACATTGTCCTGCACCACTTCATAGACGATAAGTGGAAAAGATTTTTTGAATGACACTGCAGTAATTTATTACACTATATGCAACAGCAACAGTTTGTTTCGTGCCTCATACATAATATGCAATTTCTACGTTATTGCACATACGCAGAACTTTCCAGTTTTTGGTTTCTTAAACCTAGTGTTTACATATCCTATCGAATGGAAAAGGTTTAAACAACCCCTTTCAGTCCAAATGAAAATGAAATTTGACCAATTTATTCTAATGATGTGGTTACATGTGACTTTTTTTATTCTTCTAGTCGAATTACAAACTGATTATTAGGGTCCATGTAAATGCAGATAGTGATACATCCAATAGTTTTTTATGGATTACCGTCACTATCAATGCTCATTCAATGCTATTATATGGACTCACAGAGATGGATTATTTTCTTAAATCTTTGTTTGTGTTTATCTGAAGAAAGTAAGTCATAGACATTTGGGACGGCATGAGGGTGAGTAAATGGTTTTTGGGTGAACTAAAGGATTAGTTCACTTTAAAATGAAAATTTCCTGATAGTTTACTCACATCCATCTCATCCAAGATGTTCATGTCATTTTTTTCTTCAGTCAAAAAGAAATTACGTTTTTTTTTAGGAAAACATTCCAGGATTTACCTATTTCATTGGCAACCAACTGTTGAAGGTCCAAATCAATGCAGTTTCAAAGCGATTCGAAGGACTTCAGAGGGCTCTGCATTATCCCAGCTGAGGAATAGGGTCTTATCTAGTGAAAAGATCTTCAGGCTCAATTGTATATACTTTTTAACCCACGAATGCGCAACTTCAATGTTGTGATTCTTCACAGCGTTTGACGTCATCACGCCTGAAAGGTCACGCATCACGTGACGTATGTGGAAGTACCGAACCAGACTCCATCTCATGTTCTCCTCCAAATTCAAAACTGTCCGACATCGTTGTTTTACCTTTATTTTTGTAAATGCCGTTTGATTTAGTCTTTGCACATTCGTTTAAACACTGGGGCGGAACATCCACGTACGTCACGGCCGTCTGTGACCGAATGCTGATTGTCTTCAATGGATTTAACCAAGCACTGTAAACAAGTATAATAGCCCTGTATAATAAGGCTGTTTTTGGTTTCACCTGATATGATTTGTTGATTTCAGTTTAGATAAGTTTAGTGTTCTTTCGTCAACATTTCTGAAATCTAGATACTATCCAACTCAACATCACCAACTGACAAGTTAGACTAGTGAACCATCATGTCCCATCCATAGAATAAGTGTATTTGTAAACATGGGCAGTAATTTCTAAACAAAGTTTTTTTTTTTGTGCAGAATTTAAGGATATCTGAAAGAGAGGTTATTTAAATTTCAGTGATTTAATATTTGTTTTGTTTATATGTATTGTCTGATGTATATCTGAGTGAAACAGCTGATGTACTATATATCTGAGTGAAACAATTTCTCGAATAAGAAAATATGTATGATGGGATTTTGCATTTGATTGGATTGTTGGATCATTATTGTTTGCCGATTGCTGTGACCTCATTTGAGTGACAGGTTGCAGGAGGGGATGGATTATTTTCCCGCCCTTGCCTCAATGCACACACCATTAGAGAAGAAATGTTGCGAGGGGGAGGGGAAGTTCATGTTTTTGATGTCTTGTTTTTGTTTTGAAATTTGTATTTCATTGTGTTATGAAATGTCCTATCTTCTTTTGCGATACAAGTTCATTGTATTATGAAAACGGGTCTGAATTGTTCTCAGAAGAACATTATAAAAATAATGCCAGTGTTTTGAGAAAAGAGATACCAGCAGACCTGCAAATCACATCATATTATTCATCAGTTTATTATCAGTCAGGCTTTTTTTTAAGTTACTTGATTTATTTTGATTGTGCGTATGTTATAGCTATAGTATACATTGGTGGATTTTTTTGTTGTGGCCTCGTCATGAATACTATGAATGTGTGTGACCTTTACTTGTGTGTGTGACATCCGCTCCACTCAACTGTGTTTGTTTCCTTTGTGTAATCCCTAAGTGTGATTGGCTCGCTTTTGTAGTCAGCCTCAGCGCTGAGCAGTGGTTGTGCTTCGTCACGGTACGTCAGACTAAATATTGCAGTGCTAGTAAAATATTGCAAATATTATAGGTGCAGTGGCTCTTTCTGGCTTATCTCAGTCAGCTGTTTCATACCGTAATGTTTACATAGGATGGATGCTTACTCAGTAGCAGATGTTCACTTCAGTTAGATTGATTTGAAATCTGAGGTGTCTTCTCTTGTTCACTAGTTCCGTTTGATCCCTCAGATGTTTCTCAGCATAAGCATGAGGCATTATGAGACAGCATGTTTGTGCCAGTATTACCTCTCTCTCTTTCTCTCTCCCCTTTACCCTCTTTCTCTGAAGAGAATAGGGGATAAAGTGATTATGCTGCGTTTTTCAGTGAGGCAGGAGCCTTTTGCTGTGACGGGACTGCTTAATGTTTTCCTGTTTGGTGGGGGCTGTGCGCAGTGGAGCCGCAGTGGACCGAACTGCTCATGAGAAAGAAAGAGAAATGCTCTTTTTGAACTACCTGCAGCATTAATAATTTATCTTGTGGAAATCGTGTTATTTGTGTCTCACCAGCAGCAGCAGGGGGGTCTGCTTATGAATCCAGGCGTAACTGATCGTCTTGAGGATTTCATGCTTGGGCCAAATGTAAGAATTGGCTCCCTTTCAAATTCATGAGCAGGAATTAGAATTGAATTGGCCACGTCCCACAGGATGGTGATTTGGAATTTGAATCAGAATGACAGGAAGATCAATATAAACTGTCTTGTAAGTTTAAGAATTTCAGTAGTTCAGCACGTTTTGTAACATAAATTTTTTTAATTATATGTGTCATGAATTTTTGTCTGACTATGCTTATTAATTCCTCATGTAGATTTATTTTCACACAGTAAAATTACATAAAGTTACATCAAAAATAAATATTTACATCAAAATGGAATTTTGAGAACTTCTCTTCATCAGAGAAATTAAATGTTTTTCCACAATTGTCCCTAAAAATGAAATGTATTAAAAATTGTATGTTAATGTATTTTTAAACGGATTATTGCAAAAGGTTGGGTTCAGTAAGAGTCTCATTAGTGTCATCAGTGTTGAATGTATTTGATAAAAAATGCAATAAAAAAATATTGTGAAATATTATTGCAATTTAAACCAACAGTTTTTATTTAATATATATTTGAAATATAATTTATTCCTGTGATGGCAAAGCTGTTATTCCAGTCTTCAGTGTCACTTGATCCTTCAGAAATCAATATGCTAATTTGGTGCTCAAGAAATATTTCTTATTATCAAGGTATATTGTTTCTTATTGTTTCTGGATTTTTATGGATTCTTTAACGTATAGAAAGTTCAAAAGAACAGCATTTAGTTAACATTATAAATGTTATACTACCACTTTTGATCAATTTAAGGCAGCCTTGCTGAATTATTATAATTTTTTTATTTTTTTTATCTTAATCTTACTGACCTCAACCTTTGAATGGTAGTGTATTTATAAAATTAAGATTTTATTCAATATATAACTATGTATACATTTTTGATTTTTTAAAATTAAATTTATTGGCACATTTTCACAGGCTTTTTAGTTGGACAAACTCTGTTAGGATGATTACAAAATATTTTTGTCACATTGTTTACACTCTTTGTGCATCCTGTGCTACCTAAATTCAATTCAGACTCTGAAATCAAAATGAATGACACACTTCTTAGGAGTATCTGCTGTGAGCCCAGTTTAAATAACTTGCCAGAGGGCAGCCATATTCTGATCTAATCTGGAGCGTAGGAGACCAGTCGTGCTGATTTGCTGTTTACAATTGTTGTATTGTATCCTCAAGACATCCATATTGTCCAGATACCGTATGTTACTTCCTTTGAGATAGAAGGCAGCACCAGACACAAAGTCCCATGGTACCGTCACATCTTCCATGACAGATTGAAGCCATGACAGGCTAAAAACACATTGTTTGTGCTGGTCGAAACAAATGGGACTTGGTGTAATAACAGGGCATTGACAGGGGGAAAGGACAGAGGAAAAACAATGAGGTAATTGAGAGAGAGGACAGTGGCTGCTTATGTTTTGCAGTATGTCACCAGGGCCATTCAGTCAGACGCAGTTTGACTTGTCGTATTTAACCCTCCTGCCCACGCTAAACTCAGAAACATGGTTGAGATGTAACTATGCGTGTCGCACTACATGAGCAAGTTTGTAGACCGAAGAGACCTCAGACATAGGGGCTGTAGAGATGCTAAAGCCACCGCCAACATGGGTACCTGCTGCAGCTGCCTGCCATTGGGCCGTGTGACCAAGCAGGATGTTGGTCGTGTGGGGAAAGAGATTGAACTGGAGACTATCAGAGAGGAAGAGGAGGAAACTACATCAGTGGAGGAAAGGTAATAAGAATATTATATAGGTTAATAAGGTAGTTTTAATACTCCAGGGCGAAGTAAATAAGCACTGTTGTTGGAGGATCAGAATTAATCAGATGGCAAACTCTCAGAATTATTTTTAGTTTTCCTGACGTGGACCAGTGTTATTTTAATATTATTTGTATACTATTATAGTATTTATTAATACTTAAATGACCTTTTATTTATATTTTCTTTTTCATTTTACTTTTAGTTTACATGCTTTTGTCATTTTTATTAGTTTTATTTCAGTTTTATTAATTTAAGTACTTTGTATTGAGCTTTTTGATATATGTATACTTTATTTGACCTTTACTTCAATTTATGAAAGCAATTTTTAATAGTTTCACAATAACAACACTGACGCGGACCCAAAAAGCCTAGTGCTGGAGAGGTCTATTTTTCTCTAACTGAACACAGATGTCAGGTCTCCTGCAGAAAGTTTTGTTAGAAGTGAGCCAGCAAATGGATATGACTGCAGAACTGCAGTTTTCTCTCGCCTTCACTTTACACATAAAAGGAGCTGCTGAGACCACTTTAGCTTGTAAACAATGTCTTGCGCTCAATGCTCCAGACGTTTTAGTCTGTGGGCTTTAGAATAAGGAATTATGCTATTGAGACCATGAAGCTGGCCTCCTTTTTGTTTTTTTGTTTTTTGAAGGAAAAGGAAATTCCAATGGCTAATACTTGAGATTTTGCTATCAAACTTGATCTTCAGTCTTACAGGTGCGTGTTTGAAGAAAAGCCTCAAATGTTTCATTTATTTTGAACAGGGTTGAGCAGATTATGCTTTTGTTTTAAACATGTTTCTCTTCTAAGTGTGAATTAAGATTTTGATACCTTAAATAGTCTGGGCTGTATGTTATGTAGACCTTGGAGCTCTCTGAATAAAAAGAAAATCAATGTGCTCTCTCTGAAATGGTCTGGAGAGCCATTTGTCTTTTTTAAAGCTATTGATGACTACTGCTTTGACTCATCAAAGAAAACATTACACTGGACCATATGTGAAATTAGTCTAAATCATAGACACTCTCATGAGGATGTGTTGTCAGAGTAGGTAGGTGAATGTGGTATTGGTTTCTTAGGAGGCTCATCCACCCAGAACAAACATTCATTTCCTTTCGCAGGAAGTCACGCTACCTGGGATTTATCCAAGTAACATTTGAGAGGGCAATCTTCCTGTGAGCGAGTCGTTGTTCGGGCAGGACTTTATTGTTTTGTAGTACTGTGTCCTGTGTTGGAGTGATTTAAAGACATGATTTAAAGAGTTCTTGCTGGCAGTGTGATGTAGGAACAGCAACCTTTTCCTCAAAGCATCTGGTAATTGATTCTAGGAAGCTGGGTATAGAAACATGAACCAATCAGTATTAGTAGAACAGTTATGCTGAGTCAACAATACTTCTTCTCTAAACAAGAAAATGCACACCTCAAAAATGCTGAGGAAGGTTAATATCTCAAATAATCTCCTACTTTTTCTGATGCACAGAGTGAAAACATTCTTGCCTGGTTTTGTATGGCAGTGTTTCTGCCCTTGACTGCAAGGCTCTACAGCGAGTGGTGAAGTTGTCCAAATGTTCAAATATGGACAGCCACATTAAGAGGACTGCATTTTAGTCTTAATGCGATCAGACTAACAATTCATACTCTGCTATTTACATTTTTTCTGACTGGAATGTTGTTTGTGTATAGTAGAAGCTGTGCCTTTTATAGTGTTCATTTTGTCAGTTATTTCATTTAGTCTTAGTCCTTTGTCAAATGGTACTTTTTAGATTTGATCACATTTAGTCAACCTTGTTTAGGGCTTAGATTAAGCCAGGATTAGGCATTAGTTCAATTAGGACATTTAAGTAAATGTGCTTTAGAAAAAATATTTATGGTGTGCATCCTGAGACAAAACAACGGCACTGACATATTTAATGTTGCTTTCATTTAAAACAGCTCAAACATGCATTTTCGTCTGGGACTAGGCTTAAAGTTTGGGTAGGTGATTTGTGTTATACTTAATGTGTGATGTATAAACCTGAAGAATAACATTTTCAGTTAAAAATGATTTGTAAAAGCAATTTAATTTTCACAAAAAATGTATGTAAGCAGCTTACATACTGCTAAGAATACTGCTTTACAACCCCAGTGAGCAAGATAAAAGGGACTATAGTGAATATAGTGAACTGACTAGAAAGATACAAAGCAAACATATAATTCTGGTAAGTATGTATATGGTAAAAAGTAGAGAAATCTTTAAAAATTAAACGGTTAGAATGTTTGGTAGACTTTAACCATTTTGATTTGTCTTTTTAATCTGACATTTTCTGGGGACCCATTAGAACCTTCTGGAGGACCCCAGTTTGAAAATCCCTGGTCTAAATGTATATCGCCTGTCGAAGGCTAAAG
The DNA here is from genome assembly GCA_023029165.1 of Gobiocypris rarus. Taxonomy (NCBI): domain Eukaryota; kingdom Metazoa; phylum Chordata; class Actinopteri; order Cypriniformes; family Gobionidae; genus Gobiocypris; species Gobiocypris rarus. The sequence continues at coordinate 39,672,044 of CM040912.1, read as the reverse complement.
ACATTAAAATGTTAGTCCACATTCGGTCCGAATGCAATGATACAATCTCATACCTGCCTGTCAGTGTATGAATTAAATACCTCCATGCACCCTGCTCACGCAGACATCACTTGTCATCAGCATGTTTCATGCTATTCAGATTTACGCCGTTTTCACACTGCACTTGCAAGCAGTGCGGTGGCAGCGCAGTATGGAGAGCGGGAGCAGCTGAATCACGCGGCTTGTGTACTGAAAATACAGAAGAATATCAACCATTCTGTCACCTTTTCCGGTGTTGTCCTCTGACCCCTGTCTGTCTTGTGCTTTGATTTATGATGGGTTGCTAGATGTATCTTCTGCGACTGCGACCGTGTTCCCCTCTGTCCCAAACACATATGCTAGTTTACATATTGTTTTCGTTATTTTTTTTCACAGCGCTGAATGTCATATGGTGATTGTGAAACACGGAAAACTTCACTACATGATTTCATGGTGAAATTTATTTTTCATGTTAATTAGGTCAATTTTGATGAAGAACAGTGCACTGTGGCTTTAATTCAGAATGAGCGGTGCAGCAAAAATAGACTTGGTGCCGCTTCTGCTCTGCTCCTGAGCACAAATCAAGAGAACATCAACTCATACGTATGGTTTGAAAAAAACCCTGCATTTTGAAAACTAGTAAAACAAGAAAATTCCTAATAGTAATTTCCTATAATTCCAAATTTCATTGAATGTTTCTCTATTAAAACAACAGCAAAAAAGACATTGTATTGTTACACAGAGGTCACATACAGTATCTGCATTTATTCCACAACCACAAACAATTATAGTCTAGATCCATGTTTGGATTTATAACAGTTCATCACTGATAAGCTTTGATCACAGATTTAGTCACATGAACACAGACCTGCTGAATGACATTTTTATTTGAGCAGAGTATCTAAACGGAGATCTCTAAACTTCAGCTTGCATGTTTGTCTGTGTTTTCAGATCAGCCGCCTTCTGCAGTGCCAAGAGAGCATGTGCAATGCAAAGATCAAGTAAAACACCGTCCAGAAAATGTACCCTTTTAAAATAAATGCTCTGATTGGAGGATTTAAAATCTTGACATCTTGCGACTGCAAACACAAGCTTGTAGTGTCTTGTTAAAAACAGTCTGCACAATATTTGGATGTTATTGACATTTAGTGTTGTATTGTCATTCTTGTCAGGTCGTTGATGAACATTTCATTTCCAGAGGGCAATTTGGTTGCAGCATACAATCATAAGACAATTACCATACAGTCAATGCAAACATATAAAGCACAGAAGATCGTCTAACAACAAAATTTTACCTAACATTTGACAGCTGAGGGGATAAATGAATGTCTAAACCGATTAGGAGTTTTAAAACGAATACCAGAGGGGAGGAGGTGAAACTCATGGTGCATAGGGTGTGACTCATCTAACATACTCTGTGCTTTTCCCAACACCTGCCTTTGATACAATTGGGCCATACTCATTGCTTCTTCCCAATTATTTCACTTCCCTGACTTACAATCTTTTCCAGTTCTTATTTTTCATGTTTATGGAATTAAACCAGCACAGCAATGAAAAAGATAAAGACGACTCAATATAAGATCTGAAAAACGTACACATCAATGTTTTATCCACATAAAAATACCTTAGTTTCCTCAAGTAGTATAATCTCTGTTGCCCCCTCTTACAGTATTTGGTGAAAAAGTCAACCCAAATACTTACACTGCTCAACACTCTCAACACCCATAGCATTTATAGTTGTTTGTTTGTACTGAATAGATTGTCAATAATCATCTCTTTTCAATAACAAAATTAACACTGTGAAAATAATATTTTGTTACACTTTAAGGTGACATAGTTACATTGTACTTACTCAAATAAGTACCAAGTAATATTAATTAACTACATGTATGTACTATAGAGTTACATCTAGGGTTTGATTTAGGGTTAGTTACTTGTAATAATGCATAATTTACTGTAATAATGCATAATTTACTGTTATTACTATAGTAAGTACATGTAGTAAAATAAAGTGTTACCTAATATTTTTTTCACGATAACATTAGTCATGTTGTCTTTCATACTTAAATTGAGTAGTAGTTGCATTTGCAAAATCAAAGGGTACTAGAGTAGGGTGCTGTGAATAGTTGCTAGGGTGTTGCTATGCAGTTGAGGGTTCTCTGTTAACATGTTCCTATGTGGTTTCAAGTCTATTTTATAGGTGGTTGCAACAAATGTGTACAATGTAAAGGTAAAGTCTCTTAAAACATTCTGGGGACTACAGCCTACACTTAGGGGAGACACTGATCTAGTCTGTTGTTCTAGTCTATTTGACTCATATTTCGTCGTCTTTTTTGCCTGTTTTATTGTCCATTAGGTCATATAATATTATGAAGTCTGATAGCATGCCTCATCGAGCTGTTTTATTTAACTATCATTCATATCTGTAGCAGAAATGATGTGGGAAAGAACTACATGCCGAAGTGTGAACAATAGTAATAGTGACTAAAATACATTTTGTCAAGTCTACACGACAGTTCAAATGTTGGGGGTCTCTTATACTCAACATGGCTGCATTTGATCAAAAATACAGTTAAATACAGTTTTTGGACACCACTTTTATCATTACTTCACAGTTGTACTGAATATTATACATCTCTTTTAAATATAGTATGAATTTATCGATTCAGAATATATATTTTTACAAGGGCTTGAAGTAAATATTCAACTTCATTGGTATTTATTTTATCCTTGTGTTCATTGTGGAGCATATTTAACAGTAACGTACTGTCTTTGCATACTAAATCTATCCAAACATCTCCATACTAGAACAAGCTATAATGGTGACATTGATTGCTGCAATTTATTTGCCTAATTATAGCCATGCAATATATGTCTGTAGCTCCCTCAGGTCCACCAGCTATAACACACACATACATTCTTAACTCACTCTGCCAGGACTGATCACAGGACAAATAGCCTCGAGCACCAGTTACGGCAGTTTCCCACCTTGCCCACATTAAAGCCTGGATGAAATATCTATGGTGAGAGGATGAAGTTATTTCTGTCAGAGTCAATGATCCTCTGCTGGGCCTGAGCAGCGTGAGAGCTGCGCTGTGGAATGTAGTAACACACTGTTGTGCACAAGACAACCACCAGGGAATGCTGTTGAATCTTTGACTTTCATAGGTCACACGTGGACGGGAACTGGAGAAGTGGGGGATTAGTTTCCTTTCAATGGACCGACTCTCATTCAGGATTTAAATGGACAGCTTGTGGAGGCTTTTCCCTTTTGCTTATTTGTAATTTTATGTCCAGTTTATTAAATTCAGTTAGTCGGTGTGAAAGTGTTTCCCCTTTTACCTGATAAAAAAAGTAATCTTGGATGATATTTTTTCTCTGGCTCTCTTTGGCATTACTGCCCGTGCTACAATGCAGGGGTGGCGAACTCCGGTCCTGGAGAGCCTCAGTCCTGCAGAGTTCAGCTCCAACTCTGATAAAACTCACCTGCCTGTAGCTTCCTAGTAACCCTTCAGACCTTGATTCGCTTGTTAAGGTGTGTTAGATTAGAGTTGAAGCAAAACGTCTCGGTTACCTATGTAACCCTCGTTCCCTGAAGGAAGGAACGGAGACGTACGTCGGAACTGACCGACGAATTGGGGATCATCTTCAGAGACCCGTTCGCCACCCCTGCTATAGTGCTTACATGACTGAAAGCAGACCTTCAAGGCTCAAGTTATCATGGCTTTGACCTTTGGCCTAGTAATGCATTTTAACAAGTCCATATGCTATTTATAGCCTTTTTATTTTTTAAAAATAAATTCTCTGATTCACCCCCTCCCCATTTTTTCAAATTAGTTTCACTTTCAAGCATCTTTCTCCTTCGACACCTGATTAGAATGAACTATAAATAAATTAAACTATATTAAGGTAAATTACTGTTCAAAAGTTTTGGGTAAGTAAGATTTATAAAAAAGTAAATGTAATACTTTTTTAGATAGGATGCATTAAATTGATCAAAAGTCAGTTATAATATTATTATATACAAAAGATTTGTATTTCAAATAAATGCTGTTTCTTTGTACTCTTTATTTATCAGAAAATCTTGATAAAGTCTCACACTTCCCATAAAAATATTAAGCAGCACAACCACTTTTCAGCTGTGATGTTTCATGAGCATGAGCATTATTTATTGTCTGATCGTGGTTATTCAGTCAAATCACAGTTATTATGCATTCTAATTTCAATCACATTTTGCCATCCAAATAAGCGAAATGCAAAAAATGCCATCAAATGTACAATATTGTATATCCTTTTCTGGTGTGGTAGGGAGAAATAGTGGGTGTAATCTGGCAGGGAGTGAAGAATAATTAATCTAAAAAACACTTTTGTAAAGTACACAATGATAATCAAAGAGTTTCTTTCATAAGAAATAAAATCTTGTGGCTTTAATCAGTCTGCATTATATTATATTATATTATATTATATTATATTATATTATATTATATTATATTATATTATATTATATTATATTATATTATATTATATTATATTATATTATATTATATTATATTTTATATATTATATATTATATATTATATTATATTACATGTTATGTTATGTTATGTTATGTTATGTTATGTTATATTAATTATATTATGTTATATATTATATTAATTATGATGTGACACTCCAGATCAGTATGAGTGCTGAAAATATTCCTCATATGACTCTTTGTATTTTTGATCAAATATGATTCTTTCCATATCATGACTTGTAGCAGTCACAAACCTTGCAAATCTCTATTCTGCATCATTCGATGAGCTCTGTAAACCCTGAAGGCAGATACACAGGACAGGAAGGTTCTGGTTGCATCCGGACAGCAAGCTCATCAGTTACTGCTGATTTGAGGCGGCCCGCTATGGATGGCCCTGCAGCAGGTGTAACCGGAGACCACTGAGGATGGGGGCGTATGGTCAGACCCTTCTTTCTCTGCTCAAATTAGAGATGAGACCTCTTTTCTGTTCCCCTCATCCTGTAGAAGCTCACAAGGGAGATGGAGAAGGTGCTGACAGCCTGACTCTGGCTGACTGGGGGCGGCTCAGTTCAGGCTGATCCAGCACTAATTTCACCCATCCAACTCTGCACTCCACACCCTCTACAGAAGGAAGGGACCGGAGCAAACAGAGGTCATATGAGCAATTAGCACCAGGATATTTTTGGCACATGAGACACTCTGGCATATACCTTCTGTAAGATTACAGTGAGTTTAGATAGCTGTGATGCTCAGAAATATTTTTCTTGTTGGGTGTTGAGAGCACGTGCCAGGAGATACGTCATTGTGGAGAGAATACTGATTTGAGGATAAAATTTATCTTCAGATATCCTGAATTCTTCTTGAGGCACATACATAAGAAAAACTGAAAAGTTGTGTCTTTTGCGGAGTGTCCTTAGGTCTTCAAGGCCAAATAAGTGGTGAGTACCATACAACTATATGAGTCTTTCTGTAATTCCCTCGAACGGCTTTATCTACAGCAAGATGTCGACTCAGCAGATTGTATTTAACAAAGGATCATTAATTACCAATTGACTAAGTTAGTTTTTTTTTAAAGATGATCTAAAGTAGTCATGATGAAAGTCATATTTTATTATTATTGCTCAATACTGCCACAGCTTAACTAGATAGCCAATAAACTTGTTTAAGTTATGGTTATGACTATAATTTTGAAGGGATGCTGTAAAAACCATTAAGGCTATGGCAATGATTAATATCGCACAGTTTTTAAATGGAGCCATTATCTATTTATTTCACACTTAATGTGGATTGCAAGAGTGTAAAATGCTTATTTGAAGAAATGTACTGTTGGCAAATACAGTGTTCTTATTGTGAAAATTAGATTTGGTTAAGTGATTCAGGATGTGAATATGATGTCTGAACTTATTGTGGCATCTTTTAAGGTTCCCTATTAACATAAGATTGATGGACACTCTAATAAGTAAAATAAGAAACTACATTTAAATTCAACCATTTGAATCACTGTTTGATGTGAGAAAGAATGATTCATTAAAATGATTCAGCTACGCAAAGGGCTTTGAATACTGGCTCGTCAAATGATTAATTTCTTATCTCATGCTGTCAGACAACTAATCTTGTGCACAAACACTTTCTAGCACCAACAGATCTAATTTTTATTTTTACGTAAGACAACCGATATACTGGTCAAGGATTGATTTTAACATCAAGGCAAATAAGTTGATCAAGGGTGCTTTCACACTTTGTTTGATTGCCTACAACCACCCCCCCAAACAATTATTTAAAATAATTTTCATTCATCATATTTATAGAGTTACTGTTCAACATAAGTGTATTTTATAATATTGGGAAGGAGAAAATGAATTATTTTTAATTGCAGGGAAGTTTTAAAACATTAAACAGTAATGTTATTACAAGGAACTGTGTTTTTCATGTTGCATATATGTGGGAGCAATTGCTTCACAACCTCTCATTTGCTGTTTAATTACCTATACATTAGCGGTTTATGCAGCACGGATATGGAGGAGGCTGCCACCTTGCTAATGGCTGAAGGTCCCCTTGGGCTGTGGGACAGTAATTGGTTTAGTGAGCTGCAGTGCATATGTGATGTTTGATTTTAATTACTCACTCAGGTGAGTGCAAATGATTGAGCATCCTTCATAATTCAACCATATGAGTGCCTCCTTGCCTTGCATACAAAATTATACAGTGTGGGGTCTGAGAAAGTCTGAGACCAAAAGTCTGAGACCACTAGTGAAAATGCTTGTTTTTTTAAGTTTAATATCTTTTTTTTATTTCAAATTATATTTTCAGAATAAAAATTTGTGATTTTTTTTTTTTATGTATTTTTAAGTTTTTTAAGTTTTTGTTTTTTGAATATATTGGCTGTTTAGTTTGTGGAAAAACTCCAACATCCCCTCATCCCGGTTGGTGATACTGGTATTGCCGGTGTTGTCACACTTCGATTAACCAGTGAGAATTTCCTCACCGTCACATCCCTATTTCCTAGGCATTTGGCCAAAGTCCTCTTAAAGGAAAGTCTGTTCTGCGGCCATATTTGCAACACCTATGGCAGCTATTTCAGGCATCCAAGACCGAGTCCTATCAATTTGAATGGAGGAATCCTGCTGGAAAAAAATGGAAAACAAACTGCTTGCTGAATTCGCAATTAAATAACTTATTTCTAAATCTGACATGAACTGTCCAATAAATGTTGTTTCTTATGCTTTAAATAGGGATTAAAAAAACTTATTTTTCAGGCTTTATTTCCAGGTTTAAAGCTACAATATTTTTTTGCTGCTAGTGGTCGCTAACCTCTTTAAAACAATACTAAAGGCGTAGCTTGATGGCGCAGTGAATGAGCGTGGGATCATGGAACTTGTTGTCATACGGATGGATCTAATAATGTTTCTGAGGAAATAATGTTTCTGGATGAGTGTGTTGATGTTTTTTAACATGACTGTGTTATGAAGCAGGCACGATTACTAATAAGAGACAGATATCAGCGCCATACGTGCAAGTCCCGGGGTATATAAAGAAATGAGGACATTTCATTCTGCCGAACTTCTTGCAAGTGCTGAATTACTACTCGTTCGACTCCCTCACACGTCCTGGTTCCTTGGTTAAAATCGCAATTTTTCTTACAATTTACAAATGGTTGGAAACATTTGGTATATTATACAACTGAACTAAATATATAACACTGGCCTAGTGTATTTTTGGATATTTTACTGCAAAAATCCTGCATATTTCACCTTTTAAAGTATTATACTGAATCCCAGATTTTCAGTGTGGTTTTCCAGACATCTGGGACCCCACTGTAATTGAAGGCAAAACCACTATACTCAGAGATTCTCACTGAATCTCATTTTACATCTGTGCTGTGGGAACAGAACAGGAACTGGGGTTGAAGGGGTTTCTTCATTGGGGGATTGTGACGAGTTTGAGGAACGGAGGGCTCTTCCCAGTCACCCCTCTGGATTACCTCAAGGCTCAAGCCTCATCCTTCACCTGCAGCCGCTCTTTCATTATGGCTGATAGCGCCCATTTGCACAGCCTATAATCAGTCTCGTCAGTTGGAGCCGTGCCAATTCCCTTTCTTTGAGGCTTTAAAACGTGCCTTTTTGTTCTTTTAAATGGGATTTTTTTCTTTTTCTCTCCATCTGTCCATTTTAATCAGTTCTTTTCTCTTTGTCTCAACCTTTCTGCTCCCTGCCTACTTCAGTCTTGCGTCTCATCCTTTTTATCACTGTCTCATTTAATTTCTTTCCCTTCCCGCCTCCCACCTCTATCCTTTCCCCTTCTCTTTTTCCTCATGCAACTCTATCATCCCAGTCTTTGTCCCGTTTCACAAATGCATAATAAGTAGAGACCCTTGCGTCATTTGACAGTGACAAACGTGCATGTGAAAAGGTATGAGGTGCAGCAGAGGTGAAACGGTCTGGCGTTTGTGTATTTGAATGTGCATGCTAGCCGCTTGTACACCACCCCCGCGTCTCGGTGAGTGGGAGATCCCGGGAGCGGGAAGGCCGTTTAAATGAAACTCGTGAGCTTGGCAGTGCTTGTCTGCAGCAGTAACAGCAGCTGTGCTCCGCTCAGAGGAGTGTTTACCGTAAGCTAGCAAATCTGCGGCAAGCATGTGGAACCAGGCGAGTTATTCTGAGCACATCCCTCAAACCGGGCAGCCCTACTGCAGTGTGCCGCACAGGTGTGTATCTGCTCTGTTTCTCCAGATTCAAAAACACAGATCTGCAGAGCTAGACCTGCATCTGTTGTACTGACTTATGTATGATGTATTTATACGTGAAAGTTGACAATTGTCCCATTAGAATATGAGGAAGGTGTTAGGATGGATCTCTTGTTTGATACTGTTAAGCTTTTGATTCACTGCTAATGTTGACTCAAGGGTTTCTTTTAGGAAACAGCCTGTGGTTATTTATGCTTGCTGTAGCTGTGTGCTCCCTGCTTTTATTTGCTTTGATCGCTTGAATTATGCAAGTGAAATATTCAAGGGTCATTTGCAGAACTATCCGTGTGGGATCTGTTCAGGCTTCTAGTTTATTGATACAGTCATGAGATACTCTTGGGATATGCAGGCAGATCTAGTGAGCTTCGAGCTGAGATTGTTTCTTGTTTGGGAGCTTTTCACACACATTTCTCATATTATCTCTCAGACAGAAACAGATTCCTGAATTGTCATTTTAAAGGCATAGGCCTTTTATTTAATGTTGCAAACATATCTCTAATGCTAATACATTTTTTTTACATTTGGAATTGCAAAAATAGTTTATGTTTTCAATAAGGTTTCTTGAACACTCCACCTACTGCCATTGGTCAACCAAATTGATAGACCCACTCCTAAACTCACTAGCCTGACAAGCCAGACCCACATCAAGATGTTGGGTCTGGGAACTCACCATTGACAGGGCTCAATCCAAGGGACGGGATAAATGGTTGTCTTTGTCCCTCTGCACTCAATTGGATAGCGCTAACCAACCAGAGCAACGTGAAGCGGAGCTAGTTGAAAGATTAAACTTTCGCCATATCCGGTCGGTAAAACTCCGAACACATCTTCCCCTCTTCAGTGCCGTTCTTTGTTCTTTTCTCAAAGAAAAGTTTAACTCCAAGACTTCCAGAGTCGCGACCAAAGCAGATTCAAAAGACCGCCATTCGCCAGCTTCTTTGTTTACAAGTAGCACGCAGAACCTCCGCAACTCTGCCGTCATTATGTTAAGCCCACCCACCCACCAACTCTATACACGATGTGATTGGCCTAACCAGAGTTTGTTTTTTCCAGCTCGCAGGTCTACCGAGAGTTGCTAGACTACTAGGCTGCGTCTAGATTTCTAGACTATAAACTTAAACAAACCCAAACAAAGTAGCACAATGCTTTTTCAACAACAACAAAAACATTTTTATCGCCTTATAGTCGCATTTTCACTTACAGATAATGTAGTTTCAAATTTTGATATGATAAAAAAGCAAAACTTAATCTATTTATTTTCTTATAAAAACATATGTTTTATAATATGTTGTAGAGAGCTGCACTATTAACCGTTACAAAATCGCAGTCTCGTTTCAAACACCCATTTGATCTTATTCCTAAATGACAATGATTCAACTATTTCTATTCCACCTGTGTCACATCACAAGCGTCAGTGGAGTGTTAACAGCGCGGACATTGTGGCTGCCAATGTTAATGAATGAGAGGGCCGTCTGTCATGCTTCCGATGTCAACGATCTCAGTCATTGATATGGGCAGTGACAAAACGCGTGCTGCTTACACTCTGCTGATGCTTGCGACGTGAAACTGTGTTAAGACTTTAAAGATTTTGGCAAACCTTTGAAATTACGATCATCACTCGCTGCAATATTCCAATTTGCATTCGGGCTGCCGCTGATCTGGAGAGAGCAGCTGCCATGTAAATGTACAGCATTTACATGTACAAATGTCTTCTGCAGTCAGAATCATGCAGCTCTAATGTTGTATCATCTCATGAATAATCGTAACAACAGTTATAATGCATTATAAAACTTACTTACTTATATTATCTTTTCCTGTTATAGCTTTTAAGAGTATGATGATTTACAAAAAAACATGAACATATTCTATTCACTTAAATTAACAATGGGTTATAGTTCCCATAGTTATAATGTATTATATGTCTCATATCTTGACATTGTATAAAATAAAATATTTACAGTATCTTAGTACAGTCAATTGTTTTACTTTTAATTTTTTTTACAGTTTTAACCTGTCTACTCTGTCTTTGTGACCTGCTCGTTGTTATGATGCTGAAAGGGTCTTGGTGTCTGAGGGGATTATGAAAAAAACAGACTCCATCCATCTTTTTATCATTCCTCTCTCTGGCTGCCCTTCCTGTTACCTCCACTATGAAATCTCAGTGACAGCTCTGGCCTAGGCTGCATGTCATCTTCCAGCCATCATCTGTGGTACATCCACTGGGTCTTAATGTGGACATTGGAAGGAGCTGCAGAAACTATTTTTACTGGGAGAAGCTCAGTCAATCAGTTATGGGTACTTTGGTTGAGACAGAGAAACCTGGATCTGACATTCCTACAATAGAATCACAAAACCTCATTTGTGAAGTGAACTGACTGTGTGAAGTGAATTAACACTGGAATCTGGAAATCCAGGAAATTGTCCAAAATCCCACAATGTGAACGAAGGCCCTGAGTAGTGTATAGCTGGAGATGACATGCCATTCCGTTTCGAAATACTCAGTAGTCTACTGTCCTAGTATTATTATACACATGTATCAGTTGTTTTGGCTTTATGCAGTGCCATGTAGTATTTTATTTGACTCCATAGTGCATTACTCAGTAAACTTGGAAATTGTGTAATTAAGTGCTATTACTTACTTTTTATATGCTTTGGGCTTTAACATAAAAGCCAACCACTATATTAGCAAGTACAGTGTTATGGGGTGCTGAATGTAAAATAGAGCCTTTGCTGCCTGTAGCACTGGTTTTACGTCGCTGGCAAAGACCGCCTAGGGCCACTAGTAACTCAAGATTTATATTTAAAATGTACATTTAGATTTGTATTTGAGATTTATATTTAACATGTAGAATAATTAAGATGTGGATTCAAGATGTATTTATTTGCTACATTTAAATATGCAATAAATAGAATATAAATGTAATAGTTTATTTTATTTTATATTTATTGTAAGCATAAATTGGCAGTTTGTACTGGTAAATCTTTTTGTTTTTGTGTTTAAAATTTTTTATTTATTTATTTTATTTTGGAACTGCACTCAATACTTTGTGCATACATTTACTAATTCATTTAATTTTCATGTTGTCATGAGTTTGTCACACATTCTTCATGTCAGTTCATCAGATCTCCCCGTTCTTATGTTTACAGCTTAGTAATAATCTCTTGATGCCACGCTGGCTACCCTTGTAGTTATTTTCTTCTCCATGTACCTGAATTCTATTTGCTCTCTTAACTAATGAAGTGCAGGTTGAGTTAACAGTGTGTGTTACTGAGGGTTCCTCTGGGAAGGAGAACATGTCTTCCCTGCTGCTGTCTAAACTGAGAATAGAGAGAGATGTGACGATGTGTCACTGATCCGTATGGATGCACTCCTTTTATTTGCTGATAACAACACATCCTGGAGATTTCACTCAGAGAGAGAGAAACATTTGACAGGAAACATTTAACTGGATATACATTTATAATCGGGCAGAGAAAAAAAACATTGTTTTAACAATGATGTGAGTATGATATGTATGCGTGTACGTTTGATTTTTACAATTAATATTTAAAAAAAAACCATGGTAAACATTTGCAAGTTTCTGTCATCATAAACTGTTTTGTACTCATCTCTGCTTATTGTAAACTATTACAAAGCCATCAGACCCTGTTCAGCCCCAACATTCCCTTCACTGACCTTTCTACAGTGTCCCTGTCCTTATCTGATCGGTGCTGCTTTTAGAGCTGATTGTATATACAGTACAGGCAGGGTGTTCATAAGGCTAATGCATATCTATATGGTTTAAAACCAGACTAGCTGTCCTATAACTGGATTGGTGTGTACGGCACTCATTGTGTTGTGTCTGTGTGACTGAATCGACTGTGAGGTGACAGGAGGACAAAGGCCAACATCTGGAACCGTGTATATTTTGTTGTTTATAGAGCCCATTAGCACTGGTTTCCACATTGTTGTCTCTCACTCTTTATCTCTCTTTTCTACACTTGTGATGGAAAAAGTGACTGATTATTCATGATATCTTCATTTAAATCTTTATGGAAAACAGCCCAGAAATACCACAATACCTGTTATCAAACCATCTCTTGGTTGTGGTGTGGGTCATATGGTCATTGTTTTGTTTCATGTAATGCTGCATTACTGTTTCATTGCTACAGTTGGCTACGCATCATAGGTGTAGTTTTATTGAGTTGCCTGTTATGACTAAAGGCAAAACAGAGTTTTGTACACATTGACAGTAGGGCTGCACGATTTAGTGGGGAAAATGTGATGCATTTTAAATGTATATAAGATATAAATATTCGGGTGTTTTTTTTATTTATTTTTTTACTGGTAGGTGCAGGAAATCTTTTTTGAGTTGTAGGGTACACAGAGAAACCTCTGGCATTCTCACTGAAATGAATAGTGTGTCTGACAGCTATCAGACAGCTGCATCCTACTATCTGTGCCTCTGTCCTTAAAGGCCCGTCAAATAGAGCCTGTGTCTGTTCTACAACTCACCCCTGGTCCTGCACAGCAGGAGATGCCAGACTACAGCATTGCAGTGAATGTAGGTGAATTCCTGATGCCATATGCTGAAAGAAGAAGAATAATTCAAATTCCATAACTAGAACCCAGACTTTTAGAAAAGTATCAGTGGCTACACACATTTAGACTTTATTACCTTAAGAGTCCTATGGCTTCTGTGACTGTTGCGTGAGTTGGCAGTGTATTGATTTTTTTTAATTGACTTGTTAGTGCTGGTTCCATTTGAACTGGATGATTATTTATTGTCCAGTGCAGAGAGTCTGGGGCTTTGGTTGGAGCTACATATCCTTATACATAATGGATTGTGTTGGCCTTTATGTGTAGTGGATATTGCTGAAGGAATATTTTCAGTATCAACAATATAACAAGGATTTTTTCAGACTTAATAAAGATTCAGAAAGTTGGAATGGTTTATGATTTTTGCTGGGATTATGGTCATTTTCCCCTCAAGCTTTAGATTTAGACCAGAGATGACATGGATAATCCGGATGTGAACATATGTGGTCACTGGTTGGTGTTTGAATATGTGTGTGTTGGTCAGATTTAGCCTACATTGTGGACTATAAATAAATTTGTGATCAATGGAAGTCCCCACCATGATGCAATGCACACTTTATAGAGCACTATTACACACACATTATCACACCCGGGAGCTCATTTTTTCATATTAAAAACAAAACCAGAAGAAAATGCTTGCAAGAAAACAGCTGCTCAGGTACAGCACTCAGTATGACATCCTGCAGATAGAACAATGTGCAGCTATAAGTGTGAGTCATTGCTTGTTCTTTGAGACTGGAATATCTGCATTTAAAAAAACGTCCTCTCCTTCCACATTGTGGATTCAGCCTAATGACATCAGTGTCTAATGGATTGTGACGTGTGCAATAATACAAGAACGATGTCCTTTCGTTACATGAAACATATAAGCATTTTATAAGGGTTTGTTTAGCACAGCTGTCCCTAGATGGAGGAAAACAATGTTTTAATAATTTTCCCACATGATAGTTGAAGGCAGTTTGAGGCATCATTGCTATACTGCTAGAAAGTCTAATGACCCATTGACTTAGCTAATAGGAAGTTGTAACTTGTTTTAAAAGCTACAGATAAGAGGTCACCGTTTATGGTCATTTTTTGGCTCATCTGAATTTCAAACCTTTTTGAATAAAATACTCCATCCCTGGTGTGGGTATCATAGGTACCGGGGGTTTTTTTTGGCATTGCAGACGAACCCTGGCTCTAATGCCATTGATGTATTCTGCCTGCTGTAAATCTGTTTTATTGCAACGTGTAGCCTAACGTTGTGACAAGGTTGCTTACATTTGGAAGAGAACCAGTGATAAATGCAGCTAAGTGTTTGGCTGAACCGAAGCCATCGCCTGTCGAAACCTCAACTGCAGAGTGTCCTGAGAATAGCACAAAACTGAACATTTCTAATCTAAAGAGATGAGCTGAAAACTGCTCAGAGGGCTTGTCGGAAGCAAAGCTCTTGCAGATTACAGGAAGTTACAGAAACGCAGATAATTTAGTGCCTTCATCTGACCTAAGGAATAACAGGAGGAATATATTCTTCCTGCGCTGCTTTAGGCATCTTTGATTTTGTCCTTGGTTTACTTTTCTTTGATTTTGCTTTGACTTCAATTTTCCCTAGAGTTAGCCTTTGAAATAGTTGAAAATCTCCTTTTGAAAATAGTTTTTATTAGCTTGTTTTTTACACTTCACTGTCACCTTCAGTGAGTTAAGGTGAGTATATGTGTGTGTGTGTGTGTGTGTGTGTGTGTGTGTGTGTGTGTGTGTGTGTGTGCTTAAAGGGGGTGTCACACTCAGTTTCAGTCAATCTCATGACAATCTTGAGTACCTATAGAGTAGTATTGCATCCTTCAGATCTCCAAAAAGTCTTTAGTTTTATTATATTTTATTAAGAAAGATACGCTGTACCGAGTCTTTCCGAATAAAACCGAGCGGATGGAGGCGTATCCTGTGGGCGGAGCTAAAGAATGATGGGCATGCACAGCTATTGCGTTGAGAGTGTCTGAAAGCTGTGACATCCTTAAACATCCCCTAGGTTTAATGTGCAATAATTAATTTAGTTCAACATATTTTCCCACTCTTTGTGTATTGCTGTTTGGAGTGGTTTTATAATAAACAAACAGACACCTATAGTGGCCAGCTGAACAAAATGTAAACGCACACCATACATTGCATGCTCCATTGATAAATTAACTGTATGTGATTATGTTGTTTACTTGATGTGCACTTACGTGGCGATAGCCAAAAACACACAGACATTTGAAGCAGTTTCACTCACTGCATTCGGTTACAACGCACGACCGTGACCCTTTCACGTTGGGACCACTCCATCCTTCAGCATTAGTCGATCTGCAAATCCGCGTCGAACTGGGCCTTGTTTATAAAACAATGATCGCCAAAATGCAGGGAACAAACAAAACACATGCGCACACTTCTTTGGTGACATTGTTGATTTCTTGTTGAAGTCCTGTGACTTGTGCAGCGCAGCCGCCGACTTCCCTAAAGCCGAGCAACGTGCTTTGGCCGTACTGCTTTCGTTCTCTCGCTCTGGTCGACTCTCTCGCTTTGGTCGAAGTGTGCGCACGCCCTTCCGGGAGAATTGCCCGTATGGCCCGTATAAGGAAATTCCGCCCTTGTTGACGTCACACAGGCCCATACTCGAAAAAACTTTCTGAAACTTGTGAGAAACCGGAAAGAGAGTATTTTTGGCACAGAAATACTCCATCAAACGTCCAACTTTGAAACGTTGTCCATGTTTAGCTTGGGAATCCAAGTCTTTAACAGTGTAAAAAGCTAAGTATGCATGAAACAGCATTTCACCCCCCCCCCCTTTAAGAAACATTTTTTTGTTGAAATATATTGTGCTGCTTAATATTTCATGCGAAACAATGATACATTTTTTCTGGATTTTTTTAATAGAAAATTGAAAACAGCATTTATTTGAAGTCTAAATCTTTTGTTACATTATACAAGTCTTTACTGTCACTTTTAATCAATTTAATGCATCCTTGCTGAATAAAATAAATTATATCTTTGAATTATATCTTAAAGTTTTAAGACCTACAAAATGGACTTAAAAATGGAAATCTGTGATGAGTTTTGAGTTGGTAAATGTAAGGTACACCATTAGCATTCTCTGTGTGTGCTCTCTGGATGGACAGTTGACAGCTCTTATTAGTAGGAAGAGTCTGGCTTGAGAGGAATGTATATATCCTGTATGACTCTTTATTATCCTGCAGAGGTTGTGTCCTTGCTGCAGATATTACAGGGCCGCTCTGATGTTGACTGCATGGAGTCCACGGGAACATGTTTATACCCAAAGAACAACTGTCACAGCAGTATTTCCCTCTGCAGCACCCTGCTGACAATGTATTGTCTCATATCTTTGTCTCATTTTCCCTCCGACAGTCAGAAGGTATTGCATCTCAAGTTTAATCTCAGGTTAACATTTTCTCAGGTCACTGGAAGGTCAGGTCACTTCCAAGATCACAGATCCTAAGAATATTGAGGCAGTCAAATGCTCATTGTTTTACATATGGAGACCATGAAACCCTATAATAATGGAAATAACAAGGAAAGGCATAATTGGTTAGGAGTTAGTGTAGTTCTATGTGTATAATTTGTCTGCTTGTCTCTGATGACTTCATCCAGTGTAACTTTTTTGGGTATTTTGTCCCACACCAATATGTCAGGGTTTCCAGACATTTGAGGAGAAACAAGTGCCTCCTTTTAACTTTTGTTTGTGCCTTAACTCATGCTTGTGTGTATTCCTGTTGATCCATGTTTATTAGTGGATCCCATTGCTGTTGATTAGTTGGCTTTTGAAAGAAAAAAATATATAGTTTGTGCTCTCAGCCTAGTGCAAAACACAGGGGGATTTAATTCTTAATTAGAACAGTCCTATTTACAAAGAAAAATGAACCTGAGTGTTTGGGTTTTAATAGAATTGGATTATTTTTTCCACAGCACCCATGAATTTAATCTGCAGCATTATAATCAGTATCAGTGTTTCTAATTCCGCTCTATGACAGCCTCATTTGGAGGGCAGTGGTGATGTGGTGCCTGGGTCTGTCTAAGACTACAGACCACATGTCAGTTTGTCGTTACTGGTTAGCTGCTTCAAATTACTGAATACCACAATCTTTCAATACCTTATTCAGTCCCAGAGAACTTAGTTGTAAACAAGATTGTCGTTGCATTATCACCTTCATAAAATATCTCTGTATGCGCTGAAAAAAAAATGGTATAGAAAATGGTATAAAAAATTCTAGAAAGTAGAAAGACTGAAATAGTATTCTCTCTTAAAATGCACTCTAAAAGAGCAACTTAGATTTATATATATATACTGATTTAGGGTTGTATATATAATATACAACCCCAAATCAGAAAAAGTTGAAAAAAAAAAAAAAAAAAAGTGATTTCTAAATTTACTTTGACTTGTATTTCATTGCAGATAATATGAACAAAATATTTCATGTTTTGTCTGGTCAACTTCATGTCATTTGTAAATATGCATCCTTTCCTTTCATTCAGACCTGAAACACATTTAAAAAAAAGTTGGGACAGTAAAGCATTTACCACTTTGTAATGTTGCCATTCCTTTTCACAACACTTAAAAGACGTTTAGGGACTGAAGACACCAAGTGATGAAGTGTTTCAGGTGTGATTTTGTCCCATTCTTCCTACAAACAAGTCTTAAGGTGGGCAACAGTACGGGGTCTTCGTTGTCGCATTTTGCGCTTCAAAATGGGCCACACATTCTCTATTGGAGACAGGTCGGGACTGCAGGCAGGCCAGTCAAGTACCCGTACCCTCTTCCTCCGCAGCCAGGACTTTGTAATGTGTGCAGAATGTGGTTTTGCATTGTCTTGTTGAAATATGCATGGACGTCCCTGGAAAAGATGTCTTCTTGAAGGCAGCATATTATGCTCCAAAATCTCTATGTACTTTTCAGCATTAATGGTGCCTTCACAGAAGTGCAAGTTACCTTTGCCAAGGGCACTGACACAACCCCATACCATGACAGACCCTGGCTTTTGGACTTGTTGCTGGTAACAGTCTGGATGATCCTTTTCTTCTTTGGTCCAGAGCACACGGCGTCCATTCCTCCCAAAATATACCTGAAATACTGATTCATCTGACCACAGTACACGTTTCCACTGTGTGATGGTCCATCCCAGATGCCTCCGAGACCAGAGAAGTCGACGGTGCTTCTGGACACTGTTAACATAGGGCTTCCTTTTGGCACAGGACAGTTTTAACTGGCATTTGTGGATGTAACTACGTATTGTGGTACTTGACAAAGGTTTGCCAAAGTAGTCCTGAGCCCATGTGGTGATATCGCTTATAGATGAATGACAATTCTTGATGCAGTGCCGCCTGAGGGATCGGAGATCACGGTTGTTCAGCTTAGGCTTGCGCCCTTGTCCTGTGAAATATCCAAATCTCTTCCTATCTTTCTTTGAGGAACATTGTTTTTAAACATTTCAATAATTTTCTCACGTATTTGTTGGCAAACTGGCGATCCTCGGCCATCTTTGCTCTTAAAGGATTAGACCTTTCTTGGATGCTGCTTTTGTACCAAATCATAATTACAATCACCTGTTGACATCACCTGTTTCAAATCACATAATTTTTAACCATTTTACCTCATTACTAGCCCTAAATTGCTCCTGTCCCAACTTTTTTTGGTTGCAGGTCTGAATGACAGGAAAGGATTCATATTTACAAATGACATGAAGTTGACCAGACAAAACATGAAATATTTTGTGTTCATATTGTCTGCAATGAAATACTTTTTATTTAGAAATCACTATTTTCTTTTTTTATTTGCGTTTTCCATACTGTCCCAATTTTTTCTGATTTGGGGTTGTGTGTAAAGGATTATTAGGAACACCTGTTCAATTTCTCATTAATGCATCATCTAATCAACCAATCATATGGAAGTTGCTTCAATGCATTTAGGGGTGTGGTCCTGGTCAAGACAATCTCCTGAACTCCAAACTGAATGTCAGAATGGGAAAGAAAGGTGATTTAAGCATTTTTGAGCGTGGCATGATTGTTGGTGCCAGACGGGCCGGTCTGAGCATTTCACAATCTGCTCAGTTACTGGGATTTTCACACACAACCATTTCTAGGGATTACAAAGAATGGTGTGAAAAGGGAAAAACATCCAGTATGGACAGTCCTGTGGGCGAAAATGCCTTGTTGATGCTAGAGATCAGAGGAGTATGGGCCGACTGATTCAAGCTGATAGACGATCAACATTGACTGAAATAACCACTCGTTACAACCGAGATATGCAGCAAAGCATTTGTGAAGCCGCAACACGCATAACCTTGAGGCGGATGGGCTACAACAGTAGAAGACCCCACCGGGTACCACTCATCTCCACTACAAATAAGAAAACAGTAGGAGGCTACAATTTGCACGAGCTCACCAAAATGGGAAAGTTGAAGACTGGAAAAATCTTGCCTGGTCTGATGAGTCTCGATTTCTGTTGAGACATTCAGATGGTAGAGTCAGAATTTGGCATAAACAGAATGAGAACATGGATCCACCATGCCTTGTTACCATTGTGCAGGCTGGTGGTGGTGGTGTAATGGTGTGGGGGATGTTTTCTTGGCTCACTTTAGGCCCCTTAGTGCCAATTGGGAATCGTTTAAATGCCACTGCCTACCTGAGCATTGTTTCTGACCATGTCCATCCCATTATGACCACCATGTACCCATCCTCTGATGGCTACTTCCAGCAGGATAATGCACCATGTCACAAAGCTCAAATCATTTCAAATTGGTTTCTTGATCAGTTCACTGTACTAAAATGGCCCCCACAGTCACCAGATTTCAACCCAATAGAGCATCTTTGGGATGTGGTGGAACGGGAGCTTTGTGTTCTGGATGTGCATCCCACAAATCTCCATCAACTGCAAGATGCTATCCTATCAATATGGGACAACATTTCTAAAGAATGCTTTCAGCACCTTGTTGAATCAATGCCACATAGAATTAAGGCAGTTCTGAAGGTGAAAGGGGGTCAAACACAGTATTTGTATGGTGTTCATAATAATCCTTTAGGTAAGTGTATATACAGTATATGTGTGTGTGTGTATATACAGTCCCTGACAAAAGTCTTGTCGCTTGTGTACAAAATGAACTGAAGTGCCGCTGAAATATATTTCTTATCAAGATGTTTTTACAAGAAATGGCTCATTTTAATCCCAACAGCTTTTGTAATAATGTTTCAGTGCAAAATGAAACTGTCAAAAAATATTCTAATATTCACAGCTTGGTAAAAGCCCATTGAGTGTATTTTTGCAAAGGCATAAGTGTTGTCGCCTTGTCATATGAGCTTCACCTGTGACTAATAATGGATCAATTAGATCTCAGGTGTGTATAAAAAGAACCCCAGTGCACTAGACCTTCACATCAACTGCAACTAGACCTCTGCAAACATGCCTAAGATTCACCCTGTGACTAAAGTTTTGATTATCAAGAGGCTGAAGACCAAATCCACTGCTGATGTGGCAGACACCTTCAAAGTGTCTCAGCGTCAAGTACAGAGGATTAAAAAAAGATTTGAAGAGACTGGAGACGCTTATGACAAACCCAGGTCAGGCAGACCCTGCAAGACAACTGCTCGAGAGAACCGTTTGTTGGCTCGAAAATCCAAGGCCAGCCCATTTTCCACTGCAGCAGAGCTCCACGAGACCTGGTCACCTGAAGTCCCCGTGTCAATCAGAACAGTTTGTCGGATTCTGTCTCGAAATGGCCTCCATGGTCAAATCAGTACCCAGAAGCCAGCACTAAACAAAAGACAATTGAAAAACCGTGTGGCATTTTCCAAAGCCCACAGCCTGCTAAAAGGTTGCACGCTGGAAAAGTGGCAGAAGGATTTTTCAGATGAATCTTCTGTTGAATTACACCACATTCGCCACAAATATTGCAGGAGACATACTGGAGCCCGCATGGATCCGAGATTCACCCAGAAAACAGTGAAGTTTGGTGGGGGGAAAATCATGGTCTTGGGTTACATCCATTATGGGGGTGTGCGAGAGATCTGGAGGGTGGAAGGCAACTTCAATAGTCTAAAATACCAAGAAATCTTATACCTCTTATATTCCCAACCATAAAAGAGGCCAAATTCTGCAGCAGGATGGTGTTCCATCGCATTCTTCCATCTCAACATCAAAGTTCGAAGGCGAAGAAGATCAAGATGCTCCAGAATTGGCCAGCCCAGTCACCAGACATGAACATCATTGAGCATATGTGGGGTAGGATGAAAGAGGAAGCATGGAAGACGAAACCAAAGAATATTGATCAACTCTGGGAGGCAAGCAAGACTGCTTTCTTTGCTATTCCTGATGACTACATCAATACATTGTATGAATCCTTGCAAAACCACATGGATGCAGTCCTTCAAGCTCATGGAAGTCATACAAGATATTAAATTTGGATCTCACAGCACCACTACTTAATTTGCTGACATATTTCTGTATTTGCAGTAAATTTGTTCAATTTCTGTATAGGCGACAACTTTTGTCTTGGCAAAATTTGACCTTTCTGTCTTGATTAAATGATAAATCTTTTTTCACTGAAACTAATTTATTTCAGTGCATTAAACGTCATTTGGGAGGGTTTTAGCTTTTCATATGAGCTATTTCTAACACCAATTGATGAATTAAAAGTCAGGTTAATAGCAGGTGTTTCTACAAAATAGATAAGCGACATGACTTTTGTCAGGGACTGTATGTGTATATTATGTGTACACTACCTTTAAAAATTTAATAAAAATAAAAATACATTTGTTCGGCAAGGATGCATTACTTGATACGGAAAGTGACCGTAAAAACAATAATAATGTTAAGTGTCCAAGACAGTTTAGAGCTGACGTCAGTCGTTTAGTATGCACATCATGGAATAGGTAATAAGCCATGGAAAGGGAAAGAAGCCAAAAAATGTTGTGCATTATCAACCATGATAAATTGCAGTCTCAAAGGAAGGAACATAAACACAGTATCACAAGCATATGCATCTTGTGTTCTGCTCTGATTCCAAAAACAAGTTTGTTACTGCGGTGCTTGGAACAGCTTATGTTTTCGAATAGTCACCACTATGACATTTTTGTATGATATTTTTTTATTTGTTTATTGTAAGATTCTTTTCTATGTATTTAGAATGCAAATGTTGACTTGACTGAATAAAGATGAAGATATCCATATGTTCTGCTGCTCTGCTGCAGTCTCAGAGCATGCGATATCCATCCTGCAGCCATAACTGCAGATGCTAAAGTGCTAAACCTAGACATGGCATCTGTCAGTTTATATTGGTTGATTTACGTGCAAACTTTATGGTTTGTGATTTTAATTAGTTTTTCTGCCTGTCTTGACATTTGTTTGGCTCAGAATTACTTATCAAAGCCACTCATGTCTGTGTCATACTGTCTCTTCTTTAGGTCCCATCTTGCCATATGTGTTTGCAAAGCCCATAAAAGTTACATGATGTTTTTGTTAAGGTTATGCCTCTGCGATGAGACGTGAACAGTTAGCTAAACTGAATCAATGTTTGGCAGTTTGAGAGGCTGTGCCAAGCTGATATGGACACAGGAGGCATGTTGTAGGCTGTTTTGGGGTCACCACAGATAGAGTTTCTTAATGAACCCGGCACAGGTCATTGTTCCTGATTTAGATAAAGCAGGTTTTGGGTGTGTTTTGCTAATTATTTCCCTGTGTTTTTGTAGAACTCACTATCGATCCCCCATTCTTCTTCTATCCAGGTAACTTCAACTTTTTTTTGCCCCCAACACAAATTGCTGTCGCTATTGATCTTCTAAGTGCCTTTAAAATTCATTTCATTGTGACTGACTGGGTGGCCGTAAAACAGCTATTTCTGTGATAAATTTCTGCGAAATAGTTCTTTATAAATATTTATTAGCAGGCTAATTTTGTGCCAGTGAAGTGATGGGAAGTGCTGATGCTGCCATATTCCTATGGGCGCATCTTTTCCCTCAGGCCATTGTGAAGATCTCGGTGTATGGACAAAGAGGGGTGTGTAAAGTGCTTTGTTGATCAGTAGTTATTTAACTAAGACTTTTTGCCGACTAATGACAAAGCGTTTGATGGGCTTGTTAATATTAGGCTATTAAAAGACTCAACAGAAGTGCTGACCATAGGAAGCTCTATCTCATAAACGAGGATGTAGACTGTTTCAAGGCCAAGGGTTCAGCTTCTTCAACTTTTGTTTTGTTAGCTGTTCTCAAACTTTGAAGATCTTTCCAAAGTTTCCCCTCCAGGCACACTGGAACACACTTTTCTGGGGGCTTTGAAATCCGAAGGAGTTCATCTGATCAAATGGTAATGGTAATGCTCTGTTAGTGAGCAAAGTGCCGGATCGGATTTTCATTCTAATCTGTTTTGTCTGAAATTAAATGGGTTACATCAAAAACATGTGGGTTTATTTTCTGCATAATTAGAGGTTTGATATTTCATGAGTTATGATGGGGTAGTTGTCCTCTCTTTAACTGTGCGTTTGTGTAGGAAATTGACCTAATAATTTTGGTAATTATGTCTTACTTAGCATTCATTCTCTTTTGAGACTCTTTACACTCACTGCTTGCTTGATACATCATTGTCAGTCCATCACGCTGCTCGTTGAACTGGGTACTGCAGCTGAGCCTGTGAGCAACCAGGCGGAGCGAACAACAGTATTTGTGTTTGTGTTCAACTAAATCTCCCATTCGTTGTTCCGGGACCCTTGTCCTTTCACTTCGCTCTAATTAGCTTTCTGCTGGGGTGCTCTTCAGTGTTGGGTGCTATCCTTTGAAATATGCTGTGTAATGAACACGGTGAGCTCTGTTAACGTCCTTTATAGTCTGAGGCTTGTTTGGGTCTGTGAGGCCTTTTATGTGCTTTATGTCCTTCCATTGGAAAACTGTCCTTTGTATCAAGGAAGCTTGAGGTTAGCCAGAATGGAAGGATTGCTTTTTTTTGTGCCACAGTGACAGCACCTTGCAAAACCTTTTTTTGTTTGTTTAGGAGGGATGTCTCACTCATGAGAGGCCGGGATCATGATGTCACTCAGCAGCAGATTAGGGCCGTTGATGAAAGGGGCGGTCAGTGCGTTCAGAGAGAGGTGCTCGATGCCACCAACAGGAAAAGAGCAGTCACTGTTGTTGGTTAGACTCCAAATAAGGTCAAAAATGTTGACGAGACATTTGTTTTATAATTTGGATATATTCCGTCTGGTTTAATGTTTACATTCATGAATTTGGCAGAAGCCCTTTACTGTACATTTACATTCATGCCAAGGTATACATTTTATTAGTTCATGCATTCCCTGGGAATTGAACTGATGACCTTGGCATTGATATTTCCATTTTAATGTTTTTTCTAATTGTAATACAATTTATAATATATAATATATATAGCCCATTGCATTATTTAGCCTATTATTAAATTTGTAGCAAATATAAAAAAATCGTATTGCTTTTAAATTTTTAATTTGATTGACAAACCTTTTATATATTCGTGACTCCTCCAAAACCCTTAAAGATATGTGAATTTTTTTTTTTGAGTAATAGGACCTATCCAGAACTCTGTAAAAATGCTTTTTAAATATATTATATAAAAGCTTTAAAATCACCCAGTGAAACCCGCCTGGAAAAATGAATTAAAATTGGAACTATTTCTCTTTTGAAAAACGGCACAGTTAAAGTAATTGACTGCAAGGCTGAGTAACCAAATCCCACAGTGCTTTCCTCTTACAATTGATATTTTCTTCTCCAGTCTCTCCTCTTGACTAAGATGTATAACATTCATAAAGCTATAGATTACTGTAGTGCTTAATGTGATGTGTTTTGTAAATAGTTGCGCAAGTGTTTATTATTGCTGCTGACTTAGGTTTTATTTTATTCAGTGTCTTTGTTGCACCATTTTAAAAATGTTCCTTTTTAATGTACAAATATACATATTTATCACAGCAAATTTTGGATAGTTTCATATCCAAATGCATTTTAAAACTTTTTAAAATTGTAATTGAAATAAGGCTCTAAAGGCCATTGTTCCATTGAGTTGACTGCTTTTTTTTCTTGGTATCTAATTCAATATTTACTTTAGAGCTGTGCAAATAACACCTGCTTTCCTGGTCTGCATACCTCATGTTTTATCACTTGTGAGTTAACCTAGTAGTATTTACAGCCCACAGTCTGGCCAGTAGGTTGAAATGCGGCAAACGTGCTGTTGGAGAGAATCTGACGCAGGTGCAGTGGTGTGTGCCTTGACTCAGAACAAGGTTTTGGTTAACGAAGGGCAAACACATTCCTCTGTTGGCTGTCGTATATGGTTTTATTGACAATAAAATGACATGTTTGCAGTGATGTCAAATCATCAGTGTTTTTTTCCTCCAGTTGTCAGTCATTTTTTTGCACAGGAAACTCTTAAAACAATAAAAATTCAGTTGTATACTTTTGCCTGGAAAATCTGGCAGTACAATAGAAACAATAGATGCTTTCTGGGAGGGCTGGTGTGATAAAGCCGGGTTGGTTCTGGGTTATGATGCTCAGATAAGGAAATATTTATTTTGACACAGAATCACCTCCCAATTTAGTTTTCTGTCCCCTGAAGTCCTCATTAATGGGCTGTAGTTTGGCAAGAGATAGAGAGGGTGGGAGTTAGAGAGAGTGAGTGAGAGAGAGAGTGAGAGAGAGAGAGAGAGAGAGAGAGAGAGAGAGAGAGAGAGAGGGACAGGGAGAGGGAGGGAAAGTTAGAAAAAAGAGGGTAGATCTGATAAGCTGTATAGCTGAGCTCGGTTCTGGTCATGAAAGAGTTTGATCTCTGAACGGCCGTCAAATACTTTGCGTTGACTGAAACTTCTGGCAGGCTGTTCTCAGGAGAACTTTGGCTTTGGCTGCTTCACTTCGGCAGGATTTCAACTTTCCCATCAGAGCTCCTCTCTCATCCTGCCACTGTTTCGGAGGAAAAACCCGACTGGTGGAATGAGCCCAGGAGGAAGTAGATAATCTACTGCGCTCTGGCAGGTGAGACAACTTTAGGGCAGCAGATAAAGAAAAACAGTTTAACATGAGGTTGAATGAGAACATCCGGAACTTTGTGTTTACCTAGTGTAAAAGTGTCTTGACTCTGTTTCCCTAGTGTAGTACAGCTGAAGTCATGAAGCATCTAGGTGAGAATGCCATGGTGTTGTTACTTGAACTCTGATGCTAAGAGGTCTTAATTTGGTGCATCTGATAAAGATTTACCCCTGAACTTGTTGTTCGTTGTGAAACTTGGTACAGCCCGCTAGCTGACCGTTGGACTCTGAATATCTGCAATGGCAAAATATAAATCTTCTTGAAAAAATGTAATGACTGTGCAGCCTGTTAAGTAAAATAATTTTACAGCTGAGAAAATAGACTACCATGAAAGCAAAGTTAAAACTTTAAACTTCTAAGCTTTTTGTTATTGCTATTTTTAAGTTGGGTGGGGAGTGAAATGTGGTAAATCAGGCAAAGAAAGCACATTTGATTAATTACAAACACCCTTGATTGTGCTTTGTGATAATGCTATCTTGATTTGGCATTGTGTGCCAAAATGTGTTTTTACAGTGTGTTTTCATGTGGCATTAAGGTGACCATTGTAGAAACACATCATTTACATAAACATCAAAAGGGGATTTTCACAGCAATTTCATAAAGAACAATTCTGGGTTTCCAAAAGAACCTTTCAATAAGCTCTTCCTACAATAATCTCAAGAAAATCTTTCCACTATATAGAACCTTTTGTGCAATAGAATGGTTCCATCGTGGATGTTAAAGGTTCTTCATGGAACCGTATGCCAATGAAGAATCTTTATTCTCAAAAGTGTAGGTTTTAAGACCATAAAACCAGATGAACATATAAAAATTTCCAACATTTTAGGGTATGGTTACACGACAACGATTTATTAAAAACAGACAATCCCTATTGACACGGATCTGTGAAAATAACTAAAAAGGCTGTATAATGCATGTATGCAACTACTAGGTAAGTAGTTGGCGATGTCACTTT
Organism: Gobiocypris rarus; assembly: GCA_023029165.1. Taxonomy (NCBI): domain Eukaryota; kingdom Metazoa; phylum Chordata; class Actinopteri; order Cypriniformes; family Gobionidae; genus Gobiocypris; species Gobiocypris rarus. The sequence goes on along the minus strand of CM040912.1, from coordinate 39,644,680 downwards.
ATCAAGAAACACCCTGCGAACACGTAATACACATGCATGAACCTGCAATACACGTCCATGATGTCACTGTTTTCACAAATTCATGTTTTTGTTGTTTAAATGGAGGTGGTAACGGTATCGTTTTCAAAACCTTGCACTTTGAAACCTGTTTTCAAAAACGTGTGTTTTCAGGCCTCAAAAACACTGTGTAAATGAACATACCCTTAGACAACAGATAATGATTTCAGATTGTCTTCCTTTAGACCTATATTCAAATACTTACCTTAAAGGGTTACGTCAGTGATTTAGCATTACGCTTTGTATTTAACTGGGTAATTTATGTAGTACAAATGTGAAATTATTTTTGAATTTGGTGCCTTCTAGACTGAGAAAAGACAGAAAATGTATTTTTGACTCATGGGGAAGAAAGACAACAACTCCCAGAATGCACTTGTTTCACTGCCCTACAAGGATTACTGGATCACTTGTCCAGTGCTCATTTTCATAAAATCAGTTCAGTTAGAGAACAGACACTACAATTAAAAACTGAACGTGTCTGTTTAATATAATGTGAGCCGATTCAAACGAGAGTCACGGCACAAACGCAGCAGGAGTCAGATTACATTCAGCACAGGCGCGGCATGCATTCACAGCACGCGATCAGTCCGGCGCGTTTTCAGTTCATGTCTTTGGAAGCTTAATTTTCATAGGAATTCATTTGAAAAGTTCAAACACTCCTTCGCAATCCCTGCAGGTGCCCGAGCCGAGCTCTGAGAGTGCGATCCCACCCCCATGGATGGGTTGAAAACATGCGAAAATAGCTCCTACTGCTGGCTATAGTCTTTAGCCTCTGGCCAAAAAATCCTCCAATGACGCAAAATTGCGTCATCTGAGGATTTTTTCCAGAAATAAAATACACAAATCTCTCGTCTCAGGGTGATATGAGACTGGGAAGCATGATCATTCGAATATACTCCCAGGTTTCTACTGATACAAAGCCATATGCTAAATCGCTGAAGTAACCCTTTAATATTACCAGACATGCAGTGGTATTGCAAAGTGAGCTTTAATCCTGCATTATGATTTTGATTGCAGGACTAGAAGAAAACTTTTGTGTAGCTATACCGTTATCAGCAGTTTTGTGTTTTTTTTCTCTGTATAAACATGTCTTTTAGTTTCACAATCGCCTGTTCTGCTCTTGTGAGATGCCAAATGATATGTTCATCCCACGGGTAAAAGCTGTTACAGTACAAGGGGAGTTGAGAGATGAGGTTATACTTCTCTATGTGGACTTTAATCTACTGAATATAAACAGGCCAGACTGCACCACTACACAACTTCTTGCACTTGACTGTCAGCATGCTTGTGGTGTCTCTAATAATGGATGTAATATGTGTTACGTGTTGGCTGTCTTTTTAGCAAATTATTTCACTCAATAGTCTAATGGTATGTTTAGTAAAATATCAATATGATTGGGTGTCCTTTACATACTTCATCTCTTTACATTAGTGATAATCTTTTTTTATGTCAAGGGGTAAGTTGAACCAGTGGGCAAACCATGAACAATGTACGTTCCCAAAAGGTAAATGTTATTTATATTTAAAAAAATTAAATAATAATAATAAAATAAAATTCTGAATATTGTCAAATGTTATCTTTTTTATTTTATTTTTATTTTTTAAAGAAACGTTAATATTCATTTTATTTCATCAAGAACAAAAATGAAAGAAAAAAAAACATGATCATGTATAAATATAAAATATAAGGTCAAAATAAATATGGTAATGTGACAAATTGTTCACGGTTGAATTTATAAATGGGTAGACACACCTTATCCACTTTGTCCTATTAATCATATACATTGCCATGTTTCTTGTCACCTATAGAATTAAGACAAAGCAGCAATCTAACAGGAACGAGGGTTAATTCATGATCATCATTCATAATGTCATAGGCTGCTTTCCCTCAAACCTGCATCATGGCTAAACAAACAGTGCTACTGTTTGCCATTTTGTTTATCCTCCAATGCTAATGCAGGGAATTCCATAGCAAGTAGTTCGGAAGTAATAAGATGAGAACAAAAGAGCCAAAGAATGCAGATTCCTAATTAACAGTGGAAAATAGCAAAACTATTGTATAGGGCCAATGCAGAAAGCAAAGTTCATGATGCGTTTGGAACAAAGCTAGGGCAAGAGGAAATCAGGAAATGTGCTTGTTTTTGTAGCCCATCACAGGAAGGTGCACCAAGCTGTGCCTGCCAGGCTGATGACGACTGAGCGAGGTACAGTATCTTGTGCTCATCATCGTTTTTTTGTACAGGTTTGACTTCTGGCCTGTTTTACTGAATGTGACATAAAGAGCTGCTCCTCGCTTCTTCGATAATCAACACTTCTGTTTGGTTCTGTTGTGTTTAGTGGTCAAAAAATAAGATGTCCTAACTTATCACTGATAGGGTATCACTTAATTTTTGTTAGGGTGGGAAAAGTTTTAAAATAATGTCTTCAAGAGACTGTTTATGCTTAACACATAAAAAAAAAAAAACTGTATTGTGGGGTCACAGCAGGAGTTTTTTTTTTTTTTTTTTTACTCATACATCCAATGATTGTGGTTTAAAACCACTTGGTGAAATCAAATCCAGCTATTATAATCCATTAAAATGCTTCTTATACCTAACTCACATAGACTCCACAGGTGCATAAAGTCTGGAAAATTCCCATAGAAATGCCAAATGTAATTTAATGGAGTCTGATGGCAGGCCTACGGCTGACTCCTCTTAGATGTGGACGGCATACATAAAAAAAAGGCCTGGCTGCAGTCAGGCTGCCCAAGAAAGGGCTGAAAGCCCTGTAATGATGAAGAACCTTTCAGAGGAGGTTCTTTTAACTTACATTACAATGATGGACGGACCAAGCTTACTGGAAAACCGGGGACGCAGTGTTTTAGGAGCACTTCTGTCGGTTCCATTGCTTTAACAAAAATTATTTGCTAATATTTATATTTTTATATAGGTTTTATCGATTTGTTTTGAGTTTCATAGTGTTACTATAGTTTTACTACATTCCATTGCATATGTCTTGCATTTCAACTTTTATTTGTTTTTCTTATGATGATATTGATCATTACATATATCATTTCACAGTTGAGTTAGCAGGTTTGACTTGTTTATTCAGGAACTGAGTCGGGCTGCAACAAGATAGATTAAACCATTGTTGTAGTGAAAGCTTTGTTGTACATGCTTTTATGTCACGTGTTCTTTGATGCACTGAAAAGCTTTTATGCAGCAGTTTCCTGATGCACTTAATGTTCAATTAGAGATAAAAGCTTGTGTTTGAAGACGTATGTTTGCATTCAGCAGAACTGTCTTTTGAGGACATTTGTTCCTCGGATTCTTGTTGAGAATGAACTTGACAATGTTGTGTCACTGGGGGTGTATGATGACATGTTCCGCAGAGGCAGAGAAGTGTTTTCCACAGCCTGTTAAATTTGACAGTGTACTGTGAAAGGAGCACGCCTGAGTTTATTGGTCATGGTGAACATGCCACCACCATAAGTTTAGGATGGCTAATAAGGGGCTGTTGTTTTTGGAATGCTGACATGGATCTCTTGCTGATCATTTTTTTGTGTAGCGGTTGAAGCACATTCTGAGCCGTGCTGCTAATGCGGGCAATATAGGTTCCAGTCCAGCTCATAGAATTTCCTTCCTCTCTTTACTCTTCCAGTCAACTAAGTGCTAAAAGAAAAAGAAAAAAAAGTTCTGTTCTATTCAGTGTTGCTTGCCTTGTATTTAAACATCTTCAAACTAAGTGCTGTTGCTGCCCTGGAATATTCTTTTTTTGTGTGCCCTTGTCAAATGTAGTTACTATAGGAATAACTTTAAATTATGCATAATTACATAGTTCATTGATATTACTTTAATGTATAATTACACTGCAACAAGGACATCTTAAAATGAAGTATAACCGTTTTTTAATATTTCTATTTATCTTTAATTTCTATTTATTTCAGCTTTAGTTTTAGTAAGTTTAGTACTTCAAATCCAGCTTATTTTATTTCAATTATTTGGCAAGTAAAGTTTGTTTTTCATCTTTGTTTCGATTAACAAAAACAATTCAATAGTTTTACTTACAATTACAACACTTTTCCATAAAAATCAAACCTTATATTGTCTTCTGAAGCTGTATGATATTTGTATCAGGAACAGACTTGTCATAATTCACTGGGTAATCTTGCCCTCCACCATAGCTCTGAAGTTTTATCCATGCTTTTGCATGTCAACATTTTATGTTGAAATATTAAAGTACTGGTCTTTTTACTGTATGACTCTTTTTACTGCCTTGACTGACTTCACGTTTATTTTTCTATCAAGAGGCAAAAGGGAACAGCATTGACAGAGAACTGTGCTAACATCTGTTCAAACCTCTGCGTACCGTGAAGGACGTCTTCACTTGGCTAGATGATCGCTAGCACACCTGAAGCATGACTAAGCCTGTTCTTTTAACTGCATATATAAGCCTTGAGTCCACAGAGAGTCACTGAGGCAATATGACTCAACATAGCTTTTTTTAAGCATAATGGATATGATGATTGGCAGATAAGTGACTTTTTCTCCACATTAACTCACTGAGGGTGTCTCCTTAATCATCACATAACCACTCGCTCTCTTTCAGCCAAAGAAACGGCGTGAAGAAAAGATGATTAACTGATTCGATGACAGCAGGCATATTATTTGTGTTATTTCACAGTCCTCTCACCCTTAGAAGCCCCCCGTCTCTGTCTTATTACACCTGATGACAGTGAGATGTTTTAATGCCCTAGTTAAAACAGTGAATGACCCTGTGTAATTGAAATCAATAAAGTTTCTGCAGCAGTTTGTGCTTAGCCCCACACTTTGTGTTAAATAATATGAGTGGGCTTGGCCAGGCTTCAGCCATGCACACATTCTGCGGGAAAGTCATCAAATTCCTCAAACTTGGTGTATTCCTGTAGAATGTTGCTCTTACGGCTACAGTACCCGCAGCAGGGGAGGGAAGTGCCAAATTAAACATGATTAATGATTAAAACATGATTGCTCAATTTGTTTTTCTTCTCTTGTCATTTCCCCCCATTTCCCTCATCTCCCAACGTTTTCTTTTTCTCGAATGCAGCCACAACCAGAGGACGACAATGTTCAGGCATCCTGTGACGGGACATATCTCCTCAGAAAACACTGACTTCATTTTACAGGACCAGTGAGTGCTACTCTTCCTTTTATTTGCCTGAAATGTACTTTAGGATGCACACTCCCTGTTTTCTCTGAGGGCATGTGTTCAATGCAGGTTGTTTGTTTGGTTAACCATGTTTCTAAAGGGGCTTTGATTAAATGAATAGCTGTATAAGTTTTGAATTGTTCCTTAAAAGATGCCTGAGTAATGGGATGTATAGTAATGATCCATGAGCCACTGATATCATATGCCTGTGCTGGAATCTGCAAATCAGCTGGAAATGTTCAGAGATAATGGGAATGATGGCCATTACTGTTATTGTGTTTTATAGCTTGGAGCTGCACTACTGAATTTGATTTAAATTGAAGATAAATGCTTTTAATTTGACCACAAAGCAGGTACATACAGTGTTGAGAAGATCATTTGAAAATCTAGCTACAGGATAAACTACTAAAAGAAATTAGTGAACTGCATTTTGCTATTTCCAACTAAATCAGATTGAATTGAGTGTTATGATGGAGAAATATTGAGTCATACAAAGACGATAAAGACATGCTGTATAGTAAGTAGACAACAGGTTTTTGTTGTGTTCTTCTTGATGATAAAACACACAGCACTAGTGTTGTCTGAATTGTAAACAAATGACTTTAATGAGTCTTTTAATCAATCGATCGAAAGACTTACAAATTGGTTTCAAAATTAGGCTGCATCCGAATATGAATGCATCCAAGAGTAGTATGTCTACATTCACTGTATCCATTAAATGGTAGGCATAAAACATAGATGCAGATACTCATTTTTCTGTTCCAGACACGCAACTCATCCGCCATCTTGGAGCGGTCAAAATTTAATTCCCACAATAAATAGGATTACCCATCACAGCGGAGAATGTTTATAATCAGTTCACTGCTTTCATGGAAAGCTAAGAGCAATTTGTATGTAAGGTTCTTTGATGATCTATAAAATTTTTAAGAGCTGTAACCAATGTTAAAAGTTTAGCACATGCAGAACTATCTAACATTAATGATAAACTAAATCCTGTGAAAATCATCTGCTGTATTCTATTGCAAATATATACTTGTGAATAACTATGGTTGCAGATGCACATTCAACTTGCTTTCAAGTGCTTACATATATATGTCTATTAGCAAAAAGTAACCGGATGGCCTACTATTTAGATTGTGAACTTATATCCAATGGACAACTCACAATCCTATGACGCCACAGGAGAGAATTTGTGGATGCCATTAAAGCGATGCAACTAATTTAAAATAAGTAATTCCAGATTACTTTATCATATAGCAGTGAAGGAAGTACTTACTCAAAAAGAGAACGTATTCAGAGATTGCAATTTCGGATGTAGCCTTAAGCCCCATTTCCACCAAAATTACCTGGAACAATTCATCCCAGGAACTTTTTTCCCTGTAATTCTTTTCCCCTCAGACCTGCTGCTGTCTGCTTTTCCACCGCGGTCTAAAGTACCATGAAGATTAGTCTGGTGACTTTGGAATGCGAGTTACAGAGCCCACTGGATTTCGACCTACGCAAAATGAACGTAATAAAGCCTGAAACTCGTTGTCTGCCCATCGGTCGTATTTTTAAAACTCCATTGTTGATTTGAATAACAAACGACTCTTACAGGACTGCACGCACCGCAACAGACTTTTAGGCTGAAAAAAATGCAGCATGAGCTCGACCAATCAGCATGTTCCTCACCCAAGTCCCACCCCCGAAAGTTCCTGAACTTTGAAAAAGTACCACCTTGCGAGCAGCGTCATTTTTATGGAGAATTTTTTACCCGGAACTTTATTTAGACTCTGGTTCCTGCGGTCGAAACACACCGAGTACCACCCCAAAGTCCCTAGTTCCTTGGGAAAGTTCCCACAGTGGAAACGCAGCTTTAGTTACCGGTTTGAATCAATCAATCAAGTGACTCATTATGAGTGGTTCTTGACTTACTCACTGAACCCCAAATACTTTCATGTCCAGCTCACAATGAACAGAGAGTCAGGGGAATGTTAACGAAATCAATAAGCAACCTAGAATTCAAGGCTTGTGTGAAGTGTTGTTGTTTTTAGTCGTTATCAGCAACTTAAGTCTTAATCTTAACTGTTGTAATATGACTGAGATAAATTGCTCATTTTCTTTACCATTTTATTAAAATGTGCACCACTGCACCTGTTCCTCTCCTCCTCCTCTCCATTACTTTCTATGTCTTCCCATATGTCAGTAAGCTGAGCTGGGATTTCTACCTCATCACTGCTGTGAGGGTTGAGAGCTTAGATTTACATGCCCCGCTGAGACAGATCTCATTCTGTAACTCGCTAACGCAGAGGAAGGAACGGGTCGAGGGTTTGTTATTTATTTTGAGTGTTCTGCTGCCTGCTGAAACAAACCCAGGTGAAAACTGTTACGAAGTTCAGCCGCCTGCCTCGATTTCCCTATTATCACTCCATGTGCTCCATATAGAGGTGGGCTCATGGATTCAGAATGTTGGGCTCTCGTTGGAATATCGCACACAGCCGTCAAGACCATTTCTCATTTCGATGACAGGTAAGTAAATGTTGCTGCCGAGGTTGATTGATGCTTCTCATTAGGGGCACAGTGCGTGTAGGCCCTGTGCCATGTTCAGGCTCAGATTAACCACCATTGGGAGAAGCCAGAAGAGTCACTTGAGCATTGTGTCACAGAGGGATCTAGTTATTAGTTTACCAGTTTACAAACCTCTTGTTTGAGTGCCCAAGAGATAAAGATCATGGCCAAATGTGTTAAAGAGCGAGAGAGGAAGTTTGTCACTTGCAGCTGTGCTGACAAGGCGGTGAGACTTTTAATTTAGTGTCGGCTCTAGAATGCCTGTGGTTTGTAGAAGTGAGAGATAGTGAAGTTACAGGACATAACTGGAATACTTACAACTCCTGGCTGCTCATAAGAGCTATTTTAAGCACAAGTCTGGCCTCATTTGCTCTTCTCTCCCCATCAACCCAGCCTTTTCCTTTAGTAATCCAGCAGTGGAAACTAACCTCACCCTAACAGCTGTGATAAGTGCTGATTTGTTGGAAAAGCCTTGTGAAATATGTCAGCAGAGACTTATCAAAATCTTTCATCCTAACTGGAATGTAACTGCAGGTTGCCACGGATGCGAGTTCGCAAGTTATAGATCCCGAATTCCGGTGACTTATCGGCACAGACACACCCTGACAAAATATCTAGTATGCTGATATTTCAGTTCATCTGAGTGCCCTTAATAGCGCTGCACACTCCCACCCCTCCTAAAATGTGTGCTGCGATCTCATTGGTAGTGATGTCAGTGGAAATGTGTGCAGTGATCCCCTGGTAGTGCAGCACTATTGATCTGAATGGCTAAATCTGAGCACAGTGCACATCTCAACAACACTAGAGCATGGTGCATTGTCTGTCACAAAGGCTGACTGCTTTCTTTGTATTCATAATTCATTCCTCTAAAGACCAGACTACACTACACTTAGTAAGACTTTTATTGACATAATTAACAAACATTACTACATTTATATAATGCTTAACAGATTCTCAGTTAAAAGGTTAGTTCACCAAAAATTCTGTCATTAATTACTTACCATCATGTTAGACACCGTAAGACTTTTGTTTATCTTCGAACACATATGAAGATCATTTTCATGAAATCTGAGAGCTTTCTGTTTCACCATTGACAGCCTATGCAACTACCACTCAATCCCCAGAAAGACATCACTAAAGTAATCCATGTGACTCAAGTGGTTTAACCTCAATTTTATTAAGTAAGTGAGTGCATTGTTTGTGCAATTTACCACTTTATTTACAAAATATTAATATCCAACACATGTTCATGAGAGAACCACGACACATGCGTGGTGTCGACGTGAGAGCAAACGTTTTGAAAATATTCATTGGTCATTTTTTAAAACTTGGATTCTTATCTCAAATATTCATCTTTAAATGTGTCTGTAAAGCCTATGTAATATTTGTAATATTGTAAAATTTGTTAATGACTTATTGATAAAAAAATTGTGCTGCTATGTTATCATTGTCATCATATTGGAGGATATGACTTAAATAAGATATAAATAATTTTTTTGGGCTGATATTTTTGTTTAATGGCTTTCAAACTGTGTTCATTGATAGTTTTATTTCTCTTTATTACATTATAAAATAATCTAAACAAATGAATAATTCATGTCCTTTTATTTATACATTTGGTAGTGGTGCATTAAGCAGGATATTGCTCAGTCAGTCATTGTATAAAAAATGAACAGCTTCAGGGTAATAAAAGACCCCCTATCATCCTGTTTGAATTTATTTTTAATGATGAGTACATTTATTCTTTTACTTGCATAACTTCATAGTTTCCTGCTATGACTGACCTGACTTCTAAAACAGTATTTTTCAAATAGAATAACGTCATCACTAACAAAAAGTACTGGTAATACCAATATGTTAGTACCAATCAAAGTCCTACATGTGATTTTATCCCTTAGGTTTTTTGTTTTGTTTTTTGGTAGCAAAAACTGCTGTATCATTTACATTAAGTGGAGCTCATTATATACCACTGTATGCGATGTATTATATAACTAAACCAGGTTAGTGGGTCTGAAGCTCCCCCACTGTGGAGCTCTGAGCATTTGGGAGCAGAATGTGGTCGTTTTTTTTTTAGCCTGAGTTCTTGCTGGCTTTTAGCAGTGATTTTTCGCATCTCCCCAGCATAAAATACAGGCCCTCTGTGCCCATCCATTCAAAAGACAGTGCAGGTAAATAATATGAAAGCCTAGATAAAACACTAGTAAGTCCCAGGGTGCAAAGAATGTTGAGAAATGTTGGACAGGAGCCAGTTTGAGGTGAAAAATGAGGTTGAGAAAGAAAGCAGCGCTGTTCCAGTCCACAGCTCTTTCCATGACAATGCTGCTGTAGCTTCCTGCTGTTTTGATGTTGTGGACGGGCCACAAACACCTCCTGACTCTTTCACACTACAGGAACTCACATTCCTCAGGAAAAAATGCTGTTTATGGTTTTGCTGAGGGGATGTCTGTGTGTGCGCATGTGTCAGTTTTTGGACTGGGTCATTGTGTTTTACCAATAGCTCCAGCACCCATGAAAAGCGTGGAGTCAGCCTGACATGCGGCCTGGAAATCTGCTTGCTTTGGTGAGTTTTAGCAGAATAATCCAATTTTTTTTTTAGGATTGATGATCTTGTTAAGTTGCATCATGCATTTCTTTCTATTATCAGCACTTGTACTTGTAGCTTTTTACCAACAAAAATGCTTAATATGTAATACATTGTTTTTAGTTTCGTTTTATGATGCTTATTGGATTATAACAATATTATTTTTTGTGGATTATGAGAAACGGTGTTATGCATGCATACAACCAGGCTTGAATATAGTGGAAAAACAAAGTAAATAATAGTAATTAATAATAATAATACGCATTAAGTAGTACACATTAGGGTTGGGTGATATCTACCAAATATGCATCAAACGAAATGCATCATTGTGATCGTGATGGGCGATAACATCGAGGGGTTGCGTATGAGTGTTAAAGTGCTGTATGTAAATTTTTCACTTTACTAAAGCATAAAAATATTATAATATTGAAAATGGGAATATTATGGGAAAGAAAGGTGATTTAAGCAATTTTGAATGTGGCAATGGTTGTTGGTGCCAGACGGGCCGGTCTGAGTATTTCACAATCTGCTCAGTTACTGGAATTTTCACGCAGAACCATTTCTAGGGTTTACAAAGAATGGTGTAAAAAGGGAAAAACACCCAGTATGCGGCAGTCCTGAGGGCGAAAATGCCTTGTTGATGCTAGAGGTCAGAGGAGTATGGGCCGACTGATTCAAGCTGATAGAAGAGCAACTTTGACTGAAATAACCACTCGTTACAACCGAGGTATGCAGCAAAGCATTTGTGAAGCCACAACACGCACAACCTTGAGGCGGATGGGCTACAACAGCAGAAGACCCCACCAGGTACCACTCATCTCCACTACAAATAGGAAAAAGAGGCTACAATTTGCACAAGCTCACCAAAATTGGACAGTTGAAGACTGGAAAAATGTTGCCTGGTCTGATGAGTCTCGATTTCTGTTGAGACATTCAGATGGTAGAGTCAGAATTTGGCGTAAACAGAATGAGAACATGGATCCATCATGCCTTGTGGTGGTGTAATGGTGTCCGGGATGTTTTCTTGGCACACTTTAGGCCCCTTATTGCCAGTTGGGCATCGTTTAAATGCCATGGCCTACCTGAGCATTGTTTCTGACCATGTCCATCCCTTTATGACCACCATGTACCCATCCTCTAATGGCTACTTCCAGCAGGATAATGCACCATGTCACAAAGCTCGAATCATTTCAAATTGGTTTCTTGAACATGACAATGAGTTCACACTAAAATGGCCCCACAGTCACCAGATATCAACCCAATAGAGCATCTTTGGGATGTGGTGGAATGGGAGCTTCATGCCCTGGATGTGCATCCCACAAATCTCCATCAACTGCAAGATGCTATCCTATCAATATGGGCCAACATTTCTAAAGAATGCTTTCAGCACCTTGTTGAATCAGTGCCACATAGAATTGAGGCAGTTCTGAAGGCGAAAGGGGGTCAAACACAGTATTAGTATGGTGTTCCTAATAATACATTAGGTGAGTGTATATTATATAATACTAATAATATAATAAATACTTATACATTTAGTTTTTTTTTACCCACAAAATCAAAGTGGACTAGATCATATTCTGCCTGCTACAGCTCTATTATGCTATTACAGCTTTTCCCTAAGTTTCTCCCCACACACTGGGTCAATTATACCCTTATGTCCCAAGTGTGTTATTTGATGCATGAAGCTGATGATTTAAAAGCAGTACGTTTTTCCATTTATCTGCTCTCTCAGGGTGTTCTAGATTCAGGGCCGGCCCTGACCAATTTGCTGTCCTAGGCAAGATTTTACTTGGTGCCCCTAGTATCAAGGTTTAGCACTAACGTTACATGTTATCAGTCTAAGTTGTGGAAACGCTGTTTTATTTTTGTAATGCCTTGATGTTTTGTTTTTTTATTGTTGTTTTATATGTTGGTCATGTTTTAAAAATTGTAGCCTACCCTGAATCCAGTCCAGGGGGGGCTAGACCAATATGTGGGGGTGCTAAGAAAATAATCAATATTCATGACGTCAGAGTTACTTCATAAAGAAACTGTCGTGTTTTTTAAATAAAAGCAGCTATGGTAGGCTACACACTACGTCCATCAGAAGTGCAGTTTTAAGTTATATTTGGCCAAAGAATAGGCATATTCAGCTAATATATATATATATATATAGCTTAATAAGTGACAACAAGACAAAGACAAAAACCTTTTACATGCAAAGGTGAAACACTTCACCTGGGCTATTCTAAATTCTGACGGGGCTATAGCCACCCCTAGCCCCGGTGTACCGCCGTCACTGACCCCGTCATTGTGTTCACGGTATATTTTTTTTAAAGGCTGATGAAAGACTGTTAATCTATACAAAAAATAGCACCTACGTCACATTACAGCCTAAACATATCAAGAGTAATTGCATCTAACATTCATGCGCAAACTTGTTAATTGAGAAATAGCAAAAGTGTTTGTTTTCCAGCAGATGGCAGCAATCTTCCACTAAACGATGCACATTCATGTGATCACTATAAATTAAACTGAGAAATTTAGATATTTATTGTGATTGTTACTTGTTTTGTGCTATTTTAAATAAACCTGTATATAAATATAATTACTAATTTCAGCAAATAGCCTACATTTGAAAAATGCCATATAGCCATAGTTTTTTATAAACACATGAGTACCCAGAACAGCTGCTTGCATAAAGTTAAGTAAAAATAACTGGAATTAATTAGCGAACATTAGTATTTTACTACTATGCAATTGAATAAACTGTTCATTCATTATATCACTTGAACACTGTCTTTGTCCCTTCACTTTATCCCTTATCTTCTCTGCATCAGAGGGCCTCTGTCTTTTTGACACTGTGAATTTGTCCGTCCGTCATTAATAATCAGGCAACTTTCACGGTATCTGGCGCGAGCGGCCAAGCACCCTAAAAAATGAAAGCAATCCTGTCTACATTAGATACGGCGAGAGGCGACGCAACAACAAATTCCCAACATTAAACTGATCACGCCTTCTACATCTGACGCACTTCAAGCACTCGCTGGGCGGGGGGAGTTTTGATGCGGCAGAATGGGGAGAGTTGGGGGACTTTTTTTCAAATTTTTATTTCAAATTAATATAAATAAAATAGTACCAGTCATAAAACGGGAAAATCCACTAATTTTGGCGCCCCTATGGATGAGTGGCGCCCCTAGCATTTGCCTATTCCACCTGTGCCATGGGCCGGCCCTGTCTAGATTCAGCCCACTCATACATCAGAGGTCCACAGTTTCTGTGAGATGTTAGAGGTGGTGTGAGTTTCAGATGGTTTTCTAAAGGAGTGTCCCTGAGAGGCAGAGCTGTCCGCAAGAGAGCTTTTTGTTACTACTCAAAGATCTCTGAGAGTCTACTACATTTTATAGACTCCATTATAGCCTATGCTTGAGTAACAGTGGATGTGTTTTTATTTCACCTACTGAAGGCCTTACTAATGATTAGCCAGACTTTTGACTGTCTGGTTTGCTTTTGCTATTTATTCTAGCTAAGAGTCATCCAATTAAACAGGAAGAGAGTGTGACCAGAATGAATAATACCAAGTAAAATCTGTTTTGTTGGAACTGTTTTAAAAATAACAGTACATGATTTGTATATTTGTAGTACATCTGAAAAGCACTAAAGACTTATATTATTACAACATTTTCTATTTTTATGACTCGACAAAACAGAAATTAAGTTCTAATTCATAGTTTTCACATGAAAAACAAGGCTTTCCTCCATTACCCACCAGTCATTTGTACCAGGTTTGCAAGTTCTAATCTAGTAAGACAGTGATATTAAAAGACCAAATTCAATACACTTTATTGATTATGCATACGGGCAAGCGAATGAACACAGAATATTAATGCAACACAAGGTTTCTCTGTAAGCATTTTTTCTATCGAAAACCATTATTAAGAAAACCCATAAATTTCTGGGATGATCTGCTCGTCTGTATATAGTATGCATAATCAAAGAGGTGTAAACTTAATTTGATCTTTTTAATATCACTGTTTTAGTACATTACGGCACTTCAAGGGTGGGTTGCACTAATGAGCCGTTGGTTCTCCCTCTGCCTATGCTGCTCAATCAGCCCTTTAATGGTCTTTCTACGTAGTTAATCTGTGTTTAAAATTAAGTGGTGCAACACAACTCGATTTTAAATAAAACCCAGATCAACAAATCCTTGATTAGCGTTAAACTTTGCTTAATTTAATCCTTATTGGTGCTAAGTGTTTTTCACGTTAAGCTTTTTAAAAATTGTTTCTAGTTATTGAAATACAGCAACAACTGCTGTACATGGATCACAAGTGCCAAAAACTTGTTCACATATTTTTGTTTTTAGATGAAAAATTTACAGGCTTGTGCTGTAGTTCAATGGCTGTTTTGGCCTCCAGGGCTTCTCGAAAAATATGATTTATGAATATATTTTTTCCTATAAGTGCCTCAAACTGAACTTTTATCTTGCAAAGATTTGGAGATTTTACTGAATACAAAGCTGAGACCAGAGCTGGAGCTTACACAGAATGGTTATTCCAAGATAGAAGAAGGTAAAACAACACAGTTCGGTACCTTTCAAAACAAATTTGATTCCAGGCAGTCTCAAAAAACCCTATGCACCCTTACTCCTGCAAGTTGTGTTGAATCAGCCAATCAGATTGCACTAGGTTATTCCAGCCAGTGCTTGGTAATTTTGTGTGCAATATACATCAGAAAGACTATAGGCACTATAAGCTGTGCTGTCTCGCTTTTATTCATACACAGTCCACTGTTAAAAAAACAAACAAAACTTTTTTCACAATAACAAATACATTTTGCATGTTTATGGAAGAGGCAACTGTGTATTCCCAATGAATAACTCCCTAGATACCAGTCCAAAATGACTTGTCATTCTCTCAAAGGAGATTTAGAAATGTGACAGATGTTTGGTTGAACTGTGCAGCTCACTGGTTGCTGTCGTTCTAAGTTATACCATTCCCTGCAGACTCTGAAT
The DNA here is from genome assembly GCA_023029165.1 of Gobiocypris rarus. NCBI lineage: Eukaryota > Metazoa > Chordata > Actinopteri > Cypriniformes > Gobionidae > Gobiocypris > Gobiocypris rarus. The sequence continues at coordinate 39,629,334 of CM040912.1, read as the reverse complement.
CTGACACTTCTTTCTGAGAGTGTTTCGGAGAAGTTTTTTATTTGTTGCCTGCAGCTTTGACAATTTGCTTCACCTTTCTTCTGTCCTCTATTCCCCCTTCTACCCCCTCCACCCCCATCTCTCCCCATTATGTCCTTCTCTCTACTGACTTGCCCAAAATGTTACATTAGCATTACCTGAATATCACTGCAGCTTTTTATGTAGTTGTCCCTGTTAAGAAAGTAAAATGGACCCAACATCTTTCAGGGAGCAGCCTGGCATTAAAGGGCACCTATTATGCAAAATTCACTTTTATAAGGTGTTTGAACTTAAATGTGTTTTGGCAGTGTGTGTACACAACCACCCTATAATGGTAAAAATCCACCCACTTCTTTTTTTTAAATACCCATAAATCATAAGCAGTGTCTCAGCACAAGCTGTTTCCAGATTCCTGCAGTGTGATGTCGCATTGCAGAGGCCCCGCCCACACATGTTGATGGACACTGACATACTAGCACAGACCTCTCCCTCAGAAACCTGTAGCTGAGCTGTTCACAGTCCGCCATGTTTATCTCCTCGCCAGAGCATTAACAGCAGCATTCAAGTAAGATTAAAGCTACTAAAGTTCAGTCAGTCAAGAGCAGTGAGTGAATGTCTGTTTATCTTCTGTTGTTTGATTAATATTAACAGCAGATAGAGTTGCAGGTAATGTATTACACTGCTTTCACTTTAGTAAAGTTAGACAGACAGATCTAATATACACACAAGATTTCTGTAACTTAATTGCTGCATACGTGCACAGACACAACAAACTCTTTTTATGTGAACTTTGTGTTTCTGACTTAACCTTGTGAGAATTTGACAGTTTAATCGCAATAACACATGCAAGAGAACTAGTCTAGTTTAATAGACTACTCACAGATGTGCTGACATTAATCCAGCTCTGTGCGCATGCGACAGGAGCATGAGTGTGTGTTTAAGTTGAGAGTGAAGGCTTTAAAAAGCATGCAGATGATAATATTTCATGATGAAGAACTGCAATGTCACATGAATGTGACTGCGATAGAGATGATCATTAAAATAAACAGATATCATGTTTCAGTTTTCATTCGCGTGTTCACTGCTGTGAAGGAGATGTGTAGGCTCTGCCCTCTCGGGTGGGGAGCAGCAGCTCATTTGCATTAAAGGAGCCACGCACAGAACAGCTCATTTTTCTTCAACCCCAAAATTGCCATTTTCAAAATGGTATATTAAATGATCTGTTAGGAATATTGATCTGAAACTTCACAGGCACACTCTGGGGACACCTGAGACGTATATTACATCTTGTAAAAAGGGGCATAATATGTGCCTATTAAGACATTTGTATCAACGCAATCATTGCTCTGACATTTCGCAAAGTAACATATGGTTACTAATTTAGGTAACACTTCATTTTACAGTGGCCTTGTTACATATGTTACATGTACTTACCATAGTAATAACAGTAAATTGTGTATAATTACATGCAGCTAACCCTCAACCAAACCCCAATCCTACCCTAGCCCTATAGTAAGTACATGCTGTACATAAGTACATGATATTAAATGCATTATTACACTGTAACAATGCCACCTTAAAATAAAGTAACCGTAATTTATTATTAAAAGCATTATTAAAAGCATTAATAAATGATCACCTAATTTATTTATTATTAAAAGCCTTGCTTTTGGGATGACACCTGAGTGTTTACACTCTCTTTACTGTAATTCCAGTGAAACCGACTCAGACTGTAGTGCCCGTGACCTGTGATGTAACTTCTGCAAATGCCCTGCATTATTCTGCTGCATTCCTCTAATCTTCTCATCCACAAACCGATGAGCTAATATGTTTTTTCTCTTCCAAATCAGGCACTGTTATACTTCATATTACTCCTGGTGTGACTGGAGTTAAGGCAATGTTGATGGATGGAGAAGGGAAGGGAAGTAGCTTGACATGTAGAAGTCCAGAGTGTATAAGTCGTGTATGAATTTGTCCCAGTGAAAATATCCATATTTAAGGAAACTTTTGAAAGGGGTATAATATATCAAAATGACCCTGCATTGATGTTTCCACTGACGCTTTACAAATGAATTTACTGAAGAAGAAGAAAGTGTGTTGGATTTACATGATTTAATTGTGTACATCGGTCCCACATGAATCAATTAAGTTAAACAAACATAATTGGTTCATGTAACTTCAACATCATAGAATGAACACATTTTAAGTGACCCAATTAAGAAGTCTCAAAGTGAATTTAAAATGGCTCCCTGACATGATTTAAGCATTACATTTATTACATTCATTCAGTTCAATTTCTTATACTTTAGTGTTACACAACTGAATTATTTTACTGCACTAGCTAGTTGACAAACTTTCAGCTAGTAAAAGCATACATAAACATATTAAATGTTAAGCATTAAAGCTTTTTCAGTGAACCAATTATGACTTTAGTTGTATCAATCCACATCAGCCTAAGCAAATGCTCCACTCTTCTCCACAATGGTAACCCACTATAATTCCAAAATTATCAAGTCTCCCCCTTTCTCATCTTGCTCAATACATTAAATAACACTTTTACCTATAAAATAATAACATTTACTCTCTCTTGATTTAGCCATATGCAAAGCATGCTGGGAACTAACTAGCCCCACCCAGTTTCAGTTAATGCAACACAAATCATTCATGTAATCTCAACACAAATGGATTAAGTAAACTTCAACTTTACTTATTCTCTTCACTTATTTAAGTGGATTGAACACAATCAAATTAAGACAAAATGTACAGTAGCCTAGCATTCATCATGTTTACATCTGTGCTAGTAATACACTCAGTTTGCAAATGTGGGGTACTGTGAAGTAACCAGCAATCATTCATTCATGCTTTTTGATGCCAGGTTACAGTTATACAATAATTTTCTTTCATTGTCTATGGACCCTCTGAATTAGCGTTGGTCACCCCATGTGTAAAACTTCTGCTACTGGATAGATATAAATATGGAGATAAATAGATATGTCTAATAGATGGATTTTTCTAATGTCTTGTCATTGTTACTATGTTCAGGTCACCTGAGACTAATATTCTCACTTTGCTGGGTGATGATATTGTTTGTATCATACTCTTTCTGTCTTAGTCTGTGAGGAGTTTGCCTTCAGAGAATGTGTTTGACAACATGTTACTTGAGTGTTCAAAAGGGAGTGTGCTTCTCAGACTCTTCATCTCTTGTATATTTTGTGTCCCTGGGCTCTACTTTACTTTTTTTGGTTATTAAATACCAAAATGTATCTATTTCACTCTTAATTTCACAGTGTATTAGTAACCATATCTTATTCTTGGTGTATTTCTGACTCTTTTAGGGCAAATTTACGCATGTCCAAGCCACCACCAGAGCCGAGGCCTCCCAGCATGGTCAGCGAGTCCTCTGTCGCCATCTCCTCTTCCCCTGCCGACACCACCTCAGGATCCAGGGTGAGAAGCCCGGCCTCATTCAGTGCTGATCTGGTTTAATGTGTCCTGTTATGGAGCTGATTCTCAATAAAGGCAAATGTTCATGCAGAGTACTTCCCGTGCACAAAAGTGCCAGGATGACTAATTGTCTAGAGAGCCTCCCCGTTTCTTGTGTGTGTGTGCATGTGTGTGTGTGTGTGTGTCTTATATTTAATCATATTGAAAACTGATAATGTTTTTATAGGTAATGGGGGAGAGTAAATTGGCCTCATCTATTTTGCTATATTTCTCCAATTTTGATAAATGACCCAAGCAGTAGGTGTAATAGGTTACTGGTTTTTCTAGCTCCAGAGAAGCTGGACTTAATCTCCTGTGTGGGTCGCTGGATTGTGCAGAGGTCATGAAGTAATACGGCATAGAACATCTGCAGGGTATTGAGAAATGTACAGAATGCCTCTCGCTATTTCCGCAAATTAAATCTGAGCGTGTGTGGCACAGTTACACACATACTAAAGAATAAAGTTTAATACATATTAATACAAAAAAATGTGAAAACTGTTATTTTTTGTTTTACATATAATGAAATAATAATGTTATCATTTTTATATATTAGAATTTTGCGTACACACACAATCTTTGATTCAGGGCGGTCTCTAGGCAGCCCTTGACCCGTTGGTCTCATGTCTTCTCAGTAACCGCCTCTGTTTCCTCAGATCTGCTCTGGAAATGGAAAAGGTGGGGATGTAGATATTTTTCCCTATTAGAGGGTGATTTTTGACACATTGAAGTGGCCTGGTTTGACACACATTGCCTATGTCACTGTGTGGTACAGAGTCTGATGCTGGCCTGTCAGTGACAGCACTGTGTCAGCATAATATGAGTTTTCACAAACCAATCGATCAATCCCAGAGGCCCTCGTCTCTGCACACACACTTTACTTGGAAGAGATCATCAGTCATCATCCAGCATTGGTTCTTTTTAACAAAGCATTTTATCACATTGTTGTGTGTTCTAAACAGTTAATGAAATGTCTTTCATTCTATTCTTAAAGGATTAGTTCACTTTTTAAAAAACTTTTGCTGATAATTTACTCACCCCCATGTCATCCAAGATGTCCATGTCTTTCTTTCTTCAGTCAAAAAGAAATTAAGGTTTTTGATGAAAACATTCCAGGGGTTTTCTCCATATAATGGACTTCAGTGGGCTCCAAACGGTTACAGGTCCGAATGACAGTTTCAGTGCAGCTTCAAAGGGCTTTAAACAATACCAGATGATGAATAAGGGTCGTATCTAGCCAAACGATCAGTTTCTATGAGAAACCGAGCAGTATTTATGCTATTATTTTACCTCTTATTAGACGAGCGTGATCATCTCTGAGCTCCGCCATAACTTCCGCCAAATTAGGTCAAATACGAGCGTGGTCATCGATATATCGATCGTAGATGCCTCATTCTACTGATCTGTGCAGGCGCTAACGAGGCATCTACGTATACATCTATGACCACGCCAGATTTGACCTCACTTGGCGGAAGTTATGGCGGAGTTCAGACATGATCACGCTTGTCTAATAAGAGGTCAAATAATAGCATAAATACTGCTCGGTTTCTCTCAGAAACTGATCGTTTGGCTAGATAAGACCCTTATTCATCGTCTTGTATGGTTTAAAGCTCTTTGAAGCTGCACTGAAACTGTCATTCGGACCTGTAACCATTTGGGGTCCATTGCCTCCATTATAAGGAGAAATGTTTGCATCAAAACCTTAATTTCTTTTCGACTGCAGAAAGAAAGACATGGACATCTTGGATGACATGGGGGTGAGTGAAATATCATCAAAAGTTTTTTTAAAAGTGAACTAATCCTTTAAAGGGTTGGTTCTCCCAAAAATAGAAATTCTATCATACATTACTCACCCTCATGTCATTCCAAACCCATAAGACTTTCGTTCATCTTCGGAAAACAAATGTTTTTGATGAAATCTGAGAGATTTCTGTCCCTTCATTGACAGGTACACAACTACCAAAAAGTTCATAAAGAGATCTTACAACAAATCCATATGAATTGATCGGTTTAGTCCAAATTTAAAGAGACTTGATCGCTTTAAATGATGAACAGGTTTAATTTAGGCTGTTAATCACAATTAAACATTGATCAGCAGACATAAACAGAAGCTCAACCATACTTGTTTGACATGCAAGAATAAAACCTCATTGTTTTTTTCCGGAAGTTAAAAAGTGCTGTGTAACACACGAGAATGAACCTCATTGGTTCCCGCACGTCAAGCGGACATGCTTGAGCTTTCGTTGGTTTACCACAACTGATGTCTGAGTAGAGCCTTAATTCAATCTGTTCATCATAAAAAGTGATTGTCTCTTCAGAATATTTGGACTAAACCTAAAATTAGTTTTATCTCTTAATGAAGTTTTTGACATGGTTGTCTACGGAGAGAGTGCAGAATGCTCTGATTTCATGAAAAATTTGAACGAATCGAAGAAGAATGAGTGGTTAATGGGTGAGTAAAGGGTGTGTAATTAGTGACAGAATTTTCATTTTTGGGTTAACTATCTCTTTAAAGGTACAGTATGTACATTTTGTCCCTCAAGTGGTTAAAAAAATGTCCATGCATTTTGCGGAAGAACATTGTTTGGGTTGTGCTTAGCCTCCGCGCGATAAATATGGTTCTCTCTCATAACTAAAAAAAGAGAGAGATTATCCTACTGCTCATATAACATTCACTACTATGTTTAAGAAATATAACCAGTTTAGATGGAAAGAATCTCAAGCTCACTAAATGAAATAACAAAACAACAACAAAAAAGTTACATAGTGTAATACATAGTTTCATTTTTACATACATACATTTTTTTGTTTATTTGTTTTATGGCAGTTAAAGTGTTTTTTTAATTTTTATATTGAAGTTCTTTTTTAAAGGTGCACTGTGTAATTTTAGCGGCACCTAGCGGTGAGGTTGTGAATTGCAACTGCCCACCACTCACCCCTCCCTTTCGAAGCACATAGAGAAGCTACGGGGCCGACACAGGACAAAGATGTTGTTGTCTGAGAAAGCACAGAGTAGCCAGCACTCTATAGAACAGTTTGTCCATTTAGGGCTACTGTAGAAACATGTCAGCACAAAATAGTGCCTTTACTGTAAGGGTACCCGCGGTGCATGTAGATAGAAATGGCTCATTCTAAGTTTCATTATGGTGTACGGTTCATTATGTAGGTCTTTATACACCGCTGAAAACATAGTTATGTATATTTTATTGCATTTCTGTCAATAGATCCTCATAAATATTACATATTGCACCTTTAATAAATGAAAGGCTGATTTGTAAGTATTTTGTATTATTCTCTGAAACTGTGGGTTGTCAAATTATGAGTTGGATGAACTTTATATGGATCAAGATTAATAAATGCCACAAATCATGTATTATTGTGAACATTTTACAGAAAAACTTTAGCCACACTTACAATAAATATAAAATACATTTGTTTGCTACTTGACCTTATTAATGCCTGTGTATATATAATTTTTTTTATTAAATCAAATGAAACAAGTGTTTTTCTTTTTTCTTTTAAATACCTCAGAATTTGAAGCCCAGTGGGAAGGTGCATTGCTTTGGCAAGCGTGACCATTCAATCAAAAGGAACCCCAATGTCCCAGTAGTGGTGAGAGGATGGCTCTACAAACAGGTGCGGCCCTCAAAAGTTAAACCCTGTTGTGAGTGATTTCCAGAGTCTGATTTTGATCTGAACTGAATGGTGTTCAGATGTTAGATTAGATCTTAAATAGGCTTATGATGAACGCAAGGACCCCACAGGCAGTAAACAGATTAATTGAGCATGTTATTCAACATAGAATATTAAATAAATATCCAATATGAACAGAGTGGCCTCCAATTAAACTCTAATAATAACAACAATATTTACATTGGCTGGCAATGATAGATGATTCACTGACTGATAATATGAAGCTATATATAATATATGAGACTAAATGGATGAAACTATTAATTCACATTATTTTATTATTAATTTATATTATTAATCCAAAAATGTTTGTGCTTCTAAATGTATCTTTTTTTCTTTTTTTTGTAGTATATTAAGTCTTTATGCATACATTTCCATTTCCTACAAACACATACATTTCAAAATATTTTAGGCTCATAATATTGTTATTCTTCCACCCTCAGGACAGCTCAGGCATGAGACTGTGGAAGAGGAAGTGGTTTGTGCTGTCTGATTACTGCTTGTTTTATTATAAAGGTGAGTTATAATACTCCTCTTTATTTAGCTGCATTTATCTAGAATAGTCTCTCATTTTATTGCACCATGAATCATATTTCTTGTAACTTTTTATGAGAGTATACCTATAATTTACTGAAAATACTGTTTAGATTATTTTAAACATTTTGGTGGGCAAGGTAGATTATCACTTACTTGCTGTCACCCATGTCTGTGTAAGATTGTTGATAATTAACCAGTTACACCATTGTTCAATCGTGATCTAACACTTTTCAACTAACATCTCTACTTTGCTCTCAGATAGTCGAGAGGAGACTGTTCTGGGCAGCATTCCTCTTCCCAGCTATGTCGTTTCCCCTGTTGGACCCGAGGACCACATCAGCCGCAAGTATGCCTTTAAGGTAGGAGCCTTATAATGATCTGCACTCTAATGCTACTGGGTTCCTGTTAGGCTCACCTTCATTGGCTACACCCTCTGGAAGTCTGTGTCATGTGGCTTCTTATCAGTGGTGGTGTGTGGGCAGCAGTCGATGATGACTGATTAATGTGGCAGTTGTTTGACTCCTCTCTCTGCCCTCTTCTGACCACACAGATCACTAACTACGCTGTCTTGACTCAGTGCCCTCACAATCTCATAACGGACTCAACTAAATCTCCGCTTGTTTTCACTAATAGCATCATGTTCTTTTTACTGAGTTCCTAAAATATTCTTTTCAAGAAGACAAAAGAATCACCAGAGAATTTTTGTTGGTTTCAAAAGTAGTAAAAAAGTCAAATTTCTGCTTCTGAAATGAGCCATGTTCAAAGTACATGTGAGTACATCCAAAGTTTAAAAAAATGTAAAATAACCGATGTATGCAAACCTGTGACCGCACATAAATTATATTTTATAAGAGTGCATCACGTTGTATAAACCATTAAAATGCTTATCAGCCATCAAACAGCCTACTGTGAAATTAATTAACTATATTACTAAAAATTAATAATTATTTGCATTATTTTATAAAAATGTGTTTATTAAATACTATTATATTCATTTTAATATAATTAAAAATAATTATTATATTATTTATTAAATATTTGTTTAAATATTTCAAAAACTCAGCATGCTTTAACTGTTGTAAAAAAAACTTGATCTTGCAGCCTCTCATTAAACTTGTTATAGCCCATCTCTTTTTGACCGGTATTGTTCTCCTCAATGTCTGTCAGCACAATGCTGTCACTGCCGAAGCTGCTGATGGGTTTCCACCCAACTCGTTCAACAAGTTTTCCACAGCCCTGTTCTCTTCTCATCATTATCTAAACCCTTCTCTGAGTGAGGCCTATTGATGGCAAGCTTCCACTGAGCCTCACAAACGTCCTCCCACTGTTTCTGCAGTCCAGCGGACAGTGAAATAATGTTTAAGAGCAGAATATCCCAGAAGGCTTAGAACCATTTGTATTACGCTTACCGCACTGGAAAATCAATTCTGGCTTTGTACAATGGAGGTGAAAAAAAAACATATCCTAAAATTCACTGATAACTAACTAAAAATGTGGGATTTGTATCGAGCCGTTTTTTGTGCAATTTATCTCCATCTCCTCCTGAAGCAAAGCACCTCTTCTGAAGAAAAATACTCCAGGAATGTTTGATCCCATCACTGCATCACTCATTTCCTCCGCTCAGTCATCCTTCCCTATGGGTACGCATTGCATTGTTCAAACTCCATTACCCTGCTCGTATTCCCCAGTTTTGGAATTCGTTTGACTATTGTGCCAGCAGGGAGATTAATTATGCATCTACTCTATTTCTAATATCCTCCCTCTTATTTGCCCTACAGTCTGTAATGTACCAGAGCAAGGTGAGAGGACTTGTTCTCTCATTGGTGCTCTGGGTGTTAATTAGCAGGTTGTTAGTTAGGAGATCTCCATCAGTGAAACTAGCCAGCAGCTATTTGAACATCTGGCTGCTTTATTTTCATGTGTATTAGCCCCCAATGAATACTGTTTCTATAATGTTTTTACTCTTACTGGCTTCTCTTAGTCAGCAGTGAAGAGTCTTGCATGTTTATTTGCTGTAAGATTTCTTTAGAACTGTCTGCAGTAAGGTTATTTTTATTAATTAATTAATTAATTAATTAATTAATTAATTTAAATAATCACCATTAACCTCGGATGGAACAGATGGAACATAACAAATGAAAGCACAAGCAGTTTTTTAGGGATAAAAAATTACTTAATTTAATTAAAGTAATTTTAATAAATAATAAACTATAAAATATATACGGAGCCTTGCACATGACATGCAGAAAAATATATCATGGCCATGAATTAAAGGTACACTATGTAGGATTTTTGCAGTCAAATATCAAAAAAACCACCAGGCCAGTGTAATATATCTTGTTCAGTTGAGTTCTTACAATATCCCAAATGTTTCCAACTATTTGTAAATTGTGAGAAAAACGCTATATTTACCAATGAACCGGGACATGTGAGCATAGCGTGTGAGGGAGTCGCCTGTCAATCGCGTCATATGTGCGATACCCTCGTTTCGGTTTTATTTTGCAGAAAAGCTTTACTCTCACTGGAGTGTGAACAAGTTTCACAGCAGCCGCCGAGTGGACGCACAGAGTAACGTCATAACATCATTTTAAACACACTTAAATGTATCTAATATAATAACAGAGCTGCATTACCTCATACTCATGACCGGAAAAGCGGAGATTGCGCCGTTGACTGTGTCCCGTCATAATAAAAGTCCCGTTGCTTGCGAGAAGTGTGTTTTGTGTAACAATCGCTCCGGCGGCCTTGCTCAGCTCCCACAGCACTCCCCTCTGCTCTGCTTCATATACAGTAACATTAATTACCGCATCCATGAACATGATTTCTGCCCGAGTCCTATCCCGATTCGAAGACCACATGTCCCAAGATTCTGCGCTCAAACTTGACTTCATCAAACTACACCTTTGTTTTGAACAGGCGCCCCTTTAGCGGACGGAAAAGTTGCATAGTGTACCTTTAAGAATTCGTTCTCTCGTTTTAGAAAATCATGGCCACGAATTATGAATTTGTCCCCACAACTTATTAATTAACATGTAATTAACTAATTTGTTCCATCGTTTTGATTTAACTAAAACGGGGATGGGGGAGGTGCAATTCCGTCGCCAAATAATTAGATAATTTCAATAATAAATAAATGTAAACAATTCTTACACAGACTTTTCTGTCTCTGTAGAGATGACATCAATGGAATCCAATTGGCCTTATGTATGTATTAATCCATAACAATTGAAAAAGTGTTAAAAATGTATTTGTTCCCACAACTTACATCAGCACATTGAACTCATTTGTTCCCTCGTTTTAAGGAAAGTACAGAGTGTTAATTAACGTTCATTTCTTTACGCTACCCATCTCTGATCTGTGGCCATTTGAGAATATGAAAGATGTCATGAAGTCATGAAAGGTTATATTTCATACAATAAATGATATGACATAAATTTGAATGGAAAAACTCCTGATGCTCAGCTTCAATTGATTAAGTTGATTCAGCGGTTAAATGTTTTGATGTTTATGAATCATCTTGTCCTGTTCTCTGGAGTGTTGTACTTTTGCTCTCCCACTGGCGTAATTCAGCTAAGCTTTGCTGCCTCTAATGTTAATTGCATTTCAGCTCACTCTGCTTGCCTTATCTGACAATATTTCACAACCAAGGACATTTCAACACATCTTCTAGTTTTTGTTAACGTTTTTCACATAGCCCGTGATCCACCTCCCTCTGTTTTTTGCACAACTCACTCTGATTCTCTCATTCCAATTGCCTATTGCTTCCCGTTGTGACCTGGTGCATTATGGGAGCTGAACCGGGTACATCTGGTGGAAGGGCCGTCTCCTGAGTCAGCCTCTTGCATGAATAGGTATTTTAATTTCCATTCATTACTATCAGCGGATCTCCACTCCATCACCATCCCGTGAATGGCATTCTCCTAGGCAGATGAAAAATGCACATAGCTTATGTGCATTGATGTGTTTCAGCATGCATGTGATTCCGCTTTCTCAGGAACAGGCAATGCCAGATCCACAATCCAATCTGATATGTCCGTGTGAATCTTATATTAAAGATGAGGACTGTTGCAGACTGGCATTGCTCTATTCCTCTTCTCACTTCATCACTTGCATCAGTAGTTCCAGTGTTGGTTATCAACCACACATTTCTCCACTCTCATTGGCTGTTTCAATTGTCATCAGTACTGTGAACTATAATATGAACTGTCTGTTGTTAAATTGTGCATTTATTTATATTTTTTATTTTTACAGATACAGATATTTAGATACAGTACACTACTGTTCAAACATTTTGGATTGGTAGGATTATTTAAATGTTTTTGAACGAAGTCAAGGCTGCATTTATTTGATCAAAAATATAGTAAAACAATTAATATATACATTTATAATTGTAAATATTAAAATTTTAATTCGATTTTAGTACATTTTTATATTTTAAAATGAAATTAATTCCTTTGATTTTTCAGCATCATCACTCCAGTCTTTAGTGTCACATGATCTTTCAGAAATCAGTTTAATATGCTGATTTGGTGCTCAAGAAACATTTCTTATTATTATCAATGTTGATAAAAGTTATACTGCTTAATATTATTAAGCAGGACAGCTGTTTATTATTTAAATAAACAGTATTTATTTAAAACAGAAGTCTTGTAACATTATAAAAGTCTTAACTGTCACTTTTGATCAATTGAATGCATCCTTGCTGAATAAAAGTGTACACTTCTTTAAAAGAAAAACACCCCACTGACCCTAAACTTTTGAACACTAGTGAATTGACGTTCTGCACTATTTTTGTGTTTGGCTATAGCTGTCCATTTCTGAAAAAGGATAGTTTTTGAAATGTAGCATAACTGTATGTATCCAATGTCTTGAATGTTTAACTTTCTGAGGAATATTCCAGATTATTTACAACTTCAATGTCAATGAATGGCATCTTGTTTACATTTTATATTGGACATAACTTTAAATACAAACACAATAACTTTTTTATGGCTGTAAATGTTTTGTCTGTTTCGCCTCCATAAATTCAAATAGTGTTTTTGGGAATTTTTACAAACAGAAGGACAATTTTCTTTGTCACACATGTTGTCATTAGATATTAAGTTGTAAATAACCCAGAATGTTCCTTTAGGCTCTGCAGGGTTTGAGTGATTGAGAAAATGTGTCTGATTAATTACCGCATATCCCTCTTAGAGGGATAACCCTGAATGAAAGCCCAGGACTCGATGGGTAATCTGAGGTCATTAACTTCTTAAAGACAGGGATGTGAGAAGAATATATATCCGCAGCCATGATTTCCTTCAGTAGCTGATACTTGATGTATTAAAACATGCACTGAAATCAATTTTCTCTTGCCCAGGTTTTATCTCCCATTTCTTATTGTTAGTTGTCATGAAAAAGTGATTAATGTTTGCAAGATATGTGCCTTCTTTTTCCCTTGTTTTCATTCTGCCATCATGAATTTGTGTATATTTGTATGTGTAGATGTGTATGTATGTATGAGACTGAGATATTCTGTTAAGTTAGATTAAAAGCTATTATTTTTATTGAATAGCATACAGAACATATCTCTTACTACCTGACTGATCACTGAAGCAAGCGTCACACTTGTCTCTGTGACAGCCCTAGGGTCTGCAAACCATGAAAAAATGCAGGTCACTATTTTTCAGTTATTCCGTCAATCATTTTAAGTGTTCAGGTTTGCTGAGATGTTTTCCAGATGACAACACAAACATCATATAGACTTCTCTGGAAAGGAACTGCAACGAAGTCTATGTGAGCAGACTAGGGTAATATGAAGGCTTCGGGTGCAAATATCGGATATTGGACGGGCTGTATTAGTCATTAGTTCATGACAGGCAGGATAATAGACTCCTTGAAAGGCTGAAAAGATGTGCCGTGAGCAGAGATGGAGCTGTCGAATTGTGAATTAAGAGACGCCATAGATGTAGCCCAGAGGCCGCTGCATTGACTTTCTTCAGAATGAGTCAATGTTACCAGATGTAAGCTCTGTGTGTGTGGAAGGACGGTCTGCTGCCTGGGTCTGAGTGGGCCTGGCAAAAGCGCCGAGCTGGACTCTGTTTAAGCGTTTAGATGAGTGAGCGGTGGCCATACCCCCATCAGAGAGATTAGACCAACAGTTGCATTTTGGCAGTAGCAGATTTAGCAGGACAGAAGGTGCACAGAGCTAGTAAAGCTGTGGGGGGGTTGTTAACCCTGGTATTAAACAGACCACCAGAGAGAGATTTAACAGTGTTGCTTATCTGTGTAAGTATTCGTGTGAATCTCTAATATTGTGTGTCTTAACGTTAGTGTTTGGCATGTACTGTTGCCCCGAAGCATATTTGAACACTTATGTTTACTTAAATGTAAAAGAATGTCTTCTAAAGAATTAATTTGTATAGATAACAAAATAAAGAGGGAGAGATTAAAAAAAGAGACTCTTGCTTGTAAACCTGGGTTGAAGTAAATTATATACTATTCCAAGGATATGTGGAATAAATAGACAATTACTTGCATTCATTTCTCCTCTTTGCAAGAACGGCTCACAAAGTTGATTATTGATGTATGGTCTGTTGGCTGTGTAGTTCAGATCATCAGTGTTGATTTTCTGACTTTGCGTTTTTTCTATGGAAACCTGTTTCTACCTCAGAGTAAAAACAATAAAAAGTTAACTGACATATCTCAAAATTGTGACTACTCAAAGTTGTGACAATATTGTAACTTTATTTCTTAAGTTGTGGTCAGTGTTGGGGGGTAACACATTACAAGTAACTCGAGTTATGCAGGCAGATTACTTTTAAAAGTAATGCATTACTTTTAAAGTTACGTTTTCAAATAAGTAACGCAAGTTACTATGTTTTCCCATTTATTTACTGACAGCTCTCTTGAGTAATTTAATATAACTTGTGTTGTGTGTAAACATAATAGTTATTGTAGTTCTAAAGCATGCATTTACTAATCTCACTTTAAAAAAAAACAAAAAAACAGTGAAATACTAAATCAGAGTATTATCCAATAATTAAATATGTTAAATAAAACAAATGTTTTAATGCATGTTATCTCACTTTATTGACCAATGTACATGCTGCTGACCTTTGATGATTCAGATAAACCATAAGCAAAAATGTTTTTTGTTTTTATTGGTGAAGTAAGAATGAAACTTTCTTCTCCAGCATTCTATTCTTCTGTGGTCCAGAAAGGCAGCACAGCTGAAAGGTTTGTTTAAGCTGCGCTCACTACGGTACACGTGTGAATTTTCCTTTCCTTCACTTACTTCCTTACTATTTTGGTGTAAAAGGGCCTGTACATTTGCCCAAAAATAGGACTTTTTTTGTTTAATTAAAAAACACAACAACTAGAAAAAGTAACACAAAAGTAACGTAACTTGTTTTTAATGTGTACAAAGTAACAATTAACTGCGATTGTGTACGTTTTTGCCTTTTCTTTGTCTTACAATTTTGACTTTATTTCTCGTAATTGCTAGTCGTAAGTGCTGTTTCATATATTACAACTGCACAGCACAACAGGTTTAAACATCGA
This sequence comes from Gobiocypris rarus, assembly GCA_023029165.1. NCBI lineage: Eukaryota > Metazoa > Chordata > Actinopteri > Cypriniformes > Gobionidae > Gobiocypris > Gobiocypris rarus. The sequence goes on along the minus strand of CM040912.1, from coordinate 39,614,061 downwards.
TAGTAAGAAATGTTTCTTGAGGACCAAATCTACATATTAGAATGATTTCTGAAGGATAATATGACACTGAAGACTGGAGTGATGGCTGCTGAAAATTCAAAAAAGTTATTTTAAATTGTAATATGACAATGTTTTACTGTATTTCTGTATTTACTGTTCTGATCAAATAAAAACAGCCTTGGTGAGAATAACATTAAATAATTTAAAAACATTTTAATATCTTACTCAAAACATTTGAATGGTTGTGTACATCTCACAATGCAACTTTTTATCTCACTAAGTATAAAGCTTATTTCGCATTTTCTCACAATTAAATTTAAAAAAAAATACATTTTCTGAAGCGTAGTCTGATTGTTCTACAACGAAAATCTCAAATGCTTGCACCGTACCTGTTACACTAGTGCAGATCATTTGACAGAATTGCATGGAAATATTTGTAACAATGAAAATGCAGTTATCACTGGTTGATAATCTTCTTACGGGCCATTTCCTCTGCTCAGATCAACAAAATAAACAGAGCAGTTCAGCATGACTTCTGAGCTTGCTACAATGACAGGGGTGCTGTCACAGCAATACTGGGGCCCGCTTGTCCGGGGCCTCACATGCACGTGCAACCTCTATACATGGTCACAGCTGACGGTCCACTCTGTATCTCTGTCTCTCCCTCAGGCCTGCCACACGGGAATGCGCTCCTACATTTACAATAAGAATTCTCTGATTGGCTCGCAGGCCGAGCACTGTGGCATGAGGACATACTTCTTCAGCGCTGACACACAAGAGGACATGAATGGCTGGATCCGGGCCATGAACCAGGCCGCACTGATGCAAAGCCATGGCGTGAAGAGGTCAGTCACCTCCTGCTGCTGCAGCAACTCTTCTCTCAGGGCTGGTGTCTAGCAACAAAATCAGCATCTAAGAAACCTGGGCAATGTATTACATTAAAAACAATAGGAATACCCTTACTTCTTTTTTCTTTAAATAATAATTTTATTTGCCAGACATAAAACAGAAGGAACAACAGGCAGCAGATGTATTTTATGTCATTTGGATGCATTTCAAAATCATCCAAAATATATTATATAGGCCTACAGTAGATTGAAAACACTCAATGTTCCTGGATTCATTACAGTGCACTTTATTTAAATGTTATTTACTAAAATAACTATATAAATATATCTGTAACACTTTGCAATAAGGTTTCTGTCACTGTTGGTGACCCAGGAACAGCTTGAAGACTCAGAAGATCACAATCAAACAGGAACATGCAGAAAGGCAACGGTTTCCATCCAAAGTTGTGAATGTAACTTAAATACGAATGTATAGCAAAATTGCATAAAACATTTGCGAATAAAGCACCGTTTCCATCCGGCGTGTTTGAAGAGAACATTATTGTCACTTCTTGATAAACTACCGCTAAAAAAACATTGGAGAAGCCACATAATCATTTTCGTATATAATAAATGATTTGCGTCTCGGAGAAGCTTGTGCGTCTCAATAAACTTGTTGTCTTGCTTTTAGAGGCAGATGCTGCTGTCTGGGAACCCAGTCATGTAAATATAACGAGCATCTTTGACAACAGACTTCTGAATGACCAAAACAGCATTTCAGATGCTTTGCAAACAAGATTTTTCCGCTGGTTAGTACAGTTATGCTGTTACATCGCGAAAGTCTCATTATTATTTTTTTCTATGCGCATCGAGGAATTTATTCAGTAAATGCATTTCCATCGTAGCTTATGCGCATGTTTTCGTCTCAAACGAGCGCATACGTTTTTTTATGTACGGATTTTTTGAATTTATGCGCATCTTGGCATTTTTTGATGCGATATCCCAAAATGAGCATAAAAATAGGCGGGTGGAAACATAGGTAGTGAATAGACAAAGTCTGAGTGAACAAGAGGAACTAAATAGTGAACACAAACGATATAATTAAGCAGACACAGCTGAACTAAATGAACTCATAATGAGGAAACAAGGAGTGGTGGGAAACTGACCAAAGGAACGAATCAAACACAAGCAAAACAGACTGAACATGTGGCCGTTTCATTAGTTAGCATTAGATAATTTTATAACTAACATGTACTAAACATGTACAAACATTTACAAACAATACATTTGTTACTGTATTTGTAAATCTTTGTTAACGTTAGTTAATAAAAAGACAGCTGTTCATGTTAGTTCATGGTGCATTAAAGTATTAGTAAATGTTGATGTTAACATTAACAAATATAAATACATGCTTTATAAGTGCAGTTTATTATTAGTTCATGTTTGCTAAATTTAACTAATGTTAATGAACCTTATTGTAAAGTGTTACCACTATATCTTACATGGCCAGGGCTGCATGGTTGGAGAAAAATGATATTACCCAATAGTATCTCAGTGTAATATTTTTAAGTCCTGCAAGCATGGTCCAGTCAAACCCCAATGGATTTTGTCCTAACAAGTCCTCAAGTCCTTACAAAGGCCTTACATTATTCTGTTTCGGAAATATGACACAGTAAAAGGTTAAATACATTTTTGAAAGCCATTTCATGTTTTCTTTAAGAACTAGCTTAATATTTCAGACATTGCAAGTCTGAGAAAATGACCCAGTATAGTATTCATTCTTCACTCCACTTGCTCTTGAACTTCCTCTGTTTAACCCTCATTATGCTGTCACTTAATGATTATATTCCTAATCCTCTAATATTATATGTTTTTATGTAATCTGAGGGTTGATATATCCTATTATTTCATGCAAAACAAAAGTGAAGTTGTTTAACATTTAGGCAATCTAATTAAGGCTGTCCAATGACAGCCATAGATTAAAGCTTGACTTTGTGTTGTATTCATTTCTTACTCAGGAGGCTGGCAAGTCCATGCAAAGAATGCTCATCTTTTAATGTGTAGTGTGTACCAAATTTTGGTAAAATCTGACCTGCAAATTCACATAGCACAAAGATATAGCTGACCTAAACAGCGACCAAATTTGAATATCACATATTACCATTCTGGCTGAATTGAAAGCACACACAAATTCAAAGGTTGCGTGGTTTGCATTATTGTATGGGCTGAAGTAATTTTGTCCACTGTGACTGCAGCTTTCCTCTTTGTGCTGACTTGGTTGTGTATTTGAAATGTCTACTTTTCATTTTGTAATTTTGGGGATGTTTATTTTTGTCCCCAAAATGTATTGGATTCTTTTAAATCCAAAAAAGCACTTAAAGGGCTCATGGCATTCATTAACTCTAGATATATGATGTGTTCTAGTGATATACAGTCCCTGACAAAAGTCGTGTCGCTTATCTATTTTGTAGAAACACCTGCTATTAACCTGATTTTTAATTCATCAATTGGTGTTAGAAATAGCTCATATGAAAAGCTAAAACCCTTCCAAATGACGTTTAATGCACTGAAATAAATTTGTTTCACTGAAAAAAGATTTATCATTTAATCAAGACAGAAAGGTCAAATTTTGGCAAGTCAAAAGTTTTGTCGCCTATACAGAAATTGAACAAATTTACTGCAAATACAAAAATATGTCAGCAAATTAAGTAGTGGTGCTGTGAGATTCAAATTTAATATCTTGTATGACTTCCATGAGCTTGAAGGACTGCATCCATGTGGTTTTGCAAGGATTCATACAATGTATTGATGAAGTCATCAGGAATAGTAAAGAAAGCAGTCTTGCATGCCTCCCAGAGTTCATCAATATTCTTTGGTTCCACATATGCTCAATGATGTTCATGTCTGGTGACTGGGCTGGCCAATTCTGGAGCATCTTGATCTTCTTCACCTTGAGGAACTTTGATGTTGAGATGGAAGAATGCGATGGAGCACAATCCTGCTGCAGAATTTGGCCTCTTTTATGGTTGGGAATATAAGAGGTATAAGATTTTTGGTATTTTAGACTATTGAAATTGCCTTCCACCCTGCAGATCTCTTGCACACCCATACTGGATGTAACCTAAGACCATGATTTTTCCGCCACCAAACTTCACTGTTTTCTGGGTGAATCTCGGATCCATGCGGGCTCCAGTTTATTGGGTGTATGTATGCACTATTATTTACCGCCCAATAAAGCACGTCTTAAACCAGACGCTAACTGGTATGGCGTTGGTCATTATGGAAATGAACAGGCTGTCTGTGTTCTGTAATTTGCTCATCACAGAATTCTTAGATCATGAACAAAACTTTCCACTTTTGTCGATGTGTGCACTTTTTGGAATCACGTTTTCAGGCTAATTTGCCCTGTTTAGTAAATCTGGCCCATAAGGGTACAAAACACAAACAGTTTCTACCAATCTCATGTTAATGTTGAGTACCTGTAGAGTAGTATTGCATCCTTCATAACTCTGAAGAGTCTTTAGTTTTATCATATTTATAAAAGACAGATACACCGATTCTTTCTGAAAACAGCCGAGCTCGTAGAGGCGTGCAGGGGTTGGGGCTAAAGAGACACACACACACACTCCGTTGCTGCTCTGGAAAACGTTTCTTAACGCTGGGTTCTTGGGAAGCTGAACAAGGTTATTTTTCCCTCACAACTAGAAACACACTTCTTTAGTGACATTGTTGATTTTGTGGTCTAAAACCAAAATGACAGCGCTGCCGACGGCTTCCGTAACCCGCACGATGCTTGTTGAAGTGTGCACGCGCTCATCCTGGGGAAGTGCACATACAAGCAATTCCGCCCTTTAAAACATAATACAGGGCCATACTCGAATGTTTTTCCCGAAATGGATTTGAATCCTGAAGGAGTGCATTTGGCACAGAAATACCTCATCATATGGCCAATTTGTTTTTTGAAATTTTGGCCATATTTAGCATGAGAATCCAACACTTTAACAGTGTAAATAAGTCAGAATGCATGAAATAGCATTAGACCCCCTCCCACCCTTTAAGCTCATGTCTGATCCACAGATCAGGGGTAAAGCAATAGCAGAGCGGTGTTCTCACTCACCTGCTGCTTTTGTGCTTGTGCAGAGGCACAGTGCCATAGTTGTGTACACTTTGACACTGCAGCTCTGGGGAGGAGTATCACTGCGGCACGCTGCAGGCAGCTGACTGTGGGCCGCCGGCCCAAACACTGCACTCAGACTAGGGAGTGATGCTAGTGTGCTGCTCCCGTGCTCTTCATTTACATGAGCGCAGAGAGGCTTTGTCCCCAGGGCTTTCCTTATTGCTGGGCTTTTATAGTGTACATAAAAAGAGGAGTAGGTGGTTAATACCCATGAAGGTGGTTTATAATGTTGTTTATGGTTGGTTGGACTTGTGTAGTGGCTGCATTTGTGCGCTTTGTAGGCAAAGGCTTTTACAGATGCATGTGGATTGTTAGCAGTGTTGCTAATCTTGCCATTCTGATGCCAGACCACGTGTCTGATAGAGACGAGGGGTGAATTGTCAGTTAGCGCTGCTGTACTTTATTGTATTTACCTTGACCTTCTCCTGTAGGCCCTTGGTGTACTTGAGGGAGATTTTGAATGTAAAATAACAGCACCATCTAGGGATATATTCAAAACATTGCACGCGAAGACTATAGCTGTATGAATGTGATATAGTGCTGTTGCATTTCAGATCTCCTTTTGTTTTTGTTAGTTTCACTTGTGATTGTTTCATGCATGTGTCTTAAATATTGACTCTTAAGATATTTTCTTAATTTTATTCAGATTTATACAGATGAATATTGGGCTATTATAATAAAGTAACCGAAATTCAGTGTGCTAAATTTTAAATTTTTATTAATTGTTAAATATATTAATTAATTATGCTATCTGGTCAAAATAGTCTAAACTATTGCCTATCACCTGTTTAAAGGAATAGCTTATACAAAAATGAATATTGTCATTATTTACATGTGTTTTGTAACCAAATGCCTTTCTTCCTTTAAACTCAAAATAATTATTCTTGTTGAATGCCCAAGCTGCTCTTTTCCATGGAATGAAAGTCAACGGTGACCCACAGTTGTGAAACATATTCAAGGCAAATTTTCAAAGTTTTTTACATTTGTCTAGTTCCTCACTGAGTAATCATATCCAAGACAACTGGTTTGAACATTGATAATAATAAGAAATGTTTCTTGATCTCCAAATCGACATATTAGAATGGTTTCTGAAGGATCATGTGGCACTAAAAACTGGAGTAATGATGCTGAAAATTCAGTTTTGCCATCACAGGAATAAATTACATTTTAAAATGTTAAAATAAAAAAGTTATTTAAAATCGTAATGATTTTCCACAATATTACTGTTATACAGCCTTGGTGAGCATTACTTGGAGAGCCTTATTTTAAAATCATTAAAAATACAAACTTTTGAACAGTTGTGTATAAAATCTATTGTGCTTGATTTATATGAGCTAGATTTATGATGCTTTTATGGTACATTTTTGGAGCATGACAGTCCCTGGTACCCTCCTCTTTCATTCTGCAGAATAAAGCTGCTCAGATATTGTGCTAACATTTTCTTTTGATATTCCTTGAAAGAAAGAATATAAGAAGCCCTATATGCTTAAAACATCATATTGCAATTAGGGTTGAAATAAGGGTTGTCTAGTAAGCTAGACAGTCAGTTTAAGGTCAGTATCAGCACATTGAGTTGTAGATATCAGTAAGAATTCATTTAAAAGTCTAAACTAGTTTCTCTCCTTTTGCTTTTGTAAAAAGTGATCAGTTGACTTAACTTAAAAAACATGAGGAAGTCCATTGCCCTAAATTTAAGTAAATACAATTCATGCGTAATTCGAAAAAATAAGTTATGTGGAATAGTCAAGTTTTCCATTACGCATTATGTTTATTACTTCCTCATTTTTTAAAGTCAAGTCAGCTCGTCACTTTTTACAGTGACATAAAAAATTATATTAAGTTACAGGCCATTTTGAAGGTTAAATATTAACTATTAAATAACTCCCTTTCACTCTACAGAGAGGCCGAAAGAAGCTCTAAACCTGAGCAGCACGCAGTCCCTCAGACCAACCATTTCGGCAGCAGCATCAAAAGCTCTTCCCAGACCGAGGGCCTCCAGCAGACAGCGCATGTGGAGGTGGCAGAGCTGAGGCCAGAGCGAGACGGGGAGGAGTGCTATGTTTACAGCAAGGAAGTGTTGGAGGATCCTATTAAAACCGTTTCCCTTGGAGAGGTGGAGGGGCTTTCCCAATCAGGTGCACATTCTCGCCCGCCGTCCACGTTGCCCACTCACAGGAACGGGCTGTCCTCCTCAGGCGTGCCCCCTGATCAGAACGGGAACATGGTGTATAAGAGGGGTCTCGTCCCCCGTACAGACACAGAGAAAAAGGTTCAAAGGAAAACTGCGCTGGCTCAGGTCGAGCACTGGGTGAAGGTGCAGAAAGGAGATCCCAAAAGGTCAGTTTTTCTTTGTGTAGACACCCTTATAAGTGCTGTGATAGGGACAAAATGAGAGGAAACTATACAGGGTTATGTGTAATATGCTCATTAAATTATGTAACATTGAGAACTGGGGCCATTGTAGGATTCTATATCCATATGGTTTCATTCTTATAAAGGAGCTCCCTCTAGTGGTTGTGATTAAAAACACACTAAATATTAAAGGGAATGTTTTGTTCAAAAGTTCTAGCAACAGCATTCTGGTTACTACTGAAAAAATGTCAACTCCTTCCTAAGTTAGCAAAACCCAAAAATTACATTATTGCACTTACAATAAGAGCCTGTCTCTGCAATAAAAAATGTTTTTCCACTGAAATGTATGTGTATATATCCAATTTATAATACATATATTAACTATATCTAAGATATATATTGATGATAATATATATTAAATTATATTTTATTTAGTATAATAATAATAATCATCATCATTCAATACTATGTTTTCAAATATTATATTATTAATAATAATAATAATTTAATTTGTTGCTTAAAATTAAATTACATTTGCATTATTGCACTTACAATAAGAACTAACCTCTAGAACATGTAAAAAAACATTTTGTATTAAACACAGAACTTTCCCTGAAGGTTAGGGTAGGTTAGGGTTTTCCACTGAAATGTATATCAGCATTTAAATAAAATTAAATATCAAATTTAGCAAATATTAGATATCTATAACATATTAAAATATGTTCTTATTTGTGTTATTTTATTGGTATAATAAATAAAAACAATACTAGGAAGAATAATACATATTAATCAAATATTAGATAATAAAATATTAATACATTTATCATTATTATTATTATTATTTCTAATAATTAAATTTGCAGCTGAAAGTGTTTCTTACCTCAGAATAAAAAAACTTTTTAGGGAAAAGAAAAAATATGAATGTCTTTATATAAATATTGTGTACGTATTGCATATGTTTGCTAATTGACAGGGAGAAGGGCAGCAATATTAACAGTAAAAAACATTCAATTTCAGCCATCCCACTGCTGAGTACACCCTACCCAGACGGACACCTCCACTCCAGCCTAAGTCCGTCATGATGGAGACGTACCAGTCATTGCCAAAGACCACTCGCCACCACTCCGGAGGCAGTTCCCCCCCAGTGTCCCGCAACCTGCCTAGTGACTACAAATATGCCCATGACCGTCTAAGTCACTTTCGGATGTCCACTGACGAGCGGATGGCCACTAAAGAAGGCATGGTGTGGCAGCTGTACGAGTGGCAGCAGCGCCAACAGTTCCGCCACGGAAGCCCCACGGCGCCAATCTACACAGGGCCGGACTACATGGACACGTCTGGCTTCAGGGTCACTCTAGAAATGCCACGATCCATATCTGTGCCCCCATCACCATGTGACATGCCCCCCTCAGGGCACCCTTCCAAGTCCTTGTCCCCGCGCAGGCCACACACGCCCGCCGACAGAGTGACGGTGCGTCCCCTGGATGATTTTGCCACCGTGGACACACCCATTTTGGGTTCTCCCAGAGGAATATGTTCCCAGATCTCAAAGGTAGGGAATGTAGAGCAGTTCACATAATCTCACAATTTTAAATTAGTTGTGGCAAGTTCTTCTCTTTGTTCAGACCACAGGAGTCTTGACCACCAAAGGCGTGAAGGGTTATGGGAAAACTGATTTTCCCTCTACTCAGGCTTTGATTTGGACTTTGAGACAGGATTCACACAGTCTTCACTCAGGGTTTGACTCCCAGGTGCAGAGGGTGTGTCTAAAGAGAGCGTTTTTGTTTATGTGTGTCGCTGAAGTTGCTTGTGTGACAAATAGTAGCATCTGCTGGCAACACCCCCCACATGAGAGCGCCGCTCCCAGTGCCACATTCACACGCAACTGCAGTCACAGGAACCACCTCTGTGCCTCTTACAAGTTAACATACTGTCACTGCCATTTCTGCTGTGCATACGCTGGGACTCGTGTGAACTCACTAATTACATGCCTCCAACAGAAAGATTCACAGAAGCTGTCAGAAAACAGATAGAAAGAAAAACACAGCTTCAGTCAATGCGCAGGAGACCACAAAGAACATCTGAGTGGGATCTGAAATTCTGAGACTACTAGTGAAGATGCTTTCATTATTGTTTTATTACATGATATATTATCAGCATAACAGTTGACATAACAATTATCAGCATAAATTAAGTTGGGAAATTAATATTTAATTTCAGAAAACTTAGCATTTATTTTGTCCCCTTTTGCTTTACTTAAAGCAACTCCACAGGTTTGTTTAAAACCCTATGACCTACAGTCGTGCTCAAAATTGTTGGCACCCCTAATAAATATAATCAAATATGGCTGTAAGAAAGAAATCTGCATTGTTTATCCTTTTGATCTTTTATTTTAAAAAATCACAAAAATCTAACCTTTCATTGAAAAGAATTGAAAATGAAGGGTAAATCACATTATGTAATAAATGCTTTTCTCCAAAACACATTGGCCACAATTGTTGGCACCCCTTAAAAATGTTATGAGTAAAATATCTCTGAAGTATATTACCATTAATATTTACATTTTTTAGCACACCAGTGTGACGAGGAACATGAAATTGTCCAGCTATGACGTCTTGTTTCACAGAAGTATAAATATAAGGAAGCACAAAGGCCAAATTCCCTTAATCATTCATCACAATGAGTAAAACCACAGAATATAGTTCTGATGTGCAGAAAAAGATTGTTGAGCTTCACAAAATAGAAAGTGGCTGTAGGAAAATAGCTAAAGCATTGAAAACCCCCATTTCCACCATCAGGGAAATAATTAAGAAGATCCAATCAATTAAAGATGTTATGAATCTGCCTGGAAGAGGACATGTGTCTATGTAGTCCTAATGCACAGCGAGGAGGAGAGTTTGAGTGGACAAAGACTCTCCAAGGATCACAGATGGAGAATCACAGAGATTAGTTGAGTCCTGGGGTCAGAAAGCCTAAAAAAAATCAAACAAACCCCTACATCACCACATGTTGTTTGGGAGGGATTCAAGAAAAATCCTCCTCGCTCATCCAGAAACAAACTCCAGCATATTCAGTGGTCAGACACAACTGGAACTTTAGATGGGACCTGGTTCTGTGGTCAGATGAACTGTAAAAAGAGCTTTTTGGCAGCAAATCTATCAGAAAGGTTTTGTGCAAACAGGGATATAAAGTACCCCATGCCCACGGCTAAAAATACAGCTGGAACTTTAACGTTGAGGGCCTATTTTTTGCTGGAGGTCCTGGACATCTTGTTCAGACACATGGTATAATGGATTCTAGCAAATACCAACAGATAAAAAATCGAAACCTGAAGGCCTCTGCTAGAAATCTTATAATAGGCCGTGGTTGGCTCTTCTATCAGGACAAAGATCCAAAACAAACATCAAAATCAACACACAAATGTGTCACTGAACACAAAATGAAGCTTCTGTCATGGCCATCCCAGTCCCCTGACCTGAACCCTATAGAGAATGAGAGGCTGAACTGAAGAGAAGAAGCACCAACATGGATCTGTGAATCTGAAGGATCTGGAGAGATTCAGTATGGATGAATGGTGTCTGATCTCTTATCAGGTTTCTCCAAACTCATCAGGCATTAGAGGAGAGGACTCAGAGCTGTTATCTTGGGAAAAAGAGGTTGCAAAAAGTATTTAATAAAAGGGTGCCAATATTTAATATAAGATCAAAAGGATAAACAATGCAGATTTATTTTTCTACAGCCATATTTTATCATATTTACCAGGGGTGCCAACAATTTTGAGCACCACTGTATGTTCCCTATGTTCTCCAGCATGATTTGAGAATGATTAGATTTTTGACTTAGAAAATTATGAAGAAATATTTAAGATGTATGTCATATTGTTGCTTTAAATATTCAAATTTAGAAAAAAAGTTAGTTTTTTATTATTTGTATTTTATGCGGCAAGGGTGCATTTAATTGATATTAGGCGAAGACATAAATAATATTACTAAAGATATATATATATTTTTAAATAAATGCTGTTCTTTCTAACATTCTGTTTGTCAGAGAATCCTGAAAATAAATGATGGTTTCGACAAAATGAAAGCAGTTGATTTCAACATTGATAATAATACGATTTTTTTGTCTTTTTCTAATTAGCATATTAGATCATGTGACTGGAATACTGGCTTCTGACAATTCAGCTTTGCCATCACAAGAATAAATTATACTTTTAAATATATTAAAATAGAAAACAGTTATCTTAAATTATAAAATTTTCACAATATTACTGGTTTTGAACAAATAAATGCAGCATTTGTGAGCATGAGAGACTCATTTCAAAAACATTAAAATCTTACTGACTACAAACTTCTGAAAAAGTAGTGTACATAAAAATTATACATAAAATATAATAAAAATGTGTTTGTTTTTTATTTCATTTTTCAATCACTTTTTTGCCTTCACAAGTTTAAATGTGTGAGTTTTTTTCAAGTATTTGAGATCAAGAACATATTTGCTTTTGAAAGTCTCAATTAATACGGAGGAGTAAAAACTGCATTGAAAAGTAGTTTTAGATAAACTGTATCACACAGAAGGACACTGCTGTCACTGCTTGACTTGTGATGTCAACTCCCTAGCTGCAGAAGCCTGTCTATAGAAGCATCTTAAACGCTAAAGTGTGTTTCGTAGAGTGGTTTATGGACCTCCATGGTGGATCACTAGAATGTGTTTGGATGATAAGATTTGCCAAAGGCTAAGCAAAGCGCTCAATAAACCGCCTCAGCAATGGTCTCTTTCTTCTGATCTTGTATTTAAATAAAAAACCTATTATACAGCAAAAATGCAGTGCTGTGGGATTTACATTGGAAACTGAGTCTACAGTGCTACTCTGCTGGTAGCAAACAAATGTTATTTTAAGAAAGCAGGTTGGAGATAATTTATGTGTAGTTAATTAAATCTCTTGTTGTTTGTGTCCTTTTGAGGTGCTATGATGGGCTTAGATGAAGAATTTTGTATGTTAAGCAAAACTGTCAAACCCTCGAAGCCCTGTGGCACATTTGAAATCAAGCACACACTTTCTTAACTAAAATAAACAGATAAATGAGTAAAATGTGTTCTGCTGAGCCCTAGTTATGCTAAACTCTGAAACTGACTTTTACTTGACTTCAAAAATGTACAGTATCCGTAAACTAAAAAAAGGAGAATTTAAGAATAGTAGTGAAAGGACTGTGAATATCTTCATATTTTCGTCATCAACGCCACCATTTTGTATAATTTTGTGTCTTTGCAGACCTCGCAAATAGAAAGGAGATCCATGCCATCAATGGGCTACATCACACACACAGTCAGTGCACCAAGTCTGCATGGAAAAACGGTAAGACTCTTTTTCTGATTAACTATCTAGGAACCGTAGGGAAACAGAAGATCTGCTTGGTAGATTACATTTCAGCCACGAGGAGCGTTTAGCTGTCTAGTTTTAAGAAAGTGGTCTGGGATGTCGTTAAACCCTGGCAAGTCACAGTTCGCCACTCCTATTGGCCAATTTTCACAACATCTTACCGCCGCCCTGGTGGTCACCTCCTGAAGTGCTTTCTCTCCCGTCTCCCCGCTGTCCTGCAGCCGGAGGAGTTGACCCTGCTGCTCATCCAGCTCAGGAGACATCGGGCCAAGATGGCCAGCGTGCACAGCGACACATTCACTCACCTGCAGAACCAGCACAACGGCCTCTCAGGCCCCAGTTTGCAGGTTAGAGGGTCACATTTCCCCCTCAACCCACCCTGAGCATATCATGCCCCCCTTTCTCTAACCCCCATTCTGTGCTCATCTTTACAGTCGTGTGCTGTTGGTTCTAGTTGTGATTGCATTGGTTTGGTGTTAGCTCTCCGGTAGCATGGAGTCTGCGGTAGAACGTTACAGCTTGGGCTGCGCAATTTGACGTAACAGCCTGTTTTGTGTTTTTGAAGAACCTTTCCTCTGCATTTTGCCTTTTTTGGACTTTTTTGTAGTTTCTTCCTCTCTTGTATTTTGGATCCTCAGATTGCTTCTCAGATGTTAACAGCATGTTGCTTGTTGACTTGCCTGCATTCACATGACTGAATGTTGCCATGAACAAGAAACATAGAAAACATCTCTGGTTTACTTGTGCATATGAAATTGTAGATATGAAATGTGTCAAAAAGGTACTCAGACATTAGTATAATCATTTGGTAGAACAGACATAAGCTGTGTCCCATTACACTCTCGATCTCTGTCGGTTACAGGGTTGCACATTAAAACTTAACAAGTATTTTACAACATTTACAGCATTATTGTAAAATGCTTCATTGTCTACCGATTTATGCACTCTGTGTAAAAGGGGTTCATTTAATATTTTCTTAAATCACATTATTGCAAAAAATCATGCTCTGAGTAAGTATAGACCTTTAGAGTGAAGAAGCAAATCATATATTTTTCCATTAACTTGTGACACCTTCAACAGTGCATCAGTCTGAGTTCAAATTGGAGATAATAAAATTGTAAGTAACTATTTTGCTTGTTGTCAATAAGAGCTAAAAATAAAAAAGGGCAATCACCCATAACATGCACTTGTACAATGTTTTATGATGTACCAGCGTTTAGATTTACAGTCCATGAAAATCAGTCTCACTCTTAAATGCTGTACTCCCAGCCATGAGTCATGTGACCTCTTTCTTCATTTCCCACTTAAAGGCAGATGACACTTACATCCAGCTGAAGAAGGACCTGGAGTATCTAGACCTGAAGGTGGGCTTAAGTGGATCTGCCTTCACCTTCTTCCTCTGCCCATCTTCTCCCTCTCTCCTCAAGGCATAAATTCTTCCTGATTTATTCCCCCCTCCTTATGTTCTGTAACAGCTGCTCTCTCTAACCCTGAAGGATGTGTAGAGTGAATTTTGAAACTGATAATTAAATTTACATCAGTCAATATTCACAGAGAGCAATATGTAATTTTAAGCTTTTACTGCTAAAAATCAGATTTTATGCTGCAATTTAGCAATAAAAGTCTTGGAGGATGCATGGATATGGTGACAAGTGATGTCTGCGAATGTTAAGAGTCCAGGAGGAGAGTTTGACAATTGAAGGTCAGATGGAAGCTAGAATCATTTGCATTTAGGGCTGCGCGATATTGAAGAAAAATGTGATAAACGGTAACTTGTTAAAGGGTTAGTTCACCCAAAAAAGAAAATTCTGTCATTAATTACTCACCCTATTGTTGTTCCAAACCCGTTAGTCCTTCGTTCATCTTTGGAACACAAATTAAGATATTTTTGATGAAATCGAGAGCTTTCTTGACCCCTCATAAATTGTAATTCAGTTGCCACTTTGAAGGCCCAGAAAGAAAACAACAAACAAAAAACAACAACAAACAAAATAACGACTTTATTCAAATATTTATCTTCGGTGTTGTAAATAGTGCAGTGCAGAACCGCCAACGTCGCGCCAGTTCCGCTTTTTCCATAAGTTTAATACAGAAGACGGTCTGCTGGATATTTTACTTTATAACTAGTTAAATATGGATATTTTTCTTACAAAAACCCATCGATTTGCTTCAGAAGGCCTTTATTAACCTTCCGGAGCCGTGTGGATGCTTTTATAATGATGGTTGCACTTTTTTGGGCTTCAAATTTTGGGCTGCCATTCACTGCCATTATAATGCTTGGACATTTTTGTGAAATTCGTGTGAAAGAAGAATGTCATATACACCGAGTGGCTTGAGGGTGAGTAATTTTCATTTTTGTGGGAACTATCCCTTTAAATTATTCCATTGCAATATGCATATCACAATTTGAACATTTGCAGTATATGGATATTCGATATATTGTGCAGCCCTAGTAGCCTTCATAGCTCTTATATAGAGTTTCTCCGCTTTTGTCACACACGTTATGGTCACCGGCTTTTCAGATCCTCTTTGATGTGGAGTGCATTACTTGCTTTAATTAATAATTCATGTTTCAAATGTATATTTCCAATGTATGCCTAAATTTATACCCACAGTTCACAGAAACCCTTTTTATCTTCATTTCAAACAGATGAAAAGTATTGAACCTCTCATCTATTCGGTACACAGTGCGTTCTGTTTGTATGTAAGGATGGTGTGTGCACAAAATGTGAGCACTTCATGCCTTCACCTGCTGCAGTGATGTAATCCCCCCTGGACCGTTATCGTTGTGTGCCTTGCACATGATCTGTTGAGTCATACTCATATGCATGTGCTAATTTGACAGCAACCTTTTTTTTTTCAAGGACGTCCAAGGTTGTTCTTTTGGTAAAATATCAATACAGCTCTGATGAGGGATTTTCATAGAGATTGCATTGTAATTGTGACCATTATGTGAAGGCTGTGCTTATTATTTCAGTGCAAACATTAAGCATCAAGGACTTATTCTTGAATCTAGAGTTTGAGGTTTTCTGTTAATGAGTGAACGTTTACAGACAGCTGCTCTTACTTATGCAGTATGCTTTAGCTAACCCTTGTTTATCACAAAATGATTCAATCCCACATGGGTTCACGTCAAGTTCACTGCTGATGAAAGTATTGATACTTTGCCAAAGAAAGAGCAGCGCTTTGGGTGGATCGTTGCGGCTATCCCCAAATACCCCAGTTGATATTTGTTCGTAAACACATCTCCGAGCTTCCAAAAACAGTGCTGGTTTGTTTGGGTATGCTTTTTTTTGTTTTGTTCATCATCTTTTAGTTTGCCAAAGCACAACTAGTTTACATGATTTCAGCAAGCTTTTGTCAATAGAATGTGTAGTCTTGTTGGTTGCTTGATCG
This sequence comes from Gobiocypris rarus, assembly GCA_023029165.1. Taxonomy (NCBI): domain Eukaryota; kingdom Metazoa; phylum Chordata; class Actinopteri; order Cypriniformes; family Gobionidae; genus Gobiocypris; species Gobiocypris rarus. The sequence continues at coordinate 39,597,929 of CM040912.1, read as the reverse complement.
ATGAAACCTTACAGCCTCATAGTCTTGATGTTGATACTAATGTTGCTGCAAGTGTATGAGCTTTTTGCATTTTGTCAACAGGTAACTGGACGAGACACTCTTAAAGATCGACCACCTCGGCCTGTTAAAATAGCTGAAAGTGACATAGATGTAAGTTCTCTTCTTTCTTTATTAATGCCCACTTTCTGATCCCCGTCTGCCCTTTCATTCTCAAGGTTTGCTTTTCACAAAAGCTGTTACCCGAGCCTGAATTTGTGCGAGTAAACACAGGCATTGGAGCAAGGGAGGCAGTACACGCTGTGGGGAGAAGTAAGCTCTCTGTGTCAAGAAGAAATTGAAATTATTGACGAGGGCTTTTATATTCAATGCTCAATTTAAAGGGAAAAATACATGCAATGGGAGTTTTATACTTTGGGCTGGTAAATTTTTCAGTTTGATTTTTTTGTATTCCAGTGCTCCCACTGTTTTTCAGTTGATTGGAGGTAAATAATCTGGAAGTCCTGGCTTTTCATCATTAACATTGTTTCAGTTTAACAATTTATATGAATTTTGTTGGTGGATTTATCTGTGTGATGAATATTTAATGCTGTTAAAACAACAATATGTGGCTGTAAAATAATAACACAACAGCTTAATAATTAATCGGAGGGAATGATAAACACTGGAGAATAAACAGGCAGTGTGAAGAAGACTGTAAACAAGACACTTCTGCAGCTCCCGTCTCTCTCGCACGCGCATACGTACCCTGTAACCCATTTTTCACTGAGAAAATGCTGTTTGTTTCCGCAAATAATGACACCAAAATTGTCTTGGGTGCATGGAGTTTATGCTAATGAATATCTTCAATAGTGGGAAATGTTGAATATGGAATAGTGGAAGAATGTATTCTGTCGGCCCTCTTTTTGATATGTTTGTATACTTTAATGGATTGAGTTCAGTCATGCCTTCTGTTTGGTGACCATGTTTTGTTGCTGCTTGTGATCGTCTCCCCAGGTAAAGCTTAGTAGGTTATGTGAGCAAGACAAGATCCTACAGGAGCTGGAGGCCAGGATATGCACACTCAAAGAAGATAAGGTGCTTTGTGTTTTTTCCTCATCTAAATTCCAGATTGTAAACCATATATTGAATAGTGTATCAACTGAATGCTGAAAAGTCAGTTTTCAGTGGGGCTGCACGATTATGACAGAAATCATAATTGTAATTTTATGTCAACTTATACACTACTGTTCAAAAGTTTGGGGCCAGATTTTGTTTTAAGAAATTAATACTTTTATTCAGCAAGGATGCATTAAAGGTGCACTATGTAGGATTTTTGCAATTAAATATCCATAAACCACTAGGCCAGTTATATATTTTCTTCAGTTGAGTTCTTACAATATCCCAAATGTTTCCAACTATTTGTAAGTTGTGAGAAAATTGCTATTTTAACCAAGGAACTGGGACATGTGAAGGAGTCACCTGTCAATCGCGTCATATCTTTTATTTGGCAGAAACGCTTTGCTCTCACAGCAGCAAGTGTCAACAAGTGTCAAAGCAGCTGATGAGCGAATGCACAGAGTATCATCATAACATAATTTTAAACACACTTAAATGTATCTAATATGATAAGCAGAGCTGCATTACCTCATACTCATGACCGGAAAAGTTGAAATGGCGCCGGCGACTGTGTCCCGTCATAATAAAAGTCCGGTGCTCACGAGCCATGTGTTGCGTAACAATCGCTCCAGGTCTTGCTCCGCTGCCTCAACACTCGGTCCTGCTCTGCTTCATACTACAGTAACGTTAATAACCGCAGGATTTCTGCCCGAGTCCTATCCCGATTCTTCCCCACTGGCTGTGAGGTGAAGACCACATGTCCTAAGATTCTGCGCTCAAACTTGGCGGCATCAAGCTACGCCTTTGTTTTGAATAGGCACCTCTAGCATATGGAAAAGTTACATAGTGCAGCTTTAAATTGATCTTAAGTGACAGTAGACATTTATAATATTACAAAATAATGTTACAGAAGGTAGATATTTATATGCTGTTCTTTTGAACTTATTCATCAAAGGATCATGGAAAAAAGTGTTGTGTTTCCATAAATATATAAAGCAATATTGAGCGTAAGTGACTTCTTTGAAAAACCCCTATTTTTTTAAACCTAACAGACCCCCAAAGCAATCGTTGATCTTGAAGATCTATTTCTACTTGATCTAACCCTTTAAAATGACTTTTGCTGTTGTAACCTAATATAGTCAAATTGATTCAGCCATATTAAATAACCAGTTTTAGATTTCATTTTAGATTTTACTACATTAACAAATATAAATGATTAGGTCTAAATGAGGAAGACTATAATTGTGCAGTCCTAGTGTCCTACCTGATGTCTCGGGTCCCTAGTACTAACTTCTTTACCTGCATCCTCTTCTGTTTCTCACCTTATCTAGGACAAGCTCGAGTCAGTTCTGGATGTTTCCCATCAGCAGATGGAACAGTACCAGGACCAGCCCGCCCATGCAGAGAAGATCGCCTATCAACAGAAGCTGTTACGGGAGGATGTGGTCCACATCAGGGCGGACATCTCACAGGTGTCTACGGTGAGTACACAATCCTGTGTCCATAAACTGACAGAAGACTCAAGAATATCAATGCAATACTTATAGCATATTAAGCTATTATCTTTAGACTGAAAATAATTCAGTGCAATATCTAATATCAGCTAATTGCATTAGTATTGAGGCTTGCTTTTGTTCTGTGTTAAACAGGAGATGGAGAACGCTTGGGCAGAGTACAACCACTTGGAGAGAGATGTGGACAGACTGCGTTCAGCCCTTCAGGACCAGATGACCCACAGTGCTCTCTCTCAGGTCAGACTCGGAGGAAAAGGACACCAAGCTGTTTTAACTCTTTTCAAAATGTCTTTCTTAACTTAAACTCAAAATTATATTCCAGCTTTTATCCGTTTAATGCATGCATCCAAACTAAAGTATCAATACTGTTTGAGCAGCAGAGTGTATCAAAAGATGTTAAACCGTGTCAGCCTCCTTTTCTATTCAGCATGCACCTCTCAGTCCGGTAATTGATAGAGAAAGAACAAAGTGATGAAAGAAATATGGAGCTCTCGGAGCCGGAGTGAAGATCTAATGTCAGTTTTTGATCAGTATGATAGAGCCATAAGAACAAGGCATACAGTGTCTAAGATTATTGATTTCTCAAGTGTTTGTGTGAGAGCGCACACAGACAGAGTCAATAAATTATGGCTTGTTCTGAAAATACAAATAAGAGAAAATCCTATCCTTTCTTCAGTGCCCCTTTGAGCTCTAAATTTGCCTCTTAGAAAATCAAAGACAAGCCTCAGGGTCGTCATATTTTTTTAACAGTGATCACAGCGGTAAGAAAGTACTTCTGTTCTATTCTGTTCTATTCTATTCTATTCTATTCTATTCTATTCTATTCTATTCTATTTTTTTAGCTGTTGGGAAATCTTTATTTTTCTCTGTTTTTGTTGAATATATTATATTATAAATTACACTCACCCAAAGGATTATTATGAACACCATACTAATACTGTGTTTGACCCCCTTTCGCCTTCAGAACTGCCTTAATTCTACGTGGCATTGATTCAACAAGGTGCTGAAAGCATTCTATAGAAATGTTGGCCCATATTGATAGGATAGCATCTTGCAGTTGATGGAGATTTGTGGGATGAACATCCAGGGCACGAAGCTCTCGTTCCACCACATCCCAAAGATGCTCTATTGGGTTGAGATCTGGTGACTGTGGGGGTCATTTTAGTACAGTGAACTCATTGTCATGTTCAAAAAAACAGTTTAAATGATTCGAGCTTTGTGACATGGTGCATTATCCTGCTGGAAGTAGCCATCAGAGGATGGGTAGATGGTGGTCATAAAGGGATGGACATGGTCAGAAACAATGCTCAGGTAGGCCGTGGCATTTAAACAATGCCCAATTGGCACTAAGGGGCCTAAAGTATGCCAAGAAAACATCCCCCACACCATTACACCACCACCACCAGCCTGCACAGTGGTAACAAGGCATGATGGATCTATGTTCTCATTCTGGATGGATCAAGTCCAAATTCTGACTTGTAGTGGAGATGAGTGGTACCCGGTGGGGTCTTCTGCTGTTGTAGCCCATCCGCCTCAAGGTTGTGCGTGTTGTGGCTTCACAAATGCTTTGCTGCATACCTCGGTTGTAACGAGTGGTTATTTCAGTCAAAGTTGCTCTTCTATCAGTTTGAATCAGTCGGCCCATTCTCCTCTGACCTCTAGCATCAACAAGGCATTTTCGCCCACAGGACTGTCCATACTGGATGTTTTTCCCTTTTCACACCATTCTTTGTAAACCCTATAAATGGTTCTGCGTGAAAATTCCAGTAACTGAGCAGATTGTGAAATACTCAGACCGGCCCGTCTGGCACCACCAACCATGCCATGCTCAAAATTGCTTAAATCACCTTTCTTTCCCATTCTGATATTCAGTTTGGAGTTTAGGAGATTGTCTTGACCAGGACAACACCCCTAAATGCATTAAAGCAACTGCCATGTGATTTGTTGATTAGATAATTAATGAGAAATCGAACAGGTGTTCCTAATAATCCTTTAGGTGAGTGTATATTAATTATATTTATTTGATCTGAATACTGAAAGCCGTTCATTTTCAATATTCTGTATACTGGAATAGCGTAACCGTACATTTATAAATTCTCATTGTCATATTTTATATATATTACGTGTGTAATCTATAAAAAATGTATTATATAGATATATTATTGATTATATATACTGTATACAGCATTTGTCTATTTAGATTAACTTAAATTGTGTTTGTATTTGTGTGAATCAAATAATATATTCTGTTTTAAATAATTATTTAAGTAAATGTAATGCTTTTAATTGTGTATTGATGTATGCACACTTGTATTCTATTCCGTCCTGTTTCAGGCTCTTATATTTACTCTTTTATTCTGTTTATTCTGTTTAATCAATAAAATCAATACAATTCAGTTTATTTCTGTTTTATTTCATCCAAAATGATTACATTTTGTGCTACTGTGCAGCAGGAGAAATCTCAGCTGAGGAAGGAGCTGTGGCGGATAGAGGACGTGCTTGCAGGCCTGAGCTCCAGCAAAGCCAACTACAGAGTGACCATTGACTCTGTGCAGAATCCAGGTGAGAGCGAGTCCCTGCCTGCCATCACCCCCATGCACTGGAACACAGATCGAGGTACTGAGGTCAAACATCACCACACGCAACTCTGCTTCACTTCACACAGATGCTACTGATAATCATACGTGTGTTTTTTTTTGCTTTGTGATGTCGACGTTTGGGATATTCCCATAACCCAGAGAGGAAACTCGTGCCTTCAGCGTCATTGTCCGCAGTGCCTTCACTCTCTGCAAGCCCATTCGTGGGTGAACTGAAAGCTGCTCAATCCAGTCCCCATCTCAGCCCGGTGCAGTCTACCCAGCAGCCCCTGCAGCTCTCATCCAGCACACAAGCAAAAATGGGTGAGTGAGTGAAACAAAGTAATCAAGATACTACTTTAGTCTATTCATCTTTATTTATGGATGTTTTTTGTATATATATATACAGCCTGAGGAAGATGCTCCACCCAGACCCCCCCTCCCTCACCTCTACAGCCCAGATGAACACCCCCCAGCTGTGCCCCCTCTCCCCAAAGAGACCTCGGTCATCCGCCACACATCAGTCCGGGGCCTGAAACGTCAGTCCGATGAGCGGAAACGTGACCGTGAGATCGGGCAGTACACTAATGGAGATCATAAGGTTTGTTACACTCATCGGTACCCGGATTGGGTCAGCTGTCATCTGTGCTAGTGGTTAAATGTTATTATTGTTCTGAGCTCTATTCTTCTGGGACTGTAGGTTGAGATACGGGCATTCCTCAGTGAGCCTGAACTGCTGGCAGTTGGTGGACAAATGGGGGGCTTGAGCCGTGAAAGTGGCTATCAAACTCTACCAAACAGAGGTACACACAGACCTGTACATGACAGCCACAGTCAGACTCAGGTTCACACTCGCTGAAAAGGGAATGTGAGGTTTGTTTCATGTATTTTAAAACACAGTACAGTTAATTGCTGATGTGAAAACATTCCGTAAGTAATATTTTTAATTATTAATTAATTATTATGTATATTTGCTTTGTAGCCTGTGGAGGTGCTTCCCAACACTCATAATTCCCAATTGGAGAATTTTGACAAATTCTGCAAGTGTGGAAATATAAGTAAATGCATTTAGGCTACATAAGATACTGTGAATGTGAATAAAGTCTTAACATTACGAAGAAGCCAAAAATGTGAACAATATCATTTCCACCACCATTAATTTCTTTAAAGAATGCTGTTAAATACGATACATAATTTGAGATGTGATCAACAAAATGGTGAAAAATTGTTACATAATTTTTGGGGTTAGTAAGATATATTATATATTAGAGATATTAGTACTTTTATTCTGTAAGGATGCATTAAATCGATCAAATTGTTTTCAACATTGATAATAATAAATGAAGCCTGGGTGAACATAAGAGACTTCTTTTAAAAAATATTACAAATTCTTACCAACCCCAAACTTTTGAATGTAGTGTACATACTGTTGGACATTGTAAGTAGACAAATTAAAACTACTGAAAAAGCATCCACAGGGTCAAAGGTGCCCATAGCTGATGAAACACGCTTGCTTAATCGTGTACCTAGTGTGAAAGTGATGTAAGACTTAGTGAGCGGTGATAATGGATGACAGTTAAGTATGATGTTTGAAAGTATGATCTCTCAGCTCCGAATTTGAGCTGGTCTGAAAGATTTGTCTAATCCAGTCCAACTTCTGTTAGGTTTGACTGTCTCATCTTCAAGACTGAACCAATCATCAAACATTTCATCGTTTGTCACCCTCAGAAGAGGAATCACCACCACCACAAGCTTGAAGGTAGGAAGCCAAACAAGTCCTGAAAGTGTCTATTGAGAGGCAGAGGGACATAAAGAGTCCCTCATAGTTTGCTTTGGCAGAGCTGACAAGCAGCAGGTTGATTAGATGCAGCAGCAGTACAAACCGCTGAGCGCATGAAATAAAAGCAGCCAGTGTGGGCTCGAGCCAGACTGTACTTTGTGAATGAGTTACTGCGGTAGTGTTGCCATGCAGACTGTGAACACAGTGTGTCTCCAACCCTAATGGATTCTTGCAGAAAATGTTAACAGAAATGAGCACAGCAGAGCTGTGGACTCTTCTACTTAATTTTGTTAACTACACTTTACACGCATTATTAACAACGCATTATACAAAATCAATTAAATGAAATTGTTATAAAAAAAACTTTAATATAGTATAATTAAATGTACGAAAACAAAGTTTTGTTTCACAGGAAAAGGAAAGTTTCTGAAAGGAGTCTCTTATGTTCACCAAGGCTGCATTTAAGACATTGATAACAAACTCTTAAAAAGACATTTTGGATGTTTAATTTACAAACTATGTCTCCTTAAGGTTTGAATGAAGATTATGATCTTTCATGCTTCGTTTTTTTGGCACAATGTTTATGAACGGCATATTTGCCTGGTGTGTAATTGTTCCGTTTATTTGATGTTCAAGATGGAATTTAATTATAGTCTGTGTATTGATCATCTGTCTGTCTAACCAGGAGTCTCTATGAAGATTTAATTTAATTTTTTAGTTATTGTCTTTTTATTTAATGTTCTAGTCTAGATGGACCTAAACTGTAGTCTGTGGACCGACTATTTGATTGTTCAATTATATTCATGATCACCTGAAGACCTGCAGCGTACTTTCTATATAATTATTGAGAACAAGTAAAATTGTCACACTGATAAAGGCAAAGAGCTGAAACGTTTGTACTTTTTTATCTCCTGTTAGTAAAATATTTTTAGAGTGGAGACCTTTTTTTCATATTTTGGTACAGATATATAGGTCTAAGCACCGAATTAGCTGGGAGAGCGCGGTGAGTGCTTTGATTGCATTTATTTGATCAAAAATACATTAAAGACATTAATATTCTGAAACATTATTACAATTTACTGTGGTGTTAAAGCTGAATTTTCAGCATCATAACTCCCAGTCTTCAGTGTCACATGATCCTTCAGAAATCATTCTAATATGATGATTTGCTGCTCAAGAAACATTTCCTATTATCAATGTTGTGCTGCTTAATACAGGTCCTTCTCAAAGAATTAGCATATTGTGATAAAAGTTCATTATTTTACATACTGTAATGATTAAAATTAAACTTTCATATATTTTAGATTCATTGCACACCAACTAAAATATTTCAGGTCTTTTATTCTTTTAATACTGATGATTTTGGCATACAGCTCATGAAAACCCAAAATTAGCATATTTCATCTGACCAATAAAGAAAAGTGTTTTTAATACAAAAAAAGTCAACCTTCAAATAATTTTGTTCAGTTATGCACTAAATACTTGGTCGGGAATCCTTTTGCAGAAATGACTGCTTCAATGCGGCGTGGCATGGAGGCAATCAGCCTGTGGCACTGCTGAGGTGTTATGGAGGCCCAGGATGCTTCGATAGCGGCCTTAAGCTCATCCAGAGTGTTGGGTCTTGCCTCTCTCAACTTTCTCTTCACAATATCCCACAGATTCTCTATGGGGTTCAGGTCAGGAGAGTTGGCAGGCCAATTGAGCACAGTAATACCATGGTCAGTAAACCATTTACCAGTGGTTTTGGCACTGTGAGCAGGTGCCAGGTCGTGCTGAAAAACTAAATCTTCATCTCCATAAAGCTTTTCAGCAGATGGAAACATGAAATCTCCTGATAGCTAGCTGCATTGACCCTGCCCTTGATAAAACACAGTGGACCAACACCAGCAGCTGACATGGCACCCCAGACCATCACTGACTGTGGGTACTTGACACTGGACTTCAGGCATTTTGGAATTTCCTTCTCCCCAGTCTTCCTCCAGACTCTGGCACCTTGATTTCCGAATGACATGCAAAATTTGAGCGACAGTCCAGTGCTGCTTCTCTGTAGCCCAGGTCAGGCACTTCTGCCGCTGTTTATGGTTCAAAAGTGGCTTGACCTGGGGAATGCGGCACCTGTAGCCATTTCCTGCTCACGCCTGTGCACGGTGGCTCTGGATGTTTCTACTCCAGACTCAGTCCACTGCTTCCGCAGGTCCCCCAAGGTCTGGAATCGGTCCTTCTCCACAATCTTCCTCAGGGTCCGGTCACCTCTTCTTGTTGTGCAGCGTTTTTTGCCACACTTTTTCCTTCCCACAGACTTCCCACTGAGGTGCCTTGATACAGCACTCTGGGAACAGCCTATTCGTTCAGAAATGTCTTTCTGTGTCTTACCCTCTCGCTTGAGGGTGTCAATGATGGCCTTCTTGACAGCAGTCAGGTCGGCAGTCTTACCCATGATTGCGGTTTTGAGTAATGAATCAGGCTGGGAGTTTTTAAAAGCCTCAGGAATCTTTTGCAGGTGTTTAGAGTTAATTAGTTGATTCAGATGATTAGGTTAATAGCTCGTTTAGAGAACCTTTTCATGATATGCTAATTTTTTGAGATAGGAATTTTGGGTTTTCATGAGCTGTATGCCAAAATCATCAGTATTAAAACAATAAAAGACCTGACATATTTCAGTTGGTGTGCAATGAATCTAAAATATATGAAAGTTAAATGTTTATCATTACATTATGGAAAATAATGAACTTTTATCACAATATGCTAATTTTTTTAGAGGGACCTGTATTTTTGAAGAAACGGTGATACATGTTTTTCTCCACACTGTTGCTCAGGTGCGGTTTCTTTCAGCATTATTAACAAATCTACTGGTGTCTCCTAGGAGAGACCAAAGAGTGCCTTGGAGCGGCTATACTCTGGGGAGATCGTGCAGCAGCGCGGCCGCATGAGCGCCGAAGAGCAGCTGGAGAGGATGAAGCGTCACCAAAAGGCTCTCGTACGGGAGCGCAAGAGAACTCTCAGCCAGGGCGAGCGGCAGGCCTCCACACCTCGCGCTTCCACATCCAGACCCGTGTCTGCAGACCTGGGATCAGTACGTTAGAGCACAATGACATATTTTCCTCCAGAGAGGATTATCGCCCTGACACAAATGCACATTTAGCTATTTACTCTGTTTTGATGGAGAACTGTAAGATTTAGCGTTAATGCGATCAGCTTTTTAAACATATTTTTCAGCATAGTGTTTGCCGCAGGTAAGTAGGTATGTGGGAGGTGTTGTGGAAGGAGACGGGAGAGATTATCATGTTGTCGGGCCACATGGATGGGCTACAGAATAAGAAGTTATACTATTTGCCAATGAAAGAAGTGGATTGTGTTTAGAGGTTAAATAATGGAAGCTGATGTGCTATTGACTCTCATCACAGAGATAAAATGTTCTAATGACTCCTATAAGTGTTGAACTTGGGACATGGATCTCAAGGGAAAAGCTCATCTGGGGTAGTGAATCAAAGTAGCGTGCTTTTACTTGGGTGTTTGAACAGGCCAAATCCAACACTAACATCAAAATGCTCTTTTAACCTCTCTATAACAATAACACAATGCTCAAAGTTACGGGAAACAAGGTCTGCTGTATTAGTGGACTCATATACTAAACAAAATTTCAAGCACAAGCTCTCAAACCTTTCAGCTGTTCATCACTCAAGCATAATAATTATAGCATAACTAAAATGTGTGAAACCAGACTATATTGTGCTTACCTCACTCATTATTTTTTTTTGTTTTATACTAATTTCACTTTTCACATCCGGCTTTCTAATAAGAATTCTTCCAAAACCTGCAAAATAATTTTCCTCATGAAATTTGGGTCTGACTTGAGACAAGTAATGGCCTTCTTTGTACAGAATAAATGATTTGATCATATTTTATGTTTGTTGATTTGAAAACAGTTTAATTTTCATTTAAAAAAACATGACCTGGTTTAACTTAACCTGGCTTTTTTTTAAATACTTTTATAATATTGCTCCTTGTTTTACCAAAATGTATTTGAATGTGTACACCATGAATTGCCTTGGTGATGTATGAATAAGTTGTGTTTATAATTGTACTACTTACCGAACATGTTTTTTAATCACTTGTACGGTCATAATAATATAACAGCGAATTGTAGCATAATTTGCAAAGAGAAAATCAATTGCACAGCTCTGCTTTCATATCTTTTTTGTAGATTTTTGCACATAAGAAAATAAACACTGCTAGTGAGAAAAGCAAAAGAAAGTAATTGTTCTTTTTCTGTCAACTGTGAATGTGAAACCGCAGTTTATTTCACGACACACTGATTTATTTTCTTTCCAGTAAGCACAATAAAGCCTGGGAATGAAGCATGTAAATGAAGTCGCAGATGGAGCCTTTTATTGCGTCTTTCTTGGTCTGCAGGAGTGTTGTACGCTACGGTTTGAGAGCTTGAACATGAGACGCTTCAAACGCAATCACTCCAATCACTTTTACATGGTACAGAGGTACAAGAGCGCACCGGGACAATATATAATTATGCTCATGGTTTCAGTTTAACCACGTTTTGTGTGTGTTGTTTTTGTGCAGGGCTCTCCTCTTTAAACTTTTTATTTCATGTAAAGTATAAATGTTGGATGTAAACTGATATGTAGAGTACAGAGGTCATTCGGCTTTAATAGTATCTACGGTTCAGGGAGGTTTGGGGAAAAAACCCCTTCTTCTTAGTTAAGATCTGTTGAGATCTTGTGATCTCTTGAACATTACATAGTGTAACTGTAAATGTTTTCATATACTTTTCTTGTCCTGTAAATCAGGAGAAAAAAACTAAATTCATGTCCTGACTTGGGTATGTGTGAGGTCTAGGTTGGCTGTCTCAGGGGTCTGTGTGTTTGTGTGCCTTCAGTGGAGGAGAGAGCAGGACTTTGATTTGCAGCTACTGGAGCGGGCCGTGCAGGGTGAGGAGAGACCAGTCGAACACAAAGAGAGACAGCGCTCTCGCTCAGATGAATGGCTTACTCTGAGCAGCACACCCATGAGAGAGTTGGATCTGGAGCCTCTGGACTACCAACTGGACCTCAGCAAAGAGGTCAACCATACATACTACTTATAGGGATAATTCCCCCAGAAAGGAAAATTCTGACACCATTTCCTCCTTGTGTGGATCAGAAAATGTTCAGTAACCATACACTTGTGTTGTATGCAGAAAAAGTGAATGTTAAATTCTCCTTTTCTGTTTCACTGAAGAAAGTAAGTCATGCAGATTTGAAACCAGTAAGAGTAACCTTTGAGTAAGAGTAATTCATGACAGAATTTTCCTTTTTGCGTGAACTATCCTGATTATAAAGGGCAAATCTCAGTGACAGTTGTAAGTACACTTGAATGTTGAAGTTACATTATACTTCAGCAAAAAAAAAAATCTTGCATTTGATAGTTTCATATTACACATAATGTACGTTTTTTACAAGATTGGAAAGTGAAATAAGTAAAGAAATAATTAAAGTTTCCCTGTAGTCAATAATTGTATCAATTAAAACTCATCTTTGATCATCAAAATAGCATATTTAATTTATTAATGCCTTAAAATAGCTTGAATGTAACTATACACTCTTGCTTCATTTAATATAAATGGAACCATGAATATGCAAATGAGCTCCGCCTCCACTCACTCATACAGGCTCGTCTACAAGTCGATGTCTCCGAATGGTTATGCGTTTTATGTATCATTCTCTATAATGCCGGACACATTATAGTAATTAATATGATTAGCCTTTTGCTTGAGTACATTATCAAACAGCTAATAATGTGATGCTAATGTTACACAAACTATGTTCCCATTCAACATCTCAGATGTTGCCGTCTAAAAAATCAGTATCCTTCATCATATCTTAATATACATCATATACATAATTCACCCGCTATATTGCTAAATGTACCTGATTTTTCATATCAACAGAAAAATATACCGGGATACTCTGGATTCTCTTGAGACTCCTCTGCTTCGCAGCATAGTAATGATGTGCTAAAGCCCGCCCGCACATTGACGTGATTGGTTACAAGGTAGTTTGTGATGTAAGAAACACCAGTGATTTCAAACCGCGCTTTTGAGCAGTTTTAAGGAGAAAATACTCAGCAATGATACTGAATTATGAATTTCCTCAGGGTTTGTCTCCAAGCATATTAAAAACACCACATAGACATATAAACAACATTTAGAAAGCTTGATTTTCACCACAGTGGGTCTTTATACATAAAAGTTTGGATGATAGATTTCAGAATGAAGTGATTGATGGTGTATGTTTGGTCTCAATGCCTGTATAGCTGTCAAAGCCTCAAAAGGTGGCCATCCCTGAGCGCTATGTGGACCTGGATCCAGAGGAGCCCCTCAGCCCTCAGGAGATGGAGGCCCGACATCGTAAAGTGGAACGAATCAAGAGCATCCTGGCTAAGTCCAGGTACTGACAGATCAGTCTCATTTAACATAACCACTCTTATAATCATGCTTTGTTGCCATTATATATAGACTACCATTAAAAAATTGGGGGTTGGGAAGATTTTTTTAAATGTTTTTGAAAGAAGTTCCTTATGTTCACCAAGACTGAAATACAGTAAAAACAGTAATATTGTGAAATACTATTACAGTTTAAAACAGCATTTTTAAAAATCTAAATATTGTTTAAAATGTGATTAAGTATTGTGATTGCTAAGCTGAATATTCAACAGACTTCAGCATCACTTGATCTTTCAGAAATCAATCTAATATGCTGATTTAATACTCAATAAATAAATGCCCATTTTAATGTTATTGCTTAAAATATACCAATTAGTTAGCAAACCTTACGGTGCATCCACACATAACAACACAACATCAATAGGTAATGTATAACTATGACACAATAAGTATAATACATGTCAATACAATAACTTTGGAAACTGAAGTGAGGTATTGCATGTAAAGATATTGCACATCATTATCTTGCAGTGGCCCTATAGACAATTAGTGCAAATGGTATTTCTTATTATCAGTGTGTAAAACTCATCTGCTTCTTAAAATTTTTGTGTTATTTGTCACGATTCATTGATAAATAGAAAGTTCAATTTTTTTAAATATAAATATTTTATAACAGTATATATATCTTTACTGATCAATTCAATCCTTGCTGATTAAAAGCATACTGACCGAAAAATGCTGAGAACATATTTCTTACACTTTTCTCTATGTTCAATCTGGTGTACCCTTTTTTTTTCTTTGTGTGTGTGTGTACGTAAGTGTCCAGAATATACCTTCTCCAGCAACAGTAGACAAGCCAGTGCTTCGGATATAGACTCTGCTCTACAAGAGCAGGAGAGAATCATCACCATGTCCTATGCCTTAGCATCAGAGGCCTCACTCAAGAGCAAACAAGTGGCAGGTAAACGAAACCAGGAGGATTACTGCTCTACCCAGTGAATCCATCTCTTCAAATTACTTGTTTCTTGTCAATACACTCCATATTCTATGAGAGTACATCCTGTATTTTTCACATTACATTTTTAAGTCAAATCACAGCCAGTACATTTACATTTACGGTATGTTTTTAGCCGCAAGTAACCAGTGAAAAGCACAAATCATGTTAAATGGCAAGGACAGGGAGTTTAGAGTGCACAATGTATGTTAAGACAGGCTAAGGAAGATGAATGAGAGAAGCCCAAAATAACCCTACAATCATCATTTCACACCTGTAGGACTGCCAGAGCTCCATTTGAATAGATGAATTTTAGATATGGTCTGCAGTACATCTTGACAGTTCAAATACTCTGTGAAAGATCATGGTAAACGGGAAGAAAACACTTCAGAAACAGTTATTTGTAATGCTAATCTGACAGTGCCAATAAAACTTCCTAAACCATCACACTGACGACTACAGAATAACTGTGAACGCCGTTTCAAAACATCAGCAATGGAGGCGTGATGAGGAAGAAGAAAGTGCAAAGCCAAGCCTATCAACCACAACGTTAATAACTGAACATTATTCCTTATTAGCGCAGATCTGACGAGTAAAGATGCTTGCTAATTGGGAGACATGTCGGATCTTTTAGGCTGGGAGGAATCTCTTGATGAGGCCATTTTTTTCAGAGCCGATCAATGACCCAGTTGAATATGCACTAGAGCTTGTTCACTCTGCATCCCGTGGCAGCACTTTGAACATCTTTCTGAAATGGCATAAAAGCACACCATCGTTTCATCTTTACTTCTTACAGAGGCCTCACTCACTCTGCCAGGTCTAACCTTCAGACTGGGAGCAGCGTGTCTCTCTTAGTCACACAGATTTGCAGTCAATTCGTCCTGACGTGATGGATCATAATGTGTAAGATGTGTAAGGCAGTATGGCGTAGTCAACAATTATCACAGTATTTCCATTGGAGAACATGTCAGAATACTTTATGTGAGGAATCTCATCTGTGATGGCAGATCTGGGTTTTGATCACCCACTGCATCTTTGTGCATTTATTTTGAGTTTATGAGTGCATAAAAACACTACAATGTGGCCTGTATATAAAAAATAAAAAATATATATTTTTGTGAGACAAAATGTATTTTAAAAGTTGAATGAACTGTTGAATATAGAAAAAGTTACACAAACAAATTTTTTATGCTGGTTAGTATGAGCGACTTAAAATATTAGTATAGTAGTATTGCAACATCTTACAATGCCAGCTTTGGGGGTGATTAACAGGCTGATGCACTTGAATAATTGCGTTTTTAGTCAAAGCATGTGAACTTATGATGACATAAATGTTTGTTATTCATAAATAATAGTTGTTCTAGCTTTATGAAGTGTTTTAAAACAATCAGTGAAATTCCATCATATTGATAAGTGTTCTCTTTGGCAAAGTTTCTTCCATTTCAATGAGTATACAACTTGTTTCGGAGTCAAAGTCCCTTTAAGTAATTTCACTCGGCGGCCATCTTTGAAACACCTCTTGGGCATGCAAGTGCAGCTCCTATCTCTTTGAATGGGGAAACATCAAATTCTCCAAAACTTTTCATCATTAAATTTCAAATTTGAAATCACCAATGAAATCTGACAACAATTATCTCATAAATTGTGTATATAAACACTCGAATCATGATTAAAAAAACCTGCATTTTTCAGCCTGGACAAAGATAATGCGCATGTGCAATCCTAATCACATGTCTCAGAACACTGCCTGTTTCTATAGCAACCGGAGCTTCTAATGCAGCTGCAGTGAGTGATGACTTTACTAATCAGCGATTGGCTCTTTCATTTAGAAGGTGGGGCTTATTAAACATATTTGGCATTGCACTTACTCCCATTCATAAGGAATTGGAGTGCACCGTCTTTGTTGGTGTATAATTAACTGTGTAACCTTTTCAGTTAGCTCAACAAACTGATACAACAAACTAAGTTTTATGTCACAATAATGTAATATTAATGATCAGCTTAATGTAATGTAAAACTGGGATCCACAAGAAAAAACATTATGAATTTTGAGTTTACAGAACTGATATTGTTTGACCAACTTTAAGTTCCTCAAGTTTTTGAGTTTTCTCAACTTCTGTAAAAAAAAACATTTACAGTGCATTATCTTGGTATATTGAATTATAGTGCTCATGAGGGCAGAACTTGTTGGCTTGTGACATCGCCTTGTTCCACTAACCCTCTTTGCAACGTTGTTTTGTCTGTTTATGTTATGTCTGTTAAATGGAAGAAAAGGCTAGAAAATGTAGCTACCTACTGGTCCAAAGGTGGACTACCAGCTAGAGTTGCCATGGTCAACCTGGTTAAAGGAATAATTTGCCAAAATTGTAAATGTACTCACCCTTATATTGTTCCAAACCTATATGACTTTTATTTCTAATGTGAAACCAAAAGGAGGACTTCGTGCCTATGGGCACTTGGGATTTCATGTTTTAAAAAGGATGCAAAAGCACCATCAAGGTGGTCCATGCAACTTGTGTGCTATATTCCTAATCTTTAAATTTAGTCAAGCAAAATGTAAGTCATTATTTTGTGAGAATATTCTGTTAACCACTGCAGTGAGTTGAACTTGAGAACCAGATCATTCAGTTGGGTGAACTGAAAATACATTACTGTTCAGAAGTTTCTAACAATGTAAAAGTCTGTCACGTTTGATTATTTTAATGCATCCTGGCTGAATTAAAGTATTAATTATCTGGCTAAATCTCATGAATGTGCCAGTGAGAGCTAGTGCAGAACATTTTCAGTAAATAACTAACCTGTTCTTCACATAAAGTGATTGTATTGCTTCACATGACTTTGTATTAGGCCTGTAAATCATACAGACCATTTTTAGTGGTGCTTTTGCTTCCTTTTTAAAAGCAAGTGCAACCAGTACAGCTCATTATTTAAAAGGTCCCCCTTTGCGTTACATGAAAGAATGGAAGTCATACAGATTTGGAATACATAAAGGTGAGTAAATGAGGAAAAATCAATCTTGAACAATCATTTTAAGTTTGACTGCATTGATGATCACAGACCATTCTAGTATACACACAAATAGCCTTTTGTAGTGTGTAGCAGCAGTTAACTGTGTCATTAGCTCTCTGTTTGTTACTCCTGTACACCCCTCTGTTCCTGTTTCTGCTTTAGCCTCACCGCCGGTTAACAGTCCCACCTCACTCCCTCAACCTCCACCACCTCCTCCTCTTCCTCCCCCCGCTCCTGCTGCCGTCTCTACGGCTCAGTCTGCTCCCCCTCCCCTGAGCAATGGATTTCACTACACCTTTGTCTAATCAGAGAAAAAACAAAGTAAGAACTAACCGTTTAGCACGCTAATGTGCTTTTGCTAATTGTTCTGTGTGTGTTTGACACCTCTGCATGCTGCATGATTGTGCTTCATCAGGGCTTGTGCTGTACTAGTAACTTCATGAGTAGTGTAGATCCGCCCCCCTCTAACAACTGCCTTCACATCTGGAGATAAAGAGGTGTGTGAATTGTGTGCGAATTGGCTTTTTGTCTGTTGATAAGCTTAAAAGGCCATAAACAAATGCTGTCTTTTGTGAAATGTTTATAATTAAGACTCTGGGAATCACGGAGGCAGCACATATCATTGTGTTGCCAAACACCACTTGCTTTGCCATCTGCAATCTGCAAAGAGCTTCGCCATTTTGACGTCTGTGACTGAAATAAAGAACAGAATGGCAGTCTGGGTTTTGTTAAAAAAACAAAACAACAAAAAAACAGACCTTCGTCTTTTGCCACTTTAGATGCCGTTGCATTGCAGTTGATGAAAAAACGTGGATGTCACTGTCTGTTCCACTTTCACCTGCTTTGTGTGTTCTGCTTCCCAGCATTCCCTAAATCAGTGCATTGCCAAGCCTTCTCATTTGAGCTGTTTTATATGAGGCACTGTCTACAAATACAGTACACTTTTGGGTCTTATTACTTTTTTAGGTGTTAAAGGCTCAAATATCTTGTTGTTTGCCATGAGAACTCTCAGATAAACCACTATCTAACAAAAATGAACCTAGCATCAATAGTAGATAATTTTTACCTCATACCTAAAGAAGTCTTAAAGCAGGCAATGTGATTTTTTTATATATTCAAATTTCCATAGTCAAAACTCATTTCTATTTTTAATTCATATTAATCACCATAACTGTGATATTTAGCTCCGTCCCACAACTACTTATCAAATAACTCTCATTAATATGCAACTACATATCATCTAACTCTCATTGGAGTATTAGTATACAGTTAGCATAGGTATCAAATTAGGGTTAGTAGAATAATTTGAAATGTACTTGCAAAGTTACGGTAACACTTTAGTATGGGGAACATATATTCACTATTAACTATGACTTTTGCCTCAATAAGCTCCTAATTTACTGCTTATTACATTCTAAAAAATTCTGGGTAAAAAACAACCCATTGTTGAGTCAAATATGGACTAACCCAGGGATTGGGTTGTTTTAACCCAGCGTTTGGGTTGTCTTAAGCAAATATTTAACCCAACACAGGGTTAAAACAACCCAATCGCTGGGTTAAAACAACCCAATTGCTGGGTTAGTCCATATTTGACCTAACATTGGGTTAAAACAACCTAGCATTTTTAGAGTGTAATAGTGTTATTTTTTTAAGTATTGAGCCCTGTTTTGTACTTTATTTGTGGACAGTACCATGATTATAATATACAAGAGATCCGAGTCACCTCATAGCTGTAGATTTTATACATTTATTAGCCATTCCATTTAATCACTGAATTCCCTGAGCTGCCTGTGTTATTCTGCTGTTTCAGCAGCATTTGAATGAAATTGAGCTGTATGGTGCATGTCATGCACATGCAAGTTTGAAGTGTGTTTAACACAACATTGTCTTTATGTAATATGCTGCACAGAAAGAAGAAGAGTGGAGAGTGTTTAATCAGGGCGGATCTAGAAATTGTTTATAGGTTGGCAAGGGGGTTGCATGGTGACTGTTAGGGGTGGCAACACCAAAGCAAACAAGCATTCAATCATCTTTACTTTCTTTCTTTTTTTCTGTTTGAAAGGTGGAACAATGCATATTAATAAACATTAAGACAAATGTAAATAAGCCAGATTATAGCCTTAGGCTAATTTCCATCTGCAGACCCCCTGGCAGGTAGATGATATACATAAAAAGAAAGAAAGGAAAAACTATATATAACACAATAAGACAGACAGACACGCTAATACAAGAGTCATTATTAAAATACACAAAAGAACAGCGACAGATTAATTAGCGGAAGAGAAAGAAAATAATTTACAGTTCATCCGTATTGCACCAAGTCTAAGAGAAAAAAAAAATTATTAATAAAATATGGATATTGCACAGGCCCATCTTACAAACTTAACTAATTAGAATACAGTTCACATATGATCTCATGTTTGGATCTCTCTCAACCACCGTTTCAATTGTGTTTTAAAAGTAAGAAAAGTTGTACATTCCCTCACTGAGAGTGAGATGCTGTTCCAAAACCTTGAGCCCTGAAATGACAGAACGTTTTGAGAAAATGATGTACTTCTAAACCAGGGCCACTAAGAGATTACTTAAAGGGATAGTTCCCCCAAAATTGAAAATTCTGTCATCATTCACTCACTCACATTTAAGTTGTTTCAAACCTGTATGTTTCTTTCTTCTGTTAAACACAAAAGAAGATATTTTAAAGTATGTTGATAGTAGTGAAAAAACTACTATGGAAGTCAATGGCCACCGTCAGTTGTCTGGTTACCAACATTCTTTAAAATATCTTATTTTGTGTTCAACAGAAAAAATAAACTCATACAGGTTTGGAACAACATGAGGGTGAGTGAGTGAATGATGACAGAATTTTCATTTTTGGGTGAACTATCCCTTTAATCTATACTATCATCTAAACTACATCTACTATAATTAAAATCAAAATATAGGCAGTCATCAGGGTCCAAGCACCAATGGCCCATGTGGATGATTAGAAAACAAATTAAAACTAATCTTATGTTGTTCTTAAAGAAAAGTCCAACTTGAATCTTCACAAAATTTTAGGGATTGATGAAGCAGTTTACAGCAACACACAGGTGTCAAAAGAGCAAATGACTTTCCAAGGAAATCACTCTCTCTTACTGTTAGATTAAACAAGTACAAAATACCCCCCTAAAATGTTTACTGTTGTAAGGCATGTGATCATAATACAGTATATGTGAAGTAAGACGAATCACGTTATAGGTTTAAATTTAATATGAATGTGAACCTAATATTTGCAGCAGAAAACTTTATCTGAAGCATTATGTTAAAGCTCTTCCATTTTTATCATTATTTCTATAATATGTGTAGCTTGCCGTTTAAGTACTTGTCTTATTATTTGAACCACAATAATGCATAAGTGTCTTTTATAGACATTTTATAATAAATGCTATCTTGAAAAAGACAAATAAAATCATCCTCAAATAAAATTGGGGTCTATAAAAAGTTAAATAAATATTTCATGATCTATCAGCATTTCACAGACTTTTATATACACAAATGATATAAAACTGTACTGTCATTACACCATATAACTAAATCAATGCATTTGTTTCCATTAAAAAAAGAAAGAAAAAACTGAAAGAAAAACATTAGGCTTAAAACATTCCTCATTCTATTGAGGACAAGGACAACATTTAATATCACAACCTTCTTTTAGTTGAAATAGCTGATAGATTAGAATTTGCAGTTAGCATCATAAATTCATTAGGAATCCAGTTTACCTTTGGTGCTTGGATCCCTAATAATAAAATATCAAAAAATCAAACCGTTCTCCACTCATGGTTTGGCGCGCACTTGCACTGCGTCTAAAATCTGACGACGCACACGCATCTATAATATGGTTTGTAGAACAGACAGACAGAGTTAGGCTAATATATGTTTTTGTTGATGGATACACTATCTGGATCCCCCTAAACTTTGTTCAGTGCGAATGCCATTTATGCCGTCATCACCCGTGTGTTGATAGTGCACAAGTGAGACCTGAACAGCACATGTTGCTATCTGTGTTTAAACTAAACTCATTTAATGCCAATTTAAACATTAAAGTGCGAGAAGACGCAAAAGAGAACTTGCGCGCGCTTTGTATTAAGATTTGTGAGTGCACTGTGCACACATGACTAATCCGAAGCGCAACACGGAAAGCCGCGTGTTCAGACTTCAAATATTGAGTTGTCTTTCCAGGCCTTGAACTGACAAATTCTCACAAAAATGGTGTCAACATGCCCGTCTTGGCGTGTATCCTGGCAAACAGTAGGTTATGTCTTAAAGGAACACTCCACTGTTTTTAGAAATAGGGCTTATTCAACTCCTTTCCTACATTTAGATATGTGCGCAAATGCATTTTTGTCTCAGTGCAGGCATTGTTTTACTTTGGCAGGGTCGCCGCTAGCTTAGCTTAGCATAATGAATGGAATGCTATGTTGCCAGCTAGCATGTCCAGAGTAAAAGTGATCAAAAATAAATAAACCCACCTAATTACTTCTTGTTGCCTGCGTATTCACAACGAATACAAATAGCAATGCAAATTAAGACTAGGCGATTTCCTAGGTAGATATTAACTTGGGACTATATTATGGAAGCACAGGCGAAACACTGCTACTTGGGCGCAGAGATATCACGCCACACATGAAATCCCCAAACTTCCGTCAACATACTGCCGTATGTTGTGTGTTGCGTGATATCTCTGCGCCCAAGTAGCAGTGCTTCGCCTGTGCTTCCTTATAATATAGTCCCAATTTCATCATGCCATTCATTATGCTAAGCTAAGCTAGCGGCGACACTGCCAAACTAAAACAATGCATGCACTGAGACAAAAATGCATTTGCCCACATATCTAAATGTAGGAAAGATGTTGAATAAGCCCAATTTCTAAAAACGGAGGAGTGTTCCTTTAAGTGAACATAAACAGTCGATAATCAACGCATGTGTGTCTGTTTTTAATGTTATTCAAGCAACAGAAGACAAAGGAAATCACTCACTGCTCTTGACTAAATAGATTTTGTAACTTTAATAATGATTCATCTTTATACAGTGAAAGATTACATTTATACAGTGAGGATTGAGGTTACTTTATATTTGATTACTTTATTCAATTTCTGTACCTGACAATTACATTTCTGCACAGTTTTTTTTTTTTGCTCTATTGTGTTTATTTGTGCTGTTGCTTGTAGTTTGATTATTTCTTATTTTCTTTATTTTTATTTGACAGTAGGCCTCTTTTCCCTGAACATACCAGGACCGTACCGAAACCGTGACCCTAAAACCGCGATAAAAAGTGAACCGTGAGTAATTTGAACCGTTACACCCCTAATATCCAGGGCACCAAAACACTGTCTATTAAACACATCAACACATTCTAAATGTCTCTGAGCTCGTTAGTACGTAGAGATGGTTTATTAATATTATGTAAGCTACTTGGATGATATACAGTATAAATCAAGGTTTTGTGCATCAAGTTTAAGAGCAACAAAACTTTCGAATTTGCTAGAAGGAACTGACAAAATATCTCTGAGACTTCTTATTAACAGAGGTCGAAGTGTCTGAATGGTATTACAGAAGGTCACCCAAAACCGCAACTACCTAGCAACACCCAGAACACCCATCTGTTTGTCTATCCTGACCTTCAAACTATTTTAAATTAAGAAAAAACATAACATAAATTTGCCTTTCAAAAATGTCAATATAGTTAAGATTAGATTCAAACCCAACTCTGCTATTAGTTTCCGTGATCAGGGTCTACTTATTGGTTTCATTTTATTTCGCCGGATGTCAAATATATCCATGAGGAAAGTGGAATGTGCAAAAGTGAGAATCCGCACACCGCAAATAGATGCAGGTCAAAAAAATTACAAGCATTGTGAAAAATAATACTATGTATATATAAATAATGGAAAACTTGTTTGTGAATTGGGCTACTACACTGGTAGATATTATTTTGTGTCATCTCATTAAAGCACAGCTCCTTAAATGAGGTACAGAAAACGCTGTGTAAATATATATTTATACTGGGACAAATCTGGAGGTGACAAATGTTCTTAGGGTGGCAGTTGTCACCCTTGTGCCACCCTGGTAGATCCGCCCCTGATGGTAATGGTTATGTTATTAAAAAAAGAGGCAGTTATTTGAAAAAAGGTGGTTGAGTTTAAGAGAATAAGTACTTGCTGCAACTATAACTTTTTTTCTTCGTTTTAGCACACTGACAGATTTGTTACTTCAGTACACCCTTATTTGTGGGTCCTTTTTTTCTTACATGTAATGTGTTATTTTGTTTTGCTTTGTTTCTTCACATTTGACATCTCTTACTCTTTATCTCTTTTCTAGCCAAAGCTGTGTCTGGATATTGAGGTGCTGTCACATTCTGAAAACCGCACTAGTGGTGGACAAACTTTGCTTATCGAATCACATCGCTCACATTTAGAGATGACGTTAGCGCACTTTTGGACTCACATGGGAACTCACTTCTGAAATGCATTTTTGTAGAGCTATTATTTGATATGGACTTCTTGCTGTGGAAACTGCTGTGCATATGCTGTACAAGATCTAACCATGATAACCCAGATATAGAGAGCCATTTTATACACATTATTGCACTTTTAATATGCACCGTATTGTAGAGAACATTTAAAAGCTCATGTTTTACTTCTCAAGGCAAGATAGAAGTCTGGATGGATTTCAGTTCAGTAATGACAAAAGAAAGTATTATACATGTGACGCATTATGGACATGAAAGGTACAAAAATGTCAAATGTCGATTGTATTTTGTCAATTCAGATGATATTCTTACACCAAATCACTTGAAATATTATTTTTATGTATTCAGCACTGCCAGTTTCCAGTTAGCTTGCCAAATGCATTTTTATTTTTGTTGACAAAGTTAGGGGGTAACATTTAAAATAATATTTTCAGACAGGATTTGTGGGAAAGGGGTTGTGGAGGGATATGCCACATACTTTTTTTTTTTTTAAGAAACTGTAAATATTAAAGATATTAACAAGCTATTTGTCTTTTATTCTGTTTGTGTTGTCAATGAAAGGAGAGGGAGATAACAATTTCAAGTTTTCAGCTTCAGAAGAGGAGTAAAGTCAAATAAGGCTTTTTTTTTAGGTTTTGCATTTGCATCACATTAAAAGCAGTCATCATCTCCAGTCTCAAAAAGTAATCTGAAATAACACATTTTGTGAATATCTTCTGATCTCACCTTGTGTTTTATTTCCCACATATTCAGTTAATAAAATATCAAAATATAAGGAAATGAAGAGAGAACCTTAATTTTGAAATTCCTTTTCTAACTTTGTTGTAACAGCCTCTTCTTCTTTTTTTATTACAGAACAAAATGATTACCCATTAATGTGCTCTCATCATCACTTCAAGGATTTCCTTTAAAATGTGCATTAAGGGTTTTGACCGCTAGGTTATACATTTTAATTTCATAACATTTTAATTTCAACATCGCTTTCTACATTTTGATCAGCATTTAATGTAAATTTTTTTATAAAAATGTACAAAGCTTTGTCAAATGAAAATGGTTATAAGGTCTCATTCTAAGGGTCCTATTTTAACAGTCTAAGCGCACGGTGCAGGTGCACTTAGGGCGTGTCCGAATCCACTTTTTGGATCCATGTTTTGGTCTGCGCGCATGGTCTAAAAGGGTTGTCTCTATTCTCTTAATGAGTCATAGGTGTGTTTTGGGCGTGCAATAAACCAATCAGAGTCTCATTTCCCATTCCCTTTAAAAGCCAGTTGCGCTTGCACCATTGCGGATTCGCTATTTACATGGCGGAATTTGCAAGTAGAAAGACTGAATGCTTCTCCAGAGAGGAATCCTTTTATTTTTGATATGCTGCTGCGCATCCCTGTGTGAGTAATAAGCAGAGTATATACGTGCGTTGTGGACCCAACTATAGGTGCATATTACTAACGCGCTCTTTAAATAAAAATTATAAAATAATGCGCCATTGACTTTAGACCAGTCTATTTCAATTGCTTTAAAATAGAGATGCACCAACAATGCGCCTGAACACACCTTGTTTTACATCAAAAAATAAGTACAATGTACTTATTGTGTTCAAATTGTATCGCAAAACACTTTTGCTTATATTGAGGTGGATATGGGTAAAGTTAGGGGCAGGTGTGGTGTTATGGGTAAGTTTAAGGGTATGGTTAGGTGTAAGGGTCAACAGTGTAATTATAAATGTAACTATAGAAATGGATTACAGATGTAATTACATGTTGGTCATTTTAAAAATGTAAGTACAATGTTAAAACATGTTTGTACACAATAAGTGAATTAAATCAAATGATTAATTTCAATGTTAGTACATAGTAGTTAAGGCCACCTAATATAAAGTGGGTCCATGATAACTGCGTCGGGCTGAAACTAGCAAAAAACACTTGCGTTGTGCCTAGCGCTGCATTGCACCGGGTGTATTAGAGAAACATTAGAATACATTTAAGATTAGACTCCACATTCTGCTGATTCAGCAGCACTTTTGTTTATATTTTAGTGAGTCGGTACGAATACCACAGCAATTAAAAAGCATATTGTACAAGATGGTGATTATCATTGTACCTGCAAAGGTTGTTTCCTAAGACTCTCTTGATTGGACTTTTTTGAGTCATAGTGTGAGTAGGTCTGCATGGCTGTTTAGGACACTTTGTGTTGCAGCCCTCAAGTGAGATCTTTATCTGTAATTGGAGAGTAATTACAGTCTCTCCACTGCTGTATCTTGTTCTTTGAAAGCACCTGTGAGACATGCTGCTCCTCCCATAGCTCCACAGCAGGAGCTGCCACATCTCACTGCATCTGATTAGAAGTGAGAGGTGGGCTTGTGTGTGTGTGTGTGTGTGTGTGTGTGTGTGTGTGTGTGTGTGTGTGTGTGTGTGTGTGTGTGTGTGTGTGTGTGTGTGTGTGTGTGTGTGTGTGTGTGTGTGTGTGTGTGTGTGTGTGTGTGTGTGTGTGTGTGTGTGTGTGTGTGGCATTAGAGAGCCTGGTGGGCATGAGTTTGATCACATCCGCTTTTCTGCTTATTTTGCAATAAGCGGGCTGTTTTTCCTCCTTCAGCAGAAATCCACCCAAGACCATCCACAGAGAATTGTGGCATTTCCATTTATTGATGTTTGGCTGCTAATTCATATACATCTGTTATTCCGCACTCTGGATTTCAAAGAGAATAAGAAAAAACCCATTATGCAAATTCTGTCCTGTTCTGTTAAATGCACAGAATGTCTCGAGCACTAATGCCCCACAAAATATTTCACACTCGTTCAAAGAAGTTTAAAGACGAATATGTAAGTACGCCTACAACTGTATTTAGTCGCTTTGTCATCCAAGGATTCTGTGACATTGAGTGTTTGAAAAACATTTATCCTTTGTTCAATCCAATTCATTTGAGTATCTAATGCGTTATTCCATATCCAAGTTCTAGCCCATCACAGGTTCTATTGTGTGTTCTAATAATGTAATTCAATTCTTGGATGAATACATGGTTATTTAGAATAGAATAGATGTTCCTTGGAAATGCAGAAGGAATGCTGTATTTAAACGTGAATACTGTAAATGTCCTTCATTTGAACGAATGAATGATAGATTGAAGAGATTGGGGAGGGGGGGGTTTGCTCTTTATTCACCGCCCAACCAACTGTGAAAACTCTCAGGAGGATTGTGGGGATTTTCAGCAATAATGTCCATGGCAAGAGCTGTAGTCATTGCCAAGAATCATTTACAAATATGCAGTTGAGTATAGACTATTTGTCAATATTGACATGAATCTGGGTGGTGTTCTCTCCACAGTACTAATCCAAATGCTCTCTGGTGAATTGGAGGCGACTGTTTACTAAATGTCTAGAAGTGACTGAATTAATTAGCTTAAAAACTGTGTGCAGCATTCTCCATAAATTTGTCAAAACATGATGTGTTTTGGAGTGGCTCAAATGATTCCATTCTGTAAATGGCCACCTGTTTCAAAGTGAAATCTGAGCTGCCGGAGCGATTTTTAACTATTCTGACCTTGTCTTAGAAATGAAAGCTATGTTGACCCTGGAGTTTGACAGTTTGACGTAAAGCTCTGCTTTTTACTTTTATGAATCGAGGCTGACAAAACTCCAGTCATTTATTCCACTGCTCGGCTGTGGAATAAACAGAGATAAAACAGTGCACAAAAGAAGCCAAAGTGCATTTAGTAGTGAAAAACCACAGATGGCCCCGTAAGGTCAAAGGCACAATGCAATCCATGAACCTAATGTGTGGAACTGGATGCAACCCCAAAAAAACAAAACAAAAGTTTTAAACAAAACTAGGCCTGCTTTTGCAGTACAAATTCAGGTGGTTTGAATCTATCCATGATGTATAGCCTTTATTCAGCATGACCAAATTTGATTCATTGTGACAAAATACTATACAAAATTCATGGGCTCTTTCTTAGAAAACACACACACACACACACACACACACACACACACACACACACACACACACACACACACACACACACACACACACACACACACACACACACACACACACACACACACACACACATTAATTATGTATAATTGTTTAAGAGCCTTCTTATGTTTAAGAAGCCTCTAATATTTACCAAGGCTGCATTTATTGATCAATACAGTGAAAACAGTAATATTGTGAAATATTATAATTTAAAAAAAACATTTTTATTTGAATATATTTTAAAATGTAATTGAAGAGAGTAATGGCTGCTGAAAATTCAACTTTGTCATAGCAGGAATTACATTAGGAATTACAATTACATTATAAAAAAATATTTATAATATTTCACAATATTACTACTGTTTTGACTGCATTCCAACAGTAGTCAAATTCAAATCCAGTCTCAAAACACATCTGTTTAGCTGTGCATTTATTGAATGAGCACTGTACCACTGTATGTCCGACTTATCGCACTTTATCTTATCCATGTATCATCTTTTAATTCTTTTAATTTTTGCTATATTTAATTTAGCCTTGTTTTTATTTATTTTTGGTTTGGGCTGAAGTTCTCTGACTCTTTCATTCAGACAGAGGAGCCCCGAATTTAGTTATTTCTATTTCTTTCTTTTTTTTAAACATATACTTGTTTTCATTTTTGGTTAAGATTTTATTTACTTTTTGTTAGGGCTGTCAGAACAGTTGAGAAAATTGAGAGTTTGTGTTCACGCAGACGTGAGTGTGGGTCACCAGGTCCTTTGATGGCTTTCGGCAATACACCAGCCTGCATCCGAGGCAGACGGTGGGTGATAACTCCACTCCATTTAGAGGTTGAAGGAATCCACTCCATTGAGCGTTTCAGAGTGGCACTGGAAGGCATCAGAGGCAGAAGGTGTCGGGAAAAACTCTTCCCAATTGAAGGGTAGGTCACTAGGAAGCTGGGCTGCTATGTGTCTCGCAAATTCAGACAGGGGAGATAATTCAGGTAGTTAGGAATAGTATTTTAGCCTTTAGCTCTATCATTATTTTAATACATTTTCTATGTAAAGCACTTTGAATTACCATCGTCTAAATGTGCTATATAAATGAACTGGCCATGCCTTGTATTGATAAAATAAATGCAGCCATGGTGAACATAAGAGACTTCCTTCAAAAACATTGAAAGCTAAAAAAGTTGTGGTTGCATAGACTGTCAAAGGAGGAACAGGAAACTCTCAGATTTAATTAAAAAGATCTTAATTTTTTTCTTAAAAATTAATGAAAGTCTTATCGGTTTTAAAGTCCCTGTAAAGTCAAAATGAAACATGTGTTCTGAGTTTCTCACACCACAGATACATGTGTTATTAACCACCCAGCTAAATTTGAATAAAAAAAAATCCGCTAAATCCATAAAATAGCTTAAAATTAGCTGCATTCTCTGCTCTCAAACGCTGGGGGCGTGTCCGTTGTCGGCGCCGAAACCACGCCCACTCGCGGGAAAGCTGCCTTAACTAAGCACACAAGACACACTTACAGCTCACGAGTCAGACGGCAACAGATGTCGGCGGGACGGAAGGATGAGGGCCGGGCGGGAGATAGTTGGTTCGGCCCCATTCTGCAGCGGATTGTCAGTGAATCCCAGTTGTAGCCGATGAAAGTTTGTAAAACTATCCGGTGTAAAGTCACCGCAGAGGCAGATGTTGGTGGTGATCTTCAGCTCTCCATCAAGGTAACGTTAGCTGTTCACAAAATGAATCCACCTCTTCTTGAGATCGTTTTGTGGGGTGTTTTGTAAATTGTAGGCTATAGTAACTAACGGTACTGACAGTATTTCGCAATCTAGCGGGTGAACTGATGCGAAATTGCGAATGTGCTCTAGTTATGGGGGAGGGGCCATATGCACAGTGGCTCCAGTGTGTCATCGAGTCACCGTTTTAGCCCCGCCCAAAAAATCTGGAACACAGCAATGGTGAAAAACTGTTTAACGGTCTAACTTTAAAAGTAAAGAATCCCCGTCTGGTCTCTCTAACTCATTTCAGTTTCTCTCCATTCCCCAAAGCTCCTCCAGACTGTAACGGGTCACACTGTAGCCAAGCCTGTACGGGTGCATAGCATATTGAGCAGGAGAAGAAGCCACATTGTTACATGCCACATTATGCGTCCTGGCAGTTAATGATTTGCATGCGCCCGATCTTCACTCTCTTACTTCCTTCCCCTGACTCTTAGATGTGAAGGAGCATCACAGATTCACTATGATATCCATTGTGTGCACCCAACAAATGATGTTCAGCTGTGAAATCACAAATTCACTCCTTTCTGGATCCATCCACGTCTCTTCGGTTGCTAATAATTCAAAGGCGCACAATTACCGTGTTTTAAGACTTTGTGTTGTCTCGAAACGGCATTCCCAACACTGCAGGGATCCTCATAACGTCTGCATCTGACTTATGCATTCACCTAAGGGAGGCTGAGTTTCTAATACAAAAGGTACTTTGAATCCAAAATGGTATCTTATGCTCTTTTATCACCATTGATTTACTATCTATATTTTTGGTGAGAGATGCTGAATAATTGAGGAGGTCGGCTCAACATCATTCAGTGTTCTTTTATACACATTCTTGCATATCTAACAGAAGAATAGATAAAACTGGAACAGAATGTAGGCGGATAATACCTCAGAGTCCTGCCACATCTTCAGTAGTACAGCAGAGCAAAGATTTACTCACGATCTAAAATGTCAAGTCGTCTTTGTTTGTTCTCGACAACAATAAAGATGTTAATATTGGCTTTCTGATTCAAACAAGCGAACAAGATGAGAGAGAAAACGTAATCGTTCCAGACAAACGATTACCTCTGCATGCGTAGAAGTGCTGTGCGCAACAAAGCAATAAAACATTTCCCTAAATGCCTGGCATTTACAATACCTACAGTGAATTGGGCTTTTTGTAAACATAAATGAGGTAAATGTCCTTGGGCTTTTCAGTTGATCCAACAGTTCTTTTAACTTCAGGAAGCCTTTTTGCTGCACCTCTCACATCAAATTAAAGCTAAGCACTGTCTCAAGGCAGAAAAACAACACTTTGGTTTTGTTTTCTTGCTGTGTTTGCGAAACCTGCCAATTAATCTTTGATGAAACCATTTAATTAGGCTCACCTAAAGCTTCTAGTGTTTTCCACCAGCTCTGCGCTACATGTTTCTTAAGGGGGGTTTTAAATGGGATGGGAAGTTCACGTGCGTATTTACCCTCCATTAACAAAGACTGTGGGTTTCTGAATTGGATATTGTCTTCCACGGTCAATATTAAACGCCCTTACTTCAAAGTTAACTTCAGGAGTATTGGAACCGTTTGAGAAGCACAGTTAGGAATGTTTATTATATATCATGTATTATTCACGATTAACCATTAACTCTGTTATGGTGTTAGAAATACAATGTTTGAACCTTGAATCTGCATTTGTCAGATCAGAACCACAGGGCGAGTTGATTTGTCCCAATGTAAAACTTGGACGGAAGTCTTGCACCATTGGTGTTTGATCAAAGTCAAATCAAATCCGAAAGTCTCGACTGGGAATCTGGGACATAGTCATTTAGATTTGCATTTATGTAGATTTACACTAATTGGTAAGAACATATTCATAAACCGTCTTAGAGTAAAGAAGCTGAAGCTCTCAGTCATGATGTAATTAAGAGCATGTAGCTTTCTTTCATATAAACGTTTAATTAATCAACTGTTCCTTGTTAACTTAAAAGGAAATTATAATACTAATAAAAACTTTGATGAAATGTAGAGTGACAAGTAATATTTAGGTCAGCAAATGAGAACAGAGCGTCCCACTTTGCAGTTCCAAATGGGACTGGGGTGATTTGCATGTATGCAAATGAGGCATGTATTAATTGCATAACTTTACTGTAAAAGTGCAGTACTTGCTTGGCTGTTCTTGCTTTGAGATTATGGCACTTGTGGAGTATATGTGGAAGTCTCTGACTTAAAGTGATAAAACTGTTTTATGTTTGACCTTGTAGAACATGCTCAATTTAAAATGACAGCTTTAAAAGCACTATTATGCCATTATTCACTTGCATTGTTACCTTACAGAAAGGTTTTGCTTACAGAACAAAATTGACATGTTTAAGAGTCTCTCTTTAAAGGGCATTACATTGTTACTTTAAAGAACAACTTTACAAAAACTTACTGTCAGTGTTGGGAAGTAACTATTTGCATGTAATTACAAAATAAATGTAACTGTAATCAGTTACAAAAAATTACAGTTACTTATGAAATTGTAATTGATTACAAAGTTGGTTACATCTGAATATTTTCTACAAAAAGCTAGAATATGTTGAATAATATAAATGCTTTGCCTGTTTTTCATGTGCACAATGTGTCCTACCATTTAAAGGCAGTTTAGTAAGCCATTCTGATCAATCCACATTGCTGCTGAAAGCTTTAGCATTTAGGCTATGGCCAGTCTGAGATTTACCACCATGGGAAGTGATAAAAATGCACCCCAGTGCTGGACATTTTTTCGAAATCGTTTCATGAAGAAATCCGAAAAGGGTGCAAATATAACAGTTCAGTGCAAAATATGTTTGGCAACTATTAAAATGCTATGGACTTCGAAGGTTTTAATGTCAAACCCGAGGAAGCATCTCTTTGTGGACGGAATCTCTCTCATTTGTCCCGTTTTGATTTGCAAAACCGAACTATTTAACTACACAAGGACTGGTCATTGAATCTTAGGGTCTTATTTTAACAATCTGAGTGCTTTGTCTGAAGCGCATGGTGCAGGTGCACTTAGGCCGTGTTCGGATCCACTTTTATTAGTTTAACGACAGAAAAAACGGTTGGCGCACCAGGCGCATGGTCCAAAAGGGTTGTGCCTATTTTCTGAATGATTTGTGGGTGTGTTTTGGGCGTAACATGCAATAATTAATTTAGAGTCTCATCTCCTATTCCCTTTAAAAGCCAGTTGCGCTTTCACCATGGCGGATTCGCTATTTACATGGAGGGCGGAAAGATTGAACGCTTCTCCAGAGAGAACAGCTTCTCCATTTTTAATATTTAAAAACGTTTGTGTACTGCTAATATTTTAAATCCCTGTGTGTGTAATAAGCAGATTGTACGTGCATTGTGCATCCGGCCAAAAAAACTGTTGACTTTAGACCAGGTTTTTGTTAGTCAATGGCACAGTCTATTTCAGTTGCCTCAAAATAGCAACACGCCAACAATGCGCCTGAACACACCTCGCTTTTAGATCAGCACGCCCATGCGAGAACAGTTAGCGTGCGAGTGCATTTGCTATTTAAACAACGTGCCGCTGGACGTGAAAATGATAACTGTGTCGGGCTGAAACTAGCAAAAAAACTTGCGCCTGGCGTCACATTGCTCCGGGTGTATGATAGAGCCCTTAACAATATTTTAGGTGCAATAGAACAATAGAAAAAAATAAGCAAACAATACCATGCATGACAGCTACACTATGAGAGTCTGTTTGGGTTGCCACTGAGTATGAAAATAGAATATGTTCTTGTTTCTGTTAGTGAGAAATCAATATTAGATTTTATATGGTATAATGGTATAATGCACACACTGACTGGTAAATAGAATACTATATCAGTAAGAAGAAAAACATGTTTTCTACTACATTATAATGATTTAGAATTGTGTATTTTTAAATAAAACTTTAAATATAACTATCTCTGATTTTTAGAGGTTAACCCTGCTTGGTCTTTTTGTTTGAAAATGATAAACAGGTGAAAAGATTAATTAGAAATTTAGAAAAGTAATCAAGCATACTACGTTAGTCCAGGCAGGTCATAGTCAAGCTCTGCTATCAGCAAAATTCCAACCCCACCCATATCAGCTGATCCGATTCCTATGCACTCAAATGGCAACTCTCAACAGGGCACCTTACTTAAGCGCCTTACTCAAGTTCAGTCTGCCTGCTTGGCTGCTTCCACTGCACGTTGATATGCAACCCACCTCCACCCCAGCTCCTCCTTAAATTGGTTTTAACTAAGTTATAAGTAGAGGTGGGCATAGATTAATCTAGATTAATCTCATCCAAAATAAAAGTTTGTGTTTACATAATATATGTGTGTGTTCTGTGTATAATTAATTTGTATAAATGAATAGACACACATGCATGTATATATTTAAGACATATTTGCATGTACATACTGTATATATATTTATATAATTTATCTTATATATAAACATAATTATTTTATATATAAATATAACATATTTTTAAGTCATTCTGTTGTCATTGATGCATGCTCAGTTCTCAATGGAAGTTTAAAAAATGGGAGGTTGTCCCCAGAAGCTGCTGTCGTTCCCAGTCTTGGCTTTCTATGGAGCTCATGAAAAGGATGGGGACTTTAGAACCATATCACCAAATGTAAATTTAGCAAAATATGCTAATAAAAAGTTTACTAAAGGGTTGTCTATGGTTATTTTTGACTTAAGTGGACCTGATTGAACTTTAATAAACTATTTGAAATAGTTTCACTATATTTCATTTTAAATTGGGTAACTTGGAATCTCTAACCTATTACCATCTCCCAACACTGCTTAATGTTCTTACAAAACATGTAAAATTGATTTATTTATAAAATTATTTTCTGATTAATCTCTTTGATTACTAAACCTTTAAAACACTGGATGGAACACACTCCTTATGCTCCTTTTATGAGTGATAATACTAGTAGTAAACAACATGATGTATATCAAGTATAATATTATTTAATATATAATAATATATAAAAAATTATAATGTGCAACAAACAATAATGGTTATTTAGGTTTTCAGGTTTTTCAGAAGATATTTTCTCTGCATAAACTTTGGGGTCAAGTGTTGTTTGGACCCAATTTCATTTTGAAATATATTCTTTTGTGTTCCACAGAAGGAATTTGAATGATTTTAAATGACATGATGGTGAGTAAATGATTACAGAAGTTGTTTGGGGTGAACTATCCCTTTAAGGGTGCAGTTGTATCGGTTTTGTGTTTTGTTCTTTAGTTGAGATGTCATAAGGCTGATCTTTTTGTTTCAAAGATGCAAGTGATGCAGATTATGACATTTAACAAAGAGTTTGGAGTCTGAATTATTAATATTGTGGATCATTATTAGATTATTTGAGAAATTGTACTTTGCACATGTCTTTTCTAAATGTTCATAAACTCTTTGAAACGTAATAATGGATTGGGTTTTCCAACCACTGACATTTTAAATTACCTCTTCTTGTGTTTCCTGCCACATAATGGTTTGCAGTTTGTCATTTTCTCTCTTTTTTCACACAGACCCTGAGTGATGCTGAAACCCACCAGACTAGGGCTGTTTCATGCAAGGTTTAAATAGAAGATGTTGGGGAGAGTCTTCATCCAGTGTGTTACGTCTCATAGAGCGACATAGACACGGTTTTGTAGATTTCAGCTAAAAATGTATCGCTCATTAATTAAACGCATCAGGCATATTTCCATGGCTCCTGCTGATATGGAAATGTCTAAAATGTGTTTTTAATAGAGGCCTCTCATACACACATCCTCTGTGAGGCATTTGAATCTACCAGACAAATATATTTGTGAAGTGTTGTTTGCCAGTTCTCAAGTAATCACAGCAAATCATATGGCAGCCTCCATATTTCCTTTGACAGAAGAGTGCGGCCTAATTAAACATGCAGAACTGGAGAAGAACACATGTTAATTTAATGTAACAAAAATGTTGATTTTTATGCAGGCCTTTTTTAAATATTAATAGGCTAGGCTTGAATTTCACGATGCATCAAAGCATTTCATGGTATGCTAATGTGATGAATGCTGCCTCTTTCTCTAACGAGCTGGACAGAACATTGGTCCAGACCAGACCTACAGGCTTGAACCCGCTCGCTCACACCCGCAAACTGCTTAATTACAGGCTCATAGTTCAGAAAAGACCTTGTGATTTTAAGATTTTGTCAAAGGGACCGCAAAAAAAGCGACTTTTTTCATTTGTTCAGAGCTAATTAGTTAGTTAAGACCTGAACACTATTAGGGAGAAAAAAAATAAATCATGTCCTTGTTAAAACATATAAGTATGTGAGTGACTATTTTGCACAGTCAAGGCCAAACTACATCAGAAGCAATAACCAAAGATTAAATAAAACAAACTTACAATTTATTCATGAATAGAATTTGGTTTTAAAAGAACTTTTATTACAGCTCTCTAAAACGTTGTGCTCTTTTACACATTGATTAGCAAATTTGCAGATGGGAGAAGCTCATTAGTCAGAATTTCTCTTTTAATCGAGACTGACTGGTACTATATTCCTCTACTGACAATGTGACTAGAAGCCACTTGCGTTAATTGCGGTATTTAAAATAAATAAATAAATTTGTTAGGTTTAAGATTGTTGTTGAAGCTCAAACCAACCTAACCGTTAGCTTAAAATTAAAAGATTTCAAAAACACGGGTTGATTATTTCAAGAACACGTCCTACTCGACAATCACTGCATGCATTAACAACCAGAGGTGTAATTCCTCGAGTAATCAAAGGGTGGCGCATTAGCCCCGTACAATACATCGATGAGCGGCGTCTACCTGACACTGTACCTGCCTTCTGCAGGCTACACGAGCTCTGGTTATTATTCAGCGCAACTGTACGTAAAAAAGTAAGACGTTTTTTAATGCATAAATAGTGGCTAACCATCAAAATAGCCTACATCTTAAAATTGGATGATAAAATAATTACTTCTTGGCATAAACTCAATTTCTGTGGTACTCTCTAAGAAAACCTTTTGACAGTGAATACCCATATGACGCCTACAAATGCCGTCTAGTCAGGCAACTCATTATGTTTTGGGACACAGCCTATGTTTACCTTCAGAGAAACACTTGTCTGAAGACTGTTGGCTGCATTTTTTATTTTATTTTATTAAGTGTTTTGCGCGGTGGCAGTTTGAATGTGCCTGTTTACATTTTTTTCACCGCGTGTGAGAACATCGACATATTTTACATCTCTGAACCAGTCAGAAAATATGTCTGCACCTTTTCGCTATATTAAGCAGAAATTTCGAACAGCCAAACGAATTTCAAATTAAACGATTGTCACTGTTTGAAAATGAGACGTTTAGAGAAACTTTTGACTCAGACATTGTAATAGGCTACATTATTTGGGAAACACTTCGGTGTCAGCTGGAATAGCCTAAAAGAGAAAAGTTTCAGTGCAATGGCTTTATTGCCTCGAAGGCAAGGCTTTGTTTGAATAATTAATCTCATCTTTGGTGTAGATAGAATCTGGGGATGAATATGCGACGCGTGGATAGGATTTTTCTCAGGAAAAAAGGGAATGTGAAAATGAAAGACAGACAAGAGCCAGAACAGATGTGATGAGATGTTGTGAAAGGATATCTATTCTGGCATAGCGACTAGATCCTTAATCCTCTCTCTCTCTCTCTCTCTCTCTCTCTCTCTCTCTCTCTCTCTCTCTCTCTCCCCCCTTCTCTTTAGCCCTGTGTGACTCTTCAGTTAACAAACAGCATTTTCTTCTGCATCTGCCCTTATCATTGTAAGTACAACATTGTATTATGTATGTATTGTTTTCTTTCGTGATGCATTTCTGACATTTTCACAGCAAAATAAATGGCTACATTTAAAATGATGCCCGTAATTTTACTTAGCCTAAAACAGATGCGATTTTTAGTTTTATTCTTTGCTACTAACTTTAGTTTTTGCTGCCTGTCTTTGTAACTGCTGAACAGGACTGTAGCTATATTTATAATTTCCGTTCTCTGCATAAGTCTGTCAGTGTTGTAGTTTTTTTATTTATTTTTATCTTCATTCTGAGTATCCAGCATTCCTAAAGTGCGCATTGCATTCAAATAGCTATACACAAACTCATCTGACCTGATCTTTGTCCGTTTAAGAGCGAGCAATTTCTTCACAACTTGTGAGGAATGTCTCCGTAGTTCGTTCATTCACTTTATCGACAACTTCTTAAATATTTCTATAATATGAATCAAACCGTTTCACAGCTTTTGAACATATGATACAGTGTTAAGTCAAATATAGGCTATAATTAAAACAATAATTTAGTAGCCTATAGCCTACGCGAAAATCATGGTTTTAAAACATTTCTGAATAATTCAAAATCGTTTACCTTAATTTGAATAACCATCATACTTGTCTCCGTGAAATTAAGTTGGAATACAATTTTGTGTAGAAGAAAATCAGTTTTTGGATTTTTGCAATGATGAGACAATGTAATTAATTTTCCATATTTCTAGGGAGAAGGAGTGAGTTTAAATTCTGATCACAATGCATCATATCTGTAATTTATCAATATATGTCGATCAAATAATTTACTATAATAACTCTATGATGCTGTTCCAACAGACATGATTCTTCTACATTCGGGTTTGTAGAATGACCTGAGATGGCCTTTGGTTGTTGGCACAAGACTTACTTCAATAATCGTTCGAGGTGTAAAACATTGTTTTACAATCTTTTGAGAAGAAGGCGCGTTGGATAAATGGACACAGTAAGCATTATTATAACGGAACTAACCATTTTTCAATTTTATAACATGACATAAACGTCTGTATGAGAGACATATTATGCTGTTCCCTCTGCAGTGAGGATTGGTTTATCTTAATAGGTAACTTCAAATTCCATCAAAATTCTCGTAATTTCTCATGAGCAGATGAACTGGCATAGGCAGCACAGACTCCAACTTTACATGAAAAAGACAGTTTTTTGCCGTCGCTTTGAACACTTTTCGACATGTTATCCTCAAAAATAGAGTACCGCAGTGGAAAAATCACTTTTTTTACCTTTATATCTCCATGTTTAAATCCCCAGCTCGACCATAGCCTACTATATGACAAAATGTGCATATTAGACTATAGAGATATAGCCTACAGTTTTTTCCCCTGATCAGCACTATGGTTGTTGCAAATGAGTGTTCATTTATTACTTCTTTTTTTAAAACAAATAGCTACATAAATTTAACAGATGACGCGACGCCTGAATATTTAGCTACAAATGTTTTAACGCGAAATTTTATACAGCAATATAAAAAATAAATTTTAACATGGATACATTGTATAGGCTATATTCATAATGTGGCTCCTTATATTTGAAAATGTATCACCTGAGTTATTTCCCTCCTCACAAGCTACACTATTCTACCCCACCCCGTGAAGACCCAAGACCCTCTCTCTCTCTCTCTCTCTCTCTCTCTCTCTCTCTCTCTCTCTCTCTCTCTCTCTCTCTCTCTCTCATGTGTTGTCTGGGAGGGGGAGCCCTGCCTCTTTCCTCAGATCAATGCCCTGGCCACTCACTTTCTGATGTTGCACGACGGGAAATGCTTTGAATACTTGCGACATGGCCGCTTGCATTGATTGCCAAGATTGACAGCCGTAACCATCGTCTTCTGTCTCTTCTGTTTTAGAGTAGAGGGGAAAACGCGATAAATATACTTACAACTGCTCTCAGCGGTTTTGACAGTTAAACTTCATAGAGCCAAAGCGGGATTCCCTCTACGGTCAGTGGAAGCGACACACTTCAGTTTTTCTTCTTTCTTTTTTACTACACTCCAGTGTTCATTCTTGTTAACCTGTTTCAAAACCAATAACGGGATACGGCGAAGACGAGCGCTTGTTTTGGTACCCTGCGCATATCAAGGTAAACTTTTATCATTGGTAACCTGTCGTCCGTGATTTCGTGTCTTTTCGTCATGTTGTGTTTGTCGTCATTTGGCGTCGTAACACCGCAGCTACAGTATTGATGTGTTTAGGTTTTCTTTACGGAAGCTTTACATTAAGTGTCCAAACTATTTGAAAGGGTTTGCTTTATCTGTTCATTTTCAACGAAGAGTGACGCGTGATAGCCTACTCCGTAGACCGATATGACGAGGAGCGATTAAGAGCTTCTTTCTTAACAAAAAACTGCAAAAATCTTGACGAATAACAGAAAAAAGTTTAACAGGCATTATACACGCGGTTCTTGTATGTAGTCAAAGCAGTTATAATGTTTTGTTTGTACTTCTTTGTCCGCTGTTGAACTATTGTAGTGCAGCCTGCTCACGAACGCACGCGCCGACAGGAAACAATGATGCTCAGGTTTGATTTCTAACAATGTATGTTTGATACTTACTCCAGGTGCAGTGCTATTTAATTAGTTATATTTCTGAGAAATACATAAAATGTAGTTGTCATCCGGACCGCGGATAAGTTCCCCTCACAGGAGGTAATTTCACTTTTGTCCACAGAGCGGTACTATTTATTGACAATAACGGGGAAAGCGCTGCAAGGTAGGCTACAGTAGGCTACTGGCAAGTATCCGATTCGACGTCGTTTTAACTTTCTCTCTATTAAAAACTGAATATGCTTTGTGTTTTTAAGATCAGACACCCTTCAGCAGGTAGTTTAAAGAAAGAAAGAAAAAACATGTTTAAAGGCAAAATCTAAGGGAGCATGGGAATTGTCTCTCAACTTTCGCTTGAGGTCAGGCATATTGACCTTTGAAGAATGCATAAGCCATAAATTAAAATGAAGTCCTCATCCAAAGCAGATCTATTTAGAGACAATAAGCAACTTGGACAAGCAGACTCTTTTTAATCTCCCAGCTTGAAAAAAAAGGTGCTCTGAAACACACTGCATTCAGACTGAAAGTAAGTGAACTCCGGGAATTGTTACTTTCTTATTTATTTCTATCAGAATGTGTGATAGTATTTAATCAGTGAGCGATACGGCGCTTATTAAAAAAAATCCCTC
Organism: Gobiocypris rarus; assembly: GCA_023029165.1. Taxonomy (NCBI): domain Eukaryota; kingdom Metazoa; phylum Chordata; class Actinopteri; order Cypriniformes; family Gobionidae; genus Gobiocypris; species Gobiocypris rarus. Next base: position 39,557,312 of record CM040912.1, on the reverse strand, counting down.
TTGTTAACGTAGCCTATTTATCGTTTTTATTTTAACATCAATCAGATAAGTAGGCTATAGAAAAACTTTAAACAAAATCAAATAGGCTTAGTTGTTTAAAATGACATTCACAGGGAAAATAATGTTAACAATTATTTGTCCGTTCAATGCGATTTACACTTTGCATTAGTTTTATTATTATTATTAATATTATTATTATTCTGCATCTTAAGTTTTGTGCTATACATGATGCTTTTGAGATTTCCAGAAACAGAGCGGCGAGAAAGGACAAATGGAGCGCAATGTGTGTGAACTCAGTCTGTGGGACACAGATAGCCCATCATCTCATGGGTGTTTCCCAAAAGTAGACCCTCATAGACACAGATAAGCCCTTTTCGACTGCTGCACAAGATGCGATAATATTTTAATAAGGGACATAACACAACACGCTGACGTATGACGGAATGTAAAGGTCTTTAAAAACTCGTGAAGCCCCTCAGACACGTCAAACGGGACATTTCATATATTACAAAAATTAAAACGCATAAATGACGGATTTTTTAAACACTTTTACGGCGCTAGAAAGCGAAACACTCTCCTCCTTTTTCTTTTCTTTTCTAAACCTCAGAGCAGAAACACAAAAGCTTTGTTGTTCTCGCGCAGGGACGCAACCTGACACCTTAATTAAACACAGCTTAACTTTGCTAGTTTTTCTCTCCTGAAATTGTGTCCAGTCTGTAAGAATAACCGGGTGTCTAATAATACATTCTTGTCTTAAGTGAGAGGGGGCTGTTTGAAAAACAATCCCCTTGGCTTGTCCCTCTGTTGGGGTGAAGTTGAGCCCGTAATGGCATTTTGTTTTGAGCAGTTGCTGTTAGCTGTTCCCTCATAAGGTAAGATGGCACTGGAGCCCAATGGAACATTTATAATTAGACTGCCAGTTCAGCACATTGTCCTGATTGCTATACAGGGATATGCTGCACTCAATAGAGATAGATTTATTCACTGCTTTTGAGAAAGGGTCTCTGTTGCACATCCCTTACATGTATTTACTTATTCTAGAGGCGTGCATTTAAAAGGCAGTCCATGGTCATCTTTATTAATTCATCGAAATCAATTAAATGTGTTATTTACCTATTCAAAATTAAATGTATGAACTTATTAAAATCCCCTTTAAACACTTAACAAATGTACGCATCCGTGTTATTTGTTTTAACTTCACGGCTGGTTGTTTCAAGTTTTTATTCAAGCTCATTTTTCATGCATATGCTGGATTTTCCAGATGCTTTCTTTATGGACGGAAATTAAGTATGAATAACGCTTCATGCACAGTTTCAAAACGATATCACAGACAAATTCACTTTCATTTTCGCTGATATGAAAGCGTTTAAAATAATGACGATCTCTGTTGTTGTTGTTTTTTCCCAGGACTTTCTGCCCGTGGATTTGGGGAGGAACTTGTGGTTTTATGCGAGTAGAGAGCATTTCCTAACTGGATCCGGCGAGCAGATACCGACAGAGAGCAGACGAACGCTTATGGTGCCAGTAAGTTCAGAGATTTGGACCGTATTCTATTCTGCGATGCCTCGCTTCTCTTTGAATCTAATGTTCTGACACTTGACAGCTGGAATATGTATTTTAACACGTAGTGTGTGAAGTGGGGATTTAGTTTTTTTTCATACTCTAAACATTCCTACAGTTCATGTGATTTTTTTTTTTTTTTTGAGATTATATGCAGTGATGATAGTTTTGCATTTTTTAATTGAGGCATTACATCGTATCATGAGGCTCTAAATCATTGTTAACACACTTGCAGAGTGTCATTATGATACCTTGCAGTGACTGAGTGATTGTAATTTCATGCCATCAAAATGTATTTAATTTAATCTTTATGTTTTTTTGTGCAAAACATTTTCTCTCACAGATTGTGTTTTGTGGGATCTCCTGAATTTTAAGATGCATAATAGAAGTCAGACCTCTTTATTTGGTACTCAGTATTTCATATATTGATAATTTAGAAATCAGAGAATCACTTTTCTGTGCATGCAGGATATAATAGGTTCAGTTGTTTAGCGATAATTTAGCAAGTTCTCTGTTATAAAGGGGCTTTCCATTACTTCTTTGGAAACATTAATTGCATAGCTGGCATCAGCCGAATGCATTATCAGTCCTAAAATCTGGACAGTAAATGAACTTTGAATAATTCTCTTTCATGTGCCACAGTCTGTTGTTTCTAGAGGTTGTCTGCCATATGTTTTAGTACTTGTGAAATATTGTCAAGATTTCTCTACCAGTAGTTTTGAGTTTTAATCAGTTTTCGGTGGTTTTAAACTGCTTTAGCATTTTATTTAATTCATATTGCCTCTGTTTTATTATTTACATTTTTAACGACCGAATTTGGCCTTGCTTATCATTTCTTATCGTATACATCTTAAGTGGATGTATATCTTGAAGATAAAATAAAGGATGGAGTGAGTGTAACAATTTTAATTTTTTTATTTTTTTACTTATGAACAATCACAATAGCGTTCTTATCATCTAATAATTTACGAAAATCATACTATTGTTTTAACTCTTGTTAATATTTTATTTAATTTTGGTTGTGTTGCGTAACCCAGGATCATATTTTAGCATTTAGTGGAAAAGAGTAAGTTGAGGTTGTGGTAGATGCTCAGGTGTAAGTCTCGTCTGACTCTGTCTTGTATTGGAGGGGTTAGAACAGTGCCAGCAGAATCCTAATGATAAACAACACTGGAGGTAAACAACAGCAGGCCTGGTAAAGGTAAGCAGCACGCCAGCCGTAGGGGAGGAATGCATGAGGAGGAAATGTGGCAGCACATGTTGTGACATCTGTCTTTATAAGTGTTAGCTAATTTGCTGTGGAATATTTCAACAATGATCAAAACCGATGGCAACATGTTTATTAGAAGGCTTTTTTTCTCTTTTGTGGCAGAATCTCTCAAGTTTCTGGAATGTGTTATTGAAGCTTTGCTGCACTTTTAATTATAGTAAGTTTTGGCTACTAATTAGTGAAATAAGGAAGACACTAGAAAGGTGGCGTTTTCTTGTGGATGATATTCAGATCTTGAATGGAGGTACATAAAGCATGAATTTCTTTTTGCAAATGCGTATGTTTATACACATGCTGACATTAGAGTGCATGCAGTGGCTTTTCTCGCAGCCGTCCACTGGATTCCTGCAGAATGATAGATCCATTGTCATCAAGGAAGATGGCACGCTGACAGCTGCTCGAGATCCCCATGGGCTTCCAGGATCTTCTATGATTTAATGATTTACTTAGACAGGAATGCTGACCCTGGACACGCCAAAGTGAAATCAAAGCTGTAACAATCAAATGACAGATAGTAAATAAATAGATCTGTAGTCTTGTGAAGACCTTTAACATTAGGACTTAAGTATTTCTTTCCTCTTGCGCAAGTACAAATTATCCAACCTATACTTATCTGTGGCTTAACAACACGCCCAAATTGCAGTCTTGCTTCTGAAAAAAAGATAGTAAAGCTATAGCTTAGGAGGCCTTGTGAAATGCCACTACAGATGGCCGTGTCTTTCAGCAGCAGTCTACGCTGAAAAGGCTTTTTCCCCCCATATAATGTTTTCTGTTTTTTGCCCTTTTGCAACCTCAGGTCTAGACGTTACAGTCGCACAAGGATAAAACATTGAAGACAGCTTTGATGTCTTGGGCGCTTTTTGTAAATGAAGGGTGCGCTTTTTTGCCCTCCACTGAAAACGCGTGTTCACCTACGGCCTGATGCTGCACAATGAACCGGAGAGATGGAAGCTTTTCACTCCGAAATATTACTAAATGCTTTCTTTTCCACGTCTTCTCACAGCATTTGCCTGATAACATGATGTGCCAGCGTAATAACAGAGCTGCTCTTTGAATGTGTTCTGTCAATACACACTATTGCTCAAATCAAAATGTCTCGAACTTGGTGTTACATGACACATAAATCCAACAATTCTTTGAAATTAGGTGCATGACAAATATGCCTTCTATATTATTGAATATTTTCCTAGCGTCCTCTCTCCTTTTTCTTTTATAAGCACACATGAATATGTAGATTTAATGCTAGGGATCTCTGGGACCATGAGGTTTTTGACACTGGCTTTATTGGTGGTTATAATCAGCATTATCAGGTCTAGGCTCTGGTGTAGCATATTGTTTTTTTCAAATCAGAATAAGATTTCTGTGGTGCAGAGGAAGATTTGGAGTCCATTTCCATTTCAAAGGGGTTTGCTGTGCTTGCTGGCAGTAATTAAAATGCAGTGGTTTGGAGCCTGTATACACACACGCGCTCTGGGGTGGAGGGTTTGCTGGGAGAGAGTGAGCGCGGGGAACCGTGTGCAGGCGGTTGACTCCTGCATGCGTCTCCAAATGCACTTATAATTTTGTACAAATGTTTATGCCAGTCCGTGCGCTTTTGCGGAGAGCTTGTCTCCTGGCCAAAACCATTTCAAGACAAAGTTAGTTTGCTTTTTCCTTAACCTTCTTGTTGTGGCCTCCTCACTCTCGCTCTCACTCACTACAGCTGCTCTCTGACACACAGGCTTTTGGCACATGTTTAACCTTTAATTGGTGCATGAATAAATAATGAAAATAAATCTTTTGATATGAACTCTGTGTTTAGGACTAGACCTTCCCTGTCCGCGATTGTCATTGCATTTTTTACTTCACCTCTTTCATCCTCTATTTCTAAGTATTTATTATAAATATACAATATAAAAGTAATACATATTGCTGAATGGTAGATTTTGTGTTTGATCTTAGGCTTTTTAGACTTTGTGTAACGTTTGTTTTTTTGGGATTCACTACTGCAGATGCTGTACTGTTATATAGGCATCAATAATTTAATTATGATTATGAAAATGCTAATTGTTCATTTTTTTAATTATTATTAAGAGGAACTTTGAGGTCATCATACTTATTTGAGTATAGGAATTATGTGTATTGAGTATCTCAGAATCCACTAGATTTAATAAGCATTACATTTATACATTTGAGTCTCAGTAATTCCCTCTTACATTTATGCCTGAAACTCCACTTAACAACAATTTTAGTGACATTTTATTCTAGTGTTTATCACTTTCAGAATGTGAATTTCATATTACATCATCTTATGGTGAAAGTGTCCCGTGTTAGCCAAATCATTGTCAAACACAGATTAAGGGAATCAGGCCAGTGTTGGGAGCTAGGCACTTTTTTTAGTACGAGATTTGTGATAATCCTGGACTTTCGTGGTAGGGAATAATTGATCATTAACCTAAGATGCTATATTTTCCATTACAAAGGGATCTGTGCAGCCCTCAGCAGAAGACTCCACCCACTCTGAATGCTCTGCTATTAGATCAGATGTGAGTCAGTAAGATCAAACTGGCAGTAGTATCTCGTAGTATACACATGATTAAGCAGGTCAATATGTGACGCTCCAGATTCTTATAAGTATGTCATATGTGATGGATAACAAACCACTAAGTTAGTACATGATGGTCCACAGATTTAGAAGGCCATGTCTGATGTTAGTGTAATATTCCATAGTATAATATTTAAAATGTTTTGATATATATGTATATATATATTTCATATATCTTGTTTGTTAGTTGATGTACTTTCAACAATCAGTTGTTCGTTTTAGCTCAGGATAGAATGCATGATTTAAACCTCACAGCATAGAAAATTATTTTTGTTAAGAGCTGTGTCAAAGAAATATCCACCCCGAAGCTGAGTTCCTCTTAAGACAAAAGGGCCTTTGAATTCCCCGGGACTTTTCTGTTTTGTGAAAGAAAGCCTGTTGCTGTCTTCTTTCTTAAACGGTATTGTAATCACTTATGCTGGCTATTTTTTGTCTGTGTGATAATGCTGAGGCTTGTAGCTAATTGCAGCCATGTTTTTTGATAGGCCATCTGAAAGTCTGGACATTTTTATGGAAAAATTAGGAGATTTCACATCAAAATCACATCACCCACAGTTTCTGTGCGTGTATGTGTGGAAACTCGGGATGCAAAATGCCAGAAGCAAATTAAAGTGACAAAGGAGGTTGGTAGGGAGAAGGCAGGAATGCTGTGGCTGTGTGTCTGACAGTAGTTCAACTGAAGTATTTTTGAAACCAGCCCCTTTTGTTTCCTATTCTGCGATTATGTGTACCCGCTTGCAGTTTTAAAGGCTTTTTGTCGTCGGTGTACATGTGCGTCATAAGAAAATGGCTTCAGCAGATCAAACCGCAAGTGTTTTCTCTCTCTTCCTCACACTCACTTATCTCCCTCTCTCTTTTCTTTCTTTCTGAAGAAGTGAAAGGCTCTGCTACCTGACTGTCAGTGTAATAAGATGTAGTGCAGCAGCAAACAGACAGATTGAGAGAAAGCACTTGACTATCGTTATGGATGTGTCCATGAACAGCTTTTGATGATGGGTCAAGTGGTGACAGCAGCTGATGTGATGAGAGAGTGTGTGTGCTAGCGTGATCTGCCATTCTAGCCTTCACAGTTTAGAGAGCGGCTTGTCTAAATGGTCTCTACGTGAAGAGACGTAGCAGTTAATGATGTTGGTCTTAATTCAGAGCTGCGGCTGTGAAGCTGAGTCTCTCTGTTCAGAACTGTATGGACTGAAGAAGGTTCCAGAAGATCCCGCAGGGATTATTCATCATTCCTGGGCTCGCAGCACTACTGGCTTTAAGACAGTGGATATGAAAACTCTAAAGGTGTGGCCACATTTACCATTGTTTGGTGATTTTACATGCGCAAAATCTAGTCCACATGAAATCCAATCCACATGATCAGGAATTTCGCTTGAGGTTGAAAGATTTCCTACATAGATTTTGAGTTTAAGTTCACGTCATTTCTTGGCTTGATAGTGACTTCTGTGGGAGCAGTTCTTCATGCATCGCTACACTATTGTCAATAGACAATGGACCTTTTTTGGCCTGTGAAAGTTAATGAACATTCGTTAATGTGACTAAACCTTAATGGCAAAATCAAAGTAGTACAAATTCAGTCTCACTATAGATTTCACACTCAATTTACATATACAGGTCCTTCTAAAAAAATTAGCATATTGTGATAAAAGTTCATTATTTTCCATAATGTAATGATAAAAAATAAACTTTCATCTATTTTAGATTCATTGCACACCAACTGAAATATTTCAGGTCTTTTATTGTTTTAATACTGATGATTTTGGCATACAGCTCATGAAAACCCAAAATTCCTATCTAAAAAAATTAGCATATTTCATCCGACCAATAAAAGAAAAGTGTTTTTAATACAAAAAAAGTCAACCTTCAAATAATTATGTTCAGTTATGCACTCAATACTTGGTTGGGAATCCTTTTGCAGAAATGACTGCTTCAATGCGGCGTGGCATGGAGGCAATCAGCCTGTGGCACTGCTGAGGTGTTATGGAGGCCCAGGATGCTTCGATAGCGGCCTTAAGCTCATCCAGAGTGTTGGGTCTTGCGTCTCTCAACTTTCTCTTCACAATATCTCACAGATTCTCTATGGGGTTCAGGTCAGGAGAGTTGGCAGGCCAATTGAGCACAGTAATACCATGGTCAGTAAACCATTTACCAGTGGTTTTGGCACTGTGAGCAGGTGCCAGGTTGTGCTGAAAAACTAAATCTTCATCTCCATAAAGCTTTTCAGCAAATGGAAGCATGAAGGGCTCCAAAATCTCCTGATAGCTAGCTGCATTGACCCTGCCCTTGATAAAACACAGTGGACCAACACCAGCAGCTGACATGGCACCCCAGACCATCACTGACTGTGGGTACTTGACACTGGACTTCAGGCATTTTGGCTTTTCCTTCTCCCCAGTCTTCCTCCAGACTCTGGCACCTTGATTTCCGAATGACATGCAAAATCTGAGCGACAGTCCAGTGCTGCATCTCTGTAGCCCAGGTCAGGCGCTTCTGCCACTGTTTCTGGTTCAAAAGTGGCTTGACCTGGGGAATGCGGCACCTGTAGCCCATTTCCTGCACACGCCTGTGCACGGTGGCTCTGGCTGTTTCTACTCCAGACTCAGTCCACTGCTTCCGCAGGTCCCCCAAGGTCTGGAATCGGTCCTTCTCCACAATCTTCCTCAGGGTCCGATCACCTCGTTGTGCAGCGTTTTTGCCACACTTTTCCTTCCCACAGACTTCCCACTGAGGTGCCTTGATACAGCACTCTGGGAACAGCCTATTCGTTCAGAAATGTCTTTCTGTGTCTTACCCTCTCGCTTGAGGGTGTCAATGATGGCCTTCTGGACAGCAGTCAGGTCGGCAGTCTTACCCATGATTGCGGTTTTGAGTAATGAACCAGGCTGGGAGTTTTTAAAAGCCTCAGGAATCTTTTGCAGGTGTTTAGAGTTAATTAGTTGATTCAGATGATTAGGTTAATAGCTCGTTTAGAGAACCTTTTCATGATATGCTAATTGTTTGAGAATTTTGGGTTTTCATGAGCTGTATGCCAAAATCATCAGTATTAAAACAATAAAAGACCTGAAATATTTCAGTTGGTGTGCAATGAATCTAAAATAGATGAAAGTTTATTTTTTATCATTACATTATGGAAAATAATGAACTTTTATCACAATATGCAATTTTTTTTAGAAGGACTTGTATGCATATGCAAACAAAGACATTTCATCTGCTGCTTTGAGTTTGGTGAATTCTGACTTAAGAATTCACATCAGATCTAAATAGATCTCAGATCTTAATTTCAGGTAATTTCGTATATGTTAAAACATTGTGTAACTGCAGTTTAGCCCTGCAGTGTATTTAAAGTGAAGTCTTTCCTCTTCCGCTCTCTGTCTTTTTGGCTTTGCCAGGATATATTAACCACACCAAAGTGAAAACACCAGGCTGGAAAAAGTGAGTGTTTTCTTGCAGAGGAGTGGAAAACAAATTGAAATTGAATTTAAAAAAAAATTACCCTCTTTTTCATTAGTTTGTCATGTTAAATCTTTGGGCAGGAAGGTCTACGAACATAATTTAAGTCTTAATTTTTATTTTGAGTAGTCGTGATGTCAAAACGGCTGTAATGTGGTGATCTTTTTTTAATAGGATGGCAGAAATCTGTTGAAATAATGGAGAAAATCTTGCGTTTTTTTTCTCCCATGCATTTCTTTAGAGCCTCTTTGACATCAATCAGCATACCCACACTGGCACCCAAACAATCACTCTTAATCACTCAACATACAAACTCCACAAAAAGATAGAGAAGCTGGAATAAGGGAAGATCCTGGCAGCCCCACCAGCCTTTTTCCACCGCCGGGCATGCTGTCCTGCGACGCTCCGTCATGGGCCTGCAGCTGAAAAGAGCTCACTCATAGCACACAGTGTTTCTCTAGCAGGAAAGAAACCGAAACTATGACACAGGGCTAAACTAAACCCCCGAGACCTGCCAGGATGCAAATTAGACATTTTCTCCACAACACTGGAGCCAGGGCTTTTCCATTTGGTACTAGAGCCGGGAGCTTCTCCTGCTGTTACCTTGAAAGCACTTCTCTCCTCCTGGACCATTTTTAGCAGCTTCAACTATTAGAATGTTACTTAAACGTTCTTTAAGCATTGTATTAATACTTCAGAGTGCCACATGTTGGTAATTGGGGAGCGTTGAGGTGCATGTGCACTAAGGGGATGCAAGCTTGAGCGATGATGGCGCATGAACAACTTGCGGTGTGGTGTCAGAGGGGAAGAATGTTTTCTGTCTCTGATTGGAGGTGGTACTTAGATGACAAGAAAGAGAAGTTGTGAAGGGGGAGGGAGTGGTGGAAGAAAGGAGCACAAGATGGCCCTACTCTTCTTCACTGTTGCTAAATTTATTCCATCTGCAGGGTGGAGGAGTTTGGGCTGACTCCAGACCAGAGAGAGGCTTCTAATTAAATCGTCATCATTATCAACTTGTGGTCAACGATCATCCTCGAACGCTCGCTCTTCCAAGATGAACATGGAACCAGAGAGGCTTTTCCTTCAAGCCTTGTGTTGGACTGAATTAGAAAGCGAAAAGCATAGTAGGAAAGTGCTACACAGGCCTGTTTCTCTTTTATTTGTCATTGGCGTACGGCGAAAAAAGGCACTCAGCCACTTCCACTCAGGGTTAAACAATTACTGCACATCAGAGGGAAGTAGAGAAATCTTAGCTTAGTCTTCTAGACTTGATCGCTTTCAGGGAAAACATTAGCTGTAGCGTTAGCATGTTCAAACCTGTAATAATTTCAATTAGAGCCGATGGGCGTGTTTGCCATATTTGGATCAGCACTGTTTGGGAAGTGCTCCCCTTAAGGCCTGACAGCTCTTAATATGGTATTCCAAGCATAGATATGTGAGTGACACTGAAGAGTGCGTTAAAATGCTTTATCAAATCATAATTACAGCCCCAGTGATTAAAGGGGAAGTGACTCTGATTAGAAGAGTTTCTGGGGACGTGGAAACAGGATGAATATTCAAATGGGAAAGGCAAGGAGAAATATTATTTAGAGTTTTGTTTTTTCTTCTCTCTCTCTAGAGTGAGGTATGTGTCTGCCAGACTGCTGTGCAACCACAATGCTATGATATCATCTTTACCACACAGATTTCATCTGGGCCCTTTCAGCTCTAGCTATTGGGCAGAAAATATGCATACAGATATTGGCCCATTAATGTTCAGCTTCTCGCTCTCTCTCTCTTAACCCTCTGATGTATGGCATTGTCTATAGTGGATATTTAGAAGCTATTTTTAATAATTTAAACTGTGTTCCAGACCACTGTGAGTGATTTAGTTTGATTCTTTCCCATAACTCTACACTTTAAAAATGAAACGGCACATGGAAGAACTTTTTGGAGAACCTCTAGGCACCCTAATTACATTACAGGATATTTGAGCCCCCCTCATAAGGTTAGGGTTCTCCAGAAGGTTCCAACTGTCTGAGGAAGCATTTAAATTTTTTTCATTTAAATAGTGTTTTGGCCTGTTAATGTTATGACATTGTGTGTTTTTTTAATTGATGACATCATTAATTCAATATATTTTTATATAGTCATGTTTTTAAATAGTTATTTGGAAGTTAAAAGAACATTTATTGATTCATTAATGTCAATTTATTTTATTAAAAAACAAGCTGTAAAGCACCAAGTAAACATACTCTCATAAATAACTGGACTTCAAACATAACAATAACTTTAGGACCACAACAGCTTGTCACTGGGGCAGTGTCCATAAAGATACATTTTCTTATATATAATGTTGGTTTGTAGCCATATTTAGAACTTTTTATTAATCTAATAACTCTTGCAGATGAAATCTTTACCTGCTCATCGAGAATATATCAAGAGTGCATTTCTTTTTCTATTTTTAAGAATCTTTTCTGTATAGCCACTGTACGATGGGTGCCAATTATAATCGGGGGAAAACCAGAGTGGGATGGACGGCGTTTGACTGTTGTTTTCATATTCTATCAGCCTGGCATGCGGGCTTAATGCAGAGGACTTTCAAAGCAAATTGGACTTGAATCTGTGAGGAATGTGGGGAAAATGTCCTCTCTCTCTTGCTTGCTCTCGCTCTCTCCACTCTGTTGCGCTTGGAGAGCTCGATGAGTATCACACGTTTTTGTGAACTTCAAGGTATGCACTGTTTAAGCAAAGGAGATAAAGGAGCGTATTATTAGCGGCCGTCTTCAGCAGGCAGATTAGGATTGCTTGAGCCTTTTCTCCCCTCACCTTTGTGAGCCTCAAACACTGACTGCCATGTGATAGCCTCTATTTTATGAATAATTTCAGAGAGCGTTCATAAAATGTAGGCTGTGAAATAGACAGCGAGAGCCTTACAATTTTACAATTTCACAACCGACTTCCCTCTTAGAATGACAGTGGCTAACCTGACTATTACCGCTTTTGATTTCAGCAGGGCATGGTTTTGCGCTCTGCGAGCTATACATAAAAAAGCTTAGCGCCGACTCTGAATTTATGGCTAAATGCTGCTTATCTTGCAGCCTTTTCACAGACTTTAGAAAAGAGTCCTATTTTCACCTCACTTCAAAAAATTCCCGCCTGTGTTGTTGTGTACTTGAGCCTCGGCTCTGTTGTGAGCTGCACAAAATAGAAGTAGTGCAGCATTGATATTTTTCTTTCAGCATGCACACACAGATATGGCATGTAAACAACAGTGATGTGCAGATGTTTCAGGTGAAGGCTAATTTTTATTTCTATTCATCTACATTTCTTTGAGTTCTTCTTGTGTATGTTGAGAGAGCGAGAACTAATCAAGTCTACCCTGCACACGACTCTTGAGAAAGCTGGAGCGCAAGGTGCAGGACTCGATTGTGTGTTTAGCTCGTGTCCTGTTGTATTCACATCGCACCCAGTGCTTAAACACCTTCCCACATGCCTCCTCAAATCCCCACATTTATTTATTTACGTTTCAGGTTCCTTCCAAATTTAACCTTCGGCGCTCAGTAGACAGGGAAAATTTACATTGCTACATAATCTAAGATACATTTGAAAATAGTGTGTGGCGAACAGTAGTGGTGGAAGCCTCCTGATATTTTCATTGGAGCGTTGTCAGCTTTTCTAGAGAATAATATGAACCATGTGTCCCATTGGCGAGAGAAAATTAGAGACCTTTCATGTGACCCACCTGTCGCGCTTTCAGCGTTGATAATGTTAACCTCATGTCGCCATCATCGGCTACTAGATCTATAGAGCATGTGTGTGTCGACACCAGGGGAGTTTCTCATCTCGCTAGAGTCCCGAGATTTGACACACATACGCGGAACTCGCAGGGAAAGACTGTTTCTCATAAGAGAATACACATGCTTCGTGGTGGTAGTTTTTCAGTCTTTATTTTCTTCTCAGTTTTCCTTTTTTCCCCTCTGTTTTTGTTAGTTTCTCAACTGTCTGTAGATTTGAGCGTTGGGGTTCCTCATGGTTCCTCAAGGTTCTTCAGGTTTCATGTGGCCTGTGCCATGCTGTAATAGGTTTCTTGGGCATGATTGGAATATAATAACCATTTTACAGTGTTTCTTTTACCCCCTATATGCTGAGAAAATTCAAAACGTTCACGAGCACCACGGGGCATATGGTTGGACCTGTGATGTCAGTTGTTATTGCTGGATGCGTAGGATAGGAAAAGTTGGATTATTTTCCAAAAAACCACTGTGCGAGTAGCATTATGTCACAAAGGCGACATTGTAGCCAGTTGGGTGTGTTGCAGTGTGGGTCCATGTATGTGCGTTTTGTGTGCGTCCCAGCTCGCTTTCTTATTCTATACATTGTCCAACCACCCTCAAGTACATGCTTGACGTGCGTCACACCACTCCTGTGCAGAAATCAATGGAAACACTTCCATACAGTATATCGGCTTCATAATGGATTTTCAAAACCATTTTTAAACCTCATAGTCACCAAATGGAAACATAGTGTGTGTCTTAAAAGGGTATAGTTCACTCAAAAATGTAAATTCCAAAAGCTCTATGACTTTCTTTCTTTCTTTCTTTCTTTCTTTCTTTCTTTCTTTCTTTCTTTCTTTCTTTCTTTCTTTCTTTCTTTCTTTCTTTCTTTCTTTCTTTCTTTCTTTCTTTCTTTCTTTCTTTCTTTCTTTCTTTCTTTCTTTCTTTCTTTTTTTGGTCCGTACAAGGAAAGTAAAAAATATATAAAAAGGAAAGTCAAAAATAGAGTAAAACTCCCCTCCCCCCAAAAAATAAATAAATAAATAAAAAAACAATTCCTCAGGAGAGAAAATGTCACACATGACTTATTGTCCTTAAGATCATACATATAATTGATGACATAATTTTAATTAGCGGTATCCTTTTAACGATAGTTTCAGCTCTATTTAGATTGTGGCCTTCTAACAATATTAAGTTTGGTAGATTATAGCTCTCTGGCTTGTTGCGAGAGGGCATAGAAAGAGCAACAATAATCTCACCCCCCGACTTGCCTGCACTGGTCATGTTGTGACTGTAATTTGGCCAAACCCCCCACAATCGCTGGAACGGAGTGGATTTCTTTAAAGCCGTCCTCCATCAGCGGTGTACTCCAGCCTGATTGCCTTGTGCAGAATGAGAGCATCATGGGAAAGGACGTTCATCTAATAGCTAACTGAAGAACCACGCATCTCTTGTTTTTCACTAATTGAATTCTGCACTAAAATATGCTGGCAGGAGCCCTTACCTTGTTTGACTTATTTATTGCCTGACTGGAGAGGTAATTTGACCTCCTCATTTCAAAGACACTTTTTTTTTCCTGCAGAAAAGGAGTGTTAAACTCAATTACACCACCGATCAGTGACTCAAACACTACATTTGTTTTCTCTGAGGGGGGAAGAAGGGAATCACAGAGAAGAGAGGAGCTCTCTCTCTCGTACAGTCTGAGAAGCTGAAGTATATAGGGGAGAGAGGGAAGTGAGCGACTCCCAGTCATGTCAGTTGAGATTTGTGTACATCGTTTAAATCATTTTCCTCTCTAGAAAATTAAGAACGAAGAAGAAATTCTCAAGCCAATGATTTTTTTTCACTCTTATTAATGGATTCGTTTGCATATGCTGAGTGATTGTGGATTTTGAGGTGATTTTTGAAATATGGTTAACAGTGATTTGTTTAGAAATAAAAATGAAAATGTTTTTTCCAATGGTTAAGAATTACATCTATGCTGACATTCTTCCTTTTTAAAAGAGTTTTAGAGAGAATAGATGCAACATTGAAAAACGTTGTGAATTATTTAATCAACTACATAGCACAAATCCTCCCATTGAACTGTATCATACAAAGCCAAAACAGGAATTTGAGGATGCTCTTGAACTTTAAGAAGTAATTTGTTTCTTCTTTATTTTTGCTCTTACCTTTGCTCTGCCTGAGAAAAACACGGCAGAATGCTTCTGGATTTTCATGAAGCCACTAGTCAAAACCCTAGAGCACAATGTGCTCCTCCCTGCTTGCTGGTAAAAGAATTAAAAGTTAACTTGTGCATGAAGAATGCAAGTACCGATGAGTCGTAACCTCTTTTTTTGTTATTCCATCACTCATATCGAGGCCTGAAATATTTTTCAGATTTTACATACCACAAAACCCATCCTTGGGGAGCCAAGGCCTCTCCTGGCATACTTAACTGAGGTTTCCTCCTTTCTTCTGATGGAGAATACCACACACAACTCCTTTTTCTCCTTCTGTGTTCTTGACCACGTCTCTTCATTTAAATTATCTCTGTTCATTCATAGAGAATGTGAACCATTAAGGTTTCAATTCAATTGCAAATGTAATATTTGAAAAATGGGACTTGGCCGTACACACGCTCTTGCATCTGAACAAGAACAAGACAAATAATTTGCTTGCAACTGCCGGGCTGTATGTAACCTGATCTTTTCTGGATCGATTGATTCCATTCTGGTGTAATTCACCATATGATTGACTTTCAGCACGGCTTACCGTTGGAAAAATATCCCTGTACAGGCTGCGGCCTTAAATAGCGCAGTAATTTGAATACAGATGCTTGCTGCTTAGACCTTGTCACTGGAAATGACTCAGAGTCAGGAGACAATTGCAGGTTGATTATGTTGCCACTGACAGAAGTTGCAGGTTCTTTGTGCATCAGACATATTTGCATTTAAATGCTTATTGTAGGCAGCCGAAGCATATCCACCCTGATTGTCTGCACGACCTCTCTTTTTATATTTGTCTGAAAAACAGAATCAAATGAATTGCAATAAGGGATAATCTGTATGGGAATTATTTTTTTCAAATGGGAGGAGGCACATCAATCAATGTGCCAACATTTGTTGACTTGTTTTCAGGCTTTAGTTATCAGTCACATCAGTCTTTGTTTTTTTTATGAATACGATTTGATCAGCATCTGTGTAATGTATCTTAATATTTGCTGTGGCTGCACAATAATTATCAATTATTTCCCTTAATATTGTCATTTTGATTGATAGAATTTCAAATAAAGTACCTATTTATTTGGGTAAACTGCACATTTTTTGAATCTCATGAATGGTCCGGAATAAAGCTTTTTATCGCACCCAAAATATATCTGAGATTTCTCAATTCATTGTTTATCAGGCATTACCATCTAAGATGCAACAGTAACAACTCGAACTACTGAAAATAAAAGTCTTACACAACAGAAGTAGATATTAATGGAATGTTTTATTAGGTACTTTTCACATATCAGAATATTGTTTATTTATTTTCTTAATTGTCCAGCCTTACAGTAAAACCAGTAATATTTTCTCTGAAATGATTCTTGTGAGTGAAAATTCAAACATTCAGCAATCATTTGTTGTGTTATACCACATACTTGACCTGTGTGTGCATGCCCGTGCCTTTATCCACATATATGTTTCTCATGTCCATTGTGTGCGTATAATACCATAAAAGTGTGTGTGTGTGTGTGCAAGGCAGGTGTGTGTGTATGTGTGCTCCTGCTGCTTCAGGCTCTGGGTTCTTTGTCCTGTAGCACTCAGCATGTCTGCCTCCTCAGGAGAGCCAGGGCTCTCTCTCGTCTGGCCACACAAAGGCACAGCCTTTCTTTGAGGTGTTAAAAACTTCCATTTATGCATTCCCTGGACAAAAAGCTCCCGGACCCATTTTCGAGTCCATTGGCAACACAGGCAGACATTGTGGCCACGCTTCTTCGGCACTCATTTCACAGATTCTAAAACCGGTATGTGGTGAACAGGATTTCAGCAGCTAAAATGCCCCGTGAGAGCACGGGCGATAAGAGAGCGAGAGAGAGAGCGGCCGGCAGCCCCGTAAACTAGAAGATGAGACCAGGAGAATAAACACATTACCTGGGAAATAGAGAGAGAAAGAGAGAGGGAAGTAGGCTTGTTTCCATAACCCAACTCAATAGTAGGGACAGATAAATAGAAGGGGTGGAAAAGTGCTTTGTGTCATGGCTAGGGAATAAACTCCATTGACTGACGCCAAATCGATGATAAAAAAGACAAGGACCTGCTTTCTCGTTTTTGCTGCAATTGCATTCTAGTCATTTACTGAAGTGCGTGTGTTTCACAGAGATCCGGTGAGACTGTATTTTACCAGCTGGGAGTCAAAATTCCTCTCGGGGTGGATTTGAGGCCCGTGGTCGCCGGTCAACCCTTTCTTCCCCTAATACGGACTTTCGTTGTTGTTATTTCACAGCAGAGTAAATCACATGAAATGTATCTCCACTGTCAGACATGAAAGTCTGGCTTGGTCGCGGTGCTGTCTGCAAGTCCAGGGAGAGGAGATGTTTGATTTAAAAACAGCACAACCTCCCCCAACCACGATGGGAGTCGTGAAATACGCTTTATAAACACCCTCGGCTGTAAGCAGGCCTTCTTAAACTAAGCGTGTGCACATTCAAAGAGGAAGATCAATGAAATGGGATGTCTCTTATTTTATTCCAGTCAAAGAAAGTTGGTCTTTTTGGGATCCGCTACTCTTTCTGACATAAATCTCACTTATTTGGTCTTTATTGCTCTTTGGAGACAATTCAGATTAGAATTTTCTCCCTTTGAGTGCTCGAGTTTGACTTTAAATAGAATTGGCCACACAGCACAGGAACTTGAATTGGAATTTCAATTGAAATGAAGATGCAGGTAATGCATTTTGGGAAGTTAATTTAATATTATTAAATTAAAAATATAAAATATTTAAACAAATTTTAAATATGTATTAAGTCTTATACACACATAATTCCCTGGGTGGCATTTCATATCTATGCTCTTTTGCTCTCTCCATAGGAATTGTCACTCTATAAACCTGAAAACTTCAAAGCTTTTTAAATGTTTCCTTAAAATTATTTTTAACTGTCAAATTAAAAATCAATTCAATTCCTTTTAATTTGACAAATTTATTTGAATTCAGTGTTATTCTGCATCCTGTTTTACCTCAATTCAAATTCCATTCAAGTTCAGGAAGTTGAATTAAAATTAAAAAGGCATTATCAATTCAGTAGTGAAAGGCCTACATCCCTTACAACTGTACTGGTATCGTGCTTTACACACGCAGATATGTCAGCTGAGGGTGCGCACTAGTTGATTTTTGTCAGAATGAATATTGGATCTGACAAAAACACCACTTTAACTCTTTTGCTCTTCCGGCCACTGCTGGGTGTGAGTGGCCCATCTTTTGGCTCAGTTCTGCCTTATTTTCACCCACCCCCGCCTCTTCTCCCATCCTCCAGACCCTGTCGGTGGCCCTGCTGTTAGTACAGAGATAACCTGTCCTCCACCAAGTAAGAGACCGTCCTGCTGATGGGGGATATTGCCTCTTTTGTCCCAATAACTACTTCACCTAAATCCCCTCTTAACATGTTCTGGACTGGGGAAATAGGACATTTAAAGTGATTTTATTTTTTGCAGGTTGCTGGATCAGAAGAAAGCTAAGGCAAAGTTGATGCAAATGAAAATGTTCCCTCCTTAGTAGAGTGCAGCATGTCCATGGTCAGAAAGATGAAGGATTTCATCTGTATTTGACCCATCTGAACCACTTTGCCTTCCAGTTCAGCCTCTTAAAGCTCTCTTATCTGTACACATTTACAGCGCATTATGTAAAGCATGCTACTGTATTTCTCCCACTTTTGCAAGTATATTTAAAACAAGCTGCCTATGCATGCCCTGCCAGAGCATGGCTGCTAATGCGAGGTTAGAGACTGATTCCCAATCGTCATATGATGGCCAAAGACACAGCGCTTTTATGTAGAGGATTGATTTAATCAGCTGAACCTGCTGTAGATGAACACATGCTTGGGATTTGAAGGCTCATTGGATTTCTGAAAGGACTTTTCCTTTGATTCTGAATTCTTCTTCTTGAGTGAAATGTAAAGAATGTACAGTTTATGTCTGGCTAAGGAAAAGGCAACATCCCCAGTTTTGTTTTATTCTGGCTATGAGCTTGACAATGATTGAATGTAGGAGAATGGAGGCTTTTTGGAGAATCGGGTACTCAAGCGTGTGTATCCATTGGCTTGTGCTCTTGGAGTCCGTTTGTGGTAGTGTGTTTGTTGGAGAGGCTAGCTGGAGTCACTGTCATGGTCGATAGATTAGCCTCACCAACATGAGCTTTAAGCACCCTACTTAACCCCTATGAAATATTCAGCACATTTAAAAATAAAATCTGTTTTCATTTAAACTGGTCAATTCCTCATCTGATGCAGTGTGGTGTAAAGGTTATTTCACAGGAAACCCTATCATTAATTTTTGGGTGCCCCCTAGTCTGTCCTCATGGGGTTTAATGGGCTTTAGCTTTTCGTCTAGTAATTTGCCAAGACGCTCGGCCACTCGAATAGTTCTTCCTTTCTTCATCTCTCTTTATTTCAGCTCTCATTTGTACAACCACAGCTACTTCATCACTGCAGTCACTGTCAGGAAGAGAGAGAAAACAGACCTCAACATGTTAGAAAGCCGCAGTGGTAATTGCGGACACAATGAATCGGTAATAAAACTGTTGGGTGACTAATAAAAACAGGCTGGTGCTGATTGAAACTCTCTTTAATGAATTCATGATCACCCAAATAGAATGTCCTGTTTAATCCAGCTCTGCTTAACACTACAGTGGCCTGCCACAGTCATTTATTTATCAGGTCAGGGCTTATTGCAGAAGTTTTTTTTTCTTCTTCTTCTTTCTAATATCGTCATCTTATTTTCAATTCAAGGGTTTTTTCCCCCCATCCAAACAAATGATTAGCTTAAAAAAAATCATGAATATAAAATTGCGCCATTCTCTTTTTCGCAAGCTTGTTACTTTCATCATTTTTCTCACTTAGCATCAAATTATAATATTTTTTGGCCCCCTGCAATTAAAACAGCCATGTATTTATTAAAGCACAACAGGAATTAGTCAGATGTTGTATCACTCACAAAGAGAAAAGCGTTTAAAGAATTACCACCGCTCTCAAGTGTGTGTGGCACAAAGAGAACTGGCACTAACTCTGTGAGAGATGCATGTGTGTACGGTGTGAACCGGGAGGCAGTCAGGCCTGTGGCATGGTCTTTTGAGGACGTGAAATAGACTGTCAGCTCAGAGGTGCTATTAAGATGACAACAGCTTTCCATTCACACGAGGGTCAGACCTCCTGCCTCTTTTCTCCCATTGTCACTTTCAGCCTCAAGGTTGCCACATTCAGATCCATTGGAGACCAAAGATCTCTCAGTTTATTCTATTAACCCACCCTCCCACACAGCCATTTACTTAGTCTGTGCGTTTGACTTGGTTCTTCAGCGCTTGTACGGGAGGGCAGATTCGGGTGCGGAGATGGCGCAAATTGCAGGCGGATCAATTAGCTGTGACCTCAAACCCCTGTGTCCTTGTTTAATTGGTGATGCTGAGGCAGGCTAATTGTATAAATCAACTGGTAATGAGATTCCTGCTTGTTGTGAAAAACAGAATAATGTGGTGAAATGAACATCAGTGAGGTTTGTGCAGCACTATTTCTCTCTCTCTCTTTCTTCTGTCACGTGAAAGGGAAATGTAACACTACACATATGGTCGGATAATGTTGAAACTGGGTGTTGTTGTTGGTTTGGGTGCACCGTCTGTTTGTTTATGTTGCCTTGGTTGTGCCGGCATTGCTGGAGGACCTCAGAAGACCTGCTAGAACTAGCAGAGCGTGTAACTAAATAAATCATTAGTGCTCTGCAGAGAGAGGAATTAGAGAAAACAAGTACTTTGTATGAAAGCCATTTATTAGTCGAATCAAACAGTGCAGGGACAGATTAATGAGGTATTAGAGAAGTGGACTCTAAACATTGTCTAGGATTGAGTCCCTCAGGGAGAGAGCTGAGTAACTGGAGGCTCTGCGGCGCAAAGACTGTTTAACTTCATCTGCTGGGACTCTGACCGCATGCCGGCACCCTCACTTCACTTCACTCGTCTGATATCCTCTCTTATGATTTTTTGTTTTTCTGCTTCGATTTTACTCTTTTACCGAAATGAATACTTAGCACTGTTTTTAGCATATATAATAATAAGGACTATATATTAAGCACAAATTCAGCATATTAGAATGATTTCTGGAGGATAATGTGACATTGGAGTAATGGCTGCTGAAAAACAATATTCTAATAAAAAAAGTATTATAAAATGTAATTCTATTTCACAATATTGCTTTATTTTCTATCAAATATAATCAGCCTCAGTGAGCATAAGAGATTTCTTTTCAAAAACATTTTAATCTTACAGAACCCAAACTTTTCAACGATGGTGTATATGTATTCAGTTCCTGAATTTGAGTTTGAATTGCCATAGTAAACAAGGTACATAATTGCACTTCAGATTTGAATGCAAGAGTAAAATAGTTTAGAACTATAGAAAATGTTATGTAATTTATATTTGTAATCATATTTTAAAGTTTTGAGAATTAGGGTGGAAGAACATTCAATTAGCCAGAATATATCACCTCTAATTGGTTTGAATTTCAATTCAGTAAATTCCTCTTCTATCATTCCTGTACAAATTCCAGTTGTGGGGTGTGGCCAATTCAGAATTTTGCCTAACTCTGATATATACATTTAAAGCAAGCTGTGCTTAAACACATTTTTTTCTTCTTCCCTGTTGTAGGTAATTTTCATGAATTCAAAATCAACTCACCAGTGATCTTTGGGAGCTGGGGATAAAGTCTTTCTGTTTATGTAAGTACAAACAGTATATTTTTGGTTATCTTGTCCAACATTACTTGTGTTGTATCAATGTTCCATTAACACCTGTTTTCCCCTATGGTTGCTGCTGTCTTATCCCTTTACGTCTGTCTGATTTGATTTTAAACTCATGAAACCACTGTACATGCTTCATCAACACAGGAAATGGTGGCCTTACACAAATGATTACAATGATGAGTGTGTTGTTCTGTTCTGTGTCACTTTCCTAGAACTTAGTTTGCTTGAAAAACAGCACAAGTGACTTATATAAAAGGCTACATATTAACAATTATATGTAGATTATATGTAGATTATTTTTACTTTAAAAGGTATAAATTAGTAATTTGAAAACTGGTTTGCTTGTTAGCACCTACCTCCACTTTCTGCTCAAACACACACTTCCATCGGTGCATATAGAGTGAATCTATTCTCTATGCTAATACCAACTATGTTATTGGTTCTTTCAGGCTGCCAGTCGCCCTCAATAAGAGCATTCACAGCTATGAAGAAAGAGCCCCTTTTAAAGAAACACAGACAAGGTCTTAGTAAACAGTCAATATACGGCTGCAGTTTTCTGCCACAATATGTCTTAAATGGGAGTTTTCTCTTTCCAGCATAGTAATAAAGATCATATCTGGCAAAGTGTTGCTCTTGGTAATGTTGAGCAAACAAGCTTCCTGAAAGTTAAGTTCATATTAATCTTTTTTCAAATGTCACTTCGATATGAGGTGCAGGACAGAGTTATATTAGTGTGCAGAAAGCCCCACTGTTGGCCCTGCATAATTAGGCCACTGAGAATGGCATATTCCAGCTCAAAGTTCAAGGCCGCACGCTAATGCAGAAGCTTTATCCCCGTGATGTCAATTCAAACAGCGTCTTCGGCTCAGATCAATATGCTCTATTACACCGGGGCATGCGCTTTTTATTTAAGCTGTGGTTGTAGTGCGTGTCGATGGCGTGTTAAGTCCACGCCGAATGGCTGTCAGAGGAAAGAGAGGTAGATCAGTGAATGGAGAAATAAGAAAGGGGCCGAAAGTGATTACAGGTTTTGTCTGCCCGAGTCTGAATATTTCCGTCAGCCTGAAGTGGAGAAAGACCATGCGTTATGATATTATTGGAAAATTGTGCTTCGAGTAAATATGATACCGCTCGTGATTTGTAGATTGACCTCTGCTTGGTGGGCGTGTTATTGTCTTTGAGCAAGAGTAGGTGTTTGAGATGTTTAAAACATCGGTTTTTGTAACAGCAGAATTTTCGCAGTGGTTTCTGGAGTGCCACGGGTGGTAGTCTTACCATTCGGGATGAGGTTACATGTTCTGTGTCCCTGCTACAGAACAGCTACGGCCTGTCCCGTTCTAGGCCCTGTGAACACAGATATTAACATTGATATGTCACAGGGTCAGGTCTCTCTCTATTTAGGGAATGAAACGCTGATTGTTAAGGTGAATGAAGGTGAAAGGACCACTTGAGTTAGAACAGTAAACATCAGGCCTATGCTCTGGCCCCGCTCCAACACGGAGGGTAACAGTGTAAGCCTTGTACTGTACATCAGGTTGGCATTTTGTCAGCATTTAAACCAGTACGAGTGTGTGTACGTGGGTGGGTGAGAGAGAAGCGAGCAGAGGCAGCATTACATTTTTTTCTGTATTGAAAACTTTTTTGGGGGGTAATAATAGACATTTGAAGTACAGCCATTTAGATTAGATTAGATTAGATTCAAGTTTATTGTCATTACACATGTACAAGTACAATGCAACAAAATGAGTTTGGAGCAAGCCTCCGAGCCGCAGCTATTTAAGCGCATTTAAGGTTAAACCAGATATCTGAAAGAATTGTTTTGATTTCAAGACATATGTCTTGAAAATGCATTTAAATTAAATTGAAATAAAGGCATTCGGAAAGATACAGAATTTTAAAGCTGTCACTATGTGTTAAAAAAAAAAGAATGTATACAGTGTCTTTTTTCTTTTCAGTTTTTACACTGTTTAAATATGAGGAAGAGGAGATATATACCTTCTCCATCTTTCTTCCCTAATGCTCTGATTCTTACCAGACCTATGAGACCTAACACACCTATTAATCTAAATTCCTTTGCAACTTTAATCTGCATGTTTAATTAATCACAAAATGAGGCAGTAAGTAATTTGGGTGAACGCGTGGCTTGCATGCGCCCAGCGTTTAATCACTCCTGCGCGAAGCCCTTTGGAAACACCTGAGGAAGAGGCGACAGCATCTGTTTGAACAGGCAGAATGCACTCTTTGTCAGTGTGTGCCATTCATCTAATAAAGCTGCCGGAGCCTTCCTTCATTTTGCATTTAGCGTGTCTCGCTGTTGATGTCTCTGTGGGGCCAGTGTCTCCAGGAATGATTTTCTGTAAAAAAATGTAATAAACAGTTCTCCTGGACCCCTAATGAAAATGAATAACCTTTGGGTGGTTATTTTCCCATCTATTAACAGTCTCTCCCCAGCTACAGTTCTTCACTGACCCTTTTTTTTATTGTTGTCAAGAGAGGCTGTTCAATAGGGGTCGGCATTTTAATTTCATCAGCCCGATTTGGGGGGAGAGGGGGTGGAGGGGGGGTTCTCCTCTTTCCTCCCCGAAAGGCCCAGTGGAACATAAAATTTCATCAGTGTGAATTTAGAATAAGATTTAATTGTTTGAAATGTAATTATTGTCATGAAAGGAAGTCCTAAGGTCTTGAGACATCTGTGGTGGTCGAGATCCTCACTGAAGTATTTAGGGCACGGTATCCATTCGTTTTCTTATTAGTTCTCATCAGGATTCGTTTGGTGATGCCAAGAGGATCATATTCTGTATTGGCACCAATTTTTCTGCCCGCATACAGGTGTGTCCTCAATCCACAGGGATATGTTTTTGTTAGGGATACGTTTTTCAAATGAAATACCACTCTGTTTATTTGTACTACGTTCGGCTGGTATAGTCTAGCAGACCAGACTGGCTTCTTCTGAGTACCATTGATCATCTAGAGCACGAGATTTTCAATAGTCTTCAATCACCCCGCTATGACCTAACATCCCAACATCACGTTGTCATGGCTGGGGCAGTGGCTTCTGCCAAGGTTTATTCAATAAATCATCCTTTTGATGGCTTGATGTGCTTTATCTAATTTTCTGAAGAATTATACATAATATAAACTTGGCTGTCTTCCCTTGTTTCAAGGTAAAGACAGTAACCAATGTTAAAAGGTGTTCTCTTATTGACTATATATAGACATACCGAGGAACATGACATTAATCTCCTGAATTCAACAGCTGGGCATAGTAATGCATAACTAAAAGTCCTGTAACATGAATTAATGATTACAACCATGAACTTTTCTACCAAAATGCCATGAATCCTCCAGAGCTGAAAATGTGCCCTGACCCTGGGGTGTGAAATCCTTGTAATGTTGAGAGTTGCCAGTTCATTGATTTGCAAATTATTTAAAGTTTGTGGGGCCCAAGGGAGCGCTTGCCTCTAATGATGCCCATTCTCATAGTTTGCTTCTCTCTGCATTCCACTGCCTCGACATGATTGTAATAAGGTAATACATCTTATAGAAGATTTACACTGCATTTACAGAACTTTTGAAGTCTTTGACAGTAATTTACTATTTAGCACAGAAACTCTAAATACAGTATCTAAATCCAGATTTTGTTATTCAAATGTGTCCAAATATTGAGAAAGAAATGTAAATTGTAGTTTGCATTTTTATTATTAATTAGTTGTATTATATTATTATTTAAATTTTTTGCATTAATATGACAAAAAAATATAAATAAATCTACATATAAATCAATATATTGTCAATATCAACATAAATATATATTTTTTAAATGTAATACATATATTTCTTTAATAATGATTTTTTAAAATTCTAATTATAACAGAATGCACAGTTCCTTATAATCTTGACTAGTGATGATGTTAATAAAACTATGCAGTATATTATGTATTCTTAGCTGCATTTCAAAACTATCCACACTCACTTTTCTTTTTACATATTTTCTGCTAATTATATTGAATATATAAATGCAACGTGCTATTTTATGTTTGCCAGCCACCTGCGTGAGCCATATCTGAAAAGACAGCTTGTTCAGTTGTTTTGGACTCACAGCAACTTCTCAAACTTTATTAGAGACGGTGCGCATTTCATTGTTAAGTTTATCTCATTGACGTATCTTGACTTATCTTATTTTTTTGTTTGTGCATCATCACAGCAAGAATAAGTCTCCCAGTAATATGGATAATATTTTTAGTAGTTTGGTGTGACTTGTTAAAGAAATCTTTTTTTATTTTTGCCCATGTAGATTGTAAAGGCAGACAGTGCTGAGGTCATCCGCACACATTAAACATGCCCATGAATCTGAGGCTATCTGATTAACAGTTGACTCGTTGGAATATAATTAGCACTTCTGCTCCTCTACTGCATATAATGGGGTAGATTCTCCCACACGCTTTCATTCATAAGTGCGCTACCACCCAAACGCTTAGTGAGTCAGTGAGATTCACCTTGAGTCACTCCTATCGTTATTATGGAGCTTTAGTTTATGCTGCTTGTCTTTTTTTATTCTGCAAAAAAACTAAACATCTTTCACTTATCCAAACATCTTTCAACGGCCTTTACATAATCTAGTGTCTCACACGCAATGAATGAACAGCGATCTTAAAAATAGTAGTTTTACATTATGTTTTAACTTGTTTAACTTTGTTCTGTCTCCTTCAACTAGCCCAAACGCCAAATGAAGCGTAAAGTGTTGAGGGGGGAAAAAACCCTGTGAAACGAGGAACGCTTCCGAGATCTAATTGATTTGTTGCGCAGATGTAAGTTAAGAGAGACCTCACCTTTTGCAGGGCTTGTAAGTTTGTAAGCACACGGTAATGTGTCCATTAGGGGAGTCATATGCTCAGCTGGTTGAGTTGTAGAGGAAAGGTGCTTGCCGTCTAACCCACTAAGTGGCTGTTTCTCTTTGCTAATATAAAAGAGACCCTGAGCCCTCATTAGCAAGCGCTGTCATTCAGACACAGAGTGTCGGCCTGATTTAAATAAAATGAAATGAAGATAGTTCTTTCTGGTCCCCTGGCTTCACTCATTGCCATAAACATATGCTCTGTGCCCTGCTTCTTTCCATCTTATTTATGACTTTAATTTGTTGTGTGGGCTGCGCTGGAAATCAAATTTAATACAATCCTCCTAGGGACCCTGTCATATAATAACATGGTAATTTCTGTGTATCCTTTTGAAAAATGAGGAAATTAATTCTTCCTGACATGTTCTAATTATTCCAGTGTGAACAGGCAAATCCACTTTTTCTCTCTCTCTCTCTCTCTCTGATAAGTGTCAGAGGCAGGCGCGCAGCCTCGACGGGCATCTAGGTGCTAATGCTGACCAGCAGTGCGTTTAATTTGAAACATGAGCAGACACCTTTCAACACACCTTCCTAATGTTGGGTTGCTTCGCACAAATTAATTCACTACTCATCAGGGTGGGTGAGTAAGGGGGGGTTGAGATAAGGGATGGGACACCGGTGCCGTTAGCGAGAGTATATTTAATCGGTGGGCTATGGTGGGGAGGTGAAGGAAGCCTCTCTCTGTCACGTCTTCTTTTGTGATGCCGTTTGGAGGTGTGTGCACGCGTGTGACAGGAGGACACCCGTGAGACATGTTTGGATCTGTGGACAGAGGGATTTTTATTCCTCCTGTTCCCAGCACTGTCAAAACCTTTTCACACCTTTCGTGGCTCGCATGAGAGGGGATGAAATGCTAATTTAATTAGACCGTCATCAGTCACTTCAATATATAGTGCTTTGGCTTTGCTATAGAATCTGTTTCTGCCTTTTTAAAAAACTTATGTTTCTTCTCTGTAGTGCATTTATGCATTTAGCAGAAGCTTTTATCCAAATACAGTATGTCGAAAGGTATACGGGTGTACATAACTGCTTTTGTGTCCCTTGGGAATTAAACCCACAATTTCTACCAGTTGAGCTACAGAAAAGGCTCTGAGATAAGTATTTATATTTTTGAACGGAATACACCCATATTAAAAAAAAAATTATGGACGAGTATTTGTGTGAGTGACACAAAAGTGTAAACTCCCTTTTACATCCTTAATTAATTGCATTTCAGCCCAGCACAGTGTGCTTTCACTGAGCGTTCAGGTGTAGGCCAGTCAGAACTGTGAGATCACGACACCATGGGCTGTTATTTTTGCCACATGTCAACATTTCATTTTGCCGTTTTGGCCAGGGCACAGTTGTGTCACAGTAGCTTCTGATTAGTATTACTTTGTTACCAGTCAAGGAACAGTTGATTGAATGTGTCAAAATGCAGGGTGTGTTTTACGTCAAGTGCTGTCCTCTAACACCTGTCAGTGAGCGGCTCTCTGAGGGAAAATATCCCTATCCCTTTTCCCACTCTAGTTATGAACAGTGTTTAAGGCCCTGTGGCGGGAAAAATAAACAAACAAAAATAGAGTGAACCTTTAGGTTGGGTTAAATCCACAAAGGCCTAATTGATTTTATGAGTGTGCGTTTTGCAGAAGAGAACCTCGAAATTATGACGTCATGTGCACTGAAAAATAGAAGAGCTTTGTAGTCTATGGGTGGGGTCGCGTTGAGTCTGCCTCGCTCTGATTCGCTGGAGAGGGGCATCGCCACTGCAGCGCCACGGCTTCGCATTATCATGCTGGAGGAAGATGTGGTCATCTTCTTCATGGAATAAATGATTCATTTTGGGAACTTCAGTTCTGTAATCTCAAGACTAGTTTGTGGCCTTTCCTTGTGTATGAAGATGTGTCCTAAATTATCTTTTCTGGCTCTCTGTTCCCCTCCTGCTGTCTGGAGAATATCTATCGAGGAGATCTGTGGTAGTATGTAGAATTAGTTTAGTCATGGAATCTCTGGGCTCTCCATCTCTGGCCCGAGCCCACCCACTCTCCATAGCACTACATTAATTCAGCCAGTCAATTTGACTGAAAGTTTGAAATGTGCACTGCGTTAGCGAGGGAGGCCTTACAGAAGCCGTGTTAATAGCGAGGGCTTGTTGTCCATATGGTACTGTTTTAATGGAGCACATTTGTTGCAGATGGTGGGAGACTTTGCTTGGGCAGAAGCGGTTCTTGGCAGGTCTTTGGAGAAAAAGGAGCATGGAGCTTGACTTTTAACGCTGATGTTGATCTTCGCTGTTTTTCATTCAACAATCCGTTGCCCTTGAAACATGGTCTGTTCTAAATTTAAGCCTCGCTTTACTCTGTTTATTTATTTCTTTTCGTTATGCTGAGACAATACTTTGTGGCTCAGTCACTTTTTCCTCAGCTCGGCCTGTAAACCACAGCATAATCCTCACACACAGGGAACGTAGTTGTCTCAATTTCTAGAGGTTTTTTTTTCAGCTGCAAGAGAGAGGGCTGAGGTAACGCAGCAACCAGAGGGTAAGAAAATTGAGGAGGACACAGAAACAAATCACTTATATGCTACTGTTACAGTGATGAACTCTAACACTGTATAAAAGACAGAACTAGGTATTACTGAACAGAGTCGTCTAAAAGTCGAATCTCATGAAACCTGTCATATTTTACTTTTATAATAATAATAATTATTGGCCATTTTTATATTTAAATAATAACAATTATTATTATTATTGTTATATTTAAAATATTTTAATTAAATGTAATAATCTTCAATAAGCGTTTATATTTTTCTAATTTTCATAATAAATTCCATTCCGCTTAAAGAAAATGAAGCCTGTGTTAAAATCTTTGTGGAATTTCTTTCATCACAGTTAAGCACTTTATACCCACCCAGAGTAAACACAGAAATAAAGTTTTTAAAACAATTACAGAAATGAGATTCACTATTAATAATTACAGAACAATCTGTAGGCAAAAACATAAAAATCAGATGCTATGAAAATGTCACAGTGCAAAAAAATCTAACTTTTTGTTTTTGGGGTAAAATGAAACCATATTTACATGAGATTCACCCATTAAGTGTAGAATTAAAACTGAATGGAAAAACCCTATTTCCTAAAGTGATTTACCATGTAGACCAGTTATTCTGTATTGTGTCAGAGATCTCACTTAACATTTCTAGTGTGTTATAATAACAATCTAGATACATGTTTCATATCCTTTACTCTGTTTTATTTAGCATATTTTTAAGCAGAATAAACAGACCTGGCAGTCAAACCACATTTAAATCTAACCCCTTCTGTCATTGCTCAGAGCATGCTCTCCGAAAGAGACAGTCACTGTCAGAATGCTTGTGTTTTTGCTGTCTTCTTGCTGCCCCCAACAAAAGCAAGAGTTGGATGTAGAGAGAGAGAGAGAGAGAGAGAGAGAGAGAGAGAGAGAGAGAGAGTGAGAGGAGGGTGTGTGAGAGTGTGTGTGTGTGTTTTAACACTCCCTCGGAATAGCGAGGAGACACGCTTGATTGCCTCTGTTGCGTTTTTACTGTTTTCTCGCGTTGTCACTGCTGTGGCAGCACTAGGGTATTATGTGAGCAGAGCGCCCATGGCCGAAAACACTCCTTTCCCATCCCCCCAACACCCCCAGACACCTGACTGTGAGAAAAGTCTCGGCAGGTCTTAAGGGTCCTCTGGCCTGCTAAGTGCTGGCCGGCCTGAAAGGCGCAGTGTCCTTGGGGTTCTCTGATCTCACTCTTTCCATTCTCTCAGTGGCTTTGTCTCTACCCATCCACAGCAGCAAAAACTCACCACTGAGAGGAAAAGACAGAGAGAGAGAGAGAGAGGATGAAGGGAGGGGAGAGGCATGGGGCAAATTACACCCATGTCACTGAAAGCGAAAACATTTAGGAGGCAGAAGACTGAATGTCTTTTGACTCTGATGTGTCTCTTATTTATGATGATGATGATGTGAAAGTGGGAGTTGGGTGTTAGAGCATGAGAGAAATCGCTAATTAGTTTCAGCACTTGATGAATTCCGGTTCTGCAGTATTGCATTTTTTTAAAAACAGCTCTGGAAATGCATAATCTCTAGTCGTTGCTCCAGGAGGGACTTGCATAGTGAAGCTTCACTTGAATGTATAATAATAATATAAGATTATATTATATATAAGAAAACATAATATATTTTACTCTTAGGCCACATTATGCTTTTTACATTGTCTTTTGCATAACAGTTTACTTTACTATACTAAACAGACCCTTAATCTTTATAAGTCATATGTATGTATGTCTTGTAAAGACCAAAAACTGAGACTAATGGAAACCCTTTGGAGACAATTTCCAAACATATGCCCCCAAATTTGTGGCATTAGACTTTTAGAACAGCCTCTGTGCGTAGTGATATCATGACCACATCCTCCCGCCTCCCTGTGGTTGCGCGGCCCAGCATTGGCTCAGAGTTGGCCCCGTGTGGGCCCCTGTGGTCCAGCTCCTAGAAGCCGCCGCGGCCCCACCACACATGGTCCACAGCTGGACCACCACACGCTGCTTTGGGAGGAGCAGCGCCCAGGAACCACTGTCATACGATAACATATCATCAAAAATGGGACGGGAAAACCATGTACGCTAATGACAAATGTCTGTTTCTCTGAAAAGACGGATGAAAAGCTATTAGTGGAGCTGTGGGGAGTGTTATATCTTTGTTCTTGCATTTGGTTTGGAAGATAAAAATGTTTCAGGGACAGTCAAGGATGTGTTGGTGGTTTTGTCTGTTTTCTCCCCTCTGTTACTGTTTTAAAGTTGCCATGCTAACTTGTGTTCGCTCAGTTACAATGGCTCTCTGTGTATTTCTCCTGCTACAGAAACCAAATGCTGAACATGGAGGGCTTTCTGCGTAGCAGCTTTTTACTGAGGTTAGTTGCTTTAGTTTTTCTGTCGTTGCCACAGGGGGTCCAGTGGGCTGAATTCATCTGTCTTTTCACAGCTCTGATGTCACACCACCTAGCATTAGCCAACTTGTGGGATGATGTGTTGTCTCAGTCTGTGTTTGTGTGTATGTGTGCAAGTTTTAGCTCAGAAGTGTAACTCCTGCAACTCCTGCACTCCCTCCCTGCAAATAATCAGACCTAAAGCATTACACCCTTCATACACCCTGTGCCGCCTACCCCAGACCCTGTCAGACAGCGAATGCATGCACATGTCACCTTCCCCTCTGCCCCAACTCACTGATTGGTTGGATTGGGAGTGGGTGGGGCTTAATTTGTGATTCTCACCATTTCCTGTTTTGTGTGTTTGTGTTATAACCGCAGTCAAAACGAGTAAGGATGAAGGATGCTATTATCCCATCCCCTTCCTGTGATTCTAATTAAGATTCGAATTTGTGCTGCGTGTCTGTGTGTCACTGCGCAGAGGAAGTAAAAAACAGAGAGTGTGTTAGCCATTGGCTGTTCTCTCTCTGTGCAAAGCACCTTCCCCACACTTGAATAGCTAGCAACCCTAATTAGTGATCTCTCATTAAAAACAGCAGCAGCAACATCTGCCTTTCAAAGCTGCTGTCAGCCAAACTTTGCTAAAGCTAATGAATCCCCTTTGATTTCTTTTTCAAAAGGTCATTTAGTTGATTAAATTAATAACAATTTTTATTCTCTTTCCAAGCTGTCAGAATCCATAAAAACAAATGGGTGTTATTCAGTAATTAATTATATTTGATTTTCATTTTTTTAATAGCTATTAAATTATTTTAATAGCTATTCATTTTCATTTCAGATAAAAACAAAACAGCTATGCTTTTTTTCTCCCCAAAGTCAACATGAAATACTTAATACAAGTTCTTGGTCCTCTGATTATATTTTTTAAACAGAAATTAAGTGAATTGGGTTGTGCCTATTTATATGCCTTTTTGAAGCCATTGTCTTTTATTAAATTCTATTTATTCATTTATTTTTTTATTTTATACTGCAATATACACTCCAATATATTTAAAAACACTAGCAGAGAAGTACTAGGTAGAGACACCTCCACTATAGTATTAGTTGACCATCTGAGGATTAATGAGATTAATGCTTTGCACTCACTGAACCTGAAGGAGCAGAATAGACGCTAGGATCTCTGATCTCTTCTGCATATCCACATGGAAGATGGCTGCAGGCTTTGACATGAGACATGAGTCTTTCCGGTGTGTTTGTGAGTAATCACATGTTCTTAGGACAGTCTGTGGCAAAAATGATTGCATACTTTATTGATTTACTCCAGTTAGATAATTTGCAAGGTAACATTAGTTTGGCTGTTCAAATCACCTATTGTAATAGTTTTAGGCTGTCATACAGGCATTCTTGCAGCTGATGAATTTGTTGGCATATGTGTGACCCATTCAGATCGCCGTTGGCAGCAGGATCTGTTTAAACGTGCTGGATTATTGTCAGCTTGATGCTTTTATCTGCCCGCCTTTGTCCTTTAATGCTACAGAATGGAGGATTGTGTTTGACTTCGGCCACCTGTTGCAGCAGGATAACTTTATATTTTGGGGCAGTGGCCCCTTTTAGTTTATGTTTTACCTTCATTCTTTTTTCTAAAAAGAGCATGGATGATTGTATTCTCCTAATGCACTTCCTGCCACATTAGAATGTAATCTGTGATTGGTGGAGAGATATTTAGCAAATTAGTTATTTGCAAATTTGCTTATATTCTGAGAAATGACTAAAAATGTTTTATGTCATAGTTTGAAATCTGACAACAGAAAATGACTTTCTAGTAATGGCCTCTAGTTTGTAATCATTTGTGTACTGTACAAATGTCTGTATAATGTATTAATAGTCAGAGTCAGACTCTCGCAACTAATCTGTTTTCAAATACTTTTAATATAGTCATCTTGAAATTTCAAATGAATTCCATCAGGTGCTGAAAATGTTTTATGACTAATACTCACACACACATAATGTTTTATTTAAAAGTTGTACTGTGTACTTAAAATTGTTTTATAAACACCAGCATTTTCAGTGAAAACAGTGAAACATCAAGGCCCTGTTTTCATTTAATTTTTAAAACCAACAAATTGGAATTTTTTTCATTGACATGCATAATTGACAGTGACATTTTTTTTTCTTTGATCATGTCAAAGAATTGATAGCTGGGAAGCTTTGCCTAAGGCTGGGAATGAGTGAGTGAGGGAGAAATAGAGTGAGGAAAAGTGAGAGAGAGATGTCTCCAGCAGTTCTAGGCTAATCCCAGAGGAGAGGACCTCCTCCTCCATCTCTGCCATTATTTGATGTAATGAAAGGAGAAAGTGTGTAACAGCTAGATTGTTAATTAATTTACTCTAACAAGATGAAGATAAATGAAGCACACTGAAGGTTGACTAGGCAAAGAGGGCCCACTTAGCATTCCCTCTCCCCTCGGCCTCTGCTCGCGCAAACAAAGAGCCGTTCTCACACTAGTCAGCACATGAGGATTCAAATGACTAACTGCCTTCATCACTCCCAAAAACTCATTTCAGATTTTACTCAAACTTTCAGTTCCATATTGACCTAGATTTGCAAGAAAGCTGAAAATAAAATCTCTTAAGTTTTTAATGTGCTGTGATTTCATCGGATTCCAGCACTTCTGGACTGCCGCTCATTTGCCATGCATGCTGATGATTAATTGATATTATTCTCTATGGTTAGTTATTTTGTTTATAGCTATCAGTCACTTCATTGACATGTTTGAGTTTGGCTTAAGAGCCTTATTTTTGTGACAGCTAAGCCGGAAAGTTTCAACCTGGGCCTGTGTATTGCTTTAATGTCAAACAGAAGCAGTATGGCAGGGTCATTTTTTATTGAAACTAAGATACATAGAGATAATTCTGTGTAAACATGGGCTCAGATCTTCATGGCTCTAGCACAGGGAGACAACCTAAGCCCCCTGTGCCCAAAAGATGTTCTTCAGTGGCCCAGCCCCATTCAATAAATGAATAGTGGTGGTCTAATGCGGATTGGTGGTTATTTAAGCGGTTAGAGAAAGAGGCCCAGACACACACAAAAAAAGAGAAAAGCCAGACAGTTGTCTTCATCCAAGCCCTTTTTTTTCAGTGTTCTATCAAGGACCTTCTTTGCCAGACAATTCAGCATGGGCCCCGCATGGCAGAGCAGACCAATCACCGTGGCACCCATTCTCTGCTCCTTTATTTTTCAAGTCACCAACAATAGCTTGTTGATTGTGTGGACAACACCAGCACAATTACCTTCTCTGTTGTGGTGGCGAATGGCTTTAAAGTCCGCTCTTCCATAATAGAATCATTATTGTTATTCTTATAGCAGGGCCTCAGGAGAAGGAATAGCTGTTCCCGGTATGTCATTATTTTGCAAATGTTCGATTAGCTCAACATGAACTGTGCGGCAAGAATCACAGCTAATTAGACAGAGGGAGCTTCGCCGCTGGCCCCTCCAGCTCCTGAGTTAAAAGGTACCACTTGATGGGCCAATAATATAAAGAAAGGTGGTAAAAAGAGGGATTAGAGCTGTTGCCGTAGTAACTCCAGCTTCCATCTGCGAGACGAACAATGGACTTGTGTTCCTCCACCACCTTTGATTGAAAAATAGAAGCGAAAGAGCTAGCACTCTGAAAGGACAAGACCCTTTTTAACAACAAAGTGGAATTCTGGCCTAATAGGCTCTTTGGTAAAAGTTGTTTGGTAAGACTAGGGAAGGATAGAGGAGATGAGAGGTCATCATGTAATCCAAGGACAGCAAAGGTCGGTGTCTCCCCGAACAATAGCAGTTTGTTTTGGGTGTTATGTTCGTTCGGCGCCGTCATGGGTGCGGGACCTGCAGTTTGGCTCCTTTCGACACTTCTTGAAAGGAGATGGAGAGGGAGGAGCAGAGGGAAATGATGCAGTTTAGCAAGCAGGAACAAAAGTGCTGCACGGCCAAAACCTACTTGTTCCTAACTGACTCTGAATAAACATTGACTAGATTTACGCCTAAACCTGGAAGAAAATAACTTCTCCAATTAGAAGGAGCTGTCATATGTTGTTTGGATGGCCTCCAGTCATTCCCATCGTTATTCCCAGCGCAGTGGTGTAGAGAGGGAGAGAGGGCAGAGGAGAGAACAGGTTTCTGCGTGGCTCTGTTTGTTCCTGGCACTTTGTTTGCCTGATAACCACGGCCTTAGCAGTTTTCCTGCCTGCGCATAACTTTTGTTCCTCCTCTCTCTATATTTATTCTAGTTTATCAGACTTGACATCGGATTTTGAATGCTGTCGTATAATCCCACATTTTCGAATGTGACATACTGAAGTGCAAGTAAATGTAAATTCTGTACGAATATTTAAGAGCTAAAATGTTTAGTTTAATCCCACAATATGTATATAAAATATATAATCATAAAATACATATATAATAAAATATATAATCTTAATATTACATTTATTTGCACATTAATCTTTCCAGACCATTTGTCCGTCCTTCAAAAAACATTTGTCATGCAAGTGAACAAAGAGCCATTAGAGCTTTTTGTCGGGGACAATATGTTTATGATCTACAATCTCCGTCCCTCCGTGTCCCTCTTTCATTTTATATCCCCTATTAGCAGAGGAATATGTCTGCTCACATTAACCTAATTTATGGCCAGGGCCACTGTAACAGCAGCACAGGTTAATGAATTTGGCATTACTGAGTAACTGTTATTGAGGGCTGAGGAGGAGCCAAGCAGATGGGAGAGATTGTAAAGCTCTCTGCTTTGCATGATGACAGTTGAAAGACGGATAGGAAAAGAAATGATGTGAACACATGGTGAACCACAACACCCACCTGCACAACACCCCTGGACGTTTCTGACTTATCAAATCATAATTTGTAAATCATGTGCTGAATCTGACTCTAAATTCTGAATGGAATTATATATGTGTATACAGGTCCTTCTCAAAAAATAAGCATATTGTGATAAAAGTTCATTATTTTCCAAAATGTAATGATAAAATTACAATTTCACATATTTTAGATTCATTGCACACCAAAAGAAATATTTCAGGTCTTTTATTGTTTTAATACTGATGATTTTGGCATACAGCTCATGAAAACCCAAAATTCATATCTCAAAAAATTAGCATATCATGAAAAGGTTCTCTAAACAAGCTATTAACTTAATCATCTGAATCAACTAATTAACTCTAAACACCTGCAAAAGATTCCTGAGGCTTTTAAAAACTCCCAGCCTGGTTCATTACTCAAAACCGCAATCATGGGTAAGACTGCCGACCTGACAGCTGTCCAGAAGGCCATCATTGACACCCTCAAGTGAGAGGGTAAGACACAGAAAGAAATTTCTGAACAAATAGGCTGTTCCCAGAGTGCTGTATCAAGGCACCTCAGTGGGAAGTCTGTGGGAAGGAAAAAGTGTGGCAAAAATGCTGCACAACAAGAAGAGGTGACCGGACCCTGAGGAAGATTAATTAGAAGGCCCGATTCCAGACCTTGGGGGACCTGCGGGAGCAGTGGACTGAGTCTGGAGTAGAAACATCCAGAGCCACCGTGCACAGGCGTGTGCAGGAAATGGGCTACAGGTGCTGCATTCCCCAGGTCAAGCCACTTTTGATCCAGAAACAGCGGCAGAAGCGCCTGACCTGGGCTACAGAGAAGCAGCACTGGACTGTCGCTCAAATTTTGCATGTCCATTCGAAATCAAGGTGCCAGAGTCTGGAGGAAGACTGAAGGTCCAGTGTCAAGTACCCACAGTCAGTGCCATGTCAGCTGCTGGTGTTGGTCCACTGTGTTTTATCAAGGGCAGGGTCAATGCAGCTAGCTGTCAGGAGATTTTGGAGCACTTAATGCTTCCATTTGCTGAAAAGCTTTATGGAGATGAAGATTTTGTTTTTCAGCACGACCTGGCACCTGCTCACAGTGCCAAAACCACTGGTAAATGGTTTACTGACCATGGTATTACTGTGCTCAATTGGCCTGCCAACTCTCCTGACCTGAACCCCATAGAGAATCTGTGGGATATTGTGAAGAGAAAGTTGAGAGACGCAAGACCCAACACTCTGGATGAGCTTAAGGCCGCTATCGAAGCATCCTGGGCCTCCATAACACCTCAGCAGTGCCACAGGCTGATTGCCTCCATGCCACGCCGCATTGAAGCAGTCATTTCTGCAAAAGGACCAAGTATTGAGTGCATAACTGAACATAATTATTTGAAGGTTGACTTTTTTTGTATTAAAAACACTTTTCTTTTATTGGTCGGATGAAATATGCAAATTTTTTTAGAAAATAATTTTGGGTTTTCATGAGCTGTATGCCAAAATCATCAGTATTAAAACAATAAAAGACCTGAAATATTTCAGTTGGTGTGCAATGAATCTAAAATATATGAAATTTTTATTTTATCATTACATTATGGAAAATAATGAACTTTTATCTCAATATGCTAATTTTTGAGAAGGACCTGTATATATTATGTTGTAAATTTTTCTTGCAAAAGTCTAAAAAAATTTGAGGATGATTCAAAACTTTTTGACTTAACCCAGTATTGTGCACTCACACTAATAGACATCTTCTAAAGTGGACATGCTTGAATGTGAGTTTGTCTCACATGTTCCGTTCACATCAATACTGTTTTTGGCTCACAATAGTATGTTATGACATGCCAAATGGTTCATGATTGTCCTTTACATCGTCCAACACAATGAGTCTTAACAAAACTGCCCTATGATGACTCACTGGTCCTTGAGCTTGTCTTCCAGGCATTTCATTCCTCCCTCTGTCTCCCCCTTTCTCCCTCTCTCTCTCTATCTCTCTCTCCATCTATCTCTCTCGCTCCATCAGGATCTTTTATTCCTCTCCTCTGCTTTCAAGGCACAAGTACTTCCGCCCTTTCTGCCTCAACACAGTTGTGCATGGCTCACCAACCCTTTCAATTTAGATTTCAATTATCATGTTAGTTTTGTGATTAGATTGTGTCCTCCAGGAATCAAACCCCTCTCTCTCTCTCTTTCTCTCTCTTCCCCTCTGCAATCAGATTGGATCTGATGAATTGCGGCTGTAATTACGGAAGTTATTGAATATGCAGATCGCTGATGACTAGCAGTGTATCTGTTCATAGTGCATTAACTCTAACTGTATCAAACGAGAGGCTTGTTCAAGACCCTCTCAAGTAATGAGAGAGGGCCAGTAGATGCCATTAGCTGGAAATAATAGCACGCTTGAAAGGGGCGAACTCAATTAAGACCTATGCGGCCCCATTATGGTGCCTTTGTTTTATTCCCTGAGTGTATGCCTGTGTGTGTGTGCTATAAGATGGAGTTTTCTGGCACAGTTTCTGGCCAGGTCAGCTGATAAAGCATCGTGACCAGCGGTTTTACTGTAAACACACAATGAGGTCTCTGCTGGGACGTTATGATTTGCTCAGCATGAGGTATTTTCTCCAGCTCGCTCTGATCTGCGTTTTTAAAGGGACCATGATGCAAACTCCGAGACTGATAGGTGGTAGTTTGATGGGGAAGGGTGTCACGTTAAAATTAAAGAGAGGGAGAGAGAGAAAGAGAGAGAGAGAGAGAGAGAGAGAGAGAGAGAGAGAGAGAGAGAGAGAGAGAGAGAGAGAGAGAGAGAGAGAGAGAGAGAGAGAGAGAGAGAGAGAGGATAAAGTAAGTGCTTGAACATTGTTGAAGCTGCTCCCTGTCTCCAAACCTTGGCCTCTGGGTCCACTACATAATCACTCACACACACAAACACACCTCCTCTCGCCCTGCGTATGTCAAGCTGCTCTCCCAACAGTTTAATAGCAAGGGTGCTACAGAGCGCTGTAATCTACACTTGACTTCTGAGCTCATAATGTGACATACCACATTACACAGAGACTCAGAGACAGACAGATGCTCACTAACTGGCCAAGAGATACTCAGTGTTTTAAAAGTGGAGGGCCCAGTGAAGTGGTAGCATTAAATTACCTAACCTGTCAGTCACAAACTTTTTTCCCCCTTAAGCCAAGAACAGTTAGAGCCAGAGGCGTTGAACAGATAGTTCACCCAAAAATTTTAATTCAGTAATTTACGTTTTCGTTCTAAACCTGTGAAACACAAAAGAAGATGCTTTGAAGGATGTTCACGTTGCTTTTTTTTTTTTTTTTTTTTAAAGTTTAAAACAGCATTTTTATGCTTTTTTATGTTTCATAAATTCATGAAGATTTTTAGTGAATAAACATCCCCAAAAATGTTTATCTGTTCATCTGAAAAATAAGGTAGTAATGTGAAATATTATTACAATTCAAAATATTTTTTTTTGTTTTTGTTTTAATACATTTTATAAATGTAATTTATTCCTGTAATGGCCAAGCTGATTTTTCAGCTGTCATTACTCCAGTCTTCAGTCTTCCAGTGTCACACGATCCTTCAGAAATCCTTCTAATGTGCTGATTTGCTGCAACCTAAAATTCTTATCACTGTTAGAAAACAGTTTTGTTTGAAACACCGAAAACAGCCGCACAGGGAGTGGTTACATAAACAAGCAGTTACGGTGCTTTGAATACATGGATGCCTCTAGCACTACAATATTATAGTCAAATAAGCTAAACCAACATATACACACACTCTAAAATGAAAGAATACGGTGTGTGAGCCGTCTATACAGTACTATGCATCTTACATATTTATCATCTCCCTCCCCAGAAATGACTCCTGGTGGGAAGTACACATACACACACACTCCCTGCATGCTTAAATTGTATGTAGCTAAATGGCCCACTGTTAAATATTTACCCTAAAACTGTCTCCATTTGCTGTGGAGGTGACATCAGAACAAAACAGAAGGAGCATCTGCCAGCATTATGCTTTCATAGCGCTGCATAAAATGTGTTGTTTGTCGCCTTTAAAATGCAGCACTTTTATGAATAATGCAGCTCTCGATTTCAAGAGGAAACACTTAGAAGATGGATTCATAAAAAATAAATCCCCAAGTTAGTTTTTTCCTCTGTGATCATAGGAGGAACCGTTAGAAAGTTAAGTGCCACCACAGTAAATGAAACGAGCTCATCAACACAATGCTAAATTGTTAGCCGCAGCACTAGTGAGATAAAAAGGCACTCTCTGTTTCTTTGTAACTGCTGGATTATGGGGTCTATTTAAGCTCTAATTAGTGTTCATTTCAGGAGTTTCCAGTCTTAAATGTGTATTAATGTAATGACAGAGGATGTGTTTGTTTTTAGGAGTCTAAGTGGAGAGGCTTAATACAGGCTAGCTAAATTAGCACATCCATTCTGACAAGTACTCTAATAACCGATGCGGATTAACTTATGACCCTGTTTGGGAGCACAAAGCTCATGGCCACTGTTGCTCTGGTGGACCAAACTCGCTGTAGTTAAGACTCCGAGAGGCTTTAAGGCCTGAACTGCTGGCCGCTGCCGCCTGGTTCCGTGTATATTATTAGGTTAATAGGATTTCACTTGTTTACACCAACTGTTAGCTTAACTCGAGGTCAAAGAGGTGGCTTAAACTTGTGTAATTGGCTTATTAAGAAAGCTCAAGTAGCATTGTAGTGAGGGGTTAAAACACACACACAGTCAGGGTGCCATGCGACGTGCGTTGAGCACAGACTAGCTGCGTGCTCGCTGTTTTTTTTAGTCTCTGATAACGCGTGGATTGTGAAAGATGACCTTTGTCAGTGGCTAGCTATTGTTTGCGGATTGGTTGCACACTCTGCAGGCTGTGAAAGACACATCTGCTGCGTCGTACACATTAACTGAGAGGGATAAAGGGGAGGAGGAGGAGGGAAGACCTGTGCCACACGTCCCACACTGCCACAATACCTATCCTCTTATCAAATATTTGTCTGGCCTTCGCTACCTATTTACTTTCCCTCTGTTTGCTTTGCTTATTCAAGTCTCTCTGTGCCATAGAGTTACCAAAGACTAGATGCTACAGTCTCTTTTTTTTTGTCCTGGGTTATTCACCTCCTGTCAGAGGGCACATGGACATTTTCTTTTGTTTTATAGTTTACTTTCAAATTTTCTCTTTCTCACAGCTTTTTTCGGACTGAAAAGCGCATCATACACCACCACACTCTCGTTCATAAATATGTTAGCGATCTGAGTTGCTCCTTGTTTCGATGACAAACAGAAGTGGTGTTAATTTGCTCACTGCTCACTCACTCTTCCCACAAACCCTCTGCTGAATGGCCCAGCTCAAAACGTGTATTTGTTTAATATGTTTTTGATTGATTCTGTGATGATGATCCATACAGTCAGTATTGAGAACACGCACACATTCGGGAGCACAAAAGGCCTCTTTGTGCTGCTGGCAGGCAGGGCTCATGAATTCGGGGAGTGGGGTTGAGATTACTCGATTATTTCATACGGGGGCCCAGGCAAATCACAGAGCCCGGTCCCCGCCGCAGAGAGTGGGATGGCTGTGGCGACAACGAACCACAACAGAGGCCGAGCCCGAACCCAAAAGTGGTGGACAGCAGCCAGAGACAGATACAACCCACCCCGTCACACACTTGCGGTTTTTTAAAAGAAAGCAATTTAGTTAATGATTTCATTCTGAAAGCCTGTCATGATGCCTGCGTCTTCCCCTGCCAGGAAAAGGAGAGCAGGGTGGAAAAAAGGAAAGAAGGAGAGACGAAGGTGTTAGTCAACATGACTACACTTAAGTTCTAACTGCTTGCGGCTGCCGCACGGATCGTGTTACAGAATGGAGCAGACTGTTGTAATGCTACTTACAACTTGCTGAGGAAGCCCGTCACAGACCGTAGAGGTTTTTTTCTAAGCTAGACTCCAGTCAGATATTTTTCCAGCTTTTTAAGACACTACTGTGCTGTTTTATCTGAAACGGGAGTGTGTGAGTTGGTCAGACTCATGGTTTAATAGTAGACGGGTGAGACATTTTCTGTATCAGTCAGCGGCTAATCCAGTAATGTGCCTGCTTTCTGGCCTGGGTACAAATCTACTGCACATTTTTCTGTTCAACCATGCTTGTCAGCTCCCGTTTTTATTAGGCCGTGGTTCAGCATGTTTCGTATTCACTTTACCGCTTTTTCCCTGTGCCGCTCCATCTTAGCATTGCTAAAACATCAACCCCTCATGTACTCTCTGACTCAGATTTTCGTGGCAATTACACAGATCGATGGACGGACTCTCCCTCTCACCCTCTCTGTTCTCTCTCTCTCTCTTTTTTGTATTGGCTGTCAGTCATGTTGGGAACTTCTAACCACCTCCTGACAGACATGAGTGCCAGCCGTTCGTTTAGCAGGGTTTTTTATTCAGCCGCCTTCGTCCGACCTGTCACCGTGGCCACACACTGTTGCCCATGCTTTCCATTGAACAGGGGCGAATGAATTAGTTTCAGAGGTTTAAATCGGCAATCAATGTCACTTGCCCCAACATAATAAGGCTTAATCGTAGATCTTCAAGATGTGTCCTGGCTGACCCTCCCAATTCGTCAGGCATCTTTTACATGGTCTCATCTGGGCGGAGCGAACAAACTGCCCCTGTTTTGATTTTCCGAATTACGTGTCACATGAATTGTGGCCGTTTTGGCATCTCCTCCCAGTACTTCCTAATCCAGTCCTCCTCCTTTACATGTTTAATGTCAGAGAAAAATAATACATTAGATCACAGCCACAAATCAAATAAAATGATAAAAGAAAGTAAAAAAAATTAAATAATAATAAAATACAATAATAAAATAATTATAAATCGGACTATAGATAGCTGTTGTCTACCAAGAATAGCACAGCGTCAAAGGTAATTTCCTTACTTTACTTGTTCCACAGAAATCCCATTTATGGGGTGAGAATGAAAGGGAACAAAACAGCTTTTCTTTTCATTAGATGCTGCAAATTTTCCAATTTGGTTGACTAGTGACTGGTGCAAAAAAGACAAAAAAAAACTTCCTATTTTTGGGAAAGAATGGAATTAGGGGGACAGTGGCTGGAGAAAGCAGGGCACTGTGTGCCGGCATTCCAGATGTCCAAACGGCAGTTGTACCAGCCCAAGTTTTTCTGGGCACCGAGTGCCAATGATGACCTCATGAGCTCCAGGCTGAAGACTGTAGGCATACAGTTCTCGCTGACATGGGCTTGAATAGCCCTCAGCCTTTCATGCGTCCATTCATACTCTCCAGTCCTCTGGCGGCAAAATTACTCCCTCATAATTAGCCATTGTCCCCGTTTTGGCTAGTCTGGAAAAAAGTTTTTTTGGCTAGTCACTTTTGCATATGCAAAAGTCTATCACCCTCAATCTTTATCTTTAGTTTATTGTGAAACAGAACAATATAAAGCCCTTTCCTCTGTCTATCTTTTGCATTATCACTTCATTCTGTCTCCGTCTTCTGTCCTCGTCACAGTGGACTGTGGGAGATTTTACACTCGATTTGTTGTCTCCTTTGCTATAAAGTCGGCCACTCTGAAGAAAAGTATCTTTATAAATGTCAGAGAGGACCTGTCCTTGAATGGTGCTTTGTTTACTGTTTTTCCAAAAAGGGGCCCCCACTATATTTCATCTGTCAGAGTTGCTTTTCTTTCCCCCAACAATGCTTGATTGTTTCCACAAAAAAAGAGAGGGACAGCGAGAATAAGAGAGAGAGGAAAAGGGAGAGAGAGGTACAAACAGAAAGACTGAAAAAAAGAACCCAGGTTCAACAGACAGGAGAATTCTGTATTATATTTTCTTGCCAAATTCCGATCTCTGTTTTCCTTCCCCTGCACTCACAAAGGGCTCATAACTTACTGTCAACTGTGAGGGAAACCACAAAGCTCCACTGTTGCTCAGCAAATAGGCTGTGTTGCTTGATGGCTTCAGTGGCTGTAAAGTTTGCTTAACTGCAGCACTGACACCAGGCACTTTGGGAACTGCTGCCCCGTAAGGCCCCGAGCGAGGGACGAAGAGAGACAGAAGAGACGGCGAGCTGCTTTTCTCCTGTCTCGGAATCGTCTCTGGCCGTACAGGGACTGAAAGAGACACGCGTGCGAGTGAGACTGTGTGTGTGTGTGTGTGTGTGTGAGCGAAGGAGCTTAACAGCTGCTCTGCCGGTGGCTCCGTTCATGTGCGCGAGCGTACTCCGTTCAGCGTGCCGTCGGATGTGTTCTGACAAGACGT
Organism: Gobiocypris rarus; assembly: GCA_023029165.1. NCBI lineage: Eukaryota > Metazoa > Chordata > Actinopteri > Cypriniformes > Gobionidae > Gobiocypris > Gobiocypris rarus. Next base: position 39,512,781 of record CM040912.1, on the reverse strand, counting down.
GCCGTGGCTGGGACGAACGGCTTGTCTGTGCTCGAGTGTTTTTGAGTGTGTTTGTGTGTGCCAAAATTTGAGGAAGTGTTATGCCATCCAGCTCTGAAGTGGTGTGTGAAGAACAGAGAAGGACAGGAGCGGCCAAACAGGCTGAGGGGGACAGTATGTGAGTGTACACACCTGATACACGCTCATTCACACACATATCTCACATTCACAGTGAGGATAGTGACATGGTGCCTTGAGCTTAATTTTTTCTCATAATTCTAATAATTATTTCACAGGCTATACTTGATATACAGAGTGCACTTTTAGAAGAGACTTGTTCTCCTTGTAAATTGATGTGTGCTGTATCTTAAGTGTTGGATATAGATCAACAGTGTAAAGACAGTGAAGGAATGAGTGATGTGTGGTGGTGAATGAGTTTATTTTGAGGGTTGTAAGGTTTTTCACAACTTTCAAAAGTGAAGGTATTTCTCCGAATATTAGAGTATCACTATTCATAAGTGTATTACACTTCCATCCAGTAAAGACATTTTATTCAAATTGAATTCTTCAATAATAATAATGGTTGTTATTATTATTAATTATTATCATTATTTAAATGTGATATTATTTGAACTTTGATGTTTACTTATAAATCAATTAATAATGCCATAAGAGGAGATATCAAAATAGATTAACAATAAATGTTTGTGTTTTATTGATATCTCTACTCAGTAGCAGTTTCTGATCAGAAGCGCTAGTTCAGAGAGGCAACGTTCGCTCCTTCTGTCCTGATGATTGTTCATGGATGGGTAGACTGCTCAGGTACAATGGAAGGTGATAATTTGAAGGTGCTAAACAGCTACAGCAGGGATGATAATTTTCCAGCCCAGGTTTCACAGGTGACAGAGGGTTGATTATAGGAGGTGAGGACCTTGAGAGTCTGTGCCGTCACCTGTGTGATCTGCTGTCAGAGAGACACTCACACAAAGACACATATGCAAACTCATGCCACTGTATGTCTCGCACTCCTGTTCTCACTCCCTGCGGGACGCCGGTTCATGTGTGCGTAATTCTTGACAGAAATCTCTGCTGTCATGTTTAGTATTAATGAGTGTGAGTTTTATCTTCGTTTTATGTTTAAAATTGTGCTTTTGTTTGAAACTAAGTATCGATGAGATTGATAATTGAATAATCACCAGCCTTTACGGCTGCAGCAGCTGCTGTTGTTTGAAAAAAAATCATTAGTATTCAGAAATTGTTTTGTCAGGGTGTATTTAACAGTGCAAACAGTGTTACTTTTTATTTGTTTTGTTGGTGTTGTTTGCTCATTTATTACTCTCTGTTTACTCTTGAGACTGACACAATTATCATAAAAGCGTATTATTATAAACCTCACTACAGGAATAAACATTTGCTCAATTTTTTTTTTTTTACGGATTTCCTTTCAGATGCAGACACTTCCTGTTACACTTGGAATAATTGCATTGGAGTGTTCTTCTTCAGTTTTATGATTAGCCTTTTAAACTCTCATAAGAAAAGTTTTTTTAATTGGACCATTTTACATTGCTTTAACTTTCTGTCCTACCTTTACATTTCTTATTAGCCTGTACTTTGAAAGCGTGTGTGCGTATGCTCAAGCATGAACGTACACGTGTGCTCGGTCGTGCGAGTGTGTGTCTGGTGTGTGCCGTTACCCGTGGAAACTTGAAGCCCTGTCATAAAGCAGCTTTTGCCATTTTTCTGCTCACCCATCGTTAGTTCCTTCAACAATGGCCCTCTTGTTTTACCCCCTTTTATTTGATTATTTCTCTTCATATAGGTCTGGGTGGTGGTGCCGGAGTGAAAAACGGACTTCTAATATTTCGTTTCAGGAGTGGCTGGTGATTTAGAGAGTCTGCTAAGGCCTGTGGTTTTGAGGGGGTGTGGGGTGTCCGAGGAGAAGGGGGCAGAAGTGACACCATAGCTCAGGAGTTACTTATTGCCATTGTCTATAAAAGGGCAACAGAAAGACATGGCGGAGACAGAGGAGCGGGGGGCTTCTAACGATTGAGAGGGGCGAAAGCAGATATCCCAAAACACATGGCCCCCAGTCATGAGACCCCCTGAGGAACACCAGTGCGGGGTGTCTTCTAATGCCACTAACCAATTAAACAGAGGTCAGTGCGTGATGAAACGTTAGCAGCGGCAACAATTCATGAGTCGAAGCATTCCAGGCTACATGAGAACTCATGCCGAGAACTTAACTCTTAATCCTCATAAACGTATCGTATTGTCAGCTATACATGGGGCCTTTCTCTCTCCCTCAGACTGCGAAAAGACAAGTTGTGCTGCCCTAAACTTATTGATTGGTTTGGTTTGTTAGCTGTCTATTGTTATTGTGTAATCAGGCCTGAGCGGGAGAGGGTTGACAGGAATTCATATGAGGCCACTCTGGCTTAGCTGATATATTATCTGCTTAATATGCACAAAGGCCAAAGGATTGGACTTATTTACTGGAGAAACAGATTGAATTATTAATAAGAATAAAAGGAAGCGCTGCGGTGGCTCGCAGGACTGTTCCATGGGTGTTTCTTTCAACGTAAAACACCATTTAATTTGATGAAATACTATGGCGTCAGGGCTATTTCCCCTCCTCCTTCATACGCCACATACTGATTTTTGTTTTATGGATTGTAGGGAGAAATTAAATGATTTTGAAGTGCGCTTAAAGGAAAAACCCTTCTAGGAATCAGGCCTTTATTCCAGCTAAATGCCGGCCACATTGTTCCATTCTCAGCCGTGGGTGCAGATTAGCTGGGTGGATGTGAGTGAGGCAGGGAGTGTTATGGTTGGGAGGGATCGGGGGGCAAAACTCATGAACCCCAGCACTCACAGGCTGAGCCGCCCTCCCAGCTCTCCTAATGAATTATTAACTCCAACTGACAAATACTGTTACGGGGCCCTGGCTCAGATCTGTTGCGTTTTCGAGTAAAATTGCTGTAGACACATGTTACAGGAGGATGGAGTCAGCCCTCTCTCTCTCTCTCTCTCTCTCTCTCTTTCACTCACTATCATGCCTCAGCAGTTTGACTGATGGCTAGAGACTGCAGGGAAAGGCCTGAGAGACTGAATATTTTAGAGGTAAAATAATACCACTTGATTTACTGTGTAATACAAAAGAAGTGCTTTGTTTCGCTTGCAGTCCATTGAAGATGAAGGTGGGGGTTGTTGTGCTGGAAGCTCCGGCTCTTTGGATCCATGAATAAAAAATCTCTCTCTCTCTCTCTCTCTCTCTCTCTCTCTCTCTCTCTCTCTCTCTCTCTCTCTCTCACATACACACACTCTCTCTCTCTCTCTCTCTCTCTCTCTCTCTCTCACACTCACTCACTCACTCACTCACTTTCTCTCTCTCTCTCACTTTCTCTTCCTCTAGCGTCACGCGCCCCTTTCGCACACCGTTCGGCGCTCTGAACTTTGCTCTTAAATTTGATTTTCAATTAACGCTCTACAATTTTAGAGATCACTTTCTGTTTGATATAATTACAGGAAACAATTTATTGGCTGATTAAAATTGAGGCCTTGGTCTCGCTAAAGAAAATAGGGGTGCGGAGCGGTCTGGGTCTCTGGTGCCTTCCTCTGCGCTAACTAACAGACTTAGCTTGTTTGCACAGCTGCGGTATCCCGCTTGATTAACTTCCATTGACTTTCATTGTCCACTTCTGTTGGCTTCCGCAGAGCTCATCTAAGACTTTGCGGATGTATATGTATTATTTTTATGTATATATATATATATATATATATATATATATATATATATATATATATATATATATATATATATATATATATATATATATATATATATATATATATATATATATATATATATATATATATATATATATATATTATAATTTTTCCCTTTTAAGCATAACATAATTAATATTACGGCAGCGACAATGCTAGCTTGAGGCTTTTTTTTATTAAAAAGCTCACTTACTGAACTGTATTAAACAATTCATATTGAGAGTGTGAGGCTTAAGTGTTCAGCCATGTGTGCAAATTGATGGCACATCTTCAAATGAAGTAGTCATACTTTAAAGGGCCTGAGAGCAATTGGGCCTGACAGCCCGTTGCAACCCACACATCCCTCATGCGCCGGAGTGCACGGCCGCCGCACGCACATGAACAGATTAACTCACAGTTTGGTGTTAAAATAATCTCTCCCGGTGTCAAATTTGTTTTCGTCCCACGATGAGCCACATGCTGGAAAACTTGGCAGGGCTGGAGATAGGGTTCTGGAGGCACCTTGGGCTTCCTTCATTACCCAGCCTGCCTCTCTCTCATCTCCCTGCAGTCTCAGTGGGCTGTGGAAGGACATTAGCTCACCTGCAGCCATTGACCTAGAACGCCCATGCCCTTTGTCCAGGCTAATGCGGCTAGCAGCGGCGCTTTGGCTTCCACTGCCATAGCCTCTCGTAGACTCTCGTGGACATTTCAGACTCAAAACAATAATGCTCATCCCTGTGGTCAGCAGTTGGTCTTGTGTATGTCATTGTCCATGATGGGTGCTGGCTTTCTAGTGTAAATTACTATCTCTGAGCAGATAATTTAAAGACTGTTAAAATCTAGATCAGTTGCAGTCTTTTGATTATATTTATATCAAGTGTTTAATTCGATTAGCAGGTTAAGTATTCACATTTCCTTGGCAGTAATACAGTGATTTCATTACCTGTAATGAAAACACAAAAGACCTGTTGATTATTTTATTTTATTTTATTTATGTTTTTATCTTAATGTTTTAATTTTTTTTTATTTTATGCTTAATTATGCATCATTAACTCTAACCCTTACATATAATTTCATTTTAATTTCGCAGAGAAAACAATCTAGCACTGAAAAGTCAAGTTTGCAGGGTTAAAGAAACGTTTGAGTTTTATGCCATATGACATGATGACTTTTGTTTGAAACAAATTATTTTACCGACCCTATTTTGTGAAATGGGAAATTTGCTATAAATCTTAAAAGTTACCTCCCATCTGCCACAGCAGCCTACTCAAATTAATTTCCGAAGTACAATTGCAAAAGCAGAAAAGCACAATTACAACAAAACGAAGGAAAATGGCACATTTATAGACTCAATATGAATGTAATGACCAAATTCCCATAAAGTGTCAGCGTCTCAGCGTCACCGCTCTTTTTGTGGTTGGTGGCAGGGTTAGCGCTTTAATGAGAGTGTGTTATATGGTATGGTAACCCTCTTAGCGCTGTAATCAGCCATGGGGCGGGGGGATTGGGTCTGCCTCAGGCAGCTCTCCAGCCATAGCTCAGCACGTCCATTTACATTAAACAAAGGATTAAGAGGGACCCCAGTGCATGCCGTTTTCCCCGCACCAAGCTCAAAGCCATTGATAGGATCTCCCCAGCTCTGATACCGGTCCAATCGTGGGGTTAGATGTGGCGTGGAGGCTCAGAACGGCTGCCAACTTCATATATATGTGATGTGAGAGCATGTGATGTGAGAGCCGAGCTCCAACATTTCCTGTCTGACATTTGGAAGACTCTTTATTCTGAGTATTGTTGTTGCATTGGAAATTGAATATGTTTCTGACACTTTTCCTCTGCTCTTCTCTCAGCAGAATCATGTCTTCCAAGCAATCCACCTCTCCATTCGCCTCGACCCCTGACGGAGGTGAGGATGGATTGAATCAGGAACGCATGTCCTGGGAGAAGGAAGAGAATTCTGAGTCGCTTGTTGCCCCTCAGCTGCCCCTGCACAATCTGCTCCACAACAAACCTCCCCTGGAGGAGCTTCAGCCAATCAGCAGCAGCGTGCCGCCTGAATCCGACTGGGACAGCCTGATGTCTGCCCAGCAGCGCATGGTGAGTGCCACTGCCAGCGTTTCATAGCTCATATACGTGTGCTAACACAGACTACTTGTGTTTAATTTTCTAACGAGGTGTAGATGAAAGATCGCATTATTAAAGATAGTTGGCAGGATTCAAAGAGTGACAACTGTCTGGTCGAGATTATTCATCTAGAACACTCTGGATATTTTCCACTTAGAACACAATCTTACGACATTAACAAAACATCCATGTCATGGAGTAAACCTCCAGATGTATCCCACATCTATTCTCTCAAAATAAACACACACACACACACACACACACACACACACACACACACACACACACACACCCTCTGTACTCCTGCAGAGAGGAATCCTCAACCCAAGGACACAGCTAGAAGAGAGCAGGCCTCTCTGGAACACTTGAATGAAGACTTAAGACTTTGCGATTTGCCAAGGACTCGGCTTTGAAGTCTAAGTCCCCCACAAGCGCCTGGAGATCCCTCACACTGTAAAAGTGCAGGAGAACCACGTATTGAATTGCATTTCATGTCAGAGTAATTTTATGAATCTATAAATAGAGAGACAATGAGAAAGCGGATGAGGATTGGGAATTTGAGGGGTTTGAGGGAGCCCCCCCTTCCTCCGTGGTGGTCTCTCTAGACCAAGAGGCATAGAGCCCAGACATGAGACTGACAGCCACTTATTGTTCGATGCTTGTAAAAGGGAATTCTCTATAAACCTTCCCTCTGCTGCTGCCGCTTGCCCAGAGCTAGGATGACTCTGACCAGCCCCCGGGGTCTGGACTCCCCTGGCCCGGCAGCATCCAGACGCCAAACCCCACTTTAATTAGCCTAAAAATTCAGCTGTCTTGAGAGGATTTTTGGCTTTTTCTTTAGCTAAAGTTTGGATTCCATTGGTGGCAACACCACAGCATATGGTGCGACATCAAATGTAAGGACCTCAGGATGGTGAACAACATAACTTTTCCATAGGAAAGAAAACCAAGAAATTATATCCTTTTTTCCCCCTAGAAAGCAATGAGATTACATGAGATCAAAATGCGACTTTTCTTATCTTAAACAGCTTTTCTGATTTTTCTCATGGAAAAAATAACATCTCTCTCCTGTAGAAGTTCAGAAGAGACCTCCACAATGTCTCGATCTATGCTCAGATGTGTCAAGATATCAAAAGTCAAAGATTTCAGTGAGGCCTGAACATTTCTAATCAAATGTCTTAGCTCTGACTGTTTTTATTTCTCTAAAGGAAAGGAGTATAGAAATCAATGTTTTAAATGTGATATTAAAATAATAATGTATTAATATAATAATCTATTAATATAATCTATTATAATATAATATAATAATAAACTGTCTTCACCTCATCCTCATATGTAAATGCAGAAGACTGCTCAGGTGGTGCTGGTTCCTAATTGGATTACAGAGAGCTTTTGTGATTGGAATAATTAGACGAGCATTTCAAAGAATTGTTACCGAACTGCTGCGGTTGGATATACACGGGATGATTTCCTCTTGATATAATGAGGGAACAGCATATGAAAAGTTAATTGTGCTCATTTGATGTTCAAGTGCAGCTGCTTGTGTTTGATTTGCAGTGAGCGGTGCACATGTATGTGCAAACTGTATGCATTTGAAATACTTTTTAGGGTATAGTGAGTCATGCATCAAGATATGGATTAAGATGTCAATATAAGTGTAGAGAATGCCATGGAATAAAAGATAAAGATGTACAAACATTAAAAACAAGGATGCTAGCAAGAACAAGAGTATACATTTTTTTCATTGAAGAATTTGATGAGATATGTTTGCGTTCATATTAGTATCGCTGGCTTTTGACTGAAGATTTAATATCAAAAGTCCCCATTTAATCCTGACTTGTACAAAACATTGAGATATTCTAAATGTCATCTGTAAATTTAACTTCATGCGTCTGTTAGCACTAGCAGTCTGTGCCAGCTCATTCTTGTACCTCTGCCACATAATCACACTGCCCTAATGCCCGTCTGTGCCCTGCTCTCCAAACATACACCTTCCAGTTTTTCTCTCATTGATGGGACAATCCTATGCCCAAACTCTTCTCTGTCAGGACTCCCTCTCCACTTACTAATGTGCTTTTGCACTTTATTTTAACAATCACTCAGTAGTGTGTAGAGATACTGGGATCTGTGTAGGATCAGACAAACAGATCACTTCTCCTTTTCACTCTGTTTTCCCTTTCTGTGTACTCGCTTGGGGAACACTGAACTATCAGCTGCAGACAGAAGCTCAGTTAACCACTAAACCACACACAGGTGGGACTGCAAAACAACAGCAGCTTGAGACAGGGCCCAGATTTACGATGGCCTGGAGGATTCCTCACGGAACAGCCACCCGCTCGAGAACCAACAAATTACACTGCGCTCGAGCTCGGCTCAAACATGCACTGGTAACCTTTGCAAAGGAATTACAGAGATGACTTTTGTAAAGAGAAAAGAGTTGTTAAACACCATTCATCTAAGGAAAAGAAAGGGCCATGCCCAAAATGGCTAAACACTAAGCTTTTAATTGTCCTAACCGCAAATTATTGGTCAGGAAATTAGCAAAATTTAAGCAAAAGCATTACTTAAAAAGCCATTGCCGCCTCAGAGAAAGAAAAAAATGTTTTTGGGCAGAATATGGGAAGTTGTGCATGGAGTGATGAATCACAATGAAACACGAGTTGCCTGGTGATGCTCCAGAGAGGTGTTTTATATGCTAAGACGTGTAATAATTACAAATTATAACAAATAACAAATGAAAAGTTGTTATCTAAAGAGGAATAATCAGATGTTATTTTTCAGTAAGACAATGCTCCTGCCCAAATAGCAAAGACAACCAAGAACAAGTCCATCAGGCTCATGTTTTGGCCTGGTCAGAGTCCAGATTTGAACCCTATAGTGAATATTTGGTCTCACTTTAAATTCAAACGAACTGGGAGACATTTTTCAACTACTCATGAACTGCTAGAATCCATTAACACTGAGTGGAATAACACTGAATCTTCTCTCCCCCTATCTTTTTAATACTTTGACATTTAATGTCTATTTTGGCAGAAAGTAATAAACCCTTTTCTCAAACTCTTTTGTGTTTTCCTGCAGGAATCGGACAGCAATAAAGTATGTTCGTTATACTCCTTCCGGAATAACTCTACCTCTCCACACAAGCCAGAGGAGGGGGCCAGGGAGCGCGGCGACCTGCTGAGCAGCTCAGCCTTCGGAACACCAGAGCGCCGCAAAGGAAGCCTGGCCGATGTGGTGGACACACTGAAACAGAAGAAACTAGAGGAGATGACAAAGACAGAGCAAGACGGTACAGAAGGTTTCAGCTTGTTTGTGTGTTTGGATTTAGGAATTTACGTGTGCAAATTTTGTTTTCCTCTTAGCGAGAAGCTTTTTGGCGTGCACCGATCTCCTCAGTAACTCTGTGTTCCTCGTTCTCCTGTTCTCTTTCTGTATAATGCTATATTCTTTCTCATTCAACATAATCCGTCTCTTTTCTTCCACTGTACACACACACACACACCGTCGTTTAACCTGGGAGGACTGACGTGGCTATGTTTTCCAGTTTGTTCTGAACCGAGTCCAGTGTGACAAAGAGTGGGTGGCACTACCCCTCAGCTTAAGTGTGGTCTCCAGGCTATGCCAAACCAAACTCTCAGACCATAAAACACACGCCACGACCTGACGCCAGGAACATTACCTTTTTATTCTTCAGTACAGACGACAGCATTCATGCCACAAAATTCATCTACAGACCAACTCAAATAGCTCCAAGAAGACTTTTTTTCTTCAATGTGTTTAGGGCCCAGAAGTATCCATGGATTTGGGAATTACATTTGAAAGATATAAAATACACATGTATAGTGTAAGAATTTTATTATATGAAGGATTTATGCATGTGAGTAGGTATAAGTTGTAGCTTCTGCCTCAAGTTGTTCGGTAAAAGTCAAAATCCAGTCCCATGACTAAAAGGAGAATCTAGTTAATTTGATCAAATTTCTTTTTATTTTGTTTTATTTATTTTTAAAAATTTTAATGAATAGTTTGATGCAGATCATGCCGCAGTGGAGCGAGTCCTCTGGGAATACGACCGAAAAGCAAATACTGGAAAGAGTTGCTGAAACGGTTCCTTTACTCGTAATTAGTGTAAAGCAGAAACCTATACAATTAAATTTTACACACACACACACACACACACACACACACACACACACACACACACACACACACACACACACACACACACACACACACACACACACACACACACACACACACACACACACACACACACACACACACACACACACACAGACATTATTGCTCCTTGGGGAGATACTAGTCTCATTTAAGCATCTGGGGAACTCTTAGCCTGAACACTTGATCAGAGGAATAAATTAGGCCGTAATTCAGTTAAAAGTATTTTTTTCCCTCATATATTTTTTTTCTCCCGTTCTGTGAAGGTCTTCATATTAATTTAATCGTATTTGTTTATGGTCGGTTTCATTATCGCCAAGGGTTAGAGAAATATTTTGAATAAGAAAATAGGACAAATTAAATAAATCTGAGTGAGAGGCTGTCAGTCATGAATATTTTCATATTCATAATTGATATAGGAAATCATGACAAGCCATCCATTATCATAAAGGGTCTTGATTTTGAGGGGCGGTGCAATGAAATAATTTAACAGCAATCTAAATTTATGTGAACTGATTTAAGATTTTTTTTTTTTCTCTAAAAATATTTCCACCTATAATTTGCCTGTCTGTCAATTAAGGTGCAGTATTAAACAAAATGCAATTTTGGAAATAGCACTTAAATTGACTTGCTGTATAACGTTCAACTAAAAAAATCTTTTGATTCTTTTTTTTCTCACCTCTCCTGTATCTCCAGCTTAATTGTATCCAAAGTTAGTGTGAAGGGCTTGTATACAGAGCCCCTAAAGGGACATGGTGGTGGGGGAAAAAAAATATGAGATAGGAGGAAAAATCTATGCTTTTCCATTCTCTCGCAAATATTTTGCGTTCCCCTAAATACTTTGCGTTAGTTTGCAAAACCTTTGCGTTCCCCTGAGAAACCTAGCGTTTGCTTGCAAAACCTTTTCAGCTCTTTGCGAGCGAACTCAAAGTTTCTCGGTGGAACGCAAACGTTTTTGCGATGGACTGCAAAGTCTCTCGGGGGAACGCAAAACATTTGCGAGAGAACTAAAAAGCATTGAAAAATAATATTTCCTCCATTCCTCATATTTTTTCCTTCACCATGTCTCTTTAGGGGCTCCATAGTGTCCTCATAGATTCCTCCCGTTGTTTCTAGTAGAGTAGTTTTTAAGATGCACTCTCAGCCCTCTGTGTGCTAAGGTGCTATGCTAATAAGCCCCAGCTGGTATGGCCGGTTGCTGCTGTAATTTAAATGGTCAAGTGCAGCTCATAATCCTGAAGGCCCGTATGCTTAGTGCAGGCAGGAGAGGGTGCTTCACTTCTAGTGTACAGCTGTGTTAATCTGCCCTTAATAATGGAGACAGAGCCGACCTCATGCCTCCACACCTCATGCCACAATCTCCCCTTTTGCACAGAAATTAGTTCCTGCGCTTGAGAGACACAAGTGGCATGCAGAGTTCAACACATTAGCGCTGAGATGCCGAAATGGAGCAGTTCTGCGTCCTTGAGGACGTCTCAGTTTGGTGCAGATGTAAGGGAAATCTTCACGTCCAGAGAACTCGAATGTCAGGATTAACCCCTTGCATGACTCTAAAAGCTAAAAATATTGCTCATCTCAGCCTGTTATTAAGGGAACAACCTTTCATTAGATTACCCTGCTGTCTCAAGGTGTGGTCACACTGTAACTGTGTCTGAAATCGTGTACTGCATTTGATGGGCAACTGATTTAGAAAGTTATTGAAGTATTGTTCTCCTACTGTTTTTAAATACTGCAGGTTTGGACGTATTACCCATTTGATGTAGTGCTTTTTGCATACTGTATAGTAGGGAACTGTGGTAGGTTTTATACCCTCAATATGTGCAACTCAATATGTGAAAAAGATGATTTTTTTAAACTAAAAACTACTTTTTAATACTACCAGCGTTTGCATGGTTTTGTTTGAACATCGTTAAATCACTGTCATTGCCAAGCTAAATCCTAACTTTTTCCTTCCATTATTCCAACGAACCTTGGCTCTCGTGATCTCTTTTGGTCTTAAGCTTTTCGTCTTTGAGAAGGGCATTGTGTAGGCAGCACATAATGCAGTGAAGTGCAATGCTTTGTTGGTAAAACAGTGTCTTTTGATTTCAGTCAAGGAAAAAAATTTGGACATACTTGAAAGGTTGCATTTCATAAAGACGCACACTATACTTCATACCCGTCTTTACACACACACTTAATTGAATGTGCACCAGGGCCCTAAAGTCAACCGCTCACAAATTCAATCAGACCTATTAGAACCATACCGCAAGTCAGTGAAACCGGACTGTCATCTCCATCTCTCCTCTCACTAACAATCTTTAAAGTGCCTTAAGTGCTTGTGACCGCTCTAATGAATGAAAATATCCTGCCTAGAGGACTGCATTAAGCTGAATAGTCACCTTCACTGTAAAAGCGCCACATGAACCTCTTCATACACAGAGGTCTTCGAAATTTCTGAAACTGGTATTGTAAAACATTATTCATAGAGAGCTCCCTGAATGGGGCTTTTTGGTTGTTTAAAATTCCTAAAGAGGAACAAATCAAAATAAGAAGAAAGAAAAATAAACTGGACAAGGGTTAAAGTTGCTGTCCATTACAAATATTCAAGGTGACCATGTCTGGGATTCACAAGCAATTAAGGCCCTTTTTATGAATACCCTTTTTATGGGTGGTTGATTATGATTTCACTTTTTTTTAACTTTAGTTAGTGTGTAATGTTGCTGTTTGAGCATAAACAATATCTGCAAAGTTACGATGCTCAACGTTCAAAACAAAGGGAGATGTTTACTTTTAAAGAAATAGCTTTTTAAGGACTACAACAAACGGCTGGTAGGGACTACACAAGCTTCCTCCCGGGTTAGTGTCATTACTACCGCCCCCAGGAACACACAACAAAGGGGGTGAGATTATCATGACAGAATATGCTAATAAATTACTTGAAGATAGTTAACTAACCATTCAGAAACGTCCTGTCGCATTCTACATGTCACTTCTTCTTGAGTCTCTCCCTCATTGTCCAACTCCGGTTTGAACATAAAAGACTGAACAGTTTCATTGCCTCTCTGCGTGAGGTCATCAGAGCTGCTAACTGAAGTTCTTGAAGCTCCGCCCTGTTAGTAGCAGCTGATTTGCATTTAAAGGGACACACAAAAACGGCACATTTTTGTAACATACACACTCTGGGGGCATCAGAGACTTATTTTACATCTTGTAAAAAGGGGCAATCAGCCACCTCTTTAAGTGATGGTGATATATGAATCCTTCACTGTTGGTTGTTTTCATTGTTGCAGTACTGTGGTATTCTTTCGACAGTTTTATGTACACTCCTTTTTTAGTGGAGTGATTCTTTAACCTCTATTTCAATGAACTGCTCTCACCCTTATTCAACCTTGAATTGATTTGTTTGCAGTTTAACGCTCCAAATATCTGACTTGTACATTGAGCAGCAAGCTTCTTTTTTTTTGAGAAAATATTACAACATTTTAAAACATCCATGTAATCTGTAGCAGACATCATTTTAATATCGACACTTTTCAAGTTTTCTTTTGACTAACATTCCCACATCACTTTGTAGCAGACAGAAAGATTTAGGGAAAAGCATCTATACCTAGTCAAGAAGGCAGGCTGCCTACTGCTCTAGTTTGGGCACCAGTGAACCACTGGCTTTGCCAACTTAGTCAGCAGTCTTGTATTGGCAGGATTGGCCATGGCTGCTGGTAATAGCTTGTTTGCTGCTAATCCACGCTTAGAGCCCTGTTCGTCTGAATGCCAGCATTACATTTTGCAGGCATTTCAGTGGCAGGAGTTCAGATTGGTGGATAAAAAATAGCCTGTCATTCCTCCATGACATCCTGTCAGTGTGCACCACTTCTGCTGAAGACCACACACATTGTTATTCATTTAGCAATCTGTTTGCAATCAAAATTTTAAAGTATCAATTTTAAGTATTAAGTATAAAGTATCAATTTTAAAGTATCTGTTTTACTTTGTTTCTAAAAAAAATCAACTGTTTGCCAGAATCCGTTATATAATGCTCATGATCATCATAGATTTGGTTAAAAAACTAAAAGTCATTAAAAAAGAACTTTCTTGTGTCTGTGTCCCTGCATAGTTACTCAACCCTATGCACCCTTGCACCCAACTCCCCACACACACACACACACACACAATAATAGCCACACACACACACACACACACACACACACACACACACACACACACACACACACACACACCCGGTAAAAGTGAAAGGGCAAGGTTGTTAGCCACGTTTAGAAATATGTCAGAGCCAACAGGTGTAGAAGAGGCACTTTCTGAAAATGAGTGATTTACACCCGCAGGAGTGACCTGGTTGACAACAGGAACAGTTGCTAATGTGGCATGGATGAGGGCTTTCTCTGGACTGAGCCCTCTGAGGGGCCAGAAGAGAGTCGAGGTTAGCGAATGGCTCTATACACCTGGAACTTTGTGTGTTGAGTTAATGAGTTTAGCAGGGGATTTTAAATCATAGATTTTTCTGTGCCTCCATCCCACGTAAAGCCTGATCTCTGGGGCAGAGGGATATTTCTAGAGCCCCCCCGCCCTGCAGAACTCGGCCATTTCAGCAGCAGGTGAGCACCGGTGTGAATTTGAATAACAGCTGTGTGTGTTTGTGTGTTTGTCACTTTCCTGATCTGCACTATGGGGGCTATCTGTGCTCAAAATCTCCTTTGTGGAATGCATTTTTCTGTTGAAGTATCTTTGTGAAGGCATTTTATAGGAACCTATCACCCTCCCCTGTATTCAAACATTTCTAACTGAAATCTGTCCTTTTTTTTCCTTTTCTTCAACATCCAGCCCAATATCTCCTTGCAGCATGTGTCTTTTCCCTATCGAGATCGAGAGATTGATGGGTTTGGGCAGCGGGAGAATTGAGTGCAGAAAGCTGTTTTACCGCATGCCATTTCGGTTGCATTTTTATGACCCTCTTGAAAGGGTTCTTGTTGAAATAGCAGAGGGGCTAGCTTTGCTCTCCAGCGGCCCTGACATCCACTTCTGATTTCTATTCCACCTAATTAATAACAATCTTTGTTGTAATGATGTGTGGCACCGGCCCTAGACTTGATGCATATACAATGAGGTCGATCTTTTTAATTTCTTGGCTAGTGTTCGGTCCGAACCTGAGCTCTGGAAGTGTGCTTCAAACACAACGTTCCATCGCTCTGTTATGTCAGTCCACCGATCCCTCGGGAAGAGTACACTGGGCCAAACATCAGTCGTTGGATGTTTTCTCGCCTCTTACACGCTTCCGTCTACCTTCGACCGGCTGCTTGTCTAAATTAATGCCTATGGGTTTGATTAATCCAGGTTTGCTCGTACACATGTCAGAATGTTAGTTAATCTTCAGGGTTATGTGTGGATTTCGAAAGTTGGCAGGTAAGCTAGTGTGCGGGTGAGTTGGTAGCTCAGTAAAGAGCAAGATCTGGCCCATCACTTTTGTTTGAATAGGTAATGTAATTCTGCTGGGGGTGAGCAGACATGAGCTGGAATGGCTTGTTAGGACACATGATCAAAAGCTTGTCTTCCTGCTCTCCACTCCTTGCCAGTCAACTCTCTTGTCACCCTGCGAGGCAGACGTTAAATAGATATATTTTTTTTTTTACGTTGCGGGCATTCTGCCACTCAGTGGACAAAAATGATAGTGCCTACTCCTGTCTTTCCCCTTGGAAAGAGAGAGAGAGATATGCAACTGACAAGCCTTCAGCACCAACAAAAAAAGAAAGACAGACTGATATAAACAGACTCTGGCACCTCTGTTCAATCCATATCAAAACCCTCTGCAGCCTGAATGCTTCATATCAAACATCCATAATACAAACACACTTCTTAGAGGAGTGTGTGACAGGAGAGACAAATCGTTCCCCTACTGACTGCCTAGTGTGGACCTCAAAACTCTGTCCCTGCTCCAAATAGAGTGCTCCTCTTTCAGATGACAAAACAAGCAGCTGCTTCTGCCTCACTGTGCCATTCTCTGCGTCCATATCACCTTCCCTCTTCTCAGATTCCCATTAGTCAACAGTAGCAACTGCTGCAGAGCATTCCAGGAGCCATCTTCTCTCTCAAGCTCAGCTGTTAACTCTGTCCCTCTTGTGTGGGATCAAGCACAACGCTTCCATTGTGCCGGTCTCTGTCATTGAGCTGAGGCTCTCCTGATAGGAGGAAACGGGTGTTTCAGGGAGACAAATCACAGCCAGGGCTGAACAGAGCTACATTTGTCCCCCTTCTCTCACCATAGGTACGTCTCCACAGCCGTGAACGAGACTTTCTTACATTACTTTTCATATACCTTAATGCATATATCACATTAATATACCTTGACCCTATTTAAATGTGCACTAATGCCTGTAAAAAAAAAAAAAAAAAATATATATATATATATATTTACATTATTATAAATACAACACATTATGCAAATTAAAGGTATTGTTGTGTCATCTAGTTTTTTTCCTGATTTTTAAAAAAAATTTTTTTTGCAATTTAGAGACAGAATTCAAAATACTTGTCATTTACGCATAATTTGATTTACTATAATCCTTAAATATATTGTGGTCCCAAAGAATACCTAGATACCTTTGGACATGCAAGTTAACTTAAAATGTCACAGCATTAGATAATACATATCAATCCAAGTGACATTTGTAAAGAAGTGAGGTTATGCTTTTGCTTTTTGTCACAATTTTTGTGCTTATTTAATTTTTTATTTTATATATATGTTTTACTTTTTGTCAATTCTGTAAATAGTTTTTTCAGTTAACAAATAGATTTTAGTGGATGTATGTGGTCAGTTCTCCTCAAGTTCAAACATGTGTCCTAGCTGAGTAACCACAAGTGATGTCCATGACATTCACTATATGGACACGTTACATTGACATCTGACAGCCTCTAAGTAAGGCCGTTTGTCCACCGAAGCATTTTAAGCCAGCTGAAAACACCTATCTATGGGCGCTTGAGAGCGCTTTGGCAGTGCAGCATTTTTTCAGTTGAGACTCTTTAATTGCTAAGATGCAAAATATCTGTGGATATGTTTGTTTCTGTATTGTTTCTGTATAAAAATGTAGATACAATCTAAACTACCTGCTCTAGCTCTTGTTTTAAATTATTTTGTTCCGTTATTATGCTTGTTGTTGTCATCTATGGACGTTGTACAAGCAGAATGTGGCGATTGGTCTGTGTACTATTTGTCTCGCCCCTCCTCCACTGTGATTGGATGGCTGGGTAAAAAGTGACAGTGGTGAGCACTGCATTTTACCCAAAGGTGAACATTCTTCAACTCTCGGCAACAGGTGTTGTGCCAAATTTCGCCCCCCTGCCAAATTATTACCCCCCTTGTTGAAGTCACTACCTGATTGCCTAATACTAAACCTACCAATACTAGGGGGTAATAATTTGGTGGGGGTCGGAATTCGGCACAACATGGGTAAAGAACGCGAGCATTCAGCTTGCTGACGTTTTAATAATACACCTCTCCAATAGAAAACAATTGGGAAAATATGCTAGCCTCAGGTAAAAACTCTTTCGTGAAATGTTTGCGTATACTTATTTCTTTACGTAAACCTCTTTTTTTTGCTATTTAATGTAATGACATTCATAAATGTTTAAATGTGGCTAAAGTATACAAACACTTTTGAGGCCACTGTAATACGATGAGATGAAAGTTGTCCCAAGCAACAGTGTTGATGGGGCCAGCTTTGAGTCCTGCTCTTGTTTAACAGCGGTGTTGGAATAGTGGTATATGTGTAAAGTAGTACTGGAATGAGTGGTTTTAATGAGCAAGCATCTTTATGTTCCCCTCTTGGTATTTGGATTAGCACAGTGAGAAAAGCAAAATGCTGATGCCTGAGAAAAGAGGACCACCCCATTAATTAGCCTTAAATCTGTCACTGCACAGCTGAGCACTGCCGGTGGAAAAAGCAGGACCGTTTATGTAGATTAAAAGCGGTCAGATCGAGATGAGTTGGGCTTAACCTGTAAAGCGTGTGTTGCATTTGCGCTATATAAGTGTGAGATCACCACCACCCGCCTCAAGCTCAGTTCTCAGGCATTGACTGCACATAACTGGACAAAAGAGCTGGTGTCATCTGACTAGGATCAAAATAGTGTCAATGTAACTCACACCGTAGCCACAGACAGGCCGGTGTGCCCAGCTAATGATTTCAGGCCACATAGCAAGACTTGTTTTATAAGACCCAGCTACGTCAGCTCCATCTGGTTGCTAATACCGCCACCCTTTCTGAAATTCACAGACACAACAGCTAACGTACACATACGTCGTTTTACTTCACCAAAAAAAAAAGGGATTGTTCAGCCAAAAATGTAAATTCTGTCATAATTTATTCACTCTCATGTCTTTCCAAACCTATGTGACTTCCTTTTTTTTTGTCTGTGTAATGTTCGTCAGTGGGGTCTAGTGTTGTTTTGGACCACAATGACGTCATTTTGTTAAATATCTTCTTTTGTATTTAGTAGAGGAAAATGAAAGAATTGGGAGAACCAACCCTTTAAAAGATGAACGATACACATCGACCCGATATGTTTCGATATGAGTGCTGTACACGACAAAACCGTTTACGACTCGTCTGTCTTTCTCTCTCTTGCTCTTTCTTTGTTCAATAAGGTGCAAGGGGATGAGATGGGATGTCAGAAAAAACAGATAGAAACATGTTTTATTGCTCGGTGAACGTTGCGGCTCGGATCATCGTAATTATTCGCTGAACACCATCTCTCATTGGGAGTGGCCCCCATATAATTTTAAGTCTGTGTAGGTCGAGTGGTTAATACGTTTTAGGACCCTGTCATCCATTACATGTCATGAAGTTCCAATGATAGCTTAAAGTTATGAGTTTTAATTCTAATAAATGGTTTTGCAAGGTGGAATTTTCTTCTTTTTTTTTCTCATAAAATTCAATCTAATTAAATTTGAGATTTGGGTAGTGAGGCACGCTTTTCTCACTCCTTTAATTTCCCAGAATGCCTTGTTTGAGGGTGCCTTCTCCACAGTGGTCTGGGTCTGGTGTTGTATGCTGTATTTTTCCCCCCGTATATATATTTATATAAAAAAAAATCTGTCTCTCTGTCTCACACACACTTTCTTTTTCCCATTCTTGAGAGTTGATAAAGAAATGAGCTCAGCTCCGTGTGAAAAGGCAGCGTTTTCCGTCCTCTCACAGCATGTTGTGGTGGATATGACCATACAGCAGAGAGAGAGAGAAACGGGTCGATTCGAAATAAAATTCGGTGGCCATTGTTGCAGAACCACGCTGAAAACAATGTTGAGTGTGTTAGCTGTAGACTGGCAAGTAGACTTGAGAGGAATTGAAATTCTTAACCTTTTGAAGTACTATGGTTACCGGTAACTGTGCCGTCTAGTCAAAACCTCTCCTTATACTTATCAACAGACAAAGAAACTAACTTTCAGCCACTGTAAAATTGACACACTTCTCACTGTGTCCTTCCTGATAATGTGAAGAACTGGTCAGATTGTGTCTGTATTATTCAATGGTACTCCATAGGTGGATTGTATTGCTGCGTGCAGCTGTGTGGGCTGAGCCCAGCAGTCACTGGAGGTCTGTGATGTAGTAAGAGTGTGCAGTTACTCGATAGCTGCGCGTGTGTGCGAGAGAATGGAGGTCGGTGGCTAAAAATAGTGACCTTTTGGGCCCGTGTACATGAGCACTGAACTCTGACATGCTGGTAAACAGAGTGCGCTCCACAGGACCATAAACATTTTTAATTGTTGCCTCATAAAAACGGAGAATGTCAGTGGCAGCGGTGGAAAATATGCTTCCTTAATTAGTCAAGCGAGTTTTACAAAAAAAGATGCCTCCTTTTAACTTTCACTTTTCAATGCCCTCATGCGATGATACAGTACTGTAAAACAGTTCACTTGTGGCTGTAAAACACTAGTTCGTTTTACCGCATACCTAGTTTACTAAAGATCATCAATTTTAATTCTTCTTTAAATTAAAACTTAGATTTCAAGAAATAAAACACTGTCAGTTACTTTACTGATAGTGTGCGTATAAACCGAGCTGTAGTGTTTTTATGGTTGATATGTCTTCTAATTTTAGCAGCACATTATCTTCTTGACGCCATGTTTTAACTTGCCGTATATTGTGGGGAGAACCTCTCAAGCACGTCCAAGTTGCTCCGGCATTTAAGATGAAATAAAGTTTCAGTGACGACTCAAGACAGTTGGCTTCACAGCAAATTTTAATCTATTCATGTGGATCCTATCAGTTTCTTTTTGTCCGTAGCACCCATTAATTTACTAAATCACTCTGAGCCGAAATGATCACTGTAAGCGACATTATTCACACATTTTTATTAATTCAACGTAGATGAATAAAAGTGAATGTTTTGAAGCATTGATTAGCAGAAGGGTTTATATCTGACAGTTAGATTGCAGGGTAGCAGCATAAAAATGGCTCCTCTGCAAGGTACCCAGTAATTTAATTCTTGTGTGAAATTATTATAATTTATTACAGTATGTGGGCTCTAATGATTACCGACATGAAATGGAATTTATAAATTAAGATTAAATCTGCATATCTCTTCTTATTTCATACCTTGTCCTTTGAGCAGTATTTCAAGATGGTTTCATAAGATGCATGTTTTTTTTCTGTCTTTGTGTATTTTTATTTGTAATTTATTTACTTTTCAAAAAAAAAATCCAAACCCTCTCGAAGCATCACAATGTTGTAGAAATGGATGAGGAATTTATTTTGGTTGCAGAATAAGATATAAATACGCTAAATGAAATAAACATAAAACAATGATTTACACAGACAAGGCACAAGACGGGAGTCAAAAAGGCGACGTACTATGAGAGGTTTTTTTGTGTGTGTGTGAAAAGGCAGTCCTGAGAAAATGATTTTATTTTTCAGCCAATAAAAAAGGCATTATTTTTTCAACATTTATATTTCCTGATATGTATTATAATTATTTGTATCTTGTCACTGCAGGACTTTGTGACTTAGACTAAATTTGTGTGGGTTGATTTTCCTGATAAGGAGGATTATATTAGTTTTTTTCTGGAGGAATGCATTTAGATTGATCATTTTAATTGTTATAAGTGCCTGACAATGTTAGATATTGAAATTCTGAGGGCATCGCTATCACTTTATTCTCATCCCAACCTATTCAAAAATGAAATTTGTGAAGTTCAGTGGCTGAATTTAGTTTCTCCTTCGTGTTTGCTGAAAACATTTCTTGTTGTGAGTGAACCGTAATGAGCAGCAGCAGCAGGCAGGAGCAGAGCAGTCGGGGTGGGCCGCCTCTGAGGGCTCGCTCAGCCTGAGAGGAGGCTAAAGAGGACAGGGGAGAGAAAGTTCATTTTGCTATCCAAGCATTAAATGGTCCTAGTTTTCTTAAAAGTGACCTTGTGGGGAAGGCAGCGCATCCGAGCTCCGGCACAGCTCCTTCCAGCTGCACACATGGCATCCATCGGGGCACAATCACGTGCAGTCCCAACACCTCAGGCTCGGACATATGTTGAGTTTTATTTCATTCTTCTGACATTAATCCTATTCACCAGCTGTTCTGCCAGCTGCCACTCTCCAGCTTAAGAGGAGATTGCAGTTTTGGGGGCTCGAAGTATGGGCTTATCTTGGCTCCTGATCTTTCCACACTAAGTTCTGATTGGACCCCTTCTTGTACACCCCCTCCTAATATCTCCCTCCTCTTCTCAATCTGTAGATCCTTGAGTTGTACTTCTCTCTCTAGAAATCTCTCTTTCAACTTTGCTTTAATTTCGTCTCGTTCTCCTCCTCCTGTCGGGGGAAGGGAGGCTCCAGGGGTGTGTTTTAATCACTTGCCCAAGTCTTCGTTTGGACGGCTTTCCTTCAGAAGACGCTGACCCTCTGCTAGTGTCTTGCTGTCTTCACCAATATTTATTATTCAGTTTTCTTCTTGTACATGGTGCCCAGAATTCCTCTCCTTCTAAGGGTGACGCTATCTGGCAGGGTGTCTCCCAGCGCAAACATGCCATGAAAATTGTTTTTATCCACAGCTTTGCTTGAACTTGAACTCTTTATTTCTTCTATTTCACATATTTCAACTTTATCTCTCCCATTCACGTTACTAATCAGTATGATCTATTTCCCTGTACGTCTTTCATTGTCCGATAGAATTTCTCTTGTGTCATTAGTGCTGAAGAAGTACCCTGTCATGGAAGGCCTGGCCAGTGTGAATTGATCATCGGTGGCTGCTCACTTTAATAATTCAACCCTGATTAGTGCCGAGTCCTGCAGTAAAATGGATTGAAGAAGAGGTCATGTGCTGCCCTGCTCAAGAGGTGAAGCCTCTTGGGAGTGGTTAATTCATATGTGCTTGATGGACACGTGTCCTGTTTAGATAGGTCAGGAATTGTGCGATTGGCTGGGACGGTGGGGTCAGCGCTGAGATTAGCACCTCAGCTCTGCCAAATAAAGACAATGACACTATGGCCATCCACTATTTTTACCATAGTCTATTTATAGCAGAATCTGTTTCCTCGTAATTGCAATCCAGCCTCAATAACACCACGTATTCCAAATAGCTTTTATTAATAAAAAAAAAAAAAATATATATATATATATTACTTGCTCTTAAAAATATGTATTATTTATATTGTTTTAATATTTTATAATATTTACATTGTTATATTAATTTATATACATTATATATATATATATATATATATATATATATATATATATATATATATATATATATATATATATATATATATATATATATATATATATATATATATATATATATATATATATATATATATATATATATATATATATATATATATATATTACAATATTTATTATTATAATTAGAAGTAGTAGTAGTAGTGTATAAGTAGTAGTTGTAAATTAATAATACTACAAGGAGTTACTAAGGTTAGTCAGTCTATTTACAGCAGCTGTCGACAGGAGGAAATGGCAGCACGGTGTTCAAGCAGCCTACAGGTGACTAGCAGAGATGCTCACTAAGTGGAATAATGAATAGTATTAGGTGTCAATTAAATCAAGCCTTCCCCGAGGTGCAGGTGCTCGACAATATACTGACACATCTCAAGGAGCTGAAGCCTCTTCACCCATGCATGCCAATGGGTGCATTTGCATATTAAAGAACCGAAATTATTTAACCGAAGCAAAAAAAGCATGCAAAAAAGAAAAAAGGGGCTTGTGGAAATGATCGAGGTTATTAAAACTGTTGACAGGGAAAGAAGGTAATTGGCAGAAAATGAGGGAAACGCTACTGTTATACAGTGTTGTGCGCGTGTGCGTGCATGTTTTCTCTCTGTCGTGATTTTTTTATGTTTTTTTCAACCCGACTCTTCTTTTTAGCTGTTAGCATTGTGCGCCGTCGCCTGGGTGTGTAACCTATTACGTTTAGATTGCTCCCTTGCAATTAGTGCCCTTTTTGTCCTCACTTCAATAACGGCGTGATTATGGAGACTTCAGGAGCATTCGCCGCCGCCCCAGCTAACAGCTGTTGTCTCTGGAACTAACGACGGGAACGACAAAACATGTTTTCTTATGCCGTTTCACTTTCCTGTCTGCCTCTTGTAATTATTATACTCTTATTTTGTGTGATGATGGAGTCTTGTTTTAGTGGCTCTGTGATTAAGACATTCAGAAGATTTTCCCTCAGTGTTCTGAGCACGCTTGCGTTCGCGTGTGCATAGCTTGTGACTCCAGTTTGTTTTTCTAAGGAGATGGAGAGAAATAGGAAGAGAAAGAGTACATTTTTGGTTTTCTATTGACTGCAGCATCTTTATTGTAAGAAACAAATCCAATGCAAGAGAAGCCTTGAGATGTGATTTCAGAGAGGGGACAGTGTTTTTCAGCGGGAGCCAAGGAGAATGCCTGGGATAACTTGTTCTCCCATCTAAATTGCATGAAACTCTCAATATTCTCTTGACCTTGGCTGCTTGACTACTTCTCTTTTTTGCTCAAGCCTTTTTTCTCATAACATTATTAGAAATGAGAGTGCTTAGAGGATAATTATTAACCTAACTGCGACACTTGCAATGAGAGTGCCCTTCAACCTGGGTGGCTTCAAGTGGAACCATAATACCTCACTTGGGCCTTCTTCTTCTTTCCATCTCTATCTCTCTCTCTTTCTCTCTCTCTTTCTCTTTCTCTTTCCATTTAAACTGGGAATAGTTCCTCTGCTTTCTCCATCATTAGATGGTTCGCTTAATAGAAAGCCTGGGGAATTTATATCATCGTCAGTTGATCATTGATTTGGTAATTCCCTGTTTTCCCTGATGAGCAGCCTGCTCATACGCTGGACGGAAGGTGGAGTTCTGTCTCCTTCTTCCTCTGAGAGGAGATTGTAAGCACAATAGTGATGTTTTCCAAGGTTTATTGAGAGGAAGAGACATAATGTACTGTAGCTACAGTTCATTGAAAGTCAGATTAAGGATGCAGTGTTCGGTGGACAATTGACAATAGACAGCACAGGGACAATAGGGCAGTTCACTAAGGACAGCTGTAATGATGTGTGTACTGTGAAGTGGAGTGTTTCAGGAGAGAGTCTCGCTCTCTCTCTCTCTCGTTTCTCAAGTGTAAGGATTGATTGGGGAAGAGCAGCTTCCTGTGGAGGGGATTACAGTGGCGGTGTGAGACCTGGGGGTGCTGGCAGATGTTCTGGCTGTCTGCCACAGGGCAGGACTCGTCGGGATGGGGGTACACCGTCTCCGCTCAGCGCAACTGCATCTTCAGGGGCATGACACAGCTCCATCTCACATACTGTACACAGCCGTGGAGGTCATTAATGACAGTTACTGAAGTAAATTTTTACATTTCTACGTTACTTTTCTACATTAATACATAGCTTGAATGTTCTAAGTCAGTTAGACTAGAGAAATGAGAGTCACTTTCTGTACTGAAAAGTCATGATTCCAAAGTTTTTTGAAATTGTATGTATTAATGTATTTTATTCACAGTTTAAATAATATAATATTATATAATACACACTGCTGTTCCCAAGTTTGGGGTCAGCAAGATTTTGTATTTATAGTCACCTGATACTTATAGTCACCAAGGCTGTATTTATTTAATTAAATAAAAATACCGGCTGTATTTATTTAATAAAAAAAAAATACCGTAATAGTTACAATGAAAAAAAGTGCATACATATATTTAAAACATGTCATTTAAATAATATTATATAATTAAATATTTTATAATGGTTGTATGGCATGTCAGTGCCAAATGCTACTTGTGTTTTACTTTTCCACTGTTGTGATTTTTGTTAGACATGCAGTTTTGGCTCTGTGTTCCATGTGATGATGAAAACTTGATTACACTTAACACATTCACTGAATCTTTGCTAAGATTTATGAGCACTGCTGCTCTTCCTTTTCATCTGTTTAAGACCATCTGCGTAATCTTGTCAGCGGATCTTTGCTGTAGGTGTCTTAATTGAGCTGCTTTGTGAAGAAGAGCAAGATTTCTCTGGCAGTAAACCGAGCTGTCAAGATGGGATCTTAGATGAGTGGTTAGATTCGCAGGGGCAAGGTGTAGTTTGTCCATTATGTCAAGGAATCAAATATGCCCATTCCTGCACCGAGATCAGGAAGTCTCTCTGAATTTACAACTATAATGGCACTTTCATGGACTAGGGGCTTTGGTTTTATCGGGCTAGAAAAAGGATTGTAACATGCTATTTATTCTACCCGAGTGCGCTGCCTTCTAATCCTGGTGTTTTGACAGGGATGGTCTCCCGAGCGTCAATACCCGCACTGAGACACAAGTCTCTCTGTTTCTGTCTTCATTGTCTCTTCTTCTCGTCTCTTAGAATTAGTTCCCAGGAGGTTCTAGATCAGTGGGTTGTCCTCCAAGCCCTCTCCCCAGTGCCTGTGCCATGTCATATCAGTGGGATGGGCAAGGGCCGAGAAAGCTGCTCCGGGTCCAATGTGGCAGGGGCTAAGCTGTCTGTTGAGATGGGGGAACCTTGGGAAAATGCAAAAAGGATACAGATAAGGGCTATTGTTTTCATTCCAATCTCATCTGGGTTGAATTGGTTTCCCTTGAGCCACACCACGCTTTATCCGAGAGGAGGACAGAGGGCATGAGGAGAGTTTTGGGGGCCTCGTGGGATAACGACAATAAAGTCAGTGCTCGCTTTATTTATCTCCTTCTCGGCTCTGACAGGCCTTTCCAGACAAGTACAAGTCTTTTCCACACTTCCTGCTTAGTTTTCAGAGTCTATAAATGTCAGACTGTCTCTGAACTCTTTGTATTTTGAAATCCAAATGCAAATGTGGGAAGGAAATGTACCTTGTTCAATGGGCTGTGCTGCGTTTCTCATTTGAAGTAGCAGCAGCGATGAGAGATGAATGGATGTGGCTGAAGCTTTGTTTGATTTTTCTAAATGAATGGTCCACTTTTGTTTCTTTACATCGGTAATATGTTAGTATGACATTTAAGTATTATCCAGATGTTAAGCAGTGTTTCCATTGGCATTAGTGCTCTCTTCGGAGAAGATGGAATGCAACTTGGGAAATTGTGCAAAAAATATCCCCTTATTATTAATCTAAATTCCTTTCAAATGTTCTAACTTTATATGGGTACTTTGAAAAAACCCAGACGTCTGTTTCATTAACTGCTTGTTTCCTAAAGTATCCTCACATGAAAAAGCAGAAAGAGCCATATAGTTTTAGACCGTTGTGGACATTTGGATTTTGCAAGTGTCTCCGGTCCATCATCCTCAAATGCTGGACATTCCTCACCTCTCTCAGGTAAAAATTTGTGGAGGACAGCTTTGGCACATTCCAGCTGTAGTGTGTGTGTGTGTGTGTAGGAGTGAGGGAGCGGCCACTCTCAGGGGAGGCAGAGTGGAGCAGAATGGAAGCTGGCACTGCATTATCTCCAACAGTTGGTGCATTCCTTAATGATCAAGTGCTGGAGAAGCATCTGTGCACTGCTCAGTGTGTTGGTGTGTGTGTATGTGTGTGTAAGACGCAGAGGAGGAATATGGGAAAAGTCTTCCCTAAAACCTTTTAACCCCCAGGACAGATCCACCCCGGCCCTGTGCCATAAAAGGAAGTTTCTCTGTTTCCAGTTCTTTTTTCCAGCCTAGAGGAAAGAATGTATTGCTATGTGTTATACATATATAATGTTCGAATGCGTGTCGTATGTATGGGGTTATTTTCTGAGGGTAGGAGTGTTGTGACAGGAAGTGCTTTTATTCTAAAGACCTCAATCACACACACATAAAACACGGGGTCGAAGCATCTCATAAGGTCAAGGAAACAAACTGTGAGTCCTAGATTGGGAAAATCAGTAAAGTAGAAATAATGTTAGAATGACCCAAACGTAGGTGTCCTGTTGTTCCCTCTGAAATAGAGGAAATGGAGAAGAAAACCTCCTCTTGATCTGACCTTGCCCTGTGTTATAGCTGTGGCCATCACCATAGTCTCTCTCTGCAAGCAGTCAAACATTTTTATGCCCACAGTAATGTCACTATTTTTGTCTATCACCATTTGGTTTTTTTATTTACTTTTCTTACATTTGTTTTCTCTTTGCCAATATACTCATATTTATGGAAGCTTGTTTAAGAAAAAGAAGGTCATTCATATTGTGTCTCCCAATTTCATCATTAAACTTTTTTTTTATTAATTAATAATTTTATTCAGCAAGGATTGATCAAAATGAAAAGTAAAAACTCTATTTAAAATAAATGCTGATCTTTTGAACATTCTGTTTATCAAAGAATCCTGGAAAAAGTTTTCAGTTTTCACAAAAATATTAAGCAATTTCAGCATTGATAATAATAAGAAACTGTGATTAAGCACAAAATGTGCTTATTAGAATGATTTCTGAAGATCATGTGACACTGGAGTAATGATGCTGATAATTCAGCTTTGATATCACAGGAAGAATTTATATTTTAAAATATATTACAATAGAAAAGTTATTTAAATTGTAAAAAATATTCCATATTTTACTGTTTTACTGTATTTTCGATCAAATAAATGCAGCCTTGGTGAACATAAGAGACTCAAAAAAATATCTTGAACAGTAGTGTACCTCACAATTGCATTTTTTTCATAATTGCATCATTGATATCTCACAAAGATAAATGTTTCAGTATGACTTTATACTTAACATTGTGATTTTCTGATGCCTGCATATTTGAATAATTTGTAAAAAAGAATATAAAGCAGTGCTCATGATAATAGAGGCATAGCTGCAACATCAATTTTTATGGCATGAGATGAAGATCGCATCACACCACATTCATGAGTGTGATGATGTCACTCGTTCGGAATGTTCTATGGCCTGGAGTACCTCAAGATACTGTATGACTACAATACATGCAGACACAAAGCACACACAACAGAATAGGCAAAGTCATTCCCATTCTCATGAATTGTGCCCTTTTGTTTGGCAAAGTGTGTTCACAAATGATCCTTTGTGCGCACGAGTAGTTTAGCTATGGCTTACGGTGCCGGAGGGCTGCCAGCAGCATGCAAGAATTTCTGCTTTAGTCCCGTGCCCTTTAGCCTTTCACACAGGGTACAAACTCTACTCTTCCTGTCCATGATGTCATTGAATGGCAACATGAGACCCGCAGCCCCTCTGCTCAGAGGTCATGGACTGCATAGAGCTCATCAGTTTGGATAAGGTAGAGATCTTCATGTATTAATTCTGTCTCTCACTTTAATCGGTGCCTGATGTTTAAGTCTGTTGAACGCCACCTGATTCCTATTCTTTCTGTCCATGGCTTTTGACGGGGTGTTTCTCTGTCCTGTGTGTGTGTTTGTGCGATGGGAACAGGCTGACCCAGGCTGCGAGCTTCAAGCTCTTGCTGGTGAGCAGTGTGTTCTTTATCAACGACCTCGGGGCCGCAGCTCTGCGGATTCCAGCCATTCCTCCTCCTGATTCATTGTCTGCCAGACAAATGTTAATTGTTTTCATCATTGCCGGCTGTGCGGGGCCAGTCAAGCGGGCCCATCTCACCCCGTCTACCTTCCCTTTTAATGTCTTTCTTTGTGCGGCGCCTTGTTCTTATCACTCTTTCAGCCTCTCCGGTTGACCTTCAGTGGACAAGGGGTCACGTCTCACATTATCTGCATATTATATGTGTTCGTCTTTGTGCTTTTCTCTGTATGTGAACAGTTGAGAATTTAAGAAACACTATACCTGGCCTTTGAATATGAAAAAAATAATAAAATAAAACTAGCGCCTTTCATAAAGATCTTTTCACACTCTGAGGTAGAAAGAAAATTCACCTTGACACTTTCACAGAAGTGTTGTTGACCTAACTTGAAACTATTGCATTAGAGCATTTCATTCAGTTACCAATCCCTCTGTGTTTATTCTTTTAAAAAAAAATTTCTGAACTTTAGACATCGCCCCTAATACTCTTTATGAACTGAGCTGACAAGGTTTTCTAATTTAATGCACTCAGCTACTGATCTGTTAAAGAATTTCACTTTATTACCACGGTCTAGCCATCAGGACAATTATCGTGTGCCATGGTTGTTGAAAGCCAGGTGTGTGTAATATTCACTTTCCTGAGTATAAGGAATATATATAAGGAATTGGTTTCTTTCAATTTATTAAAAACATCATTTGAATAGGAAAAGTCCCTATAAAAGACCCTTTCTTTCTTTTTTCTTTGTCTTTGTGGCCTCTTTTCTATTAGCACAACTAGTTTTGTTGCTCAAGGTTCATGGGTCATTCTCAAAGCTATGTATTTGACAGATTTTTAATACACACTGCAGTATTTCAATTTTCAGTGCAGTATTTCAATGCAATGCAGTATTTCAATGCACACTGCCAAATGATTGCCTCTTTACTACAGTCATTTGTGTTATTAGTGAGTTCACTCAAACTGTTTTTGTGGTAATTCTATCTAATATGATTTTTCTTACTAATATGAGCAGTATTTTAAATAGAGTATTTTATAAATTGCAATTGTATTTGTACTGTAACTATGTTCACAATTAGACTTTTCAACATTAAATCTACTGTGCGACGAGCATAGAATGCATTAAATGCTTTTACTTTCCTCATTTGTATATGCATTCAGTTTAATTCTGAGATGTCGCCTGTGTTTCAGAATCCTCCTGCATGGAGAAACTCCTTTCAAAAGACTGGAAAGAGAAGATGGAACGACTCAACACAGGCGAGCTGTTAGGAGAAATTAAAGGTAAAAAGTCTTGCTTACAAATGTGTTTCTATTATATTATGAAAGAATGGTGTGGTCCGCCAGCCAGAAAGCAACATAGAATTCTGTATATCCAGGTGAAATATGTTTCTATAATGTTAGAACACACTTGCAAAGGTGATGCTTGATATAAACAGAGAAAAAGGGGAGATGATTGCATGTGTGTGTTTGTATTGGAAGACAGTACGGCCCATACACTGCTTATACCCACTGAAGGTGTTCGGGGGATATGCTTTTTAAAAAAAAAATTGTTCCACGATCAGGTCTTAGCACTGGCTGTTACAGAGACGTGTTTATGTAGCAGGAGACGGCACTGCACCGGTTCTCTGATAACACGCTAGTTCTGCCCGGCTCCAGCCACGCACCCCTCCCTCACTATCTCTAACTCTCTTTCTCTTCCCTTTCTCTGGCAAACTTGGTTTTGTCATTCATTCCTGCTGACTCCAATCTGCCCCATATCCTCAGAGCTTTACATTGACTTGATTTACAACCACGTGTTTCAAGAACAGCCTTTTTTGTTGGGTGAGGTACAGGTGTCATGACGGTCAGAATATCCAATGTTATAGCATCAGTATTTCAGGACGCTTTTAATGGAGAAAGATGTTCAGGAGGCAGTTAATAGCTAGATTTAGATAGAGAGAAGTGTTATTGTTTTTTTGTTCTCTCGCTTAATGGCTCCCTTTTCCATCGCTGCACTATTTAGAATTATGAAAAACGTTTGTCCTTGGTTTTAATTATTGGATTAGACTTACTCTCTGTGGTGTGTGGGTGGAGGAGGGGTAGAAGTGTGTGTGTGTGTGTGTTGGGGGGGTTGAGAGAGGAAAAAGAAACAGTCGTACATTCTAATAAGTGCATTCATCGGCAATAACCTTAATGAACCCCCAAATGTAAATCACATCTCAGTAAACCAGATTCATTGTACCTGCCCCTGTTATGTGGCACCGTAGATCAAAGTGCAGCGAAGAAAATTGCGAGGAAAGATTTAGCCTTTTGAAAGGAGATCTTTTTAAATTACAGGGTATTTTTCTGTTGGATAAATGGCATTGGGTGAGGTCATGTTTAAAAGGTATAAACAGGTAGAAGGCGTTGATAATACCCCACCAGTGGCCTCCGTCGTGATTTCCAGCGAGGCTGCGGGCGACTGTAGAGAAACAGACAGAATTACTTTTCATATCATACCGGCAGCCTAAGGTTTCTAATTAGCCTGCCATTTCATATGACTGTAGACATTTCAAAGGCCTCCTTTGTGCTCCCCCTTACAAAATGTCTCTCTCTACGTTTGAAGTCAGCCTGATGTAAATACAGGCAATTAAAAAGGAAGCTCAGGGTTGGAGACACACAAGGTCTGCTTAATTAATACACAAACAAAGGCACGAAGCTGGAAAAGAGAAAACACACACAGCTTATGATTAAGATCTAAAGTGTTATGATAAATCAGAGAGCGCATTAATAGTTGGGTTAAAAAATCAATACAAAGGCCACACGTTCCTCCAGCTCGAAATTAATGGAGGAGAGTGCTGGATAAAAGATGGCACAAGGATGAAAAGGAAGCTGTTGCCTGTTTGGCCTTGCTGTTTTTGCTCTCATATCTGAACCAATGGCATTGTGCATTCTACCCACAGTTCTTTGTGCCATTGTCATCGCACTACAAAAAAAAATCAAAGTGAAAAAAAGAAAGATAAATCGACTAGGAATCACTATCCCCGCCAAACTGTATGTTGGAATAAACTAAAGTTTCTCACTGCAATCTCCGCAGCTGTTCTTTAAAGCCTTTACATATTTTCACCTTGTGAACCTGTCGAGACACTGTGCTGTGGTAAGAAAGAGTTTAGGGGCTGAAAAAAGTAACCGATTGCCTTAGGAAATGAAGAAACAATGGTAGAGAGAGAGTGGAAAAAAAGCTGAAGCTCTGAGAACACTTAGACTGTTTTTTAAAACGCAGCAACACGTCCGGACCTGCCCAACTCAGTTGCACAAAACAAGTAAACAAAGTCAAACACCAGTTCGGTTAGTTGTCAGTTCTTATGTTTTAAGTGTTTTTTAAGCTCTGTTTATCTAATAAAACAAAATTATCTCAGGTTATTTGCCGCATGAGTTTGAGAGGCAGGCCAGAATTGTTTTAAGTGCTCTTAAATGGTGCCTACGTTTTCCTACGTAAGCCCCGTGCTGAAATCGGCACAGGGTTAAGGAGCAGTGGTACCGGGTACAGCCCGTAAAAGGGAGTCAGCTACGGATCACTTTTCACCCGCCGCGGCTGGAGCGCTGTGTTTGTTTTCATACCTGAGCTCAGCTGTCAATCAGGAGGAACGGTGAAGAGAGAGATGAGATCTGCAAAACAAAACCACAAAGCAGGAGAAGCAGGATGTCTGGAGGAAGTCCAAACCACAGCATTGCCTGCTTGATTGTCAGACAGAGAGGGAGAGATATATGAATAAATACAGAGTAACACATCAGATATATGCCAGAGAGTTTTAATGACCAAATGTAATGCAAAGATGTGCTGCTGGTGCAATTAAGACATCCATTTTTTATGTGTATTAGAAGCTTTGATTTCATTTCAGCTACATTTAATTTTTCATACAATTAAAGACATTGGCACCCCTGCACCCCGGTTTCATTATTTACATTATTCAATGAATATTCTAGTGGAATTTTAATTTGGCTTTGTCATTTTAATGGATTTCATTAGTCAACCAGAGCTTTGCACTTCTGCCGCTGAGCCGTTTTGTTTCTATCGCCTTGAACGTTCAGATGTCCCTGACTGTTTAAAAATGGCAACGAAACGACTGGCAGTCAAACTGTACTCGCAAAATCCGAGTATCCGAATGGAAACCAAAAAAAGGGACAGAAAATCAGAAATCTCAGCATTGTGTGACCGCGTGAAAGTGGTGACTATAGCTGCTATGTGAAAAAAGGGGTCCCTCGCTCTTTCCTAATCAATTTCTGTGTCGTCTACATGGTTGTGGAAAGAAAGTCCTGTGGCTGGTAGATAAGTAGAAGCTTTTTAAGAAAGCGGCAGGGCTGAGTGTGATTTCGATGTGACTCTTACCTGGCTTAGGCACTCTTGGACAGAGAGTGGACTGTGAGGGTACAGAGCGCCAATTGTTCCAGCAGCTGGATTTACTTTTAAAACATGATTATTCAATTTAACGTCAGCTTTATCCTTAATGGCTCCAATAAAGGCAGATAACCCATGCTATTGTAGATACAGTATGTGATGTGGCACTCAGGGATAAACATTCATATTTTTTACAAAAAAACACTTTTCTTATCATTGTGAGGCACTTTTTTAATGCATACTATTCCGTTTAAAAATATGGTATAAAACACTAAATACTTATACATTATATAATATGGAAAATAAATCATTATTTTATCAAAACAAACATAAACAATAAAACTATAAAAAAAGATTATTTGCTATAAAACTGTTTAATCAATGTGCAGTTTTAGTTCAAATCTATTACCAAAATAATTGAGCCTCTTTTGAAGTGTGGCAAAACAAAACTCATTTCTGGCTGCTTACTGACATTTGATCTGTACCAGATTTGAAACCGTTTACTCCTTTTAGGCATTGTTCCTGACCGAGAGAGAGGAATCCTTCTCCACCCATCACAGCGTCTGAAATATTCCTCCATCTCCCCCATCCTCTAGCAGCACGCTCTGCATTTTTCTCTCCCTAACGCCTCAATAGTCAAACTGTTTGCCCTTATGTACCCAAGTGAAATATGAGCCACTGTAAATTATTATTCTTTGGGCCACATTTGCAAGATGAATGCGGGGAGAGCTGTGCTCCGTTTCTCTCCTAATGAATTGAGGAATTTAGCTTGTGGCGTTTGGCTGTAGAAAGGCACACCTTGTTTGCTGCCTCTCCTCACATGGTGTTATTGAAAGCGCTTGTGAACAGGAGTGCGTTGAGGGGAAGACAGCCATCGAAGAAGTCCGGCACACACA
The DNA here is from genome assembly GCA_023029165.1 of Gobiocypris rarus. Lineage (NCBI taxonomy): Eukaryota > Metazoa > Chordata > Actinopteri > Cypriniformes > Gobionidae > Gobiocypris > Gobiocypris rarus. Next base: position 39,478,581 of record CM040912.1, on the reverse strand, counting down.
CACACACACAGTTCAGACCTGAGGAAAATCACTTCTCTGAACACTAAACCACAGGGCATGCATTTAAGCTTTCCTGCTAGGCAAATATTTTCATTTATTAAGAACATTCACAATGTCCTACACTGTTACAAGCTCTAGCTACAGTGGATCTCAGATGGTGAAACCCAATAATGCAATTATTCACAAATTAGAAACTTCTTTGCGTGATGTGTGCCACTAGCAAACACAGGTTTAATTCTGTATACTGCAGTGTTGGGAGAGCTAATGTTTATCAGAGGATGGGTCGCAGAGCTAATGTTCTGCTCGCGGCCGTGTAATGCTGTTTAAGAGCTGGCAGGGCCATGCCCGGGCCGCTTTAGCGCATGTCACGCTGGATTTCCGACTACAGTAGAGTCTCCGGTCTCTGTCTCCACTCCTCCCCAAGCCCCGGGGTCCTAAGGGGATCTACATTGCTACTAATGAAATCTTTATACACAGGCACACAAGCACAGAGAACAAGCTATAGGCCTTGAAAGGTTGTTGGGTCTAATCAAGGTTTTTTATTCTCTCTAATGATAATAATAATAAAACAGGAAGAGGTCAAGGCATGTAAGTGAGTGATGAATGTGCGATTTTAAACGTGTGTGTTCAAGGACAGCTTCATTCTCAGCGGTGACCTCGGCGTCGATAAACTCTGATAGGAGAAACATTAAAATGCACACCAGGAACTCTCTGTCCCGCGTCTGTGTGTGTTATGTGGTCAGGTTGAGCTGTTATTTCGGTAGGACTCTTTAATGAAGAGGTTTGTGTGATGCTGAGGATGCTGGGAGAAGAGCAGGGCTCTTGCATTATCTTAATTACACTCGCGAGCATCGCTGCTGTCGTCATTAGATTATTAGTCGGTATTAAAGTGCCCCATGAACGTCAAGAACGTGAAGTGTGTCTCTGTTTAAGAGCCACTCTGTTGACTTTTGGTGTCAATCAAGTGTTTTCGAGATGGGATGGGAAAAAAAAATCCTTGTTGAGAGTGTGTAGGAAGATGTTATGGAGTGCATTTTAATTTGAATACTCAGAGTAGTATTAGTATTCTGCTATCACACACACACACACACACACACACAAGTATGTAAATAAATATATTTGGAATTATCCAGAAAAAAAGTTGTATTTAAGGGAAAAAAGGGGTTTTAGTTTGAAGTATATGCAGACTTGGCCATACATGCTAAACTGCACAGTTAATTACATTTAAATGCTCACAGTACTGTATCCGGTTTGGCACTAGTATATATTGAGGACAAGACGTTCGCCCACATTTATAGCCCGGACAAGAGCTGTAAATTTGCATTATGCAAAATTTTAATGCAGCAGTGAAAGGTTTGTTGAGTTGATGATTTGGGCTGCCATATGCTTACATGTGCTAGCAGGTCCTGGTGCATGCTAGTTAATGAAGTTTTATTGGCAGGATCAGCAGGGTTTCGATCATCGCATGGGGCAGAAGGCCAGGTGAAACAGCTGTTGGTCATACCGTCTCAATTCTGGAGAAAGTGAAAACCATTTAATTAATGCCATATTAGTCAAAATACTGCTTGTCATTCAACAGCACAAATTTGATTATAATTTTCAATGTTTAGGTTTTAAATACGATTATTATTATGATATTAAATATTTTAATTCATGTTTTATATTTGTGTAGATTGTATTTTAAATATTATTCTCTTATTTTCAGTTTATATTTTATTAATTATGTAATTAATTATATTAATAAATTATTACACACATGGTTTTTTAATTCAGCATTTATTTTAGGTATCAGTTGCCGTTTAATTGTTTGTTCTTTTATGCAGTTGTATTTATTTGCATTGTAGGTTCATTTGCATGTGTGATTTTGTGTGCATGTGTTCTCAGGCTTTAATCTTTATCTTTGGGTCTTGTCTTTAGATGCAAGGTTGCGTATAGTGTCTTAATAGTGATTTAACTGTGCTCACTTTGAGGTCACTGACAAAACACAATCAGATAGATTTTTTAAAATCCCTTTCAGTCATCTTGAACAACTCTCTTATTTAGTTTTGACATTGATAATAGAGACAGAGATTCTTCACATAAAAGAACCTTCAGAGTCCATATGTGGACTATAAATCACCCTTGTTTGCATTTTTGTTTTATTATTATTATTGGTTCAGATGAGGGGAAAATACCTTTTCACAGCCCCTGAGCCGCCAGCCATGTCAGGCACGCCAGCTATGCGCAGCCCGCGTCCGGGCCCGGCCCGGGCACAATCGCTGCTTTTAGAGCCCTCTTAATTTACTTAGGATGGGCTCACAGCATATGGGAGTATCCAAAAAAAAAGCCAACTGATGGAGAGACAAACAAATTCCAGTATTCGGACATTAGGGGAAAAAAAGTCATTCAAATTTACTCATAATGGTTCAGCTGTCCTAACCAAAGGAAGAGAAGAGAATAGTATTTCCCTCTTTTGCCCCCTTTCTTTTTTCCTCCTCTTTCTTCCTAGTGTGTGCCTGGATCTTTTATCTCTCTTATTCACTTGGGACTCTTCAAAGTAACAAGCTGCCCTCTCTTCTCTTGGTTCTGGACTTGGAACTCAAATTAGGGACTGCTTGATTAGAGGAGAAGGGGGGTAGGGTTGGCCTGGGGTGGCAGAATGGCTGTTGGACAGAACAAATCGCACCCCTACAAAGTGTCTTTTATCTGGTGGCCCCTCTCTTTGACAGCTCCCTCTCTCGCTCATTCACTGCAGTCGCAGTTGTTTCTCTCCGGTATTCGAGTTGGACATTGTGGGAAATGCCATCCAATCTGGTTTGTGACAGTGAAGGCAGAGGAAGGTAAATCGTTCTGTTGATGTCGCCTCTCTTGCATATTCTTGCTCAAAGCCCCCTCCCCTCTTCAGCCAAAGGTCCTGAGTGGAATCTTTGGTCCTCGTTGAAGAATTAGACAAACCTAACCTGCTCTCGTTAATTAGAATCTCCTGGCCAGACCCTGTCAAGCCAAAACGACAATTCAACGAGACACCTTTACAAGAGCAGCCAAACTCACTGCTGTTAAGAGCAATGCAATATGCACCACTGCTCTCTTTGTCAGCACTCTGCAGATAGAAACAGACTGAGCTCCCCTCATGCTCCCCTGCCAATAAAAGTTTTATCTGCTTTTAAAAGGAATCTATAATTCAATGCAGGAAGAATTTTCTATACTAAAACAGGAGTACTAAAATATGCACAATTCTCACGAAATTCTCACAGCTGAGCTTTGTCCATACAAGTAAATAAATAAATGCGTATATATTCATGTATTAATTTTTATTGATACGTCTCAGTTATGATATTTACATTTAAATTTAACGTACAGTATGTTTATATTATTTATTTATGCATTGTATAATATTGTTAAAAATCAGCATATTGTTTGGTATTCAAGTGCATATCTTTCAAGACATTCAACTTTCTATCATCCACTGAGAAGTTACAGTCAGAAAACAATGAGAAATGGGGCAGAAATCTGAGGAGGGGAAAACAGGAGTGAGAGAGAAGTGGGAAGACATTTTGGTTGCGGGGTGGGGTGTTAGGGGTGAGCTCTGGACAATCGAGCCGGAGACGAAACAATGGAGCCTCTGTTAGTATGCTGCTGGTGTTTGTGCAGACCAGCACTCCGCACACACAGAACCTGTGCTGGGCCTTCCACAGTCTGCGGCCCCTCAGTAAAACTCGGCTACTGTACCGCGTGTGTAATCGGTTACCACTATATATATAGTATATACAACATATATAAATAACATTAAGGATTGTATCCTTATGGAAGTGTACTCCTAGATGTTGTATTTCAGAACTGAGTGCAGAGGATTGTGTGATTGAAATGTGTGATTGAGTTGGAGGGTTGTCCGAAGAGCTCCTGAGTGGGCAGAATTGAGTCCAGATGTTTGCCCCTCAGTAGGATATGAGTCCTGTCCTCCCCCAGAGGCCCCTGAGATTCTCTGTTGGGAGGAGGAGCAAGTTATGCTATTTGACATCCAACAGCCCTTCTGACTTGGTGAAGTGTCTCTCCCTTCGTCAACTGAGAGATGCTCTGCCGCCCCCACCTCCTTCTGACTCTCTCTCTCCCCTTCTCTTTCGGAGCGTGCACGGGGGCAGATGTCAGTCCCTACAGCAGCAGCGCTAAATACAGCCCTTCATGACTCAAGCCAAAGGTTAATAAAATTGGTAGCAAATGTATCAATTTTACAGATAAGCCATTCACAACAAGTGTAGGCTGAATAAGAAGTCAATTCAGGCCCAAGGAAACCACATGCAGTAGCAGTGAATGGGTGCTTTTTAGGTGTCTTTTTTGAGAGAGAGGGTAAATGGAGAATTGCAGCCTCTCTCCTTTATTGCTGCCGCGCAGGCCCGGCCAGTAAATTGCTCTGAATGGGGGCTGGAGGTTGACAGGCCCTATTAAGACAAATGGCCTTCCTCATCAGAGAGATAAAATAAATCAGGTGTTTAGTCAAATTAAAATAGTTGAACTAGAGCGAGCCCCAGGGAGCTGCTTCAGAGAAACTCAAGACAGATGTGGCCAGGGGAGCACAGGAAGACACCCAGGAAAGAATTTAACACTGAGCTGGCCGCTAGCCAAGCCAATCGTACTGTTCTCATGCAGCAGCAGGTTATTGTCCAGAGGCAAGATCACTTAGCATTGATTAGCTAAAGGTACAGCGCAGCCTCATGGGAGGATGTGCAGGAGGCATGTACATTGTCTGGTGTGATTAAGCGTTGGGTAGCAACACTGTGTTTGATGCGTGCAGGCGAGATAATGAGAGGATACAGAGGTGACGGTGACCCTGTTTGAGAGAGGCACGTCAGCTCCGAGGTGTTTGTGTCTGCTCCTCCCTTAATGAGAATTGAGAGCAGTCATTACATGGCAGCGCCTCCAGTCGTGCAACTGTTGCCAACGCGCTCACACACTTGCCCTGTATTGTCTGTCACTAATCTGCCACCTTCACTCGTTTTGTGACAGCTCCTCTTATTTAATAGGAACAATTCCATTCCTCACCATCTCTCCGAGAAGCCGAGATCACCAGGAGTGGAAAGAGAGAGTGAGGGACTTGCGACCTTCGCACTTTTAATGAAGCCTTTCAGTTGTCAGACTAGGCTGTTTGGATGATTCCATTCTCGGCTTTGAAGGAGCTAGAGTTTCCCTCTTGGACCGCCTTCTGTGGTCTCCAGGAATTCTCTTGACTGATACGTACTGTAGCAGTTTGGATGCTCAGCATTTGCTGGCTCCGTCCTGCCCTCTCAAGAAAAAAAGAAAAAAAACCTGCTGATCCCAGGAGCTTCTCGATTGTGGGAGCTTTTTATATCTCTGATGCACAGATCAATTAAGGCTCTGTTTTGCAGCACTTGCTTTGTTTGCTGTTCTGTCTCTAGGATAACTGACCTTTGCCTTCATATAGAGACTATATTTATAAGGTGAGGGGGACATCTGGCCGATGTAACATGAGATGTAAACCTTTTCTTTTCACTGCTGGGAGAGTGTACAGGGTCATGGAAAGAAGATTTAGTTTTTTGTTCTTGCCTTTGGTTCCTTGTGTTTGACTGCATGTGTTCTGTCGCAGGTACTCCAGAAAGTCTTGCAGAGAAGGAGCGACAACTTTCCACCATGATTACACAGCTCATCAGTCTGCGAGAGCAGCTCCTGGCTGCCCATGATGAGCAGAAGAAACTGGCCGCCTCACAGATGGAGAAACAACGTCAGCAAATGGAGCTGGCACGCCAACAGCAAGAGCAGGTTAGAATATGTGCAAACCAGGGTGGAGCGCCAAGTCTGTTCCTGAATTTGAATTTAATTTGAACTGATAATTATTTGAAATTTGAAACTAATTTTGTTGACTAAAATAACACAATTTCAGTTGTTTTAACTATAGAAATGTGTATTTAGTTTGTATATATCATCATATTTTAATATACTATTTTGATTTACTTTACTGAACTAGTATGGAAGAACTTTAGAATCCATTAACTGTTGAATTTCAATTCAATTCAGTAAAATCCTCTACCTGTCATTTCAATTCAACTTCCTGTAGGGTGTTGCCAATTCAATTCAAATTCACAATCATTATTTAAAAGGAAGCCAATTCTCCCCAAACCGTCTCTCTCTGGTTTCATAATGTATATGTCCTATAAACCCAGTTGTTTTGTGTAAAGCCATCTGATGAAGATATTATCAGCCATGCATCACATATTCTCATTTTACAGCCTCATTTATCAGAAGAAGCACTTAAAACAAGATTGCTCTTATTTGCTTTTAAATAGGTAATGAGTCCTTCTATTTAGCAATTTAATATTTTAATTTAGTTTATGGCTTGATGTTTTACTCCTTGATGTATCAGGCTCTGTGGTTGTGAGGACGGCTGCACAAAGTAATGGTTATTGTATATAATTGATAAAATATGGAAGCACGTAAATTGGTAGGGAAATTGATCACTGTTAGATAAAACTTTGCATGAGAAGCATGTGTAGCTCAATCAAATGAGGCGTGCTGAAGGCATCAACAGCTCATGAGCTCCGTTAATGTCGCACAAGATACATCTCCATCTTCACTGTTTTTTATGGCGAAACCATATAATTGCTTTCAATTTATTATGCAGATGAATAGGTGCATATTAATTCGGTCTGCATTTACCTGAAGCGGATATGCTCGTTTCTGATTTCGTCCTATTAATGTCACCCAACTCTCCACATTAATATCCAACTTTATGAGGATTGTATCTTCATTGTATGCTCAGCTGATTTTAATAAATGGTTATTGCAGGAATTTACTGTTTCGCAAATGTTCAAGAATGCATCCTTTCCATTAATGACAAACAAAATGGAGGGAGAGGATAGAAAAGAGTGAGAGAGAAAGAGAGGGGTTGGGGGGAGGTAGGGGGTGCCTGAAGTTAGGATGTCATTTAGCCATCCAGACACGACACAGTAATTAACTGTTGACACTAGTGAAGAAGCCAGCACAAATTAATCCTGACACATTTGCAGACGGGTGATATCTTACAGTGAACACTTTGTAATTATATTTGAAAATGAAAATTAAATGACACTTAAACCTAGGCTGTCAGGCTAACTGAGGAGGAGGAACGGGGGAGTCTGCAGGGGCTGGGAGAGATGGAGAGAGAGGGAGGATGCGATGCTCTTAACGTCAAGAGCCCACCCTTGGGCAGATCCGACCACTCCTAGGTTGCATAAACATGCCAGTCTTTCACCCTGTGGCACATTGCCCCGGCCAGGCCTGGAGCTGGGTATAATAAACATTAGCAGGCCTCTGATTACAGTCATTAGGGTCAATTGGTGGACGAGAGATGTTACCCACAAGCTCTGATTGCATATATTATCTGTCTGCATAAATACATGGTACAATAAATCTAGTTGCTCTCTCATAGACTATGATAACGTACATCCTTTAATGTTTTAGGCCAGAGTTGAAGGTTCCTGGCGGCGTTCAGCTAAACGAATCATTTTGCTTTCACAGATTGCCAGACAACAGCAGCAACTTCTGCAGCAACAGCACAAAATCAATCTCCTCCAGCAGCAGATCCAGGTCAGTGCTTGACTTTCACGTCTTCATCTCCTCTTATGCGCTTCTGTCAAAACGTTACTTTGTTTTTACAACTGTCATCAATCACGTTACAACTGTCACAATCAGGATAATTGGCCAATGGTAATTCGGAAGGGGCTATAGATGGGTAGAATAATTATCACTCCCTAATTAATGAAGGAAAAGAAAAAAAAAAACAGAAATGAGAGAAAGCTTAATGACACCAAGCGGTGCCTGTTTGCATGTTTTGTGGAAAAGTGCCCTAAGGGTTTGAGACATGAAAGCCGGTGATAAATGCCTCTGAAATTACACCATCCCAGTGCGGTGACGTGGCAGCGGCTTTTGAAAAACAGCACATGCGCTACTGTTAGCCCCGTTTCCTATTGTCCAATATTGGAAAAATCACTTCGCGTTCATTTGCTTGAACTCCGTTGCGGCCGAAAATCCTGTAAACATACAGTGTTGACACGTAAATTGCGCAAACCTGCCTTTTGCAAATATTTGCTGCTTGCTTAAAGTCAGTGTGAGTGATCTTTTGCAGGTCTCTCTTTATAAGTGTGCTTCAAGAATAGGCTCATTGAAAGTTTGCTCTTTGCTTAAAAAATAATTGAATTGGATTAGTTGCAAAGTACACACTGTGGTCACCCAAATCCGTTTTCTCGCCACAAAGTGGATTGCACTTTTTTTTCCCTCTCGGTCAAGCAATTATGTGAAATGAAAAAATGGAAAGGAGGGAGAATAAAGAGAATGCTTACAAGTGCGCCATAAATAAATGTGACGTATATGCGAAGAAAGAGGGGGAAAAGATGCAGCAGAAGAATGAGTGTGCCTTTGTGTGCGTGTGTGAGAGGGCCGTTGGTTTGTGTGGTATGTGGTGCTTCATCAAGCAAGGTTAGAGGACCACCCAGTCAGAGACATGGACATACACAAGCTGGTCAGTGGCAGTGGTCAAGGTCTTTACACACACCATACACACATAAAAGCCAAGGGCAATGAGAGCAGCCCATGCCTAGAGATACTTTCTTCCTCTTCTTCTTTTTCCCCAGCTTGCTTTCATTGTAGACAGGTACAACATTCCCCACTCCTCCTTTCTCTCCTAGTTTCACACCCAATTCACCATTATGTCAGCTGGTCTTTTCTCACATTTTTCTCTTTTTACACACTCATTTTATTCTTTACCTCTCAGTCCTCACTTTTCACTCGCTATTTCACATCTCATATCTTCCTGTGCATTACATATACTTCAAAGCCTGGGAGCTTGAGGCCCTCAGAATGGAATCCAGGAAGGTTTTCTTCTCAACGCTCTACCTATCATTGTGAGGTTAACCATCTGCCTTTCTTTCTTTCTCTGCTCAGATGTGTCAGGTAAAAACAAACCACTGTCTTATTTACACAGCCCGAAGCACGACAGATTTATAGCTCGGCAGTAAAGCCTCTTTCAAGTGCACTCCTCAAGAGAAAGACCCAATCTGTTAAAGGCTTGTGCTGTTGAAGAGCCCGCAGAACTAGCCACTGTGCTACTACAGTCTGTTATGCACACTCCACCGTGCCGTGTGTGAGAATTAGCGCTCTTCACTTTCCAGTAGACAGGTCCCTACATGCATTACTGTGTGTTCAGTCGGTAACAGTGGAGTAAGAATTTGTGTGAACAGTTTAATTACCTTTTGGAGTGGAAGCTGATGGGTTTGGATGTTCTTAACTAGCGACAGAGATCATCCTAAACAGCTGGGCAACGCTATACTGTCATTCCTGCAGTGAGTAGCTAACATAAGTAGCTATGTTAACTTAACTTTTTTGGTAGCATGACATGAGCTAAGCTGTAACAAGCTAACCTTTCCAGGAAATAGAGATGTAGCATAATGGTTTACTGTCACATTGTATTGTGTGCGTACACTACCTTTCAAAAGTTTAGGAAATTAATATTTTTATTCAACAAGAACACATTAAAATTATCAAAAGTGACTGTAAATGTACAAAATATTTCTATTCTATTGATATTCTATTAGTTAATTAATAAAAAAAACGCGTATCACCTTGTATGAGCTCATATAACTGTTTTCGTCATTGATAACAATAAGAAATACTTCTTGATCACAAAATCAGCGTATTAGATGGATTAGGATCATGTGACACTGAAGACTGGAGTAATGACTGCTGAAAATGTTTTAAATATATTGAAAAAAATGTAATACTATTTCAGAATACTAAATTTGTATTGTATTTTTGATCAAATCTTAATTTATCTTAATTAAAAAAATGTAATAGCTACAGTGCAGTTAGCCATTTTTGAGCCTATGTATTGAATGCAGTTTATGGAGCCCGGTTCCCCTTTTTCTTGATGGAACCACTTTCAAGATTTAAACACAGGAGACATTCTCTTTCTGCTGCTGTTAAAGGCTGTTACACTGGGTCCAAATCACAATTTTTAAGACCAGAATGCCACCAAAAACAAAGACTTGCTGTTATCAGGACGTGTATCTTATTATGCCTTTTTATCTTCTCTGACTTTGTTTCCATATATCATTACCATTGCCTCCCTTTGTGACCCATTTAACTTCCGTCTCCAAAGGCCATAGCTTGTCGTAAAGAAGAAGGGAAAGTCGGAAGACAAGAGTACGATGCAATGGGAAGCGAGAGGAGGAGGCTTGCTAATGCAGTTCCCTGGCACTCTGTTTTCATTAGAGCTAGCTCTACAAAAAATGCCCAGTGCTCTTAATATACAACAGCTTTTGAGTTAATTAGTACTCCAAACAAGCTCTTCAGCCTTCATGCAGAAGACGTAAAAGTTGAGTGGTAAAACAGCATGCAAGGATTGGGTTTCCCCGCTGTTAGCATGGAGCGTGTGCATGGTTTAAAGAGCCAGCCTCCCCATCAAAGCGCTACTGTTTTGGCTCACATGTTAAGCGGCGCTTTAGACCTTTATTGCTGATGTAACTGATCACATCACTGGATTCTGTAAACAGGACTGAATGGGGTCCAAATAAAACCATCAGGCCTGTAACAGAATACAGTGCTGGCTCGGAAAACCAGTTCTGGTTTTCTCCGGAGTTGTTGCCCAAATCAAACCACTTTTAAATTGCCCTTCTCTCTGTTTCATCCTTTCACATTTTGTACAATGAGCTCAGAGAGATGGAGAGATTGAGACTTTGTCTTTTCAGGAATTACAATGTCACTTGTTTTAAAGATAACAGATGTTTAGATTACAGAGTTAGAGGCTTATCAGAACTTCAAGCTCAAGGTTTTACTTCTCATTTATTCCTTTAGCCAAAAGCCTCTTGTTGAGAAATTTCATATGGCAACTAATTCCGTCCGGGGACCGGATTACTGTTATGTGACTGAAGCACAAACTTAAAAGCACCATCAGAGATTGAAGGAGAGGCTTAGGAACAATTAAAAACAAATGTCGAAGGAAATCTTGATCTGAAAGAGAAAATGTGTTACTTATGTAAGACAAGTAAAGCCGCACAAATGAGAAGATGTAAAAGCCAACGCCTCCAACAGGAAGGCAAGCCTGTGTTGTTCTTAGCTGTTTAGAATCAGTATTAATCAAGCCGAGTGATTCGGGTTCCGCTGACCTGTTTACAAAAAGCCAGTCTCCCAGACAGTTCCACTCTCTGTTTTATTCGGTCTCGTACCATTAAAATCAGCTGTAATTGTGGACGGGTTCCTTTAGGGAAGAAATATCATATATCAATATCAATATAATTTTGTTATCCTAGACAGAAATGAGATTCAATCAACTTTTAAATGAAAAATGTAATATTTCAAAAAATGTGCAAAGATGTGCCAACAATGTGCCTAGCACTAGCTCCGCCTAACAATGCCTGGCTGGGCCAAACAAGATTTAAAAAAGCGCTCAAATTTCAACATCTTCAGTGGCACAATCAGTAAAGCGCATGGCTTAAGTATCTTGATTTTGACGCGATTGACTGGGTCTGAATCCGCCGTCTGCAGATTTTTTTTCTTCTCTCTTTTTTTAATCACAAATCACACCAGAAATGCATTTACTTTCAATAGAAATTAAGAAAATGTTCTAAATGTAGAAATAAAGTGCCTAACAAAATGTTTAATAATAAGAAAAGCATTTAGCATTATTAGCACTTTGAGATTTTTCGGAATGAAAAGTGCGTTATAAATAAAATCTATTATTATTATTATTTATTGGGGTCGGTGTATTTTTTTTATTTTAATTATTTTACTGTCCCATTAAGGTCCATCCATTTAATAATTTTAATGAATATAATCATTTACACTCAATGTTATAACTGCATCCTGTAAATGTACAACAATACTGAGGTGCAAATAGTATGTCAAAATATCTGTCAAAAATAAAGTATAAATTACATGTAATTACTTACACAATTATTTACACATATTGCAAAGAACTGCTACTTTTAATATGGTGTTGAATATCACATATCGAATAAATTAACTTAATATGCTATTTAACTTAGTAAATAGCATCTACAGCTATTTGCACTTAGTTTAAATATCTATCTATCACTAAGAAAATGTTATTTGCCAAAGAAAAATAATAAACAGAAAATAAATAATAATATAATACTTTATTTACCAGTTTAAGTAATTTTATTAAAACCTCAGTTGTTCAAAACCCCTTTCCATTTCTCTTTCTCTTTTCAAATTGTTTTATTTATTTATTTTTATTTTCTTTATTTTTTGCTCTTTCTTTCTTTTTGAGTTTCTCTGGCAAAAAACCAAAACAACACTCTGATGAATTAGTAGTCAAACAGTACAAACGTTTGATCAACGTAATGATATTGATATGTGATTAATCTCTTTCCCTTTTAAATTTCCTTGTCTTGTGCTTTGCCTGAGCCCCCCACGATGAAGACATAAGGTTAGAGCACAAAAAGCTTTCTTTTTCCAAGAGCTTGTTAGGAGAGACTGTTCATTGTCCTTTGAGCTCATACATCTCTTATACTTAATACTTATGATTACAGCTGCTGTGCTTGGTTGAGATTTCAAAGGCCTGTACATGTGTGCATGTGTATTAGGTGCTATTGTCTCTCTCTCTCTCTGGGCTCTGTTTTGTGACGGCAGCTGTAAATTCCCATGCTGGACTTGGGGATGATCTGGGCCAGGGTTGACGTGCATCTCTAGCAGAGACTTGGCTTGGATCCAGGCATTCCTGCACGCTGGGGCTGGTACGATGTGAGCTGAGGTGACGTAGGGAGGAGAACACACAGGTGGAGGCAGGCTCATCTTATTGTATACACACGCGCAAACATCAAGAGAAGAATGATTCCCTCAAAGGTCAGCGTGAACTTTAGATACTGAGTCGAGGCGAGACTGCGGTGTGTTTGAGGAAAAATTCCCGTTGAGATTAAACAACTCTTTCTCTATGAGAATCCCATTATGACGCTCATATACTGTCTCTCATATCACAGCAAACAAGAGTTTATTAGCTCCGATCTCCCTCCTCAAATGGCGCGACTACGAGAGACAGAGAGAGATAGTCACACTGAGCTGTGTTTGTCAACGGACAGAGATGCTGTTTGTCCGTGTAGGGCCATTGTTGTGCCGACGGTCGCTTCCTGTGTTTTAAAGCAGACCGCCGGTTCAAACACTCTGTCATTGTACAGGCCTGGTTCTACTTATCTAACCCCAGGGCTCCGCTTCCTCTTGCTACTCTACTGAGAGAAACCTCCACGTGGCTGTCTTCCGCTGTCCTCCCCCCTTTCTTCCTCCCACCCCCATCCTCCCTCTCCCCTCTTTCTCATGCCAGCACCGGCTGGATCACACAAGCCTCTTGCTCTCCATCTCGCACCCTCTTCTGGCAAGCGCCACTTCTCGCCCACTTCTCTCATTCTTAGGTAGAATCTGTACACAAGTTTTTCCCCCTTCCAGATCAGATTATGGGCAGAATCAGGGAAATTCAGAATGGATTTAATTTAGTTTGGTAAAATGTATTAATCATTATCAATACAATGTCATATATTTTTATTTATTTATTTTTTATTCTAGGTTTATATGTGCATGTAGATTAGTGGTGTAAATGTTCATATTACTTTGGTATTGCTATGTTTAGGAAAAAAGGAAATAAGAAGCAATTGCACAGATAAATACAATAGAGCAAAGATTTAAATAAAGTAGACAGTCAGTTTTCAGGTTTTTCAGGTAGGTCTACCAGTAGTTTTCATGTGTTCACTGTATACATTAAATAAATGTTAGTCCTTATTAAACTTACAAACGTTATATAGTCAAGCTTTGAGTAAATTTTTTATTTTTATTTTTAATTTGATTATAAAGTATTACAGCTTGTAGGCGCTGTCTTTCACGACTGTTTACGTTCACTTAAGACATGGCCCACTATGTTTGCTCGGATACTCGCCAAGGCAGATATTGTGTTTTGACCATAGTTTTTGTGTGAATTTGCAAGCAATCATTCAATTGCACACTGTCTGAGACACGACTTTCCGGGTGCACTTCGGATGTGTGCGCACACAAAACTAAAAAATATGCACAAATGATAAACCTTTGTGACGATGCAGAACCGCAATCGGCAATCAGGTCAACTGTCTTACACGCTGGTCCCAGGCCATCAGTTAGTCCTTATTGTTGAGCCCTACCCAGCTCTTTCGTGTTTGTTTTGTGCCTGTCCGAATTAGCACTGAGTGCCTGTTTAAATATAGAAGGTATAACATGTGCGAGATAGATAGATAGATAGATAGATAGATAGATAGATAGATAGATAGATAGATAGATAGATAGATAGATAGATAGATAGATAGATAGATAGATAGATAGATAGATAGATAGATAGATAGATAGATAGATAGATAGATAGATAGATAGATAGATAGATAGATAGATAGATAGATAGATAGATAGATAGATACATTTATTCTACTATGTCAATTATATACATTATTGAAAATCTACATTGCTATTAAGTAACTAGATAAGAACGTTTGGGATGTGTGAATCTACTTTTTTTTACTGATGTATTCACATATTTTTTTCAAAGCTTTTTCAGTATGCTATTATAATAAAGAAAAACAAATTAAATCTTTACAGGTCGAGTAGCCGCTCCTTGTCCTTTGGTATTTCAAAGCTCACAAAGACGAATGGAACTTTTGTTTAATATGCAATTATAATGAGGAAAAATAAATTAAAGGAAGAGAGACAGAAATTTTTGTGTTCAGATATTTGTGTTGGAGTTTTATGTGTTGTGGGTGCAGATTCCAAGCAGGCCTGTCTATTATCTCAATAATCACTATAAATACTTGTCAGACATTCTCTTCAATATCAACACAATGACAGATGCCATTAGAAATAATGTTAGCTTTGCAGATTTTTTTAATTATTATCTATGTATTTATTTATTAGCCACCAGATTTAAATGAATATAATGGAGTAATTCTAAATGTTTCGGTTCTGTGATCCAGCACTATAGGATTTGCATTCCTGCTCAGTGGCAGAGGAGTGGCACTATTACAGCTAAAGCAGAAGCTGTTGTCAACATTCACTTCAAAGCAGGAAAGGTTCCCTCACATGTGGTTTTAAATGGTGTGGGGGAGCAGCAGGGAGCCTCTAAGGGTTAACTGATAATAGCTGCATACAGCCACCAGATTAAAGATTCTTTTTAATTATACACGGCTAACCACCAGCATAGTGAAGCCAGACAGACTAAAGACGACTTGTGCAGATGATAGACACAATGTGCCAATGTGTTTTGAACAGTCTGAGAGGCTGGTGGAAGAGTGGGCCTTCAGGATATTCCTTTGTTCCTGTGGACTGATAGACAAATGTCTGTGTATGTGTGAGAGAGAACGATCTCTCTCATATGTGTGCCGTTTCCCCAGGCCACTGTGAGTTTGCTTCATAGCCGTGTTTATCAGTGGGAGAGGAGGCCAGGCTAAAGGGTTAATCAGAACCAGGTCTCAAACACAAAACACACACGTCCGCATCTGTTGGTCATGACAAACTTAATTTAATTGTAAATAATACGAAATTCTTGTGTATTTTGACTGTGTAATAGTATTATTTGATGTACAGTTTGTCTGAGAATCTACTCAGGTTGAAAAGCCGTTCTCTTCATCTTTTGCCATTTCAAAGCTCACAAACAGGGATGTAGGAATAATAGCAGTCTGTTCTGAGAAGTTGCGTAATGGTGTTCAGGTCTCCCCTCTTACTATTTTGCAGAGCAGTGACAGAATTCACAGAGGAAGTTGAACAAAAAGAAACCCTGTCTGCGCAGACAGAACAGAGCCTCCTAATTAAACACACAAGACTTTGAGGAACTCATTCGTTATGTCTTTTTCTGAGAGAAGAAAGGGTCTCTTCTTTTTTTCTGTTCGGATATCTGGGATATGTTCTTTTTTCTTTAGTTCAGCTCATTTAGCTCTAACCGAGTTGCTGGATATGAAAGATCCAGAATAAATAAAATATGTTTCTGTTGTTTACTTTATTTAGGGAGAAGGTCATATATTAAAATAGACTGTGGCCTGTTAACATATTTTCTATTTCCCTCTGGATCGACGGAATTCGTGTTAAGAGAATTGTAATCCAGTTACTGTATGCCGGTTTCATCTCCTCAGTCATATTACAATCACCATTATTTAGCTGCTGCACATGAAGCTAATTACCATAGCTTTGTCTTTAGCCTAGAGCCATTTGGTTTGCCTTTTTAATTCAATGAACAACAATTAAATCCAATATTTCATTAAGCTCCCTCAAATGCACCAGGCGCCATATAATGGTGAATAATTCAGCTTGGGTTTTTTAGATAAATATAGGGGTGTCTAATTGAACAAAGATAATGCTCCTAATTTGCCTCTTGTTAGATGGTTTTGGTTGTCTCCCAGCACCCTTGTGATCTCTCATGCTAAAGTCTCATTTATGCAGAGACAGCGCTGAAAACAAGCTACGCTAAAAAAGAATGTGTTGCCAATTAGCATTGTCTGCCAGGCAAATGGATTGTAATAAGGAAGGAAATGAGCACGGGTGTGTGTTTACATCTCTGCGCACACACGTTTTCCCGCGTACTAATGCCCTTCTCTTTACGGTGTGGAGTAGGCTAGCTTCTCCTCCACCAGGATGAGGACCATAACGGTCTCATCAAATCCTCTTGGCTTGTGCCCAGTGCGGCGAAGCCTGAAACACGCTCATCCTCCATTTAGCGGAGACTGTTAGCTGATGAAGAGCCCAACATGCGAGAGCAGAGATAAAAGAAAGCGGTGACCCGACTCATTAGCCCCCTTTGATTTAATATATTGACACTTGGATACAAATAATTCCATTTAGTGTGCTTGGTTGGAGGGGGAGCGGGGGATCAATTTAATTAGTTATGAAATGTGACTTCTTGTCACGAAGCAGGAGAAACGCTGACGTTAAATAAAGTCATGTGCGGTTCGAACAATAAAGCTTCTGTAGGCCCGTTTTAAAACTTAATGATGCATAAAAATGGGCCTAATAGTTACATCCTCACCAACGGCCCTTGATGCTTTGATATTAAGCTAATGGATGGACGAAGGTGGAACGCCCAACACTTGTTCAAACTGTTTCGGATATTACGAATATAAACAGTGATCGCCTGGCTGAACGTTGATCGCAATAACTCTGTGCTTTTTTTTGTTAGCGGCTAGATTTGTCTTTAACGTTTTCTTTCACTGTATGATCAAAAAAATGCTTTTTTTTCTTCTTCTTCAAAACACTTTCTGTCAAGAGGAAGAACGAGGTTACAGAATCTCACCATTTTCAGTATCTGGTTAATTTGTGCATGTTCAGGCTAAAAATCATGGTTCCAGTCTATAGTCAGACAGCTCAACACAAAGACATAATTGTGTAGTTCTATATGATCATTACAAGTGACTGCTTAAAAAAAATCAGAATGCCAAATCCTGACTGAAGAGAGGAGGAGCTGGGGATGTAGGAGAGTAATTAGCTCCGGAGAAACATGATACCTGCTAATAATACTGAAGGAGCTTTTATATGTATGCTGTGATAGGCATCGTATTCCAGGTAGACGTGATCAGCTGATGCAAGCTTGAGCTGCCAGAACTAACGCTACGCCTGATTTCTGTCATCACTTACTCGCCCTTGAGTTCTTTAAGACCGTTATGAGTTTCTTTCTTCTGTGGAACACAAAAGAAGATATGTTGTTTTGGACCCCATTGACTTTCATTGTTCAGCAATTTAATTAGTCTTAAAAATTGTGCGTGTTCTGCAGAATAAAGAAAATCATATAGGTTTGGAACAACATGAGGTTGAGTAAATGACAGAATTTTTATTTCTGGTTAAACTATCCCTTTAATAAGGTTGTGAGGAAGCAGGAGATCAAATTAGCAGAGAAAGGCCTGAATTCAGCTCGTTTTAGTTACTCTTTTAACATTTAGCGTCTACCGTGCATTGTGACATTGACACTGGGTGTTAAACAAAAGCCATTTATAGGGAGCCCTTGCATCTTCGCATCTCATCTTAACTGCTCGGCATCAGTGGCTGATTCACGATCCATGGGATCGGTTTGCAGAGTCCAAACCCAGTAAACAGTGGTATAAAGCGGGCGCTGTCCGGCCAGCATCGACCCCTGAATCTCATCAGAATGCACCTGTCACTTGCCGCCGCACCACAAGCCCTCCTAGACCATGCAAGACGGACCTATACTTAGCTCTCATTGTGCCTGGGCCCTGTGCAGGGAAAAATATCAGTTGGTGGAGAACACATCCTCCAGTGTGATGTTGACTTAGTTTCCTCTCCCCTCCTGCCTGGCCCAGTGTTTTCCCTGTTAATGTTGAGCAAACTGTTTTGTCTTTGCATTGGCTTTTTAACGTGGTCCTCAGCCTCCGTAGTGGGCACACACACAGGGGGAAAGAAGGCAAGGCATTAATAGCCTCTACTGTGTGCGGCCAGCCGGCAGTTTAGAAAGGGGGCCCGTGTTTTCTTAGGGCTAGGGTGGCAAAGCAAAGCATTCAGCCCTACGCGTCGCAGCACAAAAAAAGGGCCGCTTTGTGTTTCGGATGGGGCGGAGGAGGGTCCGAGCATTCCCGACGGAATACAATGAATGGGCCGTTTTGTCTTTCGTCCGTTTTTCATGCACACTGAATTGTTGTTGTCTTTCTCTCGCTCTCCATTTCTCCCTCTCTCTCTTTTTCATAATTATTCTTCCCCATCACTGGGTGTGCACATGACATTTGAGCGTGTTTTAAAGTCTCAACACTCTCATGTGCCTGCAATAAAGTCCCGGCCGTAACAATGTCAGCTTTCTGCTGGACAACAGAGCGCTCTCTGTTGTTCTCTGGGCCCAGCTGCTGGAAGGGTAGAGTGAAGACAGTGGCTTAGTCTGCACACAGATGACAGGAAGAAGGAGAATGCTCCTCTCACTCTCTCTCTCTCTCTCTCTCTCTCTCTCTCTCTCTCTCTTCATAGACTCACTCGCTGGACAATGCCATTTTTAGTTAATGGGTGGTCTGGCTCTAGATTCTCAGTTCTAAACTGGTGGGTCGTGAACCAAAAATGGATCACAGGTCTGTTCTGATGAGGATAATATTATTAAAATGAAGAGGAGGAAATGTTATTGTTGCTAGAACATTATTTATATATGAACACATGTATATACTGTATGTATTTCATTTAATATTAATACATCGTTTCAAGATAATATTTCTGCCATTCTCCTGCTGAAGACTAAAATATAATTATATATTCCTCTAGAGGGAGATCTAAATATATCTGTAAGAAAAGAGACAACAGTTTTAAAAAATTAAGATTTATTTGAATTAATATTCATAATTTTTGTTCTACAGAATGTTGGCTCCTTCAGTTTTGGCAATAACATAATTTCCATTTTTCTTATTAAAGTATTGCTTTATTTATTTATTTTTTAAATTTTTAAATCACAAAATCACAAATTTTTAACTATTTCTCTTCTATATTAGGCCTTCAAATTATATCTCAAATATTTATTATTTGGAAGGGTGGACCAAGCATAAAAATAAATATTGATCTTTAAATATGTCATGCATAATTCAAAAGTCCAGTAAAGAAAGTAAATCAAATATTTAAATATAAATATATATTTAAAGTGTGTGTTGCAGGAATGAAAGCATGGATGCATATCACACCAGGCATTCAGCTGCTGGGTCTGGGGTATACTGTGTATTGTGCCAGTGCCGCTCTTCATAGATATGAGATGTATATGTGGGATAATGATGTTGGCCTAAGACTCATTTGTGGGTTTGTTTATGTCTGTCCTTTTCTCCCCTCATTACCCATGCTGTTTGAGCTAGTCCCCTCGGGTTTAGCCAGTTTACTGCAAACCTTTTTAATTTTATGACCAGACCCTGACAGAAAAAATATTTTCTTTATTTATTTTTCCCCTTCTCTTTCTTTCTGTCATTTTGTAAACTGAGTCCCGCAATAATCGTGTCATTCTAGAACAAGTAACCCTGAAAGCAAACAGCGAGTGAATTAAATGTGAATTGAGAGAGAGAGGTGGACGTGATATTTGTGTGCACTATGCCACAGCAGGGCTGAGCTCAGAAGACTACTAAAGCCTTAGGCTCGTCTTTGATATTTTATATGCAATACAACCCTAATTGCTTGAAATATTTACAGACTTAAATTACATTTTAGGTTCTTAGAGGCTCAACAAGAATTTGCCTTAAGAACATATTTCTGTTGAACACACACTGATCACATTTTGCTGGTGCTCTTAAGGGAATAGCCTTTACCCCCACATCTTTGTACTGAACTAATTTACTAATTTCAGCATCCCAGCATGATCCTCAATCCTCCCCTAGTAATATTAAGCACACTTATTTGATTATTCATAAATTGCGATCAGCATATTGTAATGATTTTTAAAAAAAAGTGTGTTAAAAGGGATAGTTCACTCAAAAAGTTAAATTCTGTCATCATTTACTCTCCATCAAGTTGTTCCAAGCATGTATAAAAGCAACAGATTATATTTAAAAAAATGTTTCATGGCTTTTTTGTTCATATAATGAAATTCAGTGGGGTCCAGTGTTAAAGACGCTAAATTATTACCAATGTTTGGGCAAAATCAGTCTTAAATATCTAATTTTGAACAGCATAAATGTGAGTAAAGAATAATTTTCAGATGAACTACTGCTTTAATAGTACTATGCCAAACTGAGCATGAAATTCAGAGATTGGAGCTCAGTTTTGTGTGTATCCTATGTTTTTTTTGCCATGAACTCCAGGGTTTGGCTTAAAGTAAAGCTGAAGTAGAAGGCAAAGGGTGGGGGAGGAAGGGGCAGTTCTGCTTTTAACAGCCCGGCCTTAATATAGACATATTGGAATGGCTCTTTTCCAAGAGGGCTTGTTTTACTGTGTAAGGAATTAGAGGAACAAGAAGTCATCTATTGGTTATTCCTCCAGACGAGCTGAGCATGGGCCAGTGTCTGGTTTCTGTGCACCTTGCCCCGTTCGGCATACGCGCGTACACACTGTGAGTCCTCAGAATACATTTGTCCTCTGTCAACTCGGGGTCTTTTGTCAACGGTGGCGTAACATACATCCAAATACACATGAAAACACTGTTTGCTTGTCCTGTTCCAGTATCGGGAACGTTAATCTTTTACCTGTTTAAAAAACCTCACAGAACAAAAGAGAATGAAAACAAGAAAACACGGTGCTCATCGACCGATAAGCCTTTGAGTCTGTGGGTTAGTGGATTGTCAGAGGCGGGTCGGTCCAGGTCAAAGCCATGGCCGCAGCACAAAGCCTCTTTATTCCCGGTCCTGTATCTGTGTGGCTGATGAGGGCCTCCTGCAGAACTCCTCGCTAACAGCGCAGAAAGAGGAGAACAATGCATTTAGTCTGTGGCACCAAGGTGGAGACCAGGTCTTAATTCCGGCCCCACACTGACAGAAAGAGCGGGGATCAAAGTCCGACTCAGTCATATCGATCCACACAGCCCGATTGTCATCAGCGGCTGAAGCGTTAGCCTCGTGAATCGTGAGCGTGGGTTTATGTGTGTGCGTGGGTGGGATTAGAGCTCAAAGCTGCAGCCGCCGTGTGCTGGAGGAGTGCGGTTAACTGATAAATGACCTGTGACGTGGGAGTAATGTGTACTTGGGGATCTAT
Source organism: Gobiocypris rarus (assembly GCA_023029165.1). Lineage (NCBI taxonomy): Eukaryota > Metazoa > Chordata > Actinopteri > Cypriniformes > Gobionidae > Gobiocypris > Gobiocypris rarus. The sequence continues at coordinate 39,456,960 of CM040912.1, read as the reverse complement.
GGGATTGTTTAAAAAATTGACCTCTTCAGAACAGAATAATGTGCAGACTCCCGAGCGCAGAAGTGGTTTCATTCAGCAAAGAGCTCTCTCGCTTTCTCTCTCGCTCTCTCTTTGCTGGTGTGTTTCCAGAAAGCACTCGCTGAGTGTGTTCACAAAGTAGCGGCCGTGAAGTTCACGCTGTCGGGGCTCGTCGTGCGGATTGAACGCTGTTGCCAGGTCCTCTAGAATCACTTCGCCTTAAAATGGATCCCCTAAGGTGGTTTTCTTTCACAGTCATTTTGGCTCTGGCAGCGTCATGCGAGGGCAAAAGTGTGTGACGTATCGGTACTTACAGTAACAGTGAAAGCTGTTTTCACTCCTGCTAAATTTAAAACACCCCTGTTTTAAAGCCTTTTTTGAGATTTTTAACGAGAAACGATAATGTCCGAGGAAAATGGCTTCAAATTTGGACCAAAATTCATTGGCTTACCTTTGGCTTTTAAAATTGGTTGGCTGGTGCTTAATGCTTAACCTAAGGCTCCAGCGGCTCTTTGGCCCCTTCCAAACACTCAAAGAGAGAAGAGAAGTTAGCCACCCCTCCCCATCTCAGTCTTATCTTGTCAACACTGAAAGGCATTTTGGACATGTTAAAACAACTCCCCCTCTCTTCCTTTTAAAAGAGTAAAGAATCCCAGAGTGATGCTCCTTGAAGATCAATCTCTATTTTCATGTTAAGGAGAGTTGGGGACAAGTATAGGGGGGGCATGTCTCCTGAGCCCGAAGGGACCCTTTAAAAGACAGCGAGGAGCATGGGTGCTGACAGGGGCCCTATTGAGCACAGTAATGACTTGTACATCTCCATTTTCCATGCTTGTGTGACAGCTTGGGTCAGGATATGCCAGCAAATACACATTTACAGCTACATAGGCCACTGCAGGAGGGCATAAACATATTAGTGCACCTGCTGTATTAGATGCACACAGCAGCCTATTCTAACAGTAATCCATGTACAGTGCAGCTCCTTGAATAGGCTGGGCTGTCTGACCCTAGGATTAGTTTCTGCTGTAAACCATTACTGAAGCTAAGTGCTGATGTCAACATTTCCACTAACAACATTGATTAATCTATAGCTCCCTATTTACTTCAGGGTTCCCCCTCCTTCTTTTATTTCGGTCATTCAACCTACAGCAAATGCACATTGTGTGTTTAAACAACCCTCCACTGGCACTCCGCTTTCAGTTTAGTGATCAGTGACATGATCGTAGCTCAGCTGTTTTTTTTTTTTTTAAACAAAAGCATTTCAGGCAATGAGCTGCACTGTCGCTTTTCCATGCAGGTAATAATCAAACATGCTTGGCAAAAATGTGTTAGTAAATTTAATCGGTTCATTTTTCATTCAGTTTAATGAACCATTTAAACTAAACTTTGATCATTTTTGTAGCTTCATTCTTATATTATATTATTAATTCTATATTTAGAAAGATATAATTTAAGGTAAGTAAATCATCTTTACTTAGTACTAGTATAGTTCTTTAATTAGATCTTGGTAAAAAATGTAGCTTAACTGTAATTGAATGGCTTTAAATGATTAGTAGCTTGGTTGGCAAGCTACAGTTTCAAAGTAGCTTCCCGGCTGGCCTTAGCGGAGGGTAAATTAATGCCTGATCTAAGGGCAGGGGACAGTAGCGAAGACACGGCCCTGGTGATGTGTGTATCTCTGACAGAGAGACAGATTGTGCTGTGTATCACCCTAGACTTCATCAGCTGCACTGAACTGATGATATATGCGAGACACTGAAGGTGAAGAGGCATCTCTCTCTCTCTTTCTGTCTCTACACCCACATGAACCGGTCGGCCGTGTGAAGAGAGAAAAAGGCTGCCAGCCACACAGCCTGACTGATTGCTACAGATGCTCTTCCTCAAGTACCGCGAGTTACATCCTCGCCACAGCAGGTCTTCGGGGACAAACAATAGCACCTGTTCCTCATAAGATGGGGCTCGTTCATGTATCTTTAATGAAGCTTTGGGGCAGATGGCGAGAAATGGCATTATCCCATCCTCTGGTTCTAAGGATCCGATAAGACAAAGGGCAGATAGGAGCCAGACCTACAATGGGCTGAGTTTATGAGGTTCAGAGCTTCCACAGGCCTAAGCTTTCCTTCTCACATCTGCTCCACTTCATTCTTTCACGCTCTTGAAGATCTGACTGGCAATACTAATGCTGCAGGCAGCCAGCCGCCTGGCACACTGGCGGAGGGAGGGGTGAAATATCAGAGCACAGATACACAAATACGGGTGAGCATGTTCATACATTCCATGTATACTGAATATAATGCGCGATAGTAAAAAAATGAATCGACCACTATAGACAGTTATTGATGAGCTATATATATATATATGAGACTGTAAGATATGAATTAGGCACACTGCAATGTTAATTGTTTATGGCTACACAGCATAGACATGTACTTGGTGTTTATATAAGCTTTCTTATATCTGGCAACCTCTTTGTTTTATGATATCAATGTACCTTGTGTAAGTTTTTATTTTTGTCAATCATGTTATTTCCGTTTTATTCATTCATTTTAATTCATTCATTTGATAAGTTAAGTAATAAAAAATGTTTGTAATTTTTGCTGGAAATAGAAATATAATTTAACAATTGTCATTTTTTTCATATTTGTCTCTGAGGTACTACATTTTAGTAATTCATGTTTTTATACATTAATAAAAATGAGAAATATAATAAATTGTAATATAAATCAAATATATTTACATTTCCAGGAAAAATTATTAAACAATAATTAAACTATTATTACTATTGTTATTTTTGTATTAAATGATCCTAGTTATTAATTCATTATTAATTATTCATAAGTATATTCATATATATATTCTTATATAAGCATGCGTGGAGGCAGGCATGCTTGTGTCTATGAAAAGACAGAGATGAACAGACATAGAGAGTCAGATAGAAGCAGTGACTGAATGAAAGAGACTGACACGTATAATAAGCGAGCTTCAATGCAGAATGCGATATGCAATTTTTCAAAATCCATCTGTCTAAGTGTAGGCACTTAATTCCATTCTCTATTAGTAGTCAAAGCAAATTGCCAGCGATCGTCTTTAAATCTTTATCTGCATTGTCTGCTCAGCTCCACCGCTCTATGTTAATTGACAGGCTTGAAAGCTAACCTTCACTATTAGTCCCCACTTTAAGGATGCTTATTTGATTTGCCACTCACAGATATGGCGTGTGTAAATTAAACTTTAATGTAAAGGCCTCATTACTGTAAATCACAACCTCTCAAACTGAGGGCAATTTATCTGTTTGTACCTTCCCTTTTTCTTTTCCTTGCTGTTTGCACCTTTTTAAACAGCATTAGGGAGTGTCTGTTTAATTAGCATTGTTAGTCAGTTTTTTAGTTTCAAATGATGTCTAATTCTAGGTTGTTTTAAATGATTTATATTTGAATGAAATAAGACATTGATGATATAATTTAGGAACAGATGGGATAAGGCGTAGCCGACCAGGTGTTTCCATCATTATGTATGTGGGTCTCGGTGCAGGACTGTGCAAAATGACATGTTGAGGAACAGTTGTGTTTTGGTTCCACTTTACAAGCAGCTGTTGAATGTAATACTGTGGCTATAAACTAAGATTTGTCTTGCAAGGGTAATGTGAATAAGGGTAATGGCAATTATGTATAGTGACTGACCTTAGCGGCCCTCTGAAGGAGAACAATTTACATGGTCAGGGCCTTTTCTAAGGCACTTAAATGTATCTGAGATAGTATAAGACGTCAGTTGGTGACGTCTCGGACACAATTTATCTTTTCTGTCTAATGGCTCCTTTCACTCCCCTTACATTTTAATTCACCACTCTCGCAAGCAAACCATTTCCACAAACACATCTATAAGGTCATGTTAAGGAGCCCTCTGATCTCTTTCATTCAGCAATTTTTGTCACATCTGTAAAATAAAAAACTGCAGTTCTTTTCCGTGCTGTTGGCACAGGCTCAACTCTGTATATGCACTTTTTAAAGTGCAACACTCTATAAACAGAAAAGTGCAGGATTTTTCCTATTTATTTTTGCTTAGGAGAACTCACTTAGTCCAAATCAATGAAGTGGACCTGAACACTTGTTTAGCACCTGGGGAACAGGCCCTACTGAACTCTAACATTAGGCGCTCGTAAGGCGAAAGCGGCATTTAAAAAAAAAACGGAGATCGCACAGACCTCAGCGAGAAATGTTGAGCAGAAAGTGGTTCCTCAGACCAGGTTGATTTCATGCCCCAATGCTGCAGCAGTAATTGCGTCCAGACCGGTTTTTATTGCAGGCTGATTTTAAAGAGCGATGAATGGAGAAACATTCTATAATGTGTTTATTTTGGGGGGGTGTGACCTTTATTAACCCGTTCTCCGGTTGGGCTCCCCAGAGGCGGGTCGACTCGCCTGCATTAACTCTGAGCTGGCCCACGGTAGCGGCTCTGCAGCCTATCACCCACAGGCCGGAAGTAGAGAATGACAGCAAGATTGGGTCCGGCCAACACTCCACAAACATGTGTTTTCAAACTTCGATGGGAAGCCGCTCAGATCCCTAAATACACACAGACTCTCTTTTTCTTTGTCTCTAGTTCAGCGTGTCTGTTTTTACTCTCACACAGAGCTAATGCTATCCTTATGCACACCATTAATGTTCTCTCTATTTTGCAATAAAGCAGGAATGAAGATGAACATGGTTGAGAGCGTTTGAAAGGCACCACACACGATGCCAGGTGTTGACGTTATACATGAAATATCAGAAATACACAGCTTTTGGGCTCATTCCATCAATTTCACAGCTGAAAACAGGTGCTGTAAATTACTGGCCTCCCTTGGGCATTTATCATGTATATAAATGACCTTCCAAGAACAAGAGACAAGAGCCGTATTTCTAAAAGGATACAGATTTTCTGTCAGTCTCATGATTACATTTTATAAGCTTATATTTCTGATTATATCTAATAACATATTTAGGTATTACTCAGGTATTAACCTTAACACTGATCAGTCAAATAATACAAATTAAAAACACTCTTACTTGATACTTTCTTTGAAGCATTAATGTGCGATTAAGTGCAGGTATTTGGTGAGCGTGTGCGGGGTGGACCGGGCTCAGAATATGAGCGGTGCTGTCAGACTGTGTTAGGCTCCTGTGTGATCTCTCTCTCTGTGTTCAGCAGGTCCAGGGTCACATGCCTCCGCTCATGATCCCCATTTTTCCACACGACCAGCGCACTCTGGCAGCAGCCGCGGCAGCCCAGCAGGGCTTCCTCTTCCCCCCAGGCATGTCCTATAAGCCAGGTAAGAGAACACACTTAAACTCTCTGATTTTCCTCTCAACATTTATGTTCCTGTTGCTCCTTGCACACTTAGCATAAAAAAGTTTGTCTGAATATCATTGTCATTCCACACTTGACTATGACTATCATTCCAAATGTCATTCCAAACTTGACTATGACTATCTTCTGTGGAAAACAAAAGATGTTTCAACTTTTTTAATATCCATACAGTGATAGTCAATGTTGATCGACTATGTTGATTTATACCCCAATAACAAAATACTGCAAAATACTTTCTTTTATGTTCCACAAAAAAAGAAAAGAAAAAAAAAGTAATACAGATTTGCAACAACAGTAAATTATGATAGAATTTTTGTTTTAGGCGAATTTCCCCTTTACATATTAAAAAGTTTTAAATATATTTTTATTTAAAAAAAAACATGGATTATAAAAACTTCTGTCTCACAGCTGTGTTTTTGAGGGAAGACAATAATTTGAACAAGTTCCTTCCAGACTGTCTTTTACTCCTTTTATCTGTGGTGTGTTTTTCTGCTTCACCATCCTTCACTATACCTCAGGGGAACGTACGTGTCACTTTTGAGCTTTTTTTACCACCTCATGTCTTTCAGTCTTCTTCAGCACATATTTTATCATTGCTTGATTTCCCTGACCGAATCATAGCATTGTTTTAAAGTGCCCACCCCTTTGGATTCAGAGAGCAGAACATCAAGCCCTTCTTGTCAAGGCAATTAATTCTGAACACTGTGAAGTGTATCACCTCGATGAAGCAGCCTGTTTTGGCAGAGTTCAAGGCGTTTCGAGCCTTCAAAACAATGGATAGCGTGAATGAGGGCTGGAATATGAACACTGTCAGCATAAAACGGTTTCAGCTTCATTGGCCATATATCTGCTATTTTACTAATATAATACTCTCTATGAACCTTTAAATGTTATTATTTACATTTATATTATTGATATTATGCACATTTAGTCACCTTTGTGAGGGACATGTCATTGGCACCAATCTGTAGATGCTGAAGGACAACAGATTATACTAAATTAGCGATTTATCACTATCCCTAATCATTCCTGTTTCTTAAAAAACAAACAAGAAGGTGACACTTAGTCTATTTTGCACATTTTCTATTTTGGAACTGAAGGGCCTCTGGTGAAGCAGCTGTCATACTTGTCCTGGCATGCCTTGTTTTCTCCTTTTGTAAAAGAGAAAAAGAGAATTGCTACTCACGCAAGCTCTGTAAATTCAAAAACAAATTTGAATTGTAGAAAAATTGCTACAACACGTAGGCTGACTCACTGCCAGTATCCCTCACCCTCATATTGTTCTGAGGTTTTGGGATGTGTCTCAGTTTTTGTAATTAAACAGTTAAAAGCATATCCATGCCTCCCAAGTGATCAGCAGCATTTGGTTAAATGTCCTTCTTTTCTTTACCAAAGATTGCTGTTGATAAAAAATACAAATAGCGAAGTAATGTTTTTTCAGTGTAGCTGCTGAGTTGGTAGTAGTGAAAAATGAATATAAATTAAGAAGACAAAAATTGAAATGAGAATTATCAAAGAAAAAAAAAAAAAGATCAGTGCAGCTCAATAAAGAAAGCTTTTCTTTTGTCTTCAAAGTATGCCTTGAGAAACCACGCTTGTTGTCAGCACCTCATCAAAAGGCAAATATACAAGAAAAGAGTAAGAGAGCTAGACCGAGAGATGGATAAGAGAGAGGAAAGCTTCAGAAGTCAGCAGGTGAGAGGTAGATTATTACAGGGTGTGGTAGAGCAGCTAATAAATTAACTAAAAAGGTAAATGATGGAACATAAAGTCAGCTATTTTGGAACTACAAAGGCATGACAGGTTGAACAAAGAGCCTGAGGGCTTTCTTTTTTCCCGGTTTGATTTTTTAATATGTTTGACATGGAAAGTGTTTTAGTACAAATAACAGCAGCTGTAATGGAATCCTTGGCGTGTGTAAAGTACTTGCATTATTCATAATTTGCGAAACAGCGGAGGGGAGAAAGTTTAGGACATAGCTTATTTCCGTTTGTGTGCATGACTCGACTTATTGCCACGATAATGCGATAGGACTCATTGCTGTTTGGGCGGCCCAGCGTGGGGCGGCCCGGCCGGGTCAGTGCAAGCAGCCAAGGCCCGATGCTGATGGCCCTAACCCTGCAGGGAAACAGCAGAGATCCCCTTTCTCACACACTGTGCTCAATGGCTTGGGCTTGGTATAAAGAGAGGACTCAGGTCATTCTTTACTCAAATAGACTTGCGGAGGATAGTGGTGATCCCCCCCGTGCAGACATGAACACATACGTATTGCTAATCGTGGATGTTCATGGCCATTGGGATGCAATGAGCCCTCGATGCCCCCGCTGGTGGGACTGCTGACAGCCAGTGATTGTACAGAACCTCGCCTGGAGGGCACATTCTTGTCACAGATAATGTGCGTCAGACGTTTAGACATCGATACACTACATTAGCAATTGATGATCAGAGTTTTGAGCAGATATCAGGGTTGTCCCCCATTCAGAATGCAACTGTAAAGGTTTTTATGTGATGGATGGATCAACTTCCTCTGGGCTCTGGCTAGTTAAAATCAGATTCACTCATGAATTTAAGAGCGCAAGCACATTCTTCAATTCTGATTATTTTGTGTAACATTGCTATTGATAATTGTCAGTCATTGTTCTAAATAGTTTTGTTTTATTTTTATTTGCCTTTTTATTTTATAGAAGACTGGAGTGTAGAGAGGAAAGTAGGGTTTAGAGACTGAGGAACAGGACGTGGCCAACAGCTTTTATATGTTCTGAGCATGTGTTCAGTCCACTGTAGCACAACGTAAAAAGTATTCTTTTTTTAATAGAAAAGAGCGTTCAATATTGGCCAGGAAGAAGGGTCGTGAGCATGGTAGACACTGAGCTCTTTAATAAAACCATTGATTTCAAAGAGAGCCCCACTCTGCTTGAATATTCCACATGCTTGGCTTTTGGCATCAGGTGGAGTAGAAGTGAAGAGGTTGCAGAAGGAGCACTCCGCCAGCCATTCCTCCTCGCTCTCCTCCACCTTTTCATTAGCCTCGCAGCCCTCGCTTCTTATGGAGCACCGGCCCATATCAGCGGTTGTCGTGGCCTGTGTAAGACCCTTGGGTCCTTCTACTTAAAGGGGCCCTGTTCCAAGTTGGCAGTCCAAATTGGCCTCGATTTGCAGCGTGATACCTGGCTGAAACAGAATACACTATGAAGCTTTCTAGCAATGCCTTTATGTGAGAAAGCACTTTAAGCATTATTTAGCAGCCTACCCTTTTTTAAAGAAAAGAAGACAGTATTGTGATCTGAGCTGAGAAGGTGTGCCCTTTCCTGCTCGGTGTCTTTGCAAAGCTTGCTTTGATAAGGTACCTCTCTAATAAAGTGATGCTATCACAGGGGAATTACATGATAAAGTGGGTGCTCTGGCTTGGGTTTTCTGGCCTGAGAAGTGTGAGCCAACAGTTTTCATTCACTTTTGGCTACTCTGGCTGGCCCTGTTACATGGTGATAGCTTATGGTCAGTGTTGGTCAGTTCTTGTTTTAGTCATTGGTTTTGTCTTTTGACGAAAATATCCTTTAAAGTAAGTCAATAATTCATCATGTCGTAATAGGTAATTTTGGTAAATTTGTATTAATTTTTGTCTTCGTTAGTTTTCGTTATCACTGACGAACTGACAAAGTTATTCAACAACATTTTTCTCAGTTTTTTTTTTTTTGATGAGACTAATACTGCCTATGGCACAGTAAAGCCCACTATTGGGCCCCACGGTGGGCTGATAATAAGCGCTTGGCCCTTGGCCTTAGCAAGCTTGAAGAAACAACCCTATTGGGCAGTGGCGTCACTGGAGCCTCCCTGGCATCTACTGGCTGGAGACAGGCAGATTTGCCTTTTAAACTAGATTCACTTTCACAGACTGACAGAGAAAGCTGGCAGCCGATCTCATCTACTTGAGACACTGGCTGCCCACCCAGCCCCCAGACCATTAGCCTTGGCCTAGTGTTCTCGGCTGGCACTTGACCTGCCCATGGCTCACATAACATATAACCACAAGCACAGAACGAGAGAGAGAGAGAGAGAAAGAACCTTGAACGATAATGACCCCCTCTATGACTCGCATTGCACTATTCGAAATCTGTTCAGTTGCGTTCTTTATTCACTTCTGCCAAAGGTTGGGATTGAATTTCCTGGCTGCATCACAATGTGCTGTGGTCAGTCAGAAGCCAATGAGTTGTGTGTGTGTGTGTTGGAGTGGGGGGGTAATATGTGTTTACCCCCGTGCCTGTGGCTTGATAGCTCCATATGTTTGTGAGATGAAGTGACAGGCAGAAGTGGGGGCTGAAAGAGGTCCAATTCCCCTTCCATGGGCACGCTTCATTCAAACCTCTGCTTTTAGAGCCAGAGACAGTGTTACATACACCAACCACAGTACAAAACACATCTCACACACTTAACACACACTTTCAGACACTCATTTCTGTATACGGTTTCCAGAGCTGTATCTCTAGGGGTTTTGAGTTCGAACCTGTAGTTTTCATCTGGTTAGGGTTAGGTTGTTCTGTTCGCCCTATTGCAGTGGTTCCCAAACTTTTTAGAGTGGCATACCCCCTCAGGCATTTAACATCCTTCTGCGTAGCCCCTCTCTTCCACTTAGACTGCAGTCACATCTTTTCCAGGGACAGTATATTCCCCCTTCCACAATTGCGTGGATATTTGCTAAATCCTCACTTTTACAAAGGTACATTGCCGAGAACGGCAGTAATGTAGCATGATTTTTAAGGAAGCATACTCTGCACGCAACCTCTCATATGTATGTTGCTTGTGTGGATGCAGTAAGTTTTGAATTCTGTCTGTTAGAAATACATGCTCCGTTTTAGTGTTATTTTACGTATGCGTTCCCCAGTTTGGGAGCCACTGCTCTATTGTAATGCTTGATTCTATTGGATACATTTGATCTCATGAAAAAAATGTTACAAGCTGTATTTACATACAATTTTGTCTTGTTAAAACCTGTTGAAGTTGGCGTCAGCACCCTCTCTCTCACACACATACTGTATTGTGCCAGATCACATTGTAAAACACATAATGGCATGTAGAACAATAGTTTGACTAGTCAAGCTTTTCACAGAACATGATATACTTGCGAACAATAAAGTAAAATGCATAACCTTGCCTACAATGCACACCCAGATAAGAAAGGACTGTGCAAGTGTGGGCAAAGATAAAACAGGGAGAAGGCAAAAAGCCTGAGTGCGAGAGAAAGAGACGTTCCAGTGTAAATCCTACTCTGCTCTGGCCAGCTGACTCTTTTGTGAGTGCAGATGTTTGGGCTGAGTGCCGAGGCTGGGTGCAGGCAGGCCCACAGGAACTGTGTTGGCACTTGTCTGGCCTGCCGTTGGGCCGCTCATTGTCTCAACCTGTGCGCATTGTTCACAATCTCCCCCTTCTCCTTTCTCCGACAGGTGATAACTACCCGGTGCAGTTCATTCCATCCACAATGGCAGCTGCTGCCGCGTCAGGACTCAACCCTCTGCAGCTCCAGGTATGTACAGTCACAAAAGAATTTACGGGCAGTGGGCCAAGCCCTCAGCACCGTGTGAGCAAACCAGCTGTATGCTAAATAACAAGTTAGAGCTAAATCACTCACACACTGGTCCACCCCTACAAGCTTAACACCTTCCATCTGCAATATAGCCCGTTTTTACAGTGCAGCCTTGACGCCTATGCATGGGAACCGGGTATTGCATCAATGAAGGGCATTTCAGGGGCCCCTCGTACCTTAATTGCTTTCTCTGTCGATGCCGTTCTGAGTAACTTTGCGGTATCATTATGATGGAAGAGCTTCCAAGAGCCTCCGGGCTGCCTTGGGAACATTTCTCAGATGCAATCTCCATGTACTTAAATACAGATTCATATCTTCATTCAAGTTTATCTCATCATGTTTGTCATTTTAATTATTTCTTTTATTCTTGATTTTTTTCTTTGTTTACTTTGTCATACACTTAAAACAAGGTTTTTTTTTAGCTGATAGAAAGAGAAGGTGTTTAATTACAGCAGCTAATGTACTTCCTGTTTACTCATTGAGATTATTTGTTAAACTTGTGCACCTAAGTTCCTTTAAGTTCTTTGAACAAAGACTGAAAGAGCTAACAAACGAGAGTAGAAGGTGATACAGCTCGCAGCCCTGTAGTTGATTCATTTATTCATTTTTCCCTCACTTTTTTTATTCATAGATAGTTGTTGTTTTGTCAACAACAGTGGTAAGCGGTTGATAGCAATTAGACATTAAGCTCTCTGATAGCTAGGAATGTTACAAAACAAAGCTGGGAACGGAGGGAGGAGGACTTGCGTGGAGGAGAGGATAGGAGAGCGTTTTGTACCTTTTCTTCTTGCTGATACATGTGCACAATTTGTCCTTCGGAGCTTATCGCTCTCAGCATTAATGAGCCTTGGCAAGTTGGAACAATGCTTGCAGCTGGAGCTAGAAAAGCCTTTGCTATAGCATGCGACTTTGGGGAGAACAATCCTCTGTGTTGAAGGTGTGGAATGCGTCTATTCATGTTAAAGTGTATGTAAAAATGTGCGTGCTCTTGTATGAGTGAGCTAAAAAGGGGAGGGAGCTTGTGAGCAAAAACTGATTGAAAAATAATTTCAATCTGTACGTGTAAGCGTGTCTTCCCTCCTCCCTTAGGAGTAAGCTGCGGTGGTGTAACCAGGGCCTGTCCCGTCTATTTAGCTTTCCTGATGGGTCAGCTCGAGTCTGGGATAGTCATATATCAGGAGGCACCGAGACCCCTTAGCCATTCATTGTGATAATGCATTTAACCCTGGGAATGGCTGGGAGTCCATGACTTCGCTGACCTTTAGAAAATACAGTAAACACAAATGAGTTGCATTCCCATTAATTGAAGTTTGTCTGTCAGCCGCAGATTTAGCCGAGCAGATTGGTATTTACTCTCGGTACCCTTCACTCTAAGAAAGACCGGCTAGTCAAACATACCCTTTCCGCCGTAACTGAGCAGCTATCATCATGCAGAAGATGATTAAAAACGCTCAGGATGGAGATAGGGGAGATGAATCTCATTCCAAGTGCAACAATAATGCCATTAGTGCTCACGTTGCACCCGTCTGGTTAAGACTGAGAAGTTGAAGTTGTGTGCAGAAGTTCACTTTGAGGACAAAAGGACATGCAAAAACATTCTTTTGAAGGAAAGGGTCAACAGACAGAGGCAGATGAGGTTGTAATTTATTGGGGAAGGGTGATTTGGATTGATTTGTTTCAGCAGTTAGCACGTGCTAGCATGTGGTTGCGGATGCTTTTGTCTCTATTCCTTTTTTTGAGCAGAAATAACAAGCTTTGAATTCCTGTCTTAAATCAAAGGAAGCAAATCTTTTAAAATATGTCAGATAAATGAGGGCCAGCGCTAGGTCAGTGTTAATGAGAGGTATGTATGGATTTGTCTGCTGTGTCTGGGTGATTATCTGTAATGGCAGTATCACTGAGCTCTTGCCGCTTATGCATCACTGATCTGCTCGGTGGGAGTGACCTCACCTATGAGATCCCCACTTCCTGTGCCAGTGGACCCACCCACCCTGTGCCACTGGCTGGGTGCATCTGTCTAATTAGAATATCTTCACTTGTCAGCAATTCTGGCAAGGTATCATTTTCCCTAATTTGCTCGGTTTAGACTGGGGAAATATATGAACCTTAAAAAATGCTCTGATTGGAAAGGAATTAATTTCCACAATGCCGTGCTCGGTCATGCAGGAAGAGGGACGGCCGCTCTGCCAGTCTTAATGTTGTCGATGCTATCGCTCGCAATTTTACCGTGTCATAACAGTAAGTGGGCTGGCTGTGAAATCTCTTTCTCTCTCTTTCTCTCTGTCTTGTCTCTTCCCCGTCACCCTAGCCCGTCTTCAGGCTAACAAAAGGCCTCAGGTCCCGGGGAGTGGAAATGAAAGCGGCCAGGCGATCTGAGAGCGTAATTTGCTTGTCAATACATTTCCCTCGACTGGCGGCACACGCGTATATGCGCCCGCTTGTCACCCCATGTCCCAACGCGGCGAGTAATTTCGTTCAATGCGTTCCTGACAGATTGGCCCTTGTCTGCAAGTCACCAGAGAAAAGCTGCTCAAACTATTCCCCAGACCGCATGCCTCTCTTCATTAAGACCCTCTCAGGGTTCAGGATGAGCTGGGCACGGCCTCCAAACAATGGCTCCATCCCCCGGCGTTGCCTCCCTATTAGAAGTGACACCTCTCACCTCCAGGCGGAAATTGTTTTTGGATTGTAGCCGTATGGCCAGACAGTCTAAAAGGAATTATCCTAATTCTACAAAAGAATTCGATTTTATTTTTTGTCTATTTGAATTGCCATTTAATTTGCTAGCGTACAAGATCACCTTACATCAATTGCTTAGAGAAAAACAATTTCCTTAAAGCTATTCTCTCCTTGATATATTGTTTTGCCACAAGTTCTATACAAATCTCAAGTCAACTTGTGAGAGGCCTGTTTTTTATCATTGGAAGCAGTCTTTTGGGACTTAAACAGTCCTAAAATAAAACATCATGGGATAAAGCAGAACATCTGGGTTTCCCGTGGCATATAATAGAGGGAGCAAACACAAATAGGACATGCTGGCCTCTCTCTTGCTCTCGCTTTTACTCTCCGTTCAGTACTCTCTACTCTGTTCTGTACTGTTTTTTATTTTTATTTAAAGAGCATATTTCAAAGTATGATTTATATTCTGGGGTCTATTTCTGGAGTCAGAATATGATTGTGAAATCTGTACAGCATTTCTTAAGCTAAAGGTGCTTTATTTCATGCTATCATTGCTGCTAACACATTTAAAGACTGTACTTGAGAGTCAGGGAAACTTCTCTGAAACTTCTGCTGGGGTTGAGAAAACGAGGGAAGAGAGGAAATACTGTGTTATCTTTTGTTTGGATGCTCATGTCTCTGCATTCCGGATGTGTGGAGGGAGCAGGGCTTTCTGCCACGGCTAACAAGTGGAGCACTTTTGACTATGAGCTGCAGAAATGAGAGCGAACAGCTGCTGGTGTGATTGAGAAGGAGAGGAGAGAAAGAAGGAGAGGGGAAAGGAGTGGCGCGTGCTGTGCGAGACAGACTCCGGAGAGATAGCCAGAAGACGAGAGGCGGTATGAGCACAGGCTAGAGGCAGTAATGGGAGGGATAGGTGGACATCTGGATGGACAGAATTATAAAACAGAGAGGCAAGTAAACAGATAACGAGAGATGCAAACCATGTAGCTTAAGATGACCACATGGGTTGATTCCAGCGTAGGGTTATTAGCGTAGGCTTGTGTAGCAGAAATGCGTAGGACACATCATACCTTTCAAGATTGTGAAGCTATGTAAGGAAAGAGAAGGAAAAAACGAGGTGGATGGGTTGAGATGGGGGAAGGGAGAAAAGAACGAGAGAGCAGGCTGCGCGCCAGCAGATGGGACAGATGTCTGGCCATACTGGAAAGCATTGGCGCAGCACACTAGCGCACCCCTGCTTCCCTTTCTGACATCTGGGCCAGCCTGGGTCAGCCCGCCTGCCTTGGGCAATGAGCCTGGACAAGCCTTGTGGCAAACGGGCATGGGCGCCCCAATGCTACTGAAATGGCAGAGTCGACCATGCGGCAGTAACAGTCCTCTCTCCATGCTACCTCTCAGCTGTGGCCATAGAGAGAGCCGAGGAGAACACACAGACACAAGAGTCTTAGTGTATGTAATTTAGTGTGTATAGTGTGCGTATGTTTTGACGTATGATAATGTATCAGTGGGGTTTTTTGGCCTCGTGGATACGTTTCAGTGAGCTCAGACTGGGGCCTGTGCGGATAAGTTGGAGAGACAGTCATGCACCATTATAGCTAGAAGCACTAAAATTGGCTAAATCTGCCACTGTATTTCACAGCATCTGCCAGAGAGCAGTCGCCCCTCTCTTTAAGAACAAACAAGAGACTCAAGTTGTTGTTTTTTTCCTTGCATGATTGCCTATTTGCCCATCATATATGCTGAAATCTAGTGTTTCATGAGCCGTTTCGGTTTGCGGTCTCAATCTGTTAGATCACAAGGACAAAAATTCTGAAAATATGCACACTGTGAAAATTGTGAAGGTAAAATACTGTTCAAAAGTTAGGGTTCAGAAAGTGTTTTTTAAAAGAAATTAATACTTGAAGACTTGAGCGTAATGGCTGTCTTAATGTTGTCAATATTCAGTGTTAACACAGGAATAAATTACATTTTAAATATATTAAAATAGAAAACAACTATTTTTAATTGTAAAAATATTTTACTAGTCTTTTGAATCAAATAAATGCAGCCCTGGTCAGCATAAGAGACTTCTTTCAACAACAACAAAAATAGAAAATCTTACCAACTCCAAATTTTTTAATGGTAGTGTGCGTAATTATTTAGAATAAGGTCAAGTCTTTGCTTACAGCTAGCTTTGAGCATAATCGAGAGACTATGTTATATACAATTATTTCTTAAATACTTCGTTTATAGTGTAATAGAGTATAGACAACAACATTTGGGTGAGAGAGGGAGAATGGGATTGCAATACGGCCCAGCTCAGACTCAAAACTTTACAGTATATGTGTGCACAGCTCACTGCACCACAGCTCTGATTATAATATTATATTTTTACATTTTAAAACAGTGTCTTTGAATGCTATTTGACTAAAAAATAAAAATGTAACCTTTCTTAACCGTGCCTTTTCCGTTTATAAACAGTTTATCCTGAGCGTTTACATACCTCTACACAGAGGTGGAGCACTGAATTGGCTCTCTGAGACACTTGAAAGCAAAGTATCCCTGAGTGCTGATGCGTCCAGCGGTGTGGTCTGAAACTGTCGGGTAATCTGGATGATCTGCAAATACTGTTGTTGCAGGCAGAAATGGTGGGCTCTCTCATTTAACCTCTTTTCTCTCCAGAGGGGTTGCTTTTAATTATCAGAGGCTAACCACCTGACCTTGGGCCGGACTCCACTCATTTGGAATCCACGGACTGTGAGATGGGCTTGGCTCATATGTGCAAGAGAGGGAGGCAGGAGATATTAGTCAGGCTGCGTGTGTGTGTCGGTTGAAGTGTAAGGACCACAGGCGAGCGAATTGAAAAGCCCCATTTCCCGAGCCTCTCTCTCTCTAACTAAGCTGTATAGCAGTGAGTCATTTAATGCTCAAGTGGACAAAGGTATTACCTGAGTCACTGGGGTGGATCAGGCCTTTTCTCTGCAGGCCTTTCTGAAACCACATGCTGAGAGCAGCTCAACATCTCTGCCTCTCTTTTTCTTTAGCACTCTTTAGGCCTCTCTCATTCTCTCAGGTCCCACTAGTGTTCTATCCCCATCGGCTCCCATTTCCTCAGAGCCAGCAGCTTCACTACACACTGTAATAGCTCTCCACTGTGTCAGATTGCTGCTTATACACCACTTTGTATGTCTGTTGGTGTTAGTGCACGCATGTGTGTTTTGTGTGTGTGTGTGTGTGTGTGTGTGTGTGTGTGTGTGTGTGTGTGTGTGTGTGTGTGTGTTGAGGTAGTGCTCATCTTTTGTTCCTCTTTTAAAGTATCAAAACCAATAACCAAATGGAGGGAAGTTTGGGAAGAGTCAAATAAATGTGTTACAATAGATTATATAAGAAATTACATTACAATATATTATTCACAGCATTGTACAAAAATATTAAAAACGAGTTTTAAGTGTTCCAGTAGCAAGTATCAATTTAAGATTTCCAAACATACTTTTTTCAAATAGTGTTTTAATTCAGAGAGATTTTTGAATGAACAAAGAATCCTATAACAGATGGTATAGCCCAAATGCACATGATATATTGGTTGAAAATGTTATATTATAAATCAGAATGTGTAAAATATTCATGATAAGATCAGACTCATGAAAATTCTTGTCAATATGTTATCTTTCACTCCTCATTTGTGAAAAAGAAATTTATTTTTTGTAGCTAGATTTTAAGCATTAATAGACAGTGTTAACTCAGACTGATGATGGGATTGATAGGATGATGGGATCAACCATGCTCAGCCTTTTAGTTTTGTGGCAGGGGGCATGGAGCCAGCTTGTCCCGGCTGCCCTGTTCCCTGTTCGGCCATTGACTTTCAGCATGACCCTCATTAGCGTTGGCCCTGTCTGCTGTGGAGACCCTGCAGTATGGCTGGAGGAGAGGCAGAGGAGGCCCAATGGAGCCCTGCATTACATGCCCTTCAGACAGACTACCACATGTGTCCTCACACACCATCAGCAGTCTCTCTTTCTCTCTGTGTGTCTCCTTTTGTCTATTTTCACACCTTTCAGCATCAAAACACATGGCCTTAATACACAAGCCACATTGTGCACAGCTTGGTGTGATGGACACATATGAGAGGCTTGACAGTCCTTTCCCTCCCTGCCCTTGACGAAAAGAAGTGTGCTACATGTCACACCTTTCTGGTAGTATTTATTGTTATTTTTCAGTATCTTTCTGGCTGAGAGCATCCGGACTGCTTTACTCCTAACCCTGTGGCTTTAGCCCCGTTAATCAGGCCTCACAAAAGGCAGTCTGACTGGCTCTAATTTGAAGCAAAAGCCAATTACACTCTTTTTCCGGAACAATAAAGTTCTTCCCACGCAAGGTCAGAGTCCCTCTGCCCATCCACATCAGCAGTGGCTCGCTGTTAACAAACATCTGTCCAGCAGACTGGGCCAAGGGCTTCCTTTTTGTTCACAAACACACAAACTTAGACAAAACACACAATCACATGTACATTCACTTACTACCTATAGAGAAAAAAGAATAGCGATTGTGTTTTAACTTTGCGGGACAAAGGCTTTCTGTTTACCAGGCTGGCGAGCTGCGCTATCACTGTGTGAACCTAATCAGCCTGCCATTTCCGCTGTCCGTGTGCCGGCGCTCGCCCCAGGTCTCCCACAGAAGAATGACCCTTTTGTGCGGCACTAATGTGCAAGCGTTTAACTTTGGTACCAGAGAGCATTTTAGTGTTTATATCTCCTGATACATGTAGACACAAAGCACTTTGTCTGGCCTCAGGTTTTTCTGTATGAGTGGTAGAGGTGGGGCAGGCCACTAATGCTGGTGCCACTTTTTCCATTTCAGACAAATGGAGTCCTTATGTAGCCCAGTAAAGATAGGAAATGAGAGCAGAGAGAGGGCAAACACGCTCGGGTACATACGCATAAAAAAATAAAAAAAACCTTTATGCTTTTTTGGGTTGAAAATACAAAGACTGTGGCTGTAAAAACAAATGGATAATATCACTGGGCCCCTATTTTTAGGGGAGACTGAGAAAAAAAAATTGGCTTGAATGTTGATATTGTAGTTTTGGGCCTTTTCAAATCATAAAGTAAGGAAAATATGAAGACTTCCAATGCAAAAGAGATTGTTAGATAACTATAATATCACTGAGTGAATGCTCTCTGCACATAGTATCCGTTCATCAAAAAGTTTTACTTCAAACCTGCTAAATCCCAGCCTCAGCCCATTCAGAAGTACTGGTACTTAAATAGAAACCTATGCATAGGAGCCGGACAAAATTGTTAATTTTAAAGAAAAACGTCAGACAGAAGTCTTCATATAGTACCAATTAGTCTGAACATTTGTCTAAGGTGTGATATTTTAAGGTGTGACACAATACAATGCGTAATTCAAAATATGGGTCAAACATCTTAAAAGGATATAGAAAATTCCTTGATATTAATACAGTACATTGGACCAGTAAGACTTTTTTTAAAGAGCATATATTAATTAGAAAAAATATATAATTATCGCTGTTATTTGTACAATACACATTAAAATAAAAAAGTGGGTTGCTGAGGTGCACAAATAGCTGCGTATAATGGAAATCATAACACAATACGCTGCTAGAACAGTATTATATAATAAGCTTTGGTTTTTATATTAATTTCATTTTAGATTGCATTGAGTTTTAGTTCAGTTTTAATTTGTATTTATTTCCAGTTAGTAATTGTAGTTATTCAAATGCAACATTTCTATGCTGTTATGGTATATTTTATTGTAGTTAGTTAGTTAATAGTTAATATATTGTCCACCAATGTGAAAATTCTCCTTTGGCTTCTCATAAAAATTATTATTATTATTATAATTTTTTTAAATCACTTTTCAAGTCTTTGTTTTATTCATATAAAAAGAGCAGATTTTATCTGATATTATATCCCATGCCCTAGTTGTTTGACCCAGGTGAGATTCCTCATACTTAATGTGAGCGAAAAAGACAATATAAGCATTTACCTGCTTGCTAATCAATATTTGCCTGAGGGAGAGCAGCAGAAGTGTGATTGTTTTAAGCGTCTGTTAATAA
The DNA here is from genome assembly GCA_023029165.1 of Gobiocypris rarus. Classification (NCBI taxonomy): domain Eukaryota; kingdom Metazoa; phylum Chordata; class Actinopteri; order Cypriniformes; family Gobionidae; genus Gobiocypris; species Gobiocypris rarus. The sequence goes on along the minus strand of CM040912.1, from coordinate 39,437,278 downwards.
TACACCCCGCTAAAACAAATACCGATAATGTTGTACGATTTGACGTTCTAGCCCAGGTTTTTGTATTTAATTGATCCTTTTGATCTAATGCTTCTTTGTTTTTTTGTTTTTTTAATGGTGCTGTTATTACTTTTTTCTGCCTGGTGTGTGGGTATTAGCGATGTGTTGAGGTAAAAATCATTCTCAATAGGTTATGACAGACAGCCAGTCTCAGAGTTGAAATCTAAACCTTTCTTGCACATTTTCTCCACTCAGTGCCGATAAGTGATTGACAAGTTGCACTTCAGCATGCTGAACGTGTACCGCTGGAAGGTTGCTGATGTTAGTGAGCATGTTGACCGTGAGCCAGTGAAAATAAGCAGAGGAACATGAATTCTCTTCCTGTGTTAATGAATGTCTTTGATATTCCGCATAATAAAAACTCTACTAACTTGAGTTTGTGTAACTTCAGGGGAACGTGCCCTGCGCCATCATAGAGGGAAGTTCAGGTGTCTCAGTAGCGACTCGAAAAGGCGCCAATTAAAGTCAAAGAGGCTTACTAGATGGAGCGAGGGGAAGGAAATCAGATCTTAGAAGCAGCTAAGCTTCAGTCTGCAAATTTTGTGTGATGAGTGGAAAGACGAGTGGCTCCAAGTCTCTTGTATGTGAGCCATTGCTGTGTGGTTTTTTGGGGCTGCTGTCTCTCCCTGGATCCAGGCTTTGATATACAGTTAGACCTTTGATGGAGCTTCTATCCTGGGATGGAAAGGGAAAAAGAAATGCAAGGGAGAGAAGAAAAGAGAGAATAAAGGCTTTGAATGGTGTCTGGCTTTGGATGTTAACTCTTGTGGGTTGTCTCCCTCCTTACAGCAACTCTACGCCGCCCAGCTGGCCAGCATGCAGGTCTCTCCAGGAGCCAAGATGCCTCCGCTGCCCCAGCCTCCCAATTCTGCCGGGCAGATCTCCCCATCTGGCTTGAAGAACGAGAAGAGGGCCTCAACTCCCCTAGCTCAAGTCAAGGTACGTTCCCGGCCCAGTCTGCTGCGAGTGGAGTGGTGCTTGACCTAGTCTTCTCCACTTCCTTGTTCACTAAATCAGCTGTGGTAGGTACAGCAGCGAGCAAGTGAGCGATAGCTCGCCACTGGTTCTCCTCTCGGTCCGACCCCATCAATCTAAGCTGCTTTTACAAGGCACCCGCTCTCTCAAGCAGAACTCTGTGGACAGGGTTGCTATGGCTTTCCTTGCTCCTGGAGAGCAATTTTTGGAACACAGAGTTTCTTGTGACAGTGACTGGCCCACGTTTTCCTGCGCGTTACGTTTGACTTGGACAGAACAGAGGCAATGACATCAGAGGCACATAATCTAAATATATTGATGAGGCTACAATGATGTGATGACTGTCTTTTGTTTCTTTTATAAGATCAACTCTCGGGTGCTCGCAGCATATAGTGCTTTTCCATCAGTCTTCACTGATATATATCATCGTTTTGCTTTTTTGTGCTGCGGCTGTAACCTAAAACACTTGCACATTTGGAAAAGTTTAGTTTAATATCACAATAGAATGGGGGTAAATCATTGAGTTGAACAGTAGTGTGTGCGTAGCGCCCATAATCCTCTTCAGTTGCTCAGCTAAGCTGCTCCTCCGGGCTTTTGGAGCTCTGCCCTTGGAGAGCGCCGACATATATCAACATCTCAGAGCATACGGTAAGATCATTGGCAATTACACTGAGCCAGAATTCAGAGTCGGACAGGCATTTTTAGACCCTCTACTTTTGTTCATTTAGCCAAACGCGTGTTGTATGAGATGCGTTATCTTAATATTGATCAAAGATGTTGCGTGGTTTTTGCCCCGTTAACTCCATATGTAGATATGCTGTGCTTAATTAGCTAGCAATCTGTTTGTTTGTCTAGTTGAAGCGTAATTGAACGACAAACTGTTATTGGCAGTCAGATTTGTAAAGAGCTGGGGGCAGTCTCTGTATGTGGCCCATCTGTTTGGACAGTACAACACTGCCAGTGAAATCTTTTTCTAGCCTACACAAGATGCATTAATATGGTTAGATGTGCTTTTAATGTTGTTCTGGATTGATGATGATATTATGACACATTATTGTGTGTCAATCATTATTGTTTTACTTGTCAACTAGGTTTTGGGGTCCGTAATAAATTTAAGTTTTTAATTAAAAAACAATAAAACAGCAATTTTGTTAAATATTATTTCAATTAAAACATGTGGTGTTTTCTATTTTATTATACTTTAAAATGTATTCCTGTGATGGAAAAGCTGAATTTACAGCAGCCATTACTCCACTCTTCAGTGTCACATGATCATTTAGAAATCATGCTAATATGCTGAACTGGTGCTTTAGAAATATTTCTTTAGGATTCTTTGATATTTAGAAATATTTTTTTAGGATTCTTTGATTTAATAGAAAGTTCAAAAGAACAGCATTTACTTGAAATAGAAAACTTTTGTTACATTATAAATGTTTACTTTCACTTTTAAATTAATACAAGTATTAGTTAAATGTAATTTCTTGAAAGAAAAAAAAAATTCTTACTGACCCCAACTTTTGAATGATAGTTTACGTCCCTAAATCTATTGCAACCACAGAACACTAGAGCTGTTCTCCTCAATGGGATCACATTTGGTCACCACAAAGACAACAGAAAACACACTTAACTGTAATACATTCAGGTACAACAGCAACAAGCTCTCTAGCCTGATTGCATTTGTTTGAAACAGGATGTATTAGCTGTTAACCATTTCTCTCGGGCCTGAGAGCAGGTGAGAAGATAAAGATGTGTGCTCAGACAGAGAGGGTTTTAATTAGCCCGAACAAAGCCTGGCCCTCGCTGCATCGAGGAGCTACAGCATGGCACAGAGCCTGGCTATGAAAACAGAACCCATGTCTTAGAGGAGACTAATTAGTCTACAGTAATAGCCTCTGGTGCATTGTTTTTTATGTAAGGTGAAAAGCATCTCTCTATAGGACAACCCTGTTTTAACAGAAGCTTTCTGTCTTCTTTTTTTGTAGGAGGAGGGAACACAGCCTCTCAACCTCTCTGCCAGGCCCAAGACAGCTGAGCCCATCAAATCTCCCACATCTCCTACACAGAGCCTCTTTCCAGGCAGCAAGAGCAGCCCGAACAGCCTGTCCAAGAGCGGAGGCATCCCCAGTCCCATCGGAGGAATGGGTCGTGGCTCGTCTCTGGGTAAAACTTTGTATTTTGCTTGCTTTTACAGTTCTATGTAGTGAAATATTTTATAATTATTAACATCCTCACAACTGAGAGACTAATTGTATATTTCTTTGTAGTCTGGAATAAGAGAGTGAATTTGACAAACTCCCAACTCATAATCTCTTTTAGACCCTGCCATTTTGATTCAGTAAAGAGTAACGGATGCCGTTACTGTATATTTGATTTCAAAGCTTGTAGTTCATCTCTCATATTAAGATTTTTTTTATTTTGGAAGCTGCTACTAACAGTTACTAAAAACAGTCTTTCATTAAAACGACACTGTGTTGCTCATTTCCCTCCTCCTCTTGGAGTTGGGCTTTGAACACAGGCTTGGTGTTTGTTTTTCTACTATTTCCGAGATTTAACTGCCATCCCGCCTCACCTCACTTTGATCCGCTAATTACAGAAAGGCGACACACACTGAGATTGCTCCCTTAGTTTCCTGCTCCCCCCACATGGAGTCGGCCACACTTACAGTGCACACATGCAGACTGTACTCACAAGACCTCCTACAGTATATTGTGTTTCACAATTCAGCTCTAAAATATGTATTTGTCTACGCAGACATTCTGTCCAGCCTGAACTCAACAGCGCTGTTTGGAGATCAGGATGCAGTGATGAAGGCTATCCAGGAAGCACGGAAAATGAGGGAGCAGATTCAGCGAGAGCAGCTTCAGCATCATCAACAGGGAATGGAGGCAAAGCTGTCTGCCCTCACCAGCATGGGCCTGAACAACTGCAGGGCTGATAAGGTGAGTGTGTTTGACACCTGTAAAATGTTACTACTGGGATGTTGTATTCTGGAATCAGATTATATTTAATGGTTTGAATAAGAGTATAACAAACTATTTTATTATTTTAACAATAAAAAATAATAATAAATAATAAGACTTAAAAAAAAAGAGCATAGCAAAGAGAAAAGAGTCAAATTTAACGAACTACTCCTTTAGTCTCAGACATGTATGCATAAAAATTAAACCTAAACCCCCTCCCCGCCCGAAAAAAATCTTTTAGGGAGATACATGCAATACAATCCTCACCAAAAACAAAAAGTAAAAATATATGTCTTTAATCCACTGTAACAAAAAATACAGGCAATTAGTCATTTGATTCTCTTTTTTTTTTTTTTTTGATAAAGGTGTCGTTTAAAAAATAAATATTTGAATTGTCAAAATAATACAAAATCACACTTGCATGTAAGAAATCAAAGTAATGAGATTACCTCAAAACCCAATTTTATTCATGCAATTTGTAATCAATACCAGATTCCATTGCAGAAGTATATACCCAACACAACTGACTCTTGTTCCTGGCTTTTTCGCCTGAGGGTACAACAACAGCCAAAGCTCAAGGACTTAAGCCCACAGTGTTTTTTCAGACATGATCTTTAAAACCAATCAAGGTCTTTGAAGCACGTCCAGAGGAGTGCCTTTGATTGACATTGGCAGGGTAGATGGTGGATGAGTGTGTGTGTTTGCATTTGTGAGCAAGGAGGACCATCGTGGTCCTCTGGTGCCTGGCCTGTGCGGGTTCAAACTGTGATGTCTCTGCCCAATTAAAGCATACAGGCAGCCCTCTTCAGCCCCTGGTGTGGGACAGGCCCACTTTGTACCGGGAGCAGGCATTCTCTCAGGGATTCCTTTTAAAAATATCTTCAATCAATGAGTCAATCAAGGAGCAGAAAAACAGACACCACTACCATCTGATTGATGCCATATTGCCAGTTGGCTTTGAGACGCAGGCAGAAACTGGGAGTGGAGGCTCATTAATTTTTCACCACCTGATTACTTTAAACCAGCATCTTAAAGTAGGTCAATGTATATGTAAAAAAGTAGAGGGACTATTTTTCAATCAACTTAGAAGTCAGGGCGAAAGACATGCCCCAATGTGGGTGGCATCGAAGGAAACTCAGAGACCCAAGCGCATCCTTGATAAAGGCTGAGCGTAGTCATTTTTACATTATCGCTGCTTCTCACAGCAATTTACAATACCTCTTTACTGCTCAAAAAGGCATTGTGGAAGTCATAATCCTGTTTTCTCAAACACAATGGCCAACTCTAAGCCATTATAAACGGAGATATCACCTAAGCCAGTGCATTACGCCTCATTCTTTTGAGATTTCACACTCTTTGTTCGTGTTCTTTGGAGGTAGATGCGGTATGTGAACATGCAGCCATCACCTGTGGCTTTCTCCCTCCCCACCTTTTTCCCTATTCTACCTTCACCAGCCCCAACTCATCCTCTCCTTCCCTTTTTACCTCCCAAAATTGCTCTGGGGTTAGCTCATGGTCAGCCAAATGCGAGAATGTGCTGCTACATGACATGAATGTTGCTCCAGCAATGGCTGAAAAGGTACGTTTGTCAACAGGCAGCACACACCTACAGCTGCATTGTTCTTAGCAGGCCAAGCTTAACGCTTTTTTTCTCCTATTCTTTTGTCTGGCTTGGGTTTTGTCTTCACACGATTGTAAGGCCCTGCCTTTTAACATGGTTATTTGGACATCTCAGCTCAGGTAAGCTTTAGGTGTTTTTCTAAGTGGGGAGGAAATCAGTTCAGCGGCGACCCCTCTCTTTCCATAACTACCCCCACCCCCAAAAAAGCAAAAGAGATTGAGCTTGTGGCTAAATGTGTTTTCCCTAAAGGACTTTGATGTAAGGGCAAGGTAATTCTGGGCAGCTAGCAGCGCAAAGAAATGGGCAGAGGAGGGAACGTCAAATAATAATTAGGTGCTCTATCAGTGTGAAAATATGACCGGTATGCTTAGGTTATCATTGTTGCTATAGGTTACAGAGCACATCACAAAGACTCCCTCGTTTTTTGAAGTATCATTTGCAAAGACTTTCTCGTCTTTATTTCTTACTTTCCATCTGAGTTTTCAGTTGCTCCCATATCTGAGAATGTAAGTTTATGACCTTAAAATGTGATGGAAGAAAATGGCAGGCCTCTTTTGTACTGTAGCCTCGCTCAGAAGACTGTCTGCATCTGATGATATCATAAAGGCCGCTCCACCTCAGTCTGTTGCTAAGCCAAACAGACGTATTGATGTCGCAAACAACCAGAGGCCAAACAGAAGCTCTATTTTCTTCCTCATATGTTCCATATGTCTCTGAAGTTCAAACGAATGGAACTGAGCTCATTCTAATGCCGACATTTATTATTCTCAACATAATTTGAAGAATATCCCTCTTTTTTCAATATTGGTACTAGGACTGATTCAGAATTGTAATCAAATTAATTTAATGAAATTCTGATTAATCAGAATTAATTGCATATATCGATATTTGCAGAGAAAGCACTAAAATGAAGATAATTTTAATATATAATTTTTTAGCAAGTAAAAAAAAACAGTAAATAGACTTTACTTTTTGCTTTATATTGTTGTTGTGCTTTTTGCTTTTTTATTATTATTATTATTTTATTTTTTTAGAGTCAGGGTCTATTTACATACTGTCGGATATGTTTATACATATTTAGTTGGCAATATTTCAATTGTTATTAATTTTTATTTAAAATTTTGTGCGAAATTTAAAGTTCTATGTGTACGTGCAGACTGACATCTTTGGATGTTGTACTTTTTTTTTTTTATAATTTCACTTTTCATCTCTTTACAGACTGCATAATTGAACTGAGTATTTTACCTTTGGAAAATATGTCTAGTTGTCCTCTTGGCTCATTGCTCAATTTGATTAGATCAGGCGCATGATAATTATGTTATTTTTTATTATTGAAATTGTATTTTTTAATTATTAATCAATAAATTGGCAGGCCTAATTGTTTCATATCATCTCAGAGCGCTTCATTGATACCTAAAAGCCAGCTGCAAAGTTAAGGCCACAGTAATGCCCTCTAGCCATATGTTTCTGAGGGGACACTTTACATGTCACGGGAAGAGCTACTACAGCCATGTACAAAACGGTAATGAACTGCCCGCTGTATATCACCCAGCGCTGCCAGCAGTCCGACAGTTGGCCTGTGCCTGCTGCTCGCGCCTAACGGACAAAAAAAGGCCTCTAAGTGTTCCAGATAAAAGCTTTCACTTTGGTCAGTTTCAGAATATTAATATTTCAGCACATAGCTTCACCTGACATAAATACTGAACGCCCTTTAATAACTGCCTTCCAGTCTGCTGTTTGGAAGTTTATCATAGTGAAAGCTTACGTGGAAGATTCTGGAAAGGTAACATAAATGGGATTAAGGAGAGGTTAAAATCATCTACTGGGGCTGTTGGTGGGGGATATTAAATATTGATTTATCCCGGTGTAACGACTGAGCTGAAGAGTGAGGCTAAGTGCTGCTTACAGATGGATCAATTCATCTTTTAATACAAAGTGTGTCCGTAGAACACAATGGAATGACCTGCATTCCTTTTTCTCTCACAAAGAGCCATTTCACTCTCTCTGAGATGGAAGAAGAGCACCTCCTTTGAGTCTCCTGTCTTTTAGGTGCATGTGTAAAATATTCATGTTTTAGCGGTTGCTTGCTTGTTTTCTATTTGTCTTTTTTTCTCTCTTTGATGTCCCATCAATAAAAGAAAGCTTTTATGGGACCTCCAACAATTTGCCTTTTTTTTTCAAATATTTATTAAAAGTATTATTGTCTACAGAGGGCAGTTATACTATTTCATTATTTATTCCCTGTACAAGTAAATTTTTTCCTCCCAGGAAAGCACAATGCATTGTACATTTCTAGATCTGTTTTATGTACTAGTTGTAAACTACTTTGTTTGATTTTACATTTTCAAATTGAATTTCACAAACCAACTAATGATGAGGTTCCACTCTGGAAAGAGCCCAGATTTTGATTTCAGATATTTCGCCCTTGCTAATAACCTACTTTTTGACAGATGTTGCCATTCGATGGGGTCTGGCAAGGAGATAAAATATATTCTTGTGCTGACACTTCCCAAACTGGAATCAAAGGGTGAAAGGCCAGTGTATTAACCTATTGAGCATCCGCCGGCCTCCCTGCCCCCTCCTCTCACCTACATTATTGATGAGTGGAATATTCACTTTTCTCAAATCCCAGAGCACAGGGCCACAAACATTTAAATGGAGCTTTGCTCACTCTCCTCGAAATCCTCACCCCCTACCTTTAGACCCGAAGCCAATGTTTGCTCTCGTTCCCTCCCCGCGCGTATGTGTTAGGGGCCTATTCACGCTTCCCTTTACAAAGACTTGGGGTATAATCTTGTCTGGTCTGCAGCCCTGGAAGCAATTTTCTACCCCTTTTTCTGCTGCTGTCTTGGAAATTGCCAGCATAGGTTATTTTTGGCTGCAAAGTAAATCCTGCCGTACATGGCTTTGGCTATCCAAAATTTGATTATATTCTGAACTCAAGCACGGCCCATAGCCAGCGAATGCCATTGTTGAGTATTGCTTACATTAATTCTTTGTTCCATTTGTTTGGGTATAAATAGCATCTTTTTTGGCAACATGTAAGGGTGGGCGCACATCTCGAGCTAGTTCTGAAACAATAACATACACTTACTCTTCCACTTTTTTCTCCCTTGGGTAAGATTTGACTGCAGCTCAGCTGATTTTACACTGTGGTTGCGTAAAATCACACAAATGACCAAAACAGGGCAGTCATTCAAAAATGCAGTGAGGTCCTATCCTCCAGACCTGCGCAGCTCTGCTTACGCCAGATATCCCGCAACAAAGCCGGTGTAAAGAATAGGCTACAATGGGTCATTTATGTGAGACCATATTGGGACAAAATCCCTCCGAACAGGTGCATAAAGAACCCTCTGTCTCCCAGATCATGCGATTCAGAGTGTCCATTATTATAAATAGATTGTGTTGATAAAAGCAGAGAAAGCAAGGTCCCTCTTAACAGATCCTTGAGGACCCAGTGAACAGTTAAGGGTCATTTAAAGCCAGAAAACCCATAACAAAATCCAGAGATGATGATCTCAACTGAGCAGGATAGAAAAATAGCTCCGCAGAGTTTCTTTTACAGCCGAGAGATGGACACGTATAAAATGCTTCATTTCCCCCGTGATGTCGAAAGGTCAGATGTTGTGGGTAAATTTCTCAATTTTATAACTGGGCAAGTAGCCGGTTTAACATAGTTATAGTTTAATCTGCAACCGTGTGGGACGTTCTAAAAAAATTTTGCAAAAATGTCACAGTCCTCTCACGTCAATGATTTTAGATTAAGTGGTTCTGGAAGGTAAAAAACTAAAATCTAGGATTGGACTGCCACCAGTGGAGGGAGGTCGCAGCCCCAAACACGTTCTGCCAGCGGCCGCTCTGGGAGTCTGCAAGCGTGGACTACCGCTCGGGTATAAAAACCGAGCGACCGCATGAAAGGAACTCTGGGCTCGGCGCAACTGTATGTGCTTTAGACTAAACGTTTTAAAACTACCAACTACTGGAAAGCTGCACAATTATAAATAACATTTTGATTGGTTACAGCAGGAATTGAAAGCAGATGAGGGGCAAAATAGACGTGCACTGCAGTGGCTTGAATAGGGCCCGGCTCTCAATACAGATGGCTGAAGCCACCTATATTGCTGATACACATAGCAAGAACTCATTGTAATGGGCTTTCAAAGCCTCCCTTTATTTCCTCTATCACTTGGATCTTTCAGCCAGGTGAGGAACTGACAGAACATGTTGTATTCTCAGCTTTCAGAGCCTTTCAGAACAAGGACACGTCACAAACAGTTATTCACTTGACCATTGTGTTTTTTCTTATGTTATTTTTTTACCAGGTTATGATATTAGCCATGTGCACCTGGGTGACAGTAAAGGCAGATTACTAAGTTAACATGCTCGTGCTGCCAAGGCCAGTTGTTTGTTGTCTCACAATTGCCGTTATCTGGACCGGGCTGCAACAATTCAAGACCATATGGCTGAAGCCGGGCTATTTTTACCACAGGAAAAGCGTCACTCTATGGCAGTGTGATGCGTAAGTACAGGGTAGACACCAGCACAATGCGCTCCTGCCCGAAATACATGAAATCTGCGGGCAGCGCTGCAGTCCTCAGGCACATGTTCTGCGGCCGGCCTGATTAAAGCCCTCTCCGCTGCGCTGACATGGGCTCCTCGCTCTGGCTACCTTCCAGATGTTCAGAAGTTCCACCAGCCTTGCCATCGGCCCTTCTGTGTTATTACTTCAACGTGCAACCCTCCTCAATCGAAACAAAATGCATTCTGTAACTGAATTTGAGGATGGAGGGGGAAAAAGGATAGTGGAGGGGAGATTATTGTGGGTGTCTTTTTCCACTTCAGCTTAGGACTGTGTGGTTATAATTTTAGATGTGGGAATGAAGGGCTGCATGCTGAACTCATTTGAGGCAAGGGCAAGTCGTGCGCCAGAGAGGTCGTGGTTAGCATGGGAGGGGCACAACGTGTACCATGACATCTTTTCTTTTTTGCATTGTTTCCGTTTTTTTTTCTTTTTCGTTTCCCTAACCGCCCTTTCCCTTTCTCCTTCTCTCTATACTTGCAGAGACTTGGGGCTCTTGCCATCTCGCTGCTGTAATGCACATTATAAATATCCTTTATAGCACAATGGTCACAGAGATCTGCTGGTAAGCATTTGCCTAACTGGACAGGCCTTTCTCAGGATGGTACATACCCTTTACTGCTCTTCTGTGGCAAAGTGATCAGTAAAAATTTAATGACACCATAAAATAATAAAATGCCATTGATTTATCACAGCACTTGATGCAGACAGTAGTAAATGCGCTTTAGACCGTTTTCTTTTTTCGAGTCTTCAAACAAAAAGCCTGGTGTTATGCATATAAATTATTTCTCTCGATAATTTGTACCTAAAGCTACAACATAAATTACAGAAGTTACAACCAATAAGTATATAAAACATAGTATATTAAATTGAATGGAAATTCATTGTACAATATTTGAAGGTGTGCACATCAGTTTTATGTTCTTATATTTCTCAATTACACACTCAGTAAACAGTGTCACTATTTCCCATGGATATCATCACTTCCTAGGCATGAATGAACTCTCTACCTCACTCCATTAAGTTAGACCCATGACACTTTGAAGTGTCTAATCTCGTTTTCACGTACAATAGCTCTCATCCGGCTCATTCTTTAATTATTGCTCTGGAAAATGAGAAAGTTTAGCCCCTAAACAGTATTTAATGAAACTCAGTGATGGATGCTCCTTGTTCCCCAAACTGATGTTTAATGATCATGACTTTATAAAAGGGGTTGATTGATCAGAGAGAGCAAACTGAGCAGAGAGGAGGGGATGACACAAACAAGTAATTTATAACCCCACACACACACACACACAAATGCACACACTTAGACGAGTTGTTGGGCCCTTCCCCAGTGGACAGTCCACAGCGCATCGGCCATCACTTGTGCGACTAATCGCACATCAGTCAATTTGTCATTGGCTTCTGCGCCTCTTTCATTAAGTGCAATAATGCGGTCTGGTGATGAATACAGCAGTGTAGGAGGCTTCACGCAGAGCATGGCACACCAAGCTAGTGCTCCAACTTATCTTTACAAAGCCGTCTGAGCCCAGCGGGGACCGCTACATATGTCATAATTAGAAAACACTTAAATAAGCAAGGCAGAGTCAAGACAGGCAGCTCTTAATGACAGGCCATAAGCAGGTAGTGGTTAATTGTACATCAGAATCACTCAGATGGCCATAAATAATGATTGTTCCATCAACCGTGGTGGTGGGAAATTGCGGTACTCTCTCTCTACAGCTCTTCTCTTTTTCCCTCTGATGCTTGTGTCGTGTTTTTGAGTAATAGTAATAGTTTTCATAGGAAAAATATCAGTTGTAGATTTATTTTTGGGCAAATATATGTAAGTAGACAAAAGAAATAAGAGATATATATTTAAGATTTAACAAATAAAAAAAAGATTATTTTGAATTAATTTGTGGCAGCTTATAGCGGCATTTATTATTTTCATTTTATCATTCCCGTGGACAGCAATAGCGCAGCGTTATTCAAAGAAGTTAAAGGTTCTGTGTTTTCTTAATACGGTACACTACCATTCAAAAGGTTTGGGGTTGGTAAGATTTTCTCTTATGCTCACCAATACTGTAAAAACAGTAATATTGTGAAATATTATTACAATTTCAAATAGTTGTTTTCTATTTTAATATATATATCTGAATTTTCAGCATCATTACCCCAGTCTTTAGTGTCACATGATCCTCCAGAAATCATTCTAATATGCTAATTTAAAGAAATGTTTCCTTGCTGGATAAAAGTATTTCTTTTTTTTATTTTTATTAAATCTTATTGACCCTCAAATTTTGAACAGCAGTGTATGTATTTATATGATTTAAAAAAATTTGAATGGGCCTTATTTACATAGAAAAAGGCATGTTTGTTCGGAAAAAAAATAAATACAGGGCCAGTTAAGTACATTTTGAACCAAGTTAAACTGGATTTAAGGTGGTTAGCGAATGTTACACAGGTTTTCATGCTCAAATTTCACATACAAATGTGCCTGAATTGTTTAGTGAATTTCCCCCTTAGTGATGATAAAGTCAGTTTAAAGTGACAGCAGCAATAAGCACAGAATACTCTCAAGTAATCCACTATTGTCTTGAGCTATTGACAAGTTGAGCCAAAGTGATAATCTTTTGCCGTGCGAATAGCATCCACGCTCCAAGGGCTCCCCAGTGGCAAAAAAGAACAGAAAACAAACAACAAGCAAAACGGCCAAAGCAGCACGGCTGAAAGATTAATGTGTACGTTGGTATCTGTGTCTGCGTCTGTGGCAGGGGAGCTGTTAGCATTGTGTTGGGAGGCCGCCCAAGTGTCTGTTCAAACTGTGTATGATAGGCATTCTCTAAAGAAAAGACAATTCAAGCACACCTTTTGCCTGAGATTGAATGCACACCTTGGGAGAAGAACAAACACTCTGGGGCCGACTCACCATAACGCGCTTTGCTTTTACCATCTTACTGCTCCATTCGGAGGGGGTAGAGATTACTTGTATCATGCCGAGTCAAAGTGTCCATCTCCTCTTCGAGTCTTTAGAGAGAGCGAGACGGGCCTCCACTAATGCCCTGCCGCACTCACGGCAGAACTAGGTCATTTAACAATGGACCCGAGCAGCGGTCGGCCCTCTTCCTCTGCATAATACATTAAGTCTAATGTGCTGCAACCATTCAGGAGGACCCCCCAAAAGCTGTTATTTTATTCTGTAAATGCACACGGACATGACATTTAATATTGTCACACCGGCGAGGAATGACAGGGGTTTATTGTGCATCAAGTGCGACATGATGCCAAGTTTAATCTGAACAGAGAGCAACATGACAAAAGGGAAAACACGGCATGTTCCTCCGAGCATGAGCCTTGAATAAATGATAGACGGGGAGCTCAGGGCGGCAGAGACAGGGGCATGTACTGCAAAGATTAGAGAGTGTAAAAGAAAAAAATAAGCTGAACATTTCACTGGAGGTCCCAGGCTGCATTGTGTGCTCAGGATCTTTCAGTGCGTTGTTTCTAAATCCTTTTTAGCAGAGTGTTTCAGACTCTTATCGGTACAAGTCCCTGCAGATGAAGACAGTAAGAAACTACAGCTGTGATAAAGATGACTTGACATGAGCCCCTCAAAATGCATGCGAAGAGCATGTGTGTCCGGCAGGGTTGTGTGCCTTTTGGTACTGAATTGGTCCCTTTACATTTCATTCGATTTTATTAGTTTACACATTTTATACATTTATTACATTTAAAAGTTTAACTTTATAGACCATTGTACCACTGTGGAAGAACAAATGTTCTAATTTAAACAACATTCAGTAAAAGTCTCGCTTAGGAATGAATTAGTGAAAGAACATTTTCTGTCATAGTGTGCAATATGGTACATAAAGAGAAACCAATCCTGTAGACAGGAAAGTATCTGAACCCAAATTCTCTTTCATTTTGCAGGAGAGGTCTCATTATGACAACCTTGGCCATCACCTGGGCAAACTAGGCGAGGATGGAAAGATCGGTCACAGAGTCATCGACCTCACCAGGCCAGAGGATTTCGATGGTAAGTTTCTTTCTGTTGTGTTTCAAAACATAACGTCACTTCTCAAATTCTGTTCGTTGTGCTTTGTACCCTTGCAAAGCATTGTCATAAATCTAATGCTACTTGCTTGTCGACTACTGTGAGTAATGAGGTCAGGTACAGTTCAGTCACATGAGCAGATTGACTGGATTCCACAGTTGCTCGGCCAGTGTCAGAGGAAGTTGATGGGGGTAATGCAGTGTGCATGGCTGTATTTAAAGTTTTTCACAGCTAGTTCTTGATGACAAAGCATTGGGACAATGCTGGCCCTCCTCCAGGACCAGACTCTGCTGCCAGAGCTTATGTTTGATGTACTGTGGAGGTGTAAATGATGATAGAACTTGCTATCTCCTTTTGCAAGCTCCTTTTGCCACCCTGTTCATAAATAGTGTGCTTATAAATCCCCACTGTTTTTCCCATGTGTATGTTGTATATTGTTATATTTATAATGGTTTTCATGGAAATCTAGAGCCAAGATATGGAATAATAAAAACATTTTTTAGTTCCAAATAATGATGGGTAGTATCTTAAAAAAACAGTAAGGGGACAATCACAATTGTTGTTGTTGTAAGATGATCAGCCTCTTATAACTCTGTTTATGAGCTTTCTAAAGCATAAATTATTTATTTTGGCTGGGTAGAAATCGAATCTGTAAATAGAGGTTTAGAGATGCAGTTTTTCTGGTCTGGCAGGATCTGCTCTGACCAGACAAGAGCAGATTCCCGCCAAGAAGCCTATCCCACCCCTCTCAGATCAGTGAGAAAGCTGGGTCCTCCAACACGGTGGGAACCCGTCTCCTGTGGGCTCTGATGCAGGGCTGAGGGCACCCAGCCACCCAAGAGATGTGGAGTTAAAAGAGTCCTAAGTGGAGGTGAAGGAACAGAGAACATCCCATCAGTTAAATCCCAGCACAGACAGGATTAGAAGGCCACAGAGGTTTCTCATTCCAGTGGACAGGCGCCACTATGAGTGCTCAGAGCCATCCCCATCTCCATCTTCCCGCAAACACATCGAGATGAAGGATGTGAACGGCATTTTATGATGATACGCCCTACATTAAATAGTCTCTTTTACAAGTAGAATGTGTTTACCCGTTGGGAAACATGGAGTGTTTACTTTTTTTATTTACTTTTTTTTTTCTACTGTTTTTGTGTTTAGAGCCTTTTTTTGATAGACCAAGTCAAACAAATTCCTTTCCTCTCCCTGAACATTTGAGGAATGTAAGCACCGTGTATGTGATACCTACGCTTAAAAAAGGCAACCCTTCATCCATTTTATTCTGTTTATTTGCCACTAGTCTTTGTTTTATTACGCCGTTCTGTTCAGAAGCTTTGGGGCTTCGTCAATAAAGCTAGCTATTTTTTTTAATGCACTTTAAATGATTTATCAGCTGAGTAGGAAACTACCATTTGAGAATTAAATTTCTTGACACTTTAACAGGGCAAACAGACTCATACAGTAACTGCCATCGAGAGCAGAGGAAAATTACTGAGTGGGTCCATAACGGCGGCGTGTTTCCCTGTACGGAGGTCCTGCCTGCTGAAAAGACACGTTATATTGGAAAAGGCTTGGGGTGTAAAACAGCTCTCTGTCACTGCTGCAACTCGTAGAAAGCTTTAGGTTGCTTGAACTAATATTTGTGAAGCATGCAGCAACCAAATTAACAGCTGCCAAAGCTCTAACGAGAGAGAGGCCATTGGAAAATAACGGCGGGGTATGGAAATAGATAGAATTTCCTTCATTTCGCAAAAAGCCACGAGCCACATGCATCAGCTCACCGCAAAGTCATTAGGTCTTTTTAAGCTCAGATGAAAAACATTAACTAATACCACAAAAGGCTTTAGTATGGCCCCTTTGTTCATTCACATATGGCTGCGTATGAGTTTTGTTTGCCGAGCGGGTCGGGTCGTGCGTGTTTAAACTGTCTCTGTCAGACAGGGGTCTTAGCAGAACAAAGGGTGTGTTGAGTGATTCCAGGGGCAGGAAGTCGAGGTAATATCAGCACACTTTTGAGACAATGCTGGCCAAAATGAGCATTGGCCAGGATTGATTAACTGCTTGACTTTGTAATCTCTGAGCTATGTTAATGCTGTATTATTTATGCATATGGTTAAATTGTGGCTAGGTTATCGCTGTATTATTATAGGGTAGGAATCACAGCAGTCAAAGCAAAGGAACCAAAGGCTCAATCAGACATTTTTGTCTGTTAGACGGTCGTTTTATTAACGAGTATGATAGACGGCACATTATGTCATAAAATGAAGGGAATGTGTGAGGATCTACTGTTTGAAAGTTTGGGGTCTGAAAGATTTTTTTAATGTTTTTGAAAGAAGATTCTTATGTTCACCAAAGCTGCATTTATTTGATCAAAAATATAGAAACATAGTGATGAAATATTATAGTTTTTTATAACTATATAACTATAAAAGTTTTAATAACTATTTTATTATATTTTAAAATGTAATTTATTCCTGTGTTGAGGTTACTCCTGCTGTTATTCCAGTCTTTAGAGTCACATGATCCTTTAGAAATCATTTTAATATGCTGATTTGCTGCTTGAGAAACATTTCTTATTATTATCAGTTGAAAACAGTTGCTTAATATTTTTGAGGAAACTTTAACGAATAGAAAGTTCAAAAGAACAGCATAATGTAATGAACCGTAAGGTATTAAGTCCATGTGTGCCTCAAAGTAAAAAATAAAACATGTTAAAAATATAATGTAAATATAATAAAAAAATATAAAGGGACATTGTCACAAAAGATAAAAAGTTATAATTGTAAGAAGTAATATCTTATTCTTTTTATTTTATTTTTTATTATTTTACTTTAGGCAGAAATGGGATGCCTAGCTCTATCACAAATAGAGTTTTATCACATTTACATAAATCAGCTCAGAGAAAGATTGAGAACATTTAACAGTAGTGTGCTTTTGTGTGTGGCTGTCTATACAACAAAGAGACCAGACATTCTTGTCTCTGTCTGTGTTTTCCAAGCATTCCCACTGCTGGTCCTGTAACCAGTTTTACTGTCTCTGTAGTCTGCACCTCAGCCCAAGTCTCCTTTACACGCCGGTCTCTACAATGGTGCAGTGCAAACAGGAATTTAGCATGGCCCTCTTCAAGACCTTACAACATCCAGGGCAAGATGCATGAGAAACAATAGCTTGAAGAAACATGCATGTACACGTTGCTCTTTTGTCTATATAAACTCAGAATTCCAAATATCCAGCTGGGTGCAACCCAACAATTGCCAAGTTAAAGTGGTGGGCTTATATCACATGTAAGTTGTAATGGTTTAATTAGCGCAATATGAGTGCTGACATGAATGGGAGAGCTGAGCATTGTGTCATATCTGCCTGTGCGCGTTAGGAGAGACTCCCATTGTCAGCGCTGAATACCTTTACGGAAAGGCGTCTCTTTCTTTATTGGATCGTCCGCAGAGGGCCTGGCAGGTTTGCGTGATTGTTGCTTGTTTCTCCAAGCGGATTCTTGTGTGACAGTCTGTGTGTGCCCTCAGAACAAAAGGCTAGCTGCAGCGAGAGCCTGAGAGGCTCAGCCTTTTGGCTCCGTTCCGCGTACTATCGAGTCTGGGCCTGCTGCAGGCAGGTGTGCCGGGCCGCGGGGCCCCTTTCACTCGCACACTTCCACGCGAGCGCTCTCTCTCTTTCTCTGTAATTCATACAGTCCCCCTCTGCTCTCCCTCCTGTTCACTGGGAGAGACAAATTAAATGGAGATTCTTGTATCGCTCTGTCATGTTGGGCACCGGGTCTCATAAATCACAATAAAGTCGATTAGAAGCCTCCTGCCGTCTCGCCCCCCCCCACCCTCACGCACCTCAGGGGGTCTCCCGTGGCATCCCGAAACATCTGCATTTATTTACACAATAACACACCTAACTAGGTGCTTCCTAAAAGAGCTGCACAGGGGGAAAAAAACGTCAATTAATGCTAATTTGTAAATGTCAGAGGCATGTAAGCTTTCTTATTAAACAACAACAAGCGAGAGAAAAAAAAAGCAGAGGGTTGTAAATTGCATGTTGTGGATGTTGGGTGACGTCGCGCAAGCCGACCTCGCTGCCAACTCTTTGGCTGCTTTTGATTAAGGCACATCATGATTGCAGTAGGGTGGGGGGCACGGACCACCCGTGTCTGCAAGCAGGGCTCAATGCCAGGGGCCGCCGCTCGTCTCGTCCCGCAGAGCACCGGCACTCTCTAAGTCGGCTTTCATTCCTGTGGTCCACTCAAATGACTGCGAGCATTGAGTCTGTGTCTGCTGACGCACTACAGCAACAACAGGGCATGAGATGATTATTACAACCAGCCCCGGTCCCTCTCGTCCTCTCTCAGTGAAACGAAAAATGGATCCGATTTGCAATTTAAAAGTCCAGCTGCTGGTTTCCTGCATGTAAGCTGCTCACCTCTGCCTATATCGGCATGCAAGCCAGTATATAAATTGCTGAATCAGTGTCAGTGGTAAAGTAATGGCATGGGGCAAATCGTAAATTAGAGCCGGCCATCCCCCCCGAACAGACAGTGGCGGTCGTGTCTGGGTGAGGTAGCCGAATGCGCAAGCAAGCGTTGGCAAGGTAATGAATGCCTTCATCTGGCCCCGGCAGTCAGCAGATTGCCCAGCGTTGATGGATACTGTCAGCCCTACGCCACACTACATTTCATTGCACAATAAACATGGCTGTCAAAGCCAAACAAAGTGAAATCAATTTATCCTGCACGGTGAGCGCGTGCTAAATGAAATTAATGTACTGTGTGGGGAACGTCGTCGCCGTATAATCCCGACGAAAGGGGCCGAGAGAAGCTGGGACGAGGCGGCTGTTTGTAGTGCGTAGTGTACAAAGTTGTGGAGAGAGAAGATCAGAGAGAGCCTGACTGATGCACCATGACTGTGTGGAGCTGGGCAGCCAGATAAACAGCAGCACTTTCTGGATTATTATGATTGTTAAACATGACATGTGTAAATGGATCTTTTGGGCCCTGGGCAAAGCCATTCTGCCCAGCAAGGCCTGGAGGATAGAGCCTCCTGCTGGCTGCCTGAAACTTAGACTTGGACTTTGTCTCTCTCTCTCTCTCTCTCTCTCTCTCAGGGCATGAGTGTGTGTTTGAACAGTTGAGGTACCTCTCCAACATTGCCTATTTTCCCGCTCCTCCTTTTCTGTGCAGCATGCTGCCCTCAAAATATTCTCGGTATCCCGGTGCTTTAATAGCGGTGCAGTGCCAAGATCCATTACTTAGCTGGAGCTTTTATTTTGTTTATCAACACCAGTGATAATAGAAATCAAAAGCAGGTACCGTGTGCCAAGACTTGAAGTTTCAGGGTCCTAATGAATACACATCACATGTGGATGATGAAATATTCATGGCTGATTCCAAGCCTTCTTATCCAGTTTTTGGATCATTAAAGATGTATCGTAGCATATGGGAAGGCTTTTTTTGTTTGTTTTATTTTTCAAGCCTTATTTATCAACATGTTTTTGTTTGTTGAAATATTCATACAGCTTTTATTTAATTCTTTCACATCTTACATATAAAAGGAAGCAAATGCGCATGCAAACAGAATCATTTTCACTCCGCTGTAAAGTTAAATACAGAAACTGGGGGGCACACATGCTGATTGTGAATGGCCTGATTGAGGAGTTAGACTCCTTCAAGTCTGTTTGCTCTGTGTTACACTCATTCACTAACTCTGCGCACACATGTGTGAAATGCTTGTGATCATTTTTATACAGAAACCTAATTTTGTATTTTTATATATCTGTCATATAATTATTTATCTAATTAGTTTTTTTATTTTAATTTAATTTAATTATTTTTATTTACCATCCCATGTTTTTCCACTAAGTCTGCCTTTAGTCATGCTCTGTACGTGTTAGCACATTGAAAGCAATCATATTGAGATATATGTTTTGTCAGGACATTGGCACTGGCCCTCTCCCCTAATTTTATCCCTTTACACAAACACCCTTGTGCCACATTTGTTATTCAGAGCATTACCATTATTACTCATAGCAGGAGAAACATTACGACAGCCATCCAGAAATGTATGGCTGTTCAAATGTACAGAATGCTGCAACCCAGACAAAATATTTAAAAGGCATTATATTGAGGGTCCTCCTCATCTGGTTTGAGCTAGTTTTCACTCATCAGGAGTTCCTCGACCAACAATGCCGTCTTGTTCTATGCTCCAAAACATGGGCTTGTCCCATCCAGCTCTGGGATGGGCAGCCTGGAGTATGAGGAACGACTGCAGGCCTCCCTTCTCTGGTTCAGCTCCAGTCACACTGATGTGCTGATGGATGCCCTGCACTACTAAGTTGATTAACGGTTTGCACCCACTCTCTCCTTCTTGCTCTGGTGTTCCTAGGGTGTAAGGAACTGAATGGCTCTGCAGATAAACCACATCAGTATTATTGTTGGCCAACAGGAGGCGCCAGCACTACCGAGGCACGGGTCTACAGGGAACCCCGGGGAAGGAACAGCAACGAACCTCACATCAAACGGCCCATGAACGCCTTCATGGTCTGGGCCAAAGATGAGCGCCGCAAAATCCTTCAGGCCTTCCCAGACATGCACAACTCCAACATCAGCAAAATCTTGGGTAAGTCAAAGCCCCCCAAATCAATCACGACCAGCAGCCATACGTTAGCCTTTCCGCTTTCATTTGGGATGATGCCATGCTCCATATAAAAAAGCTGAAATGGTGTCGTGGGAACTATTGTAGAGTGCTTCAGAAACTGCTGAAAATGTCTTTGCTTGTTTTGGATCACACTAATCCAGTAGTCTTTTTTTAACACAGCCATTTAAAGAGTCATTCTACTTAATAAAATGGCTTTACCTTCTTTGGAATAACTACTCAAGAATGATTGTCATTAGCTATGTTTTCATCCAAGCTCTAAAATATCTATATTTAAATTTCACAAAAGCAATTGTAAGCAAGCAGTATTTCCATCACATGTGTTCAAGAAAACAAAACCATCACTTCCAGGAAATTGGAAAATATCATAGAAATAGAAATTTTGTTGAGACAAAGTCACTTGGCATTTAGTGTTGTAGATGTACCTAGACATTTATTAAAATGGGTTTCTATTGTAGTTTAAATGGATAGTTCACCCAAAAATGAAAATTAGTCCATGATTTACTCACCCTCAAGCCATCCTAGGTGTATATGACATTCTTCCTTTAGACGAATACAATACGACTTATATAAAAAAATGTCCTGGCTCTTCCAAGCTTTATAATAGCAGTGAATGGCTATTTCTGTTTTGAACTCCATAAAAGTGCATCCGTCCATCATAAAACTGCTCCGCATGGCTCCGGGGGGTTACTAAAGGTATTCTGAACGAAGCGATGCGTTTGTGTAAGAAAAAATACATAATTAAAACTTTACAAAGTGTAATCTCTAACTTCCGTAAACTGTCATACGCACGTTCACGGGAGACTGGCGTTCCAGCATATGACATAGGACACAGGCGAAGCGTCAATACACTGTGACGTCAGTCTCTCGTGAACGTGTGTACATCAGGTAGCGGAGGTCAGAGATTACAGTTTTCAAAGTTTTAAATATGCATAAATCATGCATCTCTTCGCTACATAAGCTTTATTAACCCCCAGGAGCCGCGCAGGTGGATCAGATTTATGATGGATGGATGCACTATTATGGACTTCAAAACAGAAAAGCCATTGTTTTAAATATAACTGTTGTTTGTGTTTGTCTGAAGGAAGAATGTCATATACACCTAGGATGGCTTGAGGGTGAGTAAATTAATGGGTTAATTTTCATATCTGGGTGAACTATAAGCGTAAGTCATCTTATGAAAAAAAAAATGTATATATATATATACATTTTATAAACAATATGGCAAAATTGTAAAAAAATAATTGATTGAAACCTGGCTATTGAGCTGATCTTCAAAGGTTATTGTATGAAAAAATTTGTGAAATTGTGTAATTTTTTTTCATTAATTATTATAATGACACTGATAGTATCAGCATGAATTAGGACAGCAGAAACACTGAACCTCTGTTGAGGTAAAGGGAGGGTCTGGTTTTACCAAACTGAAACAGCCCACTATTTTGGACCAAAACCAAGACTTACAAGACTAAAATATAGCTGAATTGCACCATTAAGAGAGAGGCCGAGTGTTATGTTGATTGACTAGATATTTCAGCATGCACTACATATGCAAATGAATATTGCCAAGCCAGTTTCCCCCTCTTAGCAATCAATAAACAAGCATCTCAGCATTACATAGCTACTAAGCAAAACGTATGTTGTGAATAAGATGTTCAGGCTATTACCACACCTGCCTAATCTTTTGCAAGTAATTCCACACAATTCAATGCATCTCAAACAGACGAGCACAGTTAAACTTGATGGTGTGCTGCCCGCGGGAGCAGCTCAATTAGATGGATTTAGTGGCTGTCACGTGGGCAGTGTTTGTCATGAAAAATGACATGGCTAAATGGGTCTTGTCCCCCAGTCCAGAGAGCCAATAGATCACAGCAGCTAAAAGTCCCGTCAGCCCGGACGTTCTGATGGCTGAAGATATTTACTGGCCTGTTGTTTCCACTAATGCAGCAACAGTAACAGTCCCTCCATTCACAAAAGCAAAGCTTGCCTCAGAATAATGCAGTTCAATTATTGTACAATGTGTTTGAAGCTAATTTAGTCTCTAAATGCGAAATTACATTTAAAAAGCATTAATTATTTCAATAATTTTATTAAAATGTATTGAATTAATTAAAAATAAAGTTTTATAATAAAATTAAATAGTTATAAAATAGAGTTTGAAGGCATTCTTCTATTAATTTTATTAATATCAGAATTGTATTCACTTTATTAAAAATGTTTTTAAGTAGTTTAAATTCAAATAAAATGTAGTTAGAAAATATACTTTTAAATCATTCTTTAGTCAAGAAATAAAATCTGTAATAGTCATGTATCTCTCCTAACTTCTCACCTGTGGTGAACAGGATCTCGCTGGAAGTCCATGACGAACCAGGAGAAACAACCGTATTACGAAGAGCAGGCACGGCTCAGCAAGATCCACTTGGAGAAGTATCCCAACTACAAGTACAAGCCCCGGCCCAAGCGCACCTGCATTATTGACGGCAAGAAGCTGCGCATCGGCGAGTACAAGCAGATGATGAGGTCGAGGAGGCAGGAGATGAGGCAGTTCTTCACTGTGGGGTAGGTGCACGGAACAGAAACAATCCAAGCCCTGCCCTCTGTTAAAACCCTATAGACAGTTAATAAAGCCAGCTTAGAGCTCTCACAATAGGCAGGTAATGACTCCATGCTGTGCGCCAACTCCTGGTGTAAAGCCAGTGACCCTCTAATCAGGTTGATTGGAGTAATTCAGCCACTTAGCTCATTTGTCACGTTATATGGCCCTCGCACTTAATTTTAATATACGCTTCAAAGCAAAGTGAGCGCCGCCTTTTGTTGCGCACACGCTCCCTTTGTGATTATATGCTGTAGTAAATTTATTTTTCTCAGAGGAGGGGAAATGCACTGTATGGCCCTGGGTTGAATCCCATTGACAAAATAGTATTTTCTTTCAGCTGCTTGAAAGTGGTGGTTTATCACATTTAGACGGTAACAGAGGGCCGCAGGACTCACGTAGCCATTATTTTAGGATATTAGAGTCGAGTATGAATGTAGAGAGGGCTGCAGGGCAGATGTTTGGAGCACAACTCTATAATTTACTGCGTGTGGTGAGTGAAGAAAATGCCTGCTCCAGGTGTTTCCACTTCAACAGCAAGAAATACGAGCACTGGAGTATCAATCAGCCTGTTAAAGATCAGGAGACTGTGTCTCTACCATCCAATTGGCTTTGTCGCCCTGAAAGAAATGAGTGTCATTTTCACAATAGTGCCCAAATCGTTGTCGCTGATTGGGAATAATTTTTACAGGGCTACTGGTTGGGCATGTTCCATTCAAGCCTGGGTTTTAAACTCTTTTTCGACCAGCGTTTGGTTCTGTGCATTCTTTCCGTTCTCTTTTTCCCAGAGACTTTAATTGTTTTCCTTGAGAAGCGTTAAACTTGTCATCCGTCTCTTAAAGGCTCTTAAGCTTCTCTGCGCTCTGCAAAATGTAAAAGCGTGCACTTGCTCTTCATAAAACTGTCTTTCTTCCGTGTGTTTCTTCACCTCTGTATCAGGCAGCAGCCACAGACGCAGATCCCCATCACCACCAGCGCAGGTGTCGTCTACCCCGGTGCCATAACCATGGCGACCACTACGCCCTCCCCTCACATGACGTCAGACTGCTCTAGTGCCTCTGCCAGCCCCGAACCCACCATCCCCGTCATCCAGAGCACCTTCAACATGAAGATGGAACCGGGCACCATGGTGCCCAACGACCCCGTGAACGGAGAGGACGAGATGGACATGTACGAGGACTTTGAGGATGAGCCCAAATCGGACTACAGCAGTGAGAATGACACACAGGAGCGGGTCAGTGCCAACTGAGGCCAAAACACCCTGTGAAGAATATCCTTTTATTAGAGGAACGACTGAAGAAAATGAAAAAGAGAACATAATGAACAAAAAAAAAAAAGAAATCGAAAAACTTGTTTCTGATGATATACATTTTGGGAGCCAGCATGCAGATGTGGCTCCTTCAGATTTAACAGCTATTGGTCTTAAGTGTTTCTCCGAATGTGAAACAATTTGTTTTATTTTGGCTTTTTTTATTTTATTGTTATTTTATTTTTCTTGTGTTTTGATCATGGACAATTTAGGGTATTTCCTACGACATTTTTGAAAAATAGGACTTGACAATTGAAACATTTCATATGAATGCATAACTCACAGTCTTACTCAAATTCAAATGGATTTACTTGTATTTGTTGAAACCTTTTTTTCTTTTGAAGCGTACATTACTGTTTTCAATGGGGTTCTATATCTCACTCAGGTATGCTGTACCAGCCAACAGCTTGTGAATGTTTTTAATCAGAACTATTTAAAATGAAAAAAAGACAACAACACTTCATTTGACATTTCATAATACGATAAAACTGAAGAAGTCCTTACATTTGCTGAACCATAGAGGGAAAGCCTAAAACTCCCCATTGTTATTATTATTATTATTATTATTATTATTATTACTACATAAAAAAAGTCCAGATGTGCCAAACATATCATAAGCTTCCTGCTCTTAAATCTTAAATTTGAAAGTCTTAAGGGAGAGACTGCATGAGTCTTAGACAATCCTTACAATCTTATCTATAAAGTCTTTTTTCCCTCCTCTCCATTGACTACCACCTTCAAATGCTCAGGAACTAAGAGTGTTATAGTTCTCCAGGAGGTTCAATGCAGTGATCGTCAGTCAGACCACCGGCCTCAGTTCAGTCTTACCCACTCGGTTCTTAATCACAGTGATTGTAATCAGACCAGAATGCCAAGGGGCCAAATGGCATCCAATCTGCAGAATTGGACAGGCAGCAAAAGGCAGCTTTGGTGTATTACAATCACAAATTGCTGTTGTACAATATGTACACGCACTTTTTGCTAAAGTCTTTAGCCCCGTTTTCCAGGGCAGCAAGTTTAAAGTCTTCTATTTACACTTAAGTCTTGTGAACATTGTAATCTTAACTGACATAAACTAGTCTTAAAGCCCTTTGGGCTTCTGCAATTTGTTCATCATTAAGTCTTAAGAGAACGTCCAATTTATTAGGATGTTTTGGCCAGTTACGCAGATGGTTAAGAGAAAATTAACTAAACTAATAATGGCACTTATTTTCCAAATTGTCTAAGGATACTTGGATGTAATATGGTTTAAATATATTCTGAAACGAACAGATTTGAAAATGCACAAAGACAAATTGGCCGTATTTGTTGGCAATTTAAATAATTTTACTTGGATTGGATCTTTTTGAGCACTTGAAAAGAAAAAAAGATTACAATTCATAATGAAAAAGCACATTTTTGCTCCTTTGTATTCAGTCCTGCAGCTCTGCTAAATTATCCGCTCGTTCCGGCAGTAGAACAGATCTCAGGTTGTTTCTGTGTGGAAGGACAGCCAAGAAGCAGCCAGCGGTCAGGGCCTCTTGTTTTAGACTTTGGCCCTACCGAAAGCTCCTACAGGGTGCGAGTGCCATTCACCTCCTCTCACCTGACCTCTGCCCAGCACACACCCTGCCTCAAGGGGCTGCCATCTGGCTCCCGGCATCAGCCCGTGCCCAGGAGAAAGGTGGCGAACAATGGAGACGAGGCCCATGTGGTTTATTGTGCTCTCTCTCCATCAAAGCTCTAGCGAAAGACAGCGGCCAGAAGCAGCCACGAGGTGCTAGCGAGCAGATGGAACAAGTAGATCAAGCTGTGGGGGATTATTAAAATGACTGACGAGTCGGTATCATCTGAAATACGGCATTATTAATGCATGAGTCCCGCTATTTTGCCTTTGCCCTTGAACCTGTCTGTTCCATTGGTAACCCAGAGATTAGAATAGACAGGAAATGTCACAGCAAGGCTGCTGGTCACTGCATTACCTCCAAA
Source organism: Gobiocypris rarus (assembly GCA_023029165.1). Lineage (NCBI taxonomy): Eukaryota > Metazoa > Chordata > Actinopteri > Cypriniformes > Gobionidae > Gobiocypris > Gobiocypris rarus. The sequence goes on along the minus strand of CM040912.1, from coordinate 39,410,530 downwards.
GGTCTAAAAGGTACTGATGACTATTAAGCGCTTACTTCTCCCAGCAGTTGAAGAATTCACTTTTCTTTTCAGTGCCCCTCTTTGAAAAGCATTTACTTAATTCATAGAAGTTTTGAGCACTTCTTTAGAAGCTTGTATTTGTACCTTTTATTTTGTTGGTTTTGTTTAAGTTTGTTGTGATTTTTACATAAGGTACAATACTTAGCTGGATGTCCCTTGACATCCGCGTTCAATTTTTTTTCTTCCCTGCTTACAAGCCAACGTTTATTGTTTAAAGCTGTTATATCTGTTTGCTGGTGGATTGGTTGATTTGTACGTGATTTGTACATATTTCCTTGACCATGCCAAGCCAGTTCTGTAGGCTGGTAGCAGACAAAAGGACTGTTGTTGGGACTGAAACTTGATTGCGCTTGTATAGATTAAAAAAAGAAAAGAAAAGAAAAAGAGACTATTTCAATCTCAAACGGAGACAATGATTCAAAAGTGTTACAAGCACTGGATATAAATGGTATTTTTATCAATTCTGACTAATGTGAAGCCGTTGTGCGAGGAAAAAAAAGAAAAAACCTACATGAACAAGTCACCTGTTTGGACTCATGTGAGCGCGCCTCCCAGATTTGAGTCATTTTTCTCTTGACATATTTTGTTTATTTATGCAAAGACACGTGATGAATGAACACTTTGTTTAAGCTCCAGTGCTGCCTAGGGGAGAAAGAGCAGTATACTCGACGGAGAGGCTCGTGTAGTGACTGGCCAACTGAGACACACCGGACTTCAGTAGCACATTTTAATGGTCATGTATGTTTGTGTTGTATATTGTATTTGAAGCTCTCTAGTGCATAGACATTTTATTGTATTTATTAGCCGTTATTGGCTCTAAAAGTGTCAGTAGAACAGAATTAAAGGACAATCAGAGAACAAGAATAAAAACAGTGAAATTTCAAAATGGATTGGAGCTCAAAACAAAGTTTCTTTAAAAAAAAAAAAAATCTCCATCTCATTATTATTATTTTTTTTCATTGTAAATATAACATAGGAAAATAGAATTCTATTTTTGTTCATGGATACTTACTGAAGTATAAATTATGTATTTTACTTTTTTTCTTCTTTGTTTGTTTGTTTGTTTGTGTGAGTGTGTGTGTGTGTGTGTATGTATGTTTTTGGTCATTGTACTATAGAACGAAATCACAAACTGACAATTCACTGTACCTCATGTAGTTGCTGAATTCACATCCCTGTTGATTGAGTAGTATTGGAGAAACAGCTGAGACATCTCACTTTGATGTTTCAGTGATGAACCTCGCACTCCATGCTGAATTAACCAGCCATTTGCTATGTTGTTAGTGCACTCTGTAGCAAAGGACAAATCTTGAAATCCATGTACGTAATTTTCTTTTTAATTTTACAAAAACATTTTTTTGTTAATTTTTAATGTTAAGGTACTTGCTGAAGTTATATGAGAATTGGTTACGTGCCAAATTTGAATGAAAGAACATGTACAGTAATTGTGGGGCATCAGTTGTGGTGTGTCATATAGTACAGCATCATCTGAAAACATATGTGAGTTTCTCAGTAAGCATTTAATCCATTGGGGATGTGCAAATATTTATGTTTTTTTTTATGTTTTTTTTTTTTATGCTGCACAATGCTGACCCACTCTGTGCATTTGAGGTTTTCATACAGTATTTTGCTCTGTGTTGCTTCATAGTGTTTAATAGACCATTTCTCATCCAGTCAACAGCAAGTCTAAATGACATTTATTTTATAATACATAACTGTCACTGCCATATTAATGCAAAGTAGGTACAATAACTGAGGACAAAGCTTGGGTGTTTCTACTTATCTTACTGTAATGCTTTTTTTTTGGTATGGACTTTTGTGATGTATATTGTGGGGTAGTTTTTGTTAATTTAATCAGCACAATTCACTGACATGCTGGACTGACATGCTAGCTGCTGTTCAGAAGAGTAAAATGTTGCTGTCAGGGACAACGTATGCTGTTGTCAATGGTATTTTGCTTTTAGATTTCTGTAGTCTCTCAAGCAACACTGTGTGTGGCTCCTTTGTCGCTAGGTACACTCTTGTTTCGAATCCTGCTAGCCTCCTGATAACACTTTTGTTTGATTTTGTCTTTTTGTGCGTGCATGTGTGTGTGTGTGTCTGTGTGTGTGTGTGTGTGCGTGCGCGAGCGTGTGTGTAGAGACTGGTTTCTCAGCAGGTACATAGACCCATGGCAGGTATTATTGTTCGGGCGTTAGAGATATAGAATAGTATCTGTTGCTGCTTTTGAAAAAAAAAAAAAAGTTTTAAGTCTAAAAATGTAAATAGTTTTATCATAATATCTTGTACAGTCCAGTGTAAAGTTTTTAATTGAACTTAAAAAAGGTTGCCATCACATTTGTGTTCACATTCTTCTTTATACAGTACAAAAGACAGCTATTTGCTAAGGATATTATTGTTAAAAAAAATGAAAAAAGGTACTAAAAATATTTTTTGCTTGGCTTTAGTATGTAAACCAGCAAGTCATTGGTTTCCATGTGCAGTATTGACGTGAGGTAAACTAATTAATGCTACAGTTGTATGTCCAGAGACCAGTCTTCTCTGTAATGGTAGTATTATTATATCAAATAAAATAAACCAGATGAGTGACACATTTTGGTGTATTTAGACACCTTAGTGAATTGTACAAATATCTAGGTTGTTCTCCCCACAAGCAGCATTTGGCATATTGTAATGTAACACCATTTCTACAGTATATTCTCAATTCACTGATGTACGACGGCAGATGAGGGTGTTCCTGTCTGTTTGCTTATTTACCTCAAGAGTTCCTCTTTTTCCATAAAAGATAGAGTACACACACGTATGACAAAATCGTCTCACCATCACTCCATCTTTTGTACTGCTGTTGACACTTACAAATTAAAGAGACATTTTGTTTTATTTGTTGTCTGTTGCTTTTTTATTAGCCTATTATTATTAGTGATTGGTAGCTGTGGACATGTTTAAAATATTAAACCAGAAGTATCTAGAAATTAATTATTTGGAATTAATTTGATGTTTGGAGTTTGTGCTAAGTAGTAGCCTAAACCAATTTACTTAATGCACCTTGAGCATAAAATGAGCTAGCTGCAAATGCAATGTCTGAAGTAGAAATGTGATAAAGAGAATACAAACTTTACATACTTCTGTGTTTTAGTAAGCAACAAACTGCACACATGCAAACAATTTACATATTATGTGGCAGCCTTGTTAACAAATGCCTTGTTTTCCTTGCACACAGTCCACTGATGGGTTACTTGGATGGACAACAAAGCTAATAATAATTGTGGTTGACTTGATTGTTATAATTTATGGTTTTATGCTGCTGAGCTAACTATTTTTTAATGATACCATGAATTATCTTCCTCTGTCACCATTGCACTCTACTGGCAGTTGCAGCGGTGCTGTAGTGTGAGATGGGCTAAATACTGGGAAAAAAAATCAAATAAATTAAAATTAGGCTATGTACAAAAAAATCTAAAATCCTTCCTTTTGAAACAGTTAGAAATAGCCAATAGGCTCAAGGGTATGACGTGAACAGGAGTGTATTCATACACGACATGTAATCACACACAAGGGGTTCAGTGCACAACGATGAAATCGCCCAAAATCGCTGGTTTTATAGTTGTCACGTGCTTCAAACAGCGCGCGTACAACACCAACGACGTTCTTTCAGCACGTGGACCTATATGAGAGCGAACAGCGGAGCGGTTAACTGCAGCGCATGCAAGGTGGGTAGCGGGTCTTGCAACACGATAAACCTTATTTTTGGTAGGTTATTGTAGCTGGCTACATTTTGCCTAATGAATATTAATTAAATTAAATTATGTTTAGTGTTTATTAGACGTTGCCTAGTAATCGTCTTGGAAACTTTTCCAATTCGGCAGTTAAATGGAGCTGAAGCTTAAATGATTAACAAATATTGAAACGCATACGGTTCAAACGTCCACACGATTATGTTTGAAAGCGAGAGTAACATGCGATATGTGGGGGAGTACCCTAGTTTAGTCAATTAAGTTAGGCCTAACTACTTGTGTTGACGCTGGGTAAACCTGATATATTCATTATTTTTGTGTATTTCGAGCTTTACAGGCCATTTTAATGTAGGCTAGTTATTATTACATTTTATTATTTTTTTAAAAATATGTTATTAACATAATTTTGGATTGCTAATGTGTCGTCATCATGATGTATTTCCGGTGGTGAACGCAAAGCATTTTGGGAATCCGCGGCACAAACGCCGGGCGCCAAACTTCTTTGCATGGAGGGAAGAACGCGGTGTTCATGCCGTCTACCTGCTGTGTTATAAACTGCAATAGTCGTTCTCACAATAGAAGTGGCATAAAGCTTAAGATATAACTTCATTGTTTTTCAGCGTGGAAAAATAATGACGTGTAGAGTTTTGTTGAATTCTGACTGCATGCAGATAGATTGTGGTTGTGGACTGTGGTGCTTAAAACATTAGTATACCTTCACACGGACGACAGTTGTCCTGGACCTTGAGCCATCCATCTGGGCCTGCTGTAGCGACTTGAATTTACTGAAAACTTTGTGTGTGTGTACACACTAACACTAGCGCTCTTTTTTACACATACTCCGTCTGCAGTGCGTGTTGCGGTTCAGGAGCCGCCCTGTTGTGCTTTCACATATGCTGCGTTTGCAGTGCGCAACTGATCCGCTGTTGTATACCATAAACACAGCATTTATTCATTATTTTTTATTTCAAATCCAAAAGTTGTTACTGAACATGGCTTGTCAGAATTGCAATTCTCTTTGTTTACACTTTCATAGATGTCAGGTTTTAACATAGCCTACTACATTTAAACGTTTATTCATTAATTAATTAATTAATTAATATTTATATAGCCTAGTACTTTAGATTTAGAACACACAAGTGGCAAAACATTTAAACATAGGTTATAGCCTAAAATCACAAACATTTTAAATTAGAAACTTACAACAGGCTATTCAAAAAACAGCCGACTCTCGTCTTTTCTTTCGTTTTTAAACCTTTTTAAAAGAAATCCATATAAATGGGTGCTGGAAGTTAGGCAACAGTTTGACGTCCCTTGACCAATCGCTCAACTTGTAAGGATCCAGTCCTTTGATTCCCTTTATTTTCTCATCATATCTCGTCTTTGCATTAGGATTTAGTTGTAGGCGATATGGTCCAACAATGTTTTCTTTAGTCCGCTGCATTTTGGTGGATTATATTGTAGTTTTTCTCTCTCATTTTTAATTATTTTCATGCCAGAACACTAGCCTGCTATGCCAAGCTATGTAAACGGGCCAAACATACCCAAAATTCTTTGCGTTCTGATGACGTTGCTGCCCAGTTGGTCACATGTCTTAGCGATCTCTATAGGAGCAGTAGGAGAAGTAGCCTACTTGTAACATAAAGGTGTTGTGGCTGCCCTGATTGAACTCCAAAATGAAATTCACTCATACTTAATTTATTTCTTCTGCTGAACACAAAAGAAGAATATGTGTAACTAAACAGATGAAACCATTGACTTCCATTGTATTGGGGGAAAAAATAAATGGACTAGGGCTTTATCCACAGCTATGTTTGCAAAAGCATACTACCATACTATTTTTGCTGCACTATATGTTGTGTATACTATGTAGAATGCAGATGTTCTAAATGCAGAAAATACTACCAGTGTTTCAGTTTTCATAGATCAGTAGTGCAGTAGTCAGTGCACTAATCAGGTAGTCGTCCAATTCTGCCACATTCCACTCACTGAAAATGTTGTAATGTTTTCTTCAGCCTCTCAAGCTGAAATAAATACCAATGATGTTTTGCACAAGCTCTGGGGAATTAAGTCGTCAGAGTCCCAGGCTGAATCTGAAATCGCCCCAAACCCTCTATCACTGTTCCCTACGTTAGTTCTTTTGATGGAGTGATTGAAAACGAGTGAGTGAATTCAGACAGCCGTTGTACACTTGTTATTGCGGTGCAATGTGGGATTGAATGAGTGCACTCAATAATGTCCACTATGGTTTCAGGCACCACTACAAATGGCTGTCACAAATAATGCCCTATTTGAGGGTATAGGGGGCGATTTTGGATTCAGCCCCAATGTTTAGTTGATCAAGGTCTGGCTATTGCCCGGAATTGTTCACAATATACTGATTCATGCAGGAAGCTAGAGAGTGAAATGAGACAAAAATGTACAGTATAATGTAGAGCTTACTGTGTGGATTATTGTATCCCACATTGCAGTGCGCTTGACCTGACCTGCAAATATCCCATGCACTTAATGAACTGAACAAAACAGCCATGATTTTTAACATCCTGTACATGACTCGTTGTGTGATTGGACTGTTAAATGGTTAGACAGTTAAAAATTTAAAAAATATATTTTCTATTTCCAAGAGGATTAGTGGCATTACCACTGCATTAAACATGTACACTACAAATAATGATCTGTATTTTGATTTCCAGTAAATGTAAAGTTTTTCTTGAGAATAAAATAACATTAGATCTTTAGTAGCCTGTTCTAGCATTTGTGAATTTTATGAAATTCATGCTTAAAACAAGGAAAAACTATTTGCCAATGCGGTAAGAAAAAAATTATCTTGTTTTCACTTTGAATTAAATATATTTTTCTTACTCCACTGGCAAGTAGTTTTTCTTGTTTCCATCATAACAGCTCACCAATTTCAGCTTGCAAGTGAAGTCCTACAGCTCTGGATAAGGGTGCAGTTCTGTAGCTTTTTTTTTCATGAACACTTTCTTTGGTGGATATTTTAATTTTAAAGCTGCAAGCACATGCTCATTTCCTTTCTTGCGAGGAATAGGACGCTGTGCACAGACATTCTTCTCTAATTTGTTGAACTTCTATACCAATATTCCTTGGCAACAGGACATGTTGACCCTGAGCTTGTATTTACCTAATACAATATTAATTTCAAGTAGTTTGATACACAGTGCTTGTGTAGCTTCAGCAGTGTTTGTAATAAAACAAGTAAGGGAAAACAGGGAAACACAAATAAGGAGCCATCATGGTGGTGCACTCTGGTTGTGAATAGACAGTCTAAATTCACCTAAAGTGTTTCCTGTTTTTAGGATTTTTTTTATTTGTATTTATTTCAGCAAAATAGTATAAGATTTTAATATTGACCATATGTTATTAGTTCTCTGCCATTATATAATATTCAGTATTAGACTAATTGAATATGTGCAACCATAATTTCTTTGGAAAAACTCCATATTGGTCTGTAAATGATGCATGTTGTTCAGATGTGAGATTACCTTATTTTGACACTAAATTGTCTACCGTTTAGCATCAGTTAGCTAACTTTTTTCGTTGCTTTATTTGAAATGCAACAACAACAAAAAAAACTTTCTGAAGTGCTTTTCTTTCAAAAAATGGCCACATTTCTCATAATTTTCACTATGGAACTGAATGGATAACAGTGGTAACTGGGATTTGTTTTCCTCCAAATGATCTATCATTTCTTTACAATAAGGATAGATGTTCGCTGCTGGCTCTTAAATCTTTTAGAGAAAGCCCAAGGTTAGATGGACCATCTATGTATACGTAAGAATATCTTCCTAAACACATTAAGAAAGTATGTAGAGGCTATTCTTAATGTATATGTGCTCCCGCTGACTGACTGCAGCATCTGCCAGGAATAGGGTGGAGGTCCTGGTGGAAACCAAGCCCTCTAAACTGCAGGAGTTTTTTCATCTTTTGGAATCCAGCCACTGGGATCTCTCTTTTTGCTCCCAGCTAGCTTCACCTCTTTGACATAGCTCTATGTGATGAATAATTAGTGATGAATAATTTTAGTTTAAAATGTAATTGTTCAGAAAATAAATGTTTCTGACTAGCACATAAAAAAGTCATATGTTCACTAAAAGTAAGCATTGCATTTGTGAATGTTGTAATACAGTTATACTGCCCTCTTATCTTCTGATTTGTTCATAGGGATTAATAAGTAGATTATCAGCCAATATCTCTTGAGTGCCTACTTTTGTGTGAAGAAATAAAAATAAATCTCCAATAGAAAGGGAGGCTTTTGCCGTGGTAGGAAAAAAATGGATCTGGAATAGAACTTACTTCAAAACATTTTTGGAAAACCATTTATGTGTTCCTTTTGTTATCTTCATCAGTCATTTTTGTTGAATGCCAGAGTGCACCGTAAGCTCCTTCCCCTGAGAGCATGCGTAAAATAACCACATTTTAACTGTGGTGTGTATAATAGACGCCTGTGTCAGCTCTCTGCTGCTGAAGCTCCCCACGGTAGATGGAAAATTAGACATATATTGCTGCACAATAAATCTTATTGTAATTCACAAAGCTTGCATTACAAATCTTTGGCCCCGTAGGCAGCCTTGGCATTGCACATTTGCCCTTGTGCTTCTCTGGGCACATGCAGATGTGGCGGTTATTAATGTTCTAATTTGAAGTAAGACATGAGCATTGTTATTTCTATTGAGCTGGTTTTTAATCCCTCTGATACGGCATACTTCTCTGCACGAGGCTGTGGTAGGATGAATGGGGGGTGGCTAGGTGGGAGTGTTCGTAAGTATGGAGAACGATGTTGCATCCTTTAAATGGCCTGTTTGGATGAACTGTCAGAGTGTTAGTACAAACATGTAGGTGTTTGGGCTGCAAATAATAATTAATACTGTATTGCTGTGCAGAGGCGACAGCCCTGTTATTTCATGGCCCTGATGACTAAACATTGGAGGGAGTCGTCTGGAACAATATTTTACTGTTCTGGAAGTGGCAGCTCCTCCTGAGCTCAATGCTATTGCCACTGAGTCCAGTGAATCAGTCAGGGAGGGCTGTTTCCCCAAGCCCAGCTGCTATTTATCTGATTTTCTCATTAGACTTGACTCATGACTTCATTGTACAGCTTTTGGCTGAAACTCTGCAGGGCTGAAGAGTTGGACTTTCGAGCTGTTTATGTGTACAGTTCAAGCAGGTAACTTTTGTCTATGTATGGCTTTTGTTTACCTCGCGGCCCAGACTGCCATTCAGCAGATGTTCAAGCTCTGAAATGTCTTCCTCTTATTATATATATATATATATATATATATATATATATATATATATATATATATATATATATATATATATATATATATATATATATATAATATATATAGAATATATAATATATATAGAATATATAACCTGAGGGTTTTTTATATGTATTTAGAGAGGTTCGGTTTGTTTCTGACATACTTTGCAGCATGCCGGGTTGCACGTCGTGTCCCTATTCAACTTTGGAGTGTGCTGAATTGCAGGGGTAGTAAGTCTCACAAAGAAGGCTCATATTTATGTAGTATAACACAAAGTGCAGATTCTACAGATTTCAAAGAGCATCTAAAAAGATGCAAGGAGAGAGACTCGGGTGAAATTGTCTTCAAAGTAGTTACCTTTTCAAAAGTGTCTGTCATGTAGAGGGTAAAGTGTGATTATAGACTCAGAAGTTTGGGCTGATAGCAGACATGAATACATATGCGTACATGCGATGGCTCAGACCCAGGGCCATTTTTAATCCTTGGAGGTGAAGGACTTAAGGAATCTTGCTAATTTCACAGATGGTTTAAAATGGATTAGTGTGGAGTACCAGCATCCCGAGATGTGCGGACCCACCAGGCTTTCTGTTCCTCTGCCAAAACTCCTCTCCCATACTCGGAAGTGCCTTCCAAAAAGTCCTGCAAGGTTAAAGTCAAACTTCAGTGTTTCTAAAGCAGCGCCTAATTTGTGATACTTCACCTCTGCCGTCAAGCCCCCCGGTGTGCGATAGTGATCATCTGCATCTGATTGATAAGGACAGCTGTTATTCGCTTTGCTAAATACCGAGACCTGCCATTATACTTGCAATTAGTTTTTGGTCTCCCATTGGCCGCGCTTGACCAGATGTTGCGTGAACCTCATTTTCAGTTACACCGTGATCCAGGAATAATTACATCCATCCAGTCCCAGTGGGAATCAAATGATTGTTATACCCAGGCACCTTGATATATTATTCACACTGGCTACAGAGAGTTCTTTTGCTTTGAGAATGAGATCTTTCGTTTTCCATCCAAACAATAACTGTGAGCACAAAGGCTTCCTCTCAGCGTGACGCCTAATGCACAAAACAGTTGGCGCAGAGGGCCATCTTTAATTGTTTAACTTCTCTCTTGCCCCATCAATCGCTCGCTTCAGCTTGCGTGGAAGCCAAGTTGCTGAGAGGGGGGAAAAAGGGAGTGAGAATGAAAAGAACATTGAAGGAGACGGTGTGGAGTGCAGCAGAGGCCAAGCCCGCTGACAGAGCCATCGCAGACCCATGGAGTCCAGACACAACTCTGGACGAGCTCAAAGAGCTCAGCTTGGAGTTAATGTGGGAACACAATAGGCCTGGGTGAAAAACTCAACATGTTTTTGTTAAACTTGTCATTCGGCGGTGCATAGTTGTAAAGAAAGCCTAGGAACCATCTGAATGTTTTTGTGCTCTTCTAATGCACCATATTTGGGTCAGCTTTCACAAGGCTTTTGTTCGAGCACTCCTAACAATGGCAGAGACGTTTTCCGAGTGACATACACACTCGCCCTGTCCAAACGTTCTTGGACCCACCCCATCTGCAATAAGTCTCCAAAAAGCTGACCTCATGGCATGACGGGATGCCATAAATCAGATCCTTTCATCAGATATCTGAGAGGTCTTAACACTAAATACCGTCTTTAAGATGGTAGAAATGTGTGTGAACTAGGGCTGAAACGATTCCTCGAGTAACTCGAGTTACTCGAATTGAAAAAATCCTCGAGGCAAAATCATCTGCCTCGATGCTTCGTTTAGTTCATTTAACTACACACAGATGTTGCAGAAATATTTTTTTTGTGTATAAGGACTCGGAGAATGCGCGGATTGCGGTTAAATCCGTGATTCAGGTGGGTAAACATCCCAAAAATTGTGGGTGGATGAGAGAAATCATTGATGTGTTGATTTTAATTAAGACGCGGAACTCATTTCACGGGAAAACGCAATGAATGTGTCGCTCTTTAACTTTCGTTTTTAGCTCATGGCGAGATCAAAGATCGCAATGCGAGAGAGACTGGCATCAGCACTGCTAATATCATTCAGTCTCGCTATTTTTAAATGAAGACAACTGTGTGTTGAGCTTCAGGATACGACACAGAACATTTAGGTTTCATTTGCGGCAGTTCGCGCGGCAGCTGAGGAGATACGAGCAATATTTATTGCTACTAACTTAATTAAACAAACAAACGGTGTTACAATGATGAATATGATTAGCTCCAAATGTAGATCTGTATGTGCGATGTAGGCTACTTGATCTGAATTAAACACAAACTCATCTCTCGCGTTTGCGAGGTGATGTAGAGGTCTCAACCCGTTTGGGTTATTTAAAACGTGTAATTTCGCCAAAGAAGATTTGTTTTAAAGCAACCTACTTCAGTGTAGCTAAAATGTGACAGTAGCATTGCTCTTACACTGAGGGTTTTGAGTTTATGAAGATCGGGTGCGGATGGATGGTTTGTTTTTAACAGCGAATTCGGTGAAGTTATCCGCGCATCTCTAGTGTGACCATCTTGTTCTTATTACAAGTTACCTTCCTGTCCAATATTTTTTGCTTCTTACAAAAGCCTCACAGCCTTCAGAAGACAGTAAAGGCTTGTCATGCCTGAACTGAAGCTGAAACTTTAAAGTTAAGCTTTAAACATACATGCAATGTTTAGGCATTATTGCTATTTATATTAATATTATTTTGGTTTATTGGTTGTAGGTTTAGTTTTAGACTGAACTTTTTAAACTAATTTGAAATAGATTTTTATAATGTGGCAATTAAATGCATTAAAATTGGTTATTTTCACTGAAAATATGTGAACATGGGTTATTATGTATGCAATTTCAGCAATAAAACTTTATTTTTCGAAAAAGAAAACAAATTAGATGTTAATTTTAAGATACCTGTCTTATTTTCTCTTATATATTTAGTATTGCTCTTTAATAAAGATAAAAGTAATTATTATCCGATTACTCGATTAATCGATGGAATAAATGGTAGAATACTCGATTACTAAAAGAATCGATAGCTACAGCCCTAGTGTGAACTGTGAAATGGTATCAGAATTGTTAGGAGGCACTTTTTGGAAATGGGTGTTACTTTGGGGAAGAGCCACTGGATTAGAGCTGGTAAAGCATTGTTGACATCTGAATTTAAGTTTACATTTTTCTCTGTTGGATTAGACGGGTAGCACCCATCACACTTTGTCGAGCTTGTCAATGATTGATTGACTGTGTGTAAGCGAGTTCACGCTTACAATAAATGTATTTGTTATGCTTTATTTTCCCCTTCACTCGTCTTTGAAAGCATATTTGTGTGTTCGCTTTAGGATTCAGTCACATGTTTAGAATTTCTATCCATGGTTGTTGGGCACATCCGTTTGCTAAATGAACTTTTGAAGAATCTGTATAGGGCAATATTTCACAAAATGTAATTTTACATACTGTTTCACATCATTGCATTCCCTCAGTGTATTTATCTCTGAAAGCATTTGACTGCATTTCTTTTGGGAAGAATGAATACGTAATGGAAATTTAAAAGCATCTTCACTCCCTCTGCTTTTTGAAGAATTTAGAAAAATAAAGGTTCCTATGAAGGCATGTGTTATTATCTCAAAACCATCACTCAGCTCTCTCATGCATATGTCAATTACTCAACCCCACCTTTATGAATATGTAAATCTGCTCAGAATGCCTCATTAATTAGTAATTCATGCATTTTTCACAACCCCAGTACATTTCCAATGGAGGATGATGAATTATCGTTTATTACCTCTAAGATATCTGTTTCTTTTAGTAAATCGCTCGTTTTTGAAAATCTTGTCCTGTAGGAAGTGATCTGCTGTTATCTCGACACACTGACTGTTAGCATTTCTGTAGTTGCCAATTCTGTCTGTGTTGTTCTCTGATGTGTTGTTTCGTGTTCAGGGATAATAGCACTGGCTGTAGTGTGTACAACATGAGACTTTTGAATGCAAATAGATAGATCCATAATTACTGGTCATATAAAGCCAGAAGTGGCATTGCTCAACAGTAAAGATTTATCCTGCTAAGTCAGAGCTGGACTGTAGTATTAAAGTATTTTTATTTTCTACTCAAGTACATTTTTCAAATAAAATACTTTATCAGTGTTTTTCTTTGGAAAACTTTTACTTCATCCCAAACCATAATATATAATGTCATACTGCACTACATTTCTTAAATAAAAGTTGTTGTTTAATACTTAATTACATTACAAATATAATACTTTCTTACTTGTACTCAAGTCAAATTTGAATTAGTAAAAGTATGCAATACTAAAAAAAAATAATTTAATTAAAGGGTTAGTTTACCCAAAAATGAAAATTCTGTCATTAATTACTTACCCTCATGCCGTTCCAGACCAGTAAGACCTCCGTTCATCTTTGGAACACAAATTAAGATATTTTTGTTGGAATCCGATGACTCAGAAAGGCCTCCATTGACAGTAATAGGGTTGGGCGATGTCCCCTAAATTGGCAGTTGACGATGTTTACAGTAATACATTGCGATGGACGATATCATGTTTTTTTTATTTATTTTTTTTATAAAAAAATATAATTTACAATATCTGTATTTTACTATCTCTTTACATTAATACTATTTTCTATTTCGTTATTTTGCTAACCCAAATAAGGACTCACCAGCGCTAGGTTGCACGTGAGGGGAAACAAAGTAAAGAGTTGTGCACTTTTTAATTTAATATACCTCCTTACATAAATACTATTTTCTATTTAAAACTATAATTTCGTTATTATCCCCGTGTTTTGTATGTGAATGCTGTTGTACGTGAATATATTACCACAGGACAGAAGCACAAAGAATTGTTTTCAAAGGAAATAAATTTGCAGTTACATCGCAGCCATGAAAACATATGGATTCATGCCGAATGAGAGAGGGAGGCTGAGCCCAATTAAAGATTTGCCAGCTTTTCAAATATGTTTGTACCCGATTTTCCGATTTCCGCGAACTTTAACAATAGGCATAACCAAAAGGCTAACAGTTAGTCCATTTTATCCCACTGGACATCACGTTTCTTTTCATAAATCTCCACTTGTCACACTCATTTTCGCAGGGAATTGTAAACGTTTCTTCCTTTCGTTTGCTTATAATTAAGTCTATTATAGCCTACCTATTCACATGCTTTACTGTGGTAAAGTAGAAAAAAACAATGTAGGACGAATACCTTTTTACTTCCAATTTTATTTAACACAGTTTGTTCTTATTAGACTTGGCGCGTCAAGTTTATTTGAATAGCGCAATTCACGCACACACATACAACCACACACACCGCCGATTTTAATTTTGTTTTCTTTGGCAGTGCATAATCAAACATAGCCTAAAAATGTCTTGACCACCTTGAAGACTGAGTGTGCTCTTCAGGCGTTTTACAACACGTGTTGCTTTGCAACATCACTTAGGAGAAAACTCTGAAAGCGAAGATGTTCCGAATAAGTGTCTCAGCTAAGTGTCCACATATATCGCAATAGTGCAACGACGATGTAAACATTTTTGCCCTAATATTTAGTGCCAATCTTTCATATTTGCATTCAACATGCATAATCGTTTTCAAAAACATTACCAGGCTGCTTAGTGTGTTGTTTCCACTGTAAGTGCTCTAAATACGCCTGCTTATGCGTTAACTAAACATTTAGGCTATATCTGGCATAGACTACAGGTTAAAATAGTACGTGCTTTAGCGCGCGACAAAGCAACAGAAACATCCTGCACATTAGTTTAACTATGAAAGTTGGTGTGTGTCGAACTCTGTGAGGCGTGGCATCACGATGGTGGCGCTCCATCATGATGTTGGTCCAGCCATATCATCGATCCATACGGCACAGCCCTGAACAATGTAATTTCACTCTCAAGACCCATAAAAGGTACTGAAAGGCGTGGCGGTATTCAAATCGCTTTAATGGTATGTCTTTAGTGACGATACACAAAGTTGAGTGAAATGCATTATTGTTACAATGAATTTGGTCGTGTAGCTCTTAGGGGCTATATATATATATATATATATATATATATATATATATATATATATATATATATATATATATATATATATATATAATATAAATATAATGTATATATATTTGATCTTTGATTTATTTCTTGACTTGCTACTGTTAAATAGACCCACTGTAGCTGAAAATAAAGCATTGTTTTTGTCATATTGTTTGTAATTTGCATGTTTTGCTTATTAAAAAAAAAAAGAAAAAAAGATAAAATTAAAAATCTATATTCTAATTATAAAAGTACATTTATTTATTTTTTTAATTACTCGTATCATGATTTAAGATTTTGGTCATCCCAACCTGTTCAGTAAAGCAAAAATGTTGTATTTAATTTGGTTCTATATAATATATATATATATATATATATATATATATATATATATATATATATATATATATATCTTATATATATATATATATATATATATATATATGCTATATATATATATAATAAGTCAAGAAATAAATCAAAGATCAGAATTTATATACATTATATTTATATAATATAAATATAATGTATATATATTGATCTTTGATTAAACCCCTATTGACTTTATACTATTAAATGATTGTTGAACCACTGTAGTGAGATGGACTTTGTAAGAATTTTCATTTTTGGGTGAACTAACCCTTTAAGTATTAAATGATGTTCAATATGGAACATAGTGCAGTAAAAAAGTATGTCATTATGCTTTGAGATATATAAAAGTTTTCCAAGAAAAACACTGATAAATATAGACACTTGAAAAATTTACTTAAAATTACAGAGTAAAAATACTCCACTACTGTCCGCCTCTGCTGATAGTTCAGTCAAACCATGGCAATTGATCAAATTTACAATTTTATATATATATATATATATATATATATATATATATATATATATATATATATATACTATATATATATATAGCAAGTCAGAAATAAATCAAAGATCAAATTTATATACATTATATTTATATAATATAAATATAATGTATATATATTTGATCTTTGATTTATTTCTTGACTTGCTACTGTTAAATAGACCCACTGTAGCTGAAAATAAAGCATTGTTTTTGTCATATTGTTTGTAATTTGCATGTTTTGCTTATTAAAAAAAAAAAGAAAAAAAAAAGATAAAATTAAAAATCTATATTCTAATTATAAAAGTACATTTATTTATTTTTTTAATTACTCGTATCATGATTTAAGATTTTGGTCATCCCAACCTGTTCAGTAAAGCAAAAATGTTGTATTTAATTTGGTTCTATATAATTTGGGCAAAAGAAAATATTTTTTTAAATTTAAAAGCAATTGCAAACATATCGAGATATATCGAATATCGCAAAAATGTTGACAATATCGAGATATAATTTTTTTTTAGCTATCGCCCAGCCCTACCATCACTATATAATTCGTTATTTAGTTTTTTTTAGCGCACAAAAACTACTCTCGTTGCTTCATAAAATGATTGTTGAACCACTGTAGTGAGATGGACTTTGTAAGAATTTTCATTTTTGGGTGAACTAACCCTTTAAGTATTAAATGATGTTCAATATGGAACATAGTGCAGTAAAAAAGTATGTCATTATGCTTTGGAATGTCGTGAGATAAAAGTTTTCCGAAGAAAAACACTGATAAATATAGACACTTGAAAAATTTACTTAAAATTACAGAGTAAAAATACTCCACTACTGTCCGCCTCTGCTGATAGTTCAGTCAAACCATGGCAATTGATCAAATTTACAATTTGTAAATTATAAAAAATATATAATATATAGCAATGTTTTTTTTATATGTGCCAGCCAAAAAAAGTATACAGTGTCAAAAAAGTTGGCAGACAAGTAAAAATCTGAATATTTTGTTTTTGAAAAATATATTTAACATACAGCCTGTAAAAAAAGAAAAGAAAAAAAACACTAAATACCAAAAGTAAAATGACTAACTTTTTTTTTTCTCTTACAGTAACTGGATATTATGTAGCTCCATGAGAGCTATACATTAACAAGCCCACATTTGATGAAAAACTAACATGCAATGCTCAAATAATTAATAATCTTAGTTTTCATCCCATTCTCACTGATGTTTCTAAAACATTCACAAACGCTGGTTTTATGTGATGTATATTGGAAATGAATATTGTGAGACAAAAATCACATCACACAAGATCTATAATTGTAAGATTTTGTGAGTCCATGTTAGGGGAGGAGTCAGTTACAGTTTTCCTTGAAACTCCACAGTCCATCCTTATTTTTGAACCCTGAGTTGTCAATCTGTGTTTCTAAACCAGCCAACATCACTACAGTACTTAGAATCACACAACACACATCATCTTGTTTCCTTATATATTTTTTTAATCCTTCTTTGGTGTAATATATGTGTTAGACAGGCCCACTTGATCTTATTTGTCATTGATAATGACTTGAATTAAACAGACTGTTTGCTTTTGGGACTGGGATATTTGCAGGATAAACAAAGACATGGTTTTGTTGACCTCTGTTTACTTTAGGTCCCTCTGTGTGGAAGAAGATGATTTTTTTTTTTTAAGTTTTTTTTTTGTAAGGAGGCCTCCCCTATCCCAACTATGAAATCATGAATATTTTTGAGTTCTAAAGCTGATTGCAGAATCATGAATATAACACAAAAGTAGAAGCAGAAGAAAAGCAGCAAGGTATGGATTTATGTAAATACCAGGGTGACACTTGAATGTAATCATGAGTGTGATCTGGGGGAGGGAGCCCTGGGACCTTCCAGAGCAATCTGAGATTACAGTGAAAAGAAACAAATAAATGTGTTATTATGCTGATCATGTCGCACCAATATACAAACAGCAGATTGTTTTGCACCCCATATATATACAAATAGGTTATTTAAAGGGGAAATGTTGTTTTATGCATACTGAGCTTTTCACACTGTTAAAGATTTGGATTCCCATGCTAAACATGGACAAAGTTTCAAAAAATAAGTTGGACGTTTGATGGAGTATTTCTGTGCCAAAAATACTCCTTCCGGTTTCTCACAAGTTTCGGACAGTTTTTTTAGAGTATGGGTCTGTGTGACGTCAAATGGGGTGGAATTTCCTTGTACGGCCGTACGGGCTCTTCTCCCGGAAGAGTGCGCGCGTGCCCATAAACACGCTTTGCTCGGGAAGGCCGGCTGTACTGCAGTCACTGTCAACAATGTCACCAAAGAAGTGTGTTTTTGATGGAGCGGTCCCAACGATAAAGGTTCACGGTCGTACATTGGAAGCAGGCGATGAGTAAAACTGCTTCAAATGTCTATGTTGTTGGCTATCGTCGCGTACACATCTGTAAAAAACATGATCGTGTATAGTTAATTTATCAATGGAGATAACAGTGTATCTTTTCATTTATAAATATAATAAAACTATAGACTTTTTGGAGATATGAAGGATGCAATACTACTCTAGGTACCCAAGATTGATATGAGATTGACTGAAAATGAGTGTTTTGACATTGTTTTGTGCCTCTGAATATGGCGATCTATTTTACATGCAGTAGATAAGAAAAGTACTAGCTCAATTGAGGTGCAACCCACCGAACTCAGTGTATTGTTGCCGGGTGCTGAACTACTTTTCAGAGTGCACTATTGCTCCGTCCTACCGTAAGTGGCGAGCTATTGAAAAGTGGGCTCTTGTAAATTGACAATTTACTGGCCCTTTTTGTAACAGCACTTACAGGCTACTGACATCTTATGCCTTTCCAGTGTCATTTTCCTTTTTCATGCCTCACCCCTCCTCCATAATCATAAATGTAAGTATGATTATAAAAATGTGAAGCTGCCCGAATTACTGTTGTTATCTCCCTAGAAATTCAACCCGCATCCCGCACGAAAATTAAACCAAACATGCTTTCAGATTTTGATAATCACTATGCAGTCACACTGATGAAAGTGAATTTAAATATTTATCTACAGTTTCCCTGAGGAATAAGAGAAAGAGAGAAGGATGGGGCTGTGGTAGTTAATACCTCTGTTCTCTCTTATTCTAAAATTATCTAAAGTTTAGGGTTGCAGGTTATTAATGTTACAAAATGGAATTGAATTTAGTGCAAATTTAGCAGAAAGTAGAAAAGAATAGAATAATAATCTACATGAACCAAAAACACCACACACTTGTCAATGCAGTGTCCATTCAGTCCATATTTGGTTGTGGGATTGCATCTGAAAAGATTGACACTCTAATAAACTGATTTTAATTAGACACGCTTTGAAATGCCTCCTCCTGCTCCCCTCCATCTAGCCGTCCTGATACTGGTGGCTTATTAAATCATTTGCCGCTCCTGGGTGATCTCCTTTTGAAACCCAGCCTGACCCTCCGGGCACAATTTATTTTATTTTAAAAATTATTTTTTACCAGCAAATTTTGCATCAGTTCAAGAGAATTATAAATCATTATTACATAGGCCGACACTTCAAACATTTTGTAAAAAGCTTTCTGAGCGATGAGGCTTCAAAGGAGGATGCTCAGCCTTGTGACGGCTTTGCTGGTATGGATCCAGTCATTGATGCCCTGTATTTTGCTATGCAAATAATGCTGTAAACTGGTTCCTTTAAGTACACACAAGTGCTTATTAATAAATACCATTGTTTCAACCAGGAGGAGGTGTATTAACAATATTATATTACAGGAAATTCCAAAAGCTTTTGGTGATTACAATCACCACAATGACACGAGAGCTCAGCAAAAATCTGGCATCTCTGAATCTCGTAAACATAATTCTGAAGACAGAATAACCGCCCAGCTGTAAATAATCACGCATGTCGTTTTCTAAGGGGGAAAACATGTCAGTCCACAAAGACAGCTCTGTCAATAATAATTTGTTAATAGCTCCTCACCTAATAGGTTGAAAATATTTAAACCTATGAAAACACTCCACAGAGAACATGACCGTGGACAAAGAATGGTCTTTCTCTTACAACTAAAAACGTTCTTCCATTATTCGGTTATTTCGGTAGTTTGTGGTTTTCTTGTTTTCATTCATTTACACATTCTTCTGCCTTTAAATGCTGATGTCCTTGATGGATTTAATCTTACACCTACCATTACATTTTAGATTTCAAACACATTGTTGCAGTCTTTTAAAGGTATTGGTGGGCCACTGATGGAAAGCAGACTTGGCATTCTTTATGTTGGCAGATTGATTCTCTTTGTTCTTCAAGACCTCAAATTATGGTCTTCTCAATTACACATTACTCAAAATTGTATATATATATATATATATATGAAAATTTAAAAAAATATTCTGAATATGACTTAGTACCTAAGCATAAAAATTTGGAATACAAATGTTATAGTCTATTAGATATAATAGATATCATATTGACTACCCATGTATTTTGAGAAATTGCTGTCATCATTGTGGGTTTCTTGCTGAATATAGTGTCCTCTGTGCAACTGCAAAATCCATTTGATGCTTCATACAAAATCACAGTACTAAAGCTAGCAAATGTGCTGTTGTTTACTAAAGTATTGCAAACATATTTAGTGTTTCAGACTTTCAGTAGTTTTGGCTTTTATTTGCAAAAATTGAGCTTAGTTTTGAAGTTTCAGAAATGTACTGTATGCTTAAAACTTTGACGTTCTTCCTCTCTTTATGGGGACATGCTGCTCTTCGGTCTGTTTTGGATTAAGCCTTTGGTTTTTAAAACTTTAGTAGTTTACTAAATGGCAATATGATTTTTCCATAGCCTCCTTCTGCAATTCTCGTTCTGGTGAAGACGTCATGAAATGCGGTTACGGTCCTATTAGTGTTCCATCGGACCACTTATCATCACAGAGTTTATTGTGATTGGCTTTCCCACCAGTAAGTGTGCCCACTATCATGACACAACCTTTACAGACTGCTTTATCAAACTACAGCATTATATTCCATTTTCTTTTAGTCACTGATCCATATTTGTTCTTCTTTTTAGCCCTTTTCTGGTAGAATTTCCCATAATGGCAGAAATCAATTGCACTAATCACGTTAAAAGAATAAAACATAATTTTTTCTCAATTTCTCTTTTAGGCAGCTTCAAAAAAAAATTGGGGAAAAAAAATTTTTTAGGACTTAAATTGAATTTTAGTAATAAAAAAAAAATTCTAATTAAATAAAGTCATGAAACATATACAATTTAACAACAATTTTAAGTTTAACAAAAATTTAATGTTTAGGACCCTATGAAATATGTTTTATTTATTTTTTCTCAAATTACGCTTTATTTATTTTTTTATACCAAATTCTGTTTTCTGTTTTAAGTTTTCTAGATTCCATTTTAATTGTTTAATTAAATTGTAATAGTAAAAAAAGCATGTCTAATGAATTGAATTCATAAAAACATAAAAAAAAATTAATGTAAAAATAAAATTTAATTTCTTCAAAAAGGCATAAAACATAAAATGTATCTTTTGATCGTGTAAAATGCTCATGAAGTGACTCAGAGTGGCTCTGGAGATGATGTTCATACAATCATGTCTGCGCCTTTCATTCACACAGAGACATGCAGAACATCCAGGATTCATATTTAAATAGTGTTTTTGCACTTTAACCTCCTAAACCCGTCGTTACACCACCCTTAAAAAAAATTCATAATCAAATTACTAAGCAACCACTGAATGTAATAACACATTTTAAAGCTTTGAATCACAGATTGTCAATGCATCTATCCATTTTGATCAACTCTTAACGAGCGCTGAGTTATTCCTCTAAAACGGAGTGTACCGCCGGCTGCGCCACCTAGCTGTGAAAAAATGAATTGTCATATTTTTCAAATCTACTGCATTTATCAACATAAAATTTACAACCCCAAATCAGAAAAAGTTGGGACAGTATGGAAAATGCAAAAAAAAAAAAAAAGCGATTTCTAAATTGACTTTGACTTGTATTTCATTGCAGACAATATGAACAAAAAATATTTCATGTTTTGTTTGGTCAACTTCATGTCATTTGTAAATATGCATCCTTTCCTGTCATTCAGACCTGAAACACATTTCAAAAAAAGTTGGGACAGTAAAGCATTTACCACTTTGTAATGTTGCCATTCCTTTTCACAACACTTAAAAGACGTTTAGGGACTGAAGACACCAAGTGATGAAGTGTTTCAGGTGTAATTTTGTCCCATTCTTCCTGCAAACAAGTCTTAAGGTGGGCAACAGTGCGGGGTCTTCGTTGTCGCATTTTGCGCTTCAAAATGCACCACATATTCTCTTTTGGAGACAGGTCGGGACTGCAGGCAGGCCAGTCATGTACCCGTACCCTCTTCCTCCGCAGCCAGGACTTTGTAATGTGTGCAAAATGTGGTTTTGCATTGTCTTGTTGAAATATGCATGGACGCCCCTGGAAAAGATGTCTCCTTGAAGGCAGCATATTATGCTCCAAAATCTCTATGTACTTTTCAGCATTAATGGTGCCTTTACAGAAGTGCAAGTTACCTTTGCCAAGGGCACTGACACAACCCCATACCATGACAGACCCTGGCTTTTGGACTTGCTGGTAACAGTCTGGATGATCCTTTTCTTGTTTGGTCCGGAGCACACGGCGTCCATTCCTCCCAAAAAATACCTGAAATACTGATTCATCTGACCACAGTACACGGTACACATCTGACATCAGTACACAGTTCCACTGTGTGATGGTCCATCCCAGATGCCTCCGAGCCCAGAGAAGTCGACGGCGCTTCTGGACACTGTTAACATAGGGCTTCCTTTTGGCACAGTACAGTTTTAACTGGCATTTGTGGATGTAACTATGTATTGTGGTACTTGACAACGGTTTGACAAAGTAGTCCTGAGCCCATGTGGTGATATCGCTTATAGATGAATGATGATTCTTGATGCAGTGCCGCCTGAGGGATCGGAGATCACGGTTGTTCAGCTTAGGCTTGCACCCTTGTCTTTACGCACTGAAATTCCTCCAGATTCCTTGAATCTTTTAATTATGTTATGCACTGTTGAATGTGAAATATCCAAATCTCTTCCTATCTTTCTTTGAGGAACATTGTTTTTAAACATTTCAATAATTGTCTCACGTATTTGTTGGCAAACTGGCAATCCTCGGCCCATCTTTGCTCCTAAAGGAATAGACCTTTCTTGGATGCTGCTCTTGTACCAAATCATAATTACAATCACCTGTTGACATCACCTGTTTCAAATCAAATCATTATTTAACCATTTTACCTCATTACTAGCCCTAAATTTCTCCTGTCCCAACTTTTTTTGAAATGAGTTGCAGGTCTGAATGACAGGAAAGGATTCATATTTACAAATGACATGAAGTTGACCAGACAAAACATGAAATATTTTGTGTTCATATTGTCTGCAATGAAATACAAGTCAAAGTAAATTTAGAAATCACTACTTTGTTTTTTTATTTGCGTTTTCCATACTGTCACAACTTTTTCTGATTTGGGGTTGTATCATTTGAAAGCTTAGAGTCTAAACTTTACAATGAATGTAGCCATTATGATTATCTCCAAAGTAGTGCTGAGCTATTTGCTGATATAACACAGGCTCACAGGCGCACATGTGGCATTTATGCTTGTAACTTTATGTAACATGCTGACAAATGGCGAAGTGGCATGTCCTTATTTACAGCATACTCTTAAAAAGAGACCAAAGTCACCATAATCCATCACTCAGATCTGAAGATATCCCTCATAGAGTTATAACACATAACCTCATAGGCGCACATAAGCTAAGTAAACAAATGTAGCTTTAAAGTGGCGTTTAGGCTTGTAACTTTATGAAACATGCTCTGAATGTTGAAAATTGCACATCAGTACAGTTTACAGTTGATGATCCCGATTGAAATGAATCTAAAATCACCATAATCCATTGTGTTGATCACAAGATATTCCTCACAGATTTTGTGTTGATCAATGCAGTAATTAAAAAAAATATGACAATTCATTTTTTCGCAGCTAGGTGGCACCTGCCAGCTGTACACTCCATTTTAGAGGAATAACTCAAAATTCTAAACTTTAAATTGATACATATTTTATATCCTAAAGTTTTGGAGTTATGAGTCTTTAAATTTGTGTATGTCAGAGTTTTAAAAATGCCTTCCGGGTCTCAAGGACTGAACAAAAAGGCTGCATTTGTTCCAAATGCTGTAACTTTTGATTACTTTATGCTATCACCACAACATTTGAACTAGATGCAGACCACATATAGGGGAACATCACCAAAAAGCAGATATATATATATATTTTTTTATCAGCAGTTTCTCAGTAGATTGTCCAAATGTAATAATAATTAATATTTTCTAAAAATATAAAAAGTGTTCTAACAAATGATACATACTTTTTGACTCTCCTTGCAATAGTTTTAGAGTTATGAGTCTCTACTTTTGTGTATGTCACTCAGACAAAACAACTCTAAAAAGGCCTTCAGG
This sequence comes from Gobiocypris rarus, assembly GCA_023029165.1. Classification (NCBI taxonomy): domain Eukaryota; kingdom Metazoa; phylum Chordata; class Actinopteri; order Cypriniformes; family Gobionidae; genus Gobiocypris; species Gobiocypris rarus. The sequence goes on along the minus strand of CM040912.1, from coordinate 39,386,046 downwards.
GCTTAAGGGGTTAATATTCACAGACACTAGTTTATATCGCGATTTTATTTAAATCGATTTTTATTTTTTCACAAAAAATATTTCAAAATTCTGTGAAATTCCACGTTATAGGCTACAGTAAATTAGTTTTTTTTTTTTTAATGACTGGATTCCATGATTCCGTTCGCGTTTTCCGCATCGCAGAAAGCATAGGGCTCTAGGTTTCAGGTTTGACAACTAATGAGCATTGGACATTCAAAGCGTCCATTCAGCTTGGTGTGCTTCTTTTTACAGGCTGTATAACATTTAATTTATTTTGTATTCTTCTTATTATATGTGTTATGTATAATACTTAAAGTGTGTTTGTGTGGGTTAATCTGGTGTACAGGAAGGCAAACCTATATTACAATTTCCAGCTGGTTAAGGTTTGCATTTGCCTGAAAATATCCTTTAGGTTTTATTTTATTTTTTTTTTTTTTTTTTTTTATTTTAAGCTGCCTGGTCAAATAAGGAAACAATTACAAGATGTTGGCTAGGGAATTGCTTCAATTTGCCAAATAAATTTATCTTGATCCTCATAGTGGTGAAAACATTTGTGGAGCTTTGCCGATTCATTAATCAGAAGCGTATGATCGCTGAGGTATTAGGGTTTATAGTAAAGCATTACTCTCAGATTTCTGCACAACCTGTACACAATTAAACTCCATAAAAAGTGGTCTCATTGTTATTCAGCTAAATCTGGAATCTCTGAGTCAATACGAAGTCCCCCAAAAAAAACCAAACAAACAAACCTGAATGACATTATTTAGATGACAAAACCTTATTCTTATTCTTAATTAATAGATTTTCTCCCCTGTGTGATATAAAGAAATGCAGTCTTTATCTCAAAACAGCTTGTCAAAAAGTTGTCGGTCTGATGTGCATTGTAGATGCACAAAGCAAATATATTCATCCTCTCCTGTATTCTCTGCTCAGTTGTAGTTTCCACCCATATATTTGAATGCCGATGAGTAGAGTAGAGTATTTCAGCCATTTGAAGTTCGCCGTCACTACTGCTGATCAGTGGAGGTTCACGTGTGTGCTGTGTCATAAAAGATAGAACTATTAGAACTGAATGACTGGAGTCTGAGCCTCAGGCAGGAGTGCTTTCAAAATCCCTGTGCCTGTGAACCTTACCAGAAGACTTTGATTTCAAAAGACATTCATTACCATTGATGTGGCATGTTGTGGCCATGATTTCTTTGCATTTTTCAGTGAGTTTAAAGGTTGTTCATCTTTTGTTTTAATAGTTAAGCAATGAAATACACTTAAAGTTACTAATTAATTTTTCACAGTCATATACAGTTACCCCAAGGTGAGCAGTACATAGGCTTTTCATGTGTATTTGAGTATGTATTATGTTATAGTATGGTTTTTTTGTAAAGTCGACTGCTTGCAATAGCATACTAACACAATACTCTTTATTTCTGCAGTTTATAATATGTATGCTATGCACCGTTTTTCTTCAATGCACAAAAAGAACACTGCAAAGTATAGGGCACAACAAGTTTTCTTTTTTTTTTTTTTTTTTTAGCTGGGCCATGAGTTTTTTTTTTATGGGTAAAACTTTTTGATGGTCCCCATTAGACATTCTGCTAACTATAAGTAGCGTTGCACCCACATGTCAGCTAACTCTTATTAGAATATTAGTAGACTAGACTGTCGTCTAATTATCTGCTAACACTTTATTTTGATGGTCCCCCAACAGACGTTCTACTGAATATAAGTAACTTGACAAGTATGTTAACTTATTCTACTACCCTAACCCCTTATTCTACTAACTCTACCCTACCCCTAATAGTTGGTTGACATGTAGGCGCAATGTTACTTGTAGTCAACAGAATGTCTAAAGGGGACCATCAAAGTAAAGTGTAACTTTTTTACTTCCTCTGCATGTTTTACAACAAACAAATTATCCTTTTTTTCTTTTTTTTTGTGGAAAAATATTGCATGCATTTTATCAGTTGGATATAAGTACTTTTGAATGAAAACAAACAGCTAAAGTCAGTCTGGACAAGCATCCACTGTCAGGATGCACCAAATCATACTTAAAACCTTTTAACAGGCCTTGTAAAATGGCAGATCTTTTTCATCTCAGGAAACCAGGACAGACCGTCAGGGACACTCGTGTGCCAAGGATACCCAAGAGCTGCTCTTTCAGGGTTAGGGAGGGAGTCAGGCCTCCCTAAGTGAATTTGTGTTATGCTAACTGAATTTAACAACATTTAAACTGCACAAATGCAGTAAAATAGTAAGATGCAGTTCCAGTCCTGTTTTCAGAAAAACATACTTATATTTAAATTGTCAATTTATCAATTTTGATTGTGTGCCCTGCATTAAAATACAGCAAAGTTGACCATATTTCATAAATAAACTAGCATATATTTTATATAGCTTTTTTAAATCCAGTGTGAAACCTTATACCTGAAGATTTTCCCTTCAAAATGTTTTGAAACATTTCTCTGGAAAGAAATGTCTCAAAACAAACTAAAAATTTGGTCCAAGCTGAGAGAAAAAAGGTGGAGGTTTCCTATTCTATTGTCACTTGCATTTGGCTTTCATTATGTTCCTGCCCCAGGCGCCTGCCGGCCTGTGAGGGAGCCAACAGTGATTTGGTTTATAGAGATCATATGGCAAGGAAACAGAGCTTGAAAGATGCAGCTCCAAGAATCAGATTTGACGAATTTCCTATGATTTGAGCTCGAGTTTATTCTTTCCTGTCGTGGAACAGACACCCCGTAGCACACGCGCCGGACCGGGGATGAGCAGCAGAGAGGGTCACTTAAGCTACAATGTGGGCTCTGTTTTCACACATCTTGAATTGCATTTCCTATATCAGGACAAGAGGTCCTGGTAAGTGATCCAGAATGTTGGCAGGAAACCACAGAGAGTGAAGGTTGCCTTTGTCATTAACAATCAATGGAACCGCCATCAGCTGCTGCATGTGTGGAAATGATAATATCTTACGTTTAGACTATTTTTATTGTATAATTAAAAACATATTTTTTTTAAAGTGAGGGTACAGTGCCCTAAAAACTCAGAGGGAGTCCTTCCCTAAATCAGGAAAAGTTCACGTTTTGAATTCTCCTTGTCCCTTCCTTGCAAAAAAGACAATCACCTCATGCCCATCTGTCGGCTGTCGGCCTTCTGCTAGAACGAATGCCAGTCTTCATCAACACGACTGAAATGTCATCAAGTAGTTTAATGCTCCTTAATAACGCTATATCGTTTACGTTCCTGAGCATGCTAGAAATGAGTCCCAGCTGGGGATTTTTGGAAGCCCAGAGAGAGCAGAGGGTGGGGGGAATTGACAGGCTATTTAGACGTGCTACTTCACTTTGCATTAGAGTGTACAATATCAGGCACAGAGAGCCAAAGTAAGGCCAGATTTCAGGCAATGCTCATTGGGCCTGGAGCGATGGATCACTTACCTCAGGAAATCAAAGTCAATGGTAGAGGATCTGGCCTGGAGACGAGCCCAGAAGCCCAGTGAAAAAGTGTGAAACCTGTAGAAAGAAAAGAGTGACTCATTGAGAAAATCCATTACAGCTCGAGAAGCCAATAAGCATAAAAAGAGCTGTCTTGTTAAATCCAGCGGTTGATAAAGCAAGGCTTTGACTTGAAGAATTGCCTCAGGGCACCGGTGATACAAGGTAGCAAGAGAGATGGTTATTGATACAGGGAGATGTTTTAGAGAGTCGCAGCTTACTGCCTCACAGCCTCTGTGTTGAGTGCCAAGAGAGAAAGTCAGGGTGAGACGTCAGGCTTTACCTGTGGCCTACTTGGAATCAAAGCACCACACGGGATTTGTGTTTAATACAGTGAAGACGTACACAAACAGACAGAATTGCAGGAATTATTAGTTTCCTCCCTTCAAAAGCAGAATGTACAGAAATTTGTCTGATTTCTAAATTGACATCATTAGAATGTAGGCGGTTATATGCTGGTTTTCTTCCCCCCGCCGCTGTCCTGCGTGATTACAGGGTGTTTTCCTTGAACCCTCACTGAAACTGTTACTGTACCAATAGGACACTGATTTCATCTTCTGCTTCATGTTTACGGCAATCATCCTCATTTTCCTGCTTGACTTCTTGTCCCTCTCTCACAATGTTCAGTTTTACAGTAGCTCTCAATCTGGTGAGGGACAGTAAACTACAGTATTTGAAGAAATGCCTTGTGTAAACCGATTTGAAGTGACATGCTCCAGATGCTCCGATCGGCTTAATGTCGGCCTTGATTGTTGTTATTAAAGAGGACGATGCCCTTTACTTTCAAATACGTCAATTTTGGGAAAAGAGGATGGGTATTATTTCTCACTCAGAGATGAGGTTCGAGGCATCATCAGGTATGAGCCACCTGTCAGATAACCTGTGACCCTTTAATCGTCTTGGCTCTCCTAAGCTGGTGGCTCCCTCTGTAGATTTGTTTTTAATGCGCTGTGATTCTGTTTTTTCTTTTTCTCAAAGCTCTTCTTTTCTCATCTCTGCCCTGCTGTGTGGTTGAAGCTCAAGTGCAGCCAAAACAAGCTTCAAATCCCCCATATTAGGACAGTCAAAAAAGACAACTTAATCATTAATCCATCCTCTTGCAACTATTTTTCACTTCAAAACAGCATAAAGCCAAAGGAAAATAACTATAAAAGAGTATTTCTGTTACATTACATCTTTGGCATTATGCCCTGTAGATTATTCTTATGTTCATTTTCATTTAAAGACTAAGCAATAGCAGATACATTCAGTTTGTTAGTGGTTAAATTGATAATATTGTGCCTGAAATTGTAACAGATACTGAAAGCAATTTCCATGCACATAAGGAGAATTTATTTATGTATGAAATCAAATTATTTTGCATTCATCCCATGACTCTCTGAGGGAGTTTCTTTCTAATCAATCAAGTGCTGGATTCCTAGAGCTCTTAGATGGCTGTGGAAAAACCCATGGAGATTATGGATGGTTAGTGAGCTGTTAAGTGAAATTCAGGCATCAAAAAAAAAAAAATAGACACAAGCTTTGTTTGTTCATTACTGTGTTCCTTATTTTTCTTTTTAATATGGAAACAATAAAATGAGAAATACAAATTGATTGAGAGAATTCAGTAAAATAAACAGGCTAATTAGTCTAATAGATGTATGGAATTATTTAGTCTGTTAATACTTTAATTATAGCTTTAAATTCTGTAATGTGGATTGTTAAAAAAAATCTCTCTTAAAGGCACAATATGTAAGATTTCTGGATTTAAATATCCAAAAACCACTAGAACAATGTAATATATTTGGTCGACATGTACTTGCTGTCACAGGGTGTTTAGGTGTAGGTTCATGTTTCATGTTTTAAGTTTATCATGTTCACAGTCATGTGTTGTCATGCACTTCCTGGTTTGTCATGTGATCCTGCCATGTGCTCCCTGGTCTTGTGTTCTGTTGTGCCATGTTGTCATTGGTTTATTGGTTGATTATTATTGTTCACAGGTGTGTCTTGTCTTGTCCTCAGTCTGTGTATTTAAGCCCTCATGTTTGCCATGTGTCTTTGTCTGTTATTGAATGTGTAACCCGCTGTCGGTGAGAGTCAAGTCTTTTGGTGCATTGTTTAGTCAAGTCACGTTTATTGTTTAGTCAATTCTTTTGTTTCTTTATTGGTTTTCTGGATCGATGTTACACTTGCATTATCGCAAATGTCTCCAGAATTCTTAAATCCAGAGAAATCAGCAATGTTAACCAGTGTAACGTCCCGTGTCATTGCGTCGCCTGTCATTGACGTTACCCTTGATTCCCATTTTTACTTCAACTGTTTGGATACCTTTAGCTGTGAAAAACTATTGTTTTATAGCTCAACGCTTTTAGACTTATTGATTTGAATCTCTTGTTTTCTTGATTTACCGTGAATTACTTGTTTGTATTATGCCTTAGAGTAGGGATGCACCGAAAATTTTAGGCCGAAAATGGCCCAAAAGGGCATTCATATCTTATGTTTCTGTTGATAGATACGCGTGGGGCCTGTACCATGATGGTAGATCAACAAACTCAGGGTTATAGGATTAGTTTTGAGTTGACAAAACCAAACCAATCAATTCAGGCTTTGTTGGTCCCATGATGCTGATCATCAACTTTCTCTGTCAACTCAGGCTTTGATCCTGAGTTTGTGGAGCGCGTGCACGTATAAGTGTGACATCAGCTGTGAGCAGCCAATCACATGCCTTTCAACGCACATGTGACTCATTTCTCGTGAGAGAGCTAACGTGATTCAAAACTCTTTTGAAGATAAAGACATTGAAGTATATATAAAGAATTTAAAATTTACAAAGAAGAAAATAATTTTCCATGTATGAGGAAAAATAAAGAAAATAGTTGTGAAAGTAGTTTATATATATATATATATATATATATATATATATATATATATATATATATATATATATATATATAAACTGATATAAAACTGAAATATATATATATATATATATATATATATATATATATATATATGTATATATATATATAAAACTTTAATATTGTGAAATATTATTATTATAATGTAAAATAACTGATTTATATTTGAACATATTTTACTATGTAATTTATAATTGTACAATTATTATATTAAGTAATCATCATTAGACTATATATATATATATATATATATATTATCATGTAGTGACCTTTAATTTGGAGCAAGAAAAACAGGGGGAGTGGCTTTATTGCATCAGAGATGAGTCACTTTGCTCACAGCTGATTGGTTCAAATTCCGTTTGCGATCTCTTATCCCGAACATAACCTGCTCCAGAGCAGGTTAGCTGCGGAGCATAAGTTACTAAGGAGATGAACACTGCTAAAAGCCAAACCACTTTAATGGTACTTAAAACCCAGGATTGGTACAAACTAAGCTTAAACATATCTGGCTAGCTAGCTAAACCGGCTTCATGGTATAGGCCCCTGCTGGCTCCTCAGTGATACACTACAACAACAGCGATAATAAAAGAAAAACGTGGGCAAAACGGTCTCTCTTTGTAAACTTTGTTCAATGCATGCGAGTGCTGCCGTATGTTCGAATATGACCAGTCGTTTTCGCCGTTATCACCGGGTGTAGTGCCAGAAGACGTGAATTTGCGCACTGTGTGAAGATTTGTATCTGTGCACTCATCCGAAAGCGCGCACTCGTCTCACAGCTCGCAAATATTGAGTTCTCTTTCAAGTCTTGCGCTTAAACGTACAAACTCACACAAAAAGTATGTCAACATGTCCATCTTGATGAGTATCCCTGCAGACATAGTCTGTATATGCCTTAAGTGAACTGTACAGTCGAGAAAGACGACGCATATCTCTGCATTAGGTCTTAAAGTGGCAGTAGCCTTTACTGCGGTCTGTGTAATGTCAACAAAAGACAAGGAGATCACTCACTTATCTTTTGGAATAGCTTTTGTAAGTTTAATAATGATTAATCTTTAATTTAAACTGTTAAATATGCAATTATTTTGTTTGATTACTTTATTAAATTTATGTACCTTTCTGCAGGCCTGTACATTATTATTTAATGTACACATGAGTGAGGTCAAGTTAAACATTTTTAATTTGAATTTTATTTTATACTGTGCATTGTTACAATGTGCTAATAAATATTTGCATAATTTGTAATTGATTTATTATTTGAAACTTTAATATTAATTTATGCAATTGCAATGCCTTGATTTTTAGTAAAGTTACACATAGCCATAAATGCAATGGTACTAATTTATTGGCATAATTTCTTTCGGTGTTTCGGTTTTCGGCTTTCGGCCTTGGTTTCCTCTTTTTCGGTTTTCGGTTTCGGCCAAGAATTTTGATTTCGGTGCATCCCTACCTTAGAGACAACACTATGTTGTCAAGTGGCTATTAACACAGCATAATCAGAAAGATTTGTATTTGTAGTTACAGTAATACAGCCCTTTCCACACCATACAATATATTTTAAAATGATTTGCATGCCATTTGCAAAAAGTCATTGAGATTTTATTAATATGATATTCTAATATTGATCTAGCTTACTGCAGTTTACAAACAAGTGTCTTATTAACGAACGCACAGAGTAACGTTAACTTGTGCTATCAATCGGTAAAAAAATCGATGTGAAGAAAAATATATTAAAAAAACACGATTAATCGTGATTTATCGCACATAATGTTAACGTTTTTAATATATATTTTATGTTGTAGTACTTTCACATTTAATCTCCAAATCAATATAGAAACAGCAGACAGCATGTTTTACATATTTGTTCAATGGCATTTTTTTACTAAGCACTATGAATGAAGGCCATTATCACTGAAACCAAAACTGATGTCTCTATTGCATGGATTTTTTTCTCTCTATTTTAGCTATTTTTTTCTAATTTTTTTCTCTCTATGTAGCCAACAGTATAATTGAAAGCTATTGATTTTAACATTTAATAGGCTTTACAATGTATAACATCTAATTTAAGTAAATTTAACTTAAAACAATCTTCACATAAACACATTGTAATGTCACTTTTAGCTGTGCCTTTAATATATCAGGGTTCAACAATAAGATTTTTTTCAGGCGGGATGTATCAGATTTTTACCTGCCCTGCTAAAATGCTTTTTTTGACCCATGTAACCGTGTAAACAGTACTTTTAAGTTTTTCTGGTAGGTCTAACAGGTAGTAATAAATTAACAGAAATGTAATAGTTATCAAACACTTTGCAGACTTCACAGCATAAATTATAAATTAAATATAGATTAATCCTTATTAAATCTACAAATGTTATTCACTCAAGAGCAGTGAGTTTTCTTCTTTGATACGGGTGCCCTAGAATGGAAAACTGTATTTACCTTGGCATAGTTGAATAATAAGAGTTCTGTACATGGAACTAACATACCATGAGCCTCAAACACCATTGTTTCCTCCTTCATATGTAAATCTTGTGCTTGAAAAAGAAAATGTTTTCACACTTAGGTCCTCTTTAGAAGAACCAAACTCAGACTCCTTTAACCCCTTACCTGTCACCCCCCATTTTGCCAAGTGGGGCATTTTGACATACCCAAAGTAAACAGGCTGCTGCTCACAAGTTATTCTGAATATACACATAACCAATATATATTTAGAAAGCCAACACTTGAAAGATTACATCTGTATACTCAGAATTACCCAGACAGTTATTAATATAGAGATATATAGACTAAAACAAAAATATTAAATGTATAAAAAAATGATATGGATGTAGTATAGCAACTTATAACCACAACTAAAGTGAAGCCAGAAGTGTGGTCATGCTTAATTTCAAATCTGCGGCTGTTATGTCCAAAACTTAGAATTTTATGAACCATTTTCCAAGACCATGTTGAGATTTTTATTTTTTTATTTTTAAAGATACTAGCAAATACGTTGTTGGCCTATAAACACCCATTTGTGTTCTTTTGTCTAATGTCTGGCGAGGAGAACAGCTCAATTAATGCTACAATGTGCTCACACCTCATGTGTTTGCACCTTTGAGTGTATGAGACATATTCCTCATTAATCTTTTGTTGTGATTCTATTGTTATTCAAAGCAATTATAACCTTATGTCTGCCTAAATGCCCCATCAACAGCACAGTAATCTATTTACAGTATCCCACATACTATCTGAAGACTTTCTAAAAGGAAAAAAAACCCGAAAAGCACATCCTTGGAACCTTATGTGAATTATTGTAACAAAATAGACACAGCTCCTGGTCTAAGCTACATAACACAATTTAAAATATTAAAATTACACTTTCACTCAAAATGTCACTTTAGACCACCATCGACTGTTTGTATTAGCTTCCTATTGTGATCTAATGGGGATTTTTTTCATATGGCGTTGTTAAAACATGTTATATTTAGAATTTTATATGGAGCTATTGCTACATCTGCTAGCAGTCATAATGTAAACATCTATTATTGATATAAAAATACAGAAATCACATGAAAAATCACACAAAAACCTTATTCCATTGTTATCGTGTGTTTATTAGTTTCTTAGTTCAGGCGTAGAAATGTAGAATTGTTTTTTCGTTCTTCACAGAGTCAGAATGAGGAAGTAAACGCACAGAAGCGCGTTATGCAGGATGCAGTGTTGAGTCACATAAGATTATTGACAGGTCAAGGGCAGGGCTCCAGACTGCCACCAAATGGTTGCATTTTGCTACCAAAATTTGAGAGTGTGCAACTGAATTTTACATCCAAATTTGGGCATGTTCATTCAATAGATCACTCCAATGACATGCTCTCTAGAATGCTATATTTGCTGACGTGACACACATGAGATGTATTTAACCAATACTGTCACTTTTTTATTTGTTTTACAGTTTTTATAGAAATACATGACATGACTTAAACGTAATGAAGTCATTTTATTTAAAAGAAGAAACCTGTTCAAACATACCAGTGCTTATACTCTGTACAGTAATCACTTAACCATGATTTGACATCTGACATTTGAACCCCGCCTCCAAAGTCTCAAAAGCGAGCAGTGAAAGTTGAACAATAGTAATCTGGGGCCGTCTGCAATCTTTGACAAAAGGGGTTAAGTGGACCGAGAGGTCAACCAAGTGAAAAAGGACCCAGTTTTCTTAAAGTTCACACTGTCCCTGTACCTGAAATAGGACTGTGTGCATGTGCTTTAGGTGTGTGCGCTCCTAACACCATTTTAAACTGGCAAGGCTTGCAGCCGCGTCTCAGTTCAGAAGCGGTTGAAATTGCAATAAACAACAAGTATATGTTGTGAACAAATAATAGAGAATTGCCAGAAGAAGCAGCCATGATGAACAGCCGATTTGTACAGCGGCATCTGATGACCAAAATACATTGGAATTTGCGAACAGAACAATCAAGTAAGCCCAGAGCGGTCTGTGTCCAGATGACTTATTTTTAGCGAACTGTACCCTAATATGAGATTATACCGTACCCCAGATGGTCTCGGCTTGGTTTGCTTTAAAGGGGTCTGTGATAGTTTGGAGTGTTCACATATGGGCCAAAAAATCACGTGGACTGCGCTCAGACCCATGAAAAGGACCAAATGTGAAAACACCCTTAAAAACAGTCGGAATCATAAATATTTATGAAGTATAAATAAACAGAAGTTCAGCAGGTATTGTGACGATGAGGACAATATAGTGAAAACGGCAGATCATGAATATACAGTGGGTACGGCAAGTATTCAGACCCCCTTACATTTTTCACTCTTTGTTATATTGCAGCCATTTGTTAAAATCATTTAAGTTCATTTTTTTCGTATTAATGTACACACAGAACCCCATATTGACAGGAAAACGTCTCGGGTTATGTATATAACCCTTGTTCCCTGAGAGGAACGAGCACCGCGCCGAACGACGAATTTGGGGATGCTCCCTAAGCATCAACGCATCTGAAGTATGAATGAAACTAGTCCAATCCTGATTGATGCTACGTCATGACGTAGATGTGACGGCATACCCGAAGCTATAAAGGGAGCCCGCATTGTAGCGCCAATTATCGCGATGAAGCAAACGCCTCAGGCGATATGCGGTGTGGCGACGAGACGCAGTGCTCGCTCCTCTCAGGGAACAAGGGTTATATACATAACCCGAGACGCTCCTCATATCGAGGAACTTCGCACCGCGCCGAACGACGAATTTGGGGAACGAGTACCCACTAGGCCACACCAAGGATACGCCTGCCCTAACGTGAAACTGGAGACCAGGCACAATTAGGACTGGAGTACCCTGCCGCCGGGTGTCGCCGGGAGGTGTTTATAAAACCTTATAAAAGTGTGCTGAGTAGCCCAACCGGCCGCTTCACAGATGTCCTGCATAGGGACTCGAAATAAGGGCCACCGAGGAGGCCATGCCTCTGGTGGAATGGGCCTCAAGGCTATAGGTGAAGGCATATTGCGCACCTGATATGCCAAAGCTATTGCCTGCACAATCCAATTACTGATAGGGGTTGATGCAGGCAACCCTTTCTTGGGTGAGCCAAAACACACTAACAGCTGGTCTGATAACCTCCACTGAGCTGACCTTTCCAGATAAACCTCAAGGCCCGAACCGGGCATAAGAGGAACAGTCTCCTTCTTCCGCCACGTGAGGCGGAGGATGAAACGCCTGAAGAACCAAGGACCTGACCACCCCGAAGGGACCTTGGGCACGAGCCAGGTCTAGGTGCAGTACCGCTTTAACTCCTCCGGGGCAAACTCCAGGCAAGTTGGCGAACTGCCAAGGCCTGAAGATCCCCACTCTCCTAAGAGAAGTTATAGCCAGGAGGAACGCTACTTTCAATGTCAGATACTTGGGGTCTGCCGACCCAGTGGTTCAAGGGGGCCTCAGCCAACCCCTCGAGAACCACTGCCAAATCCCATGTTGGTACTCTGGTACGGACTACAGGCCTCATCCTTCGTGCCCCACGGAGGAAACGTGACAACCAAATGGTGCCTACCCAAAGGCCCATCACCCGTAGGAGTGTGGAAAGCCGCAATGGCAGCCACGCACACCTTGAGTGTGGACGGGTTAGACCCGCAGAGAAGCGATCTTGGAGGAACTCCAGCACTGAAGCCACCGGGCAGTTAACTGGGTCCACCTCACGCCTCTACACCAAGTGGCGAAGACATTCCACTTGAGGCTGTACAATCTCCTCGTAGACGGGCCCTAGAGCTAAGTAGGGTCTCTATAACGCCTGCTGGCAGCCCTCCTCCCGGTAACTGGCCCCCTCAGGGGCCAGACCCAGAGGCTCCATATTTCGGGGCGGGGGTGAAATATCGTGCCCCCTGCCTGCGATAGGAGGTCCCTCCTCAGAGGGACCTGCCACGGGGGACCCACCAGCAGATCTATTACATCCGAGAACCATACTCGGGTCGGCCAACGGGTGCTACCAGAAGTAGGCTGACCCTTGTTGACGGACCCTCTCCAGGACTCCCGGAGCAGAGCAATCGGGGAATGCATACAGACGCAGCCTCGGCCACGCCTGAACCATAGCATCCAACCCCAGGGGCTGGATGCGTGAGGGAAACCACAGTGGACAGTGGACGCCTCGAGACGCAAACAGGTCCACTTCCACTGGGCCGAACCTCTTGCACATGGCCTCCACCACCTCTGGGTGGAGCCGCCACTCCCCGGGCCTCAGCCCTGCCTCGACAGGATGTCTGCCCCCTGATTCTGTATCCCCGGGATATACATCGCCCTGAGGGATAACAGTTTCTCCTGTGACCAAAGGAGAATGAGATGCGCCAATTTGCATAGGGGGCGCGATCTCAACCCCCCCTGGCGATTCAGGTATGCCACGACTGCCATATTGTCCGCACGGACCAGAACGTGGTGCCCGCGGTTCGGGAAGAAGCTCCTCAGAGCTCTGTAAACCGCCAGCATTTCCAGGCAATTTATGTGCCAAGTGGAATGACGGTCGTCCCACGGACCCCTCGCAAAGCGGCCTTCCATGACCGCGCCCCAACCAGTAAGGGAGGCATCTGTTGAAACGGTTTTCCGCAACATGATGCTCCCAGCACTGGCCCCTGGGACAGAAACCAAATTTCCTTCCATATTCTCAGAGCCCGAAGGCATTTGCGCTTGCTCTGATCATACGGAACGGGTTCCCTCTGGAGGAAAACCCTTGGTTTTTAGCCACCACTGTAGGGCTCTCATGTGTAGCAGGCCGAACGGAATAACGCTCGCTGCTGCTAGATGTCCCACCACCTTTTGGAAGTGTTTTACAGTGATGCTGTGGCCCAGCTTTATTTCTGAGACTACCGCCAGAACGGTCTTGACTCGCAAGGAGACAGATGTGCCCGCATCGAAACTGAATCCCATATTATACCCAGAAAACTCGTTTTCTGGGCTGGCGCCAACACGCCTCTTCTTCGTGTTGAGTCTCAGCCCCAAGCATTGGATATGTGCTAGAACTACATCTCGATGTCGTACTGCCATATCGTACGACTGTGCCAGTATTAGCCAGTCGTCGATATAATTCAGTACACGGATGCCCTGAAGTCTCAGTGGAGCCAGAGCTGCATCCATGCACTTGGTGAATGTGCGAGGGGAAAGAGCTAGACCAAACGGAAGTACTCGATATTGGTACGCTTTGCCCCCGAAAGCGAACCTCAGAAACTTCCTGTGGCAAGGAAGGATGGAGACATGAAAATAGGCGTCTTTTAAATCTATCGTGACGAACCAGTCCTTGGCCTGGATCTGACTCACGATGGTAGGAATGGTTAACATCTTGAACCTGAATCTCCTCAGAGACCGGTTCAGATACCTTAGATCTAAAATCGGCCGAAGCCCTCCATCCTTTTTTGGAACTATAAAGTACCGGCTGTAGAACCCGGCCTCCATCTCTGACGGTGGGACCCGTTCTATGGCTCCCTTTATCAGCAAGGATTCTACTTCTTGTTCCATTACCCGAACCCGCTCTGGCACCACTGCAGTCCATGTCACCCCATTGAATTTCGGAGGGGGGTGATCGAACTGCAGTCTGTACCCTAATTCTACAGTCCGCAGGACCCATGTGGATATATTCGGAAGGCATTTCCATGCGCCGAGATAATCTACTAAGGGAATCAGCCTCTCGAGGCTGACTCGGTATTAATTGAACTTTTCGCTCCCTGAAGCGGATGCCCGCAGAGAGCTGAATACGATTTCTGGTATGTGGACACCCGTGCTGCCCGTCGCAAGTCTTTCTTGAGGCGACTGGGCACCACCTGTCCGTGGGAAAACGATGTGGCCCGGCGTCCTGTGACGGCGGGATTACCACATCGTTTCCCCATCGAGCGCCGCGCGAGACCACCTCGGTTGTTCTCGCGGGTGGGGCCGCTCTTGGTAGTCCTGCCGCAGCTAGGACTTCTTCCCAGCAGCCTTCTTAGCGAGAAGGACGTTCCTCAGATCGCCCTTCTGCACAGAAGCCTGCTGGTGAGAGCGCCTCCTCTGTTGCCAGGCTCCCGGAGGAGGGGCTCTAGAGGCGACGCTCTTCTGCACCTGACGGTGCGAGGAGCTGGCTGACGGCTGAGGCTGCCCACCAGTGGCAGCCTTCCCAGGTTTTGGCCGACGAGGAGGAACTGTCGGAAGGCCGCGATTGCTTTTTCGCCTCCTGAAACCTGTCGACGACCGAACTAACTGCGCGCCGAACAGGCCAGAAGGCGAAATCGGGGAGTCTAGGAGAAAGGACTTGTCCTTCTCCTTCATCCCCGACAGATTGAGCCATAAATGCCTCTCCACAGTCACCATTGACGCCATGGAGCGGCCGATGGCACGGGCCGCCTCCTTGGTGACTCGGAGAGACAACCGCAGCCTTCCTAAGCTCAAGGATATCCTCAGGAGGGACCTCGCCTCGCCGAGCTCTTTAAGGAGGTCGGCCTGGTATGCCTGCAATATGGATAAAGTGTGCAGGGAACTACCAGCCCGACCCGCCATATATGCCCTGCCCACCAATGCCGATGTGTCCCTACACGGCTTGGTGGGCAGTACCGGGCTTTCAGGACGATGCCGATTCGGGTGAAAGATAGCCCGCGAGAGCATCTTCCACGCCGGCATCGTCCGTAGCCAGCCTCGCGCGCCCCAAAACATTTGCATAATCTAACACGGGGTTGGAAATGCGCTGAATACGGTTGTTCCAGGACCTGCACAACTCATTATGCAGGTCCTGAAAATGGCAAGCCCCGCGAGGTGTCTGAGCTCTACGCGAGAGAAACCGGTCATCCAGCTTGCTTGATGGCTGGGCTTCCTGTCTCTCCTGTGGCCAATCGATCTTTAATTTGGCCACAGCTCGCCCAGCACCTCTATAAGCTCCTCTTGGCGGGTGGGTGGTGGTGACATATATCCCGCACCACCCGCCTCGATGTTAATCCTCCGGATCCTCGGACTCGAGAGGATCAGCATCGTGTTCTCCACCCGGGGAAGAAGCGCCGCGGGCTTCCACACGAGGTGGGAGAACATCTGAACCGGCCAGAGGAAGATTGGGAAAGTGCCTCAGCAGTCCCAATCTCCGCTGACAAGTTCAGCTGTGAGCCCCATGATCTGCGACGCCGCGCGCCTCGGCGGACGCGGGCCCAGAACCACGGGCTCACGCGTTGGCCGGCCTCGTCAAAGACCGCCAACCGGGACCGAAGTACCCTGAGCGCCAGCAGCTCACAATGGCTACAGGCGGCTCCTCGAGAGCCGCCTGAGCATGCTGAACGCCCAGGCACTCAACACACAGAGTGTGTGTGTCCGTTCGAAATAAAGCGGGACACGGGTGCACACAACTCTTAAATTCGGCCATGTCTGATATATATATATATATTTTTACTTCCTACGGGACAAACAACAATAAATAGACAGACAGTTTCACACAGAGCGTTATGCTGAAGAGCGATAACTGACGCTACAATGCGCCGGCTCCTTTATAGCTTCCGGTATGCCGTCACATCTACGTCATGACGTAGCACCAATCAGGATTGGACTAGTTTCATTCATACTTCAGATGCGTTGATGCTTAGGGAGCATCCCCAAATTCGTCGTTCCGACGCAGTGCGAAGTTCCCTCGATATAGGGAACACAGAATTGTTGACATTTTTGCAGATTTATAAAAAAAACTGAAATATCACATGGTCCTAAGTATGCAGACCCTTTGCTGTGACACTCATATATCTAACTCAGGTGCTGTCCATTTCTTCTGATCATCCTTGAGATGGTTTTGCACCTTCATTTGAGTCCAGCTGTGTTTGATTGGACTGATTGGACTTGATAAGGAAAGCCACACACCTGTCTATATAAGACCTTACAGCTCACAGTGCATATCAGAGCAAATGAGAATCTTGAGTATGGCGTTTAAATAGTGTCAAATCTCGTGCACATAAAACAAAGTGCGCAAAAAGTGATATGAGCGCACAGAACAGTATCTGCGCGCGGAAAACAGTCCTCGCAAGGGAGCGTTTCTGCACCGTGAGCGCACAGAACAGTATCCGCACACAGAAATGCGCTCTCGTGAGAACGGCGCTGAGTAGCGCTCGCTTGACCCTCTACCACGACCTCTCAACTGATCAACCTGCTCGCTCGTCAAGTTGACTTTTGAGACTTTGGAGGCGGGGTTCAAATGTCAGATGTCTCCGCTTGTGTGATTATGACATGAGTCATGATGATTTTAGGATTTTATATATTTATTTATATATATAAATATATAAAATTATAAAATATATACAATTTATACAATCCTCGCGCTCCCTCGCGAGGATTGTTTTCCGCGAGATACTGTTCTGTACGCTCGTATCATGTGCGCGCATCTTTGTTTTATGTGCACGAGATTTGACACTATTTAAATGCCATAAAATGTAATAATTAATTATGTGTAAACAACATGTCAACACCAATACAATTTTTACAGTTTACATAAGAATTTAAAAACATCTGTCTTCATTGCGTCAGACATCAATAAATGATTGCTAAATAATTTTCATAAAAGAGTCATCTCTGGCTGTCTGATAATTCCGTATGGTTAATACATTTTGGGATCATTATTTTTTTTCGGTAATATCATCACAGCACACAATGAACATATTAGAACCTTTTTGCAGGCATTTTTACACCTGTTTTAATGACAAGATTCAATGATTATATCCGCATTTTCAGTGTCGCGGATATCATAGGACTTTCAAACACAATTATGCGGACCCCCTGGCTACTATATGTTACTGCACTTTGAGAACCCATGTTTTAAGGGTTCGTAAGATAGCCTTATCAAAATAAATATTTAGCTAGCTAGCTAGCTATTTTACGTTACAGTAAGAGTAACGTAAATGCGGTGCAGAAACGCTCCATCGCGAGGATTGTTTTCCGATCGCGGATACTGTTCTGTGCGCTCATATCATGTGCGCGCATCTTTGTTTTATGTGCACGAGATTTGTTGTCTTTCATCCCCATGAGACAAAAATACATTTTCTGTGTTTTCTCAGACTAGAAGGCACCAAATTCAAAAATAATTTCATATTTCTACTACATTAATGACCCAGTTTAAATACAGATTCATCTTCCCATCGCTGAAGTACCCCTTTAAGGGGGTCTGAATACTTTCCGTACCCACTGTAAATGTTACGTTCCAGGCTGTTCAGAGGATGTGAGCACTTTTCATAGCCTTCCCACAGAACAGAACTGTCAACAGGCATGGCTGATTGTAATGAAGTTCTTAGTTGTGGGAAAGGAAGGAGGCGGGAACCGGTGAACATTCAAAGACTTTAATAATAAAAATGAATAAACAAAACGAAAGTAAACCAAGGGCAGCCCCTTACAGACGACACAACGTAAATCCAGGCCTGGTCCTCTCTCGTGCTTCACTGGTATCGCACGTCCTTATATGCCTCCGAGCTCCCTCATGAGAGGACTTCGAGACCAGTGTGCCTCGCTACAGGTGACCCTCATTATCAGTCACGCACCAGTCTCCACTCGCTCCTCCCATGTCACTCGTTCGTCCACCTCGCCACACTGATGTTTATCTATAACAGGATACAGCACCAATTGAATTCAAAGGTGTTAGTTGCTCTGACTAGTGTCAATTTCGTTAACGAAAATAGGACGAAAAAATTTTCATTGACAACCTTTTTTCCTGACTAAGACCAGACGAGATGACAAACGTCCTTAAACAATTATTGTGGCTATATAAACATGCAATAGCGTTGACTAAAAAGACAAGGCTAAAATGTATTTAAAAAAATATTTTGTTTTGTCAGAGCTTTCTGCTCCAGGTGTTTTACCTAAACGTGCAATCTGGCAACCATGTACACGCGAGCGCTCTCTCTTGTGCATGTGCGGTTGATCTGAAAACACCAATAAACAAGTAAGCTGCATTTCAGCAATCTCCATTTGAGAAGTGTCATTCAGTTGCTCTGTGTTCTGTCAGTGTCATGACTCACGAGCAGTTTGTGCTGTTTGCAATTGTGTTAGCTGAATAACTGCACTTGTGTGAGCTACTGAAATTAGCCAATTAGAGCAGAGCTCAACATTATTATTCATGACCCTTCCAAATAAGGCAAACCCAGACCATTTCATTCTAGGGACAATTTCTAGGGTTGTAAATGAACCTGTAAAACCATATCTGGACGTTTTTTGCCCTTACATAAGCCCTTACATGTTTAGATATCAGAGAACAATTTAAAATATTGTTTCAACTCATTTAGGGCACCTTTAACATTAATCACAGACAGCAGTAGGTTAATCTGGCAGCCGTCACATTAAGACCTAATGCACATGACTAAATCTGACTTTAATCGTAAAATAAACACAAACAACAAAACAAATGGAGCGGCAATGGTCAACTATGGCATATAAGCATAATAAAATAATAAATATGTCAAGGGTGTATTTTTCTCAATTTCCCACAGCATGCATTCATTACTTACTGTTAATTTTATTACACATTCTTCCTATTTTTTATTTTTTTACCTAATCATAAAGTGTCTCTTATACCGTTATAAAGTTTCTCTCTTTCTCTCCTGATATAAAATATTTTATTCTGAACTTCTGATTAATATTTGACACTGACATTTCTTGGTTTTGGCCGAACGTGGGATATTTTAAATGAAAACCCTCTATCATCATTTACTCATAATCTAAAGACAGCACTAGCAAACCTCTCAGTTTAAGCCATTGTACATGGGGTAATAAAAGTACTTTTGGAATAGTCCAAGATAACCAAAGTGTCTAAAGAATGAAAATTATCCCTCAAATCAAATAAAAAATCCTCTTATAATGCTTCCCAAGTCACTTAAGTTAAAGTCCAGGGACAAGCGGATAACTTTAATCAGTGCAATGTTGAATGCAATCATTTATTTCTGATTTGCAGACTGCTGGTCTTTGTTTACAGCAGAATTGCCTGCTATCATAATATGTGGCCTCTCCGTTTATTCAATGTCATCACATATTTTTTTCCGCATACTTTCATTTCTTTTTTTTCTCGAGTCAGCCTACCCCATGTTATATTGGAAACATACAATCATCTGAACCTTGTTCTTAATTCTCTTTTCAGGGAGGTGTCACTCAAAGTACACCAGAAAGTAAAAAACATTTTCTTTTAATACTACTAAAGTACTCTTGTAGAATAGACTATTGGCTTTACGATCCACGTGAATATAAAGAACTCAGTATCAGTATCTCTCCGTTATTTATATATTTACGTTATTTATTTAGAAAAAAAGGTACATTGCTGTCACTGGGGCGGTACCCTAAGGTACAAAAGTGAAAAGGTACATCTTTGTACCTTACTCACCCCTAAATGGTACATATTAGTACCTTAAAAGGTACATATCAGTACTTTAAGAGTGCGTATTAGTACTTTAACAGTACATATGAGTACATAATTGTACCTTTTAGGTTTTGTACCTTAGGTACCGCCCAGTGACAGCAATGTACCTTTTTCTGACAGTATTTATATATATATATTTATATATATATATATATATATATATATATATATATATATATATATATATATATATATATATATATATATATATATATATATATATATATATATATATATATATAACATCATATACATATATATGTATATGATGTATATGTGTATATATATATATATATATATACATATACATATACATATGTATATATATGTATATATATATATATATATATATATATATATATATATATATATATATATATATATATATATATATATATATATATATATATATATATATATATATATGTATATATATATATATATATTTTTATATAATCCTTTTGCAGAAATGACTGCTTCAATGTGGCGTGGCATGGAGGCAATCAGCCTGTGGCACTGCTGAGGTGTTATGGAGGCCCAGGATGCTTCGATAGCGGCCTTAAGAGTGTTGGGTCTTGCATCTCTCAACTTTCTCTTCACAATATCCCACAGATTCTCTATGGGGTTCAGGTCAGGAGAGTTGGCAGGCCAATTGAGCACAGTAATACCATGGTCAGTAAACCATTTACCAGTGGTTTTGGCACTGTGAGCAGGTGCCAGGTCGTGCTGAAAAACGAAATCTTCATCTCCATAAAGCTTTTCAGCAGATGGAAGCATGAAGTGCTCCAAAATCTCCTGATAGCTAGCTGCATTGACCCTGCCCTTGATGAAACACAGTGGACCAACACCAGCAGCTGACATGGCACCCCAGACCATCACTGACTGTGGGTACTTGACACTGGACTTCAGGCATTTTGGCATTTCCTTCTCCCCAGTCTTCCTCCAGACTCTGGCACCTTGATTTCCGAATGACATGCAAAATATGAGCTACAGTCCAGTGCTGCTTCTCTGTAGCCCAGGTCAGGCGCTTCTGCCGCTGTTTCTGGTTCAAAAGTGGCTTGACCTGGGGAATGCGGCACCTGTAGCCCATTTCCTGCACACGCCTGTGCACGGTGGCTCTGGATGTTTCTACTCCAGACTCAGTCCACTGCTTCCAGCAGGTCCCCAAGGTCTGGAATCGGTCCTTCTCCACAATCTTCCTCAGGATCCGGTCACCTCTTCTCGTTGTGCAGCATTTTTTTTTGCCACACTTTTTCCTTCCCACAGACTTCCCACTGAGGTGCCTTGATACAGCACTCTGGGAACAGCCTATTTGTTCAGAAATTTCTTTCTGTGTCTTACCCTCTCGCTTGAGGGTGTCAATGATGGCCTTCTGGACAGCAGTCAGGTCGGCAGTCTTACCCATGTTGCGGTTTTGAGTAATGAACCAGGCTGGGAGTTTTTAAAAGCCTCAGGAATCTTTTGCAGGTGTTTAGAGTTAATTAGTTGATTCAGATGATTAGGTTAATAGCTCGTTTAGAGAACCTTTTCATGATATGCTCATTTTTTTAGATTAATTTTTAAATTTTTGAGATAGAATTTTGGGTTTTCATGAGCTGTATGCCAAAATCATCAGTATTAAAACAATAAAAGACCTGAAATATTTCAGTTGGTGTGCAATGAATCTAAAATATATGAAAGTTTAATTTGTATCATTACATTATGGAAAATAATGAACTATATATGAATATATATATATATATATATATATATATATATATATATATATATATATATATATATATATATATATATATATATATATAATGAACCTGTGGTGTGGACACAAATGTAGGGAAAATTAAAACAAAAGACAGCATTGTTGTGTTTCAGTTTAGCCAGCCTGAACCTCAGAACATTCCATGGTGTCACATAATACTGTCAGTTTCCTATTGGAAGTGCCAGCATAGAAGGAATGAGTGTGCTGGCAAACAGTGTATGTGTGTGACTATGTCCTTTCTTTATTCACCCACCCCTCCCCTCTGTCTGTGTGTGTGTCTGCGGTGTTGGTGGTAGTGGTCTGGATAAGGCTTATGATACTCTTGGAAAAATGTTGGATTTTTATAGAGTTATCCCATATTTTCTGGAATGTCATTTTCATCAGTCAGGAGCCTGTAAGCAACTTATTGGCTTTATCATTTTATCACCATATGTAATATTATGTGAAACAAGACGGCCATATGCTGTCCTGCCATATGCTGCTGCATATGTGTGCCGTCCAGTAAAGCAGCATTGACAAGGGGCAAATATTCCTGCCAATAGAACGTTGTCCGTGTGTCTCTCAGGATGTATGTCAGCTGCCCGCTCTAGTCTGTAGCTCTGGGAAACCAGTCTACATTTGGGTGTGCCAGAAATACATGGGCAGGGTACTGACAGTGAAATAACTCATCTGTTCTTGGCAAAAAGGTTTCAGGATATTTTTTTGCTGGATAGTTCACCCAAAATTAATCTTATGTCATTATGTCAAAATTCATAAGAGATATATTAAGGAAAATATTAAAAATATTAAGGGATGCACCGATTCCACTCTTCCAGAACTATGCCAATACTGATACTTTAATGTTTGGTATTCACCGATACCAATACCTACATTTTCAATGTATTTGCAATTTTTAAATATATTAAGTAGATAAACCAAATGAATATGAATCATATTCATTGGTTTAATTTGTTTTTCAAATATATTTCCTTAAAGTGCTTCTGCGTACAGCGCGTATTTACGCTCATTACCATAACTGAACTCCAGCTCCATGCGGAAACTTCCTAAAGGCCAGTGATTGTACACACTGCAAAGACAGTAAAGATGATGTCGATTTTACACAAATCCCAACCCGAGTCCGAATCGATGATGAAACAATTTGGAAGAACTCATTATTGAACCCGAACCTTGAGCAGGATGTTTCTCAGTGATGCTACACATTTTGAGGTACATTTATGAGATGTTTCAAATGTAATTCCTCACCAATTAGCATTAACAAGTGTGTGCGTTCATCAACAGCCCTGTGTATGAAGTGAAGTGACGTGTGGCCAAGTATGGTGACCCATACTTAGAATTTGTGCCCTGCATTTAACCCATCCAAGTGCACACACACACAGTAGTGAACACACACATCCCGTGAACACACACTAATTTATTGAGGTGCACGTGCAGGAATGGTATCAATAACAGCAGTTAGCCAAGCACTAATGTGAATGACTGATGTAACATTAAAGTTTGCAAAAAAAAATCTTGCTCAATCCTTTATCTTTACTCAAAATGGAAAGAATGACAGAAAATCTGCATTAATAGACACAGTTTTAGGTAATAACTTTGGCATAGCGATCACTTGTAATGCCATGATGACTTGTTTTATGGAGTACATGTACACTTGAGTTTGTTATTACCAGTAGATGTTTGAAAACCGCCAAACATGCTCCAAACCAGCCCAAATTTTGTCCACACACCCAAGCCTGCTTTTACCCGCCCAATCTGGCAACACTGATTGTAGTGACTGACAGATAGGGAACAATGTTTACTAGGATATGCATCCAATAATTTTGTGTGAATTCGTCAGTTCAAGCACAAGAAGTTATGAAAGAGAATTCAATTCAGTATTCAAGTACTGCCTGAGACGTGGTTTTCTGGGCATGTGTTTTGGATGTTTATGAACAGTAAACTTCTTGTCCTGTAATAATGTAGAGAACCACTCATTATATATCAATAACGTAACATTCAAGTTTTTACTCTGCATATACAATTTAGTTTTAATCCAAATGATGTGTGTGCTGAGTGAATGATCAGCAATCAAGAGCATGCAACAGAAGTGTGTGCTCTCTCAATTTTTTTACCAGTTAGTCAGTTAACGTTACTAATATGTGCCTTGTTTTACTTTATTTGCTATTGACATATTCGAACAAACTACAAAAAAGGATGCGCTCAACAAGCTCACTTAATCCACGCAGAGTTTCACTTATCAGCACGCACACAACAGCTATATTGGCGCAAATATTTAATTTGTTTAACATTCTATTAATTCAGTACATTTACTTATTAGACAACCTTCTCTGATATATCCATTCTGCTTTGTTGTATGTGTTTCTTTGTCACAAGTACTGTACTGTACATACTGTGTGGTATCGGTTTTTGGTATCAGAGCATTTTGTTGAGTACAAGTACACAAGCACAGTATCGGGCCCGATATCTATACCGGTATCCCTATAAAATATAAAAGTATGTATAAATGTAAATATAAAATATCTCTTGTCCATAAAATTAAACTCAATGGGGTCTAAAACAACACTGGATAATTGTATATAAACAGGGAGCAAATTATGTCAGAATTTCCATTTATTGGGTGAATTATTCATTTAAGAGATCTATGATTAACTCGATTGACTCTTGTTCTGGTCGTAAATATTGTAAACTATACATTGATATTGTCATTTTGATCACATGTTGGCGGTTTTGAATTATTAATAAAGCTCTTCAGCTTAAAGCAATGCTTGATTACTTTTTGAGGTAAAGAATGACGTTACAGAATTTAGTATTTATTATAGCCTTGGTTTTGGTGTGTACAAGCCAATTGTGCTACTGTAAAAGACAAACCAATGTATGATTGACCACAGTCATCATGAGTTTACCAGATGAGAAGGCTTTTCCTAAGATAGTTTCCTTTCTGTTGCGTAGGGATAATAGCATATAGAAGCCAGAATGCTAATGACTTTTTGAGCTCAGTCACTTGGAGAGGAGATTTCATTTCCAGCTGTAGCAATGGTGCAGCCCTGCACTGTTTTAATGGATCTATGGCCTCGTAACTTCACTTTTTGAATTTTCCCCAACAGATGCCAGACCACACCACAACTTTAAATGTAAATGTGATGCATTTGAAATTACTGTACCATAGTTAAATACTGGCCACTTTATATGTGCACCCTATATAGTCCATTTGTAATGCATGTATTTTGGTATTTTCTGCACAGTTTGCAATATTTAAACTTATTTGGACATATACTGTATGTTTTAAGAAGAATTAGCAGCTATGGTTTGGTTTATGGTACTGGAAAATTATATGCATTTAATGGATTTTCCTGGTCTAACGATTTTTTATTTGTGTTTTTCAGATATAGACAACGACACTGTCAAAACTATCCGCATTCACACTTTTCACATCGATTTAAAGTGCCTTTGTTATGGATTTTGGAAAATTACCTTTCATGTAGTGTGTAACAGTTCTAAGTGAATGAAAACATCTGGCAAAGTTTTAAATCTGAAAGTGCACTGTATGTAAAGTTAGTGTCTCCTAAAAGTAAGAGTCGACTCAAGACACACAAGTCAATTAAACTAATCATTTTGTAAACGAATCCCAACCGGTTTCATTGTGACGTCAAGACAAAGCGTTAGCATATTGCCCGTCCACTTATTGCGTGCGCAGACACCAGGGAAAACTTGAGCTGTGTATTACCTAAAACTGCAAATTTTCTGTCGTTCTTTTAATGTTACCGCAGTCGTTCACGTTAGTGCTCGGCTAATGTATATGCTGTTATTGATACAGTTCCCGCATGTGCACAGCACAACACAAATACGCGCTGTTTTTTTTTAAACACTTGCACATTGAAACCCGTTTTCAGGACCCCAAAACACTGTTGTCATGTAAATGAATGGCCAAACCTCATAAAAAGTTTTTTTGCTTTTAGTTGCTCATGTAGTGTAAACAGGTTCAACATTTAGAGACTCAACTTCTGTGAGAGGTTTTTAGTATAGTGATAGAATGTTGTTGAATGTTAACTCAGCCTGAGAAACATATATGTACATATGTACAGTAGATGTATTTTATAAAGCCTCATGATGCTTTTTAAGATGCTCTGTCAGGCTTTTATAGAACCTTGTTCCATTTATTTACAAAAACAATCTTTAACACAAGAACACACTATTCTGTATCAGGGGTTTTGAAACCATTCCTGGAGCCTCCCCAGCACTGAACATTTTGGATGTCTCCCTTATTGGACACACCCAGTTCAGGTCATGGAGTACTAAACTAATCAACTGATGAGTTAATACAGCTGTGTTAAATAAGACACCATCCAACATATGCAGTGCCTTGTACTAAACACCCCTTAAGAAATGCATCTCAATATGAACTACTTTTCCAGTCCAATTTCAGATTCTGAAAGTTCTGTTTATATGATGTTTATATTCTATTAACACTTTGCAGTCTGATTCATATTCATATTTGTTCACACGTGCATTACATGTATAACAAACAAATGAAGTAAGATATAAAACGTATGTAATATAAGCATAGTTTTTTAATCTGATTGAAAAAAATATTGTTTTAAATACTTACTGATGATCAGATTATATCAGGTCTACACCTCCCCTTTCAATTTGATTGAAACTTTTTTCGTATCAAGCACAATCGGATCAAATTTAGTGTGTTTACATGAAGGGTTATCAATCCGATTGAGCCATCATTCCAAGTATAAATGGATTATTGGGGTGCATGTAAACCTACCTACTGATATTTGATGGTTCTGACCCTAAACCAGCCTAATTATTTTTTTACTTTTAAGACCAACTCGTCATTCATATGTAGTTTTGCACATCACTACTTCTGACCTCACAAGAAACACATGTTGTGTCAGCTGGTCCAGTAGGGCGTTGTTGTATGGAGGCCCAACTTACCATTGTGTCATTGTGTGTTTAACCTTTGCCTCCGCGTCTTGCTGCTCATTATAGTGCTATAGTCATCTGGTTGGGATGTTATATCGAGGTCATTAAATATCCCAGGTTGCTTTTCCAAAACAGTAGAGCTGTAACCCCGTAATCTTGGACAAATTTTCCCAATTAGCCTTCATCAATCACAACCTCCTCATCAACCCCGCATATAACTGGCTACATGACTGTCTCCTCTCCAACATTAGCTGATGTGATGTGCGTTGTGATACATTGTAGATGCCATCATGTCATCCATGTGGATGCTACACACTGGCAGTTAACAAAGTGCTAAATATAAGGAATTACTATTTATTATTAGTCATGTACTCTTGAGGGAAAGTACTCTTTACGTGTAAATTAGCCCTTGGCCTTGCCCAGTTGCACCGTACACACTGTAAGCTGACATTAATGAGCAGTGAGCGATCTGGTGATTTAGAGGTGGGGCAGCTCCACTCCAAACTGGAAAATAAATGCAAATAATAGATCTCCAGGCTGTAATTAAACGGATTGTGATTCAACAATGAAGTCATGAGCGTGTCATTTAGCTGGAAGTAACACAGCCTGTGAGTCACATTAAGGAGTGTGATCACATCTTCCTGCATGGCGAGACTCGCGGCGGTTCCATAGTAACACGTTGTTGTCACCTGCGAGCGGTGGAGAGACTGGCACACGTGGCAAGCTGCTCGTGCGGTCTGGAGGTGACCCACTGCTCTGTGCTTTTATAAGCTTGTGCTGAATTAACTATTGTGTAGGGGTTTTCATGTGCCAGGTAAATGAAAGCCAGCTAGTATTTAGGAATAGTCTTTAATGGAGCTGAGTTGGTGTCTCACTCGAAAGTAAATACAATGCCTGGTTTAGAAGCTATGTTATGACAATTTTTGTTTTGTTTTGTTTTTTGTTATGAGACATTCTTTTAAGAGACCGTTAGTACCAGTAATTGTACTTCAAATAATAGACAAATATTAATGTCCATTCCTTTATTTATGTAATAACAGTCCACTGTTGTATTAGGTTTTGTTTATTAAAAAAGCTTTTTAAACATACATTCGTTACCTTTCAGATTGTTGTACACTGTAAAAAAAAAAAAAAATGCAATTATTGTCAAACAAACGAAACGGCAGCTGTGGTTGCCAGAACTTTACCATTAAAAAAAATGGTAGCAATATTTTACGTTTTACAGATTGAAATTAAATTTAAAAAAAAAAAAAAATATATATATATATATATATATATATATATATATATATATATATATATATATATATATATATATATAATGAACTAAAATAATGTTAACATACCAAATTACTAAACTTATTTTTTTACATTTATATATTATACTGGCAACCACCTTAAAATCACAGGAGGTATAGAGAAAGCCATTTGATGAATCAAAGTTCATCATAAGTAGCTTTTCCACAAGCTGATGTAAATACTAACATGCACACAGTGTCATAAACACAAATACTTTTTTTTACGGTGTAGAATCATTCTAAAACGTACATGTGTCTGCTCTTCTAGTTTTTTTTTTTGTTTGTTTTTTGTAGGTGCTGCACACAGAGCTAGTGTCACACACCTAGCCGTTAGGGAACAGAAGACAAGCAATATCATGCTCAATTAGAGCACAAACAAATGGAAGCATGTTTGTCTTTTGTCGACCCCATTCGGTACAAGAGATCAAGTGGCGCACGCACAGTTTTTGGTGATGTTAGCTTAGTTAGATTTGATTAAATTAAAATTGTCTCCCCCTCTTTTTCTTCATTTTTTTTTTTTTTACCTGTGAACCCAGTGTGGCACCCCTGCTGTAAAGGCCAGAACTAATTATGCTGTTTCTCGCTCCTAGATTTTCACACCACTGCCTGGAACATCTGCAGCCTGTCATGTAGCATCCTATTCATTTCTACTTAATTTGATCCTAATATGTGTCTACATGAGGAGCCAGATGTTGCTAGAGACTGTGGCACTGAAAGTTTTGTTTTAGAGAGTTTGAACCTTGCATGGGAATTTGAACCCTCGCTTCGCCTGGCGTGTGTAGATGGCAGGCAGGATTATTTCCATAATCATTAATATGTAATAAAACATGGTGAAATTTTTTTTTCTCTCTCTCTCTTTGCTTCAGTCTGTCAGAACACGTAGCAATCCATCCTAATTTGACATGCCTCCCTTGGGTGGGACTGAAGTTGTTTTTCTGTCATTTAATTCCACAGTGTATTCTTTTTATTTTTATGGAATGCTTGCCATTTGCGCTGACCATAAGGTCTATTTTTTTTCTGCCCTAAAACTGTTATTCCATATTTCTGATATATTATTTTGTTATTATTGCAGAAAAAAAACATACATTTACAAAAATCCCCCTCCAAAAAACAGGATTTGATCTTAATACATATGAAATGTGGGCAATATCGTATACTTTTTAAAGAAGAAAAAGTCTATAATGAATAGATTCGATTAGATCTCACTTAGTCTAGCAGAATTTTGTAATGTCGCTCAACGTATTTCACATTAGAGTGATTTACAGGGTATCAAAGCTCTTTGGCACTTGTCCACTATTTTAGTACTTCACATGATGGATGTGAGTTTCAACTGAGACCTTCGTGTTGTTTTCCTGTTGCAGTTCATTGGGGAGAGGGTGCATGGCTCAGCACTTGTCTGATTAAGGAGATGAAAACCCTTGTGCTTCTCTCATAATAAGCACCATATGTTGCCCACTGGCCCCTCACTTGTGCCTTGTCATATCGAGTGGCTCCCAGACATGCCTCTTGACATGCCCTGCATCAAGCTCCTGGCCTGAACTAATGAGAAAAGTGTTTAGCGCTGGCGAGCACATCCCCGGTCCTGAGTGCTAAGAGAGGCGCGTCGCTGGAGAAGATGTGGGCCATATGTCCCAGAGTGCCCAGCCCCCTTTCCTCTGCATTGGCATATGGAAGGCAACCTCCCCTGATGGCACAGGGTCCAAAACATGGCAGACATAGCGCCAAATGTTTGCTGCTGAGACTGAGGTGTCCTCGTTGTTATTAGAATCGCTGTGGATGTACATTTCCAATTACGTTCTCTTCCGAGTATTCCAAGTTTGTTTTTTATTGAACATGAGCACAGATTAGCTTTCCATTATGCTATTCTTTTAGCAGCTTTAATATGGCTTGCATGCTGGTAGATTAAAATGTATTTGTCACCACTGACAATGGTGAAATTACATTAATGTAAGTATTTGCTAAAGTAAGTGATTTTTTTCTTCTTTTAATTATTATTATCTGCAGGAGATCGGTAGGGAAATTGCAGCGTTTTCTTATATTGTTACTCAAGGGAAGCCGAGCATTCCAGTCAGGAGACATGTTGATTCAGACTGGCACCATTGAAACATACACCCATGTGTCTAGAGAGGCATCTGCTCCTATTTAACCCCATCGGTTAGCATTAAGAGAAGCAGCAACCCGCACACTGCCTACGCCCGCTCCACGCCTCTCCCATGATGTAAAAGAGAGTACGGCTGCATCTCACCAAAAGGGAAATGGGGGTTGTTGGAAGCTGTATGTGGGTTTTGTCAAGCATTGCTAGCAATAGTTGATGGTTTATCAGTGATGATTTCTAATTACAGGCTCACTAGATGTTCTGGGCGAACTACCATGTATTTCCTGGTAACATAAAAGACTCCTCAAGCCACGTACGTCCCATTTGTTTACTATATATGAGCACAGATTTATATTAATAATGACAAGGAATAGGCTGATTGATCTTGAAGTTTTGATACTTTTAATTTTACTTAAAAATTGATACTTTTAATATGTCACTAAATGTACATTGAAACAATATATATATATATATATATATATATATATATATATATATATATATACTATTGAAGCAATATATATATATATATATATATATATATATATATATATATATATATATATATATATATATATATTTATATATATACAGGGCTCAATGCTAAGGATTTTTTCTACTGGCCCGGTTGGGCCAGTGGTTCAAATTTTTTACTTGCCCTGCCAAAATTTTCACCGGCCCCACCACAATAAATTAAATTAAATAGGCCTAGTTATTGTTTTTGTTGTTTTTGATCCATGTAACCTTAAGGGTTGACTCCAACTCCAAAAAGCCTAACACAACAGAACAAACATACAAATGAGAAAACAGTTCTTTTCATTTTTTTCATGTAGGTCTAAACTAGTGTTGTCCTGATACCAAAATGATGACTTTTATACGATACCAGACTAAAATACCTTGATACCAATACTGAATCGATACCACGGCAAAAAAACAAACAAACAGTAGAAGTAACTGAATAATATGCCAGAACTTACTATTCATTGTTTTATATATATAACAAAAAAACTCACTTGGCCATCATGTTCCTTCCCTGCTTTTTGACCATTCCCTCGTCTTATTGCAATAATAATTACATGCCAGGTTTAACATCCTTACAGAGATGTTTACAAACATCACATTATCAGTCATGTTGACATTCACTAACCTTTCACTATTCTGAACAGGTTGGGATGACCAAAATCTTATTTCATAATATAAGTAATTTAATATTTTTTTAATTTAATTTTATAATTACAATATAGATATTTATTTTTAATTTTATTTTTAATCTTTTATCTTTAATTGTCAAATTACAGACAATAATGCAAACAGTGCTTTATTTTTCAGCTACAGTCTATTTAACAGTAGCAATCAAGATAGAAATTAAATAATCAGAACAAAATAAAAAACAGCTTAGTCTTCACTCTATAAATTAATTTTACACAGATTCCTTATAAATATATTAAAGTTATTCAGTCAATCAAGTGGTGATTTTCTATTTGAATTTTGTTGTTTGATAAACATTAATCACAAAGAATATTAGGTCTGGCCCTTTAAGAGCTGCACGGACCAAATTAATTGGAACACCTCCGATTTCCTAGTCAACTCTGTATACGTTCATCTGTAAAGATATACCCTACTGTTTACCTGAATACACTTCAGGACTCTTCATGCATTTATTTGATCATTCAAACCCAATAATCCGTGAACTGAATCGCGATCGCATGCTGTCTCAGTGAAAGGCGTGTGTCAAAGTCTGGCAGCGCGAGCACGTCCCACAAATAACTGCTGTCCCTTTAAGACAGGGGTAGGCAAGTTCAGTGTCTTCAGGATTACTAAAGCTACATGCAGATGAGGGTTTTTCAGGGTTGAAGTCAAATTCTGCAGGACAGCGGCTCTCTAGGACCGAACTTGCCTACCCCTGCTTTAAGACCTAACCATAGACTGTATAAAAATGACCTAACGCACGCATGAATCCTAAACACTGTTCCTGTGTTACTCATTCTTCCTGAACTGTTTACGTTAATACTCTTTCAAGATGTGCACTCACTGAGACATTTTTTGTGTGTATTTGACCAATAATAAGCTGGAAAAAGAAGCAAATGTTTGCATTTGTATTTCAGAGTGTGCAATCCCGCACGAAATTCATACCGATCACACACTAACACTAACACATTGTCATGAGGAAAAATCCAGCAGAACGCGTGCTTTCAGTGAATTTGCGGGCAAGTGACAGTTCCGTCATCTGGCCCGAGTGTCTTTCACGCTGGCCCGGGCCATTGGGCAGTCCTTATTGTCGAGCAATGAAAAAAAAAAATATTCATTGCCATATTCATTCATACATAATATATATGTATATATACATACTTTTTTTTTTTTTTAGGGAATATATGAAGGCTGATGGGGGCCAGCGTGAAAGACACATTTTTTTTATTTTTTTTATTTATTATTATTTGTATCTTTAATGCAAAATGTATTTAAATAAAAACACACAAATACAAATCTTATCTATTTATTGATCCTTGCTAAATAAAAGTAGTAATTTATTTATTTTATTTATTTATTTAAAATTGTGTAGTATGTATGTACACTCACCTAAAAGATTATTAGGAACACCGTACTAATACTGTGTTTGACCCCCTTTCGCCATCAGAACTGCCTTAATTCTACGTGGCATTGATTCAACAAGGTGCTGAAAGCATTCTTTAAAAATGTTGGCCCATATTGATAGGATAGCATCTTGCAGTTGATGGAGATTTGTGGGATGAACATCCAGGGCACGGAGCTCCCGTTCCACCACATCCCAAAGATGCTCTATTGGGTTGAGATCTGGTGACTGTAGGGGTCATTTTAGTACAGTGAACTCAGTCATGTTCAAGAAACCAATTTGAAATGATTCGAGCTTTGTGACATGGTGCATTATCCTGCTGGAAGTAGCCATCAGAGGATGGGTACATGGTGGTCATAAAGGGATGGACATGGTCAGAAAAAATGCTCAGGTAGGCCGTGGCATTTAAACGATGCCCAATTGGCACTAAGGGGCCTAAAGTGTGCCAATAAAACATCCCCCACACCATTACACCACCACCACCTACCTGCACAGTGGTAAAAAGGCATGATGGATCCATGTTCTCATTCCATGTTTACGCCAAATTCCGACTCTACCATCTGAATGTTTTAACAGAAATCGAGACTCATCAGACCAGGCAACATTTTTCCAGTCTTCAACTGTCCAATTTTGTTGAGCTTGTGCAAATTGTAGCCTCTTTTTCCTATTTGTAGTGGAGATGAGTGGTACCTGGTGGGGTCTTCTGCTGTTGTAGCCCATCCGCCTCAAGGTTGTGCGTGTTGTGGCTTCACAAATGCTTTGCTGCATATCTCGGTTGTAACGAGTGGTTATTTCAGTCAAAGTTGCTCTTCTATCAGTTTGAATCAGTCGGCCCATTCTCCTCTGACCTCTAGCATCAAAAAGACATTTTCGCCCACAAGACTGCCGCATACAGGATGTTTTTTCCTTTTCACACCATTCTTTGTAAACCCTAGAAATGGTTGTGTGTGAAAATCCCAGTAGCTGAGCAGATTGTGAAATACTCAGACCGGCCCGTCTGGCACCAACAACCATTGCCACACTCAAAATAGCTTAAATCACCTTTCTTTCCCATTCTGACATTTAGTTTGGAGTTCAGGAGTTTGTCTTGACCAGGACCACACCCCTAAATGCATTGAAGCAACTGCCATGTGATTGGTTGATTAGATAATTGCATTAATGAGAAATTGAACAGGTGTTCCTAATAATCCTTTAGGTGTGTTTGTGTGTGTGTGTGTGTCCGTCCTTGTTTATATTACATTGTGGGGACCAAATGTCCCCATAAGGATAGTAAAACCTGAGAACACAGAATTGTTAAAGGTTTCATGTGTTTTTGAAGCTTTGATTGTGTTTACAGTGTGCAAATAACATGTTCATGTTTTGCGTGTAAAAAAACACAGTATTTTTCACACAATTTACTTATCTGTATACCGTTGTTTTCACTGATGAAAAAACGGCCTGATGATTTCCTTGTTCTATGACGAGTAACGAGTTCTGATTGTGCCAGCGGTTCCCGTGTTGTGATTCAACAGCAGCTTAGCGCACGTTGCCCGGAAAGGTCACGCCTCTTACCATAACGGGGAGACGCATGCGCTCAATGTTATTTTAGACATGGCAACAAACACACTCTACAAACGCAACACTTCCTCTTCTCCACGTGGGAGAGCAACAAGACCATGCCCCCTTTTTTGCGTATTCTTGTGGGCGGAGGTTAGTCAACAAACTGTTCTAGTGACGTAATTAAAGCAGGAAGTACAGGGATGTAGTCCAAATCGGCCGTTCGCAGTAGGCTTTGAAAGGAAACTTCTGTTAAATAAAATATCTCGCTTGGCTTGAACTTTGAGCTTTATAATTTTACAGGTATTATTTATGCTCTAACAGCAACATTACACACTAACTAAAGTTTGAAAGATGGGATCACGAAGAACAGGACCTTTAACATTTTTGCAAATTTATTAAAAAAGAAAAACTGAAATATCACATGGTCCTAAGTAGGGGTGGGCGATATCTCGATATTTAAAATATATCGAGATATTTTTTAAACACGATATGGATTTTGACATATCGTACATATCGATATGTTGTTTATATTTAATTCTGATTCCGCCATTTTGCTTGTTTGCCTTCTCTGTGCTGTGCTCGCCCCCGCCCGCTCGCAGTAGGACTAATATCTTTGCGTGTCACGGAACCCGTCACTGCTTAAAGCAGCTCCTCTAAAACCTGCCAGTGCTGGAGGCAGCTACCAGTCCGGTAGATGCATGCGAACGAAATGACAACGCTGTTCTTTTTTTACACAATATGCAATTCCGCCGTTTTTACACAATTTAGTACACGAGAGCCACTACGGTATGCACATTAGGTCAATATTCACCACTAACCAATCGCGCCTGCCTCAAGATCTCTCAGTGTTGTTACCACTTTAACTTATATTTTATTCCGCTATTTGTGTTTGTAGCCTAACCGAGCGCGTGTCCCATCATCAAAGCGTCGCGTGTTCGCCTGCCTCAAGATCTCTGTGTTATACAGCTGGTTAAACCGTCACCAGATCGATACAGGAGAGCAAAACAGTGCAATCATGACCATATTTACCACTTAAGCTTATATTTTATTCCGCTATTTATGTTTGTAATCGAACATGTGTCCCGTCATCAAAGCGCCGCCAGACTCAACCGAGCGCCCACCTGCCTCAAGGTCTCTTACTGTTTTACAGCTGACTTTTTTTAATAAAAAAGGCAATATGTATTTATTTTATTTTACAGTTAAATTATTATTATTATTTATGTAATCAGGAATTTTATTTTTATCTTAAATGTCGAAGCACTTTATTCATATGCACTGCCTTGAGTTGAGTTGTTACATTTTTGAATGAAAAGGCAATATGTATTATTTCTTCCTTTATTTTACAGTTAAATTATTATTTTTGTATACAGAGATTTTATTTTATTTTTCAAATGTTGCAAAAGCAGTTTGTAACTACACAAGCTACCTACCTCTTTGCACTTCAATAAAAAAAGGCTTTGTGGTATTTGGCATATTTGTTTTTGGAGTCGTTTTTGGGGTGTTATTTTTCCTGTAATGATATTGAGATATATATCGTATATCGAGATATAGCTAAATATATCGAGATATATTTTTTGCTCCATATCGCCCAGCCCTAGTCCTAAGTATTCAGACCCTTTGCTGTGACACTCATATATATAACTCAGGTGCTGTCCATTTTTCGGATCATCCTTGAGATGGTTCTACACCTTCATTTGAGTCCAGCTGTGTTTGATTGGACTTGATTAGGAAAGCCACACATCTGTCTATATAAGACCTTACAGCTCACAGTGCATGTCAGAGCAAATGAGAATCATGAGGTCAAAAGAACTGCCTGAAGAGCTCAGAGGCAGAATTGTGGCAAGGCACAGATCTGGCCAAGGTTGCAGGTCATTCACTAGGTCCCCCCGTGTGGTTCTCGGATTTTTGCTCACCGTTCTTGTGATCATTTTGACCCCACAGGGTGAGATCTTCCGTGGAGCCCCAGATCGAGGGAGATTATCAGTGGTCTTGTATGTCTTCCATTTTCTAATAATTGCTCCCACAGTTGATTTCTTCACACCAAGCTGCTTACCTATTGCAGATTCAGTCTTCACAGCCTGGTGCAGGTCTACAATTTTGTTTCTGGTGTCCTTTGACAGCTCTTTGGTCTTGGCCATAGTGGAGTTTGGAGTCTGACTGATTGAGGTTGTGGACAGGTGTCTTTTATACTGATAATGAATTCAAACAGGTCTGTGAGAGCCAGAAATCTTGTTTGTCCTGTGCAGTTAAACTGACCAAATTTCTTCAGAAAAATCAGGTCCTGCATATTCTTAAATTTTCCAGCATCTTTTGCATATTTGAACACTATCCAGCAGTGACTGTATAATTTTGAAATCCATCTTTTCACCCTGAAGACAAATTGAGGGACACAAACACAACTACTGTATTATAAAAAGGTTCAAACATTCAACGCTCCAGAAGGAAACACGATTACTACTTTTATTTAGCAAGGATGCATTACATTTATGAAAATAGAAAATGTATTAGAATACTATTAGAATAGTTGAAGACTGGAGTAATGATGCTGCAAGCTTAGCTTTGTCATCACAGGAATAAATTACATTTTAAAATTTATTAAAATACAAAACAGTCACAAATGTCACAAACCCTTTAAAAGTTTAGTTAAATAAGTTGTTGTTAAAATAATGATTTGTGGTTTGAAAATTGTCTTATTAACAATTTGCAATATGTTATGGTTATAATGTTATAATGTCAATTGTTAAATGGCTGCGATTACACATTTTATTTTCTGAAAATGCAAACATTTATTATTTAAAAAATATATATATCAGTAATATTGTACTTGTGAACTTTGTGTCACAAAAAATGGCATCGTCCATCATTCCTCTTTCTCTACATTTCTTCACAAGAAGCCTCAAGCATGTGTGTCTCTCCTCTCTAAGGTGCTGATTTCTCAGATCTAAATGTTTTTATTGTGGTTTAGCAACATGTCACAACTAGAAAAAGCCAGAATCACAGATGCAAACTCATTGAAACATCCATAATTATTGATATTTTACATCCTCATGTTTGTAGTGCTCCTCACAGCACTACACTACAAAGCTCAGTGTCTCATGTAAAGACTGTCAGACGTGCCAGACGTGCTTTTGTGCTCTCAGTTTCAGTGCTGTCACACTAGATGACTGTGCAGGTTCTTCAGGCGAATGGGGCTGTCAGCTGACTTCATGCTCATTGTCTAACATTCTCACACACTCTGCCAATGAAAGCTTTGCCCCCTCAGGCAAAGTACATGGCAGCCTGCTTTGTTCTACATGCTACTGAAATGCTGCTGCTCTCCTGCTAAACTGGAAGCGTCCGATGCAATTAATGTAACAGAAGAAATCTCACTCTGTGATGCAGAGGCAGGATTTTGCTCACATGCTCCTTTTAATTAATTTTGACATATACACTAAATTATTTCAGTGCATGCAAAATGTTGAAATGGCTATATGAAATTGTTTAAGTGTAGGGGAGCATGGGGTAAGATGTGTCAGTGCCGTTCCCATTAAAAATGAACTAATTTAGACTACAGAGGATACAGCTGCCTGTGACCTGAAAGATGCACATGAGAAATACTTTAAAGCTACACTGTGTAACTTTTTTAGTTTATTCTTAGCTAAAAACACTTAGTTCTTTCAAAAATATGTGCTCATCAATGTATATTTACTTCTTTCAAGTAAAAAAGTATTTTAGTAAGTATATAATATGCCATTGAAAATACATACGGGTGAGGGGTTCGAATGTGCGTCGCCATGTTGCCCCTCCATCTTGAAAGTACAGTAGCCAAAGAGGGACATACCCATAAAATCAAGCTTCGCCTTTCGTGTTTTAACACTCGATGGCACCGTGTCGAATGTGAAGAGGGGGATTGCTTGAGACTGCTATAGCCTACAATGTAAACTTTGCCTTACGCTAGTGATGTCGTACAATATACAGAATAACGATAGCACCGATAAAAAAAACATGTTTTTTTTTGTTTGTTTTTTTGCTGAGAATCATAGGTTAGTGCTGGCAAAGAAAAACTAACCATTCAATGATTGTAGTATCCTATAATCTATATTACAGTGGGGTAAAAAAAGTATTTAGTCAGCCACCAATTGTGCAAGTTCTCCCACTTAAAAAGATGAGAGGGGCCTGTAATTTTCATCATAGGTACACTTCAACTATGAGAGACAGAATGAGAATAACAAAAGTTAATCTCAATACTTTGTTATATACCCTTTGTTGGCAATGACAGAGGTCAAACATTTTCTGTAAGTCTCCATAAGGTTTTTACACACTGTTGCTGGTAGTTTGGCCCATTCCTCCATGCAGATCGCCTCTAGAGCAGTGATGTTTTGGGGCTGTCTCTGGCAACACAGATTTTGAACTCCATCCACAGATTTTGAAATCCATCCAAAGATTTTCTATGGGGTTGAGATCTGGAGACTGGCTAGGCCACTCCAGGACCTTGAAATGCTTCTTACGAAGCCACTCCTTTGTTGCCCGGGCGGTGTGTTTGGGATCATTGTCATGCTGAAAGACCCAGCCACGTTTCGTCTTCAATGCTCTTGCTGATGGAAGGAGGTTTTTACTCAAGGCATTTTCGCCCACAGGACTGCTGCATACTGGATGTTTTTCCCTTTTTACACCATTCTTTGTAAACCCTAGAAATGGTTGTGCGTGAAAATCCCAGTAACTGAGCAGATTGTGAAATACTCAGTCCGGCCCGTCTGGCACCAACAACCATGCCACACTCAAAATAGCTTAAGTAACCTTTCTTTCCCATTCTGACATTCAGTTTGAAGTTCAGGAGTTTGTCTTGACCAGGACCACACCCCTAAATGCATTGAAGCAACTGCCATGTGATTGGTTGATTAGATAATTGCATTAATGAGAAATTGAACAGGTGTTCCTAATAATCCTTTAGGTGAGTGTATGTATGTGTGTATATATATATATATATATACATATACATATACATATACATGTGTGTATATGTGTGTATTAGTTGTTTGTCCCTTTTTTTATTACAATGTTTTGAAATCTTTGTATGTTAGCACTTTAAGCTCTTTTAGCTCTGTAAGAGTGCATTTGTGATAATCTCACTAAAAGTCTTAAAGCTAACACTCTAATTTTTACTGGCTTTCACTGTGATCTTTTTGAATTGGTTATTAATGCTGCACTCTAATATTTCTGAAATATATAATTCATCAGTCACTGTTCATGTGACCATCCTTCAATAGTGCTACTGGAGGTGTTTTGAGCTCTTTATTATAACTCCAGCTTCAGTCTTCTGGGAGAGATGTGTGGCCCCGTCAGTCACTCCAGCACACTCGCATATCAGAGACCACTGGGCAGGCGCTGAGAGACGAAACCACATGCTAACGGTGCTACTGTCAATAGAGAGTGTGTGTGAGCGGGTGCCAGTGTGTATGATGGGGAGATTAATAAAAACAGTAGAAGACCAAAAGATCATTGTGGCATGACTATGCTTGAATTGTCAATTGTAAATGACTGAGAATAATAGATGAAGAACATTGTTCCTGCTGAGAGAGAACAGACAGGGGCGGGGAGGAAACAAATCGAGACACATAAATATAAATGTATGAAATGGTCATTATTATTTCATACAAATGCCTTTCTTTGCTTGAAAAATTTAGGCTGCAGCAGCAGTGCCAATGCAGCGTATGTCAGAAAAAAGCCCAGGGACCACAGATGATTTAACTGGGAGAGGAGAGCGTATGCAAAAACCACATGTGCAACAGCCAGCAGTAAACAGTAAATATGTGGTCAGCTTGGCAGGACACTGCATTTTCTTTAGAGTGCACAGACAATTTGTGTCAAATAAGAAGGAGGCAATCTTGTCCCCCCCCCCCTCTCTCTCTCACTCTCTCTCTCTCTCTGTGGGTCTGAGGAAACACCCTTTTCTCATTTTGTGACTATTTTGAGGTCGTTTGTTGTAGGGTACACCCTGCTAAAACTAACTTCTGTCCTGCAAAACTTCTACTGTTAAATATAAAAGTAGGCTAAAACAAGAGACTTAGGACAGTGTATGTATGTATGTATATATATATATATATATATGTATATATATGTATATATATATGTATATATATGTATATATATATATATATATATGTATGTATATACAGGTCCTTCTCAAAAAATTAGCATATTGTGATAAAAGTTAATTATTTTCCATAATGTAATGATAAAAATTAAACTTTCATATATTTTAGATTCATTGCACACCAACTGAAATATTTCAGGTCTTTTATTGTTTTAATACTGATGATTTTGGCATACAGCTCATGAAAACCCAAAATTCCTATCTCAAACAATTAGCATATCATGAAAAGGTTCTCTAAACGAGCTATTAACGTAATCATCTGAATCAACTAATTAACTCTAAACACCTGCAAAAGATTCCTGAGGCTTTTAAAAACTCCCAGCCTGGTTCATTACTCAAAACCGCAATCATGGGTAAGACTGCCGACCTGACTGCTGTCCAGAAGGCCATCATTGACACCCTCAAGCGAGAGGGTAAGACACAGAAAGACATTTCTGAACTAATAGGCTGTTCCCAGAGTGCTGTATCAAGGCACCTCAGTGGGAAGTCTGTGGGAAGGAAAAGTGTGGAAAAAACGCTGCACAACGAGAAGAGGTGACCGGACCCTGAGGAAGATTGTGGAGAAGGACCGATTCCAGACCTTGGGGGACCTGCGGAAGCAGTGGACTGAGTCTGGAGTAGAAACATCCAGAGCCACCGTGCACAGGCGTGTGCAGGAAATGGGCCCAGGTAACCAGAAACAGCGGCAGAAGCGCCTGTAAAAAATTAGCATATTTCTTCCGACCAATAAAAAAAAAGTGTTTTTAATACAAAAAAAAGTCAACCTTCAAATAATTATGTTCAGTTATGCACTCAATACTTGGTTGGGAATCCTTTTGCAGAAATGACTGCTTCAATGTGGCCTGGCATGGAGGCAATCAGCCTGTGGCACTGCTGAGGTGTTATGGAGGCCCAGGATGCTTCGATAGCGGCCTTAAGCTCATCCAGAGTGTTGGGTCTTGCGTCTCTCAACTTTCTCTTCACAATATCCCACAGATTCTCTATAGGGTTCAGGTCAGGAGAGTTGGCAGGCCAATTGAGCACAGTAATACCATGGTCAGTAAACCATTTACCAGTGGTTTTGGCACTGTGAGCAGGTGCCAGGTCGTGCTGAAAAACGAAATCTTCATCTCCATAAAGCTTTTCAGCAGATGGAAGCATGAAGTGCTCCAAAATCTCCTGATAGCTAGCTGCATTGACCCTGCCCTTGATGAAACACAGTGGACCAACACCAGCAGCTGACATGGCACCCCAGATTATCACTGACTGTGGGTACTTGACACTGGACTTCAGGGATTTTGGCATTTCCTTCTCCCAAGTCTTCCTCCAGACTCTGGCACCTTGATTTCGAATGACATGCAAAATTTGAGCGACAGTCCAGTGCTGCTTCTCTGTAGCCCAGGTCAGGCGCTTCTGCCGCTGTTTCTGGTTCAAAAGTGGCTTGACCTGGGGAATCAATGCAGCAGTCAGGTCGGCAGTCTTACCCATGATTGCGGTTTTGAGTAATGAACCAGGCTGGGAGTTTTAAAAGCCTCAGGAATCTTTTGCAGGTGTTTAGAGTTAATTAGTTGATTCAGATGATTAGGTTAATAGCTCTTTTAGAGAACCTTTTCATGAGCTGTATGCCAAAATCATCAGTATTAAAACAATAAAAGACCTGAAATATTTCAGTTGGTGTGCAATGAATTTAAAATATATTAAATTTTAATTTTAGCATTACATTATGGAAAATAATGAACTTTTATCACTATATGTTAATTTTTTGAGAAGGACCTGTACACAGAAGAGGATAGCATGTTTTATATATATATATATATATATATATATATATAAAACATGCTATCCTCTTCTGTTCAGATAAGATAAAGCCATGGGAACTAATTTTTAAATAAAAATTTTATTTTATTTTTTCTATTTGTCATTGATTATCGCAAATGTGTTTTTCACCGAGGTGCCCATCAGACCAGATTCTACTGTTGACATTTATCTCATTAAATTATGTATTAATGAATTACGACAGCTATGACTTGTCTTGCAAACACACGTCTCTGCTGTCTCCTTTTCTCTCTCCCCCTTTCACAAACACACTTGCAGAGCGCGTTTCTCTGTTTTATCACAATATCACAACTTTTATCACAATATGCACATTTTTTGAGAAGGATCTGTATATATATATATATATATATATATATATATATACACACCACAAATTTTCAAATGATATCTAATGCAATAATTCCTTTGAATGCTGTTGGGTAGGCGCAGGAGTGATACTAAAAATAGCAAATGTATTAGTTTAGCTACTCTCTCTCTTTCTTTCTAATGTCAGTGGCATTTTAGCATGGAAAATGTTGGGCAAATTCTGTCTTTATTCAGACCAAACCTTTATCTCCTCCCCAGTGTGCAGAGCCGCCTTCAGACACATTACGGCTCATAATGAAAGCAGAAATGATGTATTAGGGCAAATGTGAGAGGGAGGTGATTGCTGTGATAAATATTTACATTTTGAGTTGGGGAGGTGTTTTTGAATACGTACTACACAGCCTTTTATTTAGGAGCCAGATCTTTTATCGTGCTCTAAAACTAGACCAACTGCTCTCTAAAAGCATGCATCGTCTCATCATAGGAAAGCTGGATTTTTGCATAATTATTATTTGTTACCACCAACACACCATATGCATTTGCACCATGTCCTATTGATTTAGCCAATGTTGCATTTCACGACTGAAGTTTTTGAAAACAGGGAGCCTAATTAGAGGCCTGGCTGATGATGCTCTGTCCTCTCAGTCCATCGTGAGGAATTAACTGTCTCTATCGCCGCATTCTTCTGCTGCGGCATCATTGACCATCTGCACATAAAAATAAACAAGAAATGATTTTTGTGCCTCTGTAGAACCCTCACAGCAGTGGCACCTTTGATGTGTACTCCTTGATCTGTTTGGCCCATGGTGTCATATCCCCCTGTGATGTACGGGATTAATTAGGCGGAACGGGTATTTATCCGTTAAAATCATAATACTAATTTACCCAATGCACTGTGGTGCCTCTGTGGGTGGCGGTGGTGGCTCAAAGTTTTTTTTTTTTTTTTTCTGGCTTGAGAAGGTGCTCAGCCTC
This sequence comes from Gobiocypris rarus, assembly GCA_023029165.1. Lineage (NCBI taxonomy): Eukaryota > Metazoa > Chordata > Actinopteri > Cypriniformes > Gobionidae > Gobiocypris > Gobiocypris rarus. The sequence goes on along the minus strand of CM040912.1, from coordinate 39,342,354 downwards.
ACATGTCAGACTAATGCTTTCCATACAAAACACAGCAAACCCAAATGACTGGCTCTGATCAATTCGACTCTTCTGCTCTGATGGTGCACTTTTACTTTGCATAGAGAATAAACCAAGATGAAAAAATCATTATAAATAAACCATTAAATATGAATCAATTTAATATAATATGTACAAGTATGAATATGTTCATAGTTTTATATTATGATTAATTATATTATATACTAATAGTAATAATTATTTAAGTGGTTTTAATTTAAATTTGAAAAAGAATACTTTTTTATTGATGTTTGATGGTAATGGTATTGCACTTTTTTAGTATTATATAAAAATGTATATATTCTATTTTGCATTAGATTAAACTAAGATCAAAAATTATAAATAAAACATTAAAAAAATATTATTAGTAGTAATTAATTACATATTCTAATATGTTACTTATGAATATTTGTGTATATTGTGTTCTCTATTATTATATCACTTCCGCATTTATATATACATATATATATAAAACATGCTATCCTTTCCTGTTCAGATAAGATAAAGCCATGGGAACTAATTTTTAAATAAAATTTTTATTTTATTTTTTCTATTTGTCATTGATTAACGCAAATGTGTTTTTCACCGAGGTGCCCATCAGACCAGATTCTACTGTTGACATTTATCTCATTAAATTATGTATTAATGCATTACGACAGCTATGACTTGTCTTGCAAACACACGTCTCTGCTGTCTCCTTTTCTCTCTCCCCCTTTCACAAACACACTTGCAGAGCGCGTTTCTCTGTTTCTCTCTCTATGTCTCTCTCTCTCTCACCTACACACAGCACAAACAAACACATCCTACCTCTCACACAATCCCGCACACAACTCTGTCAACACACCCTCCTGCCCAGCGCCCTCTCCATCGAACCTTGTTTCTTTGTGCTAAACCAAATATAGAGTATATTGTCCATCTGTGTACAATGGGCCAGTGTGGAGCCTGTGGTTCTCTGGCCTGAATGTAGCCCGTTCTCCGGCCCTGGGCTGTGAATGCTATCACTGCGCTGCAGCATACGGACTGCATACTATTCCCACACCCAGACGCACCGCTCTGGGGGATAAGACCGGCACAATTGATAGAAAGTGTATTCTTTTCCATGGGTTCCCACCAGCGAGCCCGTTTCCGGGGCCTTATCAAAGAACAAACGCCTTTGAAAAGCAGGGTAAACAAAGCACCGGAGGCATTGTTGTCCACACTTTGACAGGAGTAATCTGGCTTTTCCATCAGCCTACATTTGGAGACTGTCCGGGCCCCACCCAGCGGCTCGAGGGGTTGAGATCCAGATGCTTTCACACCTCTATGTGCTCCGAGGTGTCTATAGTGAGCAGATATATCGTACCAGTGCCAGTGTTCTTTCATTCTGTCTCGCTCACTCCCCATTGAGCAGAAGCAGCACAGTGACACTTAAACCTTTCCTTAACAGATACACCTTTTCTAAGGCTATTTGTTTATAACACCATTTTTCAATTGCTTTGGAATTATATGCACTAATGTGTGTGTGTGTGTGTGTGTGTGTGTGTGTGTGTGTGTGTGTGTGTGTGTGTGTGTGTGTGTGTGTGTGTGTGTGTGTGTGTGTGTGTGTGTGTGTGTGTGTGTGTGTGTGTGTGTGTGTGTGTGTGTGTGGGCATGTTTTTGTGAAATATCAGGACACAAATGTGTATAATGACATGGGTATGACATAGGTATTACAAAAACAGGGTGAAATATGAGGACGTTCCCCATGTCCTACTTTTCAAAATGCTTATAAATCACACAGGATGAGGTTTTTTTCACAGAAAGTAAACTGCACAGTCTCCTGTGATGGGTAGGTTTAGGGGCAGGGGCAGTGTAGGGGGATAGAAAATACGGTTTGTACAGTATAAAATGCATTACGCCTATGGAATGTCCCCACATTTCACAAAAACAAACATGTGTGTGTGTGTGTGTGAGAGTTAAGTCTCAATGCACTCTCTTCCCTTATATACTGATAATGATTCTCTCAAATTTACAGGACATACAGGTTTATTTTATATATATATATTGAATAATTATTTGAAACGGGAAAAGGAAAAAAAATGTGATGCAGTATGACTTTTTTTATTATATATATATTTTTTTTGTAAATGTAACTAAATGTTATTTTCTATTAAAAAAGTTTGCAGTATGTGTGACAAATACAGCAGAGCATCTCCGCTTGCTAAAAGAGTTCACCTTTGGGACTTAGAGCCACAGTATAGTGCCATCTACTGGAAAATAACTGTCCTGCACTCATATAAACACCTATTGTGGATTTGTGAACGGGAGAATATCACTTAAAGCTTCAACAGAGCCATAATCTTTCAGAATAGAGTTGTATGCTTTGATCAAGGTAACAGTCTTAAACTAAATGTCGATAACAAGTAAAACAATATTATTTTCTCCTCAGAAAACATTTCCGGTTCATTTATTTCTTTTTTAACTAATAAACCTTCAAATTCAGTGCTTCAATCAGAATAATGTACCCAAAAATATATTCATACACTCTGTCAGCTTCCATGTAAATATACGAGTATGAAACATGGCCCGTGTGCTGGGAGTCATTTTCCATTATTTCTTACCCTATATCTGTGATTACATTTGCATAAATTCTCAACTATTGTAAATAATTGACTTTTCTTGAATAACACCCTGTCCGACTTTATTTGGTAATGAAATGCATCTGCATTTGCATTGAAATATCTACCATAATTGGACAACCTAAAAGCATGTGCGATACATTATGTCAGAATCAGCTAATTAATGTATCTAGCAAAGGCTGTTTTGCAGTTATGATTCTTTTGTCACATAAGCAAGTTGTGCTGTGCATAACACGGCAAGACCTCTGCCTGACTTTATGATTTTTCGCTGAATATAAAACACATATTTGTAACACTTGCTTCATCTGCCCGTTTGAGTGAAGAGGCGCAAATCTAGTCTTGAGATGGAGCAGGGGAGAGAGATGTTTCCTCGGGTGGCGGATGCGATGAGAGATGGATGGGGAAGTGGAAGTGCGCGTATGTGCCCCCTTCTCTCCATCTGACGCGGAGGGCAATCATGATTACTCACGGAGTGACAGTTTAAGAAAAACCCTGTCCTCTTGTCTCAGCCTGCTTTAAAAATACTCTTCATTATTTGCAGCCACTTTCAGTTTTAATAGCATGAACACCATTGCCAAGCCATATTTCTTTCTTCAGGGTCAGCAATGATAATTTAGATGGGGCCGAGGCACATCAAAGCAGACGACATGTTTCTAGAGGAATGGAGAAAAGACGCAGTGTGTGAATTAGATACTGCTACGTTTGTCTGTCTGATTATATTCCCTTCTGGAAATGCTAAATGAGGACTGTATTAGTGTTTATCTCATGTCTTTTCTTTAGTTAGTTACAACTAATTCTTGTGTATTTATTACTGCTTGTGTTTGTGATTCTTGGGCCGCCACATACATTTCAAGTTCTTGAAACTTGTCTGTATAAGTGATCTTGACCTGTTCTCCACATCAAAACCTCTCTTCACATCATCTTGTTTGAAATCTGTGGTGCGTTTTAATATTTTAAGGACGGAACCTTGGACGTCAATAAATTACTTATAATTGGCTTTCATGTTTATGGCGGCGGTTTTCTTAGATTTCTGCGTTATTGTGTGCCATTATGCATTCTGCTCAGCATTATGGATTTTTCTGTAAGCTTAGTTTGCGCAGCGGTAGAGACGCAGAGTTAAACCGAACACAAACCCCATTTAGCATTGTGCTGGGTGATTCCTGATGGACCCATGTGTCCAGTGAACTCTCCATTGGCCTGCTTTCTATTCCAACTGCCTGAAGGCTGTTTTCCATAGCCATATTAATGAGAACGTCTCCACATCTACCATCCAGCGCTGCGGTGAGGAAGGGGATGGGCCTCAGTGTGTGTGTGTGTGTGTGTGTGTGTGTGTGTGTGTGTGTTTGGCTGCACGGTCCTATTTTCACTATACCTATACTAATCTCACAGCCTTGATCAGGGTACAGTAAATAAACCCCCAAGGCCTCTATTGATCAGCCTTGAATTTGTTTTTCTCGAACGTGGCATCTACTTAGTTATTACAGATGTTACTCTGTGTCAATGAATTATTTTATCAAAACAGGTATGCTGCATTAACTATTTATTTGCAAGTGAACTCTCTTTCAGAGCGAAATGTCCAGGTTGCCCCACACACTCTTTTGTGTGTGTGTGTGTTTGTGTCTGTGCGTGCGTGTACGTGGCAGCGCTCAGTGGAGGTCGTGGGTCAATATGGACCTTGTTGGATGCCAAGCCCCGATGGTGTTCTCCGCGCTGAGCCGGGATTGTAGCAGTAGGTTACAAACTTCAATCTCTGCAAAAGCAGTGTGCTTTCATTATTTATGGGCCGCAGCAACATGGGGGGCGGAAGAATGAGGTGTCAGGAGTGAGGGCCTTGTACATCTTGTTTTGTAACAGATGTAACAGACGTATACAGGTACAGTTGTGTAATGATAATTATATACAGGCATGCACGTTCCAGCAACTACACTTTGTACCCCATCATTTATAATCCTATATTTCAACGGCATGCATTTTTAAAGGCTTTTTATAGCGTTCAGAATAAATCGCTGTGATGAAAAATTGATTATATGCTGCTTTTGTTCGGTACGATTTATAACATGAAGATGAATAAGACAAAAGAGACATCATAAGGAAAACAAAGCAGTAGGAAATTTGATTTGATGTGTATTAATCTGTCTTTGTTTTGTTAGTCTGAGTTGTTCAGATGCAACCCCGAAGGCTTTCTACTCCCTCAGGTTTGTGGGTTGTGTAATGGATGTCCTACTTTTTTGTTAATTGCTTCAGTGTCTCTGAGCACAAAGGAAAGGTTAAATGATGCTATAAATGATGCTGATGTTGTGTATGTGGATCTGTTACAGAACACAACAGAGAAAGTCTCTCTCTCTCTCTCTCTCTCTCTCTCTCTCTCTCTCTCTCTCTCTCTCTCTCTCTCTCTCTGTTGCTCTCGCTCTTTCCTTCTCCATTTCCCTTGTCTTGACAAAACAGGCTGTCCCATCACATGTCTAGTTGTTGGTTTCAGGCTGGGAATCCCCCTGCTGGGAGTGATCAAAACACTGAGACATATTTCAGGAGGAGCCCAGGCTCTGCTTACCCCATCAGTTCTGGCATTTAAATGGCTGACCTCTTCATAAAGAGGGGTCATGCATGCATATCTCCACCATTGTAATGAAAAGCCATCATGCCTGTCATTTTTTACCATAGGATGCATGACTTTTAGACTCTCTGACTGACATTGTGTCCTCCAGAATAACACACTGCGAAAAGGGAAAGGAGTTTGGGATTGTTTTGTGTTTATCAGGGAAGTTGAAAATTAATCATTGAACAAAAGACAATCTCGGCAAACAAGACATGTAATTACATAGCTGTGTTACATTACACATATGATAAATAGTTTTATTCACTTTTTTTCTAGTCTAAGACTGCAGTATTGGCATGCAGCTGACTTGCTACACTACTTTTTATGCACTATATTTTATATAGCAATATAAAAGCTCAGTACTAATTTCTGACCATAAGTTTACTGAAGTTAAACATTAGATTACATGTATTATTTGTTCAGTTTAGCTTTAGTTTAATTTTCATGGACTTTATTATGTTTCTCTTTGTTGCTGTCTGTCTGTCTATGTTCCTGTTTGCACGTCATTCATCAAGTGTTGTCATGGTTATTTATTATGTTCCTAATTGGAGCAGACCGGTTTGTAACTTAAGTTCCTCTGTTTCTCATGGTCATTCTCCAGTATTGTTTGTGTTAGCACACTGTTTTATTTGTGTTAAATCACATTTATAAACTATGTTTAAATCAGAATTACGTAATCTACCTTCTTCATCCCTTGGAGTTAATGTGACAGAATACCGGACCTAAAGAGGAAAATGGATAGGGGATAGCAGGGCACAACCTAACGCTTTTTGACTTTCTCAGTTTGTGTAAATCCACTTGGGGGTCAGAGTATTTATTTTTTTCCCACATTAATTTCCCACATGTCTAGTACAATTATGTGGTTTTGTTTCATTAATACAGTGTATACTTTTTTCTTGATTTACCCTGAAAGAATGCAAGTGAAATGTGACAACATGCCCCATCGGTGGGGTACATTGTAACATGTGAGGGGCAGATTGTATCATGACCAAATGATAGCATAAAATATTATCTGATATAATCAAAAAAAATCCAAAACAAACTAAATAAAATAAAATAATGGCATTTTTATATCATTAAAAATACACACATTTCTGATTTTGACAACAAATACATCGCTAAATACAGCTATACAGCAAAGTTAAAAACAGAATAATAATGAATCATTTCTGAACATTGACTCTTGGTCCTTATTTCCCCTTTTCTCATGGTTCCTCAAAAGAATTCATAAAAGTAAAGAATATAATATCATATTTTTAAGGGGCTCATTGTAACGCAGTGTTACAACGCATCCCACCTGCGCGACTGGGATTTAAATTGCGGCTCGCGTATTCTGCTGGTTAGATTAGCTTTAAAGAATGCTCTCAAATAACAGATATAAGATTAAAATCATATCCTATTTGTCTTATTTTAAATAAACACAAAAAATATAGATGAAAAATAAACGTTAGAAAGAAATGTACTTTTGCTATGGTTAAATAAATGTTCAGTGATATCTTCCAAAGATTTTTTAATTTTGGCGCAATTTTTTCTCTATAGTGTTGATATGGCAACTAGTAAATACACAAAGTTTCGTCGTCCTGGCATGTGTGGAAAGTGTTAAACCATGCGTGTTACAATTAACCCTGCGTTAGGTTGTGCCCCACTCTCCCCTATTGCAGAACCTCAGAGTACTCTGCCCATTCTGTCAACTGGCTGTACAAACAGACTATAACAATGAGAAACTAAAGTCTCTTTTAATAATAATAATAATATTATTATTATTAAATTTTTCAAAAATTGCTTACTGCTTCTTTTAACTAACTGAGCAAGAGGATAAACTAATGTAGATTATCATATGCTCTATTTAGGTATAAAATATTTTAAAACTGTACTACATTTTGTTTATGTATGATGGCCTGGAAATGTCATGTCGACCGCTCATTCTCCCACCACCTTCTGAAAAAAATCCAGCGGAGTCCCAGTCAGCAAACCTCAAAAAAGCTGACTAATTCAAACCAAACGTACAGCCTCAACATTATAAGGCTTCCCACAAGTAAAAAACTTATCATAAAAAGCTAAAAGACGCTTGTTAAAGACTAATAAATGAGGGAAGTATACTGTCTTAGTTAGTTGACTTGGATCTTGTGGACGTATTCTCTTAAATTGTTTGTTGTGAATGTCAAGCTTCCTCAGATTTACAAGAAACTGTCAATATAAGTTAAAGATAATGATGACCAGAGACACGTTCTGTAAGTATTGTTAAAAGTAACCATGGACAAGTTTACCTGTCTTGTTCCTTCAAGAACTTTTTTTTTTTCCTTCAGTTTTTCCTTTGACTGGACTGCTGAGTTCAGCCAGGATAAATGAAACCGTACACTCACTAACCCAAGTGCTTATGGCTGACTGTGACCACACACCCAAGACTGGCCAAAGAGTCTGTTCATTTTGCCCAGTGTTCACTGGAAAGTTCACTGGCACATTGCACGTTTGAATAATGCTAGCAGTTTTTAAAAGTTGTGTTCTTAGCAAAATTGAAAGGCTGTGAAGACGATTTGATTCAATATTTAACATCCTGAGGTGCTATTCCAGGCAACGCTTAGAAACACAGAGGGGAAAAAATTAAAAAGCCAAAAGACCCCTGCCCCCCTTTTAGATGTTTTACAATAGCGGCTTATTTAAATCCCAAAAATTTAATTTTTCAAGCGCCTTTCATGGCTCTGGCTTTGTTATTGCTTTAACATGGGTATCAGAGGCCTATGTTTATTCAACCCTCAATTACCAAAGGCTCAGCCGGCAGGCCTTTAATTGATTGCTTTAATTGATTGGTCGGGGGTAACCATGGCTGAAAAGCAGTTTATCTTAATCAGTTGAGAGGAAATGTAGAGTGGGGCTTGATTTCCTCCAGCTGATCAACCCTGTGTGGGCTTTTGTGGGGGGGGGTTCTCTTTCTCTCTCTCGTCTATCGAGAAGAGGGAGAGAAAGAGTTTGAGGGAGTGAGCAGATATAGGTGGAGGTGGACCTGGATGGGGCATGATGAGGACAGGGATCAAAATTTTGGATTCAAGACATTTTCATTGCTGAACTGTACAATCACAGTAATGGAATGACTATAGTCAAAGCATTTTTTAAGTTCATTTTATTGTTATTATACTGTGTGAATGAGGAAAATGTAGTTTTTTTGTGTGTTTTTAATGCAGTTTACAGCAGATCATCTGGAGATTTCCCTTAAATGTAATGATTTGTCCTGAGCAAGAGGTACAGTTACCCAATATGCTTTACAGTATGCAAATAAAGTGTGTTTGACTTATGCTGCTTTTTCACTGTGTGGTTTGACTCGGCTCGGCACGGCTCGGTTTGCTTTTCCACTGCAGTTTAGTACCATTTCAAAGTGGGTGGGATTATAGACTGAATGTTGTAGTTGCACCGCCACCTCGTGACCACGATACAGCCATTTATTTTTTTCAAGTTGCGTGTGACGGTCATTTAAATCTAGCGGATTTGGTGTCGATTCTCTTTGACCAATCAGTGATCTGCAGGGTTTACACGTCACATTTTAATAACGGTACGGCTCGCTTGGAACCTCAGCCGAGGTGGAAGTAAAAGTATCAGGTACTAGATACTGTACACAGTGGAAAAGCCCAAAAGTGAGCCGTATCGAGCTGTACCATTCAGTGAAAAAGCGTCTTTAGCTATCCCATAAAGCCACAGGAGATGGAGTCATCAGATTCGAGATGTTTATTTAAAGAAAATAAAACCGCATTTAATTTAATAAAATGGCAGAAAGCTTTAAGCCAGTCCACTCTTTTCAAGTGTAAGTGCTAATGGTACCAAGAAATTTGCTCATCATGGCTAAATTGTACTACCAGAAGTAAAGTTTCTTTTTGTTGTTATTTTAGTTCTTTTTTTGTTTTGTTTTTTTGTTTTAGAGATTAAAGAACAAAGGACAATGGCAGATGCAAGTTACAGAGTATGAAAGTACTCTAAAGGGTGTCAATTCTCCTTTTCTTCCACTCCTCATCATTGCTCTCAAATGGGAATACTTTAATCCAGATGGAGGTCAGCTCAGAAATATTTCATGCTCTTACTCACCAGATAATGACCCAAACCTGACCCTTATTGTTGAGGTAGAATTGTGCTTCAAATGTTTCAAATGGCTTCCAGGCTTTTAACCAGCACTTGAAAATGAAGTTCATTGAATGGAATTAGAAAATTGACCTCTAAAATGTCTGGCCCCTGAATAAACTTCATTGATGTCTCCTTGCCATTTAGCCTGTACTGGACGTTACAGCATTGCCATAAGAATGGAGAGAGGATAATAGTCTGATGGATCCTTCAGATGGCCAAGTATAAATTAAGCTAATCGCCCGGGCTCTGTTCTTTATCAGTCCTTACACTTTGCCGGTCATCTAAACCCAGAGATTTTCCAGACTCACTGTAATTTATGAAAAAGCCAGAGTGTTTTCCCATGATCCCCTGCCATTGTGCTCACTGAAGAGATTGTCATATTTAATAAAATAGCGTTTCGCCTTCTCTGTTGTCACTTGTTTTGTTTAGAGCAGATACAGATTGCCAAGTGAACTTGGCCGGCTGTCAAGAGAATGTTGTGTCAGACTCAGATATAGTTTGGATAGTTTTGCATGAGGCTTTCAACCTTGAATGATTATTCAAAGAAATGGCGGTCATAGAAAAAAAGCACGTTCTTGCAGATAATTTCAAGAAAAGGCCTGGATGACAATACGATAACCTTGTGGTTCAGGGCTGCTGCTAGTCTCTGTGTAAAAGATGTGTGTTATTGACGCAGGAATCGCAAGAAGAATGAATCGTTCCTCTAGTAGGTAGCAGCATATCCTCTGTTGACAGCACAGCACTGGCACGGTGTGCCATGAACACAGGCAGCTTAAGAGCTTTGTGCAAGATCTCAGCCTGAGGGCTTTGTGTTAAGAGTTAGAACTCACAAAGCCTTTCTAAGCTTCCTGCGTATGTTTAACTCAATGCAGCAGCACAGAGGCGCATGTAGATACCTGTGTGTGTGCGCATTAGTGAAAATGAGAGCCCGGGAAGGGGTTTAAAAGGGATCTATTGTATGAACTACTCATTTTCAGATTCTCATAAAGCTTTATAATCAATGATTGCCCCATTATTGTAATTTGACATCTCACCTATGTGTTTTTTTTTTTGTTTAGTTTTTTTGTATATCGCTTGTGCTGCATTTTATTATTGTTCACGTTAGAAATATTTAACACATACAGGACTTTCATCAATGTCCTTTCTGTGAATTGTGTTCTAGCTTTCTATCATCTCTGTTTTCATCTATATATCTCCTCAGCCACTCTTCCCAGATAAATGTTTCATGAGGTCTGCCTCATATCCTCCACTGGAATAACATGTCCGATAGATTATAGGAAACATCACTCAGTCACATTCACCTTAGACCACAGATCTGCATGCCCTTCATTGAACGCACATACTCTTCGGAGGGGGCAAAGAAGGAAGAAGAAGTGATGGAGAGACACATTTTAATACCCAAAAGTAACTGTCAAATAGTGTCTGCATTGAGAGAACTATCAAAGGGTGGCTCTGTATCAGATGTGAAGGCTTTAAGTGGGTCATGGGCTCCTTTCAGTGTGATGCCACAGTAAAAATTCACCAGCTTATCATTATTTAATCATCCTCTAATGGAAGTGATCCCCACCCCAAATATAGAACCACCTCTAAACTCAATTATTCTCTAATATGTTAACAGTTGTCACTTACAATGATGAAGACAGTGATCTCATGAACTTTCTTAAATAAAAAAGACAGAATTTTAGACTATTTAAGATATTTCATACATAGGCAACAATAATGTTAATGAAAACAAAAAATAGATTAACTTTAGACTAATAGACTTTTTTTTAACTAGTAGTCAGATTTCTGCATGAACAATTCTTGGTCTTTTAGAATTGTTGTTTAATATACAGTCAATGGCAGTTATTGGATTGCAAGCCTGTGAAAAGTCATTTTAAGAGACTGTGGAAATGCATATTTTGCAAGAATTGCATCACATTCAAAAGGTTGTGGTCTGAAAATGTTTTTGTTTTGTTTTTGAAAGAAATCTCTTATATCACCAAGGCTGCAATTTGTTCAAAATAAAGTAGTAACAGCAATATTGTGATGTCTACAATAAAAATGACAATAAAATAATATTTTAAAATGCATTTTATTTCTTTGATGGCAAAGCTGAATTTTCATCAGTCATTACTCTAGTCTTCAGTCATGATGCTTCAGAAATATTATATTTTAATATGTTGATTCTTCTTCTTCTTGATTATTATTATTATTTATGTTGAGAATATTTGTTGCTTAATATTTTTGTGGAAACCCTGATAACTTTTCTTTCTCTCAAATGAACAATGTTCATATGAAATAGATACAAATCTTTAGTAACATTGTAAGTGTCTATACTGTCAATTTTGATACATTTTATTTATTACTGCTGCTGAATAAATGTATTCATTTCTTTAAAAAAACAAATACTCTCCCAAATATTCATTCTTTAGAAGTAAAAAGGAAATCCTAAAGAGTAGAACCAAAATCATAAAATTATTTACAATCCCCATCTTTAGAAATCACATTTGGACGTTTGACTTATGTAGAAAAGCCAGAGAAATCCCATGTATTCTGGATCATGTGAGGTTATTTGTTCCCAGACCTGCTGACAGTAATAGAAGTGCACATGTACCCTGTTTTAGCTGACTTTCCCATTTCCCATCAAACTTAACCTCCACTTATGCAATAAATCTTTCTTTTCTCTGGGTTGTTTCATTCTACTGTACTTTTCCAAAAACCTTTAGATGTGTTGGTGATTAAGTTGCATTTCTTTTGACCTTGAGAATCTTTCTATTTGTGTCATGTTTACTGAAATCCTGCATTGTCTTTTGAGGGATTCAAGAGCAGCAATCGATTGTTTGGCTTCTTCAGAAACCTTGTGCATTAATGAACTTTATACTGTTCTTTGGTTGAATATAACTTTTTTTCTTCTTACACTTCTGTACAGGTTTTCTCACTAGTCTCCTGTTTTTTAAGTCCACTTTTTAAAATTTAATGCAACATAACTTTACCACATTCAGAATCAGATCAAAGACTTGTGGGGGCCTAGTGTTTGAAGTGTGCTCTATTTGAAGTTGTTTCCAAAGACACTGCGTGTAAAACAAAAGTTTACATATATTTCGGCCTTTGTGGGAGCAGTGTGTAGTGCGTGCTGTATTGATTCCTGCTCTTTGAAAGAGAAGAACGAAAAAAAAGAGCTTTGTTGGAATTGTACTGCTGTACTGGCAGCGGGAACTGCGGTGGGATCTGTGTTCCAGTAGGAGACAGACTGATTTCCACAGGTTGGCGAAGGTCTGGGGAGTTTTGAATTGATGTGTGTATGACGTGACCTTGTGACTGTGCTCCTGTAAATATGGCTGCGGAGTGGCCAGAGTATATTAGTGACTGGCAGACAGCCGCTTAAGTTTATTCACAGGGAGGCAAAGCGATATTCTGAGGAGAACAGCAAGATTTATGTTGATGAACCATCACAATGATGTGAGAACCCCAGCCTCAGAAAATACACAGACAATATTTATCCAACAATTCCGATGATGAGTGCTGTGTTCCACAAATAGACATTCCGATACATACAGTATGTCTTTATATTTAAGTGCTACACACATCTATGCTGTTGTAATGGATTAAATGAGTCCAGTTACACAAATAAAACTGGAAAAAGAAAGATCCTTGGCTTGTTTTCACTGAACATGCATTGTGTCAACATGTCTTGAAAAGCCCTTGTTATAAAATATTGCATCATTTATAAATGTAATGCATTCAGCAGCAATGGCCTGTCTGACTTGATTGTCCTTATGAAATAGTCAAATCATTGATAGTTTGCTTCTCACATGAACTTCTCACTTAGGCACTAGAATGTTAGCACTTTAGTTTTTTCTAAAAAAAAATAAAATAAAAAAAAACCTTGTGAATGGAATAGCAATGTTCTTTTCCTTTTTTTTCCCCATGCACATTGCTCTTATAGAATGATTTTCTACGGGTGGGTTGATGAACACTGACATTAGCCAGTGAAAAGAAACTTGCACAACCTTAGTTCTTATTCTTTATGGCCTCGTGAAATATTGTAAGCTATGTTCCTGATAGATTTTAGTTTAGGATCACTCCTAGAAAAAGTTACAGTGGTGTTGAATTTCCTTTATTTGGGCAGCGCTTGTAAATCTTAGCAACTGTGGGTGTCTTCAGCAATGGTTTTGTAAATCTTTCTGCAATCTCTTGAGGTACTCTAAAAATGTCTTGTAATTTCATAAATATGTGTTATAAAGAGATAGTGTCACATTTGGTCTGTGTTTGTGTCTTGCTTCAGTTGGGACTATTTTTGTATTGTTCGTATTTCAGTTTCCTTTTTCTTAGTGTTGTTCTTGTTCTTGATGAAACAATGAAACACTATAGGGATTAAACAAGATAATTAACTAGAAAAAGGTGTGACACATCAAATCAAACACTACAGAGACTAGTGCTGTCAAAGGTACAGATTTCGTTACCAAGAGGTGTTTAAGAATCCGTTTAACAGTGTGCAAAATGCTAAAGGGAAATGCTGGTATCTTCACATTTTAAAATGTTCTCTTTGAGGTCGTTACTTTTGACAACACTTGTCTTTGTTTATCTGTTGCCATAGTGTTTGATTTGATTCGACTCAACGCTGAGTCTGCCACAAACAAAGAGCCAATGCCCCACATGGAGATGAAGCTAGAACCCACCGCAGACCCAGAGCTATAGAAGATTATGTCTGACCAGGTGCGTTAACCAGTCATCATTTTCATTAAGGCGCATAAGTGAAAAGAGTGAAAGGATTTGCACCACGGCTACGACTCAGCCTTCCACCCGTTCGGCTCTGACAGTCTTCTCTCTGGCTGCACCTCAGTTGCACCAGCTCTGCCTCAGTTCTCCGACACCCTGGTTTCACCTCGGCCGCTCGTCCCCGCGGCACCTCCTTGGTCTCCAAGACCTTCAGTGTTGCCCATTCTTTTTACTTCTTCGACTCTGTCTTGGTCTCCTATAGCTCTGCCTCTATCATCCGTCTGGTCTCTACATTAAGGCTCCACCATGGCTGCTACCGCCATAAGCTCCACTGTGGGCCTTAGCTCTGTTTGAGATCTTTCCTTGGCTCTTCCCACCATCATCTTCTCTCTGGCTCCTCCTTCATCCTTGATTGTCCCATCTGCCAGCTCTTCGTTCTCCTCCTAAGCCCCCACCCGCCCTCCTCTTTTGGACTTTTTGTTTAAAGGCGTGAATGTCCCCCTGTATTCCTGAGAAGAGTCATTTTGAGTTAGTTTTCATTAAAAGAACTGTTCGCAAATAGTTTCAGCACTTTTCTTATTTTAACACTTAGCTGACAGATAGAAACATCAAAAGTGTTTGTTTGCTTTGGTGCAGGACCTTCAACATCATACCTGAATTTTGCAGTAAATCAAACAATTAATATTAAAGATTGTTTTTGAAAGACATGAATACTTTTATTTAGCAAAAAAGTTTTAAATTATATTTCAATGATATTTTACATTAAAATAAATAAATAAATAATAATAATAATAAAAAATATATATATATATATATATATATATATATATATATATATATATATACATAAGTCATTAATAATTAATAAATAATTGTAATATTTCAAAATATTACTGTATTTACTGTCTTTTGATCAAATAATGAGACATAGAAATTAATTCAATGACATTTATTAGAACAGTGTCACACAAACCTTATACGTCTATTTAAAACATTACAATATTGAATGTAAAAAAATCCTACTGCCTCCAAACTTTTGGAATGGTACTCTATATAATAATAATATGTAATTAATTTAGCATGTCAATAAATTAATATCACTAAAGACTATTTCTACTAAACTATTTTTTATAGTTTTTTAACTCTTTTCATAATAAAAAATAACATGGAAAAAGGGCTGATGCAGGATTACAAAATCACAAAAGGGTTTATGCAAACTTACTTTCTGTGTGTGTACACATTTCCCTTCAGAGAAAGCCAAGCGCTGGCTACAGTGGAAGAACAGCTCCCATTCCAAGCGTTTCTGTGAATGGGGAAAACAATTAACATGGACGCGACTGCCTCTTCACTTTACAGTTAATTGGCTCTCATAAAGGCAAAGCTTAGAAAAATTATGGGGAGGAAGCCTTGCCTTGGAAGTATGTGTTTACTGTGGCTTTTATGGAAAATCCCATTTAAGATGGAACAAAGTACTTATCTTTATGGCAAGAAGCCCTCTGATAAAGGGGGAAGCTCCTTGAAGTTGTGAAATTATGCCCCTTTTATACAGTAGAGGAAAAGGTGGTTTTCCAAGCTGTTTTTGGACAGAGGAGGAATGTTCAAATATAGACTGCAGTAAAGTTGCATAGAAGAATTGCTTTTTGTTATGCTGTTAAAACAATTTGTTTCTGTTTTCCTGTCTGTCTGCAAACATAAAGTCATTTGATTGTCACAATGCTTTTGACGGGTAGCCATATATTATAACAAAGCGCTTGAGTCTTGCCCTGGCAAACATATGGGTCAGCACTTTTGAAATGCAGCCCCCCTGCTTATTGACCTCAAGTAATACATTTCATATCTGGCACTCGTCTGTATGGTCTGTATGCTTTATGGATGGCGTAAATCACAGGTCCATGACTCAGGTCCAAAGGGTGATTATGTTTAGAACCAATTTGTCAACAGAACATGGAACGCTTAACCAATCAGACTCGATTGGAAAAATAGACTCTGAAATGAGTGAATTTAAAGCTGCATGTTTTGCAATTCATTTGGTTCATAGATCTACAGCTTTTCTTAAGTATATATTTAAGTACACTTAACTGCCAAACTGTGTTTTTAAAGAGAGAGTTCACCCAAAAATGAATGTCATTTACTCTCATGTCATTCCAAACCTGTATTACTTTCTTTCATGAGATGTTTTGCTCAATGTTAACGCTGACCAAAAAAAAACACCTTAAAGGGATAGTTCACCCAAAAATGAAAATGTTACGTTTATCTGCTTACCCCCAGTGCATCCAAGATGTAGGTGTCTTTGTTTTTCAGTAGAACACAAATGAAGATTTTAACTCCAACTGTTGCCGTGTGCCAGTCGAATAATGCATGTCAATGGGGTGTAATTCTATGAGAGTAAAAAAAAAACATGCACAGACAACTTCAAATTAAACCCTGCGGCTCGTGACGACATATTGATGTCTTAAGACATGAAACAATCGGTTTGTGTGAGAAACCAAACAGTAATTATATAATTTTTTACCTCAAGTACAACATTATGTCCAACAGCCACAAGTGTACCATCACTTCCGCTGGGTGAGGTCAAAATACACGATATGGCGTATCTCAGTGGCATACAAGTGGCGGAAGTAATTTCTCACTTGTACCGGACGCCATATTGTGTATTTTGACCTCACCCAGCGGAAGTGATGGCGCGCTCGTGGCTGTTGGACAGAGTATACAGCTCTGGAAAAAATTAAGAGACCACTTAACATTGAGAAATCAATGTTAAGTGGTCTCTTAATTTTTTTCCACAGCTGTATATACTATCCCTTTAAAAGTACCATAACAGTAGTCCATATGACTCATATTGCATTATATTCCAGGTTCTTGTTCCTCAAAAGCTGTATTCATTGATAATATTTCCATCTACTCCAGCTCACAAATGTTTGCATATATTCAAATATGGCACAATAAGATGCATCACATCAAGTTTGCATCACACCAAATTTGCACAAAATTGCACAAAAAAGATTTTCAGTAAATGGGTGATAACTTTTTTTCTCCATATGCTTCTCTGTCTGACTGTAAGATACATATTTGTGCAATTTAGTTTTGTATTGTTTTGAGGCATTTGTCTTTATTGCCATTGCAACATCAAGCCCACGTTTGACCGAATGCACACGTTACATTTAGTTATCTAACAGTACAACATCTTTATCATTGTGTATATAGTATAGCAAAGTTATTTTAATTTTTTATTATTATTAATATTATTAGTATTATTTATTTATTTATTTATTGTGCCATAGTAGACAGTGGAAGACTTTTTGGCAGTCTGCTCTGCACATCTTGCTCTGTTAAGCTTGGCTTTATTCATTACATGTTTTTTCCACTGTCGTGAAAGAGAAAAAGGACTGTAATTTTGAATTGAAAACCACTTGGCACACCTAACCCAGCATCAGCAGCGTGCCTCAAGAGTAGGGAGGATCTACAGAGAGTCAGACAAAAGACGAGTAATAATGAAACATCCTAGGCTGAAAGCCACTGATGAGACTCTCTCACTTTCTCTCCCTCTTCGTCGTCTTCCTCCTCCATCTGGACAGGGCTCAAGTATTCATCTGTCAAATCAAACCTCTTTTGCTCTAGCCCTTGCAGCTTCTTAGCATTTTCACTTCCTTTGTGTCAAAGATGGAAAAGTTTATCCTTTCAGCCTTAAATATCAGACAATTTATGCATTGTCAGGGCTACTAAAATGCTGCTCAGATTACGTTTGTCATGTATAATCAGTATGTAGCCTTCTTTTGACAACTGCACATTGATGGTAATGCCTCCCATAACAATTAAATGATCTACCATAAAATACAACATAATTATATTTTTTTTATACAATTCCATTGAGTTGTTCCATTGCCACTTCTTCTTATGAGGGTGGAGATACTTTAATTAGGTACATGCACTAATTTGTTCAATCCTAATTAATCCAATTCACATTTTCGTTTACATATGCATTTATGTGTTCATGTACAAAAAACAAAAAACGAAAGCCACTGCTATAATGTACCTGTGAGTAAATGGTTTTGCCTTGATATACCTAAAAGTAAAGCTGGCATACTGTATGTCATAAAAGCTTTTTTTAGCAAAAATTTATAAAATATTCAGTTTCCTCCACTTTCCAGTACGTAAGACGTAAAATGTATGTAATCAACGATGTTATTATTAAAGGGAAACATACTGTATGAATCACAAAAATGCAATTTTTGAATCCAGTTGAGAAGATGTCCAGTCATGTTCATGCTTAGTTTTTTCCTATTGATCAGATTATTACAGGTCTACACTAGGGCTGCACGATTATCAAAAAAACGAACCTATGAAAGTGCGAAGGCTGCGATTTTTAATTTAAATAAATATATGCACAGTTTATTAGTGAAGAGCGGCTATGTGGTCAGTATTAAATGCTGCTCTATCTGAAAGCACTGCGAGTTTGAGTCGCTTATAACGTGAGTTTGAAAAAGCAACACGTTTTAACTCGCTTCATATCGTCAGTCGAATGTTTGAGCTGATGTGGCTTCTTATCACAGAACGAGGCAGACAATGCATTATTTTATAGTATTCTATATAGTGATAAAGTCTGTCAATCAGCACTGCATACTTTATTATTATGAAAATACCCAAGAAGACTTGAAGCACTAAAATACCCCATATATTGATGCAGTCATGTTTATTGTCATGTTTAATCAGTCAAAGCGTTTGTATCTTCTTTTTATTCAGCCTACAGTGCTAGCTTCACTTTAGGGATTTCCTCCTGAAAACTATTACTTCTCTGAAGTAAATGTGGAGCTTGGCTCAAGGGTGCCCTCTAACTTCCAGTATGAATGAAACTTGGGTAAAAAATAAGAAAAATAATACTTCTCTCTAAATAAATAATGTATATGATAATCCATATGTTTTTCTTCAATGTACAGAAGTTTTTTCCACCACAGTGGATGCATTAGAGGCTCATATTTCATATTAAAGACATAGACTTTAAGAAATTGATATCACAGATAAATAGCACATATTTAATTTTTTTTTACAATAAATCCTTAGAGCTTTCTAATGATTTTAGTCATAGACTGTCTGCATATTAACAGGTAACCCACCAGTTTTTTTGTCAAAATTTTTTTCTGTATAATAGAAAATAATAATAATTATTGTTATATTTTTGCAATAATCATAATAATTATTATTAGTCATATTAATATATAAACACAAAATGTTATATACACACACTTTTCATTTGTAAAAAATAAAAAAAATCAAATTTTAAATCGCAATTTTTAGCAGAATAATCGCAATTAGATATTTTCCCCAAATCATGCAGCCAGTCTACACCACCCTTTTCAATCCGCTCATATTTAATTTAGATTGAGCTCAATCAATTCAGATGTTTATTTAAAGGCTTTTCAACCTAATTTAGCCATCCATCCAATTACTAACAGATTATTTGGGTGCATGTAATCTGATGACACATTTAAATATAGTGTGACTTCCTGTTAATCATTCTCTTTTTTTCACACAGGCATTTTTCAAGTTTATTGTCTTACATAATGAAAAATTACTGAGATTGATGAGGGAATTGGTGAAACACTTAACTTACATTTGACTTGCGCTGCGTCTTCTGGCACATTTCACGTGTGGATAAATATCATCACCTTGAAACCAAGCATAATATGGCACTTGAGTGAGCTGGCAGCACAATGGCAGCTGTTAGCATTATGTATTTTTAATACTTATTTAAACAATGCTTCCTTTGTATCTATCACACATCGCAGTATATCTCTTTTTTTTCCACCCGACAGTTTTACCTGTCTGGCAACTTTTCCCCCCTCTGTGTCTTAAGAATAAGTCCCTTGCTGGAGTTGTCATGGACTTAGCGGCCAGCCAAAGAAAACAGTATCTGTGGGCAAGGGGTGGGCTGTGCTGGTGGAGAGGGGTCTGGGGAGGCTGGGAATTGGTCCTGCTTGTTCTGTGTGCTTTCTGTTCACAGACCAGGCATTAGATTGAAGAGATCTGTAAGCCCGCTCTGCTGGGACCCCTGTAGACACAAAGCCCATTTCTCTGGGAGATTGCTGCACTGTTTGCTGACATGAATAAAGCTTGTTGTGTCCTCAGAACTGCAAATTTGCCTTGGGACGTGGCCCTCCTTCTCGCTCACTTTCGCATACCCTCTTTATATAGATTCAGAGCCGCCTTTATACACGTGCAGATTATTTAAAATAACTCCAGTTGTAATAAAGAAGTCTTTGAAATATGATGCTAAGTAAAGGAAACACATGCAATTGTATATATAAATTTGAATATAAATATATAATATTTATATATTAGCAGAGCTTTATTAAAAAAAAATATATATATATATATATTATAATTTTTTTTTTTCCTCTATTTGTTTCTGGTTTCCTTAGCAATATGTTTGAATAGTTTTTTACAAGCTCTCCCGGCAGCAGTTTTTGTCGAGCCGTTGGGAAGAAGTGGCATTTTGTTCAGTCCATGAGTTAACTCTTATGCCTGGTACTAGGAAATGGGTTAAAACCACACGCACACTGGTCCAACACAAACAGTCCCTGGCATTCTTGAGCAGGCCAGTCGGAGAGGCGTGATTCAGTTGAACATGAAGTGGAGGGCCTGACCACTAGACCCACACCACAGTAAAACATGTCCTCACTCTATTCTCCCATTACTCTCACACTGGGAAACACTGCCGCCCAGCTTTCTCATACAGAGCCTACAGTACATTCATGCAGTTCCATTAGTCGACAGGCATTTGACTTACCCACCCAGGCTAACCTCAGTTAACCTAGCCATTCTAGAAAAGAACACAAGTTATGATAATAAATAAGAAAGGGCAAAATCAAGCCACTGTCTGAAATTATGATAAGTGATTGAAAAACATTCTCATGTCCCTGAAAAAGGATGAGCAACAATCCCAGCAGCCCCTGCTCTTTGACATTTCACTGTGATTGACGTCATTAGTGCTGTTGAATGAAAAGGGCGTAGCTTGGTTAAAGATCTGAGCTGATAACTGAAAGATCGCAGGTTTCTTTCTTGAAATAGCTTTGGATAAAAGCATCAGCTAAATGTAATTTGCTGTGTCTTTTTGCTTGTTAGATTTTTTTTCATGGCTTATTGATTTAGGTGTCTATAGTCCATCAGAGGACTAGATCAAAGTGTCATTCCTAATCAAACAACCCATATATTAGATAAGGGCATAGAATACTAACTAGTACTGGAACTGCATCAGATTTCAGAAGGTTGGTTGTTTTGGTTCATAAGCAATACAATTTATTATACATGAAACTTTCTGAAACGTGCATGTGGATGTTTACAATGCAGTTGCATTTGTGTCTTGTCTAGGTATAAATGTTGAATTTTAAATGCAATCACATTTAAACACCCACATAAAAATGCATTTCTCTATGTCGTATTGTTTCCTCATCAAATATATAACGCCTGCCTTACACACACATTAAATTCAGGCACAGTTTTTGATTCCTGCGCTGTTCCTTCCTTTGAAGCTCCACCCACTTCCCATTTCTAGACAGAGTCTACTTCTGAACTTTCTGTGATGTGCAAGCCAAGACTTACAATGTATGAATAATTTTATCATCAGACAGCAGAGCTCTATGCTCCTTTTCTATATGTCTTTCATCGCCTCTCGTTTTCTTTTCCCTTTTCTTTTGCCTCTTTAACTTTTCCCTTTACTTTTCTGTTCTGTTCTTTCTTTCTTAACACAAACTATGATCATAGAATCAGGAGCAAAAATGTTTGCAATTCACAACTTCACAAAGGAATACAAATAAACCTACAGCTTCATTCAACAATCTCCAATAAACCGTATTGTTTGGAAGTTATGCAAATAGAGACATCATGAGTCATTCATTTTTTCCTGTGCAATTCTCTGGGATTGGAAGGGCAAAAAATGCCGTAGAACAATGTGCTCTCTTCAGTAATAATTAAGCTGATGGCCTATTATGCTGTATTGCAAATCAATATGTACGGTCCCTGGCGATGGTTGAAGTAGGAAGGCTTGGCAGTGATCCAGCCCATCTCACACTATGAATGAGCAGATGCAGGTGCATCACAACTTGCTTTGGTGATTATTTTTTTGTTGTTGTTGCTGCTGCCGGGAGGAGGGGGTACGGAAGAACAAGCTGGTGACAATGGCAGCAGGCCTCTCTAGTGTAATTGTGTGTGAATGCTCATTTTAGAAAGCCTTCTGCTTTTGTTTGACAGGTGCTCAGATTCTCTCTTTGTATCACTTTCTTCCTCTCGCTCTCTATAGTTACTTTATCAGTTTTTGTTTGTTTTTTTTTTCAAAATGTTTTGTATGGATTGCCTTCATATTTGTATGTCTTTGCGCACACATCGACAATTTAGTATTTTCCAATCAATCTTTTACTGTAGTCAATCTTTTACAGATTTAATTTACATTTATAAAATAAAAAATCAAGCATTTTAAAATTATACACCTTTGTTATTATATTAATTCCTCTCAGTACTCTTTGATATACTCTAAAACAGTCGCCACATCAAGCAGAAATCATTCTCTCTCTCTCTCTCTCTCTCTCTCTCTCTATCGCTCTCTCTCATTTCACATTCACAAATGTATATTTACTGTGTAAAGTTCCCCTGTGTTTACCCTCTGGTTTGTTTGCTTGATATCACTCTGTTTATCTCCATTAATTCCACCATTTTTCAGTCTATTGGATGTTGTGTAGTTGTCATCAAAAGGCGCCTCTCCATGGAAGTTCTAGTGTTTTGAAGGAGAAATGAATATCAGCATTAAAAATTAAATGGTATATTGCAAAACATCACTTCATGGATTCGGGGCAAGTGTAGAAGCAGCTGTTCCACCAGCAATCTGTAAATAAGAGGAATTGTAGATAAAGACACTGAGGAGGCTGTTAGATATGCAGGAAGCAGCGGAGCCCACTTTAAATTGACTGCAGGAAATTGTGAGAAAATGGTCATAAATTGTTAGGGCACACAGTTGATTTTTTTTATTTAATTTTTTTTTTTATGCCACGCGTTTCAGTCTCCTTCCTCCCTCTTTCTTCTCAAGATCCGTATACATCTTGTGTTTGAACCCAAGGGGAAAAAAAGACATTGAAAAAGCTAGGAAACTAAATTAAACATTGATAAGAAAAGGAAAAAAAATACATCTGCAAACTATACCAAGTTTTGGTAAGAAAAACATGAATTCAGGAATCAGAAATAAGTTATATATATATGGAGGGATCTGGCTAAAATAACTCAAGCTTTCACAATTCCAGAATTTTTTTTTTTTTGTGTATATATATATAGTTCCTTTTTTTTCTTTCTGAAATTGTGAAAGCTTGAGTTATTTTAGCCAGATCCCTCCAGCAAACTCTCTTCTGCAGAGAGAGCGAGGCAGCATGTGCTGCCCTCCACATATTTAATGAAATTTATAACAATTGTCCTCCAATCAGATTAAGTGCTTGTTTAAAATGCAAATATGTTCTTGTCTCTGACATGCTGTAATTAAGTAGAACAATGCTCTATTTTTTCCCCTGATGTACCACATCTCTCATCAAGGGCTTTGAAAATAGGACAATGATTGACCACCTGGTCTGGTTACAGTAGCTAAATTTATTAAATTCTCTTTGTCTATAGAAAATCAATGAGGAATTGTACGCATTTCTAAGGGTCAGGCTTGTTTTTCTATCTGGCATATAATTACCCTGACCTTACGGTACTTGTTGAAGATAATTTTCTATATCATTACATCTTTGTCACCAAATTGTGAGTCAGAGTCCTCTGTGGAATTTTCGCTGATTTCCTTTAAGACGATCAGATGGAGGATGGTGAGATCTGAGAGAGATATTGATTTAGTGCAAGGACAGTGGCTGGGTTTCAGCGAGCAGAAATTCACACTTTCTGCTTTGTATTGTTTTTGTTGTTGTGAAGATCTCATTTGTCAACTTCTTTATTTCAGCTTTATAGCTTTACTCCTTTAGAGTGAAACCAATACAAAGTAGAAAATGCAGCCGTTGTTCATGTCTGCAGTTAATTTGGCTCATTTGGTATTCTGTGACAATTTAACCAAAATCAATTTAGCAAATTTCCAGCTGGCATATGATTAAATTATTCTGCCATCAGTTTATTTGAACAGGGCCATAAGGGAGCATGGCGACGCAAATATTTCCTTCTTTTCATTTGTTACATATGGCTGGATCTGGTATCATCTCGAGGTTATCCGTTCATAGGGCATTTTTGTGGCGCTCAAGAGCGCTTTAATCTCAGAATCAGGACGTTGTTTATGTACAGGAACGTAGGATGAGCGTGGAGTGAATATCCCTTCTCCCAGCACACCCGGCTGACTGTGATTAATACAAACAAACAGTTTCTCCATAGAACCACAACGCCAGAGATGAGCCCTGTCTTGTCTCTTGAGTCAGTTCATAATTATTATATTGTATCTCAATTTAACTCAATCAGAGCAGTTCACACAGTACAGATCGTCTCCAGACCGCGTGGGACTGCCGTTTCACGAATCTGATGTGTTCTGTTGCGCAGAGGAAATTAATTGGATTAAAGATTTGATAATCAGTTTCTTTGTGCATCCAACCTTGCATTTTCACCCCCGAACCCACCCTCCATCGCCTCTGCGCATCAGGAGCCGCATTAAGTATTTCTTCAGTTTCACGGCCAAGGTGTCGAGCCCTAGCGTCGATTCATTTAGCATAATCACTGTGTTCTAATGAAACTGTTAATACCGGAGTGACAAGCTTGCTTCTTTGCTGAAGGCATCCAATCACCCTGCCACATCTCAGAGGTGATGAATGTGTAATTACTAAGTTTGACAGACCTTGTTTAGCTTGTGCTTTGTGTGAGCATGTGCGCATGAGAAAGAGAGAGGATGAATATGCTGAGGGTTGTGCTCCTGACCTCCTTCCCAGGGCTTCATACTGATATATTGATGCAGAGACTCTTACTGTTTGGATATTAAAGATCCACAGACCTCAGCGTTTTCCAAAAGGAGAGGGAGGGAAAGTAGCAGCTCTTATGTACAGTAGTACAATAGCTGAATTGTGATCAGTTTGAAACCATTATAAGATGGTTACCCAAGTTGATGGTTGTAAGCAGTGTTGGGTACAACTAGTTACTAAGTAATTAGTTACTGTAGTTTAATTACTTTTCCCTTGAAAAAGTAAAGAACTGGATTACTCTTATTTTTTCTGTAATTTAATTACAGTTACTTCTGATGTAATTGAACTAAATACTGTATATAGACTGTAGAACAATTATATATAATACAATAATGAAATTAACGTCAACATTTAACGCCTAACTTTAAAATGCATGTTTTTATGTATCCTCACATTTGTAATACTTTGGTCAGTAAATATGAATAATTTATGTAGTTTTATATTATTTATTTGAATTAGTAAAAGTAAAAGTGCCGTTTCATGTCTATCCTTGAATTACTTAACTAGTCGAGGTTGATATAGGATTTAGAAAGTAATAAGTAATTAAATACTTTTCGGAGGGAGTAATTTGTATAGTAATCTAATCACACTGTTAAATTAGGTACTTTTTTAGAGTAACTTACCCAACACTGGTTGTAAGTGAATGTGTAGTGTTCAATCAGAAAGAGCTTGCTTTAGTATTCAACAAAATCCTTGTATTGACTATTTTTTACATTTTGTTTATTTGTTTGTTTATTTATTCATTTATTTTAAAAGATTTTGAAACTTAATTTCACAACGAGATTTTAGATTCCAGCAAATTCTAATTTATTGATCCAATGAACTGACTTTAGCCTTTTTTTTTATTTTTTTTAATTTAAGGAATACTCATTTATAATGTTATATAATCAGATCATTAGTTATGGTACTATAAGCCTAATTTTAAAACAAATTTAACTCTATTTTCAGACCATAGTAGAGCCCAAAGCTGAAAGGCATCAACAACAAGTAAAAAATGTGCTTTAAACTTCCAGCAAATGCTGTCCAGAGTTAATTGATCTTTGCCAGGACATGAATGCTCCCCCTCCTCTATTGATTTATCTTAGATATCTCCCACATGCTAGACCAGCAGCATCGGCCCAAACATGCAAAATATAGATGCATTTTCAGTGATATCTCCATATCAAAATTAGTAAGACATCACCTAGGTTGAAAATGAGATGGTTTCTGATTGCTGTTGCTATTTGAAATTGTTGTGAAGAAGATTTTGGGATTTGTGTGGGGAGGGGGGAACTGGACTATTCTGTCATCCGCAGTCCTCTGATCCCAGCAGCGGTGTCATGACAGGCCAAAGCTCTCACTCACTCACCATACTGCTAATCACATGCTAATAAATGAGCTCTCATCCCTGGGTCATATCCCCATGCTAACAGCAAGAGCTGTTTTTTGTCACTCATCTTTTTCTCACCCTCAAAATGAGAAAATAGCTGCGACGCACATACAGGCTCTTCACGAGGGTGTGAATATTCTAAATAAAGAGAGATTTTGTCTTCACTATTTTTTTTTTCTTTCTCTCTTTATTCAGGAGCGAGGAGGAGATTGCATGAAATGCCACAGCAAATGCTCAAATTGTGTGGATTTTGGAGTAGCGCTGAAATTATTCATTAGTGCTTATGTATGGGTATCCCAAGATCCCAACACACAGAGTGATTTGTTTTTAATCATTCTGATGTTTTGGTTGAATGTTCTTTGGGGTGGAAACTTTGTTCATCTACTTTGGTAATGAGTGTAAAAATGGGTTGCCATCTGCTTTTTTCCTTCTTTTTTTTTCTTTTTTTTTAATTTGCTAAACATTCTCTGCAAATCTGTTCTCCAGAATGCAGGAAATGAATGCAAACACGGTTTTTGAACCTTGATTTACATTTGGATTTGTAATACGACTGCCTTTGAATTGAAGCAATCATTGTACCTTTGTGCGTCGCTTCAAAAGTGCTGATATATTAACATCACTAGTCAGTTAAATGATTTGTGTGTTACCCACAATGACTTGCGCCAGTGTGTGGAAGATGCTGTTCGATTTGAATGTATCCATAATTAATACAGACGCGTCAAAAGGATGCTATTACATGCTTTTTCCTCAAACTTCAGAAATGTTGTATCATAGGCCTGGAACATCAAATGTGTGCATCGCTGAATAGCCTCTCAATGTATTCATCAAGGCAATTGAAAAAATCCCTAGTTTAGTGATCAGAGAGCGCTTCATGCTCAATGAGGAGTGACAGTACGTTAAGCCGAGCGTCTTCTGGCGTATTGGATGTTAGGTCACTGGTCATGTCTTATAAGTTTGTTTTGATATATTTCGATCTTTTGTTAATTCTATTTGCACACATCTTTTTATCACAACGTCGTTTGTTTGTTTTGTTTTTTTTCTTTACGGAGATTAAGCTTGCAGATGTTTTCGAAAATGAAGCATGTGATCGCCGGTTACAGTCTTTTCAGATCATTTTTGGCTGCCACATGCCCATGTTACCTGAAGCCAGCCACAGTCACAAAGCTAAAGACAACTGCTGTGTTTTGAAGGGGACCTTCAATGGCTATATTCTTGATAGAGCAGGGAGGTGCGGCAGTGTTTTCCTTGAAGTGGCGGCTTCAGAAATTCTTAAATTGAATAGGGCTCTCAGCAACACATTCCTCTCACAAACCTGGGCTGAACCCATCTCCCAAACTCTATTTGCTGATTATTTAACTACCTGTAAATGCACAACAGCTCTTTTATATCTTGCTTGAGGCCCTATCAAAAGGTCCTTTAATAAAGCAAGCGCGCTGCACAGACTGCCAGTGTTTTTGTCGTTGTACACGTCGTGAACTTAGGGGCACCGAGCACCTCCTCTGGAGATTTCTGCAGCCGGCAATGAAAAGTTTCCTATAACTATGTGGCAAATGGAGGAGGTTGTTTGGGAAATATCTATGCATTAACATTCATATATATAGTTTTGCAATTTTAGCCTTTCACCCTATTTACTCTGACGCCAGCGTGAAAAATCATATGGTTTTCGAGTCATTCTGCCAGGCGTACAGTATATTGATATTCAGGCCGGAATAGAATTCAATATGTCACCCCCTCCCTCAGAGAATCACTCCTTTCTCTGTAATTTCCATTGAAATTTTGTGTGCAAATGCAGTAATAGACACATTTATAACATCAAAAGGATTCAATTTTCTTTTCAATCACACAACAGTATGAATAGCTTTTTCCATTGAATCTAACAACGAGGAGCCATTACCCGACACCAAAGGATAGGTTGCCTTCACTTGCTTTTTATGAAAGTGTGTCAAACAATTTCCCATGTCTCCCATTTGTTCTAAGCTAACAGGGGCTGTCAAACAGGTTTGTTTCTAATTTTTCAGGGAAATGTCATTTCTTTCTTCTGGTGCCGGGTAATCACCAGAGATCCACATGTTTATTTTTTAATGCAAGCTGTAAGTGTCTTTAATACGTTAACTCCTCCATCGAATGCTTTCCAGAAGCCTGCGGATGACAACTTCCGATTGCTAATTGCACTTGGTAAATTATTTGGAAAAGATGACATGAATAGGGTTTCACTGACACCGACACACAGGGCATCAGATGAAGTGATGGCCACAGCACAAATGGTGTGAGCGCTTTTATTTCAGCATGGTAATGTCTCTCTTGGAGCTCTCTGTTGAAAGGTTACAGTAAAGGGCTGTTTGTCATATTCTGTGTATTCATTGAAAGCCTCAGTGTTAACTTACATTCACCTTTCACTGTTTGGGTCTATCATACTTGTGATTGGTGGGACGATTTGACAACATTATATTGGTAGTTGGTAAGTGGTTAATATATATATATATATATATATATATATATATATATATATATATATATATATATATATATATATATATATATATATACACACACACACACACACACACACACACACACACACACACACACACTATATTGCCAAAAGTTTTGGGACACCTGCCTTAAAGGAACACTCCACTTTTTTTAAATAGGCTCATTTTCCAACTCACCTAGAGTTAAACAGCTGAGTTTTACCCTTTTCGAATCCATTCAGCCGATCTCCGGGTCTGGCGGTAGCACTTTTAGCATTGCTTAGCATAATTCTTTGATTCTGATTAGACTGTTAGCATTTCGCTCAAAAATGACCTAAGATAATTTTCCTATTTAAAACTTGACTCTTCTGTAGTTACATCGTGTACTAAGGACGATGGAAAATGAAAAGTTGTGATTTTCTAGGCTGATATGGCTAGGAACTATACTCTCATTCCTGCATAATAATCAAGGAACTTTGCTGCCTTACCATGGGTGCAGCAGGCACAATGATATTACACAGCGTCTGAAAATAGCCTTGAAAGCGTGCTGTTTGTGAGAGACGATTCAGAAGATATTTACTTTGGGGCAGATCCTGAACCTTCTCTATATGAACCGGAATACACTGAAGATGAGCTTTTGCAATGTGAAAGGCAAGAAAGTGTGACTGAACAGACTGGGGCAGAAGGGAGGAGGAAAGCAGATTCGAACCTTTACAACGCGCAGAATAGGGATGCTCATTTTGACAGTTTAACCGTTAACTGATAGTAAGAATTTTGACCGATTAATACTATCAGTTAAGCGGTTTAAAGTTTTTTTTTTTTTGTTTGTTTTTTTTTTGCTGTATGGTTAAAGAAAAATATGCTGTATTTGTTAACTCACGGGGCGCATGGACACTAGCAACCACAAGTCTCTGCAGACATATTTCCCAAACTATGTGGGATCATTTCGGCAGAAAGGGCGACGAAGTTACTTGCAAATTGCAAATTATGCTACGCGGTATTAAAATAAAGCAGTAATACAAGCTCTTGTCTGGTGGAAAGCAAATAAAAGGCGCTTCCCAATGCTGGCCGCTCTAGCGAGGCGTTATCTCTGTATTCCTGGGAACCAGTGCCATCTGAAGCCTTAATGCTTTTCGTTGTGTGGTTTTGGTCAAGTTTACTAAAGTAGCCTAAACATTGTCAAGTATTGATGGTTTATAACAATTACTGAGTTTCCCTCTGTCGTTTCAAAGAACAGCACAACGGTCGGAGCCGCAGGTCAAACTGTCAACAGGCTAACTTACATCATTTAGACATGTTATTTTATTTATTTATTTTTTAAAATAAAAACCAGTCAAGCTGTGGATTGAGGTAGGCCTGCTATTTTGATTTGACTGGAAAAACTATTCCGGTTCTTCAAAGCTTCAAACGGATTCAGTGTATTTTCGTTTTGTTATCTTAATTTAGTAATTATTTAATAAAAAAAATAGTGTAGGCCTATTTATTTTATGCTTTTTATTTCTATGATTTTATTCAGTTTTTCTGTGTTGTCAGAAAAGCTGCAGGTGTGTGAAAATGTGACAATGTTTGATCCAGGTTCTGTTGTTGATCTGTTGTGTTTGCTGCTGTTTGCACAGTAAAATAAACCCGTGGAAAAAGTTTTTTTAACGGATCACAGACACTCATCAATTGTATTTTTATTTGATGTCAATTCAATATTATAATCTTATCAGTTAACGGTTAATAATCGATTAATGAGCATCGGTTGTCGGTCGGGAAAAATTACCGAAATGAGCATCCCTAGCGCAGAACCATGACTAATCACACAGGTAAATACACTACCTAATTTGTCAGGTGCAACTATACAAACTTAGGCTAAATCCGAAATCGCCCCTAATCCCTAATTCACTATTCCCTATGTTAGTCCACTAATACAGTTCACTTGAAAGAGTGAATGCAAATAAGTGAGTGAATTCGGACAGCTGCTGTGAGTACATAGGCTGTACACTCTTTTTTTGCGGTGCAATGTAGGATTGAATGAGTGCACTCAATAGTGTCCACTATAGTTTCGGACACCACTACAAATGTCTGTCCCCTTAAATAATGCCCTATTTGACGGTTTTGTGGGTGATTTCGGATTCTGCCTTAGTGCTGGTCTAGATTGAAAGTTACTTAGCTGGGGACTATTTTCAGACGCTGTGTAATATCATTGCGCCTACTGCACCCATGGTAAGGCAGCAAAGTTCCTTGATTATTATGCAAGAATAAGAGTATAGTTCCTAGCCATATTGGCCTAGAAAATGTTTACTTCGGTCATAGTACACAATGTAGTGTTTTAAATAGGAAAAATATAGAAACTCTTTGGTCATTTTTGAGCGAGATGCTAACGGTTTAATCAGATTCAATGAATTATGCTAAGCTATGCTAAAATTGCTAACGTCAGATCAGGAGATCAACTGAATGTATTTGAAAACAGTCAAATTCAACTGTTTAACTGTAAGGGAGTTGGAAAATAAGCCTATTTCTAAATAATCTTGATCATTATACCTTTGTGAGTACTGTCTATAGAAAAAAAAACGAACCGGATTGGTGCTTGCAACACAGAGCTTTTACAGTTAATGCCCACAGCCCCAATCAGCTAAAACGGCAGTTATGGGGGCATAAAAGTGAAGGGTGTCTTTGTGCCTCTTAACAGACACTAAATGCAATTAAAATGTCTGTCTAACATGAACAGGGTTCTTACATGACAACGAGATGCATATAGCCACTTAAATTCACCTAAATAGTATTTTAGACGGCTAGCTGTAGTCTCGCGCTGAAGTCACGTGGGAACTCAGTGTAACCGGAAAAAATGTAAACAGTCCAGTTGGGAGGAGCGTCTCTCTAGCAAGTCCATTGTATTCTCATAGCAATTAGCACAACACAAATATAATTGAAGACATAAAGCTAGTGAAATAATTAAAGTTTTGCAAATAAGACTATAAAAAATGTATTACTGCACATCTATCCTCGAGCCGTGTGTGCCCATGGAAGGATAAATAAAGTTTACATTACCTTCACAGTGGTTGCACCCGTCTTCGTCCACGGAATAGCATTTTTTTTCAACCGTCCCCGCTGTGTTGTGTCTGTGTTGTCATCCTTGTCAAAGTGTTCGCTGCAAATGTGTCTTAATCTTTATCGTTTACTTCTATGGGGAGTTTTCACATCTAGTTGAAGTACAACTAGCCACCAAAACTGCAGAATCATGAGGTCATGGAAGACGATGAATTGGAGGAACCTGATGACCAGGTCGTGCTGGCCTACCTTTTTGTTGTGCAGGAGGTCATGGTGGGCAGATATGGCGGACATGTATACTTCAAGGGCAGCCTTCGATCCAACCCTTCTTGGAGAAATGAGAGCACGGACCCGATCGGGCATTTCCAGGGTCTTCTTGGCGAGAAGAGCACCAGGTGACGATGAGGTTCCACTTCAACGCATAGGCATGTCTGGTAGACTCTGCCCTAGCGGAAGTGATGGTAGCCACCACCGCAGGTGGCAGCGTACTCAAACCTGCCGCGTCCCATCCAGGAGCCACACGTGGAGGTTCCACAGATCGGGACGCGGTGCCGGGTGCCCGTCTCTGAGATAGGAGGTCCTTCCTCAGAGGAATCAGCCAGGGAGGGGCTGTCGCAAGGAGTAAGAGTTCCGGGAACCAGGTCCGGCCGTGCCAATAATAGGGGGCGGCCAGAAGGACCTGCTCCTTGTCCTCCCCGATCTTGCATAGTAGCTGTGCGAGAAGACTCACTGGGGGAAACACATATTTGCATAGGCCCCGTGGCCAGCTGTGCGCCAGAGCATCCGTGCCGAGCGTGCCCTCGGTCAGGGAGTAAAACAGGCGGCAGTGGGAAGAATCGTGGGAGGCAAACAAATTTACCTGCGCGTCACCGAACTGTTCCCAAATCAGCTGGACCATCTGGGAATGGAGTCGCCAGTCCCCAGGGAGTGGCTGACACCGTGAGGTTCAGTTCTCCAGGGATATGGACAGCACAAAGGGACCTCAGATGCTTCTGACTCCATAGGATGAGATGGCGGGCAAGTTGAGACATCCGGCGGGAGCGTAGACCCCCCTGGTGCTGGAGAACAAGATCTCTGTGTTCGCACACCTGCTCTCGAGAGTGGCCCAGAATGAGCCAGTCGTCGAGGAAGTTCAGGATGCGAACCCTGTGCTGCCTGAGTGGTGCAAGGGCTGCCTCGACGACCTTCGTGAAGACGCGAGGGGACAGAGATAGCCCTAATGGGAGAACTGATATGCCCGCCCCTCGAAAGCAAACCGTAGGAACGGTCTGTGTCGAGGTAGGATAGAGCCATGGAAGTAGGCGTCCTTCAGGTCGATCGCTGCAATCCAAACGGCTGGACGAACGCATTCGAAAAGGCGTTTCGCTGTCAACATGCTGAACGGAAGCCTGTGAAGGGATCGGTTCAGGACGCGCAGGTCCAGGATTGGCCGTAACCCGCCCGTTTTCTTGGGTACAATGAAGTAGGGGCTGTTGTTGGAGGGACAGGCTTACTCATACATGCTGTATTTTGTATTGTCTGTTTGTGATTTTGATTTTGACTTCAGTGAAAGTTACATTATTACACCATTAGATGGCAGCAAGGAGTGAGTCAAAGACTTTTATAATGAAAGGATGAAACAAGGTTGTACCCAGGGTCGGTCGATCGATCGCACCCTTCGCCAGCAGGGTCGCAACCTCCGCACGCATGACTGGGGCATTGGAGCCCACCATGTTATAGCGGCCTCCCCGAAAGCGGGGAGGAGCCTGCGCGAACTGAATCGCGTAGCCAAACCTGATGGTCCTCGCGACCCAGCGGGACATACCCTGAAGCTGAAGCCAGGCTCCCAGGTACTGCACCAGAGGGGTGATACGGACGACAGGCGTACCCCGGGTGGGGCAGCGAGGCAGCGCACGCCCCGACGCGGAGGCGAGCGCCCCGATGTGGCGGCACGGTTAACAGCTGCGCCCTGACAGAGGAGACCAGGGAAGGCTGCGCGGTCCACGGGGTCTGCTCTGCCCGGGGGCTGGCGACAGAGAGGGATGCGAGTGGCGGGAAGAAAGGTATCGGGGGGACGGACGGACGGGTGTCTGCACGTGCCGCCCCCAAAAACCAATCGTCCAGCCTTGAGCGCTCAGGTCGGGGCGGAGGGTTCCACTCCAACCCAAGACTCGCGGCTGCCCGGGAAAGCATGGCTGACAACTCTGGGTCCGACACGGGCAATGCTGCGCCACCCGGAGGCGGCCACACAGTCGCGTCATCATCCTCAGAGGACTACAACCCACCTCGTGATGCGGCGATCGCCATCTCCTCGTCTTCCCCGCCCCCAAGCGAGACAATCGGGACGGCCGTGATGTACCCGCTTGAAAGGACGGCGGGTCCGGTGCATGAGGAGGGGGGTGGGCCGAGGCATGAGCGTCGGAGCTTTATTTCACACCATCACCCTCAGATCACCCTGGCCACCAGTCAAAGTGCCGCCTCTCGCGGAGACCACAGATTGGGGTGTGGCGGAGGGGACTCTCACCCCGGCGGCTGCACGGAGATCACTGAGTCTCGACCGTAACACCGAGATGGGCATGTTCCCGCAATGGAAACATGACTCATCCACGAGCGCTGCCTGCACGTGCCGTAAGCCCAAGCACGTCAGACAGAGACCGAACGCACCCAGAAGCACACAGGCGAGACATCCTGACAAGGACGCGCCGCGTGTGAGCTCTTTTAGTGAGAGGAAAACCTTGCAGTCGATGCCGAAGCGCCCAGGGAAACACACACCAGCTGGATGCAGACCACTGCACAGATCAGCAGGCAGTAAGTATGCGATCGCTGGAACGCGCCGTAACACCAACACCGACTGGAAGGCTGCTCGTCTCGAAGAAGCTGACGATAATCTCAGAAGGCTTGAGGAGTGAAGAGTGTATGTGGTATTGGCTCTGAAGCAGAAACATAATGCGATCATGCCATCGGTTCGTCCTGATATACCCACGCAGTGGGGCGGAGTCCGCTATGCGAAATCTGCATGCCCATGGCATTGGCACTGCCATTGGGCGCTTTCTAGATCTCGAAGTTGATAGGCTTCTAAGCGAAACCCCATTCGTCAGTCACTGGCGTTACTCGGAGTTACTGATGGAAAGGGAACTGCTGATTTAGCTGAGTGGGGGCTCTGGGCATTAACTGTAATAACTCTGTGTTGCAAGCATTAATCCGGTTCTTTTTTTTCTTCTATAGACAATACGTACAAAGGTATAGCGATCAAGATTAACTTAAAAATTCCACTGAGTAATCCCATTCTTATCCATAGGGTTTAATATGGAGTTTTCACCCACCCTTTGAAACAGAGTGCCTTGGTAATCACAGTGTACTGATATACATCCAGGAGTGTTTCCTTTCGCCAGGGATTCAAATCTAAAGTTGACAGTTTAACAGTTGAGCACAAGCCTCCGTTACTAATTCTAAAGCATCACTTTAGAACTAGTATTGAAGGAACACTGAATCACTTTATTGAGGCTTATTGTATTATGTGTTATTAGAGAGAGATATCGTCTAAAGGAGTGCATTACCTGCATCTACCTGATATTCTTCAGCCTTCAGGGCACTCTTGTAGTCATTATCACAAAATCAGTTTGAATGTCCATTGAGGAAAGTGATATCTTTGTCCTTTTTAACAGATAAGGGGATTTCCCATGACAGCGCTAGTCAGTGCATTTGTAGATTGTGTTTTGTTTACAACCTTGTTTCATCCTTTCATTATAAAAGTCTTTGACTCACTCCTTGCTGCCATCTAATGGTGTAATAATGTAACTTTCACTGAAGTCAAAATCAAAATCACAAACAGACAATACCAAATACAGCATGTTATTTATATAAAATATTACTTATTAATCAATAATATTTAAATAGACAATATTAGTAATAATATTAGCCATTATAAAAGTAAAAATATGTTTGTGAGTAAGTTTGTACAATAGTAATTAAACACAAGCAAACAGTTTAGTCAAAAATACAAAAGCAGCTTTATAGTAGCCTACAGATTTCAGCTCTGGAACAAGTAATAGATAAAAGACCAAATATTGCCTATTTGATATACCCCAAATTAATTATATTTCATGTTTTACCACTATCTACATAAGAGCCACTAGCAAATTCCTGAAGGACTGGCCGAGATGAAGCTGTTTCCTGCGGGTACATGCGCACTGACGGCATGGAGCGCGCATCTGCAAAAGCGTCTAATCAAATTATAAGATAGGTTTATATATGAGTCACACCTTTGAGGTCTAAATAACTACATTCTTGCCTTAAAAAAACTTAATTCCATGACATACAGTGGTAATTGTAAAAAAAGAAAAAAATTATACATATATATATATATATATATATATATATATATATATATATATATATATATATATATATATATTCTTATGTATATAATATAAAATTTAAAAAGTTAATTTTTAGTTACTTAATTGTTTTGCTTTGTCATTACTATCATCTTAGGGAAATATTAATGTTAGGAAAATAGCCTGAAAATGCATTATGCTAATAATATGACCTAACTACTAGCTTTGATTTTCGAATGGTTACCCGTTAAATGAATTTTGACAACCCAGTGCTGTCATCTTTTAAATACTCCCTTCACACACACTCTCTCTCTGAAGTCTACATGGTAATAGGAGTGGCCTGGTCTTCCGCTGTCATCAATCAGTTTGCACCATCCCTGACCCACCGCTGAGCAATGTGCCGTGCTCATAAAGCCATGCATGGCAGCAGATGGGCCGCAATTTGCAACACGTATGTTTTTTAACATCCCGCCATCAGGGATTTTAATTATGTCTGGTCTCTTCTTGAACAGTCTGTTTACAATACAAATAAGCCCACACAACTGCACATGTACAGCAGCCCGAGAAAATGTAAGGATTCAAATGTCACTGCACATGTTAATTAGAGCGATTATAGCGTTCAATTCCAGTGATTAAATTTAGCTTCGCTATCAAGACAGTCTGTCAATCAACACTGTGTTTGGATTAGTTCTCAGGTTCCGTGTGAAAAATATCTATAATTGTATTACAGTATATTGAAATCTCTTTAAAATATTCCAGAGGCAGTGAGTCAAAGCACTACCTAATCATTTGAACTTGTGTGTGCTGATGTTCACTT
Source organism: Gobiocypris rarus (assembly GCA_023029165.1). NCBI lineage: Eukaryota > Metazoa > Chordata > Actinopteri > Cypriniformes > Gobionidae > Gobiocypris > Gobiocypris rarus. The sequence continues at coordinate 39,305,347 of CM040912.1, read as the reverse complement.
CAGACTACTGACAGTGGGTATAAAACAATTTGTTTTGAATGATTGTGAGAATTTATTTTCAGGCACTCAAGCTGTAAAACTAATTCTGTGTGAATATAGTGTTAACATCTTCATTAATGCTGTTTAGTTTCGTTCTCTGTCAGGTGTCCAATGTGAGATGGGTTCTCACAGGCTGCATGTTGTAAATAAAGAGATCCACTATGCTAAAAGTTTTCGTGTCATATAGTTTCACCGAGCAGCACCCTCTCTTGAATTTTTCTTCGTGATGGCTAGTGATGGCTATCGGGTAGTCAGGTTACCATGCAAATTATAGGGTAGTGAAATAAAGAAAAAGAGGGAGAGAGCGCGTCTGTTCCAGAAGGCACAACATGCAAACATCTGCTGTGAACTAGTCTGAGATTCGGTTGGATCCACTTCCATTGCCTTCCACCAAATATTTACTGCCCTATTAGGATCTTTCCCAGTACCCATCATAACAGAGCTGCCCTCTAAAGGGCTACTCATCATGGGCCAAATGGATGGAGTCGAGCCTTTTAGTGCATAACATGTTCAGTTTTGAATGTATTTAAGTTTGTTTCATAAACAGATGGCTTGCATTAAAAAAACAAAACAACAACAACAACAGATTGTAACATGACAGCTGTTGACATACAACTGTTTACATATAGCTGTTAGCGAAGTGTGCCTACCAAGCGATCGCCAACATTGTGTTTGTGTGTGTGTGTGTTCAAAATGTCAAAAGTCACCTTTTTAGAAAAAAGAAACTGTGCAATGTATAAGTAGGGAACAGTAGGGAAAAATGGTTTCGATATCTGTTCTTGCACATTCATTCTTCCTCAAATGCAGAACGAACGGCATGGTAATATACCCTGGCAGAGTTTCCTGCACTAATTATTATTCAGCAGCACCTTAATAATTACTTACACGGACTGGTTGTTCATGTTTTTAAAGATAAACATTGTTTTTGGTCAGTAGCATTTTTTAAATATTAATGAATATTTTTTGTTTTTTGTTTACTATTATTGTTTAATTCATATTTAAGGCCAATTAAGAATTATGTCGCCTCTAAAAAAAACTGCCAAAATTAATCAAACCTGTATAACATGTAAACACTTGTTTTTGCAAGAATATTTTTAGATTCATGCATTGTTAAAATTATTTTGTCATTTGGCACCAGTTTTATTATTTTGAATTCATTTTTATTTGAATATTTTTAGTTTTCATGTTAATTTTATTTTAGTAATTTCTTAATGTGGTTTTGTCATATTTGTTAAAACTACTATTTATGTTTAATGTAACTAAAAATATTTTTTGTTTTTATTTATTTTCTTCAGCTTAAACTGGTTTCAGTTTATTGTCAAGGCATTTTTTTAAGTAGGATATTATTATTATTATTATTATTATTATTATTATTATTATTATTATTAAAGCTTTATTTCAATTAACAGAAATATTTTAATAGTTTTAGAACTTTTTTTTATTCCTTAAAAAATAAAAGATTCATTAACAAAAACAGTAAGGAACTGAAAACTGCTGTGGTAATGGATTCTGCGTTGTTTACGTGTAGTGTATATAGAGTCATGTTCTCTTAGGGCCTAAGCATGAATCCTAAGAAGCTGCCACGTTAGAGCTGCTACAGGCCCCGGTTCTGTGGGAACAGCAAAATAAACGGCATTACACCTGACAGCGTATTCAGTTCCTCAGACATCATTGTGACAGGTGAGCTTCTTTGGGGTGGATAATTGTATCCTGGGTCTGTGGCACACTGCTTATTATTGATTCATGGGGAACAGAATGAACTCCTTGTGAATGTATAAAAATACATTTAAAAGTCCATTCTCCTCAACTAAAATCACAGCCCCCCGAAACGACGTGCTTTTGTCACTCCCAGTTCGCTTTCTCTGCCAGCACTGCTTTTAAGGGCTTGGCAGCAAGGATTGAGCATATATTTAAAGAACCTGACAGGTCGGACAGTAATGCAGTTGTCTGGGCTTTTATTTTCTGCATGGAATCCGCTTTGCTAAGCCCTGCAGGGTACATCAGAATGAAGTGCCATGGCGGGAAGGAACAGAAAGAGATACTCCCTGTATGAAAGTTTTAAATAGCTAAAACCATGCTAAAAGAAAAATGTATATATTAATTATAATTTGTCTGAACGTGTAAGGCATAAGGCTTACAACAGTTAGCTAGGAGTGAATTCATATGAAAACGTGTAATGCATGAAATTGTTCTAGTTTATTGATTTGAGATGATGTTACATTTCTATAATAAGTGAGTGGAGTACATCATGAATCCATCTACCAAACTGTGTTTTTGTCCTGAACTACTACGGTACGCCTATAATAAGTGTTTATGTTTGGACTATATTACACCGAGCGGGCTGACAACCACTGCACAATATCTCAGTACCTGTGTGACTCGTCATATACATAAACGGAGAGAAGTACAACAATGTTCTTCCGCAAGACAAATGCAGTTTTGATTATTAATCGCTATAGCACCACAAGATGCATTGTGTACATTTAAATAACAAATGCAAACTTATCTTAAGCCTGTTACACACTAATGTATTTGACATCTGCATGGTTTTCCATACAGAGTTAACAATAGTCGACAGTTTAAGACAAAGCCTCAGACTCAAAATGGAGACAGAGGGCCATTACAATCTGGCTTCCTCCACAAACACTCCAGATTCATTTAACAAGCTGTAAATTGCTAGACCTTTTTCAGTTTATCACCAGCATTCCCTATCATTTCTGCTTGTGGCATTGTATATCCATAATTGTAAATGCACTCAAAATGCCACAGCTGTGGCGTTTTAAGAGGACACACCTAATCAGACAGGAACGGGGAACACCAGTTGTGGAATCTGCTTTAACACACACTACAATAGCAACACAAGCATAACTGGAAGCAACAGTTTTGGGTACAAGCCTAATTCATGTTGTTTCTTCATTCGTGCCACAGCTGGAAAGCATCGTGAACATGAGGACACGACCAGCATTCTGCACCCAACACAACGCAGTACTCCAACCTGGCACTTGCTTTTATTCGCTCATAAAAATGTGTAAGGCCTGATTAGCTTCCCACATTTTCAGAGGATAAAGGAATTAAGGACCAATTTCCTGGTGTTGTAAATGTTAATGCTGAGAAAGAGGATGGCTGTTTGATTTTTGCAGGCTATATTTGTAGTTGAGGTGGTTGGAGGGGTGATCGTGTTGGTTTTGAAGGGGCCCACCCATGAAATATCGACGGATGAAGAATGTAATACTCCATTTAACGTTAACTGCCTGTGTTTGGGATGTCTGGCTTCTGTATTCGCTTAGCTTGGTGTGAAATACTGCTCTCTTCTGAAACTGTGAGAGTGGGTTCTCTAAGATAATAACTCTGATAATTGAGTTCAATTGACACATCAACTAGTCAATTCTTCAATACCAGATGACATATGGGGGGGAAAAATGGCATAAAATCCATAGAAAACAAAACCTCTCAAAGTATGCAGATGTAACCCATCAGTGATCATTTAGAGAATAGTCATTGACCCGTAACTTCTACGAGGAAGTAGGAAATGACTAAACATTCATGTTGTTACCCATTTGTGTCAGTGGGATCAGTGGGACCACAACCAAAAGCTTCCTGAATTGACAGGAAACGGAATGTGTGTGGTGGCTGTCTGGCGGGAGCGTGGGTACAGGAAAGAGGCAGGGCCAGAGCAGAGGACTGGACTTGGCAGACCGGCGCTCGGCATTGTGGGACGAGCCACTCGACATGTGAGAGCCCAGCCTGGCCATTCATCCACACCAGCGTTGCACGCCGCCCTGTGATTAGCATTGTCCTCTAGCAGATGGCCCATCATCTGTTTCAGGCGGCAGAGGGAAAAAAACGCCACTGTGAGAGCAGCCCTTTATTCTTACTATTAACTCATAAAGCGGCCATTGTGTTTCACCGCATTTGTGTAAAATGAGGTAGTCTACAAATATATATTAAACAAACTTTTTAAATATTATTTGATTCACAGTATTGTGTGTAATACCTACTGATTTGTGTAGTTCCCACAAGTTCAAATTAATATTTTATTTTATGTTTTGTTAGACCTTTTGACTTGGTTTGTGGCTATGCAATGGATACATTCCTCTCTCTCTCTCTCTCTCTCTCTCTCTCTCTCTCTCTCTCTCTCTCTCTCTCTCTCTCTCTCTCTCTCTCTCTCTCTCTCTCTCTCTGATTTGGTGCTCATGAAATTATCATTGTAAAAACATTTGTGCTGGGTTTTTTTTTTGTTGAGGAAATTGATACTTTTCTTCAAGATTTTTTTAAGAAAAGAACAGCATTTTGTAACAAAATCACTTTTGATCAATTGAATGCATCCTTGCTGAATAAAAGCTTTTCTTTTCTTTCTTTTAAAACTACTAAACTTTTGAACAATAGTTTGTGTGTACATGTGTGTATATATACAATAAAAAAAAATACAATGTACAGCATTTTTTTTTCTGCTGAGCATAAAAGTATTATATTTTGACAAATGTTGAGGTCCAAAACAACAACGCATTTTTTAAGATTTAGCCAATTTAATTAATAGTAAAATTCCATCGAATTGAATTGAATAATCCTTAAGTATTGTTCAATTATTCAATTAAAATACATAAGTATTATATAATTCAATTTGATGGAATTTTACTGTATATTCAATTGCGTAAATCTTTAAAAAAGGCCTACACTTTTGGAACCAACAGAGACATTTTTACGGGTTAAAAGTTAATTTCTGACACTAGTGCGTGCACCTTGGAGATGCTCTCCATAATGGGCTCTCTCTTTTCCTTCTCTTCCAGACCTACTCCCATGATCGGCCTAATAATTAAAGCCATCCTGCAACCGCCGCCGTACTGCGGAGTAGCTGGTGCATCAGAGGCCTGTGACATGATACAGAGGGACAGCTTAACTATTAAATATCCATCACGCCACGCCACATCAGTCCTAATGCAATCAGAAACACATGACTACATCACCCGGACCCCCACTTCCATCCACAATGATTAAGTAAGTCTTTAATTTCCAAGACAAATAAAAAATGCAAGATCATTTTATCATGAATGTAAATGACCTGTCTCCTCAGATGACAGTTCGATTTGATTGGGAAGAGGGGATCTACTGTAGCTGCGCAGGCTAATACAAGGCTTTGTGTACTTCAGAGAGTACGCACGTGGGCTGGGGTCTTTTTGCCGTATTATCATTTTAATGAAGCAGGGTATTTCTTTTGTGTTCGGGAGGCTCTAATGCAGTTGTCCAAGACTCCCCTTTCATCTGTCTTCTTCAAACGCTCAAGGTTGTTAAACAAATGGATGTGTCTGAGTATATAACGCTGATGTGGCCAGGCTGCTGTTGACTGGGCCAATTAGGGCTCGGGGAGAAAAGAATTGAGGCATGCCGGTTCACTCACTCAAACCGTCATACAATACAGTCTGGCTGGTTTGTGTTTATTAAAATCAGCTGGATCCTTAAGGATTTTATAGGACACACTGTAGTATGACATTACTTTCTGATGATTTTCATTATCAGGACTTCAACCGAGATCCCTGTACAGTTTTTATCTTGCTAATTAGGATCTAATTATAATAAAATGTTTTCCTCTTACCTGATATATGTCATGAATTACCCATCGCTGTTGTCTCCATGTTTAAATGAGCGAGCGTCTTTAGAAAAATGTTTAATTCTACACCTAAGAGATGATAATGATGCATACCTGTTTGCTTTAGTCATAGTGGGAATGTTGAAATAAGACGACGGTGTTATTTCTCAACATGCTAATTACTGAGCAAACGCTGATGTGCTAGTGGCTAACGGTGTATCCAAGTTGTGTTCTTAAGCAAGTCTGGTAGTTCAAAATGAAAGATTTTTCAGATTAATTACACAAATAAAATGGAAGACTGAGCATAACACTCAATAAGAGCCAAATCAATCCTCTCCTTGCTCCCAAAATAACACAGTTTCGGTAACAATCAATGTGGATATTTTTTTCCTTACATTTGGTTTTACAGTCATCATTTAATTTTTGTAATAAATAAAATAAATAAATTTTAAATGTGATCTCTCCATCATACATTAAATGTATAGTTCACCCAAAAATGAAAATTTGCTGTTAAATTGCTTAACCACAGGCGAGACGCTTCTGACGCTGTCGGTTGTTCAAGAGTGGCTTGACACAACAATGCGACAGCTGAAACCCATGTCTTGCATATATCTGTGCAAAATGGTTCTTGAAGCACTGACTCCAGCTGCAGTCCACTCTTTGTGATTCTCCCCCACATTTTTGAATGAGTTTTGTTTCACAATCCTCTCCAGGGTGTGGTTATCCCTATTGCTTATACACTTTTTTTATACCACATCTTTTCCTTCCCTTCGCCTTTCTATTAATGTGCCTGGACACAGAGCTCTGTGAACAGCCAGCCTCTTTTGAAATGACCTTTTTTGTGTCTTGCCCTCCTTGAGCAAGGTGTCATCTTTTGGACAACTGTCAAGTCAGCAGTCTTCCCCATGATTGTGTAGCCTACAGAACTAGACTGAGAGACCATTTAAAGGCCTTTGCAGGTGTTTTGAGTTAATTAGCTGATTAGACTGTGGTACCAGGTGTCTTCAATATCGAACCTTTTCTAATGAGAGGTTGAGAGGTTTTCTATTCTAATTTTCTGAGATACTGAATTTGGGATTTTCCTTAGTTGTCAGTTATAATCATCAAAATTAAAAGAAATAAACATTTTAAATATATCAGTCTGTGTGAAATGAATTAATATAATATACAAGTTTCACTTTTTGAATGAAACTGGTGAAATAAATCAACTTTTTGATGATATTCTAATTATATGACCAACACCTCTAGTATTAGCTAATCAATAACTACTATTTTTCATACCAAGAACTACTATATACAGGTTCATAATTAATGTGACTAATGTATAATTCATTCTAAAGCGAAGATCATGGTAACCCGCTACCAATGACTCAACTATTAACACAAATCTGTCAGAAGTAATGACTAATTATTTGGATAATTATTCACAATTGAAAAGCATGATAAAATTATTATTTAATTTTTATTATTTTTTAGGTTTTGGATAGTAAAGGTATTACTAATTATTTGGATCAGTAAGTCAAGATCATAGTAACCCACTAGTAATGACTCAAGTGTTACCAAATCCACTGGGAATAAACTATCCACAAGCTTACAAAAACCTTTTCACTTTAGAATATTGCATATTGAATTATGCATAATTCATGTTCATTATAAACCTGTATATAGTTATTAGTATAGCCCTCTGGGAGGTATGAAAAATAGTATTGATTAGCTAAAAGTGAACTACCACATTCAACTAAGCCCTGTTACTTACTAATTCATTAATCAGAGTTTCTTGTTAGTTAATAGTAGTTACTAGAGTGTTAATATTGTGTTACTCATTAATGCAATATTATTGTAGAGGGCAAATATGTACATTTTGCAAATATTCATACCAAAATTTGAATGGGAGATTTTAAACTACTGTCATTTTTCACCAATGTATGCTTGTAATGATTGTCTTTATTGGTGTTGTTTATATATAATCTGATGCCTCTAGCATGGCCTTTGTATACTTTTATTTAATTGTTTAATAGTCCCTGTAATAATCCCTGTATTTTTTAAATGAATGCTTTCTCCCGCATGAAGCAGGTCGAAGCAGCAAAAGCAAGTCTATAGGTGAGATGAGCATTGAGATGACTTCGGCTCAGTATAAAAAAGGATGGTCTGTGTCTGTGTGTGTCTGGGGTGGGTGGGGGGTGTTGAAGCGGGTGATTTGATGGGACGGGGGTGTCAGAGCAGGCAGACGCCGCCTGGCATGTCTCCGATCTCATGTTTATGCAGAGATCAACTGATTTCTTTTGATTTGGCATTGAGGTTCTTGATTTACCGCTGACTAGCTGCTGGCAGCCTTTCAACAGAGTTCCACAGGTTCAGGGGTTCACTAATTACCTCTATGGCAGAGTACACTTAAAAACTTAAAAACACACCCTGGTCCGTTCTAGCCACCTGCTCTGGTCCCAGTTCTACCAACAAGCACAAGCAATCATTGGTGCTGAAGTACTTTGCCTTGTTGTCAGACACCCTATCATGAAAAGACAGAAACTCTTTGGTGGCCTGATACTCACATTATTAATTCACACAGACACACACAGACGTACAGAAGATGGGTAAATATAAACATCTTTAAAGTGTCTCATCTGTAGTCAGCACTGAAGGGATCAGTGGGCGCCTGTCAGTGTTTCACAAATCCTGTTTACTTGGCTTTCAACACATACAAGCTTAAAATCATAGTTTGTGGAGTCTTTCCTTTTCTTTTCAAGTTATTGTGCTATCTGAGTTTATAAAGGAGCATCCCGCTTCCAAAATCATGCTCAACATATGACAAGTCGTCTTCAGGACTGTAAACTATTGATCCTCTTTTATCTAGAAGATGCTAGTTCAAGTTCAGGGTTGCTGGCTGGGTTGCTGAGGGCAAATTTGAGAGCAGAATTGTATTAATACTGATGTCGGTGCATTGAATGAAGGGGAAAGAGGTCCACCAGACCTGATAGGCATGCACGCGCGCACACACACAGTTAGCATGACGGGAGTCATGTGGATAAATCACCATTCACTCCGGGAGCAGTCACAGTCAATGACATATTCACTGGCTGCTTCAACAGCTCATTTGATAACACTCTCCTCACGCCATTCTGTTTTTTTTCTTCCACGAGATGAAAAGCTGGCTGAAAATCTCATCAGCTCAGTGAGGCAGGGCTGATAGTAACTCAAGATAAAGGAGGGAGGAGGTGCCTCCTAATTAATTAACTTTCCGTGGCCTGCCACGGGCGTAGAGAGAGGGAGAGAGCCCACAATATCCCGCCTTTTTCCAGGGGGGTTTCAATTAGACATGCGTTATAATTAAATGCGATGTCAGTGGGACCATGCGAGACCTGGCAGATCTATGTCCACAGTTTAGTTACCCACATTCATCATTTTGAATGATGGCTGAGGCCTACAGGAATATTGTCTTGGATTGTTTCCGTTGTTATATGTCTCTCTCTCTCTCTCTTTTTTTTTTGAGGGCATGCAGGCTAATAGGGCTCCTCGGTCACCACCCCTTTTTGCAAGCGCTGTTAATGCGACAAATCACATTGGCTCCTTTATGATACCAGCACTGTGTTGTTTGTCTGTTTGTTTATTTATGTTCTCAACAGTTTTCTCTTTTTTTTTTGGACTTGACTATATCACATAGACTTGAGATAGTTTTTGGATTTAACTCCTGTTGTTTCTATTGAGCATAATGGCTCTGTTCCAAAACCTAGTGAGCTGCCTACATGGGCAGAATTTCAAAGCATGCTGATTATAAATATTATATACTTTACATTTTATTCCATTATATAAAAGGTATAGAAAAAATATATATTAATTTATGTGTGTTTGTACAGGTACAGTTTACAGCACATGTATTATTATAATACATGTTAGCTAAAAAACAAATTCCAATTGAAATCTCTAGAGCATGGTCACAGTAGAGCTCCTAAAATCATTCACTTAAAAAGATGTGATTTATAATAAACTAATCTACTAATTATTACATAAATAAACAAGCACAAATTAAACCCCAATAGCTTAGCAACGTTCTAACCATGTTGTGAGTTGAGTATCCCATGCAATGGTGTTTAATTTAATTTTATTTTAAGTCAGCAGGAAATGGAAATTCACCTTATATGATTTCTAAATGCATTTTATTGATCTTATTGTAAACTTTTTTATTTATTTAATTTATTGATTTTAATTTGATCCTCCGTTGAAGTTTTTCTCTGGATTTCTTCAGTAATTTAGTCATTAAACCCTGCCCCTTTCTTACAATCGACTGCCAGCTCACACTGGATAGAACCAAATCCCCACCCTACTTTTTTTGGGTGGGTGGGGGATAATCCATTGCACTCAGATGTAAAAGTCATACTAACAATAACAAGAAGTTTCAGTGCGAAAAGTTCACCTTCAGAATGTAGTTTTCGCACTACTATTTTGTTGAGTGAAATGCACACTGCTTCTTTAGAACACATCTCTCTGATGAGTGGCACTACTATAGTAGTAACATACAAACATACACACGTTGCCGGCATGTCATTGGCCTCCAGGTATCCACTTGTTCTCTCTGATACTGTATGTCTGCGGTCTCATATGTGTGAGGGTGACTGCCCACGGTGCTGGGGGTAGTCACATGCTGGTCACATGGCTTCAGGACATAGCCTAATGTGATTCTTTCTAGTTCTTCAAGTTAACTGTGCTTTCATGCTGGGAATGCTCCCAAGCTTCAAAACCTGAGCGCTCCCCTCTGCAGAAATCCCCTTCTGTGAGACCTCCACCTCACTCTGAATGCTGTATGTTGTCTCTGCTTTATCTCTCACCACAAAGCATTCACGCTTTGAAGTTTACAGTTGTGGGATTCCACCTTGGGTCCTGCTCCATTTATTTCCAGTGATAGACACCATCTGACTGTTTACCGGAGGTCTCGAACTCATTCTGAATTTGTCTTTGGATCATTTTATTTGAATGTAAAAGGACTGTTTAACCCTTCGATACATGAAAAATTTAAGTCCCACTGCTGTCAATAATTGTATCTCTTAAAATAAATTTCTTCAAAAATAATTTCTTCATGCCTTACAATAGCTTGAATGTAGCTTGAACTCTACACCCTGGCTTCATTTAGTATATGCGGAGCCATGAATATGTAAATGAGTCCCTGCTTCCACTCAATTACACCAGCAAAGATTATCTGATCCACTCGGTCAACTTTAGTAAACGCTACAGAATGGCAAAAGATTTTTTATTTATTCCGCAATGTTTGAACCAGAAACTGGTTCAGAAGAAGAAAATGATAAGCGAATTATACAGGATTGTCTACATGACAATGTCAGAATTGAAATGCGTTTTAATTTTCTACAACCTCTTTGGCTTGACTACGTCAGCTAATAATGTGTTGCTTATGTTACACAAATCATGTTCCTGCTCGCAATCGGAAAAAAATACTCAGCAACGGTGCTGACTGATGAATTTGCATATTGGTTTGTCTTAAAGCAAATTAAAGGTGCCTAGAATGAGTTGAAACAATAATTTTAACTTTTAAATTGTTCTCTGATATCTACATAGTGTATGTGGCTTATTTAAGGGCAACAATCATCCAGAAACGGTTTTACAGGTCCATTTAGAACCCTAGAAATTAGGGTTGTCGAAATTCATTGTTTCTTCGATGCATCGCGGCGGACGATTCGGTATCGGTTTCATAAATAGACCATAACCGGTTATAATGTACTGATTTTTTTCTGACGTCATTTGTCACGCACGTGTATTGTTGCGGTAGCAAACAATGGCTGAGGGAGGCGAGTGAGAGTTATTAAAAATGCTCCAATTACTTTAAAAGCTGACATCTTGGGCACATTTCAGCTTGTATGAACAACATAAGCACGACCTAGAGAACACACGTGCTGTGTGTTAATCAAAGCTGTCTGATTTATTAAAACGAATTCCCGCACTATATGCAGATTTAATGGAGTTCACGTCACCGAAAACAACAGATATGAGCTGTGTTTTATTGATCAGCAGCTAATTTGAAAGACAGCAATATGAGTGAGTGCGGCCACAGCACTGGTCAGATCATTCAGTTTCTTTACTTTTAATGAAGATGATTGTATGTTGAGCACCTACGACTTTACTTTCGGTTTAATTTGCGGTAGTTTGTGCGTTGGCTTAATGAAGAGATACTCGTCTGTGGCGATCCACGCTGCATAGCGCTGTCATATCTGGCTATAGCATGACATATAGCCTACAACACGCTTATTTATTTATTTTTACATTTTTTTACATATCTGGTTACACGACCAGATGCATTTAGATGTTAGTTTTGACTGTAATGCAGCCCGAACACCTCTTAAAGTGGCTTTTAGTATTTATTTTTGTGTATTTATTCTAAATGCTCCTGTTGTCTTCTGTGCCCAGACTTGAGTTTAGTTTGATACATTCAAGAAGCTTGTTTTCTTTGTGCAGGTCAAATTAAAGGTTCAGTTCATATATCTGACTGCTTGTATTTATTGACAAAATTGTATTGAGGATGTGGTGCACCATCAATGCATCGTGATATCGAATTGAACCGAATCGATGACATGATAATCGTAATCGAACCAAACCGTGAGACCAGTGTAGGGTCACACCCCTACTAGAAATTGTCCCTAGAATGAAATGGTCTGCTTTTGCCTTATTTGTAAGGGTCATGAATAGTAATGTGGAGCTCTGCTCTGATTGGCTGTTTCACTGCACAGTTATGTCAGTTGTGGTATGATAATAGAGAGTTTAGGGATTGATCCAACCTTATATGTTTGAGCCTGTTTCTGTAAAAATGTACGTGTTTAAAGCTCAAATCTGTGGTTTGTTTAGAAAGAGAGTGCCTATTTGAAATTTTGATCTGCAGTTTTTGGAGTTGTGAGATCCAGTCGACCACCGGGCGCTCAGCGCTCATTAAGCCCAGCTAGAGCAGCCTTCCCTTGGCTAAACCTTCTGATGTCTTCCGCTAGCTCTGATGTCTCTGTTGTTAAACATATAATTTCACTTGTTTATATCTAACAGGTGATTTTTTGCCTCATGGATCAATCATTTGTTCCCTGGCTATTCGTTTTGGCTGAGGGTAAAGTGAAGTTTCATTTATTTCTTTGATCATTAAAACTTAACGAAACGAGACTGGGTTGTGTTTTATGTCATATTTAACTTTATTACAGTGAAGATAATCATATATCGACACTTATTGTGTGAACCACATATTAATATGCTTAATGTTTTTTAAAATGAAAACGAAGAGGAAGGGTTGTGTTTTATATTTCGTTTTGTTATAAATATATACAGTGAAGATAATCAATGTACGCTTTGCCTGAACTACATTTGTGTGGCTATTAATAGGTTTAAGAATTTTTACAATGAAAACGAAAATAGGCTAGTGGTGTTTTATAACATATTTGGTTTTATTGTAGCCTCAAATATACATACGGAGATAACAGAGCGAGCTGATTGATGCTGTAAGAACGCTGTTGCTCCGTTTGCAGAATGACCAGACTTCCTCTGGAGTTTGTTCTCCTGAGTTGAACTTGGCAAGTCATGGTGTGCTGGCATGCAAATGTTAGGGGGTACATCTCGACGGTTGTGTCGCCGTTGGTGTTATGTTGAGATTCGCCTATGTTTTTCACGCACGAGATTTACATATGAAGGAGGAAGCAATGTTGTTTGAGACTCATGGTATGTGATTTCCATGTACTGAACTCTTGTTATTCAACTGTGCCAAGGTTAATTTAATTTCAATTTCATTCAAGAGCACCTTTAAAAACACCACATATAAACAACAATAAAGGAATAGTTCACCCATAAATAAAAATTCTGTCATCATTTACTCACCCTTATGTTGTTCCAAACCTGTATGAGTTTCTTCTTTCTGTTGAACACAAAAGAATATTTTAAAGAATCAGACAGCTGACGACTTCCATAGTATTTTTTTTTTCCTACTATGGAAGTCAATGGCTACCGTCAAATGTTTGATTACCAACATTCAAATATTTTCCTTTGTGTTCATCAAAAGAAAGAAACTTTATATAGGTTTGGAACAACATGAATGTGAGTAAATTAGGACAACATTTTCATTTTTGGGTGAACTATCCCTTTAAAAAATTTCAGCACAGGGGGTCTTTAAATCATATATTTTTAAATGTTTCTTTTTTTTTAAACTCTAAAACAATATCTTGAGATATTAACAATAATTATTATTATTATTTATTTATTTATTTTTCAATTGCACATTTGTCAAGTCCAGAAGAATATTAGACTAAATATTTCTGGGGTATTTGATTCACCACCACTTTGTCAGGCATATTAAAAGTAGTTTGTCATAAAGAAAAAACAAATTTCATTAAACATTTTAGAACATAAAAATTACTAATGAAAAATTACTAAAATAATTATCTAGTTTAGTGGCCAGTAGAGCAGTCTTCCCAAACAGGGGTTTCAAATTAATCAAATTATTAGGGTTGCACTTTTAATCAAAATACATTTTGAATTGCAATATAGCTTTTGTTATTTTTATAACTGTATTGATCACAGCTGTTTGCGAATTAGCTGGGATGTGCTGTGCTCATTTAGATGTAAGCAGCTCATGATCCGGTGTTTTCTTTGAAAAAAAGTACTTTTTTATTTTAAAGGTAGTACTTTTTAGGAAAATATTTTTTCAAAGGGATCTGACTGACGAAAAAAATAAAAATAAATTTGGAATCTCTGCATTAGAGGGTTAAAATAATGTTCAGAGAGTTGTGAGAGTATTAGCCATATGGCTCATTTCAGGCTGGTGTTCATTTTTAGTTAGCATTTTAAAGAATAGTTTATCAATTAATATTGCTCTTTAATTTTCTGCTCCGTGACACTGCTTTTGCTTCTGCAGATGCAGACTATAGTGTGAGTGAATTGTGTGTCTCAGCGGCAGCTGTACCTCTGACTGCACAAGCAGGAATCCATCTGCTCACACCTCGAAACCTAAACTACACCGACAGGAACAGTTGCTTTATGCCCCTCTTAATCAGCAGGACTAGAATTGAAGATGACTTCAAAGAGATATGATGTCCTTTATTCTGTAATTCTTTTCCACTTGTACACATCTTCAACAATGATTTACTGCCATGCTGAATTTGTGTGTATGTGTGTTTCTATGTTTCTATTCTGAGATTGCACAGCTGGTGTCAGTATTTCAACCAGCATGTTTCTGTTGTCTTTGTTTTTTCTTTGCTTTCTGTACAATTTGGGGTGACCAGCTGTGGTGATTGCTTTTCCTTCCTTGGCTTTTCCTTGTGTGTAATTTAGACTTGGCTTGCAGTGACGGTGGTGTTCAAAAAGGCCTTGGAAAAGACCTGAAATAGACAACTAAAAGCGACATGTCAGCACGTGAGAGAATATCTCATGGAGATCTCTATTGGAAACTAAACTGACCTAGGCTAGATTAAAGGGTATGTTCTCCTGGGCCGTGCTTGTCGCTGAGCTTTTTTTAATGTTTGTTGCTGTGTGTGCATGACCGTGTACACATGCATTGTTTCGCCAGCAGTGTTCTATGGCCTATCATTGACAATGTAACGTCTTCTTATTTCTCAATCATACTTAGCCTACTTACTTTTTTTTATGTTTTTGAAGAAGTCTCTTAAGCTCACCAAGGCTGCATTTATTTGATCAGTAAAACAGTAATATTGTGAAATGTTATTACAATTTAAAATAACAGTTTTTATATTTTATTGTATATATTCCTGTTATTGAAAAGCTGAATTTTCAGCATCATTACTCCAGTCGTCTGCACTAATTTTATCTAATATTTTATGTTTTTTAAATTTTTGTAGATTTAAGTATCAAATAAGAATCGCTAAAATTATTGAATATATTTTGAGGCACCATATTTAACCGAAAGGGACCATATTTAACATGATAATTTAATAGTTTATATACAGGTCCTTCTCAAAAAATTAGCATATTGTGATAAAAGTTCATTATTTTCCATAATGTAATGATAAAAATTTAACTTTCATATATTTTAGATTCATTGCACACCAACTGAAATATTTCAGGTCTTTTATTGTTTTAATACTGATGATTTTGGCATACAGCTCATGAAAACCCAAAATCTCAAAAAATTAGCATATTTCATCCGACCAATACAAGAAAAGTGTTTTTAATACAAAAAAAGTCAACCTTCAAATAATTATGTTCAGTTATGCACTCAATACTTGGTCGGGAATCCTTTTGCAGAAATGACTGCTTCAATGCGGCGTGGCATGGAGGCAATCAGCCTGTGGCACTGCTGAGGTGTTATGGAGGCCCAGGATGCTTCGATAGCGGCCTTAAGCTCATCCAGAGTGTTGGGTCTTGCGTCTCTCAACTTTCTCTTCACAATATCCCACAGATTCTCTATAGGGTTCAGGTCAGGAGAGTTGGCAGGCCAATTGAGCACAGTAATACCATGGTCAGTAAACCATTTACCAGTGGTTTTGGCACTGTGAGCAGGTGCCAGGTCGTGCTGAAAAACGAAATCTTCATCTCCATAAAGCTTTTCAGCAGATGGAAGCATGAAGTGCTCCAAAATCTCCTGATAGCTAGCTGCATTGACCCTGCCCTTGATAAAACACAGTGGACCAACACCAGCAGCTGACATGGCACCCCAGACCGTCACTGACTGTGGGTACTTGACACTGGATTTCAGCCATTTTGGCATTTCCTTCTCCCCAGTCTTCCTCCAGACTCTGGCACCTTGATTCCAAATGACATACAACATTTTAGCGACAGTCCAGTGCTGCTTCTCTGTAGCCCAGGTCAGGTGCTTCTGCCGCTGTTTCTGGGGAATGCGGCACCTGTAGCCCATTTCCTGCACATGCCTGTGCACGGTGGCTCTGGATGTTTCTACTCCAGACTCAGTCCACTGCTTCCGCAGGTCCCCCAAGGTCTGGAATCGGTCCTTCTCCACAATCTTCCTCAGGGTCCGGTCACCTCTTCTCGTTGTGCAGCGTTTTTTGCCACACTTTTTCCTTCCCACAGACTTCCCACTGAGGTGCCTTGATAGAGCACTCTGGGAACAGCCTATTCGTTCCGAAATGTCTTTCTGTGTCTTACCCTCTCGCTTGAGGGTGTCAATGATGGCCTTCTGGACAGCAGTCAGGTCGGCAGTCTTACCTATGATTGCGGTTTTGAGTAATGAACCAGGCTGGGAGTTTTTAAAAGCCTCAGGAATCTTTTGCAGGTGTTTAGAGTTAATTAGTTGATTCAGATGATTAGGTTAATAGCTCGTTTAGAGAACCTTTTCATGATATGCTAATTTTTTGAGATAGGAATTTTGGGTTTTCATGAGCTGTATGCCAAAATCATCAGTATTAAAACAATAAAAGACCTGAAATATTTCAGTTGGTGTGCAATGAATCTAAAATATATGAAAGTTTAAGTTTTATCATTACATTATGGAAAATAATGAACTTTTATCACTATATGCTAATTTTTTGAGAAGGACCTGTAGTTTTCCATTTGTTGACATTACATGGTTAGATTCAGATTGCAAATATCCTATATTAAGTTGGGTGTCCATCTCAGATATAAACACCATATTTATAATGAAACCATCATATTTAACAATTATACAATAAAATAAATGTGTTACTATTTTTTAAATCTATTAAATTATTATGGGCTCTCCTTCAATGCTTTCAGAATCTTTATTTTTTAAATTATTTTGTTTCTATATTTTTAAAACATATTTCTATATTAACATATTTTATTGACAGCATATTTACTGAATAAAAAATAATTATTTTATTTATCACAATAGTAATATAATAGTTCAAATTTTGCATATTATTAAAACATATTATTTTAGCTAACGTTTTTGTATCAATACTGTGTGCCTTTTGCCCCATGCTGGTGAGCCTTTTACCCCTCGCCACTCCATACATTTAAAAGATTTTAAAACATATTAAACTACTTTTATTATTTATTTTCACACAAAATCTGTTGCTCCATAAATGTCCAATACAAACAATAATTTTTTTTTCCTTCTGCTATGGGAATAGTGAAAAGCAGATTTTTCGTAAAGGTGTGCCTTTAGCCCTGTTGATTCCCGATTTCTTTCTTTGAGGCCTTTAGACACACTCAAATGTATGAAAACACTGGCATCTTGTATTGTCTAAAAATGTTTGATTCATAAAAAGGATATAAAATGATTTCTCAGACATATGTATTTTTTAAATGTTTTGTCATGTACATGTGTTATTTTGTTTCTGGTTTATAGAAGCATGTTGATAACTCGGGAAACATCAGTTTTTACACTGTGGTATAAGGTGTCATTTTGACTGAAACATGTCACAAACTGTCTATTGATGCGCCCAGGTTGCCTAACCTCCCCCATCTTCTCTATTTTTCATTGCTTTGTTAAAGAGAGAGTGCCCGCAGGGGGGAGAATCGCTGGCTGTCATTGCTTTTTAGCCACTGCGCTGGCCGTGCCTGTCCATCTGCCTGGATGGAGACTCAGTGAAATTGCTGTATTCCATAATAGACTCGGGCGTTCTGGGCCGACACACAATGAATGTTGTTGTAATTTCTGCTGTCACGGGGGCAATGGATGCCCCTCTGCGTTTTTCTTCTTCTTTTTTTGTGTGCCTGCTGGTCCATGTGCAGGGGGCAATTTACATAGAGACATTAATGTAACTGTCATGTTCTATCCCAGAGCAGCCATGCAGAACTGCTAAGAGACAGGCCGAGCTGCAATACTGATGCTCATAGCGCAGAGAGATGGAGCGGCGGCACAAACTTAATGGAATTAAGTATAGAATTCTCCTATTTACCACTATGGCAGATAAGTGAGAGAAAGAGAGAGGGGCGAACATTTAAATAAGCGCCGAAGTGGAAATAAATGGCAAAATAACACATGGAGGAAAACATTTGAGGAAGTCATTTATATCTGGTGGTGATTTGGAGAGAGAGAGATCAGTTGAAGATATGAATTGGTAATGAAATATTTGTGTTAGACACGCATGCTGCTTGCAGCATCAGCACTACACATATGAGATGCTCAAGAGCATGGTTTAGGCCAAGACATTGATATTAACTGGTCAATGCATGCTTTTATTGCACTATTTTCTCTCTCTCTCCCCCCATATGGTCTATAAATGAGAGGCCAATACAAAATTATATAGAACTGAGACCCATCATCAACTCTTATTTTGTGTTGAAATTGTATATTGCATTTGTGGGTCATTCTTATAACTTTAACATTGTCTGTTTTCAATGTGTTTTTTATTATTATATTTGATAAATGGTGTGGTGCTGTGGAGGATGTTGTTCATCACAGCAAAGCTAGAACACAGAATAGATGAATAGTTCTTTAGTCTGGGTCCTTGTTTTCCTGCACTGCACTGAGAAGGCAGTACTCTAATGGCTGACTGTTTCAGCCTCTATTTGAATGCTTTGTAGTTGGTTTACTCATAATTTTCATTGCTGTTCTGTAGATATGTTTGCACTTTATCTTGCACCGTGCTGTGTCAGTAGTACCTGTTTGTCATTTACTCCCTATTTACCTTCAGCATTTAGTTATATATATATATAACTTTAGCATCTCTCCATAACAGTATCTTGTGATTTAATAGTTTGTGACTTTTTTTTATTTTTTATTCTGTGAAATCAAATTATACCATCCAAACAATTGTTGTAATATACAGGTACACTATAATATAGACCATAGTTTAAAAATATATTTTTGACCAATATTGGATATTTAACATGCTCTTTAGCCTATTTTTTGCATTTAGATTACCGTTGTCACTATCTAATGCTCACTTAAAGTTAAAGGGATAGTAAACCAAAAAACTTTACCTATGCTCATGCCATTCCAACCCTCTGTGACCTACCCTCTTTCTGTGGACCAGAGAAGATATTTTGAAGAATGTTGGCAACCAAACAGTTTTGGTTACCATTGACTTTCATTACATGGACAAAACATTTTTTTATATGTTGTGATCGATCTTTTACCTTTTTTGCATGAGTGAAACACACAGTTCAACCCTTTTGAACTAAATAATCTTGCTCCAAATCCTGGGAGAATAATAATTGTAATATTGTGTACTCCTTCACCTGCACCGCACTACACAGCTCCTTTTCCCTGGTGATTGGCTGGGCTTTCAGAAAGCAGGGGCCATCTCACTGTCAGAAACGTTCCATTCCATCCAACAGGCAGAGGGGTATTGTGTTTCTTTGTGTGCATTTGAGCTGACATGGTCTGTGTGTGTCTGCGGAAACTATTTCTCTGTCAAGAGAATCGAGCAGGGAACGGCGAGCCTTGTATCCTCACATTAAACTCTGAAAGCGCTCCTTGTTTTCAGCAGGGACATGGCAAAAAACAGGAGCTGGGGTAAATGGAAGGCCTGCTGTGGGGTGGTCTTTTTCATGGTGATTAACTCAAATGACACACAACCAGAGGGACACTGGCTGCCTCCACATTAATGCCTTTTAGGAGGAACGGCGGCACTCCTCATATGAATGTGTCTGCCTCGCTACCAGGGGAAAGAAAGAGAGAGATGGAGAAGAAAGGAGCGCGGCTATTGAAGATGGCATCTCTGCTCTCTCAGTATACACTTTGGACGCTTTCCACATTTTGATTTAATAATGGCCTGCCATGTAGATCTTTATTCATGTGGCTAGAAGGATAAGTGCTGATGTGTGTCATTATGTCCACCCCGCCACAAAACCGAGTGAATTTAGGTCAGAGTATGTATATACACCACAAACGCAAGAAAAATTGCAAAATTGTCCTTTTTGTATATGAAGAAATGCATGCATAGTCAAAGTTGTGACCTTGCGGGTTGAGCTGAGGCGTGGAAGACACAGGTTGGTTCTGGCCTAGGTAATGTCAGAAAACTGTCCTCTGACATACAATGAAAAAAAGGCTGAACCCAAAACCACAGCATTTTCCAGGTAAAATGTCCATCAAGAAGCACTAAAGGTGAGGGTTTTTTCTGCTACACAGATAAGGCTTTAAAATGTTTAAAAAGATAAAGTTGATTCTTATTATAACTTTGACTAGAGTTTCACAACTTCAATATCATAAATCAGTCAACACTGCCATCAGGTTTTTAGCTAGCAACTTAATACAGATCCACAAAAATATTTATATTCATATAGTTGGTATATGCAAAATCAGTATGTCAGTATATGAAAAATGAAAAATCTGTCAGCATCTACTCACCATCAGGCTGCATTTTCTGAAACCATATGTAGCACTTAGTTAGCAACAGACTGACATTGTAATCATAATAACCTGAAAACCTTCTCCACAAATCGTGATTTGACTCATTAGAGTATGTCACAGGGCTTAAAGTACCGCTAGTCATCATACACTGAAACTAGTAACTTATTTCATATTCTACAGAATCATGCAGCACACTATTTTGTTCCCCAGTGATTCTAGATAGCAACAAAGCAATGCACATGGATAAATGCAGAGTGTTGTGTGGCTGGAGTCTGGACAACTTTGTGCTTGTTTACATGGTTCAGAGTGATGTGCTCATTAACTTCTGAGGTCTTCACCTTCATCTGTCTGTTCTTTGTCTCCCTCCTCGTCCTGTTCCTCAGGCTCACTGATATACAGTATGGCTGATAATGTGAGGGAAATCACTTGGTCATGCTTGAACTCGCCTTGTATATATGCTTTCTATCCACCATAAATACTGTGAGACCACAACCGCAACTCATTTCAACTATTAATCTTTCAATAATGCCCCCTCTTCATTAATTCATAATCATTTGCGCAGCCTGATCTTAATTGCTCGCTATGGTTTTGATTTGCATTGCTGCCAGGCATCAATTAATCTTTTTTGTGTCAGTCAACAAGAGCTATTGTTATATGACACTGTCTAAACAGTTAGCACTGAACAAAGACTGAGAGAATAATGGATTGTTTAGATCTATTTGCATCCTGTTTAGCAGCTTTAAAGCTGGTTGTTGTCTTTCTCCGGCGATAGAGAATGTAATCTTTCTCTCTTACTCACACACTTATTCATCTGCCTCTTTTTGACAGGAGAAGTTTCTGGTTCATAATGAAGTCCACCAGTCCCAAACAGAGCTGATAGTCGCCATCTATCAGTATGACAACACGAGGAACATGCAGTTAACTCTGAAAACGGCATGCTTGTATCCGTGAGAAGTTCTTGCAGCTATATGTTTGTGCTTGTGGGGGAGATAGAGAGCAGTTTCTGTTGTGTGTGTGTGTGTGTGTGTGTGTGTGTGTGTGTGTGTGTGTGTGTGTGTGTGTGTGTGTGTGTGTGTGTGTGTGTGTGTGTGTGTGTGTGTGTGTGTGTGTGTGTGTGTGTGTGTGTGTGTGTGGACTGGTAATCCCTACGGTATGGGGACAAAATGTCCCCACAAAGATGGCAATATCCAAATTTTTGTCCTTGTGGGGACATTTTTTTGGTCCCCATGAGGAAAACATCTTATAAATCACACTAAGTGATGTTTTTTGAAAATATAAAAATGCAGCATGTCTCCTGTGATGGGTAGGTTTAGGGGCAGGGGCAGTGTAGGGGGATAGAAAATACGGTTTGTACAGTATAAAATGCATTACGCCTATGGAATGTCCCACAAAACATGGAAACACAACGTGTGTGTGTGTGTGTGTGTGTGTGTGTGTGTGTGTGTGTGTGTGTGTGTGTGTGTGTGTGTGTGTGTGTGTGTGTGTGTGTGTGTGTGTGTGTGTGTGTGTGTGTGTGTGTGTGTGTGTGTGTGTGTGTGTGACTGGTAATCCCTACGTTATGGAGACATAATGTCCCCACAAAGATAGCAATATCCAAAATCCTTGTCCTTTTGGGGACATTTTTTGGTCCCCATGAGGAAAACATCTTATAAATCACACTTAGTGATGTTTTTGGAAAATGTAAAAATGCACTATGTCTCCTGTGATGGGTAGGTTTAGGGGCAGGGGCAGTGTAGGGGGATCGAAAATAAGGTTTGTACAGTATAAAATGCATTACGCCTATGGAATGTCCCCATAAAACATGGAAACACAACATGTGTATGTGTGTGTGTGTGTGGGGGGGGGGTGCGTGCGTGCGTTTGTTTTGTTTTGTTTTTTGCGTTTAGGGAACCTCTTTGTGGGCAGATGGGGAGACATGCTGTTTCGACATGGAACATGGAAGTGTTTTTTATGTGCGAATCAAACAATGTGTGTTTGTGTGCGAGCGGTTTGTTTGAGTGAGTGAGTTTTTACAAACCTTTGGAAAATGTCCCCAAAGTAATAGCAAAACCTGAATAAACCATAAACCATGCTTTCCTTATGGATTTTTCCCTCCTTATGGAAATTTCATAAAAGGACAGATAATATACAGTGAGGAAAATAAGTATTTGAACACCCTGCTATTTTGCAAGTTCTCCCAAATAGAAATCATGGAGGAGTCTGAAATTATCATCATAGGTGCATGTCTACTGGGAGAGACTTAATCTAAAAGAAAAAATCCAGAAATCACAATGTATGATTTTTTAACTATTTATTTGCATGATACAGCTGCAAATAAGTATTTGAACACCTGAGAAAATCAATGTTAATATTTGGTACAGTAGCCTTTGTTTCCAAGTACAGAGGTCAAAAGTTTCCTGTAGATTTTCACCAGGTTTGCACACACTGCAGGAGGGATTTTGGCCCACTCCTCCACACAGATCTTCTCTAGATCAGTCAGGTTTCTGGTCTGTTGCTGAGAAACACAGAGTTTGAGCTCCCTCTTCTTACAAACCTACTCCTTGGTTATCCTGGCTGTGTGCTTCGGGTCATTGTCATGTTGGAAGACCCAGCCTCGACCCATCTTCAATGCTCTAACTGAGGGAAGGAGGTTGTTCCCTAAAGTCTCGCAATACATGGCCCCGGTCATCCTCTCCTTAATACAGTGCAGTCGCCCTGTCCCATGTGCAGAAAAGCACCCCCAAAGCATGATGCTACCACCCCCATGCTTCACAGTAGGGATTGTGTTCTTGGGATGGTACTCATCATTCTTCTTCCTCCAAACACGTTTAGTGGAATTATGACCAAAAAGTTCTATTTTGGTCTCATCTGACCACATGACTTTCTCCAATGACTCCTCTGGATCATCCAAATGGTCATTGGCAAACGTAAAGGGGTAGTTCAGCGCTGGGAAGATGAATCTGTATTTAAACTGGGTCATTGATGTAGTAGAAATGTGAAATTATTTTTGAATTTGGTGCCTTCTAGACTGAGAAAACACAGAAAATGTATTTTTGTCTCATGGGGATGAAAGACAACAATTCCCAGAACGCACTGCTTCACTGCCCTACTCTAGGCACGGCTAGTCGGCTACTGGATTACTGGATCACTTGCCCACCTCGTTCATTTTCAGAAAATCAGTTCAGTTAGAGACACTACAATTAAAAACTGAACGTGTCATTTCGATATAATGCGAGTCAGCCAATTGAGCGTCACGGCACAAACGCAGCAGGATTGAATTACATTCACCACATGAGCTGAGCTGAGGTAATCGCAGGATTCGTGGCTGCGGCTGCATTCACAGCGCGTGATCAGTCTGGCATGTGTTCAGTTCATGTCTTTGGAAGCTTAACTTTCATTGGAAGTTCATTTTAAAAGTTAAAACACTCACTTTGGTTTCCACCACTCCGTTTACATGAATCTCCGCAGCTCAGCAAGCCGAGTGCTGTGAGTGCGATAGTGTTGCACGATATACCGGTACTAGAAAAGTATTGCGATACCCTGCTATTACAAACGGTACGATATTGAATTTTATTAGTACTGGTACTTTAAGAAGGACCGCGCGTTAATAAGAGCTATATTTATTTGTGTCGATGAGTGACAGCAGGAGTCAGGACGTGTGTGCAGAGCTCTGCTTCCAACGTTCACTAAACATTGGAAGCAGAAGAGTTAAATATACACGCGCAGCGCATGAAAAAGAAAGCAAAGGAAATGCATGAGAAAATATAGCGCGGCGCGGGATGTGCTCGCGCTGCCGGACTCTGACCTGAAGCGCGAGCACATGCCTTTCAGACAACATGCGATCGCGATTCAGTTCTTTCGGATTATGGATGTCAATGGTCAAAAATATGTAAAAAAAACACATCCTGTGAGTATTCAGGTAAACACAGTCGGGGGTGTCTTTAGTGAACGTGTACAGTTGAGGTGATTGGATCGGTGTTAAGCCGGATAATATTCTGTGTGATTAATGTTAATCAAACAACAATGAAAAAAAGAAAACCACCCCATGACTGGCTAAATAATTTTAATAAAATAAATTTAATATATATAGCAATTTTTTTTATTTATTTCTTTTCTTGCTATACTGTTAAATAGAGCTGAAAAATAAAGCACTGTTTTTGTCATATTGTTTGTAATTTGCATTTTTAACTTATTTTTAAAAACATAGATAAAATAAAAAATTGCAATTAGAAGAAATGGTCAAAAAACAGGGCAGGAACATGCTGGCCAAGTGAGTTTTTAGTTAAAAAATTAAATAAGACTATGATTAATAAGTTCTGTTGTCATATTATTCAATTACTTTTACTGGGTGGTATTTTGATCGTGGTATCGATTTAGTATCGGTATCGAGGTATTTTAGTCTGGTATCGAAGTCATAATTTTGGTATCGTGACAACACTAGAGTGCGATGTTGAAAACATGTGGAAATAGCGCCCTCTGCTGGCTGTAGTCTTCAGCCTCTGGCCAAAAACTCCTCCGATGATGATAAATGACGATATTTGCGTCATCGGGGGAATTTTGTGCTGGTTTAAGCAGGGGAACCTTCCGTGCCATGCATGATTTCAAACCATGACGTCTTAGTGTATTACCAACAGTAACCTTGGAAACGGTGGTCATTTCAAGTCATTGACCAGCTCCCCCCGTGTAGTTCTGGGCTGATTTCTCACCTTTCTTAGGATCCTTGAGACCCCACAAGGTGAGATCTTGCATGGAGGGAGATTGACAGTCTTGTTTAGCTTCTTCCATTTTCTAATGATTGCTGCAACAGTGGACCTTTTTTCACTAAGCTCCTTGGGAATTTCCCCGTAGCCCTTTCCAGCCTTGTGGAGGTGTACAATTTTGTCTCTAGTGTCTTTGGACAGCTCTTTGGTCTTGGCCATGTTAGTAGTTGGATTCTTACTGATTGTATGGGGTGGACAGGTGTCTTTATGCAGCTAACAACCTTAAACAGGTGCATCTAATTTAGGATAATAAATGGAGTGGAGGTGAACATTTTAAAGGCAGACTACCAGGTCTTTGAGGGTCAGAATTCTAGCTGATAAACAGGGGTTCAAATACTTATTTTCAACTGTATCATACAAATAAATAGTTAAAAAATCATATATTGTGATTTCTGGATTTTTTTTTTTTAGATTATGTCTCTCACTGTGGACATGCACCTACGATTTTTTTTTCAGACCCCTCCATGATTTCTAAGTGGGAGAACTTGCAAAATAGCAGGCTGTTCAAATACTTATTTCCCTCACTGTATGTGTGTATAGAGCATCTCCAAAACTGCAGCTCTTGTGGGGTGTTCCCGGTCTGCAGTGGTCAGTATCTATCAAAAAGTGGTCCAAGGAAGGAACAGTAGTGGTGAACCAGGGCTCATTGATGCACGTTGGGAGCGAAGGCTTACGCGTGTGGTCCAATCAAACAGACGAGCTACTGTAGCTCAAATTGCTCAAGAAGTTAATGCTGGTTCTGAGAGAAAGGTGTCAGAATACACAGTCCATCACAGTTTGTTGCGTACCAGTCAGGGTACCCATGCTAACCCCTGTCCACCACTGAAAGTGCCAACAGTGGGCAAGTGAGCATCAGAACTGGACCACGTGGATGGCCGTGTGTTGCTTACCTGGGGAACACATGGCACCAGGATGCACTATGGGAAGAAGGCAAGCAGGCTGAGGCTGTGTGATGCTTTGGGTAATGTTCTGCAGGGAAACCTTGGGTCCTTCCATCCATTCGGATGTTACTTTGACACGTACCACCAACCTAAGCATTGTTGCAGACCATGTGCACCCTTTCATGGGAACGGTATTCCCTGGTGGCTGTGCCAGGATAATGCTCCCTGCCACAAAGCAAAAATGGTTCAGGAATGGTTTGAGGAGCACGAGTTTGGGGTGTTGACTTGACCTCCAAATTCCCCAGATTTCAATCCAATCAAGCATCTGTGGGATGTGCTGATCCATTGGAGGCTCATCTAGCAACTTACAGGACTTAAAGGATTTGCTGCTAACATCTTGGTGCAAGATACCACAACACACCTTCAGGGGTCTAGTGGAGTCCATGCCTTGACGGGTCAGGGCTGTTTTGGCAGCAAAAGGGGGACCAACACAATATTAGGAATGTTATAATGTTGGTCATAAAGTTATGCCTGATGGGTGTATATATAATATATATAATATATACTATAGGACCAATAAAGTCCGACTATGAGTAACCCACTTCTAGCCAACATAACCTTGAATTAGATTACATGTCTTTTTTGCCTAAATAACTTGAAATGTATGATATTCCATCATGTAAGCAAAGTCAACAGTGGTTACAAGGTGTTTGGTTTCATTTATTTGGTTAGACATCTATTAAATTTTGCCTTGTTTTAGCCTAAACGTTTCGGCTGTGTTTAGACAGCTCTCTCTTCAGGGTTAAATATAATGAGTATCAAATCACCATCCCAAATACATCCTCTTCTTTGTACACCTGTTGGGCTTCACAGATCTCCACTGCTCTGGGACATGTGATCCTTGAAATCTTAGCAATGTAACTGGGCGTTAGAGTGTTATCAATGTTTAAGAGACATTCACATGGTTTATTCATCTCTCCTTTACCCACAGCATTGTCTCATGTTATTGTTAAGATCCTCCTGAATTAATCATACTGAACAACGGTGTTTTGCAGCAGAATGCATTAAACTGAGATGCTAAGCATGACTGCACTGATAAAATCTATCTTTGCACTTTTCATATCCTGTGCAAGCCAGCTACACTACAACATCTTGTCTCAGTTATCTTGATGTATATTTGCACACAGGCATAATTTTCATACTCTTCGCTCTGTATGCCACCAGAATGAAATTAGAATGAAACAACCAAGATGCATTTGAAGTGCTTTCAGCTTTAATTAAAGAGGTTGAACAAAAATATCAAATAAACATTTTAGGAACTGCAACTGCAATTTTTATACACAGTCCCCCCATTTTCAAGGGCTCAAATGTAATTGGACAATTGAATATAATCATAAATAAAATGTTTTAAATTTTTAAATATTTTGTTAAGAATCCTTTGCAGGCAATGACTGTCTGAAGTCTGGAACCCATGGACATTACCAAAGACTGGGTTTCCTCCTTTCTGATGCTTTGCCAGGATCTAACTCCAGCTGTCTTCAGTTGTTGTTTGTTCTTGGGTCTTTCTGCCTTTAGTTTTGCCTTCAGCAAGTGAAATAACTGCTCGATCGGGTTGAGGTCAGGTGATTGACTCGGCCATTGCAGAATATTCCATTTATTTTCCTTAATTCCATTTTCCTTAAAAAACTCCTGGGTTGCTT
Organism: Gobiocypris rarus; assembly: GCA_023029165.1. Lineage (NCBI taxonomy): Eukaryota > Metazoa > Chordata > Actinopteri > Cypriniformes > Gobionidae > Gobiocypris > Gobiocypris rarus. The sequence goes on along the minus strand of CM040912.1, from coordinate 39,277,202 downwards.
TTGCAGTGTGTTTTGGATTATTGTCCATCTGTACTGTGAAGCACCGTCCAAACAACTTTGCTGCATTTGGCTTAATCTGGGCAGACAGTACATTCCTTTACACTTCAGAATTCATCCGGCTGCTCTCTGTCTTCTGTCACATCATCAATAAACACCAGTGATCCAGTGCCACATGCATGCCCATGCATCACACTACCTCCTCCATGTTTTTCAGATGACGTTGTGTGCTTTGGATCATGAGCTGTTCCAAGCCTTCTCCATACTTTTTTCTTCCCGTCATTCTGGTACAGGTTGATCTTAGTTTCATCTGTCCAAAGAATTGTTCCAGAACTGGTCAGGCTTTTTTAGATGTTTTTTGGCAAAGTTTTATCTGGCCTTACTATTCTCGTGAAGTCTTCTCTTGATTGTAGACTTTGACAATGACACACTTACCTCATGGGGAGTGTCCTTTATTTGGCTGGATGTTGTGAATGGGTTTTTCTTTACCATGGAGAGGATCCTGCGATCATCTACCACTGTTGTCTTCCGTGGACATCCAGGCCTTTTTATGTTGCTAAGCTCACCAGTGTATTTTTTTTTTCTTAGAATGTACCAAACTGTTGATTTGGCCACTCCTAATGTTCCTGCTATCTCTCTGATGGATTTGTTTTGTTTTTGAAGCCTAATGATGGCCTGTTTGACTTGCATGGAGAGCTCCTTTGAACACATTACGTATGTGGGTTCACAGCAGTAGATTCCAAATGCAAATACCACACTTAGAATCAACTCCAGACCTTCTACCTGCTTAATTGATAAGGAAATAATGAAGGAATAGCACACACCTGTTGTTGAAACCGCTTTTGATTCAATTGTCCAATTACTTTTAGTCCCTTGAAAAGGGGGGCTACTCTCAAGAGATGTAATTCCTAAACTCTTCCTCCAATTTGGATGTAAATACCCTCAAATTAAACCTGAGAGTGTACACTTTCAGCCCATATCCATTATACCACCATAGCTAGAATATGTTTAGGTAAATACCTGAAAAAAACAAAAATTGTGCCCGTGTCCAAATATATGAACCTAACTGTAAATGCAGGCATGTTTGCACTGAAAAGAATGACATTAAGTGCAGCACTAGTTATTTTAGCACCTGGTAGATTGCAGGAGGTTAATTAATTTAGCTGAAATCCCACATGAACTAAGTGTAAAAACAGTACTTTCTTACCCTGCTGAAAAAGTTAGAGCTGGTAGTGCTGGTCTTGCTTGGTACCAGCAAACCAGAAACTAGCATCCCATGCTATTCCCAGCATGCAAAACATACCTTATGCTGGTGACCAGTAATTAAAGCAAGTTAGTGCAGTGGTTGTCAACCCTTTTGACTCAATAACTTATAAACTTTTAACTTATTTGTTTTCTGAGTAGCTTAAAGCCCTATTCGGACGGTACACAGTTCTTATCACCCGGTGTCTGTAGTTTGATTTCATTTACTGATTGGACAGGACTAACATCTCCATGTTTAACACAGAGGTGTGAGTGTGTTTTCTAGATTTGGCCATTACAGAATATCCTCTGTGCTCACGTGCATCACATATGAAATATATGTTTTTTAAATGAATTACCTATTGGTGTATCTTTTATTTATTATTAAAATACCTATTTAAATAAACTTAATACCATCTGATACCATCCATGTTGAAGTGAAAGCATGCAGACGATTGGTGTGAAAGCGGTAGCTCAGGTAGGTAAAAAAAAAAACACTTTAGTATATTACAATATCTGCAATCACAGACATTCATATTCAGAGTTGGACGGTATTAGATTTCTCAGAGGAACATTGAGTCTGCCGAAAAACAGTAGGTAATTTGCCCTGGAATTTTTACTGAGGTTGTGTGAGAAAAACACAGACATGGCAGATTCGGACAGGATAAAAATCTCAAAGTACGTCTGTGAAACACAAATTTCTCTAAAGTCTCCCTCGAAAACTAGTCCGAATAGGGCTTAATTCTGCGTTCACAGATATCTGATATAAATGTCATAACCTCTTAAATAAGCCCTGCATTTACACAAATTTGCACTCCTTTCATTTATTGAATATTCATAATACAGTTTTGATTGTTGCTTCTTATTTCTCTCTCTCTCTCTCTCTCTCTCTCTCTCTCTCTCTCTCTCTCTCTCTCTCTCTCTCTCTCTCTCTCTCTTTCCAGGCAATCATAGCAGACTAACACATGCAACGATGCCATCACAATCATTAAATAACCACAAATCAGACTCAGAGATTGAGACACAAATATTGGTAATGATGAAAGACCTGCCAAACTCAGGATCCTTCCAGCCTCTCTTTCACAAAATGCAGGAATTCAGTGCCACGGAGGGCCGTGTATTAGGACGCATACTGCACTAATTACTGATTAGTGTGTTGGCATAAAACAGGCAGTCTTTCAGATGGCTTCTTTAATTTCTCCCGTGTTTAATAAGCGTTCCTCAATCCTGTCCGTACAAATCATCCCTTATACCAGTCTAAATTAATCTGCACAGTTAGCCTGCCCCGTTAGCAATGCGATTGAGGGAACGTGCCTGCTTGAAAGCGGGGTAGAAGAGAGAAGAGAAAGCGAGAGGCGATGCCTGCACTCAAAGTGCTTTTAACTGAACCGCTTTGAACACATCACTTAAATGTAATTTGGTGGTTTCTATGAGATTTATTCAGAATTAAGCATAATGAACAAAGCTCGCTCTCCCTATGCATTTCTATAAGCCGAGCGTGTGTCAGCTTACTTCTTTGACAGCTCTGACTTCAAAAGCTCAACGTTGTCAACAAATAATGAAATAAATAAGAGGAAAGCATGATTATCCAAGTACTTGGTTTATCTCTCTCTTTTTTTACACGTTGCATCCGATTGGCTAATTAACTCCTTCTCTACTGCACAACAAAGTGGCGTCTCCTTACTAAGCCATTCTGACATGCTGCGTTGACACAAATGTGCTATGAGCATTTATAATGTAATTGAATTTGAAGGTGTGATGCATTTTGTTAACAGGACCCATTTAGAGAGAGCATGCCAGGGTATTTTACCTTTTAATACGGAAATAGAGGTAATCGTGAGGGCTTTGGAGGAGGTGGCATATTAGCATGTCATCATTTACATATGTGTGTGGTAGCATGAGGTTGATAATGTGAGCGGTTCAGTGGTAACCAAACAGAACAACTGGAGAATTTTGCAGTACTTAAACAGATCTGAGATGTTTTCTGAGGACTCATGCTGAAAGCTCTTGGTTTGATTTGCCTCTCTTCTATACAGACGTATAAGGTGTGCATGTATCCATTCACTTCCATGACCACTCGCTGACTCTGGGTAATAAGTCACCTCTGCATCACAAGAGGGTACCGCAGTTAATAAGAACACACATGCAGAAACACGCAGACACACACACACCCACCCTCACTCACGCACTGGTGGGAATCGTTTTGCTTTGTCTTCAGGCTCCAATCCAGGCTGAGCCAGCAGCAGGTAAAGCTTTCTGTAAATTGTAGCCCAAGGGCAGGTCTTCTTTACTCAGTGCTCATTGCTGTTTGAAGCTTTCTGAATGCATGAGCCCTCAATATATTGAAAATTGGGTTTGTTTTCACCATTAACCCATTGATGCCCTCATTTTCCAATGCAGTTTGCATGAAACATTGATTATATATGACACCCTCTGTAAGCCTGAACTTTTACCAGATACTTTATTTCCTTATTACTTATTTTTTAATTTACATAAATGTTTTTAATAGTGCTCAGTCTAATTAGTTGCATATTAATATAATAATTTTGTTATAATAATTTCACATTGAATCTCCAAATAATGTACAAACAACATAAAAACAAAAAATGTTTTGCAAAGTTAACGTATTACGTGTAACATACTAGTATTTTATTGCTCACATTGCAGATATATTATGCATATATATTTAATGTTTTTTTTTAATAATTAAACCTGATATACATGGCTGTACAGTACATTTGGCAATACATTTAATTAAGAATAACAGTAACATTTTACTTTAATTGCATAGTTAATTTAGTTAGAAATATATTTTTATATATACATAAGTTACTGATCTGGCATTGTTCAGTGTTTTATGAATGACTTATTCATGAAAGTCATTAAAAGTGTTAGTGTGAATTTTGTTTATCTTTCTCTTATGAAATTCATAAGCTGTTTTAGTATTAACCAGTGACTGCACAGTGCTGGCAAATGATTTATTTGTCCATGTGTCAGTGCTAAATTATTTTGTCATGTTTATATTTTTGGTTGTTCATAGTTTTTGAGCACTTCAAGCTCTTATTTGTTTTTTTTTCTTCTGTATTTTCTTTATAAATAAGATTTATAATTCATATATTTGGCCTAGATTTTTTTCCCCAGCCCTTGACAATTGATGATTGGTGGATGCACTTAAGTAGTGTGTTAGTCAGTATCTTTAAAACTGTGAGGGAGGTTTTAGCCTTTCTTCTCTCTCTCTCTCTCTCTCTCTCTCTCTCTCTCTCTCTCTCTCTCTCTCTCTCTCTCTCTCTCTCTCTCTCTCTCTCTCTCTCTCTCTCTCTCTCTCTCTCTCTCTCTCTCTCTTTTTTTTTTTGTATAATTTTATATATATTTATATATGCACAAAGTATAAATATTTAGTTTCTATGCACACATTAAATAATGCTTTGATTACTGCTATGATAAATAAAAGCATAGTGTAAAACCATTTGTTACAATTAAACATCATCATGAATCTATGTGCTTGTGTAATAAGCAAAAATTGACCATCTTGGGTGTGTGTGTGTGTGTGTGTGTCTTGTGGGGGACCCAGGTTTGATTTCACTCTGTGAGCGTGTTTTCTGCTGTTTGACATTCTCTGCGTCTCTCTGCTCTCTCTCTCTCCTATAGGCTCTGCTGTCTATAGCTTGTGGCGCTCCCAGTGGAGCAGGCTCTTTCCACTAACAAAATGCAAAATACAAAATTAATAAAAACACCCTTTGAAACTGACAAATATGCCTCAGGCAAAATATCGGCCCGTCGGCTGCTTAAAATTTAATCAGTATTTTTTATTTATTTATTTATTTTCCACGGCCATGCTCATATTTTTAATAACACGTTGCTCTGGCTGTCTATGTACAAAGTTTTCCTCCATCAAGAATTACATGTTTAATAGGTCCTGACAGTCCATGGACTCTCCAGGTCCCTTGGGGGATCCAGGCTAATAAAATAAGCAGATTTTCTTTATCTCTTAACCTTAGTCCTTGCCCCTCTCTGATACATAGATTTGATCTTTCTGAGATTCCACTGAATATACTTATTAATATACTAAACACTATTCTGTGTTTAGATTTGGAAGAAATGTGTTTTAGATTATGTTTCTTATGTTCAAGTTTAATCTAAGTGACATTTTTGTGCATATTAATTTTCTAAATATTTATAGGCTGTATGAACCATTATAATTGTTGCAATTACTGGCAAAATATTCCTAAATGCCAAATATTGCAACAACAACAAAAATTGCAAACACTATGAATATTCAAATTAGCCTAAATTGTAGTCTCAATTTATTTAGACTCAAAGTCCTATAAATATAAACATGGTCCAAAATGTAAATGGTCATTACATGTCCTTATTTCCATAATTAATATTATTAGTTGTTAGATTTACATTTTGTGCAGCTATGGCAAAATGATATTAATTTTCATTACATGATTATATATATTTTTTAATTATATTTCTATGGGCCTTTTTGACTTTATTTATTTTTGATAGGACTATGCAAGACAGACAGGAACCAATGAAAGAGAGAGGGGAGCAGAATGATTTGACAGATCCCAGATCTTTTGATCGTGATTAATTTATCTCTGGCTAATTTGGTTTTTCAAATGAATTCGCGGATTGAATTAAAATATCTGGATTAAGAGATTACTGCACGTTCCAACGATACTCAAAACCACGATCAGCAATGTAGTGATTGGCTGACGTCAAGACAGCAAAAAGACACCTGGCGAAAAACTTGACGAATAAAAACATTTAATAAACTACAAATTTCTGGACCTTATAAGAAAACAACCAAACCAACATAAGAGCTATAATAGATACATGTAATAAAAACTTTTTTTTTACATGATTTCCAATTATTTATATTCACAATTTTATAGTATTTGTACACCCTTTACGTTTCTATTTCAATGTTGTAATTAGCAATTCATTTAATTTTGAATTCAATTTGAAGCAGATTTGTAACGTGACAGTATTAATTAAAGTGTCTTAAGGGTAAAGATCAAGTTATCTGCATCCTGCGCTGCATCAAGCCACTCCCATAATATCTTTCATCACTCAAATTAATGCATGGGCCAGATTAACTGTACAGCATGTGTGTAAAACATTCAAATTATAAAGTAATTATTCCATCACAAGTAAATCTCTCAATCAAGTGGTTGTGTCTGTAGTATTATACACAACATTATGGGAAAGATTTTAAGTATCACCTCTGCTTAAAAAGATGCCATCTAATCCTGTTTACATGAAATAAGCCTGCTCCTAAGTAGGTTTAAGCTTAGGTTCAAGTCCAGGATGAGCTTCGAAGAACCAAACAATCCAAGGTCATGCCAAATCGTGTGACATACGAAGAACTGACCCCTGGAGTCAGGACTCGAACTGTGATCGCTACTGTGCCAAACATGTCAGAGCACTGCTCACAAGGGCAATATATATTATTTCAAGTGATGCGCTAAAATGTTTATTCTAAAATGTAGGTCTAAGATTTAAGGAGATAATTAAGGGGAAATATTGTAGAAGCTTTCACTCACTTTTTTTTTCTTTTTACTTTCTTATTAATTGAGACCAAAGCTTTCAGTGAAAATGTAGGCTAAAACAAGCAATACTTAAGATTCCTGTTCATCAATATTTACAGCCCAATATATTATGCATATTATTCTTTAAATACCACATAAAATGTGTTTTTGTGACTTACTCTTAATTTTGCATATGCTCTTAAGTAAAATACATTAAATAGTAATTACCATTAAATTGATGGCGGGGGCAGCGTTGGTTTTGTCACTCAAGTTGCTGCAAACTGTCTTTGACAAGTCTTTCTCCCATTACCTAGAACTGCACAGCCATCTTTGTTCACCCAATGTCAGAAGACTTGCAAATTCAGCACTTTTACAGTAGAAAGAGTGGCTGTAGTCAGGACAGGGGAAAAGCAGAGATTCAGCAGAGAACATTCAGAGAGCTACAGCAGCTATAAATAATTTGCTTCATTGGTGACATTAAATCTGTACACCGTAAAAACAGTTAGGTTTGCATGGCTTATTAATTCAGTTTCATTCACCTCAAAGTATTTATTTTATGCAAATCTCTTGACTGAACTTCTGCTAGACTATCAAGTTGAGTAATTCTCTCAAGTTGTATGCACTCAAAAAGAGTTCTTTGCACAGTTTTGCCTTTAACTTACATTGTTACATTGATTTAATTTGCTTAATATAATGGCTTATTCCCTGTGCTAAATTTACATATCAAGCACAAACTGTATCATGTGCTTGTTGTCTTCATGAACTACTGACAACATCACATGAATATTCATCATATAAACATTCATGAGACTAAACACTTGGTACATGAAAGATGACAAGGGTAACAATGAAATAACTGATCATTCTGAAGTAGAAGAATAAATGCATCCTGACATAAGAAGGCAATCAGTTATTAAACATGACAACAAATTCACCAACCGTGTAAATAGAATCAGTAAACAGTTAAACAATGCAACCATATTAATTATTCATGCCCTAGTGCATGCTGGAAAGACAATTTTGTGTGTGTGTGTGTGTGTGTGTGTGTGTGTGTGTGTGTGTGTGTGTGTGTGTGTGTGTGTGTGTGTGTGTGTGTGTGTGTGTGTGTGTGTGTGTGTGTGTGTGTGTGTGTGTGTGTGTGTATGACTATTGGAGCTAAAAAAAAAAAAGCTTTAGTCCAACTTACCTTCTATGCTTCTTTTGTACATAACCAAAAAGCTTCATTGAGATGCATGACTTGAGTTCCCAAAAGTTGGAAGTAAGCCAGAAACTACATTAATAATTTTTTTGCAGAATTATATCATTTTTACAGTGACATTGGAATTCACATCTGAGACACAGTGAGAAAGGGAGACAGAATGTTTACTGTTGGAAAGCTTGTATTGATTAGTGTCAGGAATCTGATTGTGAGACTTACTCAATGTCGACGTATGCTTAATTTAACAGCGTTCTGCTCCTGAAACCTCGTGGGGAAAGAACAATGCTGAACACACTCTAGCACATATTGACTTATGTGTGTTTATAATCTAACTGTGTTAAAATGAGCCGTCGCCCACAAGGAAGACAGGAAGCTTGTTGACAGGCAGGGAAAATAATGTTATTCTAGGCAGAAGTGCCAGAGAAAATGTGTGTTTGTGTGTGTGTGTGTGTGTGTGTGTGTGTGTGTTCAGCCTGCTTTGCTCTAAGCACTCATAATAGCGTGCTAATCAAGGCTAGCATCTTTTAGTAGGAGAGGAGCAGGGCAGCTTTCCATGATCCTCAGATACGGGTGTTTATTAGGGGCGGGCATCTTTGATGTGAGTAATTTAGTTGCCTAATTATACAAATAGGGTAATAACAATGGAAATAACAAAGCTGTGTGCGAACCATGTGTGTGTGTGTGTGTGTGTGTGTGTGTGTGTGTGTGTGTGTGTGTGTGTGTGTGTGTGTGTGTGTGTGTGTGTGTGTGTGTGTGTGTGTGTGTGTGTGTGTGTGTGTGTGTGTGTGTGTGTGTGTGTGTGTGTGTGTGTGTGTGTGTTTGCAAGTGTGTATAGCCTGCCTCTGTTTACTTGCATGGTCATGGCCTAAAGCAACACACAGTCTTTCTCTCGCATACACACACACACATAGTGAACAGCTCAACTCTCTGATGGCTCAGTGAGGGATTTCCTGCTGTAAATCAGAACAACAAACAACAACAATAAAGAAAAGAAAATTCTCTACGCATGGTTATTAACACACGCCTCAAAGTTTCTCAAAGCAGAAACAGTGACTTTTCTCTTTGAAGTAGTTGATTACAGTTGCTTTTGCATTGCCTTTGCCCCAGGACCGCATCCTCACGCCCGCGAAAACTCAGCGCTGATCTTACAATACATTTCTATGACAAATCCGAACAAATTTCTTTCTAATGTCATTATGCTCTGCTCTCAAAAGGATACGTGTTTGGAAAGTTGTTCTTTTAAAGTTACTCTATTAAAAAAGCAGAAATAACAAGCTCCATTTTCTATTGCCGTAGTTGAAACGTCTTGTTCAGTTAAAGAATACAAAACCAACAGTTCGAAATCTGACAAGCGGGGACAAGCGCTTTTAAATTTTTGATTGAAGACAAAGCTCTCTGTTCTCTCTACAACTGAGGAAGAATAGCGAGGATCATGCTTTCATGGTAGGTTTCCGGCTCTTAAGAGCGTGGTTTCACCCTGTGCATTAGCAGCACATTAATTTTGGAATGAGAATCCTCGTTGAGTTCATATAATGAGCAGTTAATTATTGACAGCCATTGATGAATATTTAACAAAGGCATCGGTCTTCACTTGGTTGGACGCATGTGGAGGAGGATTAAGGGAGACGTGCCTGGCCCACGACCCAGAATAGCTCTTGCTTTTCAGAGCAAATCTTCCTAATTCATTGCTGCATGTGAGAAAAAAGGTGAATCTCACCAGGTTTTCTTTATAGGGTCTTTTCAAAAGGCCCTTGATTTTTTTTTTTTTAAGTATTTTTCTGGGGTTTAAAAATGCACAGAGGCCCCCCAACTGGATGCACTCAAAAAAAAAAAAACAGACTCTCATTTATAATTTCTCATGTGAATGGATAAAATAGTGCCACATGTAGTTTTAAATAATTGGATATGATTTACAGTAGCATGAAAAGACAGATCTTAGATGTTCTAGTCCTTGTGGCGCGGCAGAGATGCTCACACAGTGCTGTCTTACCTGATCAACTAAGACAAGTTCTTGTCAGGCCCTGTGGAGGCTTTTTTAAATATTTGTCCCATGAACCTTGGAACTTCTGTAGGCTTGAGGGTTGTGACAGGGCTTTTTTGCTGCACATGAAGGCCAGTTTGTTCCAGAGCCTTATAGAGACTCTAACTGTTGGCCCACTGTCACTCTGTATGCCCACCCTCCTCTTCCTGAGCCCCCAAAGAAGCCCCTTAAGTGCCCTTCAAAATCTCATCTGTTGTGAGATGCAAAAAGGCTTTCAAATAACAGGATGACAGACAGTGAGAAAAGCATTTCTTTACCCTTTTGTGGCCTGTTGGTATTTTGCTTTGCATTATAAACGTCTTGGATGAGGACTTTTTGTCTGATATTTTGAATGATATTGTGATACTGATACTGTGTAAGCAATAATGCAGGTTTTAAGCAACTTAAAATTTAGACAGAGTATTGCATTTTACTTTAAAAAATTACAAATTAAGCCACCGCAGAACTGCTTTAAAAAATGTGTGTTCCTTTCATTAAACACCACGCTACCTCAGAAGTTCAAGGTTTAGCGAGGTACCAATGTGCACAAATGTGGCTTGCGAAGTCATTGCCTGATAGGGCAACAAGTCAGCTGCCTAAGCTTTTGGATGCAGCCTGATCCTGAATGAATCAGTTGGGTAAACGTTTCAATGACTCAATCATAAAGGCAGTCACGTGTTTCATTTTAACTAATCGATTGAATAAATCGTTGACCCTCTATTGATATGTCAGTCACTTGCTGCCATCTACTGGCGTATAAATGAAAAATTAAAACCCACCAGTACTAGACCCGATATTGTACTTTAAGCGAAATCAAACAACAAACAGAATTTCAATGAAATTTGAGAAAATGTACCACTCCAGCTGATAAACAGCTTCTAACACGTTCTCCGTGTCAGTTACTTGATAGGTAGGTGTGCGCTGAGGCTCCGCCTTCTGTCATGTGGAACTCTTCTCTCTGCTTCATTTCTTTTGTTAAGTCCGTCGAGGTCAGACGGCTAAAAACACGAACACACTGGAGAATCGCTTTATAGTAGAAAATGAAGTACTTCTGATGAAGCGAGACACAGGCAGTTTTCTCTTTTTTGTTGTGTTTTTGTTGCAATGCAGCACATATTTACATATTCATCTAACCACTGCTCTTCGATAACAATATATCGCTGCTCACGTATTTCAATCTTCTTTTTACCCCTGAGGGAAGAACAAAAAGAATTTTGCTGTGAGTATATCGGGACCTTAACAGTATATCTGGAACAAGCAAACACAAAAAAGTGGAGCAATTTTAATTGTAAGGGCCCATTTACGCTGAATTTTGCATTTACAAAATGTGTGACGCAGGGCAGTGGAATAATAAAAAGATAGGTCTAGAAGCGTGGTGTGTTTCTAGGTGATGTTTTGATTACCATATTTTTAGAACACTGTATAGTGCACGAGACGTGATTGTAACAGTCAAATACGTCTGTCTAGCATACAGAACAGTGGAATGCAAAAACACATTCAAAGACCTCTAAGAATTACAAGTGCTCTTGGATTGTATATTGGTTCTCTTGGACGCTACTCGACTAATCAGATTTAACTGTTGTACTGTATGAATATGTTTAGAAGTGACCATTTTTAACAATTTTTAGATTGACGTTCCTTAATCCGAATAATAACAACTCTCCTGAGCCCCTTTTTGGCAGGACAGAGCAGTGAGTGTCGTCTGCTCAGAGTTTTGCAAATGTGTTTAAACTACTAATGTTTTACAGTGAGGCTCCCTTTGTAAATCAAGAATTCTGCATTCCAGCACGGCTCTGCCAGGCCACTTAGCTTCAGCCTGGCCCTTTGTAGTGGTACAGTATATCTTCCAGCCTGTGATACTGCACTAGGAGTGACCCACGCCAGCTGACATCTTAATTAAATCTTTAGGATCCCTTTAAAGCCTTTTATTGGGAGGGAGAAATATGGACTTGCTCTGGAATCGGGAAGGTCACAAGCATTCCCTTAGCAGGGCTGACGCTCAATATATATGTAACGATATTTACTGGTTTGTGTTATGTGTATTTTTAGTATTTAGTAAACATCACACACTGAACAACGTCTCGTGCACCCCTTAGGGGTTCAATTCACCCCGGTCCTCACAGGCAACCCCCCGCAACGCTTCTGACAGCTGAGAAATGTCATTACAGGCCAAAGATGAATAATAGAATCGGCCACACTGCCACCATATTCTGAGCTTTATATCTAATTAACCGTTGAAGGTCATTTAATGAGCTTAATGAGATATTTTGCAGTGTATTTATACTTTTCACAGTGCTCTGTTTATGGTGGGATTCTGGGTACAGCGGCTGTGTGAAATGCTGCCAATGAACAATGTGCATGTGTGCAGATTTTAGTAAAGACCATAACGATTTAGGTTACATAAACGATTTAGGTTATATAAATATGGAGTTCTTCTAGTTGTATTTAGTATAAATTAGTTCCAATTTGATGGTGTCACTCTAGTGATGCTAATTGTATTTCTGCCATAACAGTGTGCCTCTGTGGTGTTGGATAAGGTTAAACGTCACACACCCTGTACATTTTCCTTACAATTAATTGAATCATACAATTACACCTTTTATTCTAAACCGTGACCAATTGTATTTTTAGTATATACAGTACTATGCAGAAGTCTTAGGCACGTTAGTATTTTCGCCCCACAAAAAATTAAAGCCAGTTATTTATATATTTTGCTCTAGTGTGTCAGTAGGAAATTACATTTATTTCTAAATACTCCTTTTGCCATCAATTGTAATAATCCAGTGAGATTTTTGTATGCACAGGAAGTCTGACAGCAGCCGGTATGATCAACTCTTGCCATCATCGAGTCCATCTGGGATTACATGAAAAAACAGAGACAGACTAATTCCAGAAGAACTGTCTCCAAGATGTGCAAGTGTACCTAGGACACTGGTTCGGTCACAACATATATTGATTTGATTTAGTTAATAGAACTTCATTGACAAATAAAATATTTTTATGACATGATTTTTTTTATTTTTATGCATCTACACTTGCCTAGTGCCTAAAACTTTTCACAGTACTGTAGCTTTGCAGGTAGGTTTCTTCAAGCGTCTTCGAGACGTTTCCACAGTTCTACTGGATTTAGCTGACTCTTCAGGTGATGGTGAGGTCAGATATCTGTGTGAAGCATACCGGCTGTTGTCAGACTCCTTGTGCATACACAAATGTCACAGAATTTTGTTGAATAAATGTTATTTTTTGGAAATACTAATATTGATATTTCCTACTGAAAGCAAAATATATAAATTACTGGCTTAAAACCATTTGGTGAAAAATACTATACTGCCTAAGACTTTTGCACAATACTGTATTTATATATTTATTTACTTTTTAATTTGGTTACACTTTATTTTCATAGTCCACTTAAGGCACTAACTTTAACTAACTTTGCAACTACAAGTCAACTAACTCTATTACACTGTTAGGTTAGGTTTAAGGTTAGTAGAATAAGTTGACGTGTAGTTCTAAAGTTACTTATAGTAAATAGAATATTGAAATTGGATTATCAAAATAAAGTGTTACTGTTATTTTTTATTACAACAAAGGTTTGCTGTGAGTATGCATCTTTAATTAATCATTGTCATATAAAAAACAGCCAGTAAGTAGCCCTTTTTTCACAAATCTACAATATACATCACAATAACGAACGCGAAAAATCGTATGAGGTTCAGTGAGGGAGTCGGTTGTGATGCCTCTGAATTTGTGCCGAAGTCAGATCACTACTGTTTTGTGAGTCTTTTATGACTTAAAACTTACTTTTTTTAAACTTTGAGTTAAAAAAAGAATTCATTCAAAAGGAGGAATAGGAGATAGAATACATGAGAGAGACAGTACATATGTCTTCCAGATACACTGTGATTTTACCTAAATTGTAACTGTTTTATTCTGCCTTCTGGCGACAGCTGTCACCCCTCATTAATGTGCATTAGGAAATGCATCAAAGTGCATGAGGCTGCATGTGATTAATTTATACAGCACTTGGTATAAGGGGAAGCTTTGCAGGTGCATCAGGCTCAAGGCTGCAAAAAAGGCCAAGTTAATGGATCTCACTCAAGTGCATTCCTCTTTTGGAGTGCATCACTCATTTGGTGTCATTTCAAGCATCAGCCTGTCCGTTCCACACCTTTGAGTAAGCTGACCTAAATAGGAAACTCAAAACGAGTCGATTTCGCTTACACGCCGATTGTCCCATGGATGTTTCAAACCCCAAATGTTTAATTTCCTTGCAATCATATCATGATTAAACCAAATCAACAATTCCCTCCATTTTAACCTCATGTCAACACCAATCAGCATCTTAAACAGTGATAATCAAAGCCTATGTCATGGATATTTGGTGCTATATGTTTACAGGGATGGCCCATTTTTTAAGTCCCTCATCTATTAGCATTGACGGCAGAGTGCCAAAGCCTAAATAGAGGGTTAATTTTTTTAATTAGCTGTGAAAGCAGGTAAGAGGAGCCGGGCTTTAATTGGTCCAGCACAGTTTTAATGATGTAATTATTTTGGAGGCTGTGGCTTTGTTTGTTCTTGATGAGTGAGGGATCATATGTGAGGGAGATGTCTGTCAACGCACGTCACTCAAGCATTTTAATCTTCATGTTCTCCAAGTGCATTTGAACCATATGACACTTTACCACTGGATAATTCAAGTCGGGTTTTTCTGCTGAGTGTCTTACAAAGTATGCATCTGATCTTTTTGTGGTTTTATAAGGTTATGGATGATTTCTTAATAGTGTGGGCTTTTTGTTTTATGATGCTGCGTGCTGATCATGATGATGTCAGCCGAACTATGTTTTGATGTTTTTGTACTTTTTTTATGGGCAGTTTGTAAGAACTCAGATCAACTTTATTTTGCCTCAAATTAGACCTCAAGTTACTTCCACTGGAAGAGTTTGATGAGTCTGATCAGCAATTTGCTTGTTACAGCAGGTAACTGAGATTGCTCATTCAGTTGAGCATGCTGATGCAATTACAGATGTCATTAGAATTTTACTAATTTTAGAATGTTTGTACATCATCATTTTGACATGTACTCATTTTAGGAATACTGTGATGTGAATACTTTGCGACAGTTTTATGATGCGCATCATTCCATTATTCTTAAGCCGTTGTGCAACATAAAATTTTTTTGGTATTATATGAGCAGGTGAGCCCCGAAGGGCTACACAAAACATTTTTCAGTGTGCATGAGGCTGCTTATTCTAAAACACATGCCTGTCTGTCTGTCTGTCTGTCTGCCTGCCTGTCTGCTTGTCTGTCTCTCTGTCT